>JAGSMU010000023.1:0-2400000 GCA_029286865.1 Teinopalpus imperialis | reverse complement strand
ATAATGTAGTTGGTAAGATGCGTGCCCGAGTTCACAAATCAGTGACATCATTGTGCCAGTCATCGCCTCCCTTTTGGGTAATTATTTTCCTTGTTTATTATGGAAGGATCCCTCAATAAATATATTAATATTAATGTATATTATTATTATATAATATTAATTTGAACTAAACTAAAATAAATGGTAATCACTCCAGTAAATACTATTCACTATGATGTAATGTTGAGGCATTTTATCTTAGTTCTCAGTAGTGACAATGCATAAATCATATTATGATTCTTTTTCAATAAAATAGCTATGCACCACATTCCTTCCGGAAGCCAAGGTTGGCTTCCTTCATTTCTTAGCAAGAAGTGGAGACTTCTGTAGTGATCCGATGAATTCTCTGTTGATATCTTTAGTGACAAATAGAAGCCAAATATGGGCTTATTAAAAATAGTTTCAGATCAAAAGTAGTAGCTTTTAGAACTTTGGAAAAACATAAGTCATTTTATGTGTAATCTGATGAGGTAACTGCTACAAAAATGTCTTATCTCAAGAACACTCACAACCGGTGGTTGGGCTCTGTCTTCAACATTAGTTCATAAACAACTTTCTTGGTGATCAAGTTTCTCTCAAAGTTACTGAGCCCAATAAGCATGGAATATGAGGAACAAATTAATTCAAGTGAAGTTTCTTTGGTGACGAATGTAATTACATCAAAAAATAGACTTCTTATCCATGTGGAGTGTAGTGAAGAAAACAGTGACGAAGCCAAAGGTGTAAGTAGGCGAAAAATGATCATAATATATAGCAAAGATAGAACCTTTTGAATAGACAATGTACCGAATCAGAAGAACTGCCAACAAGAAAACCATTTGTACTCGACAAAAGGCACGTAGGACTACACGTACCACCACGCATAAAAAAACCGATAGAATAATTGTATTATTGATGCGAGGAATTAGTTATTCGGTAACTAATAATTACGCTGCACAGAAGCTAGACGGGAAGACATTATCGTCTCATTCATGGTGGATTTGTACGACGTGACCATAAGCAAATCCCTCGATATGACAACGCCAAAGATTCTGATACTAGCTGAAGTAGTAAGAATGAATGAATAAACTACAAAGAATTCTGCTGCACATGCAAATGCTGCTGGATAAAATTCCCAGTGCTCAAGAACATCTCATGTTCAACAATACTAAACCAGTTATAAAATCAAAAGTGCCACTTGACTAGGACAGTCATGACAAATAGGAAATACCTGCCTTTTGACAAAAGAAAACCAAAATTCCAAAATAAATACATATTTGCATATGACAGAGGCAATACTTTCATTATAGGACAAGGACAAGATTATTGTGGCAGCTTTATCTAAATAGAATAATGCAGGAATAAATCCAGTGAAAATATTTTTATGGGGAATGTACAAGTTTATGTAAAAAAACCTAATGTTATTGTCAATTGTAAAACCTAATTTTATTGTAAATGTTATTACATTAAATATATGACTGGTGTTGATTGGACTGACCAATTGGCCTTGACATACAGCTTTCTAAGAAAATCCATACAATGGTGGTGAAAACTACTTTTCTGGGGTTTACAGGTCGGCTGTATCAATTCATATATTCACTATAATTCAGCAAAGAAGCAGAGAAATAAATAGCCGCTTAGTCACCTGCAATACTTGAAAACTTTAATTGATCAGCTGAGAGGAGATTTCTGGCACAAACAACTGCGAGCTACTATCTCACAGAATGGCTCTGAAGAAATCCAATTGAATGCACAGCTCCATGTTAAACTAATGGGAATTAACAGGGATTGCAGAGTTTTTCCCCAATCAACAAACCCTGGCAATGGCAACAAACAGATTATTATTGTGACACTTGTCTAGAGAACCCAACAATGCATCTCAGAGATTTTTTTATAAAATACCATATCATGCAAAAATATAGTGTAATCTTTAAAAGAATTCTTACTTTGAAATGTGAAGATTAAAATATAGATAGTTTAAAGTGTTTATTTTGTGTCTGAAATCATTTTACACTATCTGAAAAAAAAATTATGATGATTCCTACAGCCCATGACATTTACATTCATCCTTAACAAGGAATTAAAGAGCAGATATATTGTCACCCTTAAGGACTGAGATGGATTTTGAGTTCAAAAATAACACTGACTAATAGGTGTGTTTACAAGAAAGTTATCAGTGCTTATTTTATCAGGATTATCATAGGTTCTAAGAAACTTATCTAGACTATTCTGATAAGAATAGATAACAGGTGCCGTCATGCTAAAGCCAGTAAAGATTACATCTTGCATTTAACTATCAGAATTTTATAACTTAGCCATAACAATGTAAATGGTAATATTGCACTAACATTAACAAAGTACCGAACTAAGTAAACAATTCAATAAAATTATAAAATATAGTTTATAATGTGTCCCTTGGGATAAAAGCATTCAATTATAATGCCAAGCATAATATCCCGTAACAAATTGTAAATCAATCAAAAAACTAAATCATTTGGTTTAAACCATGGCTATACTATAGCCGCTTCAATGTAACAATTATTTATACTTTTACGCATATAAATGTCGTCATTAAAAAGAGCCAAAGGTCACTTACTGAAAGTAGGGATCTGGACGTTGGCACAGAGGCTATGAAATCATTACTTGAGGATCCCTGCGATGACTGACTATCACAGGAAAAGTCTGAATGGTTCGATTGATTATCACTAACTTCCAGCTTCATCGTCATCAGTTCAAGTTCTTAACAATTCTCAATACAAACACAATCCCGTAAGAAATATTAGCGTGTCTATTAAAACGCGTAGATATATATTGTAAAGCTGTATTATGCACTCAACGTTTCACGGATTTGACAGTTCTAATTATGACAGCAACAACAACAAATTATAGCGCCTCCAAGAAATTATCCACGAACAAGAACACAACATTGATGACTCATCAATGCAGTTTGCACGGTGACGTCGTCTTTGCTTTGGGGATGCCCTTCTCCTAAGAATTTCTCGCGTTAGTATTACGAAATGTCTTAACCGCCTACTTTTATGTTATGTGAACATACTTTTCAGATATGCCACCCTAGTTCGGTCGCAACAATTTGAAGGGTGATCTCATCGAATATTATTAGTAACATGACGTGATAAACAGCCAATGATAGCGTATCTTTTCATTGACGTCACGTTTTGTGATTAACCTGTTTGAAAGGTAGAATGAAATAGGTACAGATGTCAAAAAGAGAGAAAACTAATTGAATTACGTTTTAGGTTGAGTACAATAAACGGCACGCTTAGCGCGGGAATGATGTCAGATCTAGGTAGATACTAGCTTAGCGATAATAGTTATCTCTTCCCCCTTAAATCATCTTTTTAGCTTAGCCATAGAAACGGTACATATTAACTTTAATAGGAATTTCTGTAATGTATGAATTCAATATTATCTGAAAGAGACCATTATAGGTACTGCGTCCCTTTCTGATAGGATGACCACCCTATATGACTATTTCGTAGCATCAGGCAGAACTAGCATAATAGTATTTAAATCAGTTCGAAGTTATATAAAATCCTTGCAAAACAAATAAAAGATCAGTATTTAAAGTAACGATGTTCAAACCTTTCCACTACCCGTCGAAGCAGCTTTACACTGACTGTCAATTGCGTTCAGTACGTAAACTCTTTATATTAAACTGAATCCTTGGACATCATGGATGCATTGAATTTGACCCAAAGTTATATAAAACTTATAGAACAGCTCAAAATGTTTGCCCTACAATCCGATACAAACTAGATTATCAGCAGACAGAAGATTTACTAGCGCCACTAACATAGTTTATTATGGTTAAATGTCTCCAGTTACTTCCACAAAACTACCTAGTGTGGATAACTTTTATTTTCCGTTTATGTAGTTTTGGATAACACGGAAAGCCATTAACCCATGCAAAGCAGGTTTTTAACCTAGTGCAAACCATCCTTCTATTTATGTTTCTCTTAGATTAAAATAATATTTATATAGTAACTTATATAAAAATGTTTGTGTCTAATAAAGTTTATTATTATTATTGAAAGAAAACTAAAATAATATGCGATGAGAATATAATTTCGATTCGAATTTGAGTGCAATTGTTCTTCATGGGACGTTTAATGAAGCATATCTGACACAAAAAGGAAACGGGATAACCATACTATATAAGTTGCAGGACTCGTCTTTGTTCATCCAAAATTTTATTAGTTTATTTACTTTTTATTTAACCCTTTTCAGATATCTTCATTTGCTCCTTAATTTTACACGGAAATAATAAAGAGTCCCATAAGCACTAGAAATACGTCTTATGATACAGTATTTTTTTCTTTTGCATTGTACACTGAAAATTAGGTCGGGTAACCATGAAATAAAAAAAAAGATAAAAGCAGTAAATGGAAGATATTATTGTTGAGTTTATTTCAATGTGACTGTTCGCACAAAAAGTGTTAATATATAATATAAGTTAAGTGAAATATTGTGGCATACACTGTAAAATGTAGTCTTAGTAATGTACCTGCTATATTTTAAACCATGTTACTGAAATATAATATATTCATTTTGGGGACTAATAAACTTATGAAACGTTAATGTGGTCACCTAAAAACGTAATTTCTTTCTTTATTTTAAAAACGTATTTTAATGAGACAAAACTCTTTAAGCATGTGGAAAAATTCCTAGCCAAGGATGCAAGTGCAAGGAGAAAAGATTGTCAGGAAGTCAGAATTTCAATTTCATAATTAACGTTCCGTAACGCTAAAAGAAATAAAGTCTTACACAACTGTAAAAGTGCTATGGGACAAGGCTTGTAAAGGGCCCTCGCGAAAAAGAATGATAACTTACGCTAAACTTAGACTAGTACTCTAACCACTGCATTGTGAACCTGTTAGCTCATATCAAAACAATATTCTATGGGTCTTGTTTTTAAAAGAAGAGTTTAAGAAAATGTTTTCCTTCCTATGTGGTAAAATGTATTTTCTCCGTCTGAACCAACAGAAAAAAGCAGAAAGAGTCAGAGAGTAAAACAAAACAGATTCGGATGAATCATTATCGTCAGTACTGTTTTATAATGTAAAAACTCAACACTTAGACTATGGCGCACATATCGCACATCTTAGAAGTTAAGTTTGGATTTGAACACTCAGCACAATTAAAATGCCTAGATGGAGTATCTCTCAGTACGAGATCAGAAAGCAATCAACAAATTGAAAAATGTGCTATATGTTCCAAGTTTAAGCATAAACTTTCTATTCATAGTAGTTGAGAGACAGTAAGAAGTGAGAAAAGATGGAAAAAGGATTATTTTAAAACTTGACCTAATTTATGAAGTAAAAAAAATAGAAAAATTGGCTGTATGACTTAGCTTTTTTAAAAGGGTATACTTAACAAAAAAAAATCAAATCAATGTCAGTGTAACGTCATAACAACAACCCAAATACACCTGCAGATAATTTTGATTACGTTAATTTTAAGACTTTAAAATAAAATAGAAAGAAGTCGAAATATACCTTCTGGTCCTTAGTACTTCCAAGATTTCAAGGAAAATAATATAAACTGTTTAGAAAAATTGTTATTTTTGTTTCCTCGTCATCTGAGCACTATGTCTGGTAAAAAATGCAAACATTGTGGTTCATCAGAGATAGAGGTAGACCCAGCTCGAGGTGACGCAGTATGTACAAGTTGTGGCACAGTTCTAGAAGATAATATAATAGTGGCTGAGGTTGAATTTCAAGAAAACGCACATGGCGGTGCTTCCGCGATCGGCCAATTTGTATCAGCTGAATCAAAAGGAGGCGCTTCAGGATTTGGTAGAGGTAATTATAGATATAATTGAATGCATAAATATATTTAGGCATTCAAATTTTTTACTTGAAGACATAAATTTAAATTTACTTGGAGGTATAAATTTAAATTTACTTGGAGGTATAAATTTGACTTGAAATGTAATGAATTTTAAAATATATTTATTATAATGAAAATTTTACCTGGGGTAGAGCCATGCTGCAACTTGTTTATAGCTGTAGCATAAATGGGCAGAGGCAACCACTCTCTCACAGAATACCAGTGTGAAATACCTGCATAATGCTGCTGTGTATTGATGATATGATGAGTTTAAGGATCTGGAGACCCTATTAAAAGGAACAAATTAATCTCAGTGGATGGATATACATATCATGGGCTGCAGACATTACATACTACAAACTGTGTGATTGTTTGTCACCCTTAATATTATGAAAAAAAAAATTATATAAACAAATTGGCTATACTCATTGTTAAAAAAGTTTTTCCTGTATACCTACCCAATGATGCTACTCTCATCTAAGATATTTTTGATTATAAAGAACATCAGCAACACTGAATGTGAATAACATATGGTCAAATAAAAAAAACATAATATTTTGGTGTAGTATGTAGAAATACATACTGATGTTTATGAAATAAGTACATATTCTTTTCTAGCTTTTAATGTGGGAATTGGTCAAGAATCCAGAGAAGTGACCCTAAGGAGAGCTAAAGATGGCATCACAGCGTTATGTCAGCAATTGCGTCTTAATCAGCAGTGCATTGATATTGCCTGTAATTTCTTTAAAATGGCACTGTCACGTCATCTTACCATTGGACGTCCATCCAGTCATACCCAAGCCGCTTGTGTGTATATGACATGCCGGACAGAGGGAACTGCACGTATCCTTTATCAAAATATTTGTTCATACAAATCCAGTAATGGTTTGATATATTATTAACTTGTAAACCAAATGTTATTCATTTGGTTTATGATTTATGCAAGTTAAAATAACATTTTTGTTGCTCTATTTTTTAAATAATCCGTGGCTTTTAAATTTTAAAATCTTAGAGTACGGATAACACATATTGTATGTAAATCAGTTGTTACTAAATGTTATCCAAAATATTGAAAAAAGTGAATTACGGTCTTCAAGAAAATGAGTTGTGTCCTAATCAGGCTTAACAAAGTACTATATATTTAGTTCCCTTAATAAATTAGTCCAGATCTTTTAATTGATATCAGTGATGCACTTCAAATATGCTGCTATCAACTTGGTCGTACCTACTTCAAGCTATCACGTACACTTTGTATCAACATACCTCCAACTGGTAAGTTATCAACTAAATATTAATACAAAATCAGGACATTTTGTTTATTAAATTTGTAAATTTTCATATAACATTGAATTAATACAAAAATATTTAAGATGCAGATTAAATTCATAGCTTTTCATATTTTCCAATCCTGTACACTTTTTTCATTACCCAAAATTTGGTTATGCTTATTAGCAAATAGTACAACTCTAGGCTCCAGATAGTTTCAAGCAGCAATTTGTCTTCAGTCAGCTATACAGAGAAAAGACCACACTGGCAGAATGTTATAAGCATAAAATAGCAGCTTAAGACCAACTTTTTGTTGTAGTATGGGTATCCAGGCTCACAATTATAGATAACAAAGCATTCTATCTGAATCTTCAGGGGTAATAATGAATTTGCATCTTGAATCTTAGGGGGTAGTGAATTCAGTATTAAAGCATCATATTGTCTTATCTGTTTTTAACAGTAAGAAAATGCCTTATGATCTGTCTCCATTCAAGTGAATTTATATGTGTATATATATGTTCCTAATCTTTTAAGCATAAACTTCGGTTGGTTAATTCATATGTTTTACTTTAAAGAGGAAAGGAAACATCATGATGTTGCCATGCTAAAATTCACTCAATCATCCAAGTACTTGTTGCCTTGGTGTACAAATAAATGGTGTAGTAAAACTAGATAGAATCCTACTACAATTGTGTTTGGTTTTATTCCATTTATTAAATTTGTTAGCTAGTTATGGCACAAATAAGTATCTACATCTACATTACAACTCATTGATTTTGGTAAGTTTCCAATTAGAGGAATGTCTGATTCTATTGAATTTAATAGGTAACAGAATCATCATCATCACCACAGCCTATCCGTAGTCCACTGCTGAACATATTAACCAACTCAAATATTTAAAGTATAACAGTAATTATATATAAAAATTAATAATAAGTAAAGCAAAAATAAAGCACAGGAAGGGAAACAGCCATCAATTGCTGCCATTAATACAATTATACTATTTTCAACCCATAACATGGGTAGTAAATATAACAGCACATGATAAATTATTTTGGAGTTTACTATATAATGAATAGACCCATGTCAAGATTGACTTTCTAAGCTATTAAAAAAGGGTATGCTACTTTTTTTTTCTTGAAACAAGATGACAGTAACAACTCTCTGTATAATTTTGCTTTTGTTCCCTATTCTATATTATATGATCCAAATTACCCATCTTATTTTAAAGATGACTTTCAGAGAGAGAATAACTTTTGACTGTGTACCTTGATCTTTAAAAAGAATGGGAATTAGTGTTCCATAGCATTGCACTGGGTTCTTTCATTCTTCTTTCAGAGAAAAGGCTATACTCCTCTTGATAACCCTTCTGGAAAATATCAAAAATACACCTAGAAAATTTTCTTTTAAATCGTAAAATCTCTTCTTCATTAAATCATTTAAGGCAAATAACATCTGGTTATATATTTTCGTATTGATATTTGTGTATATGTTTACATCTGGATGATCACCCAGGAAATGCCACTGGGCATTAAGTATGCCATTGTGAACCATAATTAAGGGTCAAAAATAATTAATAAATAAACACCAATTCTTAGCAACGAGTTAAGATATTTTTTTGCCCACTTCACCTAATGCCCAAGTCTTAAACACTACCACCAAATATGGCTTTGCTGAATAAAAATATACAACCAAGCAGTTTAGTCATGTCAATAACCTCATCTGCTAATCACATAACCAAACAATAAATTTGCTAATAGTTTATTGAACAATTGCCCAAAGTGTATTTCTTTATTATATATATATTTTATCCAAAGTAAACCTTTGGATAAAAAGACTTTCTAACGGTAAGTGATTTCTGCAGCCTACACTACTTACATTTATCCTTGATAAACAGTTGTCATGAAGATAAAATGTCCAATTCAAGGTACAAAAATGGAACTGTGTAATTATATAATAATTGGATAAATTACACTGTGGATGTTGCAAGGATAATATTCAATTAGATTTAAGTTTTTTTAAGAGAGGGTTAAATAAATATAAATTAAATACAAAATTAAGCTATTTATTTATTGCAATTAATTTTTGTATGAATTATAAATGTGTCCTAATACCTATGAATTTATAGAGCTTTTACAACACCAATATCACATTTTTAGGTACTTAACTTCTATTCAAGTTCAACAATATACACAAGTTTTTAATATCCAACAAAATAATTTAACATTTGGGAATGATAAGTAATAACTATAAGTATTTATTCAAATTATCTCTTATAATGTTGTGAGTTCTAAATATACTTAACTATACTGAGTAATAATTGAGATATCTCCTTCTACTCAATTGTCAGTCCTCATTTGCCTTAGTGTTTGCTATGGAAGCATTCACTGTAGGTCCATAGTAGATGAGTTCAGGAATTTGTCCCCCTTGGACTCCAGTCCCATTAGTACTCTCTGATGAACAATGGAATTGAAAAGTCACTGTTCCCATATAAACTTCACTCAGGCCTTCTTGTCCAAAATAACTTAATTCGCTCCCATCAAGAATAGCTGATGCAGTATAAAAACATTCAGGTTCAATTTGTATTGGATTTTCAAAATAAACATGGAATGTGTTACTTGATCCATCAGAAAAGAATTTTGTATTGTTTTCTGCAAGTACTCTGCCCAAACGTTTTAGCTCAATCTTAACATTGTAATCTGCTGCACCATTGGAAGATCCATACAGACCAAAACCGACAACAAAAATTCGCTTATCAACACAAAACTGTATAGAATCACAACGGCCACGATATCTCCATTGATTACTCCTATAGGCACATGACTGAAATCTGTGACAGATCTGAAAAATTGTTAAAAAAATTGTAAGTCATATGGTTTTCTGGTGTAAATAATGTTTAAATAGGTTTTAATTTACCTGAGCCTTCAGGCCAGCCCTGGCTTTGATAGGATAAGACAGTTGTGGCTTGTTAGCAGCAGTGAAATGTAAAAATATATCAATTGTTTCTTGTGGAGATAAGATGCCTAGTTGGGCCGCGCTATTTGCAAACTCTTCTAATGACATTGTTGGAAATCTAATCAAATATATGGCACTGCCTAGCATAACTCGTTTGTTTGAGGGTGTGGCCTCTATTTCTCGACGCACACATTCAGCATGTGCCCATGCTAGAGCAGCTTCAAAAAGATTTTTTTCTTTACAGTTAAGTGTTTCTCTGGCTAATACTGACTCCAAAGTCGAAACATCAATATCTACAAATCCTTCAGATGTTAGGGCCATCTCAGCCTACAATGAAATTTTTAAAGTAATGTTATTAAAGGAGTTAGGTATATTAAAACTGCAATACAATTTGCTTAATAGTTTATTCAGATCTTTATATAAAGATTCAAATGTTACAAGGTCACATCTGACATCAACAACAATCACATGCTTGACACTAAACATGCAAACAAAAACCACTTAGAAAATGTATTGCAGTTAAACTAAGGAATAACTAGTATTACATTAAAATATTATAGCTTAAGTGTAAAGGTTAATATCATGGTATAAACTACTACTATTAAAAGGAATGTCTTAAGAGTTCTGATTCATAACAAATTGTTAATTTTAATAATATATGTCACAACCAAAATTTGAGTATCCTATTCTATACATTTATAATGATTTTAAATTAAATTAATATTAACATTCAATTACAACAACTGGGAAGGTTATCAGAGGATATACCTTTACATTCTGGGCTGGAAAAATTTCGACTAGATGTTTCAGAAAGCTCCATTAGTAGGCTACTATATGATGAGGATGGATCGAGACAAATAGTTGCTAAATTTTCTGATGATTCACATACCTGCGCATCAATCACTTCCCAACATCTTTGCATAAGTTCTGGTTCTTCAAATAGCCGAGATTGGCTAAGAAGTAGGCAAGCATTCTTAGCCGTGAGGCTTGTTTCCAAATAGTTGACACAGGCTCGAGCTAAATGTGGCACAAAATATTTCTTTGCTACATATAGTGTAGACAGCACTGTATCTGCTTCCAATTGGATTTCATCACAATATAAATATCTGAAAAAAAAAAATAGTTTTATTATTAATGTTGACAAAAATGATTATTCTTGTGTTATTGTTTGCATATTGAGGCTATATTTCCAAGTCTCATTTAGTATACATAAATGCCCTGATATGATAATTAGATAAAACACATTTTAAGATATGTCTCTGGACAGTTTAATTTTTTATCAAATACTATATACATACAAATATACAACTTATACTTGATACTATAACATGATAAATTTATTTTTATATAAACATTAATTCTGTATTGAAGAAAAACCTAATATTGGTTGTTATGCTTACTTTAGTAGTGTAAGGAAAGCTGATGGTTCAACATCTGGAACTTCAATTTCTGGCTTGCATTCAGCTAATCCACCATAAAACATAGCATAGAATACAGAGCTGCCAGTGGCCAATACATATTTGTGTGCTGGAATTATTTGTGTATGCCCTGAAAAGATAGTGTGAAAATTATGTACATATTGAAATAAAACTCCTTTGGGTGTGACTTGAGGGTGGGTTTTTTAGACAGATTCTGCATTTCTATAGACAGTGATTGACTTTAGTATATTTTTATGATATATGCATATATTCTTTAATTTATTTTTTGAATAGTTCAATGCTAATAATTATTATTTATTAATATTTTCTACTGGATGTGAAAAGTAAGAAGTGTAAAGTTTTACTTCTGCACATCTAGGTTAAATGCAACATTTTTGTAATGCAAATTGCTTTGAAATTAATTTAAAAAGAAGAACTAAAACTAGAAATTTATTCACTGAACAAAAAAAACTGTAAATTAAAGTTGTTTGAATTACACACATTAAACTATGAAGAAACTGAAGCTTTGCTTAATATAAATTAGTACATACACACCCTCTTACACATACATTCATTTAAAGTAATACACACAAAGAAGTACTGTTTTTAATACACACTCAGAATTTTATCTTATTATATTTATTTCAAAACAAACATGTTTTATTTCCACATATGATTTGTTAAATCTTCATATTGTTACATTTTATATTAACTTGTTACATATACTAAGAAAAGCACTGAGATCGGAAATATATATGTTTTATCTAGTTCAGCCCCGAATGTCTCAACTTGCTTATTATACAATAAAGATAGATCATATTTCAGATATTTTTATATTAAGATTGTTTACTTAAATGGTGTGGGATAAATTATTGTTATTATTATTTGTAATAGAAATAGTATACCTGGGCTACCAACTATAAATGTAATATCAGCCATTAATTGGTTGTTGAACATTGCTGCATTCCTTTCTCGTACTGTTGATTTGGTTGCTTGCCAATTTGGATCCAATGTAGCGGTGCCAGGTGGGGGCATGGGAGACACTGTGGGTGAGAGTCCGGAACTAGACGACCCACAGGGGGAAGGAGGCCCACTATAACACTGAGACACTTGAGTGCCTGTTTCACGTTGGGATACCGTATGTGGTGGGGACATAGAAATTCCACCACCATTGTTAATGTTTTCTGCTGTGAACATATAAGAAAAAATATTTTTATGACTAAATGATGGCATAACAATCATATATGATTGTACACAACTATTTACTTTGCCAGTCTCGCGTGTTTATCCAAACAAGACTTTTTTTAACATTCATGTATATTAATTACTAACGCTAATGAATAATGCTCTAAATGGTTACAACCATTATTTCTTTATACTTTATATAAACCAATGTCTATAAAACACCCAAGCATTTTCGCATTCTCAATTAATCAATATTTACAAAGACAAAAAGCTCACCGTTCATCCAAGTATTTGTTTGTGCGACAGACATACTATCCCTACTGTCTTGCAACCTTTTTGGAGGTTTTGAAACGATTCTCGAACACAAATTGGACATAGTGTATGATCGTATAATTCAATATTATAATTTATAAACATCTGAACACGGGACGTATTTCAATGACGTAAGTCAGCCATTTTAATTCCGAGGTCGCGCAGCGCACGCAATGTAGTGAATGCTTTTGAACAACTGACATTACGTTCGGAAACCACTCTATGATTTTCAAAAAATCCTATAAATAAATCTTGATTTCATATAACCTTTTTATTGTTTACCTAACATGAAAATTAGAACTGATGGTTAAAAATTAGCCAACACTACTATTAAAAGTGACTACTTTACGGATTAAGTAGATTTTGGGTTAGCTATTGGTTTTTCTTATTTATTTATTCATTTAGAGGAGCCAAAAATTCTTGGTTCGATAATATTGTCCGCCCCCACAAATTACTTATACGTGTTTCTTTCCGTACTAATTGCTCTATACACACTATTTGTCTTTCTGAACATTGTATTTTATTCAA
This sequence comes from Teinopalpus imperialis, assembly GCA_029286865.1. Classification (NCBI taxonomy): domain Eukaryota; kingdom Metazoa; phylum Arthropoda; class Insecta; order Lepidoptera; family Papilionidae; genus Teinopalpus; species Teinopalpus imperialis. Next base: position 2,386,468 of record JAGSMU010000023.1, on the reverse strand, counting down.
CCACCTTTTTTTATTATTAAGTTTGCTCTACTCAGTCCATAAACAATCGCATTCACTTTTAATTAAGAATCAAGGTGCCGTTGCTTTATCTTCCTGAGGATGGAAAACAGAACAGCGTTAAGATATCTTATGCCGCTATTCTTGGAAAGGGTTTGTTTTCCCAATAGAATTGACGAATTTATACTGCAGTGTTTCGACTTGTAGCATGACTGGTATATTAAGTACCTTAATTGCTGAAACAGCGCAAATATTTCTGCCGTGTTTGTGAAAATCTCCGTTTCTGTATCTGAATCATGATTTATCAGAATATTACACTGATTTTCACATTAGATGAGCGGTGAACATAAAAATGTATACTTTGACTCGATAATTATAAGTAAGTTAGCGATTCAGACCAGCGGTAGTCTGATGCCTGAGTACCCACTGTGTATTTTCATGTATAAGTGTGATGAACAAAAAACTCATGAATCGATATAAATCTATTTGTCTCAGATTAATATTTCTTTATAGTTAGAGTCACACTGCATCTATAATTTACTATCTGCATTTAATATCTCTATTAACTAATTGAAGAACTGTTCAGTCTTGAGAAAAAGACTACTCTTTTACAAAGTACCAAAATAGTCACTTCACGATGCTGTGATTCTTTTCACGTTAGTGAAAGAAACCGGAGGCCACATTATTGGTTAAGAGGCATATTAGTCATCAGGTAATAAGACACACATCTACGTTATGATTTGTTATCGGGGATGAATTTGGATATCATGGGGCGCAGGTATTAAGCGAAGATCAGATATATCCAACCAAGAACAAGTCGCCCTTTTATTTAAAAACAAAAATATATATTGTAGACTTAAATCACACACCTTGATTTAAAGCCCTTGCACGGCTGCGTTGACTGCGATGAGTGGGCTCCTGAAAATTCAGTTCGGAGAAGCGTCCGTCTTCGTCTATGAGACTTTCAAAAAAATCTACGCTACTGTTCATCGATGACCGGGTTTGAAAAACATACCATACAAGACTGAAAAAGAATAAAAAAATATATAAATACTTTGACTTTGTAATAGCATAGCGTTTGCTATTAGGGAAACTGTATCGAATGAAGTATCAATACACAGTAGTGCCGGAGGAGAAATATGGTAATTATAAAAGATCGGGGTACGGAAAAAGTATGATAGTACGAAGTTGACAAATGTTTTAATCAATTTTGTATTGTTTAGCACTAATTCCTATTATTCCATTTCTTGAATTTTATAGATGTAAAAAAATGTTTCTAATCTAAATAAATTTTGGTACCAGAATCGAGTCTTTGACGCTGAGCGAGGTACGACACACACAGACCCGAATAATAACATTTTGTGCTACGTTTTACTTCGCAGGAAGAAACCCTTTGTATCCTCTGTATCTGTCTGTAATATCTACTATATGCTGCTTAGAAAATAATCTACCTCAGGATATAGATATATCTGGAATGTTATTTATCACTATAATAGTATGTATTACGAAGAACTGGAATGCGCACTAACCACTATACATAACCATAATATAGCTTTTATTTGTCGTTATGACATACATATATATTGATTGTTTTTGCAAGAGCTATATTTAAACGAAAAAAAAAACGAACGTTGTCTCATTCGCACATAAGTAAATTAAAAATTAATTATGTAGGGTTAACTATGAATATGAATATTATCACAAAATTATAACTGTATATTTGGCATTAATTAATTTCAGTAATAATGTAAAGATTAGCGTGGACAAACTCAAACATACATACGGTGTTAATACGATTTTATTATAATGTGTATATAGATTTGACGGACATAAAATCGTCTGCACAATAATACCTAGGTGACCTTTACAAAGGTAATATAAAAAGTAAAATATCGAGTATACGATTACGTTTTGCATGAAATAATCGTAATATAACTTTTGAAATTAAATATATGTAAATTTTAACATTTATCACAATTTCAGATGATTTTGTTGTGACTACAACTGCAAAATTTCACACCAATATAATCTTTCTTTTATAATCATTAACCTTTAATATAATCGGAAAGAAAATACCTATGAAAAAAATTGACTTTCGTCCTAATTGATTGTTGATGTTTGACTTATTGATTGACTGATCCTTTTCCTTAATAAAAAAGGAAAAATGCCCCATATTAATACAGTTGGAAATATCATATGTTTACAGAGACCCTTGCCCTGGCATAGCCTGCCGCTTATGATTCATTCACGTGGCTCGTTTTTTCTTTTGCTCATGGGTAAAATTTCTCGGTACCCAACACAGAGAATTTAACCATATGCAAATTTTTCTAAACGATTTTTTGAAAACTGCCATATGAGATCCCTGTGATCTCAGCTACATGCCTGATGGCCACTCTTCGATCTGCCAATACGACATTTTCGACGATTTTTCACGATAGATTCAGTGTAAGATGTGGATGGCCGTCCTTCGCAATGTTCATCTTCCGTAGATGTTCTGCTCAGCTTACACTCCTTGGCCTAGCGTGCAATTGTGGAATATGGAGTAGCGCTGTCTCCCAATGTTTCCACTAAGTCGCTGTGTGTCTTCGGTAGATATTTTTTTCAAGCAGAGGTATTTGATGACAGTTCTAATTTCGTTTTTCTTCATTTTCATGTTATCTCTTCCATAATTCGTATTGAAATAATGTACCTCCCAGGAACCGTGACCTATTTATATGATTTTTTTATTCTAATCAGATTTTTAGATGATAGATAAACTATTATTATTAATTTTGGATTATCCGTCGTAATATATAGTGCGACGAAAACATGAAATAGTTTTTTAAGCGGAGACAAACACGTTTCAGGAATAAAACTTGATTTTATAACACCGATCTCCGACTCTTCATTTCATTTCATTCTCTAAGTTAATATATTGAGTGTTTTTAAAATTACTCACACCTGTTAGTTTTCACTTTCGAGCATGATAACGTAGTACCGTTAAATTAAATTTGATGACATAACCGTGTGTGAAATTATTAATATTGATTCCTTTACTAAATCTAAGTAAGTATGTACCAATATGGAATGACTTTGCGATAAAACAGAAATATATGGGAAAAGTGTGTCACGGCTATATACCGCTGAATATGGCTTGAAATTATTACCACCTAAAATATGTATTTATTTAACACTTGAGTGTAAATGTCGTTTACAAAACCAAAGAGTCCTTATAGTCAAACGCGCAACACCCTCGATTTTTTGTACTACGATTCATATCAACATTGTGGAATGCAAAGAGTTCAGTTCGACGGGGAAAGACCATGCTCTCAATACCATCGCAAAATACCGCTATCGTTTTTCTTACACTTAACGATGAAAAATGGCATATCGGTACCGATCTTATACATTATCATTCTCACGTTAATACTTCGGTATATGAGTCTATGTGAGATTACCTGATATCCATTCATCTTGCAGAGCTGCATTTGTCCCTAGTCGAAATTTCTTTGAACGCAATTTTTTCACTCCATTTATTCTACCTTCTGTGTAAGAAATAGGCAATAATGCAGATACAATATTTTCCCTGAGCAATGAGATAGATGAGTTGCGTTTTCTATATTTCACCACATTAATGAGTTTCGAAACATTGGGAACGATACATTTTTCATAATGGCTTGTTTTGCGAAAAAAAAATACGTTTTCTTATAAGTTTTTCTAATTAATGGTGTCAGATTTAATTCATGATAGTAAAATGTAATAGATTTACTTGACCTTAATTCTTTCTGTTCGAAGGTCAATCTGAACCAAGAAATAATAATCGAATATCTTTTGTCCTAATGCTACTTGTACACTTTTGGCATTTAACTTTACACATGTTTTATTTTTAATGGATATTTTTCAATCACCAATAGAAACACTATTATCATACAAAACTGTTTTAATATTAAGAATCAAAAACAAAAAAAAGTGAAAAAAAGCTTATTTTAATTCTGCCGCGAGGGATGAAGTAACCAATCATTTTTGTCAATAGAATATGCATAAATATTTATTATAATATTTATAATTATATATTTATCACTGAAAACACCATGGTTACAATTTTTTGTATAAAGAACATCAATAAATGTTACCTAAGGTAAGGCTGTAAGGTACCTGCTAAACTATTTGTAATATCAAAAGATTATCTTTGGTAGACAATGAGTTACGTGATCCAATTTTGATAGTACGCCTTTCCGTGTTAATGTTTTTATAATGCAAATAACATATTTGAGTCTCTCTTGATTGGACTTCTACCATGCATCTATTAAAATTTAGCAATTCATTGAATGTCGTGCAAATGTAATCCCATCGCCTCCTTGATCATTCATTTTTGAAGTTTTGGTTTGGTTGGAAGGAAGTGAACAAATTAGGCTGATTTCAATCCTATGAATTTATAAGATAACTCGCGTCTAAAGTATCAAGAAAATTGTATTGGGCGGGAGATGAAAAGCATACTTAAGAATTTCATCCATACATAATTTAAATGCTTGACATCGTGGATGTTACAATTTCCAAGGATTTTTATCAACACTTCATATTAATTTGTCTCTATTTTCACAACTTCTTTCAAATGATAGGCCTATTTTTTTTTTGTTCTTCTTTACCTTTTTGTTTAACGGGAGGAAATTAAGATTTAGAATTTTATTTTTGAAACTGTATGTGAAATTCATTAAACTAAAATAAATAAGTCGTCGATGCATGCTATAGATTTTAACTCGAAACTATGTATTCAGAACAAAAAATAAATAAATGCAGCTTGGTTAATGTTCATTGTTAAACTTGTTTGTGAGCCAATGTCGCGGGGGGCGAAGGATATATACAAATTACACAATACTAGGTTCATGTGATTTGTATGCTTCTAGAGGGGAATCAACACAAAATGGTATTAATTCTTGATAAACTATTTTAAATAAATTACGTGGAAATTGAGTAAAGATACTACATTTATTACCAATAGAATTTTTAACATTACAAAACAGAAGGGGAAAGATGGTGAGCTAGTTTATAAGATGATAACTTCGAAAAAGCTATGATGTATATTAAAGAAAAAATAAAGAATGGAAGATCACGGTGAGGCTATTAACTAAAAATGAAAACAGATTTGGCGTCGTCTCAAAAGGTAAAGGAATACGCGCAGATATGAGAAATGTGGTCATTACTAAAATTAATATATAAAATAAAATAATAGTTAAATTATATGTATATATATTATATATTTTAATAAAATATCGATGTCTACATTTGATAAAGCATGTACATCCTGAAACTTTGTTCAGAATGGATGTAGATAGAGCGCAGCACTTCCCATACGGTGAACTGTGTGCGCCATAAAAAAGGAAATCTAATAAACTAGTTATTCTTTAAAAATATAAAAAGCTCATCGTTTGGTAAGACAAAGCCCTTTACTTTCCATCTGCATTTTCATAGGTGTATACATAATTAAAATCTTCAATTTACAATAATAAATATTATTTGAAACATAAAAGATATCGTAAGATTGAACGTGATTTCTTTATTATCATTTCACCTTCCTATCTAAATGAAATGGTACGTACAAAGTACTAGCAGGCACGTATGGTAAAGATTGTTTCATAAAACTTTTTTCCGGTGTATTATTGAATTTTAACATAATTCAGTCGTAGGAACACTTTTAATTCGATGCTGGTACCAATGAAATTGTTAATTGTAATTGTGTGCTGATTTACCACGTGTTCAGTGGAGAAAACATCGTGACAGCGTCAGGAAATCTGAATGTCTATGAAATCGCAAATTCGCAGTGGAACAGAGTGGCGAACTATGCTTCTAATTAGCGTGATTAAAATTTACCTTATTAAAGTAGAGCCCAATTTCGTAATTTCTAAGTAATAGGGTAACAAGAGAATATTAAGAAGAAGATAAGAGAATAGAAATGTTACAGTACTTGTTTCGTTACTCTTTCTAAATGTTCTGTATGGATTGTTAAAGGAATCCTAGATTTTATCCACGACTTTACCTATTCAGCACTTACCACTTCTTATATTTTTATATGACATTCGTTATTCTCCGATGTCCCAGCACAATTAAATATAACTCACGCGTTACGCAAGCGCACTTAAGATGCCTTTAAAATCGTATGTGTTACAAACTGACAAAAAAATTGATAACCTTATTTTAGATTTAATCTAATAACAATAGGTATTTTAAAAATAACCTCAATATTAGATCTCAGTTACAGTGTTATTTTTCAAATGTTTCGAATAAAGTACTTTATTGACTATGACTTATTACATCGAATTATTAAAAAAAGCTGGTGGATATATATTATGTCATTTTTATAATATTATAAATAACAAACAAAGACATACGTTGTCATCCGTAAGAACTGAGATGAAATGCCTCGATACTGATAATTGGGTTTCCGGATTCCTACACTCACCATACAAAAAAATCAGCATTATGCCGTAATTTACGTAATTTATGCGGCATTATGGCAGTTCAATCTCTGGCCGCGCCAAGCCATTCACGTTGTAGGTCAAATAAGTCTAGTACTTAATCACAACAAGATTACTTCCGAAATTTATTTACAATATTACATTAAAGGTTAATAAGCTAAAATGGCAATAGGCGGGTCACATAGCTCGTAGAACCAATTATAGGTCGCGGCACATAAGTTTTTTTTTTCTGGCTGATGGCCGCTGTTAGCCCCAGGGCTTTTACAGTTTCACCGGGTTGAAAGGCACATAAGTCTGTGAACGAAACCTGAAGGGGATAGATGCGCATGGGTATTCTCGCGAACGCAATTGTTTATTTCTGCAAATTGATTACTATTAAATAAAGTGTTTTTGTTTGTACTTTTTTATGTCTAAGCTAGTTATATAATAAATCATCATCATCATCATCTCACTAATATCATAAATGCTAAAGTTTGGATGTTTGTATGGATGAAATTTAGCACGAACATAGATTATAGTCTGGAAGGCTACTTTTTTATGCGAAAGAAGTTACGGGCGGAAGTTAGTAGATTTTTTTTTATTAATTACAAATGTACAGAATGTACATTACAGTCCAGCGCTTTCCACAAAAATAAAAGGGAGACAATTATTATTTAAAAAAGAAGGATACCTTATTTTCGACTTCTGCGCATTAACGGGCAGCGCTAGACTTATACCGATGGGGAAGAAAGATTTCGGAGTGTCAACGCGTTCGTATTTCACAGTGTGGGGCGACCGCTTGCTAGATGGCATTCCCTCTTAACCCTCGAGTGTAAAAACGCATCCGCAATAAAATTCTTTACGATACGTTCCAAAAATCACTTGCAATTAGGTAATCTATATTCTCGTTCCTCACTCCCTCATTTCATTAAAGAAATACATGAATAAGCACAAAATGAAAATAAGGCTTCCAGATCATTATCAATTAATTCTGCATAAGTGGAAAACTTAATGATAGTCATTAAATAAATATTTTTATTTTATTTATAACATGATAACTAACATGTAAAATAATATGAAAATTTTATTCAATCACAGCTATTTCTAAATCACTTCGTGTGCTTCCTAATGAAGAGCATATTGTGCTTTGGTTATTTTTATTTGTATATAAACCTGACATACAGTACTTATTTAATTAACTGTAACACGAACATAATGCCTTAAGGCATACTCTACCAGTACACATCTAATTGGAGTAGCGATGTATGTTTATTGTTTAATTAATTATTTTTGTTTAATAAATAATGGTAATAATATTTATTTAAATGTAATGAGGACTAGATGTTGCTAACCGCTGCTCTATGCAGTTGGGAACAAGACAATGTCGTCAATCAACTATTATATATATTTTTATTAGCATGCATTGATATGCGTAAAACATAATATAAATAATTTGTATCCTCAAATACCAAAAACAAAGAAACAAGTATGTAATATAAATTTACGTAATATAAATTCTGCCGCTGCGCCTTACAGTTATTTCAAAAATCAAGAACAGTTACGTTGCGTTTTCATCGACATCGAAAAAGGAGGTTGTTCTCGTTTCGATGCGTTTTTTTGTATGAAATCGAATTCTCCGAAACTCTGGCATGGGTTCTATACAAATTTTCTTGTTTTTAACTGGGAATACAAATATTTTAAGTGTTTTTATCTAATGAAAAATATGTAGAATAATCGTCAAAGGAAAATAGAATTAGGCTTCTTTAGACTTAACCAACATCTTTCTATTTTTATGTTACGCAACTTATATTCGAAGTTATCACACTTCTTATCTGAGCATGACCATTAATTTGATTTTTCCCAATTAGAATATTGTTAAACCTAGTTGGATTGTATGTTAGAGTATTTCGCATGATAGAGGTTTATTTACATAGATAAAATAAAAGCATTCCTACACATAAAACATGTTTCGTCGTTTTAATTTCATTGTACGAAAAGCTTAAGCGTTCCTGCATCAAGTAGTAGAATATAATAGTTTAAGAAGATTAAACTGGTTTCCTTGGAGCATATCACAATCAGACCACATGAAGTACGCAGTATTATTGAACATTAGAGAAATTTAAAAAGTTTACGTTATTCCGTAGATAAAATGCAAACATTTTTTTTTTATTTACATATTATTTACAGCGATTAGTTTTAAAGTTGGCGGGAAACAAGTGGTCTGTTCATAAAGTTCATTGTCAAGATACCGCGGGAACGCCTTAGCTACCTTTCTTTTTAATTCAACAAATAAGTTGAAACGGTCACAGTTTTTAAAATATGTAAAATTTTGTTAAATACTATGTAAATTAATACGAATGTTGAATAAAATTAATTATACGGTTTTTATCATGTTTATTTTAATTTTAATTTATTCCCGACGTTCCAAGTGCTTTATGTATGTATGGTAGGTTATACCATCAACTATAACCATAACATCAATTATATTTAATGGTTAAAAATATGAAGACTGTTACATACGACCCAGAACAAGTTTATATTAAATGAGTATTATTTTCTACAAATACATTGGGCACTCTGTTATTGCATGCAAACCGGTAAAAAAATAATCAAAACAACTGCGATTTAAGAGGACAAAATAATAATTTTATCGAATAAATGCGTCGACGTGATTTGTATTTATTAATTGTAGCTCTTTTAGGAGAAATAGCAAACGATACAATAGTAAATATTATTGCATTTAATCAGACAATGTCTATAATAATTATGGTTCTTTTTTGTTTCCATTTTTATTTTTAAACACCAACCGGTATATGAAGAAAACGACGTCGGCTTTTGTGAAGATCCAACGCAGCAATATTGTCCCCAACAGCACTCGCAGTTTATTAGGAGTTCGTGTAGCCCTACCCTTCATTTCATTCTGTGGATACTTGAACTTTCACACGCATGTCCACATTTTAAAAATAACTGAGCGCGCAATTGAAGAGCAATTTTTTTGAGAGCGATAAACGAATGTGCACGAACGCATGCGCTAGATAGACTGACGAACGCTTCGGTGTCGCCAGCAGTCAAGCACGAACGAGTCTTGCGCAAGTCCCGCAAGGAACACCTGTCTTCTACGGAGCTGCCATCGAGAAAGTGCATGATGTCATTCCATCTTATCCACTCGGGAGCGTGTAACTCTTTGTAATAGCCGACATGGACACGTTTTAATTGATAGTTTGTCGTAAGTAAATGACAATGATTATCGTTTACATATGATAGTTTATCATTTCTTGCAATGTTTCTTTCTATAATGTTTTGTAACTATAGTAAGAATACCAATGACCATTTACAAATATTTATTTGTTTTTTTTAAAGCGTTTTGTATGATTTGAAAAGTGACACATTTTTATTTTTATATAGTTATTTCGTGAAAGTAAGACCTTAAAAAGGTATAGTGACTACCTGTGCAAGTTTGCGAGAAGTAGATGGATGCTGTTGGAGATTGTGTTTTATGGCAATTCAAGGAGGAGGTCTACGTTTGCCAGTAAACTAATGTTGAACTGAGATGATGATATTATTGTAAACTAAATATATGCACAGACGAAATGTCTGTGCATATATTTAGTCTGTCCACTCTTTTTTTCTAGTTTTTGTCACCATGTTTAATAATTTTGACTGACATTTTGTGAACTTAAACAATAATCTAAACTTCTTTTTCCGTTCTCAAAAATATGTCCCCAAAATATTCTTGAGAATCAGTCGTGAATTGACGTTGTTGTGTTTATTTAATGTTTTTATCAATTTGTATTACATTTAAGAATTTAACACAAAAAGCTTCAGCTGATAGCTAGATAGATGACCTAGGTACATTCAACGTCGAATCGCTCGGACACTCGATGCACTTCGGCCATTGATTCACCAATCGTTTTATTATGAGTAACGAGTTAAGGGATCGACTTTTCACATTCAAAAGCATTCCGTGTCTATTTGACGCGAGAAATGTCAGTGTGAGGTGAACGCATGAAGAATTCTAGTAGAAAGGAACCTGAAGTCCCTTCATTCACCCTGCGGCCTTGAACTTCTCAACCAGCACCGTAAATCTCGACTCGTTTTGCCTGCGGACATGTTGGTTGGACTGTGGATCAGTGGAGGAATGTCCTTGACGATGACATATCGAGCGACGTTCGGTTCCGCGGTCACTTGGAAGGCAAGGCCAAATTGGCCTTTTAAAATAACTTGGCGTGCTTAATAGAGCAAGATAATCTCGTATCGGCCCACTGTGTGCGACGTTACAAGGCGCATGTTCAGCCTCACATGGAATACTGTTCTCATCTCTGGACTGAGGCACCTTTTCAGCTCGATCCATTTGACTGCATTTAACAAACTTTCCGATCGACTTGATTGACTGGAATTGAAACGATTCCCCTGGTGTTGCGGTGACATCTGGTGCGTATACAGAAGAGGCAATAGTGGAAATAGTGGTTTACGAGGGATATTAATAATGATTGGGTGGAGCACTACATACGAAGCTTGGTATCATCTAGATTCTAGATATAGTGTGAAACGCTCACGAGGTATGTGGAAGAAGTTCTATAAGACTACGTTATCTCTTTTCCATCATTCATTGGGTAACATTTTAGGTAAAAGCATAATAATGCACGTTGCTGTGCCATCCATCTCTAAATACCTGGAAAAGGATAGAACTCAATTGCTACCTATATGGCACATACGACTTGGGTGGGAGTGTTTAATACAGCTACGGTGGAACTTCCTTTAATCAGACATCAAAAATATTATGGATGATCTTCTAAAAATGCTTTATGAAGTAATTAGAGCTCGATTAGGTTAAGTAGGATCATAACACCCATTAATAAAATCAAAAAGGTGTAGAATCAAAAATTATCTCTTTTTGATTCAAAATATACTATATATTTTGAACCTTAATTATTTATTTTTTGTTGGATAAAGTTTATTAAATTTATTTTTCATAAATGTATTCCATTTTTTATTATTTAAGGAATCCTATAAACGTAACTTCATATCAAATTTCATATATGTTTAAAAATTCTGATAACATCGAGCAATAATGCGTTTTAGACAGAGCCCACATCATATCACAAAGTGGTGGCCACAAACATACGGCGCGTCCGACCTCGATTTAAATTAATCACTTTTTTTTATTCCGGCCGTTTGTTTATGGTCCATCGATCGTCCAGATCACGACTACACACAGTAAGCATTAACATGCCCACGGCGTAGTGTCGTCCGTAAGCACACCACAAACATGGCTACACAAAGCGTTTTCCCGTTCCGTTTTAGAGTATAAGATAATTTCCTACTAAACATTACGTTTCACGTAAATTTTACGTAAGTAATTATTATTTTAACGTTTCATAAAAATATTAAAATTATTTTTTTTATAATTTTTAGACATTTAGGTAAGTTAATCCATCGAAATGTAGTAATATGCCTATATAACAATCTAAAATTGCTAATCGATATATCTCTGGGAGTCATCAGATCACTTGCAATGTTATATATTTATAATTTTCTTTAGAAGCTTGTACCACTGAAAGCAGGCCGTTTTGTTATCAGACTGTTATTTTGTCTAGTGAAAAACTCGAATGTACTTCGATATATTTAATATCAGCATAAAATAGAGAAGAGGAAAGTTAAAACTAAGGTAATTTACTGCCGTCTATGGACTCCTATATCCAATCACGACTATACGTTGAGAGGAATTCTTTCCTCTAAAATTGGGTTGCGACCTTGAAGAAATAAATAAAAAAACTCGTATTGCTTTTCTTTTAATACAGTTGTTTTTTTTTTGTACAGGAAAAGTGCTATTTGGGATTATGTTGTGTCCCAAAAGATGGCTTTTATATATGAATGTACAATTATTTAAAAATAACGTCAGTGTATAACTAGCACCTTAAGCAAGCATAAATCTTCTGCGTACATCATTTAAAAAATTAAAATTACTGAAATGAATGCCCGACTTGAGGACAATAACAGTAATCTAATAATATCAGCATAATATTTTATCGCAATTTCATGCAAGGTGCCTCTTCGTTCATTATTTATTCCGTAGCAGAATATTTTAGTGGCATAGTTGTGTTAGTGAGATTTTAAAATTATATTATATCATTAAATCTTGGTTTTGGGATGATAGTTTTGACGATAAATTGCGTAACGTCGTGAGTAGAAATACCGTGCTAGCAAAGAGCTAGGGTCTGATACTAGAGATATTGCGACCTGACAGACTCTTGTCGGGTAGCCAGAGCTTTAATAACAATGTGTTTCTTGCTAAAATTAAGATAACGCCCCTAATCTCCCCCATCCGCAAATTTTCTTTCTAATACTGAATTTTATTAAAGTTTAAACTACAAATGTATATTGCCAGCTGTATGAGCGCTTGCCTCCGACCCATACGCAAGCCCCGTTTTTGCGCATGCCTCCCCGCGTCACATTCGATTTCAGATAATACAAAATCGTGTCATGCGCAAGGCCACCGTTGCGCCGTGGTGGAAAATCTACACATAGATCTTGAGCCGTCGACCATAGCTCAGTACCTGACGCAGGCTTCCCACCGATATTTCAACTCTGCCGTCACACACTCTGACCCCTTGATTGTAAGTACCGCCACTTACAATCCCATCGCGAATCACAGATTCACCCGCGTCCGAAGGAGACCGAGGCCCGCCCTCGAACAATACACAAAAGCAACACTACACTCGTACATTGCACTCTCATATCGCCCTCGCCGTCGTCGGTCGCAAACAAGGTTATTCGCAATACCGCCATGTCACAGGCCGGTTCTCTCCAGTCCATACAGATAGAAGTGTCGCTGGAGTTTCTTGCGCCACTACTCCAGCGCCCACATATTCCGAAGTGGTGGTACAGACAGAAAATAATAATAGCAATATTAATTTAGATAATCCTTTGTCAGAAGCAACTGACTCGAGGTTTGGCCTTCTCGGGCACCCTCGACTCAGACGCTCTCGCGAAACAGGGTAACGGTACAAGCCGAGGCTACCTCCCGGGAGCCCTTGCGCGGGTTACCCATAAATAGAGGTCTCGACTGAGCGCCATAAGCGTTCGGTCACCTCTCAACCCGGTAAAACTGTTAAATCCTTCGGGCTAAAAGAGCCATCATCTAGCAAAAAAAAAGTGTTAGCGCTGCACCGAATAATAATAAAAAAATTACATTAGTCTTTAAAACATAGTTTCCGTTGTGGAGAATGCTTACTATTTAGCCTTGCAATTCGTGGTATCCCTAATGTTTATGGACGGAGATGATCACTTACCATCAAATGAGCTTCGTTGTTGCCCCTCTTCCGTTTAAAAAATCAGTAAGTAATTCGACACTAATGTCAACTTGTAATAAAATGGCACGTATCGTCATCTCGATATCGAGCATGCATGCATGCAGATGTATACTTCGTAAGTGTAATATGATACAAAAATGAAATCTCATTTTCACTTTTGTGTAATAACCTGTATTCTATGGTGGCCGCCGATTTACCTCTCTCTCTCTATCGCTCTCTCGTGCACCCTTAATTATTTTCCTTCCTAACATTGGCTCCGTGCATACTTGATAAGAAATCATAATGCGTCGTCACCCCCGTGTACCCCGTGTGTAATATGTTGTATTTTTATAATCTAATGGTAACAAAACAATTGTAAGTAACGAATACGGCCCATGATATCTACACCCGGTAACGAGGTAGGAATCCCTTGCTCCCCGATTCACAGCAGTGTTGTGATGTTATTTCTGCAGCTTGACTCTACCAATGTCAAATTCAATAATTATTTTAGACTGAAATTGTGTAAAATTGTGATCACTGCCAATCGAACAAATGTCATGCTACTTGGTATAGTGTGGAATAGTAGTTGCGGCGTGGCTCATACATAATAATTCTGCACAATAAACAAGATTTCTTTTTTTACAGAACAACATTATTTTTATGTCACATTTATCTAAAGTTGTAATCTCATAAGTTATGTACTGCTGTTTGTCGAATTATTTGCATTTAACATTGCCATTAACCGCCAAACCGGTCCAATCATTTTCAACGTGAAACTACATTAAAATAACTGTACTACTTGAGGTTCTCAAAGCCAAGAGATCAGAGATAATAATGGGATTTTTTGAAGCATAACAAAGCATATAAATAACCTGAAACCACCTAACGATAAGTGATCGCATAGGCTCATAGACACTAACAACCATTCTCGATAAAGATCAAGATGTTATCAGTGCTAGGCCACCCGCTGCCTTAACTTGTAATAATTACAGAGGAGTTAACATATTTTACTCTGTAAACTTACTCGTAGATTATTGTTGGCATTCTGCTGACACGTTTATGTCACTTTATATTCAAGATTTATATGATGTATAAATATTATAGCGTCAGTTTAGTACTGGTAATAATAAAAAAAATACATATTACTGCAGTTAATCATACTACAATTCTAGAACACTGTCGTTAGCAATCTCGTATGTAGTAGAAAAGGTCGATGGGGAACTTTATTAATGTAACATTGCTCCCCGCCCAATTTCCTTGAACGGAACCTCGGTTTTGACTTCGTGATCGATTGTGCGCCGAGATAATGGTTGATTTTATTATTAGCTTGTCCTCGCAGTGAATCGGTATACTGACCGCGGTGATTTAGAACGGAAGTCACGAAGACAATTTTGTCGGTACACATGGAAATTATATTCGAGATCAGTTTTAGAACTTTGTTAGTATCGAAAATAATTCATAGAATATGTCCTTTTATCCTGTTCAGTTCTTTATTAAAACCAAAGAATTGTTATAATTTGATTTAACATAAATCCAGATAATACGTGCATAGATTTTACAGAGACGGGTATAATAAATCAAATATAAATCTATTGATATGATACGAACAGGCAAACCGATGGCCACGATCGTAAAGTGTATGTGCGGCGTTAGTGTTCTCAACGTGAGCAAAATCCTAATATTTTATACAGCCTACAAGTCGTCACTTTTCTATACATAAATACGAAAATTGCTTTTATTTTCCAGCCTTGAAATAATATTTGTGTGTGTTGGGTTTCTGATCTGGGTGTGTTGTATGTACAATCCTGACACAACATATGAACTGTTCTCCGATCTCTGAATTACATCGGAGCTGTGTGTGACGATGTTTCCACTGATGGTTTCTGCATTATCTATATAGTTTTTGTAGATTGAGTACGTACAACTGATGGTAAGTGATCACCGCCGCCCATGGACATCCGCATCACCAGAGGAGTCGCAAATGCGTTGCCGGCCTTCAAGGAAGGTGAAGGCTCTTTTCTTGAAGGTCCCTAAGTCGTATCGGTTCGGAAACACCGTTGGCAACAGCTGATTCCACAGAGTAGTTGTGCGTGGGAGGAAATTTCGCGTGAAGCGCACACTGGTGGGTGGATTGCCAACCATCGATATGATGAGAATGAAATTTTGAATTCTATCGTCATGTACGATGTTTAAACTCAGCGGCTGGATATCAAATAATCATAATGCAGATGCGGTGCCACCCTTGAGGACTGAGATGGAATGCCTCTTCACCAGTAATTAAGGTCTCCGAATCCCTACACTCACCACACGAAAATTTACAGCAGCATTATGTTGCTATTTCACCCTAGTATTCCGTGAGGGCGTGGTCCTTCCCCGGTCGATCTGACGTATTAATTATGCAGCTATAAACAAACTTCGGCGTAGCTCTTCCACAGTTATATAATATACCCTGAAAAATTCCTACTAACCCTCGATTATACTCTCAATTTAACATTGGTATTCCTCCTTGTGACCTTTCTCCTATCGTATCGAATCGATATTTTTAAGATATAATCACATATTTTGGATATGACCAGGAAATTTCTATAATTGTATACTTTTTATAAACGTAAAATCATTTAATTAATGATATCGATATAGGACATAATCAATGAAACATTTTTTACGCTTTTATTTTAATCTTTCTAAGCAAGTGCTTGACCATGATCCAACCTGATGTTATGTGGAAATGCAGTCCTGGATGTTAAGGCGCACTAGCTCAGTAAATGCCTATTCACTCTACTCTTGGGAAAGACAGACGCGGGCAAACTATTCCAGTCCATTGCTGTACGAATAATGAAAGACGAAGCAAATTGCTTCGGTCGGGTTTGAGGGATGCTCACAACAAAAAGATGAAATCCAGCAGTGCGTCGTGAAGTCCGATGGTGGAACGCTGACAATTATTTATATATATATATATATTTATATATATTTACTTTTAGATATGTTTGTATTTATAATATCTATATATTTTTGTTTTATAGTTTATGTAAATGTATATAAATATCTATTATTTTATTTAGTATTATAAATAGATAATATATAATGATATGTATATATAATTGTATAAGTATTTAGATGTACTGTATGTTTCTTTTTTCTTTATTATTATTCTTCTGTCCCTACCTTGATTTCTCTCCCCTCCCAAGGTTGACTGGTACATAATGCCTTAGGCATTAAGTCCGCCTTTGTGCATATGTTAGTTGTACAAAAGTTTATAAATAAATAAATAAAAATAAACTGTAAGTTCTATATAGTGTGTGTTTTATATAGTAAATAAGAGTATTTATATATATATATATATATAAATTAAGGTATCAATCAATTCATTAAACAGTTCTGGAAGCTTTCGATCTTCGCGACTGCTTAGCCGCGTAGGGCTTCGGTGGTTATCCATCTATCAAGATGTAGGTTGTTGCCGCTGTATCGAACTGAAACGGATTAAGGCATTTCATTTCCGATTATTGAATGATGGTTTCATTATCCATCATATAAAGTGCAAATAAAAAAGAAATCAAATATAATAATTATATTAGAGTGCTTATTTTCCATTACTTATTGCCCATGGTTGTGCCGTTCTGTTCATAATTTAAAGGGCGACACTCATTGTGTTTTGTTTTATTTATATTAAATATTTACCGTCAATAATACATAACACAGAGGCATTCATTTTTTATTACTCAATTAGTTTGCATATTAACAAAATAAGCATGAAAAATATAGTCTCCAACTATTTATTAGCGCCTACATATATTTTGGCTCCAGTTCCAATATTTAAATATCACTTAATGTCTTAAAGTAATAACTAACAATAGTCGTCAGTAATTAAGATAAATCAACAAAATATACCAAGACCTAACTTGTACATACGTTTGCTTATCCATTAATTTTCCTAAAGTTAGACAAGATTGTTTCCCCGTTGATAAAGCTAAACCTTGGTATATTTATGTTTGAGCGAAGCTATTTTTTGTTTAAAAGTTTTTGTGCACGTCTATTATGGTAAGTTATGTTGTAATGTCTAATTAAAATATTTTAACTGACTAAATATATAACGATACGATATAATATGATAACTAATTTTATTTCGTTACTTTGTTCTTTTGTAACCTCAATTGTAAGTTAAAGATTTTAAATTGACTGCAAACTTTCTAAAAATTTATTTTTTATATAGTAATTTACGAGTAAGGGTTATATTACGATATCTATTACATTCCGGTGTACCGCGAAAATTATAGATATTGATAGGTGGTTGCTCTGGACATAATTGAGTCAGCATTGGCCTTGATGATATCCATTTTGTTTCCAACGCTCCAGTTATACACTGACAGGCTGAGGTGTTTAACAATCATTCATCAGTTTTTACTTGAGCAAAAGACTCAAGTGGTCTGCATGTAGTAAGCAGATCGCGTGTCTCATAATTGGCAGAAATAATAAAGCTCACGGGATTGAATTATTATGTTATGTTAGAGTCTAGACATAAAAATAAAAAGTATGAAGAGTACATACACTTAATTGTATTTTAGAATATCAATTATATATACTGTCCCATACCTTGGCCATGGTTACCCCGTACCGTACACACACAGCAAATGGCGACTGCGCAGTTGCAAATATCGCCGTGGTCTAAAACGAGCAGGTAGACATCGTCAAACCTTATAGCTTTTCCTAAATATGTCGTTGCTTCAGACGTTTTTTATAATTATGGTTTGTTAACGAGGCGATAAGTATCATTATATAAAAACTGCAGACTATGACGTCCACATCCATCCTCAATGAAATTTCAATATAACAACCCCCTGAGGATTGAGATTTTTTTTTATAGAATAAGTGGCAAATGAGCTGCTCACCAGTTGGTAAATGTCGCAGGCGAGGCATAAAAGAATGCCTCATTACCTGTAATTTGGTTCCGGAATATCGACTCCAGAATTTCGTTTGGTGAGTGTGTACACTTACTGGACGAAAAAGCGTCATTGGCGTTGCGTAGGCGTTCTATGAGGGCGTGATCCATCCCCGTTCGAGCTGACCCATTCATGTTGCTGTTAGAGACTAGCTTCAGCGTGCCTCTACCACTATTCGTACACACTTGAGCTGGCTGGTTTTATCAATCTACGTTAAAATATAATACCAGTTGAAAAAATATTGTTTGACTTTTTCTCAACTAGTACATAGCTTTGAATAACGAATACGTCATTCGTTTTAGAGTCAACACGTTAAGCGAGGTTTTATTATAGAATCAGAAAAGAGAACAGTAATGCGCGTCTGTAGAAGTGTTGATTATAAATTATTTTACGCGTCTGTTTTTGCTTTTGAAAATTTCATTGAAAACCAATATTTATTAGAAATAAAATATTTTATATGTAATACATGCCAAGCACTAATCGTGCATTAGTGGCCGGAGGTTCGAAACCTTCTGGCCTGCATTTGAGTTTTAATAAAACGCATGAGGTAAAGAAAACACTTACAAATCTTAAGTTTTCTCTTAACCTAATGCCGTACAGTAATAGTCCATATTCCAGTCATATTCTCTGTCACATTTAGGTCTTAATAAGTTCTTGGTTTGTGATTACTAAAAACTGTGATAAAAGCGGGTTTGTCTGTCTCACTCTCATAATGTCATCGGTACTAAAAGAAGTGTAATTGACCGTTATTATTGATATTTAACTATATAGATTTGGAAAACAAAGATTCAATTAAAGCAGGACATATTATTTAGATTTTAACCTTGAGGCGCCTGATGCAATAGAAAAGCAAAAAGAAAGGACACTGGCCACAACACGACCATGACATGAAACCTATATAATAATACTTTCGCAATTTGTTTTTATACAACTGCATAACTACTCCATATTTAATTATTAACACTGATTATATAAATTTTACCTCTCAAACAGATTCACATATACATTATAATAATCAGATATATAATATATGTATAATACAATCTTACGTCCATAATAACCCGTATTGCCGCGTGAGATAAATCTGACATATCTATTTTAAAATGTTTTGTTACTCTTATGCCCCGGCCTCATTATCCAGCTTTGCGAAAAGTTAGCGTTGTTGTCAAAATATAATTGAGATGAGATGAGATTTCGTTGTAAACGAGAGCCTTCGTGCAAGTTTAATCGCTAATAACTGCAATATTGGAGAAATAATATTTATAATTTAATTATTTATTTATATATTTTTATTTGCTTAACACATTGTTTCTCCAGTCATATGCTTATAAGTGTATAATCATTATAATGTACAACCGCCTATTCCGCAAGGAAATAGACCTGGCAATATATATTTTTCAGGTACCACTCAGGCTCTATTAAGGTTTTTTATGCATGTACACTTTAATATAGGTCCGATATTGGAGGATAGGGCTAAGGGATCGGGGTTGTCTATGGGATAATCCCACACACTAGTACAAAAAAAAATTTATGGTGATCGTCGTACTTGAAATTTTGATAGTTAATAACTTAAATTTAATTTTAACTTAATTTTAGTAGTTAGTAACTTAACCGAACGTTTAAATTTGTACGGCGCGTAAATGACGCAACATTGCATCCTACTTTCCCGATAAAAGGTTTTAGTTGGCTAAAACTCTAAATATAATAGTAAAAGTACTTAAAGATATTTTTTTTTTTTAATATTTTTTAAAATTTTATCAATCTTTATGTTTTTCTAAATCATATTCAACTTAGATTTTTTGAGCTCGTCGCCAAAAGAATTACTTCTAACGCGCGTACATAAATACACGCTATTTGTTTATTTTTTATCAGCTTATTTCGAATTTGAATGAATCAAGACAGCAATTATATTGGTGGTGGCTATCAGTATAGATTTCTTAAATATAATAATTTCTTACATAATTATTATCACCCTAAGATTTTTCTTAGGTCAGTCGTTGCGTTACCAGTCATTTTTACGATCGTACTGCATTCACATAATGGAATATTCTGCTCTCGCAATTTTATTTGTTCAAGTTATTTGTACGCATATCGCAACCTGAGATGAGAACGCACTGCGTTCGGAATATCTCAAGTTGCGAAATTAAAACGAAAATGTTTCTGCAACTTGTTTATTACTTATAAATGGTTTACCATTTATATTCAAAATGAAATCAGACCAAGATTCTTATGGTGACGACTTTTATAAAGTAAGTCTGCCCTACGAAAACAAAGTTATACTGAACACATCTCTTATTAATTCAAGTATTCTATTACGCTGGTATTCCTCGAAGACGTAGTTCCATCCCGGTCAAGCCCACTTTATACTCAAAGAGGCTTTTTTTACGTAAGAATTTAGCAAGCGAATATTCTTACGTAAAGAATCATTGGTACGAATTAGGTTACGGACAGAGCTAGGAGTTTAAAGGAGCCATTCCATTTTAGTCTTGAGAGTTGACAACGTATATCTGCATTCTTATTGCTTATCGCGTTTTTATCAAATGGGCAGCATTAGGATCATTTACCATCAGGTGAACTGTGTGCTCGTTATCCTGCTAGTGGAAAAGCATCCCCGGTGAGAATTGCTTTTAAGCTTTGCTATTATTTTGTATAATTTTTTTCTATATGAAGTATGTATGTAATTGTCTGTCCTGTATAGTGAAATTTTTGCTTAATAACGTAGCCAATGAAGTGTTGCAATTGCAAAACCCGAGCATTCATATTATGCAGTGGTTTTATTTTAATTAAAATAATTATCATACAATGGAGTACCTATGCAAATGAGATGCATATAAGTGGGTAACGACATTTCAGAGTGTGATGTGGAAATAAGTGATTTCTTAAACATGGGAATCTACTCTCAAACGCTCTTGATGAAATGATTTAATTGAACTGATTCCATAACGACCATAAGGTTGACAACGGGCGTTCGTAACACCGTTTAATGTCGGGTCGTTCGCTTATACCCTGCCAGCCAAAAGTTTAAGACCACACATAAACAACATAATTATCCATCAAATATAATAAAATCCCATAGGATAAGTAAAAGAAATGCACATCTGCATATTCTATTGTTCGTATCGAATAAAGAAGGCATTCTTTTGTTTACTTTCAAGTTATTAGACAATAAACATCTATTGTTTTCAAACACCGACAAACGCTGCGCTAGAGCCAGGTGGTAGAGTCGTAATAATATTTGTATAATTTCCTCATTACTAATTACTTTGCTTTTGTTATGTATTGGTGAATAATTAGGATTATTTAGTGCCTGTATGCCGAGACTTGTGAAAGAAGTCATTAAATGTAAAGGAGGATTTATTGATGAAAAATAAGTTTAGCTAACTATAGCCTTTTTTTTGCATGGACTGTTAATATTCGATTAATATACAATCAATATTCTATTAGATGATTAAACAGGTTAATTAAACATTTAGTATTTGATTGGAGTTTTACTTTGTTTTTCTACTTTAATTAAGGTGGTCTTAAACTTTTGGCCTGCAGTGTATATCACGGTATTCGATGCGAGGTGCCGAAGTTGAAGTTTCAATTTTAAGCTGATTTTTCCACTAGCTCGGCGGTGAAGGAAATTTTCGTAAGGAAATGTATGCTTGAGACATATTAAAAAGAAAATATTTGCAAGATCATTAAATCCGCCAAATCGCAGTGGCGCAGCGTGGTACGATACTCTGACCCACCCCTGAACGGAGGCCTATATTGCAACTGTGTACTTTCTATGGAAAATAATATCGAGCTCCCCAAAACTGCTCCACCCATACTTTATCATGCTCGTATCGTATCGTCGTATAATTCTATAAATAAATACAGTAGAAATACATCTTATGTACATCTCACTACTGAGCGAAGGTCTCTTCGTTAGAAAAATATAGACTCATGAAACGTCTTTGGAATATATTTTTATTTATTCTTATTCATATTTTTATTTATATAAAGTATTTTTTGACGAGTGTGTGGTAAATGTAAATCAAATTTGTTTAAGAAATTTATAAATAATGCGTACAAATGAATTCTTTAATGTTATAATAAACAAAAAGGACTTTGTCAATAGTTTCTCAAAAGTATTGTTTAAGACCTACGAACTCTGCCGAACACCTTTTGAATAATTTGCATCTCATTTCATTCAATTTAACGTTTATGGTCCGTATCACTAATTTAGGCACAATTAGCAAACCCAATCTACGAAATGGCCTGAATTTCTAGGTCATCGTGAGGCCAAGTTCACATAGAAACACCTTTATCTTTGTAATCGATTAATATGTCAGAATTCCTTAGGAGTCTGCCATGAAATTTCCTGCCGACTGTGACACCTGCTTGGACTCGAGTTCATGATAATGAAGCTGAATTTTAACCATGTATACCATCCTCGTCTTCATCGTCGTCATTACAATGGCCCAAAAACGCATGGGAACATTTCACGCGCTGTCGTTTTTGCAATGGCGTGAGCAATCTGCGCACCCATCTTCCGCTGACCAAGTCGTGCCAAGATAATCATGAAGAATTTTGAAAATGGTCGTATCAGTTACTCCAACCATGTCTCCTAGTTTTTTTGGTCGTTCCGAGCCGAGAATGTTCCAATATTAACTTTTTCATGAATTTCTGTACACTTCAATGGGACGACCCAGCCGTGGGTCGTCTTGCAAGTGATTCCCTGCCTGGCAGTGATTGTACCACTTGCAAACTTTATGCGTAAACCGTGCATCCCCGTAAACCCCTGACGTCTCTTCCATTATGGTTTGAATAGACTTTTCTTGCTTGGTAAGCACACGATTACACACCACGATACTCAATTTTTTCCATATTTCACACTTCCTTCCCGATTGAGTTACTTGGCCGACGAGTGCAAAGACTAATGATATAATTATGTTAAAACTATATTTGTACTAATTATAAGTCGCAAAACAGGTTACGATCTAAAAGAGATATCTCATCCTCCAGCAGCCCCACCATGCCGCGAACTTAAAACATACTAAGTGTTAGCGGCCAACAACAACCACCATGTATTGCGCTGCAAAGATGTTAACTGGTATATCCGTTTGCAACTCTTACTTCCACAAGAAACAGTATTTTTTGGTAACACGATGGAATGATCGCGTCTTCTGGAGATTATATATCGCTTCCACCTCATATATGTCGATTAAGGCTATAACATTTGGTTATTACATGATGAAATCACAATATATTAGACCGTAATCATTCGACGACTATTCTGATTTTTTAAATTATTTCTACTTAATAAGGCATCATATATGAATAATAAAATTACCTTTAATATGTTATAAATTTTGTTTTTATGAATTAGTTACAAAAATAAGCATAGTTGAAAATTGTAAATACTGAAAAAATTAAATATTTTCTTCCACAGATCCCTGCCTGTACATATTGCGATTCGCGTCCCAGCTACAGTTTGAGGACAAACAGCACGATGTGAGCATGACTGCGATGCGTTTGGTGCAAAGGATGAAGAGGGATTCTATACACTCTGGTCGACGTCCATCTGGCATTTGTGGAGCTGGTAAGGCAATTATATATTCATGGCATCTACACATCAAAAAAGTTTGGTCATTCAGACCCATGAAATGTCTTAAGTTCATTTTTTTACTTTTTTTTATTTTTTATCGACGCACTGTTGGATTTCATCCTTTTGTTGTGAACATCCCTCAAACCCGAACGAAGCGCTTTGCTTCGTTCGTCTTCCATTATTCGTACAGCACAGGACTGGAATAGTTTGCCCGCGTCTGTCTTTACACTTCTTTAAATTACAATGTGGGTGTTTTCAAGAGTAAAGTGAATAGGCATTTACTGAGCTAGTGCGCCTTACCATCCAGGACTGCATTCCGCTTAACATCAGGAGGGATCGTGGTCAAGCACTTGCTTTGAAAGTATAAAAAAAAAATCTTGCTTAAATACGAACCATTTGACTCACAAAATTTATTGTGTGTATTTTAAATAAAGTTTAGTTAAACGATCTTATGAACAACGATAAAAAAAAGGATGAGGAACTAAAATAAATCAATTTATTAATTTTAAAAGAATTTTTTTTTACAAATCAATACAAATAACTAATCAAGCTCAAAATCATGCGGAAATCCACCAGGTTTATGCTGAAGATCAAGTTATCCATTAACTTGCTCTAGCCTGTCCCATTCTTTAATAGCGGCCGAACAACTCACTTAAGAGCATGCCATGCTTGGCTCGATCGGGTTTAAGTCGAGTGAGCCGGCCGGCCAATCTAATCGTGAGATGTTGTCCTCTCGAAGAGCGATGTCCACTTGTTCAGCTCGATGTGCAGATGCATCATCATCGACGGTCTAAATGGTCTGACAGTTCCGTCGATAATGGTCGTTTTGTCAAATTTGCCGTCATTTGATTTCTTACTCCAATCTTTATTCCACCCAAAAAGGACACAGTTTTGCCGTCTTGCCGAACGGCACTGGAACCATTAAAGCAGTAAACACTGCCGCAAAAGGCATCGAATTTTGAATTTACCTTACGGTCACTGATCCACAGTGAAATAAGAATCGGTTCCACATTTAGGCGAAATGTGGAACCGATTCTTATTTCTTGGTGAAGAAAATGTGCACTAGTGTTGTTTTTTGTAATTTGCTTATGACAAACGGCATTTTTATTCACATTATGGCAAGTGATTGTTGCGTCTCATATGTTACAGAAACGTACGTTCCGGTGAACGTGCTAGTACATATATAGTTAATAAATATCATAAGAAGTTAGAGCTTGTCCAGTGTTGCGCTCATAACAGAATCTTACTCCTAATATAGGCAAGTGGTTAGAACTGGTGTGTGCTTGTTTATCACAATTAATATCCAAAAAAAAAACTTATTTGCAGCGCTATTGATGGCAGCCCGTCTCCATGATTTCTCCCGAACGCCAGCAGACGTGGTGCGCGTGGTGAAAGTGCATGAGTCGACATTAAGAAAACGTTTGCTTGAATTTGGAGACACCCCGTCGAGTGCGTTAACCCTTGACGAGTTCATGACTGTTGACTTAGAGGAGGAACAGGACCCGCCCGCTTTCAGGGCCGCTAGAAAAAGGGATAAGGATAGGCTTCAAAAGGTTTGGCTTGGTTGCAATTGAACAATTGACATCAATTTAAAATTTTATTTGTAAGCTCTCATATATTACTATTACTTTTGTTTTTTAACCGCTGATCTAACGTCGAACTTACTGAGTGTCACGTTTACTCACACTCAAAGGTACTTTTTTCTAATTCGGAATCTTATTACCAGTTACGAGGCAGCCCATCTTTGTCGTTGTCACAACGTAAATAACTTAAGATGAATGCTATGTCATCAAGTGACCTGCGTGCTTCTTTATAACCCCCAATATCATAATAAATCTATCTCCTTCCATTCTGACTGGAAGGGCTTATTTATACTTCTTTTTTAATATTCTACCCTCCTTATTTCTTTTATCTTTTAACTTTTACATTATTGTAACCATATGTTCCTTTTTTACGCCTTGATGTGTACACGTGTACTTGATGCAATCTTCATAACTTTTAATTTCCATACCGCACCTATAAAATAGCCTTAACATCAATGATCGTTCCATCGATCACACATAATATTACATATATACATTCACATGAATACCAACGTAAAATAGTAGTTAGAAGTTGCTACGTTTCGTCAGGTGAGTGGATGAAACCGAAGACCTAGTGATTCTTTTTTATAATATAAGGGGAGACAAAGAAGCTTATAGTTCAACCGTTGCCGAGATATATCCATCCTCGATAAAAATTCCAGCGCTGTCACCTATGGTCTTCGCATCCGTACACCCAACGTATGAAACGCAGCAAGGGTAAGGGCATTTACCTTCTCCGGTCGATCAGACCCCCATAACAAGAGTAAACAATTATTAAAAACGAAAATAATCATGATGAAAAGAACAAAAAAGTCCCTGAGGTACCATCATACACCCCCATGTTGCAACTGGGAACTAGCTGTAGGATGAATTTAAGTGTACGATTAGATTAACTGGGTACTCGTTTGTCATCCTCATTTTTTGTAAAAAAAAAGTTTTGCCACGGATGTAGTTTAAAATAAATGTTACATTATGGATGGTCTAAAACAGGTTGCATGTCAATTTTAGACTACTTAAGTCTGACTTTATAATTTATTTCTCAATTACTTCTAAGGAACAAGATAAACAAATAATGCATGCATATTCTTAGATTAAATAAAGACTGGACATTTTTTATTCGACTTGTCACTAAGCATAATATATAGTACTTCTATTTATGAAAGTAACCGCGTGCTGTTTCTAAAGTTTTGAATATACTGTTTTATTTATTTATTTAAGCTTTATATACACACGTACACGTGGTACATAAACGCGGATGTAAAGCCTTACGCATTCTCTACCTGTAAATTTTAGGGTTTAGCAGATATGAAATGAAATAGGTGTATGCCTAAAAAATTTTCTCACGGTTAAACCTACATCAGAATTTAATATTTTAAATCAGTGATTACTCAAACGTAATGTGCTATGTAGTAGTAAATTCAAGTGCACAGTTAAATTAAACGGTTCTTAATTATTTAGTAATAAGAGTAAAAAATGTGCTTTGATGGCTACCTGCGGTCTCTCACGATCACATCACCTTCATCTATCCTGTACTAGAAAATTCATACTATGAATTGAATATATTGATACTTGTCGATATATTAATTAAATAATGCTATTTATATTTTCTTTTTACAGTTAATGGAAGAAGAAGACGGCGAAAGGGAACTGACAGAACTCCAGAAAGAAATAGATTTTCAATTAGAAAAGGACAATACAAGGAGGAAAAAGGCATCCACTAATTTGATTCCTTCACTAAGCATCGGTAGGTAACATACAAAAATATGCTTGCTGCCTCTCTTCCCGATCATAGTGTAAACACCATTTAAGGAACTTTTATTATGCTGTAAGTTGACTGACAGCTAGTTACAAAAGGCCTATGTAGTTCATATATAGTGACAAAAATCCGCAATTTTCCAACTATATCGCGCACACGACAGTGTCACGGGAACGCCCTCTCACACATCCTTAGCCCCACCAGCGTTCGCGGGCAGCTCGACGTCAGCGCCTCCTCCCCTTTTCCACATGACACACGGGGCCTTCCAAGAGCAGATGCCTCCCCATACGGCGTCATAGGTAACGTCCCCTCGAGAGCCAAGGGAACCCCGCTACGAAATACCAACACTATTTCCTCCCACTGCTTCACATCAGCAGGGCCGCATTTGAGTTCGCGGAAGGCAGGGAGAGCAAAGAGCGGCTATTGATGTCTGAGAAACAGACCACATGCCCCCCCCCCCCCGCAGTCTGCCTGCGCGCGGATTAACCGAAACGGACCAACGCCGTAAGCTCACCGTGTAGGTTCGTCTTTGCCTTACCGTGGATGACCGATGTGGGTAAACCCGCTCGAAATGGAACAACAAGGATGAACACCTAGTGACTTTAAAGTGAATTAACGTTTTGCTTACTCTGTATTCTCTCATAAACAAGATATTTTTATTTTTTATTTGTTATATATTCTCTTATATCTATGTATTTGATCCCTGCAGTCCGTAACACCACGCAGTGAAGTGTAAAACAAACGAAACAACTCATTAATCATATAAACACATGTTACATTGCAGAGGACGGTTCATTGGAGGATGTGGACGCTACTAGATTTGCAGCAGAGGACACTTTAAGCCTCCTGGGAGAAATAGCGCGAGAGACTGCGGCCAATGACCCTGATTCCAAGCAGAACAAGCTCAAATTGGAGAAAGGACTCGGTAAGTATAACTTGGAAAATCATTACCTGGTGTTGGAGGAATATCATCATTCTTCTGGTTGACCACGAAAACTATGGACGATATCTCAGACATATTCAATTGTTTTCGTACCCCTCGGGATGTGTAGAGTTTCATACTCCATTGGAAATTACACCATTAATATTTGCGATGAAGGAAACTGGTCCGGACACATTCAATTATTATTGACCTATGAAATCACCACGGTTCGCCACGTTTGGTTAGATTCGAGTTAAATATGATTTCAACCACCTGAGAATATTTCCGTGTGGACCGATATCATCTAAGCTACGAATGAGATTTCAATGAGAGATTTCGTCAAATGCTGTTGAGTTGTCCAAGCAGAGAGTTTTGATACTAAACCAAGCTTTTAATGTGATTGTAGAACAGTAGTCCTATGAATTCCAAGCGTGAAGTCCTTTTCTGTGAAATTTAACGCGGGATATTTCTTGTTCGTACTGCGTAGCACTTCGTCGTTGACATCTGATGGCATTCATGATCTTTTTTTTTTCTTAAACTTTCTAAGCAAGTTCTTGACCACGATCCCACCTGATGTTAAGCGGAAATGCAGTCCTGGATGGTAAGGCGCACTAGCTCAGTAAATGCCTATTCACTCTACTCTTGAAAACACCCACATTGTAATCGGAGGGAAAGACAGTCGCGGGCAAACTATTCCAGTCCTTTGCTGTACGAATAATGAAAGACGAAGCAAAGCGCTTCGTTCGGGTTTGAGGGATGTTCAAAACAAATGGATGAAAGCCAACAGTGCGTCGCAAAGTCCGATGGTGGGAAGGGGATGGGGGAATTAGATCATGTATGATCATCTGGGTTCAAAGAAAAATTGTGGCTTTCAAAAAAAAATCGTAAACCATCTTTGGCATGTTTGAGCTGCATCCTCCCTTCCCTGTTCTTCTCTTTTTGGAACTTATACAACAAACAGAGTCTAAGGTTTCAATACAACAATTTAACAAGTTTAAAAAAAAACTGAGTAATAGTGTATAAATCAACGATATAATAGAAATATAGCTGTTTATACCGACTTTAGTTGTTCGGAATTCTTACTAAGAAGAATAAAAGTGCACGTGTTAAAAACCACAGAACTTTCCCTTATACCAAATATATATTCGCATGAGTTAGTTTCATTTCACTTAAGGCAAAAACGTTTTATTGATCAATACATAAGTGTCAATAAATATGTAGAAATAATTTAGAGTAGATAATTTCTTTCAATATTTTGGAATAATACTAAAATTTTAAATATAACAAAAGTTATTAATGTCTTGATTTTTGCCTGATTTAAATATAGGAACAAGGGATGTAACGGAGGTGGTTTTATCGGATTCGAATTCCGAATCGGAGTTTTTAAATTTGTTTTATCGGATTCGGAATCGGAACCAGAACCGGAATCAGAACCAAAATCGGAAACAAAGACGGAGGTAAAAAGGAAATGTATTAGGAGCAGTTCAAAATAAAATATCTTCCCCTCAACTGGAATTCCCCGTCCCACATGTATAAAGTTTATACATGTTGTACGGGGAATACCGGTTTATACTATAAACCTATTGGAACGCGCCAACGGTCTGCTTTAGCCGCCCCCTATGTATGCTTCGATCTCCGATTAAAAACTCCGGTTCAATATTACGGGATCCGAAGTCGAAGTCGGAGGTGTAATATCAATCGGAAGTTCCGACCTTTTGGAATCGGAATGAACCCTCTGTAACATTCTTAATAGGAACAATGTAAAAACTCCTTTCACTTTTATGATAGCACCTGTAGTAGGAGATAACGTTTACACAATTTGCAATATATATAAATAAAATGTTGCGCATAAGTTCATACAAAGCGTAGAATAGGTACCACTTTCCATTTGGTAATGGATAGGATAAGAAGGAAGTTGCAAACCTTAACACACCGACCTATCACACCGACGTATTAAAATAATCCACTACTTGATAAATATGAAATCCGTTATAATTAAGTGAATTAGCTAATACCATAACGTACTTTGTTTAAATCTTTTGGTCTAAAATATTTCTAAGGGGACTTTCATCAGATCTTCGATTCGCAATATTTACCCTACAACTACTACCCTTAACTTTTATATATTCTATCATATTTTATAATCGTATAACATTTTAGTCCATTACAGGGAAGACTTACAAGATGATCATTAAAATATAAATTACGTTAATTATTCAATATACACAACATTCCAATCAATACCCATAAGTTCATGAATTTTATTTGATAACTGACATTTTTTATAGCGGTCTAAAAATGTACAATAATTGGTCGAAGTTGTAACGCCTTTATTTAGAGCAACTTTTCACAAATCACAAATTCAACTTCAAAAAAAGATTCACTTGTTGTGCTTTTTTTTTTTTTTTTCGGGCTGAAGGCCACTGTTAGCCCGAGGGCTTTTACAGTTTCACCGGGTGGAGAGGTGACCGAGCGCTAATGGCACTCAGTCGAGACCTCTATATATAGGTAACCAGCACAAGGGCTCCCGAGAGGGAGCCTCGGCTTGGACCGTTACCTTGTTTCGCGAGAGCGTCTGACTCGAGTTGTTGTGCTATTTTCTCAAGAATACTAAGGGTTCTACCTTATTCTCAGGTATTCCACGAATTTCGATATTTACGACATTTCAACGACTTGCCCACTGATCTCTACTCTACTGATGATGTTTATTTCATTTTGTATATTAACTAATACATTTTTCTAAATATTAACCAGTTCGAACCATTGACGGTTTTCAAACATTTATTATGACTACCGAGACGATTTTAACATCGTTATATTGATTGTTTATAAAGGTTGCAGACTCCTTCATGACAAGAATCTTTTCTTTAATTAATTTCAGTTCAAAATATACGTTCACGGCTTGTTCTAAAACATCACGTAATTCTTGATTAGTTACGTTGTATTATGACTATCTGTTTCATCGAAACCATCAATCAATGTTTTTTTTTTACTAAACATCTTGAAATACACCTCGGTAATATTCACACTATAACCTCAGCTTTTTCCATTTCTAAACGTGGTAGAGCCAGCAATAAATCTAAAAAGCTCTAAAGAAGAAACAGGGAGTTTTGCATTGTGTATAAAAGAATAACATAAATTTAGATCCAATTAGTGGTAACGATGATTCCTTTTTATTCCTCATAGATAACAACATCACAATATCGTGATTCATTCTTGAAGATAAATGGACATGTTCTGTGGCCTCGGGAATCGCTTACTTTAAGGTGCACTGTATGCTTGTTGGTCATATCGGCTGTATTTAACAAAATGACAGATCCGCGCCGCAGTTTGACGTACCACAAAAAGTCGGTTCAACCAGTGAAGAAAGCCGCGTTCACAGAAAACCAGTTTAAAATTGTAAAATAGAGAAAGTAACTGGAAGACCTTATATAATAGCAATATTAATAATAATAATCGTTTATTCCTTTTTGGCACACATACATAGCAAAATCAGGTGCAGTAAAAACAATTAAAAACAAACAAAAAAAAATACTTTTACCAATCAAAAAAGAAAAACAAAGATAAATAATTGTGTATTTAACAGCCTAAAAAAACTTATAGAAACTATTTAACAAATGGAATACTCGTAATAATTTTTTCTGTCTTCAAGGGAAAAACACTCTCGCATGATATCCATTGCTAATTCTCCTTCATATAAATCGAGATTATTTTTTATTTCCAGGTCCAGATCTAGCAGTTATTGGTCTAGGTCAACCGGATGAAAAATCTGACAAATTTTTGAAGCCGGAACCGAAGACACAGTTCAGTAAAGACTTAAACGCCGACGAACTAATTCTGAGTGAAAAGGATGAAGAATACATCAGTTCTCTCATCATGAGCGAGGAGGAGACGAGACACAAAACTAAACTGTGGAATAATATCAACGCAGGATATTTAAAGGAACAAAAAAGTACGTATAATCAATACAAATGAATCTGTAAACCGGAGATCACCTGGCTACCGTATGGGTCTTTTATTATTAATGGCGTTTTTGTTAAAGCCAATATAAAATAACATTATGCACATATATACGACCGTTTGGTCTCCCCTGTCGAGGGATTCCCGTCCGGTTGGTCTTTATATATGTACTATATTATATTGTATATATTTGTTTCTTTATATGTTTATAGTTTTTTATTTATTTATTATATTGACCAATCAGGCGGAGATGGAAAAAAAATCCTCTTAATAATAATAATAATATCATTTATTTTCGACTCATCCTAGGATTACATCCATATTTGATAGTACAATTGCAAGCTTGCAAGATAGTGTTATCAATAAACATATATAATATAAATTGTATATCTTTGTTTCATCTGAAAACAGTACATTTTTCCACCCACGTTCAGTCCAATGTTAATTTCCAATTTAAAATTCCTCCTCCAGCATCAAATACTTCAACCGTTCTTTTTTAGCATATAATATCATTCTTAAGTCTTCACGTATGGATGCTTTTCTAGGTCTCGCTTACTAGGTACAGTTTTTGTTGTGTTAAACTTCTTGAAATGCTTGATGGCATTCATTACCATATCTTTAAAATATGGCAAGCTATTTACAATTCTCGCATATAACTAACCTTTGACACAAAAACTCAGAATGATCTTCCTTGTAGAGGAATCGCAACTTTTGTTTTTCCTACAATAGGTTGTTGAAAATGGACAAAATTAGATTAATATTGTAATAACTAAAAGCTAGTTTTTGCTTTACGCTCGTTTTTTGAAATTCCCGGGAAAATGGAAAAAAGAGTGCTGTTAAACTATTAAATTATGTAATTTAAATTTTAAAGTAGGTGGCCAGAGCAGCAAAAAACTTCTTTGTGTTCTTTTAAGTATAATGATTAATAGTAACTATAATATATATATATATATATATATATATATATATATATATATATATATATATATATATATATATATAAATACCATTACCCAAGTGCAGTTTCAATATTATATGTAAATCAGTTTTAATGTATGAACAATAATGGTCAACAAATTAGAGACAACAAGAAAAAGTATAAAAACAATATTTTTTAAGTGTTAGTAATTAATATTGTTATTTACGAAATAGTTACTATCCACAGCCTACCAATAGTTATAATTAATATTTAGTGGCGTATCCCTTATTTTCAATAACAGCATGCATTATTTTCTAGGGAGATGGAATTCCATGCTTCAACAAATGCTTCATATAGTTCGTATTGACTGGTGTTACGTTTATTTGAGACTTTCTTTTTAACAATATACCAGAGATTTTCTATCGGATTTAAATC
Source organism: Teinopalpus imperialis (assembly GCA_029286865.1). Lineage (NCBI taxonomy): Eukaryota > Metazoa > Arthropoda > Insecta > Lepidoptera > Papilionidae > Teinopalpus > Teinopalpus imperialis. Next base: position 2,352,661 of record JAGSMU010000023.1, on the reverse strand, counting down.
CGGACTTTTTGCTGGCCAGTCAAATAGGGATATACTCTGTTCGCTAAGGAAACATTTGACGCTGTGCACATTAGCCGTGTGTTTAGGGTCATTGTCATGCTGAAAGATCCAGGTTACAAGCAAATGATCGACCGAGTAGGGAATCATTGTGTGATCTAAGAAATTTTTGTATCGGCACATCCGGAAAAATACCCCCAAACATTAATGTTATCGCCACCGTGCTTGACTATACTCCTTGTGTATTTATAATTAAAAGCATTGTTTACAGGACGTCTATCGTAGCGCTTTCCGTCGGAAATTACCATATTTATTTTGTTTCATCTGAAAATAACACTTTTTTCCACCCACGTTCAGTCCAATGTTAATTTCCAATTTAAAATTCCTCCTCCAGCATCAAATACTTCAACCGTTCTTTTTTAGCATATAATATCATTCTTAAGTCTTCACGTATGGATGCTTTTCTAGGTCTCGCTTCCTAGGTACGGTTTTTGTTGTGTTAAACTTCTTGAAATGCTTGATGGCATTCATTACCATATCTTTAAAATATGGCAAGCTATTTACAATTCTCGCATATAACTAACCTTTGTCACAAAAACTCAGAATGATCTTCCTTGTAGAGGAATCGCAACTTTTGTTTTTCCTACAATAGGTTGTTGAAAATGGACAAAATTAGATTAATATTGTAATAACTAAAAGCTAGTTTTTGCTTTACGCTCGTTTTTTGAAATTCCCGGGAAAATGGAAAAAAGAGTGCTGTTAAACTATTAAATTATGTAATTTAAATTTTAAAGTAGGTGGCCAGAGCAGCAAAAAACTTCTTTGTGTTCTTTTAAGTATAATGATTAATAGTAACTATAATATATATATATATATATATATATATATATATATATATATATATATATATATATATATATATAAATACCATTACACAAGTGCAGTTTCAATATTATATGTAATTCAGTTTTAATGTATGAACAATAATGGTTAACAAATTAGAGACAACAAGAAAAAAGTATAAAAACAATATTTTTTTAAGTGTTAGTAATTAATATTGTTATTTACGAAATAGTTACTATCCACAGCCTACCAATAGTTATAATTAATATTTAGTGGCGTATCCCTTATTTTCAATAACAGCATGCATTATTTTCTAGGGAGATGGAATTCCATGCTTCAACAAATGCTTCATATAGTTCGTATTGACTGGTGTTACGTTTATTTGAGACTTTCTTTTTAACAATATACCAGAGATTTTCTATCGGATTTAAATCCGGACTTTTTGCTGGCCAGTCAAATAGGGATATACTCTGTTCGCTAAGGAAACATTTGACGCTGTGCACATTAGCCGTGTGTTTAGGGTCATTGTCATGCTGAAAGATCCAGGTTACAAGCAAATGATCGAATCATTGTGTGATCTAAGAAATTTTTGTATCGGCACATCCGGAAAAATACCCCCAAACATTAATGTTATCGCCACCGTGCTTGACTATACTCCTTGTTTATTTATAATTAAAAGCATTGTTTACAGGACGTCTATCATAGCGCTTTCCGTCGGAAATTACCATATTTATTTTTGTTTCATCTGAAAATAACACTTTTTTCCATTCTCGTACCGTCCAATTAACATATTTTTAGCGAATACTAATCGCTTCTCTCTGTTCTCTCGCTTGGTAATAATTTATACCTTTCGAGAGATTCTACCAAACAATTTAGCTTGCACTAATCTTAGGCGTATCAGTCTTGATGAGATGTTTCTCGGGCGAAAAATTTTCATTCTTAATCTGGTTGGAGCCTTAACTTGGGTTTTTTAGCAACACGAACGATTCTTATATCTTCTCTGGGAGAGATTTTTCTTGGCCGAGCCTTTTTAAGAGCATTTTCAACAGTTCTATATTTTTTAAATGATCAATTGCATTAAAAACTTTCTTAACAGAACAATTTAAATGCTCAACTAATCTTCTGTAGTGGGCTTATGATCTATATGTAAATTAACAATTATTTGCCTAGTTAACGCGTCACAACTTTTATTTTTGCACATTTTGAACAAAATAAAATTCAGATTCAATTTTGAATTGCCGCCAAAATAATAGAAAAAGCCAAGAAAGAAATATTATTCTGCATTTTCTAAAAGAACGAGCTATGGATGCTTTTTAAAATGTTCCTAATTAGGCGTCCTAGCGGCCAGTAACAGTAAATAAACTCCTACATGTGTAAGACTCATTTTGTAATTAAAAGTAAGATATGTTTCATATTTTATGCATTTAATGAGTTTTTTATTTGAGTGGCTATATTATTGTGTGATTATTAATTATTGAATGTTTATATTTTTTACAAACATTTGTACGTTGAAGTTATACTTTCTTTATTCATAAGAAGTGTTTCTAATTACATGACCACCACTGTATATATATATATATATATAACGTTTGTGTGTTTTCGTCATCCACAGTGCAAGTTATAGCAGAGCGTTTTCTTTTGTTATACTGATTAGTTCAAGTGTAGTGCAAGATAGAGCAGGCCAGCATCTCGGTATCTCCCACATTTCAGCTTAGTCCTTAGTGAAAACGCATCTATATCAAATGTAGGTTTTTATGAACCTCTGTAATTGCATACCATCAGTGAACTATATTCTCGTTTGTCAATTATGCTAACACGTAAGTTATGAAACTTAACACAGTTAAACAAGAATTGCGCGCTCGAGAAAAAGAAAGCAAGGACAAGAAGAGAAAAGTTCGCGGGGCTTACAAGAAGAAGGTGGCTCTTAACGCGGCCACCGCGGGTGAGGCCATCGAGAAGATGTTAGCGGAGAAAAAGATCAGCTCCAAGATCAATTACGATATATTGAAGAGTCTAGATCAACCGGGGACTCACATTCCAGAGCCGACCACACCTGTTTGTGCAACTGTTGTTAATGAGTAAGTTTTCAAATCGTCTTCCAGTATGTAGATTTTTTTTTTATTACATTAAGAGTAAAAAATGAGCACACAGTTTACCTGATGGTAAGTGATTCCTGCGGCCCATGACATCTACATTCATCCTTGACAAGGAATCATAATACAGATTCCTTGTCACCCTTGAGATAACTTAATATAAATCTGACTTGACAGAGATCACAAGGATTTAAGCCTAGAGTGTGTTAAAAGGTGTTAATTAAGTAATATTAATAGTATTAGCTTTTTTAAAGCATATTCTATACTTTAAAAAATAACTTATATTAAGTTATCTTAATATAGATCTGACTTCACAGATACCACAAGGATTTAAGCTTAGAGTGTGTTAAAGGGTGTTATTAAGTAAAATTAATAGCATAGATAGCTTTTCTTAAACAGGGTAAATGAAATTCCTGACCTAGTGACGGTAATTCATCCGTGAATCAGATCTTTTCACTTCTCAATATCTATTAACCCTTTTCACTCTGATATCCTCTCACAGCCGACATTATAAGACAACAAAATTAATTTTATTGATATTGAAAAAGTTAATTATTTATGGAGTCTTTTTGTTTTTGTTGTATTGTATTATTTAAAAGTATTTTGAAAAAAAATACACTTTTTTTAATAACAGCAAGATTTTCCAATCTTCCATGATTACTCTTGCCCGATATATTGTCCAAGAGTAGCGGTTTCTAGAAATTATTCGTCAGTAGTGGGTAGACCATATTAAAAATTACGCCCAGTCTAGAGGGTTAATATTAAAGAACAATAAAGAACCATCTTTCTTAAATTCGATGCATAAAATCTTTTCGGTTTATAAATGAATATTTTAATTTAAAAGTAATAGAACCATGCTACAGCTAGTTTTTGGCTGAAATATAAGTTGGTCTGACCGGTAAAAGATTACACCCTTACAGTATTTCAGCGTGAAATGCAACATAACGGTGCTGTACCGCAAAGTCTATAATATAGGTAGATATTTTTTGTGTTGAAGCTGGTGGCTGACAGGCCAGCGTAAGAATTTGAAATTCTTAAAAAATAATTAAGATTTACAAATACAGAAATTTTGATATCGAACTTCGCTTGTCGATGCCATCGGAGTAATGCAGCGGTGTTCGTAGGCATCTAAAGTTAAAAAAGTAAAACCGCATTACGAACTCTTGTCACATTCGACAGTGGTAGAGCTACACTGCAGTTTGTTTCTAGCTGCAGAATGAATGGGTCAGCTCGACCGGGGTAGGACCACGCCCTCACAGAACACCAGCGTAAAATAGCAGCTTAACGCTGCTGTGTTTCGTCTGGTGAGTGCAGGGATCCGGAGACCTTTATTACTGGAGACGAGGCATTCCATCTCAGTCCTCAAGGGTGACAACGCAACTACATTATGATTTCTTGTCAAGGATGAATGTAGATGTCACGGGCCCCAGGAATCACTTACCATCACGTGAACTGTGTGCTCGTTTGTTACTCTTAATGCTATAAAAAAAAAAAAAATTGTTTTCACAACGGATATTAAGGTTTAACACAACACTTAATTTATTATTTTGTATTATTTCATATTTGTAGATATCATTTTAACGTGTGTTCATTTGTAGTCCAGGTTACGTAGAAATAGACTGGTTATATTCAATAATACCAATAAAGGAATCACGAAAGTTTTATTTACATAAAAGATAACTACTCATAGACATTAACGTCTGAATGCTTTCTCAATATTTATTTACTTATTTCGTAATACAAAAAAAATATTTTTACAGTTCAAATCCTTTTCATCCTTTTGGTATTATTATCTATTATATTCTACAATATATAATTATCTATATCCGAGTTCGTTTCCTTCAAGTGTCTTCTACTCTAACGTTGCAATACTAAAACCAACCGATTTTCCCGAAAATTTTATCATTGTGCAACTTCTTGTGACAGGGTTGACCTTACTGCCTATTGTACCGATATCAGGTTTAATATTACATTTATTTCCTAGGATTTCAATAATAATATCTGCTGACAAACTTATACTCCATGCAATAGATATATTATTAACATCTTGTTTACATATGATATATGTAAATTTATATTTTCACCAAAGACAAGAGAAATTTTAATAGTTAGTTTTCTTTTCTAGAAAAACATTTATAGACTTTATGAATCTTTATGTGCGTTTGTCGACTGAGTTACTATGTTATAGGAGTGATATGTAATAATACCGATAAAGTCTTCATATATGTGGATTTATTTTACATATATATCATTATTTTCTCTCTATCATTTATTAATTAACAGTGGTAGAACTATTACTGCTGTTTGTTTCTAGCTGCAGAATGTAGGTCAGCTCGACTGGCGTAGGACCACAGAATACCAGCATAATATCGCTGTGTTTCGTCTAGTGAGTGTAGGGATACGGGCATTCAATCTCAGTCCTCGAGGGTACCAACACATCTGCATTACGATTCCTGGTCAAGTATGAATGTAGATGTCACGGAACGCAGGAATCACTCACCATCAGGTGAACGGTTGTTACTTTCAATGTAATTAAAAAAATGTATATGCAGCGCGTTCAATTTTTTCCAATCAAAGAGTTTTGCAGAGACACAATTTTTGCAAGTGACACAAAGTTTATTATTGTCCCATTTTTATTTTACTAATCTTAAACAATATTTGTTCAAAGGACAAAACTGGTAACTCCATCGAAAACGGTGCCAGCTTCGCCAGTGCCGCGTAAGCGGAAGAAGAAAGCGGCCCCAACACCCACGCCTTTGCCTGCGCCAGTTCCCAGCCCGAAACCCACACCGGCACCGCCCTCCCTCACACCCGCTCAAGTTCAAATTGGTAAAATAATCTTTCATCTATTCCATCTTAGTCTTTGGGGATGGCACTTTGATTTCTTGTTTTTTTTTTAAAGAATATTACCAATGCATTTAACACGGTCAACCACTCCAACTAAGCTGATAATGCTTGTACTAGGAAAAAGTTCACGGCAATAATCGAAAGGTGAATTCGGGCTCACGAGCTTGAGCTTCGCAGACCCTACCTATACGCATAAACTTTTCTTACTTATGAAGGCATTAGCCTGTGTTTGCCACAGTAATTACTTACCATCAGGTGAACTGTCTGCTCTATTTTCACCCTTATTTAATTTGTACAGATGTAGAGCTACGCTGCAATTTGTTTCTAGCTGCATAATGAATGGGTCCGCTCGATCGAGGACTACGCCCACACATTACCAGCGTAAAATAGCAGCATAATCTTGCTGCGCTTTGTCTGGTGTGTGTAGGGATCCGGAGATCTTTATTACTGATGACGAGGCATTACATCTCAGTCCTCAAGGGTGTCAACGCATCTGCATTATGATTCCTTGTCAAGTATGAATGTAGATGCCATGGGCCGTAGGAATCACTTAAGTTACTTTCAATGTAATGAAAAAAAATGTTTATCAAAATGATGTTGATGGTTTTTGATTTCATGCCAACAAATTGAAAAGCGAAATGTAAACTTCTGAGATCAACTCAAAGAATATTTTTTTGTGTATAAACTACAATTAAAATTTAATTCACAACTAAACATTCATAAATAAAGATGTACATTTTGTCTGACCGACTTCACGGTATTTCATACTAGTATACTTTATTTGTGAACGGCTAATACTGCGAATTATCTATAACACATTGCAACCACTACAATTAAGCTTGATGAAATCGTAAGATTTAAAAAAAAATGTCTTTTTAACATCGATATGTTTAGAAAACGTGGACGATTATGTAGACGACGACGACCTCGAGGCGGAGCCGACTGAAGCCACCACCGAAATGTCACTCGCCGCCATTTTGCAGAACGGAGACGACGACGATTATTATGGTTACGACGAATATTGATACTTAATATTTTACTTATGTTACACGTTAATATTTAGAATGCTTAGTGAATTAAGTTATGCACATTGTATAGCTTTGTTATTTCTTTTTATTATATTGTCAGTAACAAACGAGCCCACAGGTCACCCGATGATGGCAAATGATTCCTGCGGCCCACGACATCTACATTCTTCCTTGACAGGGAATCATAATGTAGATGCGTTGTCACCATTGAGGACTGAGATGGAATGCCTCGTCACCTGTTATAAATGTCTGAGGATCCCTACACTCACTAGACGAAACACAGCAGCATTATTTTGCTATTATACTCTGGTATTCTGTGAGGGCGTGGTCATACTCCGGTCGAGCTGACCCATTCATTCTGCAGCTAGAGGCTGCAGTGTAGCTCTAATACTGTTATATAACGAAGGTAGAATATCAATACTATTGAAATGACGAACCAGTCGACTTTTGTAAGACTACGTTCAGTATATTTTTAGCTTATTGGTACATGATTGTTTATTTTTAGAACATTAAACGACCCAATTAGAGACGTTCCAAGAGTAACTGAAGTATAAAAAATCTTATAGATTATCTAAAGTATTATAAATAGTTTTAATAAATAAGAAAGTCGAATAACAGAACTTTAATCCATAGCAACTAACATAGAAACATATTCAAGAGAAAATATATTCCTAGATCTAATGTAGCATCATCATAAAAACATTTTTATTAAATGAAGTCTTTCATTAGAATTTATTAAAAAAGCAATAACTAAATATCTAATTATTAAAAGCTTCCAACGTGGCATATTAAGTGAACAAATAGACTTTATAAGAAAATATTGTTATAAAAATATAGAATTTTAATTTGGCATACAAAAATTATCTTGTATTAGAACTAAGTGTGTCTAATAAATATTAAACTTCTATTATTTGTGTATTGATTTATGTGAACTGTAGTTTAAGTTAACTTTTTTTTATTATATTTCAATTAAATAACGAAATTATATTCTAGAAAAAAAAAACATTAGCCGCTAACAATTGTTCTTAGGTAGAAGATGAAGTGACTGAGATAGCCATTACGTAGACAGAATAAAGGCATGAGGTGTTTTGAATTTATTTTTTAATATACTAGCATGGAAAAACAAACAGTTTGTATGAAAAATCGTTCAGTATTTGCATTTAATTTTAAACTACTATCATGTCTTAGCGATAGGACTCTAATATATTTTTTTTAATTTTGTGTGTTGTTTTTATAAACGTGTGATGGAAATATGTAATAAGTTTGTGATAACAAATAATTATGATTAGTGGAATAGTATAGTATTTTTATTTCATGTAATTAGTACGTATCCGTCTATCAAACGAATTTGAACGCTAGATGAAAGTGTATGGATAGATTTAGGCATTGTACAATGTCACAAACCCTTTACACCATAATCGCAAACGTGTATTACTTCGTGACAAAAAATCTCAATAGAAGACGATGATGCGCCAACTTAAGTTAAGGTGGGACTTTAACTTAAGTTCAGCGTTGGCGCTTCGTCGTTTAGCTTCGGTGCCGCTTGTTATACAAAGTAGGTATGTTACGGAGGTTCGATTCCGATTCCGAAAAGTCGGAACTTCCGATTGATATTACACCTCCGGTTTCGACTTCGGATCCGGTAATATTGTACCGGAGGTTTTAATCGGAGGTCGAAACATACATATGGGGCGGTGAAAGCAGACCGTCGGCGCGTTCCAACAGGTTTGTATAAACTTTATACATGTGGTACGGGGAATCCCGGTTGCGGGGAAGATAGTCGTATTATTTTATTTTGAACTGCTCTGTCTTCGTTGCCGATGTTGGTTCTGGTTCCGATTCCGAATCCGATAAAACAAATTTACAAACTCCGATTCCGAAATCGATTCCGATAAAACCACCTCCGTAACATCCCTAATACAAAGTACGCCGATATATTTTATACGTCATTCAAATTATGGACGAATGTAATAATGCTTTGATCTTTGAGACTTGAGTAGCGAACATATTATCACATTATCCTACCCATGCCTATATGCATGTCTATGATTTAAATAAACTATAAGATGCAAATATATGTACACAATAATGTTACGTGAGAACTAGATACATCTTTAGCGGTTGAAAAACTTACACAGACAATCAGCGCTATTGTGCGCTATTTTCTTTCTTGACTGTGTATAATTTCTTGTTGAATTTGTCTACATTTAATTTTTGTCTCGTATTCTCGTGGTAATGTGTTTACAACTTTAAATTATATAAAGATAGGTTTTATTTTGTTAAATCTAAATACTTTCAGTTTCGTATGTCTTAATTTGTCTACATTTATAAACGTAATTATGGAAGGACATATTCACATTCAGTTTTATATAATTCATCTGGAGTAACAGACATGTGAACGTACACTGTTTGCGCAGATTGAAACCGCACATGTAAACAGGGTTTTACGTTTTGGATATACGTTTCAAGATATATATTTAAAGCAGTTGTGTATACATACAATTTCATAATATTTTCGAAAAGAGTGTAAACGTATAGTATATATTCGAATTGCTATCACCGTCATCAGCCAATGGTAATCTGCTGTACATGGATTTCTCCAAAATAACGTTCTGTAGATGGATTATTATCGCAATTATTGTTTAATTATTATTAAGCCAGTGTAAGACTGCAATACCATTTTGGTGTTTAGTACAACGAATCAAAAATCTATATCTATAATCTATATTTTGTATACTAGCTTTTTAAATGACTATTCAATTCTCTGAATATTTTCCGTTCCCTTTTATTACAATAACAGAACCCTCAGTAGTTCTGTCATATCACGTAACAGTTCTCGTATAATGCTAGTAAGGTTTTGGCAAAAACTTAAAACCCAGTTGATTTATATCGTGATCTCGATCCTATCTTTCACCCCCTTCTTTCTAGTAACACAAAGTGAAGTTTACTGTCATGCGTCTAAAAAGAAGTAAAACAAGTACAAGTAACAACAGTAAGTTTTAAAAAGTACCATTATTAAGATGTATTAAATCGTCTTTGGTATATTCATAATTAAAATAAAGATAAAATTATACATACATTTCTTACATATACACGAGAATGTTCTACTACACAATTGTTTTTATGAATTTAGAGGGGGGGGGGTTTGCCCAAACTTTTACAATTATAACGGGTAGAGACACTCAAGAACAAGGATCCCCACCCGTGATTTTCCGGTAAAGAACTGGGGTTACCGGTAGAGAACCGTATGAACATTTTTTTTAATGGTACACATTTTAAAAGTTATTAAGAAAAAGTCTTAAAGATAAAATATATTTTTTATAAAATTTGAAAAATCAATTTACTTTAGTATACAACAACTTAAACTGATTTTTATTTATATATACACTTAATTTATTCGAACATTATTATTATAGAATTTAATCAAATTTTATAAATAAATGTAGCTTAGAAAACCTAGACAAGTCGTATCGAGCAGTCACGCATTTTATCCGGAGGAGAATGGGGCATTATGATGAAATGGGAGCTCCTCGGGACAATACACCCCATTCTCCTCGGGACGCAGATTTTGAAGTTGCATGTGTTGTGTATGGGAAACTCATTTTTAAGCAGATATGGTATACGGAGTAACAGATAGACATCCACTAAACGCGGTGACAATATCTGGCATATTGCTATTTTACATAGAGAAATATATAATTCGCTAAAGAATTTCATTGCACTTTACAACCGACAAATTCTATATACTTAGAACGTACATAGACCTGGCAGTATAAATGAATAAACAAAGATGTGAACTTGTCATGTTGTATTACATTTGATATAGAAAATTTTAATAAAATATAGTTTTAGAATAAAATAGTATTTTATTTTATTTGCATTTCTAAATCGATTAAGTCGTCTAAATCGGTTCAATTAGAAGGAAAGAATGTATCAATAAAAATTGGTTGTCACACAGACATACAATTCTCAGTTTCAGTGTGTAATCGGATAAGATAAATACGGGTTAGAGTTTAGATTTATAATAATCTGAGACTTATGTGCTGGAGCAAAAGGTGCCTTGACTGAATGGAGTTGGACATTGTAAGACATCCTATTTAGAGTCTTTCCTTTTGCCACATATTAAACATTTCGTATTTAAAGGGTTCAGAACTGACCATGTGACAGATATTTGTTCATGTCAAAATAAATATTTTTACTACGACATATTTTGAAAGTTATAAGGTTAGCAAGTCATCCGTATACTGTTGATGCGAATAATATTTGATATCTCCGATATACACAATAGATAAATGAGGGCCTAAGATGAACCCCTGAGAAACCCCACGATCGATGTCACTTGCTGTGGATCAGAGATTATTTTCATTACACCAGTTAATCTAAATAACTTGCCTCCGATTTAATAAGTAACTTGTAAACAAGCAGTTTTCAGTAAATACGTAATTGCAATTTTGCTAAAAGCTTACTGAATTAATACATCCGAAGTCACGGTTAGAGGATTGCAAAATATCATCTACTACGTCAAATAGTGCGGCCGTGCTGCGACCTTTGGGAAAACCTGATTGACTGGGGCATTCTTAAAGGTAGAATATTCAGAGTAAATATTTATATACCTGCTCGTAAACAATTCTCTCTAAACCCTTAGATAAGAATGGCAAAGAAATAGGATTCTAGCAATTTATTTGTTTTTTTAAAATTCGATAAAATATTTGAGTCTATCATGACACTTTGTATTTTTAAATAACAATTAATGTGTTAATACAAATACGATTTTTTAAAATCATGGTAAATTAAATTTGTAGCCTTACTATTAGACGTACGATTTTTTTTTCCCGCTTTATATTATTTTTATTATAACACGAGTAATCCTAATAAGCCTTTGTTTCGGTGTATCATATTGTACGCAGCATGAATTTCTCCATGCACACTGTAAAAACTGTCAAAAACCATAATACTAACAGAATCCAAATGACAAGCACATTATAAGTTCAAGATCTTGGGCAAAATTCGTCCATATTGCTATTTCAAAAAATTCTAAAAAACAATTACATAATTCTTATAAACTTTGTGGTTAAAAATGTTGCCTCAAAATTGTATTCTAAACCCCAGTTTAGATTCCACAGGAGCATAATATACAGACCTAAAATGTTTAACTCCTTCAATGTCGTATAGGTCGTTCTTCAATATAAAAAAATCTATCAATAACGCATTTTCATCAATTTTCTTGCGGCAAGCCGTGGAGGACCACGTCTCAGATCCGTACATCAACGCGTAGTGATAAAAGACTTTTAGCATTGAGGTATATTCGTGGAGAAGATATGCCGTATTTTTCCGAACGCTTGTCCAACTAGTTTCCCGAACACAAATTTAAATTGTTATCTGTATCGTTCTCACCACATATCTCAAAGGTTTACCAAAACATTAGTTCATCATCAAAACAGATTCGCAACATTACCTTCTTGTTTCTATGACCTGTAATGAGTGTACCTCTTATTTTCTTTATCCTTGTGTTATAACTTATTAATCTATAATTTGTAAAATATAGCAATTTCTCTAAAAGAATATTCTTATCCTATTAAGTGCTCACTAATACAAGCATAATCTATGTTTTCAAATTCCGCCAAGGATTCAAATTGGTCAAGATACATTTTCATCTTTTTTAAATGGGAGTACCAGACATCCAAGCCGTCTTTGTCTTCAAAATTCAAAGTAAAACATACATATAGTATGTTTTTTTGGACATGTAGATTCTTAGTAGTTAATTAAAAATGAATACGAAACATTTTAAGAATAATTCGTGGCTTTTTTTTCTGATTTTTCTTGAAGATTTTCCTTACAATAAATGAATAAAAACTAGCTTCTCTTTGTGGAAAACTATTGGAAACAATATATTAAAATTATAATATAGGTTTTAATTATTTTCCTAGTATATTACTTTACCCCGCAAATTTTGTTTAAAGCCAAAATATGGGGCTATCACGGAAACAGTTATGAATTTTTTTTTTTTCAAGAATATAAATTTAACACTAGGACGATAAGTAGGAAGATTGGGTTAGATATGCAAGTTTAGATTTACAACAGCACAGCCGCATTTGTAATAAACATTTGTATGTAGAAACCTACTTCGTTCGGTTTTTAACCTTAGTCTAGCGTAAGGAGTATAACAAATTGGTTAACTGTAAGTATAATTTGAGACCTAAGGTAACCAGAAAATATCAACATATTCGAAATCCACGAGGACGTCACATAGCATATCCAATCCCAACTTTTAACTAAGTTTAATATTCGGAGAAAGGCTCCTAAGTTTTTAGAATACGACACAAAATGTACCCTGTCTGTAAAATTTACAATGCACTTAGTTACCTTATTATAAATAGTTGTATACAATTAAATGCATTTCATGTTGCAACATGTTGTTGTGACGTTACCAGCATTATTTATGTATCTACCGTAATAGTAGGTGTAGGGAGTGGAAATATTCAGCAAATTATCATTATGACAAAAGATATAAATGCATGTCTACCTGCGTAAATGTGAAATGACTTAGCATATTTACGCTCTATTATCATAGTTTATACGATTTCTTTTTGGAAGAGATATAAAATTGTTACAATTAATTCAACGTTTTCTGAAGATCATTACAGGAGTACCTTTTTGCCGTACCTTTCTTACTACCTATTTTAATTGATTTAATAAAAAAGTATATGAAACATATTTAATATTTCTGATACTTCAGACATTAGTAGCATTATTTTAATAATTGATATAAAAGTTATAAAATAATTGAGTGAAAAAACTATTGGTACACTAATTATGTACAACACTGTATACGAGCGCAGACAAAACTTGTCGCTACATGAATGCTGGACTACACGACCCCGTTACGGTAAAGTCGTAGTCGTGCGAGCAAGCGATACAAGTGAAGATTGTATAAAATTATCATTGTCAAAACCAAACGGACTATAGACTGACAACGAAATTAAAACATAACAGTTCTAGTTAAAATAAATGTGGTATTTATAATAAAAGGATAAGAAACTTGTGACATCGTAAAATATTATGGGGTTTTTGTGCAGTTCTCAAGAACGAAAAAGAAGAAAAATAGTGCGTAGCAACTTGATTACTAAAATTCAAAAATATTTAAAATCTAAAAGTGGCCAAGTTTTTTTGCGATTTAATTTATTACAGTTGTTAACTGAAACAACAAAAATTAACATTATAAGAACGTGAGTACTTTATAATATTTATATATATATAGATAGTATTCATATATTACACAATCTTAAGATAATTTACACAATTGACTATGTAGTAAAATTGAATTATAATAAAATATGTAATTAAAATTGCATATATATGAAATTACTACCATATGAAATAAAAATTTCGTTCTTACCAAGTATGGACAGAACAATGAATTGATCAAACCTTCAAAAATACACCAATATTTATATTTTAATTTTCCCGCCCCCGCCATAAATACAAAAGTTGATTATAAGTAGGGCTGCCATGTTAAATAAATATACAGTATGTGGTCTTATCAATTCGAATATTAACATGATTCCCTGCCGATTTCTTTTGGAGTAAATATTACAGTTGAAATGCAAATGAAAATATATTTTCATAAATAACTTATATGTATTTTTTTACTAGTTTTATTATAATACAAATAATTTTGACTTGATCGTCGACGTTATAATAATAGTGATTCATCGTTCACATGTCACTTTCATCGCTTTGTGTTTATTATTGTAATAGAATTTTTCACTTTTCAACACAGTTTAAATAAATTAAAAAAAAAAATAACTAAAGTTGATAACTCAAATTGTAGCAAAATAAAAAAAATAGATTATTAAAGTTAACGTACAACCATATTGTTAGTTAGAATTGAATAGATTAATTATTAAATGAATAAATAAATACTATGGATATGTCCACTTCACGTGTTCACTATTACTATTAATTTTTTGTCTTATTTCAAGTTTATACAATAAATTTATGTATTGATTTTTTTAGATTTATAATTATATTATACCTTGGAGTAATAATTTGAAGACCTTCTCCATAATTTCAAAAGATTTTAGCCATTTTTTCCAAGCGATAAAGAAGACCTTTATTTTAATTTTTGTCTTCTAATATTACAAAAAGATTATTTGAATTTGCTATTGCTAAGATCGCTTTAAAGCTTAAATAGAAAATTAGATTTTATTATTTTTGTGTTTGATAATAATTATTAATATGTTCTTGAGTATTCCAACTCTTTGGTGCATTCGCTTGTGAATGTTGGCATTCATGTTGAGTGAACTGCCAATAGTAGAAGTACGACATGAAGCTAGCGGAGCTACCGTAACTCAGTCTAAAAACACGATTATATTTTAGTTTGTGTTTATGATTATGCGCTTTGTTACACCTTGAGCGATTTAGTATTTGTTTTATAGTGATCTACTTTAAAACTCGTGCTATTTTCAAAATACCTGATTGCAATAAGCATATTTCGATCGTAATAATTCATGTTCCTGAAAGTGAAGTGTAAATCCTCCGGGTATTGTGGAATAATGAAAAGCAGTGCATTTATCGCCTTGTAGCGATGTGTGAATTCAATAAATTGAATTGATAGTGATTTAATGTAATTCATGGTGTTTCAGAAAATATTAGTGTCCTTTGCAAAGCATAATTCGAATCATAGGGTCCACAAACGAGCAGACGGATTCTATCATGGTCGTAAAACGGTAAGTTTTTTTACAACGTGGTTCTTATACTTAAATATTTGACTATATAAATTCGTTGCTAAATTTGCATCAATTTAATCATTGTTTATGAAATTTTCTCATCAACTTTGGAAATTCCGTGATATTTATTCCAGAACAGCATATTATACATAATTTTAGGATCTACTTTGTATCTTTAGTTCTGTTTGTTTACTTTCATAAATCTATCTTTTTGATTAAAAAAGCTTAATACTCTATTCTTTGTATAATAAAACATGGATAATAAAACTTCTTTGTTTACCACTATGTCTATTGATCCGTTAACAAGGAGTTATAATAGCGGTGTTTGTCTATTGTTTTGTTTTGTCAGCAACTACAATGTTTTATTAATTTAATCACAAAATAATTGCTATTCTATCTTCAAGTGAAAATAATTATTTGCGTCTTAAGTTTTATTTGTGCATTTTAGATACAACGTGTGATGTTTTTTTTAGTTACGCTTCCTATAAATCCTTTTAAAATGTGTTATTGGTTGAAAATGATGTTACCATTACGTTATTGTTAAGGTGTTGATATTGTAAACATTACGATTTCATATTTAGTTTATTTGTATGTCCTAACCCTTTGTTTTGGTTATAAGAGTATGTAATTCTCTTATGCTATAATTTACTTACACTTTTCAATGATATCAAGGGTAATTAGATTCTATAAATTTGTTCATATTTATTTCAATTTGGTTAGACAGATATAACAAGTACTAAACATAGGTATTAAACATTTTTAATCAATAATATACATCAATACAATTTAAACCACCTCTTTCAATATATATTTAGGTATTTAAATTTCTTTTCCAACATCCAACACTGAACCCTTTTGGGCAATGCCACTCTATGAACTCATACCATTCAATGATAACATGTTAGGACATAGAAGAATGTTTCTTGTGCTAAATATATTTTTGATTGGGAATAAAGTAGTTGACTAAAGTTAAGAATTAAGCACAGTTTAGCTAGTGATTGTTTATATAGTCCCACTTGATGTTTGTCTCGTATGGGAAAATTTTATACTTGCAAATTACTGTCTTTACGATAAGATCTTGACGACAATATAATCCACCAAAAAAAATAATACAAGTAGATTTTTTTCAAACCTTGTGGCACTCGACTAAAATATTTTGCTGTAATGCAGTGGATATACATCTATAAGGAAAGGATGGAAATATGCTTTGCCTTTAGAGCTTAGTAATGTAAAAGTAAAGCATAAATGTAAATCCCACTGTTCGGCATAGACCCCTTCATGAGAGAATGTTAGAGCATAGTCTACCATGTGATTAGACTATATTTTGGATACTACACTACAGATTGGCAGACTTCTTGTTTTTATTTTATTTTTTGTTTATATCCTTGATATTAAGGGTTTTCTTACACACTTATCCGTCATCACCAAGCATGTGGTAAATTGGCAATTAAAATTGCAATTATCATTTTTTTTTGTATTGGCACTACTATTGAACTTGGGTAGCTTGCATATGGTGAAATAAAAACTTGCTTTAGACACAGAGCCAGCACAGCTCTAGAGTTTTGATGGCAGAGGATATGGAGAAAATTTACTACAGTCCATCATGCAATATGATAATAATGAATTATAGATATAGAGTATTGGGAATATTCATTTTTATTTTTTTTTAATTCTAATTTTAGTATTTGTTGTGGAATTTAAAACTACTACTAACCAACTCAAAATGAAAATCAACTCAATTTGTATAATACATGATCGAAATTTGTTTGCTAGGTAAATTGGCAAGGTTTTTGGATTCTTATTTTGTAATACTTTATAATTAAATTTGTTGGCTTGAGTAAACAGTCGCACATCCTTTGTGAGCATGAGTCACCTGCCAGGGAGGGGTGCACACCTGCTGGACAGATGTTTCATTTCTTATAGAAAAAGTTCTATAGGGAAGGGTCCTTAAAAATTCTAAAGCTGTTAGCACAAATTTAACGGTCACCTATTGTTAGACATAGTATAGAATATTATTTGTATATATTGTATGATTATAAAATATTTAATACACTTTAGTTTTATTATAAGTAATAAAAAAATAAAATTATACCTTATATAATATGAAGGTCTCACTCCTTACCTAAAGAGATGGAGGAGGGTGGTTGCAGCTTGAGATTAGCTATAGACTCAACCACAGTAAGAAGTTAGATGTTGTTAGTCATGGTTCTAAGTAATATTTGAATATGAGCTTCAAGTTAAAATTTGAAATACAATGACATGTCAGTAGTTTTTGTAATAATATAGCCTTGATCAGGTTTCCTTGTTATCAACTTTATATGTAACATAATATTATTTATTATTAGTTTGATGTTGATATTGTGTTAAGATGTGTGTTACTGTGTCACTATCAGGTGAAGTACAGAATTGTTTCTCATCCTTCATCACCATCACAGCCATAGTCCACTGCTGAATGCATCCTACACTTGGACTGCTGGTCCAAGGTTGCCACTCATATACTTTTCTTCCCCATCGGTTATCGGATATATGCCATTATCACTTCTTGTTCAGTTTGCTGATCTTTTAAGCTATCTCGGTCATCCTCGTTCTACTGCGGATGTCTACGTTATTATATTCTATTACGCACAGAAACACCGAAGAACTGCCATGGCACGCCGAGTGACTGAGCTTTCTGATACGTCCCGCTGCGAAGCACCTTGTCTCTGTACTGTCACATACACTCACTCTGGCAATATGTACTGATTAAAAACTTGTTTTATGATCTTGGATTTTGCATTGCATAATGTCTTATCCTTACTTTGATTTTCCAACATCCAACACTGAACCCTTTTGGGCAATGCCACTCTATGAACTCATACCATTCAATGATAACATGTTAGGACATAGAAGAATGTTTCTTGTGCTAAATATATTTTTGATTGGGAATAAAGTAGTTGACTAAAGTTAAGAATTAAGCACAGTTTAGCTAGTGATTGTTTATATAGTCCCACTTGATGTTTGTCTCGTATGGGAAAATTTTATACTTGCAAATTACTGTCTTTACGATAAGATCTTGAAGACAATATAATCCACCAAAAAAAATAATACAAGTAGATTTTTTTCAAACCTTGTGGCACTCGACTAAAATATTTTGCTGTAATGCAGTGGATATACATCTATAAGGAAAGGATGGAAATATGCTTTGCCTTTAGAGCTTAGTAATGTAAAAGTAAAGCATAAATGTAAATCCCACTGTTCGGCATAGACCCCTTCATGAGAGAATGTTAGAGCATAGTCTACCATGTGATTAGACTATATTTTGGATACTACACTACAGATTGGCAGACTTCTTGTTTTTATTTTATTTTTTATTTATATCCTTGATATTAAGGGTTTTCTTACACACTTATCCGTCATCACCAAGCATGTGGTAAATTGGCAATTAAAATTGCAATTATCATTTTTTTTTGTATTGGCACTACTATTGAACTTGGGTAGCTTGCATATGGTGAAATAAAAACTTGCTTTAGACACAGAGCCAGCACAGCTCTAGAGTTTTGATGGCAGAGGATATGGAGAAAATTTACTACAGTCCATCATGCAATATGATAATAATGAATTATAGATATAGAGTATTGGGAATATTCATTTTAATTTTTTTTTAATTCTAATTTTAGTATTTGTTGTGGAATTTAAAACTACTACTAACCAACTCAAAATGAAAATCAACTCAATTTGTATAATACATGATCGAAATTTGTTTGCTAGGTAAATTGGCAAGGTTTTGGATTCTTATTTTGTAATACTTTATAATTAAATTTGTTGGCTTGAGTAAACAGTCGCACATCCTTTGTGAGCATGAGTCACCTGCCAGGGAGGGGTGCACACCTGCTGGACAGATGTTTCATTTCTTATAGAAAAAGTTCTATAGGGAAGGGTCCTTAAAAATTCTAAAGCTGTTAGCACAAATTTAACGGTCACCTATTGTTAGACATAGTATAGAATATTATTTGTATATATTGTATGATTATAAAATATTTAATACACTTTAGTTTTATTATAAGTAATAAAAAAATAAAATTATACCTTATATAATATGAAGGTCTCACTCCTTACCTAAAGAGATGGAGGAGGGTGGTTGCAGCTTGAGATTAGCTATAGACTCAACCACAGTAAGAAGTTAGATGTTGTTAGTCATGGTTCTAAGTAATATTTGAATATGAGCTTCAAGTTAAAATTTGAAATACAATGACATGTCAGTAGTTTTTTTTGTAATAATATAGCCTTGATCAGGTTTCCTTGTTATCAACTTTATATGTAACATAATATTATTTATTATTAGTTTGATGTTGATATTGTGTTAAGATGTGTGTTACTGTGTCACTATCAGGTGAAGTACAGAATTGTTTCTCATCCTTCATCACCATCACAGCCATAGTCCACTGCTGAATGCATCCTACACTTGGACTGCTGGTCCAAGGTTGCCACTCATATACTTTTCTTCCCCATCGGTTATCGGATATATGCCATTATCACTTCTTGTTCAGTTTGCTGATCTTTTAAGCTATCTCGGTCATCCTCGTTCTACTGCGGATGTCTACGTTATTATATTCTATTACGCACAGAAACACCGAAGAACTGCCATGGCACGCCGAGTGACTGAGCTTTCTGATACGTCCCGCTGCGAAGCACCTTGTCTCTGTACTGTCACAGTCACTCACTCTGGCAATATGTACTGATTAAAAACTTGTTTTATGATCTTGGATTTTGCATTGCATAATGTCTTATCCTTACTTTAATAATATATATTTATTTAACATTTTATAATTTACATGCCTCCTACATAACAAGACGGTGCTGAATTGATGTTCCTATTTTGTGAACTACCAATTTCTGTTGCTAATGCAACTGAGCAATTATCCCCTATGGAGTTAGTTAAGCCGGCTAGCTTTGTTCGCCTGTAAGCTACAATAGGTTTAAGTGATGAATCAAAAACCACGTGAACGACGTTACGTCGGTATTATGTTCACGGTTTATATATCATACTAAAAAAAGTTGGATCCAATGAACGAAAGATATTTTAACATATGCCAATCCGTCTATTTAGATTGATATTTAGTTTGGTGAATTTTTTATTATTAATGTTGTATAACTTTAATAATAAAAATTTAATCCACACAGTAACTTAATATAAACCTGTTCTTCTAATACTTATATATGTATAAGATAATGGAAATTGAAATGAATAATAAATTTTTATCTACTTAATGTGTTTAATATAGCGCCGAAAATAATACTATAATCCTATTAAATAAGTCCCCCTATCAATCTGTAGACACGCGCCACGCCGATATTACATTCTGTGGGGCTAACTCGATCCGTGTAAAACCAATCAACTAAATTGCTCGATATAATGATGGAGGTTAGCCTATAATAGGGATGTGGTCACATGAAATTCAACTTTTAAGTGACCAACGCCTAGTGTAACTAATTCCTTATCATCTCGATGGTTGGCAATCCACCACTTTGCGCTTCACGCGAAATTTCCTAACACGCACAACTACTTTGTGGAATCAGCTGTCGCCATCGGTGTTCTCGAACTGTTAAACGGAGATACGACTCAGAGATCTTCAAGAAAAGAGCCTACACCTTTCTTAAAGGCCGGCAACGCATCTGAGACTCCTCTGGTGTTGCCTGTGTTCATGGGCGGCGGTGATCACTTATCTTCAGGTAGGCTGCTTGCTTCTTTGCCACCAATTCTGTAAAATACTAAAAAAAAAAAATACTGTAAAATATTTTAATAGGTCTTAGAATATATATTACTAAAGGTCGTTCGGTTTTTCCATTACTTTGCCCAGTTGTCTATTAGAACGATGCAAAAAAAAAGATGTTTTCCCATTCTAAATTTTACTATTTACTTGAAAAGAAATATCATTACTGACATATTATAATTATATATAATTTGCTTTTAAATTTTATGTAAGTGGCGAAATCGAAAAAATACGTTTATGTATTGTGTATAAATTACCATTAAACAATTATTCTTAATTCGAGTAAGGAGATCCCTTTGTGCAAAATTGTTTGCTTTATAAAAAACACTAACAGAATAATATACACAGTATACCCTGCCAGTTTTCTAATGTATTCTGAGGAAATATGCTCAAATCTACTAGAGATTGTGATTACAATAAGTTCGTGAATTAAGGCGTAAAACAGATGGAAACTCCATATGGCGCTGATGTGTAAAAAGGCGCTGTTACCGAGGTGGCGGTTGCCCCCGTACATCCCTTCAATGCGTTATAAATGTAAGAAGTGATCTTACATTTTGTATGAAATAGCTTGGATTCTTTTTAAATATATAACAGATAATGTTTGTTCAGATCTAGGTTTCTAGGTGAACTAGGTTCTGTTTATTAATTAAAAGTCAAATCCATCAAGCTTTATGAATGTGGATAGATTCATGCTAGACCATAACTAGCCAGTAGGACCATGCCTTAGCAATACCAGCATACGCAGAGATGTGTGTTTCGTAAGGTGAGAGTTAGGGAGCCGTAGACCAACGTACGGGTACCGGGGAATTCTATCGCAGGAAAAGTATCCTTGTGAATCTTAAATCTTTATTGAAAATGGATAACATACATCCCCAATAAAGATTCAATGATGCCGCAGTGATCGCTTACTATCAGTTGAATTGTGTGCTCTGTTGTCATGCTTATTTTCATGAAAAACATTGCCAACGCAGTGGTAGTGTATTAATGCCCCTCTTGTAAAAATCAGTTGGACGGGAGGCAACAAACACTTCAAAGACATTTTGTACTGCCTCTCGGGAATTGCATTTTTTCCCGTTAAATAGTTGTCCAAATTTTGGAAAAAGTAATATTCGTTGGGTGCAAGGTCTGGTGAGTACGGTGGATGAGGGAGAGCTTCCAACCCCAACTCATGCAGCTTGGAGACTGTTTGTTGTGCAGTAAGGGGTCGCGCGTTGTCGTGTAGGAGCAGCGGGGACGACCGATTGATCAAAGCTGGTTGCAGATGTGCGAGCTTCTCCATCACTGTCTTCAGTTCTTCACAGTATACATCTGCGGTAATGCTCATGTCGTTTAGTGAATGAAAAACTGTGATGAATCACACCGGCACTAGACCACCAAACAAAGACCGTCAACTTTCTAGAGGTAATTTTTCGTTTAGCGTATTGCTTTGGTGCTTTGAACCAGGATCTAACCAACATACTGAGCGCTTTCGATTGTCGAACAGAATCCACTTTTCGTCGCACGTAACAATTCGGTTCAATTTTTTTTCATTTCTGGGCCTGTTGAGCAGCGCAAGGCAGGTCTCAACGCGTACGTTGCGCTGGCGATTTTTAAATTCGTGGGGCACCCATCTATCAAGCTGTTTTACCTTGTCAATTTGTCGCAAATGGACCAATATTGTTTTGATGTTAACATCAAAAGCTGCTGCTAGCTCGGATGTAGATTGAGTATCATCAGCTTCCACAATCGCCTTTAATTCATCATTGTTGACCAAAGTGCCCGGACGACAACGAGGTTCATTTTTCAAATCAAAATTTCCAGAACGGAACCGGGCAAACCAATAACAGGTTGTGCGTTCGTTTGTAAAGTTCTCTCCGTAAATGTTGTTGATGTTACGTGCCGTTTGTGCCGCGTTGATGCCACGACGGAACTCATATTCCATAATTGCACGAATTTATCCATTATGACGAAAAATGTTCAAACGTAAATACAAAGCTGATCAATAAACAAAAGAATGTCATGTTTTTAAAACAAAATTAATTTGAATTTAGATTTCACAGCCAATCAAAACTATTTTTTGGTTTGAAATGGCCATTACTGAAGAACGGCAATTTCATAGGTAAATGCCTAATATGTACATGTAGTAATAATTGGTATTAGGATAGAATCTAGGAGTTGCAACGTATAGGATGGATAGATGGATGGATGGATTCCACTAACCATTAGTCGTCTTCAAGTACTCTAGAGTACAATTTAGGGTTTATTTCTTCAGTCCGTTATCATTTCTTGAAAACAAATGTGTGTAAATATCATACCATTGATTAGGAAAAATAAAAGATTTTATGATGTCACGTTTTGGTGGATGATAAAAGGTTATTTCATAATTATTTTTATAGGCAATACTTTTGCAACCCAATTGGACGTTAATTCGTCACGTGGCTCAACTGCGAATTGATTGGAATATTTTTTTATTTTTTTTTAGACATGCACGATGTTTTTCTACGTCGTCAAGTACGTGGATAATCGGCTAATAAATATAGCAATTACCTATTTCATTGGTGTTTAGTTTTAATTATTGTCATGACAGAAGTCATGGAATGTCAAAACGTCAATAATTTAATCAACGAATGAATCATTTGCGCATAATTTTTTGCCAAGTACGGAAACATTTGATCTCGCGTACAAAAAGAGTAGGAAGTGGAGTTTTTTATTTTCACTTTGAACCAATGAACCAAAAATGTTTTAAATTAGATAGCCCAGAGCTCCTTCCGCTTTAAGGCAAATTATTAAGGCCTATGATTGATCGGGTATTAATCCCTACACTCTGATCTACGACTTATATCAAATATTTTTATGTTTTGCCTCATTGACATTTATTAACAGAATATATTTGATGAATTTTTTGCTATATTTGCTCTTATAAATTGGCTCAATGTTTTAAATTAAAAGTTAATATTTTAAATTAAAAGTTAATATTTTAGACGTCTTCTGTATTTCCAAATTTCCAAATTATGCATTACACAATGTTGGATTTCGCAGAAATTTATTTTTTAATTATAACATAGCAATGCAATAATTGCGTTATACCTTTTTTATTTAGTCATAGACCGAAACAATTTATGTTATTTTAATTTCGATACATAGCTTGCGTATAAAGTTTATGAACTTATAACGTCTTATCTCGCGTAAAACACTGCAATTGGCAGCCCTGCATACATATGCGTGTGCTACTATGCCCGAGTTCGTTGACTCCAGTGCCTTCGGTCGGCCTTGTTCGGTGCACTTCGCACTTGGCCAAAATCGAGGACGTCGGTCTGCTCGTAAATCACGCCCAATAACGGCCACTTGATGCCTACCTACCTAACTACCTACTGGGTAAATCTTGAGATTATTAACTACGTGTTGAGATGTTGGCCGTATACTATACGATGTGCCTGAAATGTTAGTATGTGAATTCTTTTTTCTTTTTCTTCGACCTTTAATCTCAGATCGGCAGGGAGTAAGGTATGGTCGTAAAACGTCACCGTAATGTAATTTTGCTATTTATGCACTGTTGTATATGTAACTACTGAACACTTATGTAGTAAACAAGAGTCAAGGTAGACTATTTTCATGTAAATCCTATTATGTAAAAGGATTATTTAGTAAACAGATATGCTCGAGTTAAATACATATGCTTTCTTTTTTTTTTATGAAACGCAAGGGTGACTAAATCTTTAGATCAATAAAACTCGTTATCTTCGCTTAGTTTATCATGAATGAATATTATAGAAAAAATTAAAGTATAGAACCAATTGGGGAAGGACTTGGACCACACACCACAGTCCTTCACAGAATAACAGAGTGAAACAACACAACAACACGTAGACCAGGTTACTAAGGGTTTTAGGTTGCAATAGTCACTTATCATCGTGAGAACTGTGTGCTCGTTAGTTTCGAATGGAATAAAAAACACTATTTATGATTCAATCTAATTTTTTTTTTAAATCTGACATATTTAAGAATCCAAATGAAGCGTCCATATCACTTATATATTGGTTTGTACTTTTGCCTACTAAATGATTAAAAATATATAAAGCATATATAGCCTACATTCATCATTAGCGAAGGATTAAGATGTAATCGCGGTGTTGCCATTTGAGGTCTAATGTAATGTCTCTGCGAATAATTGGATTTTCTATTATCCTTCTCACGATGGTAAACACCGTCGATTATCTGTTGTTGTACGCAGGTATTTTGTCAGTGGTTAAACTTTCCAGTTTATTCTATACTCAGGTTCGGGTTTTTTTTAATGATTTTTGATATAAACCAAAGAGCACACACAATTCACCTGATTTGTATAAATTTCGTGACACTTATGAATAATTATGAAGATGTATCAATTTGTACTAATTTAGAACGTCTCGTCACCTCATTTCTTGCTCACACCAGACCAATCAATGTAAAACTAAGCTCCAATATTACACTAGTATTCTGCACGGTTCTTCCTGGTCGTATCGACCTATTCATGCGAACACTAAGCATCTCCAGCTTAGATTTGAAGAACTCGAGATACGCACATATTTTAAGTAAATTCTTTTTTTTCCTAGTTTTGAGCGCTCTATACTCTTGAGCAGCCGACATAAAGCTGACCATGTGAGAAGCAATGAGTGCCCAAATGAATTCCTGCCAATCACATGCTCTTAATTTCTTTCTGGACTCACATCTGAAAACCACGCTTTCGAAGTCGCGGGCTAAAAATGGAAAAACAGAAATATAAATTGATTAATAAATTATCAATGTGAGTCGTTTAAACCTTTTTAGTCTTATTCTAGAGGGTTTGCTTCAGCAAGTGATGTTCATGACGTATTTCATTCATATTGCCGAATCGGGCTTATGTACAGTACAAAAAAATTACACATGAAATTCATGTATAGTTGAGTAAACATTCGTGACAATCATTTTACCATTTTTTTTTAATAGAATAGGAAGCAAAAGAGCAAGCAGCTCATCTGATGGTAAGTGATAACCGCCGCCCATGGACTTCTGCAACACCAGAGGAGTATCACATGCGATGCCGGCTTTTAGAAAGGTGTTGGCTCTTTTCTTGAAGGTGTCTTATTCGTATCGATTCGTAAATACCGCTGTCTTTTTCATTGAAGTCTGTCGTGATATACTTTATTTTTCTTTTAAACATCGTGCGATGTTTAAATTCAGCGGCTTTAAATTTACATTGCTCTTAAGTTGTTATTTTTTTATTGATCCACTATGGAAACTGTAAAACGTTACTAAGTGTAATATTTGTTGCCGATTTAGTAATTTCGGGACTAATGTGTTCAAAATGCCAAAAAGACAAAATAATTGTTATTTTTCTGACGCTGTATTCATGAAATAAAATATTGTGTATAGAATATGAATTAGTTTTTTAAATGCATCACAATATTGTCGTTGTTAAGTAAACAATTTTAGATGCCCCCCATCTGTCTGTCTGGTTGATGAATAAAATTCTTGACGCCTATTACATTATATATAAAAACCAATATGTTAATAAGGTAAAATATATGTTACGTTTGCAACAAGCGTCAAAGTTAACCTTTATGATACAATACGGGCAAGGTTTGAGCCAATCTGAATGTAACAATATAAATCTTACTACGCCAACTTTGTTAACTTCCTTCCAATATAATATAATTATAGGCATATATAAATAATATACCTATAAAACGTATAATATACCGATTGAATTGAAACAGACCGCCACGTGGTTCCGCTGTGGATTGGTGGACTTCTCTTCTTCGACATATTTCTTGTATCTATTTGTTTTTGTTTCGTCTTGTAAATATTAAAGTGTCATTGTTTCTCAAATTAAAACGTGACTACGTTATCTGGGTAAGATTACCAGAATTTTTACCACTATGACATTCGATGAACTCGTATTACTTCGATTAAATTTGTTTTGAGTATTCCATTCTTTCCTTGTGCTGAAAATGTATTTAAATCTTTTTTCTGCTATAACAAAGGATAAGAAGAGCTCTTATAGTAGTTTAGTTTTTTTTAGCAAATATTAATAACGTGAAACAAACAAGATTCCCCGAGTATTTGCATTGAATCATATTATCTTGGTATCGCATCAGTCGTTATCGTAAATCGACTGTGAGGTGAGATTTAAACGCTTCTCTTCATATTGCAAGTCTTTATTAGTATATACATTTACTTTCAGTTGAATAAACTCGCATACATTGAACGACGTAAAATCGAAGCCGGATTTCATTTTACAACGTAAATGTGTGGCGTGCGGCGTTAGCGATGTCGTGAGGGTTGTGATCTTACATTTTACCCAACAAAACACAGCAGCCGGTCCTATTTTACATTAAATTACATTGATAGTACCATCGAACACGGTTTACCCGTGATGTGAAGTGATTCCTGCGGACCATGACATCTACATTCATCCATAACAAGGAATCATAATCCAGATACGTTGTCACCCTTGAGGACTGAGATGGAATGCTTCGTTAATAGTAATAAAGGACTCCGGATCCCTTCACTCATTAGACGAGACAGCGGCATTGTGCTGCTATTTTGCGCTAGTATTCTGCGTGGTGCTACCCCTTTCGAGCTGACCCATTCATTATGCATCTAGAAACTAACTGCAGCGTAGCTCTACCACCGTCACTGGTATTCAACTACTGGTTACACGTAATACTTTGTAAACGACTATTTATATTTTTTACAAGCATATCTCTTATTCTTTGTCATATATATAGATATGATATCAGTCAGATATGCGTGTGGAAAAGCTGCCACTAATATAAATAAAATATTATAATGGGTCAGGGAAAAATTACTTTATCTGTAACAACATGTCGCCAGAGCTTCATCTCTCTGACATCCAAATTCCCGGACTGAAAACGCTTGAAACAATTTTGTGTTACTCTGACACTGCGTTAAGTCTATAAACGCCCCAAATTTTGTTGGCAGCTTGTGTCGTATTTTTCCCCTTTTTTGTAATAAAACTTCAAAACGTATCGAATTTCTTCTTTAGATTCCTTCATTTTGGCGGACACAAAAACTATAGAAAACTGAAACGGTTTTAACTTTTGTTTAAATGTCTTCTATTTAATGGTAGCAAAACCATGCAGATACAAACAGCCATATATATAACCAAGAAGAGATTTTTCTGCCACACTTAACATATAAAATACGAAAAAACTTTGTCCCGGAACCTTTATTTCTTGAATTACCTGCTCTTTTAAATTCCTAACTTCTAACATAATCTAAGCAATCAGATAGGGAACGATGAATATAATATCAATTAATTATATCAAACTGTTAAAACGAAAAATATATAAAAGATAACTCCGCTCAAAAGCATTATAGAGACATAATTGCACGGATATGAAATCTACGTGAGCTTTCAATAAACCTCGGCATTTTTGTCACACTTATTACTTGGTAGATTTGCTGTACGATTATGCCGTGGAAAAGATTATACTAAAAAAATAACACAAATAAAACGAGGACGTATGCAGTAGAATGAAATCCGAATTATTATTTCAAAGGATTACTAGATTTTACGACAAGGACAGCGTTCCATGACGAAACCTAAACATTATGTTATAATGACGATTGTAGTTGTATATCAGGAATATCTAGTACGAATTGAATGGGCCGTTTATAAACTTCTGATCAAAAATCCTGATTACGTGCAATGATCAGAATATTAGTAAAATTACTTTATTGCATATATTTGTAGAAAGTATATAGTTTTAAAATTTATAGCTAAAATGCAATAAAGTCGAGTAGATTAGACGGACGTTTTATAAAAAGTTTTTTAGTAGTTATAAATTACGTTTATGATATTAAGCGTTCAACCATCGCCTACAGAAAACACTCGATCCCGTTAATCGCTTCGTATTCCGACTGGACGTAGATTCGACGTTAATTTCCGGTTGTAGTTGTAAAAAAAATATGGAACCGCTGGACTGTCAACCGTTGTCTAAACTCGGGATAAAATGCTTAATAACTGACATGGCAGAGCGGGATGGTTGCTATCGGTAAAAAGATTTCGTTTCCTCGTCTTTTTTGGCTTTATAAATTGATGATGAAATGATGTACTCGATACGTTTCTTTAAATAAAATATAGTTCTTCTATAGTGTTAGATTATAAACATCATATTTTATATAAACATGTAAATAGTCACAAATCGTTCAAACCTAGAAAAGTGGTCGTATGCAATTCATCTGTAACTTTTCATCTCGCAGAGACGCCTTCGAGACGGTTGTTTTGATGCTCTAAAAGTCTAAATTAACGTTCAAGAATACTGTCATCAATTTGTTATATTTTAGTTTTTGAAAACAACATTCGACTCCGAACTTTCTGTACTAATTCTGATCTTTTAAACAAAAGACGTCCAATGGCCGAAATTAAGCGAGGTTAAGATAATATTCAACGACATCCATAACATTTAAAATAAAGTGATTCTTTATGACCAAGTTTATTTTAAACTCCATGAACATTTAATGAGTGTTTTTGTTCATTTAAATTCGTAGTTCCTAACAATAGCTAATGCGTTACCGTGGGTAAAATTAACATTACGTTTATTGAGCATCTATTAGCTATGCCTAATGTCTGGCTAGAAATCGTGAAAATAAGAATACATGAAAAGTTGTCGCTATGTGTTATGTTGCAAAGGATACCTGCTCTGCGAAAAATTACACTGCCGAGTTTTTATTTTATTTTAGGAATTTTAAACAAGGAATGTCTTCCTTGTTTTAAACGTTAAATAATGCTTCATCAAACGTATACAGTAGCCTGATCCCATATTTATTCATTCATTCTTTTACTCTTTTCAACAACTATTTCGCCACGAGACGGGGGGAGGGGGAATCATATGTTGATATAGTCGTCGTACTATTGATGGTTTTCTACGAGCACCCTATGACAAGCGATCCCAGCGGCCCGAGACACACCTATATTTAGGCTCTATAAGGAATAGTAAGTAAGGTGTCATCCCTAAGAACTAACGAATGCCACGTCACCAGTAATAAGGGTGTCCAGATTCCCCTGCAAACGTAACACATCAACATGCTTCTCCGATCGAACCGATTTAAGAGCCAATTTATACTGCACCTAGAAATGAACTGCAGCGTGCCTCCACCATTTTTGATAAATAAGGAAAAGATTTGAGCCACTTTAGACTTAGTTCAAAAAATTATCCAACCAATGGATGTACCTACGTAGAGGTAGAAAGTGATCGCATGGACCGGAGAGCTGCGTGCGCCAAACTCGTGACCGTGCGACCGGGGAAAGTGAACAAGGGTATTAGATTGCACAATTATGTTTATTCGTGTATTGTTATTCGTGGGCTTGTTATACAATTAATTTGGGCTTAAGATAAGTTGGATGGGATTTATTTACATTTTATAAGCATTACACAACGTCAAGTAAGTTTTTTTATGTAAATTTTTATATAACTAGGCGAGACAGATGAGCATAGGATTGTGTGAAGTTTGATATAGGCGCTAATAAAATTGCACTACTTGTATCGATTTCCATTTTAGACTTAACAACTAGCTCTTGTAATGTTAATAGAATTAGTTTACACTCGTCTCATAATAGTCATTAATATTATTAGATTTATTTATATCAATATAAATCACATAGGTAATAAGATCGTCATGCTTTGATAACGAGTCTTCGTTATTTAATAATATTAGGGGATGACAAACGAGCACACAGTTAACCTGATGACTGATGACCTGTGATGTAGCCCTGACGGAGCATATAAAACATACATTCGTACTAAACAAATATTCAAGATGCAAATGCGTTGTCATCCCTCCAGGAGTAAGTTTCCATTGACCGTACCAATTACATTGTATTCGTACAACGTTTCACGGGTCGTTCTCCTCTCTCCCCCAATGGGAATTCCCCACACTCTGCTGCCTGGCATTCTGTGGGCGTGGTGGTCCGTCCCCAATCGAGCCGACCCATTCATGTTGCGGTTTGAAACTAAATCATGGAAGGTTAATCCGGAGGTCGTGGCAAATATTTTTGTAACTCAAATTGTCGACATCGGGTTTGGGTGCATTTGTACTTATCTCGTGTCCATGACATTCGAATATACCATATATATATAAAAGGAAAAAAAGGAAAAAGTATGTTTTTACAAAATGTACCAACGAGTACAGTTGTCATATAATTTTCGATTTAAAAATAGGCCAGGCCTCTTATCTATTCAAGTTAACGTGATGACACAACAAAACCAGTTAGTACACAAGCTGTCGCTTCGCAGAAATGAGTCAATGGAATTCCACTAGCGTAAGTGTAATTCGTTGTAAACTTCCGCCCTTCCTCTGCTTCGGCGTTAGTACACCGGATGCAGAACAGCCTTTTGTCGCCCGCCACGTGCTTTCCGATCAATCACGAACTGAATCACCTATCCGCAGTAATTCGCGCAATCGAGTAACACGATTTTTTTTAAATAAAAATCTCTAAGCTATCGTGTGAAGTAATCTTGCTTAGCAAAATTTAAACGTAGCGATAGACAAAGGCGAGACTAGGAAGAACGTGTAATTGCGCATGGACATGCAAATTCATACTAATTTTTGTACGGTCACGGCATTCGACCGATATTTTTTATAAAGAAACCATAACGCAAGTATTTTGATATTTTATTTATTGCATGGAAGATATATATACATACACTGGAATAAATATGACATCATCTACTCATGATGTCTTTACTTCTAATATCATCAACATTTTAGTCCATCGTTAGTCTACTGCAGACAACTGAATACAGTATATGATAAAGTATACGGAATAGACTGCCAGAGAGGACTCTGGCATGGAGACTGTCAGTAATAATATAAAATTTCTTATTATAATAATATTCTGTTTATTTTTATTAATTGGGGGTAATCCGTTGAAACAAGAGTAGTGTTTTTTTTTGTATTACACAAAAATAAAGTTTAAGTTTAGTCATTTTTATATAAACGTAAGCAATAATAGTTGTAAATTATTATTGCTTACGTTAGATGGTTTTTATGGAATAATGGCAAGTCTATTTGGACTAATTATACATTTGTATTAATAAAACTAGGTACTCTATTATTTAATATGGTATTAGTATTATCTAAAAACGCCTTGATTACCACCTTTGTTTTAAAATATTTAAGTTAAAAACTTTTAGAATAAGCATTTAAAATATGTATTTTTGTTAACACGCTTTGAGTATTACACTCACTGGCGAAAACAGGTAAGCGCTTATCTTGCGAAATCAAAACATTGAAGTGCTGACTGTATATTGTGAGAGAATGTTACAAATGTAACCTTATGTTTAAGAGGATAATTCATTAAGTATGGCGAAACTTTAAAGTTGAATAACTGCTTTTTTAAATAACATTTCTATCGGTCGTTTTTAAAATGCCCAAATATCTTTTGATAACATTCGTTACTGTACATAAAGTGGAGGACAATTTCGTTTATGCTAATAAATAAATGGCATATATTCGTATCACCAGGTCACGATATCTCCAGATTCTTAGAGCTAGAGAACTAACTTTTGAAATATAGTTTCATGTGTCCTAAGGGTGCATTTTACGTAATTATCCGCTTAGAATTCCATCGTTTTGAATGAGAGTAATTTTCATGTCCCGGACACATTATTGGGCTTCGCAGAAAGGTTCGCAGTGTCTCTCTATTAGTGTAGTCATAATATTCATAGTTAGGCTTAGTTTTGCCTTTGCGCCAACTTAAGTGCCGATAATCTCGATGTTTTGTAACAATATTTCAATAATATCAACAATTATCATGCCTCAATTTTATTCATTTTAATTCATTCACCTAAATTGTCCCGAAGTTTCTGTATAATTATGGCATAGAAGATCCGAAGAAGCCGTAAATATTTTAGTAATAGCGGGTAAGTGTATTTCAAACAATAATAAAAATTGCCCAAAGCTACCACATGCCGGGTAATTATAACTTAATGACGTAAGGAGCGACGTAGTTATTTCCGTGGGTTGGACCCTCGAGGCGGCACCGAATCGAAAATGCTGCATAGATGACCCTATGTCTTATTTCAAATGTTTTGTAGTATTTAAAATTGTTTATAATGTTCTGTGAAAGCATTTTAATTTTACTAAATTCATACAACTTTCTTAGGTTTTCATACAAAAACCTCATACTTTATTTTGTATATCTCTACATATGCCTAATATAAAACTTTGCAAAAGAACAGATTTCATTAGAATAACACATTCGGTGATTTTTTTCTCTTAATATTCTATGATTCATTTTACACAGGATATACATGTTACCATATTTTGTTTAACTGGAATAGTTTAATTTACTATACTCATAATTCTATGTAATTTATTAAGCAAAAATCCAATGAAGTCATCGTCATTCGATTTTTACACCGTCCTGCAATCCGAATTAGTTTCTTAATTCGTGCTTTAGTATCCGATCGCACATCGGATATATGTAATATAAAAATAACGAGGTGAGGCAATTTATGTCAGACACTGGCCACTTTAAAGGCCGAACAGATATCTACCATACACTGTGTGTTTAGCGCTTGAGTGACCTATTTCCCCCTTTGTGGCCGGAGTGCAGTTATGAGAGGAGTGATAAGTTATCGCCATTGTGATCGATACGACGCTAAACAAACTGCTCCAACTGTGGTAAACTGCGTGGAGTAATTGAAGACTGTTTTTGTTTAAATAACATATACGGATATTCGTTATCAATGCTAGAAATCACTTTGAATTTACAAACAATAAAACGAGCTTATCCTTATAATAATAATTATAATGACATTTAATTTGATTTTTATAGAATATGTGGCACGAGTAAGTAGCCTCATCTGATGGTAAGTGATTACCGCCGCCCATGGTCACCCACCACCAGCACCAGAGGAGTCGCAGATGCGCTGCCGGCTAGCGACAGCTGATTCCTCAGAGTCTAATTCCAGAAAGCACACTGGTGGATTGCCGTCCATCTAGATACTTAGTTCCCAAAGTGGTCTGCGGGATACTCGAGGGGGATCTATGTTGGTGTGACAAAAAAATGGAGATTCACAATTTGTAAGCGGGGGTCTACGAAAATTTATTTGCTTTCGATAGTGAAGAACTAAAATGTTAGCTTGACTTCTCAATTGTACTTGACCTCTCAATGTAGGCAGCAAATATTTTAAGAAGCTCAGCGACTATTAGTTAAAAACGACTTGTGATCTAATCTTCACATTTTTTGTCGAGTTTTGGCAATATGGTAGGAATGTTGCTGCATGGGGTCCACAGGAACCAGCTAAATTTTGAAAGTGGTATTTGGGAAAAAAAGTCTGGCAACCTCTGATCTAAATGATGAGGATGAAATTTTGAATTCAGTCGATCAACTCCTCAGAACACTCCCCATACAATTTATTTAATATACTTTTTATCACTTATTTTACTGTTTTTATAATCATCTAAGCGTATCAGTTAGCAGTACAATAAAATTAAGTGGATCAGGGACCTTGTGACAGTCTCGGTTCAATAGAAATCAATAGATTTGGATTAAAGTTGCGTTGGTGCAGTAAGCCGTTACATGATATTGCGTTGACTACAACGGTGATTTGGTTATTTTTTCTGTTTTAAATAGCAATTTGAAAGGATGATATTGAATTCTTGTACTAACGATATACATTACAAAATATTAATCAATCATTGTTCACAATAACATCGTAGATTCTCAGGTGGATATTAAAACATCCCAAAGGGTATATACCTAGTCTGGCCATAAGTTCTGTTACAAATGAAATTGCATTTTTTTTAATGAAGTTATGTAATATTATTAAAATTTATTAGTCTCAGTTAAAAATGAAAAAAATATTCTAATTGTAAAATATTCGAAATGGCCGGACCTTTGGCTTTTATACAGGCCTTTAATCTGTTTGGGCAAGAATCTATGGATTTACGCACTGTTTCCAAGGGAAATTTCGCTACTGCTTGCGCGAAAGATTTTTTAAGAGACTCAATGTCGCCGTGTCGTTTAGAGCAGGCCATGTCCTCTAAAACTAATCATAATTTGAAGTCTAAAGGGTTGAGGTCTGGGCTAGATGAGGGCCAGTCTTCAGCACTTATAAAGTCCGAAACGTTGGTTTCAAGCCAGAGTTGGGTAGTTCGTGCCTTGTGACCAGGTGCAGAGTCCTGCTTGAAAGTCCACGTTATATTTTTAAACAGTGTATTGCTGAGAGGTTTCACAACATGATCCAAGACTGTATCTTGATACATTTTGGCTGAAGTTTTCACTCGTTTTTCACAAAAATGTAGTTATGTGACTCCTTGATAAGACACGCCCCACCAAACCATCACTGACGCAATATGATGACCACGTTGTACCTTTCCGACCACTTGAGCAGCTTCTTTAGAACTGTGAGCGTACACTTTATCATTTTGCTTATTGTAGTGTTCTTCAATCGTGAAAATTTTTTCATCGGTAAAGA
Source organism: Teinopalpus imperialis (assembly GCA_029286865.1). Lineage (NCBI taxonomy): Eukaryota > Metazoa > Arthropoda > Insecta > Lepidoptera > Papilionidae > Teinopalpus > Teinopalpus imperialis. Next base: position 2,316,927 of record JAGSMU010000023.1, on the reverse strand, counting down.
GGATATTTCTGTGCCTTTCACCTGCGTATCGCGACAGAAGGCGTTTTGATCGATTCAATCTCCTTAATAGTAAAGATTGATTTAGGGCATGTCCTGTATATCAACGATAAGCACCGAGCTTAAGGTCTTGTTTTATAATACGCGTCAGAGTCCTATCGGGAATCTTCATTTCTCGCGATAAGATTTTTTGCTTCCTAATGGGGTTTCGACGAATTCTGGCTTTAACAGCATTAACAGTCTTTGTAGTTCTAACAGCACGCGGCCGCCCCGGTCTTTTCTGGTCTTTGACAGAGGAAGTGTTGTTGTATCTATTGATAGTACGATATACGAACATACGGCTGATACCAAGCTTTTGAAGTGTCTGGAATATGACCGACGACTCCATACCCTTTGTGCAAGGTCATCACTGCAATCCTATTTTCTTTAACACCCCATGCCATATTGTAATTTGCTAATGAACACGAAAAAATATGTGAAATGGTGCAAAATCAATATTTTACAATAATTCAAAATAATTAAAAGTTGAAAAAAAGAAAAGTTTTTATGTAACAGTATTTATGGCCAAACTATATATATATATATATATATATGTAAGAGTCGTAGATACCAAGACATCCCAATCTTTATGGACACAAGAGTCTTCCTGATGATATCGGTCAACGAGCCGTGACGAATTCAGTTTCCAGCTGAATACATTAGAATTTTATAACTAACACTTACGTACGTAATTTTAATGTAAAGTAAGTAAGAAAAACAAGTATTGCAACAACTAGACATTTTCCTTACATCAAAATCACCAAAACTTATGGGATTATTTAAACTTAGAGTGGATTGAGTCCAGGCGGGAGAACGAAAGAAATATTTGATATTGAAATAGATTATATATAAAATAAAAAAAACAACTTCTTTTAATAAATCGATACATTTTCAGGTTGGACTTGTGTTTATTTAGCTACCATTATATATAATATTTTATTATCATTACACAAAAATTTACTCCAAAATGTGACCTTTTAAATGGAGCTTTATCGTCGTCTATTATTTTTTTTTTTTATAGTGACCCCCATTTCTGGGGGCGTCTATTATTTCAGATGTAGTATGTTTAATGATCACACTCAAAATGTGTAATGTTTAAAGTCATAGTTTATATGAAAACGTGCATATAGTAGCTTTAGAATTTTTTAATGTAATTTAAATAACATGTTCATGTAATATAGCAGGATAATGCATTAACAATTATCAAATAGATCTTCAAAAAAACAATTTCATTGCAGTTTTTATTTTGAATCGAGTATGGCAATGTTAGAACCAATAAACTCCAGTCAGCCGGATTTGTACACTTTTAAGATATCAATTTGGATAGCCTTGTGACAAGGAAAACGAAAACACATATTACGTACAAAAAAAACACCACAAACATGTATGCATTATTACGTCTAGAATATAATAAGCTCTACATAAATTAATCTAAACATTAGTCGTAGCATTCTACCTTCACTGGACTTCCTCGAGTTGTTTCACATGGCTTACGTAAGTGCCGGTGCATCGGCCTCCAACCGGTTCTAGCGGCTGGTCATAATTTACGCCAGCCAACTTGACCCATAGCTGTCTCTGACCCGTCTCCCTCCGCTGCTCAAAACTTTTCATCGGAGACATGAAAAAATTGCTCTTGGGGCCGGAAGTTCGTGGGTGATTGTTGGCGTCGTGCGATTACCGTTGAATCTGTTTCGTGGTTTTTTGAGCGCCTTTTAAAAGTGTCACGTACTGTATAATGTATGTATCACGGTGGTAATGTTACTGTTACTATTATTTTTATTATAGAAAATAAGGTTTTGCCTAATTAAGCATTCTAATATAGTATATGGTCATATAATGTCCTACAAAAACCCTGTACTTCTGAATTTGAATTAAATGTGTATTATGTGTTAGGTCTTTGTTTATAAGTAGACTAAAGAGTAATGAAATAAAAGAAATAAGACAAAAACTAATTGGTATTATATATTTTTATTTTATAATTTGGCCAATGCTATTGTTCAGTCATAAAATATCAGCAATAAGTGTTTGTTTTAGGGTTTTCTTAAAACAGTGTTTGTTTTCGTTTTAGTGCTGCGGACAGTGCGGACTCGCCAATACTGGAGGAGGCCGGTGAGAGCGGCTCCGAGCAGAAGCCCAAGCCTCTTATCAAATATGGCGAACTTGTTATACTCGGGTAAGTGTAATTTAATAGAATTATTGTGAAATTAGCATAGCCTAGTTTTTTTGTAACTTGGAAGCGTTTCAAACAACGCCTCAATGGCTGGACGATCGCCTTACATTGCTCAATCATTCAGCAATCCCCAATTTGGGTACGTTCAGCTTATGAAATGTAATTTTTTGAAAGAAAACGTCTGCTACTGTGTTTTGTAACAGACCTGGAAATTAAATTATTAGTGGTAAAGAGGCATTCTCAGTATACAATTGTGATAATGTCTGTTTATTCTTAATTTTTACTGACGATTAGTTTTATTAACGAGCAAGTGAGCTGGTACTACACACTACACTTGGTTTTGTTAAAAAGAAAATGAAAGGAAAAGTGTTTTCATAACCAATGTTTCGTTACTATTAAATACAAGTATAAAAATATAGCGTTCGTGGAGGTGAATTCGATAAATATTTCTCATACCAATAATTTCCATTTGATAATGTTTATACGCTTATGACTGTTATGTGGATTTCCCGACCAAAGTGAGTCAACGATGATTTGATCTACCCTTGGACACAGTGAACAAACACGCAAATGTCATTCGTAACACTTCTTTTGTGTCGTGTTGACTGACGGCCACGACGAGTATCTGGCGTCGTGGTTTCTGAGCTCTATTCCCAACCGTGGAACAATATTTGTGCATCACAAATTATTGGTTTTATGGTCTGGGTGTACTGTGTATGTTCCATGGGATAAGGCATTTCATCTGAACCTGCGATATTATTGCACATGCATCAGAATATGCAAGGGAACAACGAGTGCGTGCTTCTATATTTGTGTAATATTGAGGATATCATATTGTGTTAATATATTAAAAAATAAGTTTATAATTAATCTGAAGTTATATTAGGAAGAAAAAATATGACCCATTTAAATTATGACAATTTAAATTAAAATTTCCAACGATAATACGCACTTGGGTCAATCTACAAACACTCGTAGATCTTTAAAATAATATTTTTGTTTGTTTTATTGGTCAGAACCTGATAGAGTTAACACTCTAAAGTTAGCACTAAACCACGCAGCGGAATAAACATATTAATTCAAATCCCAACGCTCTTGACCATGCAATCAATAAAATAGTATAAAAAATCCGATCGCGCTGTCTCAGTTGCGCTCTAATAACTTAGTTAACAAAAAAACGAAAGGTGAAGGTGTAATCGATATTTGTTATAAAAAAAAAACAATATGCATTCCCTAACAAACATTACAGTATGCTTTTATAGAAAGCTTTGCGCTGTTGTCTTTAACCTGATGTGTACGGAGTACATTATTACTGGTGGAGTAGTATTCCACATTAGTCCTCAAGAGCAACAATCTGAATTATGATTCCTTTTGGAGGATGAATATAAATGCAGGTATATCTTACCGCCAGGGGAACTGTTGTTCTGCTATTTCATAAAATTAATATTTCAAGTGTGTATTAGAATAGTAATGTTTCACATTGTATAGCATAGTAGTTCGGAGCCCCAGTCTGTTTTCCATGTACTTTCCGCTGTTAATGTATGTTAAAGAGGCTACTGTCACTAGACGAGTACAAGGTCTGGAAGGCGAGCGGCTTAGCGCACAATGGCATGCGTTATTGAACATTCCTTCCCACATTATGATTTTCATATAACGATCCGAGCGCCATTATTATTTTCTTATAAGCGAATAAACAAAGACCGTGGCTTGTGAAGCCCTTTGTGGATGTATATCGTATGACTTCTTTGAAGAAAGTTTTAATACTGTAGATTCTGATTAAGTTTTATAAGTTAAAATTTTTTCATTGTGTTTAATTTTTATAAATCTTATTTGCATTAATGGGATTAATTGTAATGTAGTTTAATTTAAATGACAGTAATGAATTAATTTCGTTATCATCCATTTCTCGCAGATAATATTGACTTATATTTCTGTTTCACTACTGCTTTGACCCAGCGTAGCGTTACATTTCTCAATTTTTAGATCGAGACTGAATATCAAAAATTGACACTAGTTCCAGTTTGACAAATGTTGTGTGTGTTGTGTTTGACAATGTACACACGCCACTCCCTGTTTTATAGTAGTAAATGTTTCATCTCTTGTGTTATTAACATTATAATGGGACTCTGTTATATTGTGTAGCACGTTAAGATCTATGTTGAATTTTGAATTGTAAAATTGATTGCCTCGAAAACTATTCAAATATACTATTTGGTCGTACAATATGTAAACATAAAGGTGTTATCGCTTACAATAATATATAGCGCACATAAATCATTCTAGATCTGCATTGTGTTGGCGCGTGTAAATCCATTACTTGTTTTATTGGCAATAGACGTCATCAAATTGCACCTGGCATCTAAGTGGTGAGGGGCCGTTTTTGATATGGAGCGTGATTTCGAATATTGGCTAATATTAGTTAATATAGGAAGAATTAGTGAGCTTTTGTACAAATTCTATAAAATAAATGAAACTCAGTAGTAGCCGTAAAAGCGGGTCATGTTTTGTTTGCAATGAAATTTGTCTCAGTAAAATAATGACGGAGTAGAAATTTAGTATGAAGATAGTATCAGATGTAACTCGGCAGAAACATAAAAAGATGCAGAAATGTTATTTTTTGCTGGAATTGGTGTAGAGGAGTCGTAATAAGCCGTAATTATTCGAGTAGATGTTCTTGAAAACGTACGTGAGAGCAAATAAATGTGTTACGTTCAGTTAATGTCGGAAGACGTTACTTTACAGCAATCCATAATAATTCGTTAGTAATAATGGTGTTATTAGAGCTAATCTAATATTTGTGTTGATTTATGTTTGCCAACGCATAATTTGAATTGATTGATTCTTCTGTTTTTGAGGTAGGTATATCACCTATCCCGTTTAATGTGTCGCTTTTATAAGCCGACCAATAAAGTTATAATATAACCATCTCATTTTGGCAGGATTAATTTTCGATTTGGAGCCGCATCGGTAATCTTAGTTCTGAATATCCCAAGCTACTCCTCGTTACCGATCTGAATATTTTTAGCTCTGCATATTTTTGATGAAATTCTCTAGCTTTAGCATCTAATAGGCTACCACGGTAAAAGTATAAAGCGTAGTGAAAAGTATAATAAAAAAGATTTTAATACAATTAAAGTAATGGAACATTAAAGTATAAGGGTTTGTTCATTTCTCGCTTAAAGGTTAATTAACTAGACGTGTTCAACGAGGAAATATAGCAGGCTTCTTTGGCTTTTAGGGTTATTAAAAGTATTTACGTTTTTAGATAATATTAATCAACGCCGGTAAACGAGCATATACTTAAACTGAACAAAAGTTCTATTATATATATATATATATATATATATATATATTATAACTTAAAATTTAGAGTTTTATTTAGAGCAATAGATATAACATTTCTGTTGAAAATCATCGAACGGTTTACGCAAATAACTTCGCAAAATGATTCTAACGCGTCTCTAAACGAATGTCCCAGTTATTCGCACACCGTGAATCTCGGTAATCACCAATGTTGGACGGTGGACCGTTACTTAACGTCAACGGTAAGTAAGAACTGGCTTCTGTTGATTAGCTAAAACAGGATATTATACAGAGATAATTTTTTTTCTCTATCTTGCAAATTAACGAAATGTTTTATGCTTTATTGCATGGTACTCTGTGAAGGCGCGCGGTGGACTAAGCTAGCGGGACCGTAAATATTTAATAACCTTTACGCGATCATCACTTGGGAAAGCACCAACTTTTATCTATTGTGCATATCTATAGAAGATGTAAATCTAAAAGCTTAGTACAATTGCTTCTTATTTTCAACAATTTTACTCTTCTATATATCTAAATCTTTCTTTCAATATTTAAAAAGTATGCCTCATTTCTTCGTTTGCTAATTCGAATGTCTTTTTTGTCGTTGTATAGGTGTTATATTTTCCTTCACCGGACAGAAAAGCAACTATTTTGATATTAAATTCTATCAAGTTAGTTATTTCATCACATAGGACTATATCGAATTTCATATATCTATGTAAATTTTCCCACGAAAAACTATTTTTTAAAATATCTCTTCTCATCTTTAGATATTTAAGGGTATTTAGTCATGATTTTATAAGAGTATTCTTGAATTCGTACATATTCCTGTCTTCGCTTCCGGTCTGCCTCCACTAATTCACTTATTAGATTCTTAGACCTTTGGACTGAGCATATGCCAAACTATTCATATTGATGGGGATTATATGACTTTCTTGAGATGGGAAAATTTCCTTCAACGTTCAGTTATATTATGAAAAGGTTGTAAATTAAAATATTGGCAAAGAAATTTAACTTCATACGCAATAAATAAATATAATAATGTCCTACTAGGTCAATTCGGTATTGGTTGTAGCTATTTTTTACCATTAGAGCGAACTTTCATGTTGCGTAATTTTTGCACAAGATAAAATTTTCTATGTACTTATTTAATTATATTATATTTGGTTATTTTCTACTTTATTGTGTATATATTCGGCGAATTGTTCTTCACGTGCAAAGTTCATGTCAACTTTGAATTCCATTGTTTTATTGAAGTGAATTGTGCCTCATTTATAAACAATTTTACTTCCGATGTGTTCAATAATAACATGAAGGTTATGTATACACTGTGAAGTCTTAGTGGTTGAGGTTTAGAGTTATCCAGTCCATTTGATATCACGCATCGTAAACATGTAACGCCTATGCACCACGTGTTTCATTAGTCCGTATGAAGTCTAGTTTATGAAATCTCGGTTTTAATTAGGATGGATATTTGTGCAATACCCTAAACATTGTTTTATACATTATGTGTATGTACTATGCCGATATTTCTGAGATTAAAATGTGCCTTAAGACATTGTCAAAAAGAAAATGATAACAAGATAAGGGGACAAGTCTACGGGAAAGGCCTCAATTACACTTGATCATTAGCTCGCACTCGGTGATCCAAAAAACTTTCCCGAATTTGAAAATGTCTGAAACGTTATTTACAATTGTCGTTAAAACAAATTCGGGTATCTATGAAATATTAATTAAACCTAATCGGATCATAAATTCTGTCACATCCTTATTTAATTACTGGTCAGAAATGTTTGGATTGATTTTGAATACGGAACTTTCGCGTCATATTAAAATGAAAGAATAACTGATTTTGTAACATTTAAAAAAAAATAGTGGACGCAAAAGGTAGACAGTCGCTCTCATATCATTATCACTTTAAGCAAGGCTGACTTGTTTAAAGAGATTGTGTTGATTAAATCACTAATAGAAAACCCACGGCCACTCCAGAAATTCTTGAAAAGTCAAAAAAAAAATATTGGATGATGTTCGACCCGGAGAATTGGTTGGAGTCTGATACGACCATTTTTAAAGGTCATCATGATGATCTTGGCATAACTAAGGTCATCGCAAGATGTCTGGACAAGCATGCTCACGCCTCTGCAAAAACAAAAGTGCGTGGAATGTTTCCGTGCGTTTTTGGACCGTTATAATGAAGACAAGGATGGTGTATTGAGTCAAACTTGGGACCAAGACTCCATGAAGTGGCCTTATAAAGGTGTACCTCCACCCAAGAGTTCTAGGTGTCACAGTCGGTCGGAAAACTCAAAGAAAGTCTTTTCAGACTCAGAAGGAATCCTATTAATCGATTACAAAGATAAAGTTGTTTTTATAACCAGAAAATACTACGCGTTCTGCTTCAATTCTGGAGCAGTTAAAGAAAGCCAGTAAAGTAAAACTAACGAAAGGTGTTCCCGTTTCTTTACGATAAAGCTCCCGTCCATCAGAATAGTATTGCGCCTAGCTGCATAAGGTGGGCTTCGCTATTTTGATTCACCTACCTTATAGTACAAACCTGGCTGTTTCACAAAAACGTAAAAAAACTGCGTGTGAAGAAATTTACCAGCGGTGAAGATGTTAAGGATGCAATTACAAATGCGTATTTTTCAGACAAGGACGAAACACTTTTTTATGGAAAAATGTTTTCGTCTTCTTGGTAAAAATATATTGAAAATTAAAAATAATTTTGGTATTATATTTTCTCTCTTTGTCCTCTCAAAACGCTCCCTCGGATTTATCCAAGTATATAAAATTTGTCTTTATTAAATACGTAATTTTTTATATGTTTAACAATTTGTTTGGACCATGAATTTAAACTCCAATTAGTAATAAATATAAAAAATATATTTAAAGTATTAAAATAATATTTTGTTCCAGATGAGAGTCAGAGACATTATAAATCAATGTTAATAAAACACGCTCACGTTCGAACATCAATGATTTCTACTTGGAAATGTCCGTACACTTCTCAGTATTATTAAATAATATTTAAACGTAGGTAGGTTATAGTAAACGGAACTTATATACATTTGTTTTTTATTTAATAATTGCGATGTTTGAACGGGGAATCTACGTATTAATTATGTGCTTTGAATGCGGCTTCGTAACCGGTCTCATCGACAGCGGAAAGGTCGGGATCAAGACTTAGCTAGATATAGGTTGCATATAGATGCATTTGTATTTATGTCTTAAATATTAAATGATGCATACAGTGTTGTGTAATATAAAATATTTGGTAAACTATTCTCTTATCTATTGTGTTGTTTACACTTGGATTCTTACTCCTTATAGTATAGGCAATTGCATAACCCTGGTGTGTTTTTTATGTAAATGGGAGTGATAAACAAGCACACACTTCATCTAATGGTAAGGGATGACTGGCATATAAACACCTCTTCTGTCCTCAAAAAGGTTAAAAATGCGCATGTGTTGATCTCAGGATTGAAATAGGTCTCGTTTTCAGTAACTAGGCCTTCGGTTCCCAACGCAAGCACTACAAGTATATATTTTTTTTATTACAATGAGAGTAACAAACGAGCACACAGGTCACTTGATGGCAAGTGATTCCTGATGCGCACGACATCTACATTCATCCTTGACAAGGAATCACAATGCAGATGCGTTGTCACCCATGAGGACTGAGATCCCTACACACACGAGGCGAAACACAGCAGCGTTATGCTGCTATTTCACGCCGGTATTCTGTGAGGCCGTGGTACTTCCCCGGACAGAAGAAACAAACTGCATCGTAGCTCTACCACTGTTATCATACTAGAGTTATGGTGCTATTTAACACTCATGATGTTGGAGAACTTGGTCCTTAGTGGAGCGGACAGGTACATGTGCAGTTTTATCATTTAAATATGTTGGAATTATTAGACCGCCTAAAACTTCTATGTGACCGGACCGGATGACCTATACATAAGGACTATTATTCTTAGACAACAAATCGCACCTCAGTGCACGAAAGTATACAATTTTAATGCGACTAATAATTCCACACCAACCAAACAGTGAACCTTCTTAACCTAGCTGATATGTAAAACATGGTTTTCAAGCCCCAAGCAAAAGGAAAGCTTTATGTGAATTGGATCAAGCATTACCACGTGCTATAATTTAAATTTCAATTCACAACATCATTGTTGCCGGCACCGGCGAAATTAAAGGCAAGAGAACCGGACACTTAGCAAGCTCGGCTCTGCATATCATTGAGTATCATTAATATTTATGTTCCTGTAAACGCGTCTACTGATTTTGATTTGTACTGAGAGAGAATGTACAAAGTTTTAACGATCTCTTACGTCTCTGTCTGTAATAAAGGTGTCCTCAATCCGCCCTGTAGTCCAATGGTTGTGAGACATGGACGCTAACAATAGAACAACAGAAACTGGCGGCATTTGAAAGGAAATTGTTAAGTGTGGAACAACCATTAGAGATGACAACGGTGGATATCGTCTTCGGATGAATCACAAGCTCGATATATTGATGAAACAGGAGACGATCGTTGAGACACGTTGAGAGGATAGATGACCATAGGGCACTCAAGGTTATGAGTAAGTGGAAGCCGCACCGAAAAGACCAAGAGGGAGGCCGAAGATGAGATGGCGCGACAGCCGTGAGAAAGTTTACTGCTTGTAGTAGAAAGCCAAAAATCGGAACGAATAGCAAAACACTGTTGAAGTCCCATAAAGGGTTGTAGCGCCGAAGAAACAAACTGTCATATCTAAATTCTGACTTAAGGCTTGCCATTGGATTCCCTAAGGTCTTTTGTAAGGGCTGAGATGTCAGCGCCGTTGAAGATTTATATTTTGCAACATATATTTGAGCTTTGCCCAAGTGTTATTCCGAACCATTCTATTTTATTATGAACCTTTTTCTGTAATTATATAGTTTTATTATGCACAGAATAGTAAATTCCCATTGGTTTTAAATATAAAGAAACACAATTCGGAGTGTTTTATTAAAGTCTGAAATTTAAATTATTATTCCTTTTGTAAAGACAAAGATAGTATAAAGGGCGTTTATAAGCTTAAGTGATAGATTGAAATTTTGTAAGTAGTTTCATATCATTAATTTAATAAATAAGTTCCACCCCCATTGGCTTTAATTAAACAGAGATTAGATTATATTACAGAAAAAGTACTGATTTGTTTTTATGACAATGGAAATTAATTATATTTATTTATTGCATTGCATAGCGATTAAGGAAAGACGCACGCAACCTTGCTTCATAAGAGGCTTAAAGTACTTTAATGTTATTGGTATGATAACTTCCGTACTTTTACGACAGGTCTTTTGCCAGTAATCCATCTATACTTATTCTATGTTAGTAATATTGTGACATTGATCTGATGATGAAAATGAAGTATATAGCTCATAGAAATCAGACTTAAATTTTAGAATTAAAATTATTGTCCCTTTGTTGTGTTTCGAACGCTCTTCTGAATTAAGTTTGGATATCGTCAGCTTTTCTTCATATCGATGATTTTTATTTATGTAATGTTAAGGAAATAATTATATTACGGATAATTCATTCCTCATGTCTAATTATAATAAATAATAAAATAAATACATGCTACGGAGTTAAAGGTAATAATCGATATCGCTAGAATGTAGCGATATCGATTATTACCAGATGACAACAACTATGCTGGGCGTCTTATAGTGCGATAAGCTTTCGCACAAACATAAAGCCTCTTCCCGTGTGTAATAGCATCGAAGGAAGCTTCGGATGCAGCGGCAGGTACGCGAGATTTAAATAATACAACCAGACCCGAAAAAAGAACAATTTATTATGGACAAATGTGGTTCCACGCTTTGGAGTAGAACCCAGGATCGCAGCCGTCAAAAGTATTTGGAGGATAACCTTTAGTAGGTATAAAACCTACATACAAATTTACCTTTTGTAAGCTTTTTACACACGTACATTGCACCCTCATATCGCCCTTAGGGCGTTGCAAACAAGGTTATTCGCGATACCGCCATGTCACTGGCCGGTTCTCTCCAGTCCATACAGATAGAAGTGTCGCTGGAGTTTCTTGCGCCACTTCTTCTCTAGCGCCCACGCATTCCAAAGTGGTGGAACAGGTAGTTAATAATAATAGAGATATTATTATGGATATTTTTTGATTTTTTAAACTAGTGGTGTGATGCTTGTGGCAATGGAGGTGGTTCGTGGCAATAGCCAAATGGCGGATTGCAACTTACGACCTTAAGTTTCGCAGACCGTACCCTAAACAACTATTAGGGTGACATTTCAACTCAATCACATAACAGTTCACACGGAACAATGTTTTTACTGCATCTATCTGTTATTTAAACTCTCATTCAATAAAATAATAAGTCCGATGCCCTTGAGAGTAGGCACACAGTTATGTTTCACCGCCGTGGAGCTCAGCCTGTTTATGAAGTGGACGTAATAATACAGCTTAAAGATTAGCGTCAATGTTTACTGAGCTATGTATATAAGGATCTATCAAATTGTTGTTTTGTTTGATTTGTCACTGTGGGGAAAGATTAAAATGCTGTTTCTAATAAGCTTATCCTATTGAACTATCTAATAATAACTAACTAATGTCAAGTAACTCGTATTATATTGAGATTGGGTGGTTGTGAACGCATGGTCGCGTAGTGGTATTTGACTGGATTCGATTCCCATACGGAACCATATTTGTGTATTACAAATTTCACAAAATTCTACGCCCTCAAAAGAGCTTCAAGGTGTGAACATGCGTTGTTATCTCTGAGGACTGAGACGGAATCATTGCTGTTAATAAAATTATAACAAGCTTTTAGTCTCTGTATTTACATTAATAACTCCATCCCTTAACTTAGACTAACGAGCGATATTAATTTCCGACTAATAACCCACGATATCTTTAAATTTAGTTTTAATGTTTAAAGAAAAATAAGACTATGCTTTACTGGCTCTTAAGTTACTTGTATATCGAATCTGCAAGATACAAAAGCTCCATTCAGATATTGTTCAACAAGTAAAGTTGTTTCTGTGTATGATTGTTCCTATACAAGCATATGCAAGTTGAGACGCGTCTTCGAAGTTTCTGAATCATCTCACAGAGTCCTGTCGAGATATTACTCATTTTTTTCTAACTTTTAATTTTTGTATACACTCGACATAGAAATATCTATATATTGCACAATATTATTTTGTACACTATCAGAATTGAGTATGGTCTTCTTACTGATCGTTTTTTTTCATTAACGTTGTGTCTTTGTAAGTCCTGCGTGGCGTTGGTCATTATTCCTTTCCATTTCGCTTGGGCTGCAGCTTCTCTGAGTGTGGTTGTAACTGCGAGACCAGTGAAAGCGCTTACCTGGTCAGCAACGGATAGTTGCTCGGCCGCGGGGTCTTATTCTTTCAACTTTGACAAAGATTCTTCGGTAACAAATCATTCAAGGTTATAAGATGTTTAGATACACCTATTTCTTGAAGTAAACGTCCACAGACACTTCTGACAGTGTCCGGTATCTTACACAATTAAACGCCTTAGAATAATCTATGAAGTACACGAGGACCAGTGCATTGAACTCTCGACTTTTTTCTCGATTATTTGCTTTAAATTTACAATCTGTCTTTAGAACCTCGCTCGGCCTTTTACGAAACCTGCTTGTTCATTAGGAATATGTAACAATCTTTTTTTTCACACAAACTTGTTGATCTTCTCTTATGCAGTGGAATTAATAGGGATTCATCAGTCCGAAAATCATCTACTGTTTGTACATTAGTAGTTACGACACAGTCGAAGAGATAGGGTTGAGCAAAAAATAGTTTAACCCATTTGAAAAGTATAGATACACAATAAAACTCGATATTAAGGTGCCACACGAGCTCACTGAAAGAAACTTACTGAATCGTGTACTCTCAATTGAAACGTAATGAAACCGAACCGTTTTTAAAAAGATTGATTATTGGCGATGAAATGTGGATTACCTACGACAAGATCGTGCGAAAAAGATCATGGTCAAGGGCAGTCAAGCTGCACAGACAATAGCGAAACCTGGAGTCACTCGCAATAAGGTAATACTGTGTGTATGATGTGATTCATTATGAGGAAGTGCATCTTTCATTATGAGCTTTTACTGCCGCAAAACCGTCGATTCGGATCTCTATTGCCAATAGCTGATGAGACTCAAGCAAGAAATAGAGAAAAAGTCGGAATTGATCAACATAATAACACACATTTAGCTACTCAGCAAATATTGAGCTTGGTTAGGAAGCAATAATGCCTCCACCATATAGCCCTGACCTTGCACCCTCAGATTTTCACTTGTTTTAGTCTCTTCAGAATTCTTAAGGTAGTGTTAGGTTAGCATCAAGATCAGAAGTCCCAAAATTTCCACTGCAATGGGCAGAATACCTACAAAATGGCACATATATATTATAAACAAATATAAATAAACTATGATCAAAAATATCTTGAATTTGTATATAATATAAGAAAAAACTTTTTCCCGACCTATAATAATATATGAATAGAAATAATATACATGTATGTACATATATAGATAGACATACATTTCATAGTTATATGATCGCCAACTTTCTATAACTTTATCTATGTTGGCCATCAGTTTATCTTCATCACTCTCTATTGTCCAAGTTTTTGGTTTAAACTCCCGTGTAATGGTTTTAATTTTTAGAAATACGTCCCACGTTTGGTACTTTTGCGCATGTTCTTCAATGTCCTTTTTGAATTCCGGTGGGCGTTATAGTCTCTATGCCATAAATGTCGGATCTTTCTCGATTAATTTTGTATGCTCATAACCGGAATTGTCCTTGAGTAGTTTCTATATCTTTCTCTACCTTTCTCTCTCATAGGAATATGTGGTAATATAGATACTCCAACTTAAGTACATGTCTCAAAATGCTGAGTTTGATTCAAATCGATCCTTCAGTTTTAAAGTACATACAAGACATACATACGTCTTTTTATTTATATCGATTATTAAGAGCATTACTCATCAGCGAAGTATTACTTAAGAACCAATGTATGTCATTGAGCATAGTAAAAATACATATCTTATGTACTCCCTTAGGAATGTCGAGCTACTTGAAGCCGGTGCGACGCGTGAGTTATTATTGTAATAGAAGAGTTAATCTCATTTTGTAGTCTTATAGTCACCCCCCTTATATGTCGACTGGTGCGTTAACACTACGATAGTGGGTGTTTGAGCCTCTCAGAGACCTTCTTAGTTGAATAGGCAGGTGGGTTTTGTTGGATTGCGACACCATGATTATAGTCTACTTTCCCATGTTTCCCAGCGAGCCAACACTTGTCCCTTATCTAGAAGACTATCATAGAAGTTCGTTTTTGTGTAACCAACTATAGATCTGGACCTTCCTTCGATATTGTCCAAAAGGCGTCATTACGTCACACCTTACGACAGGTACAGGAATTTATCACGTGTGAGTTTTTCATTTTTTTAGTTCATTTAAGTTTGAGATTAAAAAAAAAAGAAAGAATGCTATCGACGCTTTTAATATTACCAACATTCCCTTTAACTACTCCCAACTAATGTGTTGTAAATGTGCTGGTTCACGTCAATAGTAGAAAGGTAGATTTAACCGTACGACGCTACGGTTCATAGACCGTGCCCTAAACCATTAAGCTTGTCCTTATAACTTTTAAATAACACTATTATTGGTGACGAGCATATCATCCAAAAGTCCTCGGATGTGATTCCTTAACTGCTGCAACTGCGAGTGTTATGGGCTATAGGAATTACTTTTCATCTCGTGTTTTGTGTGCCGTTTTGTCTCATGGTAATTCCATAAAATGTCGAAGCTATTGAATCCTCGATTATTACTAGACAATCTTACATTTCTAATGCCGTAGTAATAAACATAGAAAGCTATTTAAAACACTTTTGAGAAATTCCCTAGTGACAGAAAATGTTACAGTCTCGGTTCTAGCTAGTTTTTAAAGGACTGCTCTACAGGGGAAGGACCTCATGGCCTCACAGAAGGTCAGCGCAAAGATCCCACGCCCTCAAAGAAAAATAATATAATGCTGCTGAGTTTTGTACGGTCATTCCGTGTCATTCTCCAGAGGCAACAATGCATATGGAATTAGATGTAAGTGCTTACGGGCCACAGTCATCATCTACCATTAGGGTGAATTGTGCACTCGTTTGTCACCTTTAGTTTAATAAAAAACATTTTTTTATTTCTCAATAAAAATTATAACATATACATATTTAGGATGTAGACAGAAAGCTTAAACTTGTTAAAAGAAAGTGACGGTGTTGCTCGAATCAGGGACCTAAGTTAAAGCTCAGTAGATAAAGTCAGGTGGTGTGTCTTGTGTGTTCGTGTCGGTATTGTTAGTGTTCACACATAAGTGATGGAGTCGTGATTTATGGTGATGAGAATTAGCACAAACAACGGGCTTATTAATTTCCTCATTATATTATCATAAATGCATAGATAAATCTTAATGATCTTTATGAAATTATGGGTAACAAACAAACAGTTCATAATGTTTAGTGATCACTAGAGATCGCAGGTACCGACATTCATCTTTGAAAGTCAAGAGTCAAGATGAAATTCCGTGGTCACATTTGAAAACTAACAGGAAAAGTATGATGTAGGCTCTGCTTTCTCGGCTATCTCTTGAATGGTAGAGAGGGAGTTTTTTTTGTTTTCGAGGAGAGGACTAGAGTTTTTAATCTGAGTGTAATGGGACAAACGCTGAAGTTACAAACTAGTATTGTGAAAGTATATATAGAGATGGTAAGTATATTTAGACTTCAGAGTTACAACAAATAATTTTCAACAAACGTTTAATATAACACAGTTTTAATAGGTATTGTAGCAGTTATATATTATAAAATAAACAATCGATAAGAACAACGTACTCTTTCAGTTTTAGATTTGTCAATCAAGGTGCAGGCGCTTGACAGAAATGCGTAAAAACATTTTTTTTTAAAAGAGAACAAAAATTTTTAAAAAAAGAACAAAAAAAAAAAAATTTTCATACCTAACGTTTGCCTGTTAGTGCTATGCTATCAGAGTACTGCAATGAGGTACGTAGGTAAACCCAAAACGTTACAAGAGTATATGCATACATAATTGTTATCTCCGATTTCTTAATTATTATTTGAAACACTCGCATTGCAGTGTTTCGACGAGTCAAAATGAGGTTTGCTCATAAAAATAGCTATGAACAAAACTTATGAAAAGATTTTCGAGTCATTCAATTTCCAATGTTGTTGGATGTTTCTTTTTTTATGAAATCTTCATAAGAAAAACCATTGAAGCTTTGGCGCGGTTTCAGCAGTGCACTTTTGACCTTTGGATCCAAGCCAAACCTATCTGCTTCTACCGTTTGATGACTAGCCTTTTTTTGATCTGGCGCTCTTTCGACCTTCCGTTTGGAAGTAAAAAGTGATCCTGTTACGTAAAGCTTTTAACAATAGACTATTAAAGATGCCAATTGAGCTTTATTTTAAGATTGTCTCCTGATTCCAATATATACTATATTTTTAACTGATGAAAGAAACGGAAGACCTTATTTCCGGAAACGAAGCATTCTACCGTACTTCTCAGTAATTACGACGCATCTACATTATAATTACTTATCGAGGATCAATGTGGGTGTCCTAGGCCGCAGAAATCACGTACTGTCTATGTAAATGTGGCCAACTGTGTGCTTGCTTGTCAACTCAAATATCATAAAAAAAAATTAATTTTCACAATAAGCATCCGAAGCTATAGAACAAGCGGAGCACAGGCTTCTTCTTTTGAGAGGAAACCCCGTCACGCGGTTCCGTTGTGCTTTTGACGAATTTCACATCATATTTTTATCATCATTAGATATATTTTCTTTATTTATCTCTGAAACAACGCGCAACGCGTGATCTGTACTTTGGTATTTAATAAATTAATCGCGCACCATGAAAACAGCGCACTCTGATACTGAGAAACCAATGTGACATATTGTCTGTATGATTTAACCTTCATAATTCATGGCCATCATGGGTCTAAGGCACATAAGAGCTGATATTCATTAGTTTAATATCTTATTGAATGACAATATGCTTATTAAATAAAATGTCTCCTTCTACTGATTTGTCATAAACCGATCAAAGTGTTACAACAAAACTTTTAGAATTGGTAACAGCTTCATACAATTTGTTATGCGTTATAGACCACTTGTGACCGTTATCAATCGGCGTAATCATAGAACGACTCTTAGTTTCTATTCCCAAATGAGCCCAATATTTGTGTATCACTATTTGTTGGTATTCGGGTATGGGATGTGTTTGTGGTTGTCTTGTATTATTGGCACTATATACGGACGACATATGCGACGAACAGTGAGTGTCTCTGTGTATGTCCAAAAAGGTACAGCATCTGATAATTCTAAAGAGTTACGGTAAAGTCTCGAGGGCACACAGTTCACCTGATGGTAAGTGATTCCTGCGGCCCACAACATCTACATTCATCCTTGATAAGGAATCATAATGCAGATGCGTTGTTAGTCTTGAGGCCTAATATGGAATGCCTCCTAACCGTAAAGGTTTTCGGATCCCTACACTCACCAGACGAAACACAGCAGCATTATACTGCTATCGCCGCTATTATACCGGGATATGACCACGTTCTCACAGTAGACCGGGGTCTAGCTGACCCATTCATTCTTCATCAAGAAACAAATTGCAGTGTAACTCAACCACGCTAAGTAATAATTTTATATGAAATTATGGGTGGCAGACGAGCACGTGATCTGATGGTAAGTGATTCCTATGGCCCGGGCCTTCCTCTTCATTACGTACGACATAATATATCATAGAATATAAGCACGACACCCCGTAACTATTCCATCCTAGTCATGTCACCAGTAACAGGTATAATAAAAAATAATATACTGATAAAATAAATTGTCTCTATTTCATTTTACAGATCTGTCTATTCATGTATTGCATTAAGGTAGGTTTTTCAATAACTTCTCTTGAATAACACTTTTAAGAACTACCTACATACATTCCGTCGTCCTCCATCCTTTAGGAGGTCGACACATGTTATCTCGAGTGCCACACTTTATCGCGCTTATTGCGCATTATGTTCTTGTTGTACGGTATTCAAAATATTTTTACAGTCATTTTGCACTAACTTACCCTTCAAGTTGTTGTCTTATTATATGGGTATAAGGTTTATATCGACGACAATATAAAGGGCGACATATATCTATTCCCGTGACAACAATATTTTCTATACACCTCTGAAATAAGATATATAATTGTATAACTCTAAACCACATCTCGTATTAGTATGGATCATGTATGTATGTGGATAGTATGGTTGTCATACGTATTTAGACCTGTTTATTTCATTTTAATCCTAGGCCAACATTAGTGCCCTGCTTTGGATTAAGGCCGCGTCGAGACTAGAAAAAATACAGACCCATGCCCATGGCCCGTAAATCCTTAGACATGTAAACTATTTATAATAATACAATAAATTAATTATAATGAGAAAAATACTTTTATTTCGTTATAACTTCATAAAATGGGATTTATTTTTTTAAAATTACATCATCCAGATGTAATCCGTTACTACCACGGCGCCCCTGTAAGCTACGTCTAAAACTATCCTAAACCTATATGGTTTACGACACAAACACACGGACAATTAATGCCCTAAAAGAAAATATTCGAAGAGATCGAGATACGGCGAACATTACAGAACTATCTTGGCGCGCAGTTATTGATAGTCTTCCAAGAATGCCGTGATCGTAACGGGTTACATTTGTTTGATGTAATATTCAAAAAATAATTCCCATTGTATGTAGTTACTAATGAAACAAAAATATATTTCTCATTATAATTAGTTTATTGTTTATAAATAATTTACATGTCTAAGGACTTAAGGGCCATCCTGTATTTTATCTAGTAATATTTAAAAAATAATTCCCCTTTAATGTAGTTACTAATGAAATAATAATATATTTCTCATTATAATTAGTTTATTGTTTATACATAATTTACATGTCTAAGGACTTAAGGGCCATCCTGTATTTTATCTAGTAATATTTAAAAAATAATTCCCCTTTAATGTAGTTACTAATGAAATAATAATATATTTCTCATTATAATTAGTTTATTGTTTATACATAATTTACATGTCTAAGGACTTAAGGGCCATCCGGTATTTTTTCTAGTAATATTCAAAAAATAATTCCTATTTTATGTAGTTACTAATGGAATGAAAATATATTTCTTATTGTAATTAGCCTTTTATTTATTAATAATGTACATGTATAAAGATTTATGGACAACCTTACTATGACCTGGTTGATGTTGATTAAGGCGAGAAGTCTGGATGCTAGTTTTAATTCACGGTACTCAAGCGTACCGATTTCGATCCCCGGCGCCAGTACCTATGAAATTGCTAATTACTGATATATATATAGGCTGTTACTTAATCTTTAGGCGCTCACTCGTGATTCCCTTCCCTAATTACACGGATCCCAATTAAGATCTAATTCTTAAAAAAACAATTTGTTATCAAAAATCAAACTACGTCGTAGGTAGCATAACGTGCACCAATTAGCTTATCCTAAAACCCACGTGATTGGTTTTAAATGTACTTTAATGCGTACGAAATGATAAAAAAACAAATATTTTCAAAGACATGTGAAGTCCTCCAATACGCACAGTGGAACTGCGTGGTAAACTATGCTATAACCCTCATCCGAGAGGCGTATACCCAGCAGTGGGATTTAAATATATATATATGTATATATATATATATAAATACATATATATATATATATATACGTATATATATATATATATACGTATATATATATATATATTTTTTCGTACAAACTACGCTTTAATGATATTAAGATTACTACTACACTTGATAATAAAGAGACAGATTTTTTTTCAAAGTAAGGTTTGAAGTAAAGGTTACTAAAGTGCTTGTAGATCATGCAAAGTTAGTAATACCCGCATCCCGTGAATCCTGCTGTCTATGATATCAACACCCATTCTAGATGATTTTGGTCTTCTGATCTATTCTGATTAATAACCAGATCACATCAACTGCGCAGCATTTGATATGTTTTAGTGCCATCGGTAAGAGGCACTGATTTGACGTCTATGTCGATGTATAGTAAATTTGCAACAAGATCACAAGTTGTAGATGTTGTGTCAGTGACAGGGATCGTTGGGAGTCAACCATTACGTCACGTGGCCGTCTAAACGCCTAGATGAAGAATCGATATACATTCGCTCACAATAAACTCGCGAACATTCGATACACACACAGCAGTGAACATCAATCACAAGATGTGTAGCGATTAACGCTTCATATTAAAAGTTTTTGTTTTTTTCGGTCTGATGGCCGCTGTTAGCCCCAGTCAATCCCACCCAACGGCTTATACAGTTTCACCGGGTTGAGAGGTGACCGAGCGCTTATGGCTCTCAGTCGAGACCTCTATATATGGGTAACCAGCGCAAGGGCTCCCGAGAGGGAACCTCGGCTTGGACCGTTACCCTGTTTCGCGAGAGCGTCTGACTCAAGGGTGCCCGAGAGGGCCGAACCTCGGCTCGGTGAGTTGCTTCTGACAGAGGATTATCTTAATTAATATCACTATTATTATTCCACCACTTCAGAATGCGTGGGCGCTGGAGAAGAAGTGGCGCAAGAAACTCCAGCAACGCTTCTATCTGTATGGACTGGAGAGAACCGGCCAGTGACATGGGGGTATCACGAATAATTTTGTTTGCGACGCCCTCGCCGTCGGTGGGGGCGATATGAGGGTGCAATGTATGTGTGTTGTTTTATGAAGGGCTTGGGCCCTGGTGGTTGCGTCGTCAGGGTGATCGAGGGCGTGCCTCGGTCTCCTACGGACGCGGGTAAATCTGTGATTCACGATGGGAATGTAAGTGGCGGCACTTACAATCAAAGGGTTTCGGTGTGTGACGGTAGAGTCGAAATATCGAAGAGAAGCCTGATTCAGGTACTGAGCTAAGGTCGGCAGCTCAAGATCTATGTGTAGATTTTCGTTACGCAAGAATCACGGCGCACCGGTGGCCTTGCGCATGAAACTATTTTGTATTACCTGAAGTTGGTGAATGTGACGCGGGGAGGCATGCGCAAAGACGGGGCTAGCGTATGTCATTATGGGTCGGATGCACGTTTTGTATTAATTTAATTTTATTACGCAGGGACATTTTGCTATTTTTATTAAGTTAACGGGTGCAAACGACCTAGGACGACCGCTGCTTGATTCCGTACGCGGTTGATGTGCGGACCGAAGGTGAGTCTTTCATCTAATGTGACGCCTAAGTATTTGACTGTCTTTTCCCCGGGGATTGGACGATCAAATAACTCTATAGTTTGGAAATGCAGCGTTTTGTTGCACCGAGAAAAGTACATGGCTGCACTTTTGGTGGGGTTAACCTCGATCCTCCATTTCCGAAACTACTTCCCTAAGGTGTTGGCTGCAGATTGGAGGCATTTACAAATAGCGTCTGGTTTAAATCCAGACAGGTAGAGGCCGGTGTCATCGGCGAAAAGGGCTAGCTCTACACCGCGAGTGCGCGGTATGTCATTGGTGTAGTGTGTATAAAGTAGAACCTAGGACGGAGCCTTGTGGTACTCCTCGGAACGCGTTCCCTCGACGCGGAAACGAAAGGTTCGATTTCGGAGAAAATCTCGTATGATAAGTACGAGTCGATCAGGCACACCGAGCTCATATAGTTTGTATATGAGCCCGTTGTGCCAGACCTTGTCGAAAGCTTTCGCCACGTCGAGAAAAAGTGCCCCAGTTTGGTAGCCCTGAAGAAATTTACTGAGGATGTGCTCCGTGATGCGGTGCACTTGATGTGTGCATGAGTGTTGGGTGCGAAACCCGAACTGCTCATTGATTGACAGCCCTCGGGACAGCATGAAGTCCTTGAGGCGGGCGAGGATGAGCCTTTCATATACCTTACCCAAGACTTTGAGTAGGCTTATGGGTCGATAGGCTGATGGATCGGTTGGATGTTTTGAGGGCTTGAGAATCCCTACGACATCGGCTTCCTTCCAGGTGTTCGGGAAGGTGCCTTTGGATATGGCCGCGTTGTAGATTATCACCAGTAGGTGTAAAATGGACATGGGTAGGAGTTTCATCACCTTGTTGGTGATGCCGTCGGGGCCGGGAGCCTTGCGTGGTCGCAGGTTTTTAATTTTGGATTCAACTTCGGTGCATGTAACTTGAGTGACGGAATCGCGAGGTGGTTCCTTACTCCTCCGATCGACCTCGTAACCTGTTAACCATTGCAAGGTGAGCGGCGTCGATCGGTAGGGTGCTCGGTGAGCATTGGAGCTCGAGATTGTCAGCCAGACATTCGGCTTTCTCTTCGTCTAAGAAGGCGGGCGATTTATTAGGACGCGCTAAGGGAGGCATTGTTTGGGTGTTACCCCCTTTTAGGGATTTGGGAAGTCGCCAGTAGGCGAGATGGGAAGGTTCGATGTTGGAGAGGTGATTCCCACCGATCGTTCCTATACTGGGCTATGCGTGATCGGACTTCACGCTGAAGGGTACGTAGCACCAGCCGGTTACTTTCAGTGGGATATAAGTCGTGGGCACGAGTCGCCGCATTCCTGCGCCTCATTAGGTCCTTTATGTCGTTTGGCAGGGTCCATCGGTGGTCTTCCACCGAGGGAACCTGCCTCGAACAATCCTCGACTACAGTCTGGATGTGCCTATTGAGGGCATGAACTGCGAGGTTCGTGTCGTTGACTGAAGATATGTTCCTAGGAATAGCATCTAGGTGCGGTGATGGGGCTTCACTCAGGTCGTTCCTGAGTCGGTGCCAGTCTACAATGGTTTTGGTGGAGGGTGAGGTTGGGGCGGAGGGCCCTAACCGAAGAAGAACGGGGAAGTTTAGTTGGTTCTACCATATCTATAAAATTTATTATGCTTGTTTGTCTGTAGATTATGTGTTAAAAATTCTCGCATTATTTTATAACTTCAAAAGTTGTAAGCAGATATTAATTTTTTCCTTCACTTACGTATTGCAACATCTTGCCGTAAGCGGATATTACCTTATTTTTAAAAAATCTTTGGTTTTGGCATATTCATGGGTTGTCTTATCGGTATCTCATTGCCCAGCAAGCGATACTATTTACGCTTATCGTATATTGTCCTGTTTAATATTTTCTAGACTAAAGACAGCTTATATTTAATTTCTTTATTATGTAATCATGATAGGCAATATCACTTCCAAGACGCACGTTGATTGCAGACAGAAGTCGTGGCTGCTCAGCTTTCCGGAGTAAGCACTTCGAGAGAGGCAATCTAGACGAAATGGCCAACCTTTATGGTTGATACCTTATTAATCAATTTCAATCACGGCCATTGCTTCTGGTTACATCAGATGACAGCATCTGGATATATTATACTACCGTAAGAGTGATTTCACCCTTTAAGACTTACTATTGGTTATGAAGCTCTCCTCTTAGTCCTCTTGGTTAACGCGTCTGTATTATGATTCCTTATCCATGATGAATGTAGGCCTCTTGTGCCACAGAAATTCCTTATTTCATAAAAAAATCTACAAGTCGAAAACTATCGCAAAGTATTTCAAAAGTTAAATAGACGCAAGCCGCTTATACAGAGAGGTTGCTTTAAGAGAATTCTCATTGTTTAATATACCGTGAACAAATATGGATGTTTGCTAGAAAAACTGTGTTCACACACGCCACCAGACGTTACGTCAGTTACACAATAACAGAAAATGGTTGCACTTGTAAAGCTTCCCATGCACGATGCACCCATTTTATATTGTCCAATTTATTGCATTGTTGCCGTGATGCCCATTCATAGCGTGAATAGCTCGGCTAAAGTGCTTTGAACTGTATGTCGTCAACGCGTCTCTTTTAGATTTATGTTGAGGCATATTTGTCTCTTCTTCCGTTACATTATATTATTATATATTTTAAATAAACCTATTTCGTTTATAATTACAAATAATTATAGGCAAAACTTTTTATCTATTTCGTTTTTATTATATTTTAACAGTGGCAGAGCTACACTGCAGTTTGTTTATAGCTGCAGAATGAATGGATCACAAAATACCAGCATAATGCTAATGTATTTCGTCCGGTGAGCATAGGAATCCGGAGACCTTTACTACTGGTGACGAGGCATTCCATCTCAGTCCTCAAGGGTAACAATGCATCTGCATTATGATTCCTTGTCAAGAATAAATGTAGATACAGCTTGTAGCCACAGAAATTATGGTCTGCAGGAATCTCTTGCCATCAGGTGAACTGCGTGCTGTGTGTTACTCTCAATGTAATTATGTCAAAAAAAACAGTGTATACGGTTCAGCCGATCTATTATGCTACAGTTAGTTTATAGCCTGAATTCTATATTATATTTATCTAATATTGCTTGATTATATGATCAAGCAATATTAGATAAATTTCATTGTTTTATTTTTAAAACCACGAACACGGGTGAGATCTGCCAACCGAAACTAAATTCAATGTCAAACCGATCTCCGCGTACCTTGAAAATATATAATACTTTGTTTTGGCAACAATTGTCTGTTGCAGTTGTGTACCGAGCGACACTGTAGATAATATCCAGTCGTATTGTTATATAACACTTTAACAATCCTCCATGATTATTCTCACGGAACTTTAACCTTTCCCATAGTCTTTTGTGCTACTGTAGTAGGTTTGTAATTAAAAAAAATAAAAAGACGCGGGCCTGTTATCAGCTAGCGCATTGTATGCAAATTGGACACGTATGGTTGTCTTTATTGGTTTCTAATGACCTGAATATTAAGTGCCTAACGCATCGTACAGTCTTGAGCATTGGGCCATAACATATAGTTTGATGCTAACAAAAAATGTATGCTCTATGCATGTGACTGTACGATAATGACGACGCTTGATGTTAGCGACGAATATTAAGTTCCAAGACGGAAGTGACAATAGACAACAACAACGAACAGTAGACAAATTTATTATTATTTTGTGTAATGCAACTTTTTGTGTGGGAATATAATTTTTCTCTAAATCCCAATCTCATGTGTACGCCATGATCTTCCACTAACGAACGTTGCTCTAAAATACAAATTACATCCCTAGTATCGTCATAAGGTAGAATAATATTATCGTGTTTCGTGTTACGTATTCTGTTATTATTATAAACTATCTCTAGTACTAATAGAACGGCTTAATCGTCGTATCAATATCATGCTTTCATAAAATACCAGTGTTAATTAGTAACTTACTATTTAAACCTTATTTTACCTTAGTACTCAGTAAAATGGAGCATTGCATAACGGCTATACGAGCCTGGTAGCCGCATATAGTGTGACTGTGTTTACATTATTAGATATAGAACTTAGGCATTAGATATGATAACTCTCTAATGCCACTAATGCCCTTAAAATGGTTTAGATATAAACCATCATTAATGAGCCAATGTCCGCTTCATCTTTGGTGTAGTAAAAGCCTATAGGTGTAACGAGTACATAAATAACGGTCAGGACGAGTTATTGCGCAGTACGCTTCCTGCGCAGGCGACGCGTCAGGTTCTGGTATTTACCGGGAAGTGTCGGTGGTGTCGTAAATGGCTATACTTGCACTTCAATTGCGTTCAATTATTGCGATATACCTTTAATTGTTTTATGAAATTGTTCACCCGATGGCAAATGAATACTGCAGCCTATAAAAACACATATCAATCCTCAACAAAAAATTCTATGCGCTAATAGTTACTCTGGTTATCCGGATAACGAAAATAAACAAAACCAAATCAAAGTATTCGCTGCTATTTAACGCCAAAAATACTGCGAAATAAAGGGATGTAAATTATGTAGAAATATATATATGCATGTAATAATTTATTATCATTAACTACAGCGCCTATCCAGTTGCTTTCGGGGTATACGTTAGTTTATTTGACAATATGTGAGGGTACGATATCGAGGTAAAGTCCCCCGAACTCAAATAAAAATAAAAGAAATAAATACTAATTTCATATAAAATAATATATCCAATCTATAACCTCCTAAATAAATTAAAACAAATAATAAACTTATAAATAAAATACTTGAATATTCTGCTAAAAAAATTAAAGCAAATCCTCCTCTTTTATACTCAACATTAAACCCTGAAACTAATTCTCTCTCACCTTCCGCAAAATCAAAAGTGTTCGATTAGTTTCAGCTAATCTAGAAGAAAATCAACATAATCTTAAAGGTAATATCAAAAAAAAATCATAATACTTCTTAATAGTAAAAAAAAATCATTAAATTAAAATCCATAATTATTACAATTCTTGACAATATAATTAAAGCTAATCTAACCTCATAAGAAATAGTTTGAGCAACAGCCCGTAATCCACCTAATAATGCATAATTAGAATTAGATCGATATCGATGTTCAGTAGTGTACAGCAGTGCACTATGACCGCACTGTGTAGTTGTTAAAGTATCTGACTGCTGAGTTGAAGGTCCGGGGATTGATTCATAGTTGAGAAACAATATTTGCTTATCACAAATTGCTGGGTTCGAAACTGGGGTTTATTGTATGTATATTCCGTATGTTCCTTGATAATTTACAATTGCCATTGAGCACCGTATGAGCTCCGTAAAAATAATAATTTTGGAAGGGATAAATTCAAAGAAGGCCTTTGAGAATTTATTCCATTGCCCTCTCTCATTGTATATTTGCTAGAGAAAACAAGGGCCCTGAAGTCGATCTTAGCCAAGTTAAATAAGTATTATATAAATTGGTATTATAGTTTATCGTTTTAACATTTGTATCACATAGTTTACGCTTTAGTTAACGCTCTCTGTTTTTATATAGTTGTTGGTAATTAATTATTAATATCACTCAAATAAGATTTAATATGAATAGCTTATTTAAAATAAAAAAAACTAGCCACTACTAAACTAATTTATTGTATGATATAACAATATTTTCATCTACCTACTTAGAGTAAACAAAAGCCTAAGTTCGGTTAACTTCGTTCAAATTTAACAAAAGTTCGTTAACCTTTAGGTACGTATTTCATTAATCGAGACTGAGAAATAATGTCTTATCATTATTATAGAAACAAATAATTTGAATTACAATAACACGGTGGGACTGGTGGGTTAAACCTAAACCTAAGTTTAAACGTAAGCGACGGCACGATGCGTCATAGATTATTGATCGACTCCTTGCTTTGACCCTTAACTGACCTTAGTTCAATGTGATTTTTATATATGTCTGAAAAATATATTTAATAAGAATAAATTATAATTTAATAAAATTTAACATTGTTAATATCAAAATGTGCAGTATATATTTTAATGAAAGGGATTTTTTTTATTTCGTAGATAATACTAAGACAATGATATGATTGTAAAGATTTTACCATTTCTTGGTTGAGAATTGCACAAAATTTTCATTTTTTGAACCATGAACTAAATCAAAATGCAACAATTATTAACGGCTCAAGCCAACACTAGGGTACGACAAGCGCCTAATTACGACCTATTTTTGTAATATGCCTAATTCGGACAGTTGCAAAGAATTTATAAAAGTTTGTAATGGTTTTGGTTGCTATATATCTGTAGTAACATGAATGCATGTTGTTTTTTAACGGATGTTCACGCAGAAAACCTGTGGGTAGCGCAGTGTCCGGACATGAATGGAATGCCTCGTCACCAATAATATGTGAGGGCGTGGACCTACCCCGGTCGAGCTACACATTACCCATTCATTCTGCTGCTACAAACATGCTTCTACCACCACTGTTAAACCGAGTTCAATTACCGATGCATATATATATATATATATATATATATATGCTCACGACTCCATCATTTTAACATTTAATTAATCATTTAATTTTTCAGGTACAACGGCTATCTCCCAGCGGGTGAACGTGGCCGGCGTCGAAGCAAATTCGTGTTGTATCGGCGACCGGCCGCGAACGGTGTTCGCCGCTCCAAGCACTACGTGGTGAAGACTCCCCACAGCAGCAAGGCCATTCTCGACGCCAGTCAGCACTCCATCTCGTACACGCTCAGCCGCAGCCAGGCCGTCATCGTCGAGTACATGGAGGACCCCGACACAGATATGTTTCAGGTCAGTGCGTATGGAATATAGATGAAGCATTTTTTTTTATTAGCCGGTCAAATTTGAAACAGTGAAAAAGACAACAATGTTGGAGAATATCTTCCCTTGTATCTTTTGGAATCTTATCTTTGTTTCACGATACGGGGACATGCGATGACAATAGCTTATATCTTAGCTGTCTATTATATGGATTAGGTATTTTAGATTTCTGGTGTTGCCTAACTGTCTCCAACCTCGTAACATACTAGTGATTGTGCGGTACATAATTTCATCAGAACGTGGAAGTGTACGCGCTGGCTTACGTCTTAATGACTAGTCAGATGGTGAAGAAGCCAATATTATAATAATCTTTCTGAAGGTTTAGAACCATGGTCAGCGCTAATCATAAAAAACCAAGACAACATTTTGTTTGTTTTGAGTGAATTTAAGTTGAATAGTAAAGTAAAGTGTATATATCAAATACAACAAGTTCCATGATCTTGTTCACTTATCGCTGAAGTATTTCGTAGAGTTTAATTGGAATATATGTAGTAAGGCATTATTGTAATAAATTATGATAAGGCCGATATTTTCTTTGGGAAAAAACCCCCAAATTTAATTAAGAAATAACAATACTGTTTCTCTAATTCCTGACCATATCGTGGTTTAGGTGTAAGGGTGACAAACGAGCACACAGAACACATTGGTGATTCCTACTCCTGCAGCCTATGAAATCAATATCCAACCTTCATAAGGAATTATAATTCAAATACGATGGAACACATGTCAACTGAGAGCGTATAACGGAATATCGAGGTTATTAGGTTATTCGGAATTCTCAGAATTGACAGATACGTTGTCACGTATTTATCTTATAGCACATTCTCAACCACCGCATATTCATAATATGACATTTGTATTATTGCTTAGCGCGGCAGTGTTTCGTTATGTACCCAAATTACCACGTATTACAATGACTCATTGGACACCATAATTGTACATCCAATCCAGAGACCGTTTGTTGAGTTAGTAATGCGTATTCCGTCTATTATGTCTAAATTATTTGATGGGCACTTCTTTTTAAACTTTAAATATCTAACTAACCATTTATAAATATCATGTAGAATTAACATTTTCATATGACGGTAAATAAGGTCTTAACATTATTGCGGATGATCGAGGCGTCGTATCTCTGTTCCTGTACACCTCAGACTTCCGTCTGAGTCCGACTCTTATAAGCATAGCCATAAGATTGCTTTTAAGTTCTTCTACAGACTAGTTTACATGTTTTGTGTAAATATACGTCATTGTCTTTGATGTATGCCGAATAGCGGCGAGTGACCGAGACGGATCATATATAAACGTGAGCGGAGTATCGAAAGGCCATTCTCTACTCAGTAGGCCTTCTGTTCGCGAGTCTGTTTCTGTAAAGCTGTAGACTAACAGCATCACATATACTCAAAAAAAAAGGAAAGGCTTTTTTTGTGTTCTGACGAGACAATACCATACAACAATTAGTGGCAAGTAATACGATTTCTTCTGTGAATTACGGATATTGACTGTTCTTAGTGGTTGGATATTACATACTTTTAAAATATATAATTCGAGCATCATGCATTCATTCCCATTCCGTACTAGTTGGTAACTGTTTTAACTTTAAAAATTCATATTTTAATACCATTTTATTAGTTTTCATCCACTTTCAAGACGTCTGAATAATATGAAATTTTGCAGGCTCATTAAAAACCTATAACAATACTACTAATTACTACTGTTGTTTTAAAGTCTTATTTTATTGTTTGACAAAATTATATAGCTTATTGGTTGTATTGTCCGCTTTTAACTATAATTTATTTGTATTGTTTTGTATTCACATATACCCATTAGACACCCAGTGCCAAGTGGCCGGAGTTGAAGTATTATTCGTCACGGGTCCCGAACTTGATTCCCGGTCTAGGATCAATTAATATTTGCGCTTCACAAATTGTTGGTTATCGAATCTTACGATCCACTTGCACATGAATGACATTGGAATAGAGAATTGGACAATGTGTGAGTATTTGTGTAGGGTAGTGTAGTTATGAAAACGACACTACCCTACGCAGTTGAGGTCATGTGGTTACAACCATTAAATATCGCCATAATTCAATAATATATGGGTGCATCATTAATTAATTATCGTGTATATTATTTAAAATGTCGGGATGCCTAGCAGTTAAAATATTGAGACTTATTTTGTATTTCTAGGAAATGTTTTTGATTACTTATCTACTTAAATCTGGGCGAAGTAGGCTTTTAGATATTTTTTTAACTACAAAAAGCTCCCAAAAGACTAGATGATGTGTGACTTTTTATAACAAGTCATGCAGTTGTCTTTAAATAAGTTTAAAGTTAAATTTGAAATTCACCCAATAATAATGAGCGTCAATTTAGTGCAACCCACGTCCGCTGTGTCCCGTCGGCTCGCATCCGTTGGTAAAATTGCAATCCTTTCTCCGATGACATCACTGATACAATGCTTTTATTTAAAAGTAACTTAGGATCTAATAAGTAAAAAAGTGGTTGCTAAGAATTATCTTCATAACCGGTTTCTACTTTCTGATCACAACCAGATAATTTCAATTACATAATAATATTTTAAAGTACATCCCAGTAGTGTTAATTTGTCGTGGATATAACTTACCATAAGATTAACTGTGTGCTCGGTTGACATGTAAATAACCTGAAAACCAATTATGTAATAAAAGAGAAATATGCCATTTTCATTTTATATATTGTACAAATATATACATTATACAGATTTCTGTTAAATATAATCAGTATCTTTTTATTTATTTTATTTATAATAAGAGCACATAATGCTTTAATTACAAAAAATAACATTCAGAAAACCACAGAGGTTTGTCGAGAATGTTACTTGACAATAATATTTTCAATAAAAATGTTGAGCAATACATGCAAGTAGCTACAGTAATAACTAAAAATATGATACACTGAAGATCTTAATTTAAACACACAGAAGTAAAGGTGGGTAGAAAGAGCACCGATGCCTTCAATGCATGCATGTACAGGTTGTTCAAGAAATTAGATTTTAATTTTTGCTTTATGTTTTTAACTGTGATGCATTGAATGAAAGATGCATCCATATCATTAAGAATGCGTGGTATGAGATACGGAATGGTTCTTTCTCTCTGCTTATATTAATCTACTATTACTACTGCTTAGAAGAGTAATTCATCTATATTTGCTTCTAGATAATTGTTAATTTAGAACTGATGGGCTTTCTTAGTTTTAAATGAGAAACGGAGATATCAAAGATTTTCTTGTTCGATCTTACTTTTACAATAATAGTTTATCTGTAGATTTAATTAAGTCAAATGATTTCTGTTCGTATTTTATACTTAATTTACATTTTAAGTGATCTGATGATGATGAGCTGATCTAATCGAAAGTAGTTTTAAATAGACAGACCATCAAGAATATTTAATATCCAATAAACCACTACTGGATACGGTATATGTATTTTATACGGGTTATGAAGCAGATCGTAATTGACGATAACTTGAATAGGCTCGGTGTAAATACCAAACTTATAATAGCATGTTATAGCTGCTGTGTTGCGTATTGTGTATAAAAAACTGTAGTCTCATTTACCAGTAAATAGGCATTCTCATATTAGCCTTTACTGGTGCCAAGTGCATACTTATATTTATATATACGTAACAAAACACATAAATTCTTATAACTTCAATAGAAAAAGCGAAGGTTTATAAATAAAAACAAAGAACACAAAAGGATCTCACCTTTTTTATACGATTTCCACGATGTAGTGACCTCTTTCAGCCTAGGCGCTGGTCTTCCGTGGATGCCTTGAAGAGCAAGAGCTTAAGGCGTCCACTCTCTCATCTCTCGCAAACCGGCAAATGTCAACAACTGGCAAGAAATAAATGAATAAAAATATTTCCATTACATGTAAAGTCTGAAGGTCAACAGTGGAGCCAAGTGATGGACTAAGATCCAACATCCTCGCTAGAGGCCTACGTCCTGTAGCGGGATGTAATTATATAAGTATTCGAGCATAAAATGTTTCCCGACTCACTAAGTTTTACACTGTCACAATCAGATTGTATATTTATGTTAGATGTAATGTTACGCGAGCAGATTGACATAAATTAGCACTTCCTGCTTTATTTTTATGAGTATACAAAACGCAGACCATTGAAAAACTTCCCAGTCTCACTGTATTCCGGTATATATATATATATATATATATATACATATATATATATATATATACATATATATATATACATATATATATATATATATATATA
The DNA here is from genome assembly GCA_029286865.1 of Teinopalpus imperialis. Lineage (NCBI taxonomy): Eukaryota > Metazoa > Arthropoda > Insecta > Lepidoptera > Papilionidae > Teinopalpus > Teinopalpus imperialis. The sequence goes on along the minus strand of JAGSMU010000023.1, from coordinate 2,283,959 downwards.
TATATATATATATATATATATACCAGAATAGTCTTTTCCCTGTAATGGCTTTCTACATTTTATTTAAGTGGTGATCAGTCCATGCTAAATATGATAATAATGTCCTGAACCGAGTACTTTTCTTTGACTCCTTTACGCGTCACGTTGAGTGCGCGCGAGACATACCACTTTAAATTGACATTTCTTTTTTATTTGTCAACCGACTAGTACTTTTCATTGCTATGCAGACGTCAGCACGGGATATGTGGACTGACCTAACATTTCTCGGTACGACGTCAACGAGTGAATAAAGTTTCCCTGGAAATGAGCTAGAAATATTTCCCAATCGATACGACTTAGGGAGAGGAGGACATACATGCAACACAACCAGACCCGAAAATTAACAGTAATAGAGCTACACTGCAGTTTGTTTCGAACTGCAGCGAATGGGTCAGCTCGACCGGGGTAGGACCACGCCCTCACAGAATACCGGCGTGAAACAGCAACATAACGCTATGTTTCGTCTGGTGAGTGAAGGGATCCGGAGACCTTTATTACTGGTGACGAGGCATTCCATCTCATTCCTCAAGGGTGACAACGCATCTACATTATGATTCTTTGTCAAGGATGAATGTAGAAGTCATGGGCTGCAGGAATCACTTAACATCAGGTGGACTGTGTGCTCGTTTGTAACTCTCTATGTAATTAAAAAAAAGTTGTGATGCACGCAAATATTGATTCTCGTCTGGGAACTCCTACACCGTGCGGACGCCAGCAGACATACAGCACTGCTGAACTAACTATGTTAAATGTGATTTAGTAATAACGTGTATTGGCTTAATATTTTTTTTTGTTAGAATACTGGTTACTTGTCTGATATGAAACTCTCAACGAGATCACAGGACTATGCACGCAAGATTTGGCGCCATACGAACCATTTGTTATGACTGACGCCACTCGTTCGTGGCAATTAACGTGCCTTTCAATTGTGTTAAAATTCACAAATTGTAACAAATGTTTTTACGAGACCGTTGGCAAGCTAGTGCTATATTATGACGTATTTATCGTTGGGGATCTGCGTATGTACGTGTCATGGACTAAATCTGCATAGTCAATCTATAAAATCATGTAGTAAATTATAAATCACGACTAGTCTGTTGATTTTTTTATATTATTTTTAATAAGGCTATTTATTTATAGTAATAAATAGAAGAATAATTTTTACACTAAATAATTTTATAACTTGCAGAACGTGCATAGACTTTGAAACCATCAATTAAGATGCGATCAAAACTTGTTTCAGTGATATTAGTGGTTAGAACACCTGGATGCTGCATCGCGGGGTCCCTGATCCGATTTATTGCTGAGAAACAATAATTGTGCTTTACAAAGTATTGGTTTTCATTACCTGGTGTGTTGTTCATATTATCAGTGTCCCAGGACATTGCATCTGAAGGTGGACATTGATCGATCTTATCGCACATCGAACTAGACAAAGGGACGACGAGTGGAGTGTCTCTGTTGACGCGAATTCTTATTAACTGTAAAATATACTGCGCAATTGATGACATGTTCAGGATGTTAATCATTATTTTTTTTTTAAGTGAATAGTTTTAAAAGTCCTGAAAAATAACTTTAAAAATGACAAGAAATTTTTTCTTTATAAATTTTACCAAATTTTCTAAACATACTAAAATTACTCAACATCTTTCCTTGTACTCGTATCAAGATCAACTTATTTGCATGACAAGAGGTCTACTGTTGAAACATCCATGCGAAGACACGAAGCGCACCTCGCGTTCCTGACACCTAACCATGCTCACAAGTATAGTTTGGAAACCTTTATAACCTTATTTATGACCTGAACCTTATGAGATTTTAAAAAAAGTTAAGGTTGTCATATGTGGTTAAAGAATTTCTGGCTTTGTGGTATAAGCGTTGTAAAATGATTAAAAAAGATCTGTCGTATCAACGTATGGTTTTAAGACCATTCCAGACAACGATGTTGGTACAGATAAGTGAATATTCTTAAAGGAGTGTGTCCTTAGAAGTACCATTATAATTTATTTAATGAAATTGCAATTTAGTTTTATCATCATTAAAGCATTATTATAAAATAAATTCGAAATATTGCGTCTCCTGAGCCATATAACAATTAAGGTAACAATTTTATTTTTTAATATGGTCATATTTAACCTGATCGTATTAAATGATTTCCTTCTGTGAAATATATCAACGCATGAAACATGCGTTCGTAAATAGATATTCTTCAATTCGGGCAATTTCTTCATCATCTGCTGTATGGTATGGTTCGTCATATGCCGCCCGTATACAAACACATGGTGTTTACAACGTGTTGCCTGATAAGCGGGCACACACGGCGCCCCACACCCGCCGTCAGCGACTGCAGGCTATTTCGAAACAAGGATATATAAACATTGTTGCGATAACATTTCACAAGCGCACGTGTGCCTCGTAGATAGTATAACAAGTGTGCTGATAACAGCTTTTCTTTAATTAAAGACAAAACATCAGTCCGCCACTTTTTATACTTTCAATATAACGGCATATGCCTATCTAACGTTTTTAATATATTTTTTTTCGAAATTAGAAATTTAGAAATTAACAGACGGGGACAGATACAAATTCATGAATGTGTGAATTATTACTGATCACACCTCTGTAAGGGATCATAATGACAATACTTTCTCACCCCCTCGGACTAAGACGGAATGCCTCATCGTAATAACGTTTTCTCAGGTCTTTCTTTTACTCATAAGACTTAATGCTATGTATTTATTATACTCTGTTATTGTGAAAGCGTGGTCCTGTCGAGCTGGTCTATTTGTGCTATAGCGTAAATATACATGTAGATGTGATCTGAATACACACATCAAAATTATATATATATATATATATATATTTGATGTCGTGTGCAACATAAAGAATATCATTTGCAAAACAATATGTATCGTTGGTTAAAGCCAATATCCTTTTTATTATCGGTCTACAGGCACTATCGATAAGTCACTGCTTGATTACATTTCGTACAATTTTTTATAATGTACAGGCATCTTGCTTTGGTTAGGAAACAAATCTAAAAACGAAGGAGTCAACGATTAATACGCCACGGGCCCGTCATTGTGTTAAACAACTTTTTAAATATATGATATTAGGATAGGAAAACGAGCACACCGTTTACCAGATGGTATGTGATGACTGCGACCCGAAATCCCGAATGAAGACATCCGTTGTCACCACTAAGAACTGAGATGGAATGCCTCATTACCAATAATTGGGTTCCCGGATGCTTACACAAACCATACGAGACAGCATTGTTATGATTGCTATTTCACGCTGGTATTCAGTGAGGATTTGGACTTTCCCCGGATGAGCCCACCCATTCATTTTACACCTAGAGAGGCTCCGCGCTACTTTAAATATTAAGTATTGTTACCATTATTGTTTCCCCTGTTGGAACCATTTGCTGGATTAATCTAATAGCCTAATGGTTTAAACTACGGTCTGCAAAACTTAAGATTGTAGGTTGGAATCGGCTATTCGACTATTGTTTTGAATTTCCAACTTAGTTGGAGTGGTTAAGCGGAATGTTCGTAATGTAAATAGCATAGCTATAATTATTTTTTTAAAAAATAGCATAAGATTGGCGTATGACAAAATATTTGTTCCTTATACACCATTGTCTCCGATCTTTATAACTTGTCTGGCATATTGAAAATTCTTATTCAGATATTGGAAGCTATTAGATCTGTTTCACATGTCATCTCTCTCTCATCCGTAGTGATAATTATTAATACCTGCTTCAATACCCGTAGCCGAATAATTTAACAAGTAACGAAATGTAATACGCTTATCAATTTAGGTTCCGAACGTTGAAGTTTCACTTTTGAGTAGCGTTTCATTATTAGAACCGAACCGAACGAAGCGTAAATAAACTATCTCGCTTGCCGGTTTACGTTGTCAAGTTCGTTTGGCGACAATGTTTACGCGAGATCGTGGTATCTAATCGTCGCACATGGGTTAGTGCCCCCCGGGGCGAGGACAATGCGTTGGTCCCTTCGCGACGACAACGACCTTATCAATAACATCTTACTTTGTTCGCGTTATACACATAATGTGTGTACATGTTTATTTCCTTTATCTTGGATAAAATATGTAGACATCTGAAATAATAATGTTTATGTCTACGTATTCACTATTTAATTTCAATCATAATTAATTGTTAAATATCTTAATGTTCTGATCTGTTTGTTTTTAAATTTCTTTATATAAATAGATCATATAAACAGTTACATAAGCCAATGTACATAATGTTATTCCTAGCTCTAACGATCGTGTTTTATATATAGAAACAGGTAAATCCCTGGCGGTACGTTCAGTACTCGTACATTCGTTTATACATCGCAGCTATCGCGCACAGGGCACATAAAGCCCAGAATACAGTCGCTTTTAACGGCCCGCTCGCAGAAACAGCTGTTGCGTACCGCTAGAGAATTGCTCGAAATAATATAATTGCATACGACGCAATGCTTCCGGGACTTAAATAAAATACATTTTTTTTATAAAATTTTGGCACTAACTCGGACACATTTCTTACACCCACATCGATCAATAGAAGTAATCATAATGCAGTCAAAATCATAGGCAAATCAAGAATACCTGGTAACCAATAAAAGAGTCTCCGATTTATTCGATTCACTAGACGAAATACAGTGACGCAGAGGTATTAATTTGCTCTGGTATAATGTGAGAAAGTAGTCCTTCCCCGTGGTAGTGTTGCAGCTATTTTATATTTGCAGAGTGGCTCCACTATCCAAATATTGTTATCATATTTTTTAACCAATAAAGTGTTCGTTTTAAATGAGTGGATCCACGAATATACGAACTGGTGTTCGTGTTATCCTTTCTATACGTTGTTGTATACCATCTAGAGAACTAACTGCTCTAATTAATTTCATTACATCCAACCTAACGTTTCCGTGACGTGAGAGTTTTCGTAGTATCACGCCATCACGCTGTGATTGGACGTTATGTGATTTATATTTGTTTTGATGCTAGAAATGTGTCCGGATATGAGTTCCGCAAATCTGTTAGCAATTAATCACATGATGTTGTAAATCTGTCCACTTATGATCACTGTGACCAGAAATGGAAAATGCCTTGGACTGATGTCTGACACTAATTTTGACTAACGTCTGACGTCTATTTGTAAGTTTCTTTAATTACATGTTATTAAAATTATAAATGTCATTTATTGATGCTGATTCACAATTTTCATGTTATCTTTCTTTAAAAAAAGAAACCAATGGTATTGCACACCATTTTTTTTTCTTTCTTCTTTAAGGTATAATTTCATAGTAGTTAATTTTATAGTGGTTACGCTGCTGTTTCTAGCTGCAAAATGAACGGGACCCCTCCACCGAGGTGGGACCAATCCCTCACAGAATACCAGCGTGAAATAGCAGCATAATGATGCTGTATTTCGTCTGGTGAGTGTAGGGATCCCGAGACCTTCATTACTGATTACGAGGCATTCCATCTCAATCCTAAATGGTGAAAATCGGCCATAAGGCGCATCTGCTTTATGATTCCTTTGTCAAGGAGGAATGTAGACGTCATCGGCCTCAGGAATCACTTACCATCAAGTGAACAGTGTGATCGTTTCTCTATCTTATTCTCATGCAATAAAAAAAGAAAAAAAACTTTATATAAACTCTACTGAGAGTGAAATGTGCTTATGCACTCACCAAAGTACTTTTAATACTATCTAATAAAGTGGAAGCAACCTATGAAATTCAGGATTAATCTAAGCTTCAAAGTTCCATAAACCAAGAACTAGGCCGCAGTCACTGCTCCGGAATAGACTTTCTCTAATAACTTCGTGACTTCAGTTTACTGTTTACGTAATCAAATTGCTGTTTCTATTATATAATTTTAAAACTTTATTATTATAATGCCGTTATACATGTAAAGATACAAATGTAACACTTAAAATTAATTGTGCACCGAAGAATTATTCGTTATACACACCAGACAAAACACACCTTTTGTGTGTTACGGGCTGGTATTTTAGTGGCAGCATCTTATGTAAAAAATTATAACACCATTTACATTGCTAAATGGTCAGCATTGAATAAGCGCGGAATTCTGAATTAAATAGAAACCAGAATATAGTATTTAATTCTCATACATTTGCTTAGAGACTATTTTATTGATTTTTTTTTTTGTTTATTGAGGAAGTAACGTTATATTTGTGAGCAACTGTAGTAAAACATACCGATCGTTTGTAATACTGTCCATAAATATAAAAGCTTATTGTGGTTTACGTTGAATACATATTGCCTTTGATAAGCAAAAAAGCGGTATTATTCGCATCACCGGATTCCTAAGTCGTCTTCAATATAGATCACTTTACTGTATACAGTATGATTGTGTTCCATTACTGGGATGGCTGAAAATTTGTTTTATTTTAGTACATTAACGAAACGGAAGTATATATGTATTATAACTTTAATACAATTCGTGACTTATTCCCGGCATTTTCTTACAAGTAGACTTTGAATTTGTTACTTAAAATATTTACTTCATTATTAAAATGAGCATTTCGAACTATTACTGTTTTAGAATACATTTAATTAGTTGCTACTTCTTTGTTTTATTTATTATTAAGCAACTGTTGAACACGACCCCGTCCTCATAGATTGCCACAAGACTCGATTACCTATCGTCTTGAATATCCAATGAAATTCCGTAAATCTTGGCACTGGTATTTCTTAAATCCCGACAGCGCATTTGCGACTCCTCTGGTATTGTTCATAGGTGGCTGTAATCAGTTCTTGTAAGATGAGCTGCTTGCTCGTTTGCCACCTATCGTATAAAAAACGTATATATAAATGGTAGAACTACGCTGCAGTTTGTCCCGAATCGTGAATATAAAAAGCCAGTTTGACTGAGAGGGACCTCGCCCGCTCAGAATACCACCAGCAGTAAAATAACAGCATCTTTCTGCTGTAGCCGTAGTCGAAAACAAAACGGAGAACATCACGATCATGTATAATTTACCCAAGTCGGATATTTTATAAAAATATAACAATAAACAAATATTTTTCTTAAAACTCTTCAGGCGCATGACAATGTGAATATTCCGTCCTGTATTATTATAGGGATATCTTTAATTCTATCTCCGCCTGGTTGGTCAATAGAATAAATAAATAAAACACTATAATGAAACATATATATACAATTATTATATGTAATGAATTACCGTCACCATTGAAAACACCAACTCTGTTTGTCTGTATCACTATTAAGTGTATGCAAGTAAGAACAATAAAGAAATTGAGTAGGAAATTTAGTTTACTTCTATATTCGCTCAATCGAGTGTTGTATCGTGACGTCACCTAACGGCCCCATCGGAAGACCAGCGCTGGTTGTCTTTGTAGCCAGCCTATGCTGAGATTGGGACCGATTCTTGATAACTAGTGTTTTAATTTATTTACTTTTTTTTCTACTAATCATGTGTTGAATTGTAATTGTATGCAATAATATTAGTTTTCCTACGAATAACGAAATTCTTTCTTTCTAGTATATACTGGCGCAGCCCAGCATCGCCAGGGTAGAATTTAATACTTGATTCGCGAACACTGCTAATGCTCAGCTCCTTGCTTGATTACAGCAATATATACTAATTATAAAATAAACATATGAGTTATTATACAATACACATATAACAAATACATATATATACACATCCATATACAAAGGACATGAGCCACTCTCCATACATTGTACGGCCCACTAAACGAAGTTCAAGGACATTAATGAAATTAATTTTAAATAACAGATATCCCTTTTATTATAAACAAATTAAAATCAATATTATTCATGGGGATACAGAGATATTTAAAAAATAAGATAAGAATTTTAGGTTATATCATATGATTTTGCTGTCAATACACTGACACTTTAACATCATCATCAGCTGAAATATTATTTATATTACTATACTTTATGACACAGACCTAATTCAATGAACGCCAAGACTTTTATGACAAGTATGTAAAAATGAAATGTTTTTTTCTATAGATATTTATTTCATTATTGTCCTTGAGAGCACGAGTAGCTGGGCCGAAAATGGCCCATGTCCTTTATAATACATATTATTGGGTTTAGGCAGTATTTCAATGAAACTTGTATTAGATTTCTTTATAAACACGATATAATATATTTCCTCACCAGTGACATTAGTCTATATTCGCAAAAGAACAAATGCGCAACCAGCGGCAAAAACTTAAAACTTAACTTACACATTTATAAAGGCAGTCCGCAACAAAACATTTACAAAGGTCCATATTAACTACTTACTACTAATGCACCTATGTACTACTTTGTAAACTTATTTATTCAACACATATAAACATATTGTTTTGGTTGTCCTGTTTGCTAGTTAATAAAATTTTAGTATAACAAAAAATATTTTAAACATTTACAATAAAACATCTGGACACATAGAGAAAGAAAATAGTCTATTTTAAAATTAAAAAATTCTTTATAACATACGTTTTATATATTACAGACGTTTTAGCTTGAAAAAAAAACTATTCAAATTATAACTAAACTAACTAAATATCTTGTCACGTCGCATGTCCGTTAGTGTTGACGGATACGCCAATATGCATGTTGCACCGTTATTATTAAGGTGACGTATGACGTCATAGACGACTTGTTCTGCATGTTAACTAGGGTGACGTATGAAGTCATAGGCGTCTTGTTCTGCATGTTAACTAGGGTGGCGTGTGACGTCATGAGCCGTCAGGGTTGCTACACATAAAAAGACACATATTTGAGTGTATATTATGTCATTTAAATGGCATAGATACGGTATTGTTTTATTATGTCACGTTATATAACTTAGTATTTTATCTGGTATGCTTCTATAATTAATGTAAATACTTCATAATAAGGAACTTGATTCCTTACAGTTGCATTACAATGTAGTGGTTTTGTTAAACTCTTCGAAAAGTCTATACAAATTTACATATTATCTAAGGTTTTTTTTATTATTCTATCATGTATATTTTTTTCGTACTTCATTATTATATTGAAAACTATATAATAATGGACATTAATAATCAATTTAAAATATTTGAACTATATTTGTGAAAGAATATTCCAAGAATGAATAAATACATCGTTATTTCTTGTTAACTAATTATTATGAGACCATTTAAGTTAACATTTATTGGTAATAATGTATTTTACAATGTTTTCTTCTATTTGTTTTCAGTAGAATAATTAAAACAATCTTCCGTCCTCCGTTATATTATACCATCGACGCAAGATGTATATCAAACAATAGTCTGCCTCGTATACTTGTGACAACCATATACGCAGGGCGACTAGACTGCATGAAATGGCCAAGGACGTCGCCCGGCCGACGGTCGCGAAACACTTCCACACAATCGATACCATCTCCATTGGACTTTTCAAAGTTACCAATGTTTTTTTCCGATGATAAGGGGACAAACTATGACAGTGGTAGATCTCCGCTGCAATTTGTTTCATAGTTGCAGAATGAATGGGTCAGCTCGACCCGGGGTAAGACCACGCTTTCACAGAATACCAGCGTTAAATAATAGCATAACGCTGCCGTGTTTCGTCTGGTGAGTGTAGGGATATGTAGACCTTTATTACTATAGACGAGGCATTCCATCTCAGTCCCCAAGGATGGCAACGTATTTGCATTATGATTCCTTGTCAAGGATGAATGTAGACGTCATGGGCCGCTGGTTCACTTGCTATCAGGTGAAATGTGTGTTACTCTCAAAGTAATAAAAATAAAACAGTTTACCTGATGGTTAGTTATTCCAGCGGTTCATAAAATCGACATATATCATCAATTAGGAATAATAATTTAGATGCGTTATCGTCACTGAGGACTAAGGTTGAATGACAATTATGAAACGAAACAACAAAGTTATGCTATTATATTATGTTTATACTGTGACAACGTGTCCTCGGTAAAAAAATCGAATAATAATATTCATGTATTTTTACAATATAATCGACGCATTATGAACTGTGGCTTCGGGTCATAATCATATTTATCTGTCTGTCTCGCTCGCACTTACGGGTCTTATGAAAAGGTGTAGTGATGTGCGTAAGAATTGTAGTGGTGCATATCGATAACGGGATAGATACGATCGATATGCTAAATTATGTTAAGTATTAATAGGAATAATTTTTCGCTATCTGAAAATAAAAGTTTTTAATTTGTAAGATAAAATGTTTGTTTGCGTAACGAAGCGTAAGTAATGTAATGAGTGTCATAACAAAAAATCTTATATTTATATTAAAACAACAACCCTTACTCGTAACTACCAACCAGGAGTTACGAGTGCTAATGAAGGTCACGATGACGCATCGACCCCGCGAGCGCAGGTCGCCGCTATGTATCGATAACGGGTTGCATTGCGTGCACATTCCTACTGTCAGTGACATTAATTGCCCAACGACTCAGTTTAAAAAGCGTTGACTATATATAGTCATTATAAATTTCCGGTGTTATAAGCGTAGCATCTCATAACGACCATTACTGCTATTACACACGCCAATCATGTTGCTCAATTACATTTTTATGGAAAACGAATATATATCAAGTCCATTATTGCCGTACGTTATATAACGTCAATTATGTATAACGAAGCCAAACATGAACCTCGCGCAATTCGAAAGTCATTAAAATGAAGAAAGCCTAATAACTCAAAACTCTTAAAATAGCTCTTAATCCAAGTTTTGTTAGTTAAGTTAGTTGTTCATAAAAGTTTTTGAAATGTTCGCTCAGCTTATATTTCTGATGATTAACCTAAAATTTCTTTTTTTATTTTATGTTTATATATATATATATGTATGTATATATTAATTACGAACATATTTTCCTCTTAACTATCCATATACCCAAATTGTTCTTCGTGTGACGTAATTTCTTTACTTACTCGACATTGTTGTGCAGACGAACCAATTTCTAGCTTGACGTTACTAACAGTTATTTAAATGTGTATTTTATCACTTAATTCTTAATAGCTTCATACTTACTATCATTACAGCCATATCAATAAATAGATTTAAAACAGTACGTACGATATAAAAATTACACAGAAATATTCATCAATAATATATAAAAACTTTTAAGCGACGAGCGTAAATGGTTTTTAAAATACTTTAGGGAACACTAAAATGATTTCCACGCAAACAATGCAGAAAATCTTACGAAATATAAGTACGTACGGTTATCTAATCTTAAAACCCTTTTACAATCTATCTCCGTGTTTTCCGACATTAGTGTCCGTAAACGTCGTCGTCAATTATTGTCTTTTGGCATCCAAACGGCCCGCGAGCAGTTCCAATCAATGGTTTTCTATTTCAATCTATACAGATAAATTGACTCTTCAATTCCAGCAAGCCGAGTTTCAGTTAAATTGCTATATTTTAAATCCTTATTTGCCCCCAATGTTTGACGCATAAAGAAACAATGTGATGAAATCTGACATTTACGAGAAATACAAACAAAAACTCTTTCGAATACAACTCTTGCTTCCATAATTCAATATTGTGTGCACCTGTAATTGGTACTCACATCTGACTAAAACAAATGTAAAAATCATATGGATAATAAATAATGTGGGCACTGTTGATGTACCTGTTAAAAAAATAAAAAAGTAAATAATAAAAAAAATAGTAAAAAAAAATAAGTAATAAAGTAATTCTATGCTTGTCTGAAGGAGAAAGATGAAATGATTCGGAGACCTCATATTACTATTAAGTTTTACACGCATATAAAAACTTATTCGGCTTTGGGGGCTTTTGTTTTCACAGGTAAAGAAAGGTTGAGTCTACAAATTTGCGACACCGGCGCCTTTCGTCTGAAACGGGTGAAAGTACCTCGGTGTTGAATGTTGCAAGTTTCCTAGCCATTAAACAACGCCACATTTGTAACTGCAAAGAGTGACTTTGCAGTTAAAAATTTAGTTATAACGAAGCCAGTTTAGTTTTAACTTGGTAAATTGTGTTCTAGCTGGCGCATTAATTGTTGCCAGCTCAGTGGTAAAAAGGCAGTCCATCTTACCTTAGATAGTGACATTTTATTTTATTTTTTTATTCGAATAATAAGAATAACAAACGCTCACTCTATTCAACTCCTGGTGGTAAGTGATTACTGCGGCCGATAATAACCTAAATCCATCTTCAACAAAGATTCAAGACGTTGTTCTCCCAGAGGAATGAGATCATGTTCCTTATTAGCAGACTTTGATCTTAACACACACCATAGGAAACGCGGTAGCGTTATGCAGTTAGTTAGTTAGTAGATTCGACCTATTCATGGAACAGCAGGAATTAGTATCTTCTTTGGTAGATATAATAATAAATGTATTTATAGATAAATTTTAGTAGTCTTTCCTAACGTACTCCTTGTACGCATTACGTTTGAGGTATTTGCTCCCTTAATGTGTATATTATTGAACCCCGTCTAGAAGATTTTTATTTATTTACTCAAAGGTGTTATATTAATTTGTGCGTAAAGAGATCACAGCGTGAAAATAAGACGGGGTGTGAGGGTGTGACGAGGCGGTTCATCGGACCTTAACACTGGGAGGAAAATGTTTTATCGAGTTTGTTATTTCACGTCTAGACAGATGATAGCGCCTTAAAGCTAACGCACGGATCGACTGTTTTGCTTAACTAGTGAGATTGCTCTCTGTTTATTGTTTTATTACTGTATTCAATTCCATACTTATTGTTAATAAGGATTAGTACTATTTTCCTAATCTTAATAGATAATTGTTTTATACAGCGACCTGAAAAGTGCCAATGACTTGTTATCTGGATCATATTATATGCTAATTGTTGTGATAATTTTGTTCAAATAACTTGGTATTGTATCCACATATAGGAAAGTTTAATCAAATTTTTCCTTTAATTTACAATAAACAGAATATCATCAGTGAGCTGCTTGCTTGTTTCGCTTATTCTATATATAAAAAAAGAATAAACTAAGGAAATGTTATTTGTGTCTGTTTATTTACGTACCTTCCATTAATGTCGACTAAACTCAGCGTCTGTAATTGCGCGTTGGAGAGTTTATCACTTGGAACTAAAGACAAATCAATTCCTTCTCTTTATAACGGTAAGAATTTTATCACAACCTTTTATAAAATTTCGATATCAATTATATATATATATATATATGTATGTATGTATCTGTATCTGTGACAATTATAATTTGTTTATATTTTAAATACAGCTGATAGAAATCTTTCATAGTATACGTATTGCTTATCTAAGCGGAGGTATGAACAAGTCGGCTATTGAGTAGTAAATTTAGTAAAGTCGGAGGTCAAGGAGGTCAAATGCATCTGTCTAACGGTCGGACTATTATGGGCTACTGACTACGTGAATACATCATAGCGTGTGGTCACTGGAGATTGATAATTATTGAAGGTTTTTATTAAAAAAACATCGATGCTGGCTGGGGTTATTGAACCCAGAATCCTTGACTTAGCATTCAATCGATCCCTAGATCATAGGGCTGGAATTTTTTGTTATATACATAGAGTACATACAATCTAACTTATCAAATCTGTAATTCAAGATACAATAAGGCAGCCTCTTCAAATAGGTATAAATTCACGGTTATTAGAATTTTTGTTTTTTCGTTACTTCCACAGTTGAAATCTACTAACCAGATAATGATACAGTTTTCGGAGTTCAGTAGTTAAGTTATGAATTTAAAACATAAGTACATAGACAAAAATCCCGAGTATGAGCTAATGTAATATATTTATTATTTCTATCTTGCTTATTGTCTCAAATGCTATTAGTGGATGTTAACTTCCATAAGTGCTTAGCTTTTATTGCATTGTCAAGTAATTTTACTTTGAACACACTGCGTGATAACCTTAAATATCGTAGTCTATTATCATATTATCAGTAACCGAACCTTAAACGCCCACGCGTTCATAAAAAGAAGTTGTAATTGAATTGAAGGCGTCTGGGACTAACATATTGACACAATAACATTTTATACATCAGCGAGGGTATTTAATAGTTTCCACTGGACGAATTCGTAAATGAAACCATTCGACGCCTCGCAGAACTGCCTAAATTGGGTCGACTCTTTAGATCTACGCACGGTCATTTCGGATTTGTTTTTTCTTATTCTACAAATAAGGAAGATGAGTCCGCAACAGGGTGACCATTTATAGATTAGGGAAATTTATAGGAAGTCCATGGGAGCAAATGTCCCTGGATCATCATTCGTCTAGTCAATGGGTGAGAATCAGAATATCTACGATACTTCCCAGTCTTAGGTTAAGATGTTGACATTTTTTTATTATATATAGTTTTTAATTGTAAATTATTGTTAAGAATTGCCTTGAAATGGATTCATATAACATAATTTGTGATCGTAATAATTTAATGAATAGCTAATAATTCGTAAAACTTATTGGAGTAAACTGTTAATTTTTAAAATCGTATTTGTACTGCCAAATAAATGATGAAAGTACATTGCTCTATCTATATAATATTTTTTCTGTAGCAATTCTAAATTATCAAAAAGTTACTTTAACAAAACTGACTATTAGTGCCAAATTAACAAACTCTACTTGAAAATGAATAAAGTCGAATGGAAACAATCATGTAGGCTTTTTTGTCCTCCGCCATCTTGGATGCCGTCTTTGTTCAATAGACAATGAGGATGGCCACGGGATTGGGATAGGCCGTTAAGTTTTTCATTCGCAAAACTACGAAGTTATCTATTAGTTAACAATTGACCATTCACCGCCTTTTGTCGTTTTATCCGGCTTATGTTTTTTATTAACATAAAACGACCTTTTTAAAGGATTTTGTTCGCCGTATACCGGGCAAAATAGATAATAATTGTGTCTGGTATAAACTTCATTTAAACACTACACGTGGGAGTGTTTTTAAATCTTAATTTTTTTTTAAAGAGATGAGCTATGAATGTTATAGGAGACTCTTCTATGGTATTTTCGAAAGCACTCACCGCATGTTCAGGGCTCGTAAAGCGAATACTTCGAAGTTTATCTTTGGTTCTTGGGAATAAATGAAAGTAGCAGGGCGCCTGTTCAAGACTATATGGCGGATGATTAATTATCTCGACACCTGCCATTGTTAAATTCAATTGTATATTTTGCGGAGTGCGTTGAAGCGATGTTGTAATGATGTAGGATCCTGCTTTGAGGGCGCTGCTGTCGTACTTTTGCATTACAAGTCAACAGACAAACAACAATTGTCCTTCCATTTTCCAGCACAACTGTCGCGAAGTGACCTTTCCAACCAAAGAAGGTATTCATCTTTCTTCCTTGACTTCTTCCTTTCTTTACCTTAGTTAGCCGATCCCCAAAAGGAAACACCCACTGAGCAGATTGTCTTTTGATTTCGGGTTCGTAGCAATATATCCAGCTTTCATCACCTGCGACGATGTCAAATATAGCATTCGAGTCACGTCTGTTGAACATTTACACCGGTCCATGCGAAGGCGTTTCGGTCAAAGTATGGGGAATCTACCTGGTGCAAAGCTTTTTGCCGCCTAAATATTCGTGTAATATTTTTAAACTTGACTCATAATAATGCCTAAGCTTGCCCGCGTCTACTACCTAGGTCACTCTCTTATCTTCCCTCACCCAGATCATCACTGAGATTGCTATACCCAAGCTTAAACTCATTAAACCAATTGTAAAGACTTGCGCGAGATGAGGCTTTATAATTAAATGCTAATTGAAGTATATCATAGCTTTGTTGTTGTTAAGATCACAACGAAATTGGTAATAAATCATGGACTGAAAATTTTCTCTGGTTAAATTCATTTTGAGGTGTAACAAACGTTTGGAATTGCCGCCAATTCTAAAAAAATGACAGTAAATGCAATATATCACATTAGGTAACCAAAGAGTTCTTTAATGGAAATTTAAGAGAAGTTTTCATTGCCAATGTTTCTAACTGGCCGGTTCTAAAAATTTCCTGGCCTGGCAAATATTATATATTTTTATGAATCTCTATAAATTTTGCATAATGATTAATCAAGCGATTTCCTGAAGAATAAACCTTTTCTACCTCCCTATTATATTTATTTATTACCCTCAAAGAATCAGTACGCAGTTAGGTAGTCACCTATGAGGACTAAGATTTATTGCATTGTTATCAAGAAAATGGACTATATGAAAGATGATTATTCTTTCAACTTAGTTATTTAACCGTTTAAAATTTCGTTGATCTCATCTTTAACATCAAACTGGTTTTGGTAATATTGTACCTTTTTTTTTATTCTAAATAGCAAAACAAACTACTTTGGCGCCTATCCTTACAAATATGATCGTCATTTCATCGCCATCAGCCATCGCATGTCCGGACAAGGATCCTTTGAAAATATGGGTTAAGGCGTGCATTTTGGCTTTCAAGGTGCATTTACTAGCAATCATCGGGCGTGCACAGACATTGTGTTTACCCAGCCAAGGAAAACAAATTGAGGATGAGAACTCCGTATCTCTTGTAGATTTAATATTATTTTTCCGTTATAAAATAATTCGCAATATGTTATATTTCCATTTCGTATCGTCTAACATTTATGTCAGGGTAATGACCTCTTTCTGGTAGTTTGTATCACTTTTGTATTAACACCTTACCTCGGCTAACTTTGCAAAAAAAACTCGTTTAGTAAACACCTCGGCTGCGGTAGTCAGTATATTGAGGTGGTTAGCACTGCTGAAATTAACGCCATTTATATAATATGGCTGACAAACCAGCCTAAAGTAGCTTCAGGTTATATATAGCGCATGACCCAAAGAGAAAGCTGATTTTTTAGGTTCTCTTTTTGCATACAACTCGATTCTCAATGACAGGGGTAAAATGTGAGGTGATCGCTCAGATACATCCAACTAAAGGCCTATTGCCATTACCCTGTTGTTCCCGATAATAATGAAATCCATTTTGAAATGCAAGCTCATACTGATTAGTCACCGCCTAAAGAACATCCTGCGGAGTTAAGAAACGAGCTGAAGCAACGCTCAGCTGGTGACCTTCTAGTCTACTTGGCACATCGTTGATCATTGTGAGTCGAGGCCAATGGAAAGGCATTACGGGTAGTCTGAATGTACGAAGGCATTCGATTCGATTTGAGTAAAAGCTGATGTTCCCCACGGCCGTTTTTTCATTTCATTATCTACCCTTGCCAATATTTTTCTAGAACACGTCAACGGGTGCCGAAATAATCTTGTGTCTAAAGTTGAGATTTATTAAACAAAGTCTCGGATTGGTGCCGACTAAATGTAAGCTAATTTAACCTTACGAACATACAAGTTTGCGAGTCCCTTTGTCACATCCCATCATTTTGAGAGCACTTGTTATCGCTAGTATCGAAATCCTTGGCGCATATATATCAAGCGACCTCTAGTTTCGCGGTCCAGGTAAGGTCAAATAGGCCTCTAAAAAGCTTACTGTGTTCAGTAGAGCGAGACATTTATTTCGTATCGGCCCACCACGGAAAGTGTTCTGAGGAGTTGTTCGTAATAATTCCATATGAGAATTCAATTATCGTACATCGTGGCAGATTTCAAAATTCCAAACTTATCATCTCGATACTTGACAATCTACCACTTTGCTGGAATCAGAAATCTGTCACTGTGGAATCTGCTGTCCTAACCGGTACGACCCTAACCCTTTTTCAAGGGCGGATGTTTATGGGCATTGACGATCAGGTGAGCTGCTTGCTCGTTCTATAAAAATAAATACGTTGATTCCTGAGAATTACCGATGAAACCTACCTAACAGGTATTACCACCACATTAGAATACCATTCACATAACTATTAAGTTAGTATTTCTGAAACCCACCTCCACCCCGTAGTCCCACCCCGGTCCCGCTAACTTATTCTACAACTAGCTTATAACTGTTGTGACTCTAACAGGTCTTAAATATTAAATAATCTAAAGTAGTATTTTAATGAAGAATAATTGTTATTAAAGAAATCTTATAACTTCCTTTTGTAGGTTATAATTTAATAAAAAAAGTCTATCACGAGAAGGGGAGATCTCCTGCTAGGGAATCAGGATTGATATAGCCCCTGTTTTTATCGGAATCAATACATACGATTATATTGATTCCGATATTATGTCCGTGACGCGACAGTGCTGGTACAACTGGCACGAGAATTCGGCTCACCAATAATCCTGTCCACCCAGCTACTTTTATTTAGAACATGGTAGCATTCTTGAAAAGGTCTGAGCCTTACAATGGACTAAATGGCTACAGAATAAATCGTGTCACATGCTTTTTCCTATTATTTAAAAAAGTTGTCAAGTTGAGTTATTATTATTACTATATATATCGTTATTTACATTATTAACATTTCATATAACGTTGTTATGCCTTGCGTGTTGTAATATATAAACAATAATGAACTACGGACATCGACCACGAGCACTGATAGGAATAACCATAATTTCTATACCATAATTCGTAACGTATATATGTTGTGTACTTCCTTGTGAGAGGCCCTCGGATCGTGTTATCTCCCCCCTCTGTTGTCGTAGACGTTCTTCGTCCACAGGGGTCGGAGTACACCGGTGTTGCAACAGCAGTCTCCCGCTCGCGAGTCTAATCAGATAAAGCTGTAGAGGTCTCTGGGCCAACAGCAATACTCACACCCAAAAAAATGTGAAAGTTTATGGAAAATTGGGTTATGCAGGCGACTCAGGATTAAGCCGGGCGGACGCTATGTTCATGATACAATGTAAATGATGTACTGGGATGATGAATCATGTTTAAATACGAACAAAATCTGGGAATAAATACTTGTGAAATTTACACAGTCATACTTTTTCTTCATTTCGAAATCAAGTTTAATTTCTTTATTTCACATTTTACCTGTTATACTTCCAACAAAAGTTTATTGGTATTTCCGATGATAGGTTGCGCATTAAAGTGAAGCGAGAAAATGCCCTTTGCGATCAATCAAAAGTTATAAGACAGCTTTATGCCTTTTTATACTAAGTCCCAGGTATACACATACGAAACGCATAGTCCAATGGTGCTATTTTTGCTATTTCCCGCTGGTATTCTGTGAGAATATGGTCCTTCAAGTCCATCGAGCTGACACACACATAGTGCAGCGCGGCTCTATCACTGTGATACGAGGTCGGGTCCAAGTTGGTGGAACGGAGGGATTAAGTAGGCCAGGTATATTTTTTGTGCCTGCTATGTAAGCTCATTAAAATATTCAAAAATTGAGTCCAAAATCAGTTTATTAATTTTTGTTATATCATTGAATCAAATAGTCGTTCGGTAAGAAAACTATGGAGAACATTATTTAAAATTTTCTTGCAGTGTTTGAAATTTCTTATTAAACAAAAAAAAACGCCACAAATCGTTATGGAAAAGATATCGTCTGTTTACGGGATTCCTGCCCTGGAAAAACTATGATTTACGAGAGGCATAAGCCCTTTCAAGGAAGGAGATTTAGTTGAAAAGAATCAAAACTCAGGGCGTCCTTTGAGGTAACTTCTTTAGTCACTGTTGAAAAAGTTGAAAAATATGTTTTCGAAGTTGTTCATCTGGAGAAAAAATAGATCGCAAGGTTGAAGCATTATCATCCACGGCCGTTTTGAATATCTTGGCATATCTCTTGGGCAGTGCAAGATAGGTGTCAATAATGGTCACATCGCTTCAGAAGTGTGCAAACTAATTGTAATGAGAACAAGGATGATGATATAAATCGAATTATTACTGGAGACGAAACTTATTCATCACTATGAAATTGAGTGAAATCAGGAGACCACAAATGGCGCAGCACTGCTTATGAAGTACAAGTTTTCGCATCTGTGTGCATCATGTCATCCGGGAAGATTATAGCTAGAGACTTTTCAGATTCAATGAGTGTCATTAATTGATTATATAGATAAAGGAGTCAATATAACAGAAACGTGCAGCAATAATTCCAAAAAGTCTCGAGTTAATAAGAGCCACGTTGCTATGGCTGCCTTTCACAAATGCGATCTTAAAACACTAAACCACCCTTCCCTTCCTACAGTTTTATTTTTCAAATTTTCACATTTGGTCCCATCAGATTATTATATTTTCCCAAAAATTTATTAGAAATAAACATTTATTTTTCAAAATTACTGTATATTATTATCATTTAGCGATATTTTTCTGTATATATTGTCGTGTAAAAAAGTCAAAGCTTTACACTATGAAGATCACTGTATAATGAAAATCGTGCTTGTAGTTTGAATTTGATATAGTTGTATAACTCTCGTTTCGTTTTGAGTTGTTGTTTTGTAGTTAGGAGAAAATGTTTTCATAAGTTTTTGGTGGATTGCCAACCATCGAGATGATGAGGATGTCATTTTGAATTCTGTCGTGATGTCCGATATTTCAACTTAGCAGCTGGAATTAACCCGAACAACTCCTCAGAACACTCCCCGTGGTAAATTCGGCAAAAAAAAATGCAAAGAGATGTAATGCAGTAAGTAATTGCGAAATGTACATGGTCATCAACGATTCGAGCTGCTCTCCGTTAAATGCAGTCAAACAGAAGAAGCTGGTACTGGGGCGCCCCGACCCAGAGATGAGAACAGTAATCTATATGATGCCGAACTTGCGCTCTGTAAAGTTGCACACAGTGAGCCGACATGAAATAGTGTCTCACTCTATTAAGCACACCCAGTTTGGTAGAGGCCAATTTGACCTTACACTCCAAGTGACCGCGGAACTGAACGTCACTCGATTAGTCAACGCCAAGGATTCCGATAGTAGCTGAAATAGCAACGGGAGTGTTGTATAGCAATAAGGAGACGACAACGTAGTAGAGCTCGCCTAAGTATGGAAGGGCCTACGGTATGGTTAAAAATCTTTCTCGCAATTTCGACTAAGGAATTAAAAGGAATATTGAAACAAGAGACCGGGATACACCGTCCGTTGCCCCCGCAGATGATGACAGTTATAGGGTCACATGATTTTTGTTTTATTTCTTTGAGAGTAACGAAACGAGCACACAGTTCACCTGATGCCAAGTGATTCCTACGGCTCATGATATCTACCTTTATCCTTGACAAGGAATCATAATGGAGATCGTTGTTACCACTGAGGACTGAGATGGAATGCCTCGTCAAATTGCCTATAAACTAAAACGCTACAATCGTGTGTTTGTTTGTCAGCATTACTTCCATTCAAGACACATTAATGTCGATAGCGATATTGTAGTATTGATTGCACGAGCAAATAGTGACGTGATTATGCATTCAAAGTTGCGTGTTCGTATTTCGATAAGCAGCGTGAATATTGTACTATGTACTACGGTTGCACACTCGAAATTTCACGAGCTATCGGTGCCTCGTGAAATAGGATATCCCAGCTACTATTTGTATGTACATAATATGGTGCTTTAAAAATGGATTCAATTAACATAATATTTTGAATCATAAATACACAATATATAGGTGAAGTATAGGCTATCCGTACCTTTAATTCGAAAACTGCTGAACTGATATTGTTTCAGGTTTTTTTTCAATCGATTGACTGATACTCAATGGTTTGTATGCATAATGTATAAACCTGTTCACTGTAAACAGGAAACTCCGGCCCGCGTTACCAGTTGGTATAAAATATATTCATAAAAGTATGAAGAGACATATAAAAAAAAATCTTTTTGTTTTTGTTAAGATATTCAGATCTTTTTTTATGATATTAGAATTATGGTGTATGTAAATAAATTAAATAAATCGTAACTAATTAACCACCATAGAACTATGAATTAGTTAAATAAAAAAAAGCTTCTACCCTCCATAGATACGATATAGGTTTATGATTAAGATATTGATCATTATATTTATAATGATATAGATATATCGTATAGTGATAAACGGGCACATAATTCATATGATGGTAAATAACTTTAGCGGTCTATGAAATCCAAAATCTTCATCAATAAACAGCCATAACACACCTCATCATCAGTAAGGTAAGGTTTCTTTTTGCATGCACTGGAATAAATAGCAGCTAAACTAATTATTCTACGCCGGTATTCCGAAAAACGTAATCTCACTCTGGTCGAATGGACCTATTCGTTTTACGGCTAGTGCATAACAGCGGAGTGACTCAAACACGTAAAACAAAAATTATGATATTTTTTTTTATAAAATAAAGCTAGTTTATACATTAGTGTAACTGTTGTCTCTGTATAAATGTATAAAGAATACACAGTTAGGCTGAAATGCTTCCACTTCCGGTAAGATCGCTATAGTATTCGTATACCGTTGACATCATCCTAATTTTATTGACATTTCGCCGACGACACTCGCTAAATGATACGTATATATATGTATAACAGTAATGTAAATTAATACCAGTTTCGCCTCGGCCATTGAGCTGTTGATCACGTGAGGGCTAAGTTTAATTTGGTATGATTGCATTCTCATTTTTGATTATTATTTTAGATTATGTATCATTAGAGGACAGTAAGTAAAGTAACAGCATATATAAATCGTACTGCTGCGCATAAGCCTGCTCTCTAGAGAGTTAGAGTACAGTCCGATATGCGGCTTCACTGCGAATTAGCGGACTTCACATGTATTCGAAATATTTTTTTTTCCTTTACGTCCATTGATCGGTGCAAGTGTTGATACCGATGGTTAATGATTTTACAGTTCAATGAACTTACTATGTATGGTAACATAATAATTGGCCTATGAATGTATTACTCTCTTGTAAATATGAAACTGAAATAATTGTTGGAATCAAACATTGATGAGACTTGCTGAATAAAAATCCTTTAATTTTTTTTTGTTTATTTAGGTGTTAAAACATAAATAAACAGTAATATACTATTTTACAATAGTTTATATGTGTTTGTTCATAAAGTTAGTGAATACTTTACGTAGCAAAGTATTCTCACCTATGTTTAGTTCTCGCGGCTTCTTTAAAATTTGCTTCTGAATCACACTGGGATAAAAGTAAATTATTCTATGCTGTACAGCACAGTTACTATATTATATAAATGTCACAAATGCTTGTAATTTGACAATAAAATAAACACACATTATAGACAAAAATTTACTCATAGAAGAACAAAAAGGCTGTAAAATTTTCTTGTAAAAAGAAGTCAAAGCTGTAAGGAGCTGTTTATTATAGAGTCCACTGTTATGAGACAGGCTTAAATGCAGAAAAAAGACATTATGTACGTTGATTATCGTGAAGCTTTCGATTATGTACCACATTAACAAAATGGCTTAAATCAATACAGAATTCATTCCTTATTAAATATTTTTTGCATCTGACTGTATAGAAACAGACTGGGATCTGTTCAATCAATCCCAATAAAGAGAGAAGAATTTTTCAACTGGCACGTCAAATTGATCAAGATCAAACAAAATATGAACTCGATAAGAAATTTAGACATAGACTAAATACACAACTTATGTCGAAATTAAATTCCAGTAATCGAATCAAATCAAAGAACTCTTATGCAGTATCTATACTGACGTACTGATTTAGAATTATGAGTTGGTCCTAGACAGATCTTATCAGCCTGTATCGCATAATTAACAAAACCATGACCACTAAGCTCAAAAATTACATTAGCTCATGTATAATTAAAAAAAAAAACATATTAATACTACCCAGACACGACGACATAACTCTCAAATTTTAACATTGAGAATTTTTTTTCACCACAAATCACTGCAATCAACATAAGATTCAGACGTCGATGAAATATTGACGCCATTGAACTTACAGGACCGAGATACACAAGGCCATGAAAAAGTAATTGACAATAGAGAATAGATTGCGACATGGGAAAGGAGGGCACTCCACGTAGGAAACTGTTGAGATCCAACAGCCACACGTCGATGCTGCGTCGGACTATTGGCTAAGAAGGGGCGTGCTCTTCCCGGAGTAGGTAGCTTTGATAATTGCAATTCAAATCAAAGATCAAGGGATGAATACGCAATAACCAGAAACACATAATCCAATGCCCTAATTTACCAGATATGTATGGGCATCTTCACAATAACTCCGAAACCATTCAACATATCACAGGTGCATGCAAATCAATAGCTCAGACTGGACTATAAATATAGGCATGACCGAGTTGCTCCAATAATTCAACAAGTCTTAGCAAAAAATTCAAGCTCGTTATTCAGAAACTGCCCGTTATTCAGAAATTATGAACATCAACCGGAATCTGTTTTAGAAAAAAACCACTGCAGGATTTATTGGTACTGAACTATACTAAGAGATAAGACCATACATTGCAATTCCCCAGATATTACGGTCTTATATAAAAGCAAAAAAAATATTTATTTAATTGATATTTCTATCTGCAATACGCATGACTTTCCCAACACGTTAAAAATTGCAAAATGCACAGATCTATCAATAAAGTTAAAACACAATGGGAATTTAACACAGTAATAATAACAATAATAATAATATCATTTATTTCAGACTCATCCTAGGATTACATCCATATTAGTTAGTACAGAAGCAAGCTTACAAGATAGTGTTAGTAATATTAATATTAGTTAAATATAATATGGCAAGTCCGGTAGGACTCATAGATGATGGTGGAAACTTACTGTACGACTGCATGCAGTCGTATCCATCGGGTCAGCATCGGAGAGTCAACCCACAGGCTGCAAGTGTAAAAGGACTGACAGTACGCTTTAAAAAGCACAACTTTGACAGTCCCTGCACACCTTGAGAACCTGCGAGCCAACATATTGCATCGGACAGACAGCGCTCTGCGCTCCCTTTCCACATCGACATTGTCTTTAAGGTCTTCGGTGACCCAGTGGCCCAAATACTTAAATTGCTCGACTTTGTTTAGAGCAGTACCACATAAAGTAAAATTCGGAACGAAAGTGTATCGCTTATTATCCGGCCTGAAGATCATTAATTCACTCTTTTTCACGTTATATTTGAGCCCATGAGCCACCGCGTAGGACTCACAAATTCTCAGGAGCCTTCGTAAAGCACCGATTGAAGGGCTCAGCAGCACCATATCGTCTGCGTAACTGATGTTATTAACGCACACTCCATCTATATGACACCCAACGCCGGTGCTGCTGAGCTCATCAATCAGTCGGTTAACGTACAGGTTGAAGAGCGTAGGAGAGATAAGTCCCCCCTGCCTCACCCCGCAATCCAGCCCGTACTCCCTCGAAAGAGAGCCAGCCCACCTTACAAAGTTCTTTTGGTTCTTATACCAATGCATAAATAATAGAACAATCTCTCTAGGTAGACAAGTTTCATTGCATAATTTACCCCAAAGAATATCGATAATCCATCCCTCGATAAATCAAGGTAGATTACATAAACTGGTGTCTTTCTACTCGTGTAATACTGCACAGTCCGCTTGAGGCACAAGATAGCACTCTCTGTGGAAAGACCGCGCCTGAAGCCGAACTGCCATTATTTAGCGCGATGTGTTTATCCAAGTGTTGACCCAGCAGACTGTCGAGCACTTTAGCGACCACTGTGGCTAGAGAGATCGGTCTATAGGTGTTTATATCTGATGCATCACCAGTTTTATTTTTGATGATCGGTACAACTACAGTGGGCGTTAGTTCATTAGGCAGGTAGGAGTGGCCCAAACACAGTGTAAAAAACATAGAAAGCACTCTGGGTAGGTGTATACCAGCATGCTGCAGATGCTCGATGCTAAGACTGTCGTGGCCCGGGGATTTACCCCTTACCATGCGTTTTATCACTGCAAACACTTCCTTCGTAGTAAAATGAACACTACTCTCACCACCTTCCTCCGCATCGGACACCTGCCGCGATGGCCCCAGAGAAGAGTCCACCCTGAAATGGTGGGAGAATATAGTGGCTATCTCGCTAGGCTCGTGCACTCCCGCCACGCTGACAGGGAGGCACGGCTTATGATTCATTTTATTGGTGTTTTTCCAGACTTGACAAAATTTTTTGTTTGAGTGAAGTTCAGCTATTATATTCAGTTTTATCTGTTGTTGATTGTTTTGACACCACTTTAGTTTTGATTTAAAAACGCGCCTACTTTCTTTCATTTCATTATAGAGACGACCAGTCCCAGGCTTACCCCTATACAACCACGCCTGATAACATAGCCGAGCCCTCCCATGAGCATCACGGACATGCTTGTTCCACCCGGTAATGTATTTCCCTCTTCGCTTTTCGGTAGTATTATAACTACATATAGCAGCCTCTGAGAGTACACAAATAATCTCGTCATACATGTTATCTAACAGAATTTTATGGTTTTTGTTACAACACATATAGTCTGAGCAGTTTCTGAGGTCTACAGGAAAATCAATTTCACGAAGTCTAGAGTGACAAGCATTTTTATATTTCGCTATCTGAGTCGAGTCACCTTCACCCCAGACTATTCTATTAATACAAACTATAGGTACACATAACGTTGGTTTAAGTAAATTAAAATTACACAGAATAGATACAGGGTAATGATCAGACCAATATGTATTGTATAACACGGCCACCGCGGATACAGACTGCCGCGCGGCACTAGTCACAAGACAGTGGTCGAGCCAGCGCCGACAGCCATGCGCATCACTGACAAACGTATGGCTGTCCGGCGGCATCAGTCCAAAGTCTACACAGGACCACGATTGATCCGCGCAGAAAGACAAAAGTTCAGTAGCAAATGACTCACCGGGATGCGCATTATAGTCCCCTAACATAAATACCGACTCCACATTTTGACTGTCAATTATAGCTGTCATTTCACTCAGACACTGTGTGAATTCCACTAAATTTTCATTGGATTCGGTAGGCATATACACGGAAAATATCAATATGGGACGATCACTGAGCTCGATTTTTATTGCGGCGAGACGTACGCTATCGCACTTACCGACGGAAACGCAACCTTTCTCCACAGGTACCTTTCGTGGCCAGGTATCCGACGTCATGCGGTAACAGCCACGTCTACTGCAAAGCCACAACATCCGCCGATCGACAAAGCTACCGTACACATCCCACCGATCTCATCACGTTTTTGCAGTTAAAACTTATCAAGTTTATGTTATTCATAAATTAGGACTGCAAATAACATCTTCACTAGACACACGGACACTCTCCTTATCACGTCTGATGACGTTAATAAAACGACGATAGGCTACCCCCTTCGGCCAGAAGTCATCACTTAAAAAAATTCCTAGCGAGGGTTTAGGTACGAATATTTTGTATGATTCGTAATCCTTCTCTAGTTTCATGTTAATTTTTTCAATTTTAACTGCAATGTTAGTCTTATTCATTATGTAGGTACTGATGTCGCACACGGACACGCCCTTCGTCACATTATAAATGTAAATAGGAATCTTATTTTCCGCTGCCATAAAATTACTGCCGGGCTTGGGAATCGCTTTTCCTCGCTTCCCAATGAAACGGTTTCGTGATCTTTTTTTTTGGATACGAATCCACTGGTCACTCGGGGCTTGTGTCTTCTATTTCCCTTCTCGTACAATTTCCGCCATCGATTTCTGTTTAGGTACGATAGTTTCGGATACATTTTTATCGACTGTGTGTCCCACGTTGAAGTTGAGTGGTGGATGTAGCGGCACGCTACACGCGGCCGGGCTAGATTGCTGCGCGGGAGTCGGCCGCGGTGAGGCGGGGGGTGGCGGCGGCGGAGCATCGACGACCGCACCGCACGCCGGCAGCGGCGCGATCTGGCACCCGACATTATTTTCCAGCGCTGTTCCACTACTACCCTCCGAAATTTGATGTTGACACTCTGGCAGCAATCCCATGGGACCGCTATCGCACTCATAACTTGAGAGTCTTGCAACGTATGCACCTCTTCTAAGATTTACATTGCCCCTTTCTGATGCGAGATACTGCACCTCACTTCTCAACTGTTCCATCTGCTTAACTGTCGCACAGTCCTCTTTCATCATGTCGAGATCTTGCCGTAGCTTAACAATGTCTTTTAATAGCCTCGTCACATCGAAATGGTCGAACAGAACCGGAGGTAAATTTTCAAGGTCGCGGGCCACGAAAACTGGGATGTCCTCGGGGACGGTACCACGAATTAGGCAGATGATGTCGTCTATGTCTCGAACATTTTTACCAGCCTTCCTACGCTTTATCCTACGTTTTGTTGTCGGCAATGATTCGAACAACAAGTTCTTCGCCTTAACAACTTCACTTTCAGAGAATGCACTCGCACAGATTCTGCTTATGCTTTCATCGTCCATCATCGATATTTTATTATGGACGAATGCCAACACTTCATTAATCACCATGTTGCAATTAGTACATTTAACCACTGTGGACATTTTAAAATGCCCAATACACTACGTCACGAACAAATAAGTCCAACCGTTCGCATGCGCGCGCAATGACGTAATGTATAATAATGTAATAGTACCAGTTTTTTTTTATCCAGCACAGGAATAATTCCTAAATTCCCTCCAAACCAGCCTGAACACTCTGAACATCCATCATTCTACGCTTTCTCTTATGCAAGAAAGCAGTTATATTAAATATTGTATATATATATATATAATATAGAAGTTAAAAAATATTTTAAGGACATCGGTAGATATAAAATAAAATCGAAACTCGATAGATGATATAACCGAAAAATATTATACAGAAAGCGTGCAACTAAAAGGATATAAAAGTACCAGGTCTGAGAAAATAAATCCAATGCCGGATGATCTGTGGTTCGATGACAACAGTCTAGACACGATGATACTATCAGGTGGAAGGGAGAGCAAGCAGAAGTCACGTGATCCTGCAACGCATACAGTACCATCCACCAGACGCACAACAGTAAATTTTCAAGCAGAATTTTCAGAAATTATCATTTAGGCCTTAAAAACACTTTGACTTCAGACCTTGTAAGTTTCACCTCCTCGGAGACATTTAAAATATATATCCAAAATAATAATAATAAGAATTTATTCTTTGACACACAAACAATGCATAGCATAATCGAATACAATAAAAACAATAACGAAACAAACAAAAAAAGAAAATCTACTACTGTTTGCATTCCGAGCAGTAGATTCTATTTGACTTGTCAAACGCACTTGTAAAAAGAAAATTAAAGTAAAGAATTGAGTTTGAGTGCTTCTGCTCATTCAGTAAGCGTATGGGAGCTAAAACTTATTTAGTATTATATTATTAATGTATTAAATAATTACATATTTAATTGTGACCGCGACGCCAAGTAACAATCGTGTAACATACGACATTTCGGAAATAACAATTTAAAAATTATCCTTAATTGAAACGGGTTATTGACCTCTAGCAGTGTCGCTTGCGCGACATATTCTGCCTGTATGTTCTGCCGTTTAATATGGGTAACGTTAAATGTGATTTGCAATGGATTCATATTTACATAACGTAAAAATTTGTTAATTTTAAGATTATCGTCAAGTAAACTTGTCTCATAAATATTAAAATTATATTTTGAATAAGACATATGCAGTCTTAAAGGGGTGAGTTTAACCATCATATACGATTGCACTCTAATTTACTATTACTCTATTTACTGAATATCATAAAAAATCGTTGATCAAAAATGTACTTCTTGGAATATCGAATGAATTCTAATTTGAATTATGGCGATACGCGTCAGACATCACGTACACCATTTAATATTTTGACGTCCGATTATACTGCTACGTCAGTCCGAAATTAACTTAAAAAACATATTAAATTTAATAAGCTGCCTCTGAAGTTTCTAGTGTATGGTGATCCGTTTCTTGTATTTGTATTACTTTGTAGTATCCTAACCTAAATATTTTATTAATTCATTATTTATTGGTGAGGAGCTTCAATAAATAATATATTATTAAAATGAAAGGTGCTCTTTTACATTTTATTTCCACACAAGCTAACTTAAGAAATATACTACATGATAATTTCATGATAATTCTTCGTTTATATAATGTACATACACAAGATCAAGCGTCCGCCTGCTCCATGGATGACGCAGTGTTCGGGCTTTTCGTAAGCTTAGGAAATATCGATCTAATGACAACTGGACACGTTTTAAAGCTGCCAGGAATCGGTGTAACCATATGATACGGAATGCCAAACGCCGACACATTCTTAATAATATCACTTCCTCTTCCCCCGCTGATATCTGGAAGTTCCTTGGGACCCTGGGTATTGGAAAATAGCCACGTATTGAGTTTTACGGCAAAATTAGTTTGGTTGATATCAATCGCCATTTCGCCTCTCTCAGACACCTTTGGATCACAAAATGAAACTGTCGATAATGGTTTTACCTCGTCACAATATGGATACCTTTCACTTCTCTCCTGTTGCGACGGGTGAGATCAAAAAGGTAATCCTTTCCATCAAATCCAATGCTGTGGGCTGCTGTAATATTAACCGTCGAATGATTGTCCACATCCTGAACTATCTCATCCCACCTATATCCCACATCTTAAACTTCTCCCTGGATTCTGGAACTTATCCATTCCTTTGGCGTAAAGCCTATATAATTCCTTTACCCAAGACCTCTAATCCTCAATACAGATAGGAGCGTTGCTGGAGTTTTTTGCGCCACTTCTTCACCACCGCCCACACATTTCGCAGTGGTTACAGATAGCTCATAATAATAGCGATATTAATTTAGATAATCCTCTGTCTGAAGCAACTGACCGAGCCGAGGTTAAGCACTCTCGGACACCCTCGAGTCAGACGCTCTCACGAAACAGAATGGCGGTCCAAGCCGAGGCCCCTCTCGGTATCCCTTGTGCTGGATACCCATATATAGGTCTCCACTGAGTGCCATAAGCGCTCGGTCACCTCTCAACTCGGTGAAGATGTAAAAGCCCTCGGGCTAACAGCGGCCATCAGCCCGAAAAAAAAACCTCTAATCGTTCTTAACCTAATAATTTCCGCGCTATATCCATTCCTTCCTTCCTATCCAAGGTACTTGAGGCTTGTGTGTACAAACATTTATCGCGGTTTGTCAACCTGAATAACCAATTAAGCCCCTTGCAGTCTGGCATCAGGCGTAGTCACAATACTGTTTCCGCGCTTCTCAAAGTCACTGGTGATATTAGAGAGGACATGGAGGACACCAAAGTAACTGTGCTAGTTTTGGTTGATTTTTCGAACGCTTTTAATACTGTCACTCACGACATCCTTCTATCCACCCTTTCTCGTTTCATGACCTCTACCGAAGGATTGGTTCTTATGTTATGTGTATGATTGAAGATCTTATGTTCGAGGACGTCAGCAGTCCGCATCAATGGATCTTCATCTAGCTGGTGTAGCCTACATGCTGGTGTTCCTCAAGGCGGTATTCTTTCTCCTTTGTTATTTAAAATTTTTATTAATCTCATTTCTCAAAACCTTCAGTGTACGTATCATCTTTAGGCGGATGACCTGCAGTTATATTCACAGGCGAGTGTCGATTGTGTATCTGTTGCGATGGCTATGGTTATCAGGGACCTAGAAAATGTTAAAAGCTGGTCTGATTGATTTGGTCTTTTTTTTAACCCGTCTAAGTGCCAGGCCATAACCCGTCTAAGTGCCAGGCCATAACCCGTCTAAGTGCCAGGCCATAACCCGTCTAAGTGCCAGGCCATAACCCGTCTAAGTGCCAGTAGTCATCACTATATCAATAGAAAAAGCTGAACACAGTCGCTCTACCTTTATTTGTAATGGCTCTGTTATATAAATGCGCCCTACTGTTAAAGACCTCGGTATTCACATTGATACAACGCTGAGTTGGCAAGCACAAGTGTCTCAGGTTACAAATCATGTTAGTAAAAGTGTACATTAGTTATTTCCAGTTATTGGTAACTTGGTTTTCCGTCAATCTGCGTATATGTTTTAACGACGAAAGCTTACGCATAACCTTAAGTTTCCGTCTAGGAGAGCCGTTATCTCAACACCGTAAATATTCTGTGGAGTCGGTGTCGACAAGTGTCGTCTCCACGGTCTTTTGCACTAAAAAAGTGCAGACAGAATGTCCCGTCACGGTTCGCTGAATTATATCATCCGGAGGGCTCATGTCTCAATAAATGTTCCCTCCGTTTATAATGCGAAATATTCAACCTTCTGGAACCTTGAGAAAGAGGCAAAACCCATGTGTTTGATGCAACATATACCTATAGTTACTCCTGAGACGGCTTGACGCGAAATGAATGCGTAAATATGAGTTTCTTTGTAAAGACTATTTGTGCGATCGATGCTTGGCGGACGCACCTCGGACTAATTTTTTTAAGGTAACGATAGCCACAACTCCATCCGTCTGGTGACAAGAATGTTGCTTCTTTTATTATTCAGGGGGGAAACGCAGCCAATGACCATTATACCAAGGAACCAAGGAAGAGAGGTTTACAATAATTTTTTTTTTTTTTATAATATTAGGGGTGACAAACAAGCACACAGTTCACCTGATGGTAAGTGATAACTGCGACCCATGTCGGCTTTTATAAAAAAGTTTTTATTGATGAGACATGTAAAAAGTAACATAATATGCATCCGTCTTCATTTTTGTTTCTAAATTTAATTCTTCAAACATCTACAATTTACATTGTACAGGTTGATGTTTGTGATTCTCTTGGCAGGTTAATTATAAAAATATTTAATACTCCTATTGTCTACTGTTTAGATATTGTCATTAATTTTAAAATTCCATTTAACTAATTTTATGTAACTTATCTTACATAAATTAATTACCGTCAACAAACATGTCCTGAAAGAGAATTCTGTTTAACTGCTGGAGATGACATAAATTTCTATATTTTGATTAATTAAAATAAAAAAACATGCTTACCATATCTATAGATAATTACGCGGAACATTACAATTGTTATTCTTTTAAAAAAAAAATCACAGCCTTTACAATTGAAACGGCTTAACGTCAGTATCGTGCAGCTACAAACCAGTGAAAAGGATGGCCCATTTAGCGATAGCCGGTTGCGTGGGCCAAATGCATTGTTTAAAATGTACACGCAAACTGTGCGCTCCTGTTATTTCGTTGAAGTACTCGAAATATTTGTGTTTATTGTTGTCTATGTACATAACAGTCGACTGGTGTACCATATTTATTTTTATATACATATATTTTTATTTTTATATATATATATATGGATATATATACATACATATACACAAATATAGTTTTTCTTAGTTTAGAAACAACACGCATGAATATTGATCTTTCGAGTCGAACTCCTCATTTATATATGTTATCATGTGTGTACCCATACCACACTAATGTCTTAAATATTTTCTTTGACCTTTGTGAGATTTTCTTACGAGGATCGACATTCGATCGCAAATCTTAAGCTACAAATAAAATATCAATTAGAAGAAAAAATAAATCTCCACTGTGTTTCATTATCGTTCTAAATTCGGTTTACGTAGTAGATATAAATATGAATCCCATTTCACGTCCCTCCCGTTAACCTTTTCAATTTTCTCGTTGCCTACACAACCCACGTGCTAGCGTTCCCCGGGGAGAATATTGACAATGCATTGACGTGAACGCAGGAGACACCTTCATACAGTCCCTTTCGTTATATTCTCACGTTATCTTATTCAGGTTGAAACTATAAATAATATGTAGATTTTTATTGTTTTCTTAGAAATGTACAAACTAGATTTTCATTACGCGTTACAAAACTATTTAATCACTCTTCAATTTTCATTAGTTAGAGGATGATGTCGGGATATAGCGGTCAGAGTAGCTTGCTATCGTGTCGCCAATTTTACGTTTAATTCACTTTAGATTTATTGCACACGCGTTACATAACAAGAGGGTGTAATATATCCTCTGCATTGATTTCCATGGTATTAACTGGAATAACAATTATAAGGCCTAATTCGAGCACAACCATATCTCCTTGAAATCTATTTAAATCCTTAATAATAGCAAGAAAATAACATTAAAATTTCATCGTAACATAACACCGGTTTTTGCAGGAGCACTGAAATTGTTAATTATATATTCATCCGATGATGGTGCCCTTATTATATAATGAAATGAACTGGGCAGTTTACATTATAGTGCCCTTCCCCACACTGGACGTGGTATCCAATGCCTCTCCTATGTTTAGATGCCAAATATAGTGTTTTTGTGGGAGACAAATGTCAGCATACATCTTTGTTATAATTTGTACTCGTATGTGCGTTACACGTTGTTATGTTATTAACATAGTATATTTATATTAGAGGGCGCCCAACGAGTACAAAGTTCACCTAATGATTATTTTGACACCAACATTCAGTCTCTGATCATAATACAGATGCGGTGTCATCTCTGAGTAGTTGAACCCCGCCAGAGGAAGTAAGGCCTGCGATTCTTTCACTCACCAGACAGTAAAAGTAAATACATCATCAATACGATTTACCATCAATATTCACTTAAGAACATCTTGATTTGTTGTCGATCAATGGAATGTGTATTAAGAAGAAAAAAAGATTACAAATATTAATCCTTTACACTCTACGCAATTTTCAATATGACCAACCAACAACTCTTGACTAATTTTTACAAATAGCTACTCTAGGACAATTTTACAGGGCCGCGAACGCTCCTTATGGAAAGATAATTTTAAAATTACTTGAAATAATGCAATACATCAAAAATAAATAAATTTAAAAAATATGTATCAACTTTTTGATGTCAACAATGTGCCCAGATCGGAATTATATTCTTATCCTATAAAGTCGCACCGAGCAAGAACATCCGAGTCCAAAGAGTTAAAATATTAATAGTATACATGGAGAGTTTTAGTTTCTAGCCGCAGTCTCTTTCCCATATAATACCAGCTGAAAATAGCAGCGTGTATGCTGCTGTGTATCGTTTGGTGAATGTAGGTATCAAGAGATCCAGCAATTGGTAGCATGGCATTACTTCTCAGTCCTCAGGAGTGCAAACGCATGTGCAATGCTTCTTAAAGATTGATCTACATGTTTACTGGCTGCAATCATTACTTATCATCAGGTGAACTGTGTGCTTGTTGACCATCCTCAATTTTATGAAAAGGATACTATGTTGTTATATACCCGAAGCCTCAGTTCATAATGCGTCGACTATAGTGTTAATAATTACATTGTTGTCAGCGGAACAATTAGACTCATGTCATGTTATCTTGTTTTTCCTGATGTTGTCATCATGAGCTTATCACGTTACCTGTTGAACGACAATGGCGAAGTTACAACAAAGTGTATAGTTGCAATACAAATATTTCTTAACATCACAACATTGTGGGGAGGCAAGGATGCCCGCCTCGGGCCAGCCCAACGTCATAGGGTGGCCGTATGCGTTCCCCTTAACCTTGCCGTAGGTGGGACGTTCGGAGGGGAGTGCTGATGGCCACTATAAGCCTGGCTCGTGCTTCGGTTTCCTTCGGCCGCAAGTGAATTGTTGATTTGCAATGGGATTATAAGTGGGTAGCACTTACGATCTGCAGGTTTATGTGCATGACAGCAGAGCGGAAGTATCGACGGGAAGCCAAGTTCAGATGTGTACTGAGCTATGCTCGAAAGTCTGGTAGCTCAAAATCGAAACGTAGATTTCCATAACGCAATAACCACGGTGCACCGGTGGCCTTGCGCGTGAAACGTTTCCAAATTACCTGAAGCCGACGAGTGAGACGCCGGAAGCCTTGCGCAAAGACGACATAAGCGTATGTCATTATGGGTCGAATGCACGTTTTGTATAGAGTGTTACACAGTGACATTTTGCTATTCTTATTAATTGATAGGTGCAAACGCCCAAGGAAGAAAAGGCTGCCCGGTTCCGTTCGCGGTTGATGTGCGCACCGAAGATGGAACTTATCTAAAATAGTGCCAAAGTATTGACTCTCTTTTCCCAGACACAAGCAGGTTCTGTAAATTTTACTGTGACAAAACAGTGAAGCGAACGCTCAGCTTCTAAGCAGAAACTGCTGCTTCATGATCTATAAATATAAATAAAATCATAAATTATCAATTCTAATATTTAAAAACCTATCTTATATCTAAAATTTATTTAATTAAATTTTTGAAGTTATGTAGTAAAAATATTGCATACCAGTTTACAAGATGGCAAATGCACTGTATGACCTCTTGAAACAAGCACTGTGTAAGTAATCTTTGAAAAGTAATCAAAATGCAAATGATGGCATACCCATGAGGAAGTGTGGTACCCCAAGAGATAGTAGAGCGGCATTCCATCTTAGTAGATGATATCCCTCTTTGCTATTACGTCTCCAGACTAATATTGGTTTACTATTTTTATACGCTTTTGACAATAGAAATGAGGTGAGTTGATAATTCTTCAGTTATGAAATATGTAAAATATACTAAGATTATACAAAAAGTGTACGATTCTTTACCAAACAAAAAATAGCGCTATGCAAATAAATTTAACATTAACCAAACAAAGGGCAAAACACGGATCATGCTACTTCAGATCTATTTCATGTATTTTTTTGTACACAAAAACAGCGGCTGTAAGTTGATCTCGCTATATGTTACGGGGTGTTGCACCGGGACAAAGGAATGTAAAGACCATGCAGGTCCAACAAGGAAGCGACACTGTCGTACAGATTTTCGTGGATTCAGTCGACGACGAAATGGCTTGCGTTGAAGTGTCTTTTATTCTGAGAGTCATGAAAACAAGGAAGCAGATAGACAGCGCAAGTATACATACGTAGAGACTAGTAGTTTTATAAATTGTGGACAGTATTTAATACGAACTTCCTTAAATTTTGTTGATTTAGAAATATTATAAAAATACACTAAACGAATCCCTTCCGAGAAATTATTTTCTTCAAATTAAGAATTCTTTAGACTCGGTGGACCGCATCCGTTGAGGTAACGTTACTTAGTAATAATACCTAATGTGTTTGATTGCTTCTTGTGTATTTGACCCCTTAATTTTGTAGTAACCGCTTTTGTTTGGGAGCCGTAATAAATTCTCCTGACCTTAGTACTTTCGTCCCAAGGTGGTAAGCAGTATAGGAAATCCAAGTGAAATACTATCCCTGATTGTGACTCTTAATATTTCGAATATGTCATAACTAAATTCACTAACCAGTAATCATAGGCATTATCGTCTTTTAGAGCAGTCTATAGTGCAATGCGTCTTGTACAGTCATCGCTTATCGTTATTATCCGATACTACAGATACTGTCTGGTCTGGCACGACAGTAGCCAGATTTACCACTACCGGAACCCTGTCTGTTGGCTGTCTAGCCTTAACATCGGATAACGGATAAGAAACTCCACCAATTGACAGGGACCTGGGTCCAACAGACTATTTGCAAGCAGATAAATACAAAAACCTAGATTTAAATGGTTTTTAGATATGTGTAAATAAGTGGTATTATCTAATTTTAGTTTGTCACCACAATGTAAGTTTCCAAGTTGTATTATTTACATGTTATATTTTTTTTGTTAGATATTTATAATGGAAAAACTCTATTCTCTGGAATTAGCTTCTTAACTCTCTGCGGTTAGGCGGCATCGTTTTCAAAGAGTTCATTATACTCCAGTGCGTACGTGTACTGTTACGAAGGATTATTATACTTGTATTACTGTTTTCTTTTCTATTCCTTCTAGTCTGGCTGTCGTAGATCAGCGAAACCACATTTACATAATAGGGTTTCTTATTTTACCTATTACAAAATACTCATGCTTAATCATATTACGTTCGCTTACCATTGTTCTGACTGATGTGAACCTGATGTGAACTGTGTGACTGAAGTCCGATTGATAAGAGGCATTACATTTAAAATAGCAAAAAAGGGACGGAAATAATTCTAGCAATTTTATTAGCATCACTAACATGCCCGTTAACTACTCCCAACTAAACTCAAATGTTTGTGGTAATTGAATGATGGATTCAAACTTACGACCTTAACTCTCGCAGACCTTGCCCATTAGGCTTCACTTCGCACATCTTACTTTACTTCATTCATAATTTTAGCGCATCATTAGTAGTAGTAGTGCCAAACATTTATTTAGTGTAAGACAATCTATACAAGTTTGTTGCATGTCGATGAATTCAGAGTTGCATCCGTTAAGATTTATTTATTTTCATAGTTATCTGTAAATAAGTTACATGGAATAAGTTTTACAATTTTTTTAGTAATGTAAGATAATATAGTTTATTATAGTTAATAAAAAATAATAGAGATATTATAGTTTTTTTTACCAAAATTCGCTTCTCTAGATCAGATGGGTTATC
This sequence comes from Teinopalpus imperialis, assembly GCA_029286865.1. Taxonomy (NCBI): domain Eukaryota; kingdom Metazoa; phylum Arthropoda; class Insecta; order Lepidoptera; family Papilionidae; genus Teinopalpus; species Teinopalpus imperialis. The sequence continues at coordinate 2,245,726 of JAGSMU010000023.1, read as the reverse complement.
ATTGCTTGAAATTCATGTAGGACCAAGTAATCTATATGGGACATATTGAAAGTTTCTGTAACTTTCTGTAACTGGCCAAAAAGGCTTAATAGTTGTTAGTACCTTTTGAGTGTTTTAAAATTTTACTTTACATAATTATTTAAGAAAAAAAAACAAACATAACTGAACGTATAATAGTCTCCTTATCTCGTGATTTCCTTCACTCAACCCAAAGGTAGGCTTGCAAGAAGTCTTTTGGCATTAATTCCCCATTTTGTACAATATTTGTATTTCTTGTTCAAATAAATGTAAGGTGTAAGGTTTTGTTTTGATAGGGCTCGTACTTTGGTACTGCAATGTCTTACCAAAGTGCAAAAAAAGCCAGTGGTGATTATCACATGTTGCCATTAGAGGTAGACGTAATAGAGGAACAATGGTGATCTCACCCTGCCCTATTCCATTCCAGCTCTATCGACTATATAAATATATTTTATTCCGAACGAAAACACGGGTTCTGACGTCGCACACAGACCAAATGATCTGGTTACAGTTTTTGCTTGTAATAAATTCTTTTTAATGCAACATAAAATCTTTATAATGTTCTTTAAACCTTCGATGGATTACTTTGAATTCAATCAACCCTTGCCTCCCACCAAACTGACCGAGTCACGTGAGAGAGGCATGCGGTGCTTGCAAAGAGTGTGCCAAGAGTTAAATTTTCTTTAAATAATAAAACGTCTTCGAAGGTTGTATACAGGAGCGGCCACGAAACGGCAACACGTGACGCAAGCGAGATATCACGTTATCCAACATCGGCATTGCGGCCTGGATCACGCTATTTGCATGCTTTCCGATCTAGGATTCAACCAACCATTTTATAACGTAACGTAAAGTTTGTAGGCATATGTACATATATTCTTACGATCGTTTCTTGATCAATGTGGTATGTTTGGTTCGGGATTTAATCTTATTAAACACCGGATCACAAGCCATGTTATCTATTGAAATTTTTATATCATTAGCCTCATTATTCATCCTTGGCAGGAATCGGTGTTTCTTTGTGGTGAGGATTTGCGGTATAACCAAACATGAACAAGACGTCAAAGCAGCTCTTTTTGCGTAGATGAAATTGCAAATTTATAAGCTTTCGGTAGCGCCGGTTAACTATGACATCGGGACCTCAAATACACCGCGATCAAGAGTGCAGTAAACCACTCAAAATATTGGGAATATAAAAAATAAAATTAAATGTGATAAAATCCATAAGATTAGTTTAATTTAAAGTTCAGAAACCGTGGCTGTATCATTGAAAAATTTCTCAATTGCGAGTCTGAATTGCGTGGAGAGGGTTTCGTACCATTCCGTTTTCCGTGAATACTTTAATGACTTAGAATTTCCGTTTGGGTTCTCCTGTAAGTTGAGTGATTCATAATAAAATTTTAGCCTCAGTGGTGTCGAAGAAAGGCTGTGACCAACAGACAGACAGTAGTGATCCTGTCACTACCGGTTCCGATTTTTTACGAATATACGAACCAATTAAAAATTAAGCATGTTCTAATGCTGTTGATTTGATGATACAACGTAAACCTCTAACATATTATGGTTACTGGTTAGTACTCAATTTTTCATAAACTGTAAACAGTATAAAAATATAAAGTATTTGGCATAAATAAATGTACGGTTTTAACTTTTCGACCTTTTAAGTTTTCGCAATTATGAGAATTATGAAAAACTCGTAATTTTAAGATTACTTTTGTCAATGACGTCAAAAGATTCAAAAGGTTTCGCAATCAAGCGATTGTTAGGTGAATCTTTGACGTTTTATACATAGAGAAAGATTGTGAATGCACTTCGTTATTTCTTTCGTCGACGAGTCCGCGATTAGGTCTCTTCTCATGTAAAATACAAATAACGAATAACGACAGGACATGTACAGCACACTGTCGCAAGAACTGACGGCCGCATGGTGTAGTGGTTTCTTATTTCTAACTCACAAAAGAGATTCTATATGGAACTTGCGTTGACCCCCGAGGTGTGAGATTGAATGTCACTTCGCCAACGGATCAACGAATGAAACGAAACAGCAGTTTTATGCTCGTATTCCGTTAGGGCTTGGTTCTTCCCCGTGCGAGCCGAGCCATTTATGCTGCAGCCAGGGAAGCTGTAACCTAATTTTATTACACGTCAACTAAAATTTACCTTCGAGACGAATAGCTCAGCCCAAAATGGTCGTCAAAAAATAATTAAATAGTTTAAAATAGCGGATAATATACTTAGCCTGTCATGCTTAATCCAATAATATTATCAATTAATTTTCTTCTACGAAAAGACTGCATGCAATCAAATTTCTTACATAAATATTCACTGAAACTGCGAACTACGGTTGTGAATCAGTTGTATTTAATAATTTGTCTTGATGAGTTTGGCAACGGCTTGGAACGCACTCGTTCGGCGATAACAACGGCCTTCAAGGCAGCCGGCCTATGAGCGTAGCGTAGGTGCGCTCGAGGTGAAGCAACTTTACCCATGTATCGTTTGCGTATAGATCGATGCCAACGATATAACGGAATAGTCGACGACTACGTGTGTGAGATTCGCGGCCGAAGAACAAAATTTATGTAATACAAATTGCTGGTTTTCGGGTCTAGATAGGTGTGTGTTTTAAGTACGCATGTTGCCCTGTCCCTGACATTGTAACCATTCTCCGACTTGTATGTCATCTCTTTATCAACGGAAGGATATCGTCGTGGCCGAAATCGACCAGGACGACTGTCATCCATTATAGTGGAGCAGTTTTAATGAATGTTGATTTACTTTCAAAGAATCTGGTGTGGCTAGATAGCTATTTTAATTGAAGCAATTCTGTGAGCCGAATTATTAAAAAAATTGTTTATTTTTGTCTCTTTCCAAATATGTAGACACAATTTTATGTGGGCTTGTTCATTTTTTACTTTTGCAATTGTAATAATGAAAAACAAGGGAAAAAAATGTTTTAAATATATCTTGATGTAAATATGAATAGAATTAACAAACGCCTAGTGTTGTACCGTCATCTAGATTGAGAAAGTTTTAGAGATTGAACAAAGCAAGAGGAGATTTTTGAGCTCATTCATAATGAATATGTAACAATATTTCTTACAATTACGATTTCTTTTTCATATGTGGTTTAGTCTAAATTACCTATATTATCCGAATAATCTTTGTTACTCAAAGGCTATGTAACGGGTTTTATATAATAATATATTTTAACTATTATTTAAACTGTGCAATTAAATTAAACTAAAATTATAAGAGGATGGTACACAGTGTGTTCAGCCTTCAGCCTTGTAATACTCCTTGCTGGCAATCAGAGCGACGCGGGCGCCGTGCGGAACCGGTGACGTCACGCCGCCTTCACACCCGCTCGGTACACTGATTAACGTTTTAATTTGTGTACATTGAATTACTTATTATATTAAATGTTAAAACATAATACGAGTAACAGCCCATATGCAAAGGTTCCAATGGTTCCAAACATGCCTCTCTAGAGAGCGCATTGGTGCACCACCTGTGATTGGATCTCTTGCAAAAGGTGGATAGAAGTAGATTTTTCTAAAGTGGAAGGGCCACGTTCCATTACAAAAATGCACAGTTTAGAACGGTACGACTAGTTGAGGACCGGGCGCTTTCGCAGAACACATGCACGAACACGGTGCTAGGTTTCGTCTGATTAGTAAAATACCTCGGAGACCCCTATTAGCACTTTGTTAATGCTGATTAGGCATTCTATCTCATTCCTCCTTGACAACTGATCTTGATTTCTTATCGCGAACGGATACGAGTGTCATGCGCCGCAATAATCACTGACCGTAATGAGAACTGTTTGGCTCATTTGTCACCTTGATACATAACAATTTTTTTTTGTTAAATTATATATACACAGTGGTAGAGCCGCGCTCCGGCTACTTTCTGTGTACAGCATGAATAGATCGTCTTGACCGGGCAAGGATCACGCTCTCAAACAATATCAGCATCAAATAGCTGCTTTGTTTTGTAAAGTAAATAACCGAAAACCTATATATTTATAATACTTCAAAAGATGGGTGTCCTATCGCAGGCTTGGATTATAATGTGGTCAAATTCATGTCCATACTATTTCTCTGTACCCGGAATATAAATAAATCTTCGTATAAAACATACAGCACTAGAATGAATTATGAATTCATTATTTCCAATCATTGTTGTGACGGTAATGTTATCGTGCGTTTACATGGTTTCAAAGCAATAGTAAATATTTAATTTATCACTTGTGTTTACTCACTGTACCTAAACAGTAATAATGGAGCCACTGTAACGAGGCAACGATAAGGAAATTAAAAACAAAAGCTTTCTATCATTATCTAATATCATTGGCCACATTTCATTAATGTTAAACGATAAGAAGGATAGACGGGTGTCTGTCATGATAATTAAATATATTTTATATATATTGTAGATAGATTGACGTTATAATTCATTGTAATTTATTTAGGCTATCAGCTAAGTAAAATATGTACTGAATATGGGCAATAGCTGGTGACGCTTCATCAGTCTAAACTTTCGACACCGGCTTTAGCATGAGATGCAAAGAGTAAGATTGACCAGCGGGGTACTCACGCTGCAACTTGTTCATAGCTACAGAACAATAGCAAGGCTTTGTGTATAAAGTCTCTTCACGAAATAAATGTAATATATGTTTTTTATAATAATTCTGTATTTAACACATTTTTCTACTTATAGCGTACAATTATTTAGATACCCTTATAATGTTGAAATAACACCGCCGATTTGAGCAGTGATTTTATCGTTCATGCAACTGTGCTATCTGTTGACAATACTAATTATGTTTATATCGCCAACAGATCGGCAGATCATCAGAATCCCCGATCGACTTCGTAGTGATGGACACGGTGGCCGGCGACAAGAGCAGCGACACCAAGGTCCTCCAGAGCACAATATCCCGGTTCGCGTGTCGCATCATTGCTGATAGGAACGACGTAAACAACTGCCGCATCTACGCAGCAGGCTTCGACTCATCTCGGAACATATTTCTTGGTGTAAGTTTTTTTCTTGCAGCAGACGTCCTTACCGGATTCCGCGATTGCCAGTTCGAGGTTCCCACACTAGAAACTTTCTACAAGCTATATGACCAGTCCATTGCCAAGTTAACTTAAAGGTGTAGTCATGGTTATTACAATTAGAACAGCGCCACTCAAATAGTTTGTTTGGGCTAAATGTCTCCAGGTACCGTAAAACTCAAACTCACCCAAGCTCTCCGTTTCACATCTATGCACAGAAATATGAACACACACATACACTAACTCTTCAATAATTATTGACCACATAATCTTGTCATTACTTCTGTCTTGTCTGTTAGATAACAAGGAAGGAAGGCCACGAGCCCTGCAAGACAGGTTTTTAACGTAGTGCAGAGTTCAACAAGACATCCTTCTTTTCTGTTTTATTAAAATAAATTTATAAGCAACTTATAAGTTATAAGTAAGTTGGCTTCTCGTTGGGCTATTTTCGTCATCCTTGTTTTCCACTCGGAGATTAATACGTTACGTTTTCTGCCACGTCAGGAAATACTTAGCATAGATCCTTGCTCATAGCTTGCTCTATAACTATGAGCTTTCACATTAGGCGGTCAGTGAAGAACCACGTCTTTGTATCATAAGTCATTACTTGTAACACGCACTGGTTAAAGACTTAAGTAATACTATACAAATTACTATTCTCCCGCTTCCCTTATCCCCGTCAATAAAATTAATTTAATTAAAATAATTTCATATCTTTATTAATATTATAAAGCTGAACAGTTTGTTTGATTGAATGCGAATGCGCTAATCTCAGGAACCACTGGTTCGAATTGATATATTATTTTTGTGATGGGTAGTCCATTTATCGAGGTAGGCATATATATCATCACGCAACGACCAATGGGTGCGGAGCATCAATTTTAAAAATTATTCCCTTTGGGAGCTTCCGTTGCGTGTGCTGCATAAACGGTTAAAGTTACTCAAGAATCATGTACTACGAAATTATTCGCCTTTAAAAGTTCTAAAAACAAGGCGTTGCTTTACATGAGACATACCAAACATCCTGTAGTCTACGCAAACGAAGTCGTACATACTACTACTATGTACATAGTGTATCCTCGATACATTGATGTAATATGCTTCAACTCCATCAGGAGCATAAAAACATTGAAAACACCTGTAATCAAATATGGCATCGAATATGTCATTTATAAGCAATATAAGACCTCCTCGACACCAGTCTACTGCCGAACAAAGGTCTTCCACATAGATTATCACAGGAGTCCTAACCCGCCGGAATTCCCGCTACTACTATAGTACGTTCCATCTCGTGGATAGATCTAAGTATATCCGTAGGCTGCACTCTAATCCGTTAAGCTATCGAAGCTTCTTTTTTTTAATTTAACACAAAAATCATTTTATCACGATACTTGATATAAAATTACAGGAAAAGGCGACAAAATGGACAGAGAATCACGAGATAGACGGTTTGACGACAAACGGCGTGTTGATAATGCACCCACGTGGTGATTTCTGCGGCGGAAGCGCAACCTGTGGCCCGTGGCGCGAAACTTCCGTCGGTGGGGCTGTATTCTCGCTTAGAGAGAGTCGCTCAGCTCAACAGAAGGTAGACTAAGCCAAAAAAATTTATTCATAAGTTCTACCACTCGAAATGACCGAGACACACCTACATCTTAGCCGCAACGTGACCTCCTATTTGCTCTGGAAATGGCACAGCACAGAGACCGACCGACCTAGTTCTACCTTGCACATGAAGCCGCGAGTGGTAGACGATCGAGGTGACCTTTTGCAGTAGGACATATGAGGGAACATTTTTAAGTTCGCGGAATTAGGGACAAGATATGAAAATACAAAACCTAAATTATTTTTCAACATATTCGCCAGACCTTTCAATTAGCTTGAATATGCCTTCGTGAATAATGTTTTTATCTTGCCTGATACAAAACTATTGGGTAAGGACTATTTCTATCTACTGTATACGTCTACAGAAGTAAATGTATATCTGCATCTTTTTTATCCAAATGTAAGTGATAATGGAACCATGTATATTTTTTTTATTACTTTAAGAGTAACAAACGAGCACACAGTTGACTGATGGTAAGTGATTCCTGCGGCCCATGACATCTACATTAATCTTTGAAAAGGAATCATAATGCAAGATGCGTTGTCACTCTTGACACTGTGATACTGGTAACGAAACATTTCGCCACGTTACCAGTAAATAAGGGATCCAGCGGCTAATACTGCTATTATACGCTGGTATTCTGTGAGAACGTGGTCCTATCCCGGTATAGCTGACCCATTCATTTTGCAGCTAGAAACAGACTGCGGCGTAGCTCTACCGCGTGAAAAACTCAGTAACTCATTGAGGAATAATATAAATCAACCGAGAGACAAAGGTAAATAATATTTTTCATATTGATTTATAGGGAGTGCCTTGTCAGGCAGAGACCAATGTACTGAGAGACGGGACAATGATCGACTTGTGTGGAGCCACTCTGCTATGGAGGAGTGCTGAAGGACTTAAAAATTCACCGGTATGTACATTCTATGTTGTACGCATTAGATTTAAATTGTCTATAAAAATAAAATATTTTGAGACCCATCATAATATAGGGTTTTTTATTTACTAAATTGCTAACTCTAAAAGTAAGTATAAAATTATATTAAAGATTTTATTTTAAAATAATATCAACATGCCTGAGCATTCGGTCCCTTGTGCATGTCCACAAGCCGAGCATGCAGATTATTCAAAGTTGTTTCTACATATTTGACTGTAACCTGCCGCCATTGTTAAAGAGGATGTGTAATTTGTTAATCATGGTTATCACTGGGCATATTCCTCGTGGACCAAGGACACCTCTTCCAAATCCCTACTTAGTAACGAAAATAATGACAGTGTGAGACTTGACTTTTCGCCATTTATCAAATTGTCTTCCCGATTTACTTGACTAATCAACGATAGATCAATGAATTCGTTCGTTAATGAGTTCGTTACGGTAAATTAGGTATTATTTATATTATTATTGAGTGTCATAACTGCTAAACCACCTTAAGGTGTAAAAAGGCTCCTCCATCGCCGATTTCATTCCGCGAACATATTTACCTCAGCTTGTGGCGGCCATTGCCTTAACCTTCGTTCGAAGAATTACAAAAAAGAAATACGCTATTTCTCCTGGATTTCACTGAAAGACTCAGAAGTGACTTTTATAATGCAATATGCTCCAGGACAAATACGGATAAACTCGCTATCTCACATATGTGCGTGAGGACTTAACGAAATATCAACTTAACGAATATCTATCTAATAATATGTTTCAAGCATAAGACCACATTTTATGTGCTCGTGTAAAAGGAATCCTGAAAAGAAGGAGGAGAAGGAAGGAAGGAAGAGAGTAGTAAACCCGGTCTTCTCAATGGATATCGAGTTTGAAGCGGACAGGATAATACAGCCGATAACGGTGGCATGGGAAGATAACTAATTGTAACCTAGGTGGAAGAAATAATTAGAATTAGAATAACAATTAGCTTACGCTAAAAGACAAGGCAACGGACTCGACAAAGCGAAGGTAATAAAAAATTTCAGCGAATATGAATAAAGAGGAGCCGGAGTACTTACAGAAAATTACAAAATCAGCCTTAGCCTGGGCAAACAATCAACAGTTTTACAAGCAGAAATGTATGAAATAATTGCATGTGTGCAAGAGCTACTTGATCCCAAAAAACAATCTATGCACATTCTCAGTGACAGACAAGCGGGGCACTAAAAGACTTGACTCGAAGTAAAATCAAGATAGGTGCTTAACTGCAATCTGATTCTAAACAAATTAAGAAACGCAACAGAATACAAATTATCTGGGTGCCGCCGGGTCATGTAGGAATTGATGGCAATAAAATAGACCGACAAAATGTTTGAATCGTAAGTGCGCATGATTAGGTTCCGAACCATGTTTAGAGCTGACAATACAAACTGTGCAATCGGTAAGCATAATAAGGAACGGTGCTCTGCTAGACAAGGACAAAAACAAAGCATTGAAGAAGGCTAGAAAAAATTTAGTATAGGAAAAGTCCTTGATGAACCTTCTGTTGATAGATTACCTACCTGTGACAAGAACATTAAGACACTTATAATTAGAATGCGTAGGCTCACTGGTGATATCGATATTGGCAAACGTAAGGTAAGTGCGAACAACGTTGCAAGATCTGTTTGGTTCGAAATACTATCCGTTGGTACGAAATACCAACAGTGTACCCGGTCCCCGAGAACGACATAACATAAGGAAGCCTGTTTTGATTATGTTTTATCCGCAGACAAAGCGCACGCTAGAGGCGCTAGTGGACGAGCTGAACGCGGGCCGGCCGCAGTGTCCGGTGGGGCTCAACACGCTCGTCATACCGCGCAAGCTATCCGCCGCCCACCAGGACCTCAACCAGCCCTACGTGTACCTCAACTGCGGTCACGTGCAAGGTAACGTTAAAAATTGTTTTTTTTTAGAAAAAAATAGTATTTAAGTATACCGTATCTATTCTCTGTAAATAAAAACCAAAGGACAGTGGAAGTCATCAGATATGAAGGTCGATTATTGCGGCCAATTTACAAATTGTATTAAGATTTTATTTTATATGGAATAAAAATCGTAAATGCTTAATCATTTTTTTTATACATCCTTTTAAATTTCATTTCAACACAAAGTCTGACTATAAAAGGATTTATGCTTTATTGCTTTATTTTTAATAAATATATTTTTACCTTACTGATATCTGTATAAAAAGCATAGCTTATATGTAAAACATGGTTTCCTATTTACATACAATATGGTTTTGATTTCCGCAAATAATAAATATATTTACTAATAATTATTTGTTACTTAATTCAAAATACAACTGTGTTGGTGGTGAATTTTGTCGCTTTTGGTATTGGATAATTCACGTAATTATTATGCGCTATTTGCAGGCGAACACTCGTGGGGCGCCGAAAGCAGTGAGGCGGGCGTACGTCGCTGCCCCATGTGCCTGACAGCCGGGCCCGTGGTGCGCGTGTGTATGGGCATCGAACCAGCGTTCTACGTGGACTCGGGACCGCCCACTTACGCGTTCAACCCCTGCGGCCATATGGCCTCCGAAAGGACCGTCAAGTAAGTTACACACGTAACCAATAAAGGACACTAGAATATTAGTTTGTTATCTTCTATCATAATTAACGGAATTCTACATCTAGAAGTTTACTCGTGGAGGTAGTTCTTACTTTAATAAGATACTTTAATCGTGTACTCGTACAATAACTAATATATTATTAAGTTACACTCGATAAAATGAACATTTGGAACATGCCTATTTATTAAATCAGTTTTTTTATTATTTCCATGTATAGTGTGTAGTAATAGGGATGTTACGGAGGTGGTTTTATCGGAATCGGAGTTTTAAAATTTGTTTTATCGGATTCGAAATCAGAACCAAAACCGGAATCAGAACCAAAATCGGAAACGAAGACGGAGGTAAAAAGGAAATGTATCAGGAGCAATTCAAAATAAAATAATACGACTATCTTCCCCGCAACTGGGATTCCCCGTCCCACATGTATAAAGTTTATACATGTCGTACGAGGAATCCCCATTTATACTATAAATCTGTTTGAACGTGCCGACGGTCGGCTTTTATATATGCTTCGACCTCCGGTTGAATATTACCGTATCCGAAGTCGAAATCGGAGGTCTAATATCGGTCGGAAGTTCCGGTCTAAGACCTTTCGGAATCGGAATCGAACCTCCGTAACATCCCTAGTGTGTAAGCACAATACTAACGTGTTTTTATTAACGTGTAGATACTGGGCAAGTGTGGACATCCCGCACGGAACGAACGGTTTCCACGCTATCTGCCCCTTCTGCGCTGCGCCCCTGCAGGGAAACCCTGGCTACGTGCGTCTCATCTTTCAAGACAACCTCGACTGAATCTCAAGCGCACAGGTAACACATCTCATTATATATATTGATTGGGTACACTATTGAGACCGCTCTCCTATCATCGCGGGCCTTCTGCTCGCTGAAAGAACTACATCAAAAAACAAATCCCCATCTTGCGCAGAATTTTTGGGTCTGTTCCGCTCAACGTAGATCTAACGCGATTGCGTCAATGTCATAGCCACCTGGGGTAGTGTTGTACGTTGTTTCAACATAGTTTTCTTCTCTCTTTAATTCGTTCTGCGTTCTATAAAAAGTGTGGTTCTATTAATAATAATACGCTAACTAATCTGACTCCGTGCCCGATAATAATACATTCAATTGGTTCTAATTGATATTTTATTTATACCCCGTTTTGCCCACAGGACCGCGTACAGAGCTGAACGCAGAAATGTGCATCGACAACAGTGTCGGTGACGTCATAGCCGTATCACAAGCTTTTACTCTGTGGACAATCGATATTGCTTTTCGCTTTCCGACCAAAACGTGCGAAGAATAACGTTCATTCGACACTCGAGTTTTTTTTTTGACCAATGTATGTGCACACGCACCGAACATATTTGTGTGGACGAATCTCACTGAAAACGCCTTTCATCCAGAACCTGTAGTCACATCATCTTTGTATAACTGGCGATTATCTACTTTGTATATATGACGATATAATGTTATTATAATATGAAAAACAATTTTCGAGTAATTAATATGCAAGGTTAATATAATAGAAATAATCTTATATACTAACGTTATTTTCTTCAGTTTTAAACTCTGCGTAATGGCAGAACAGTACAAGTTATAATATAAATCATATTTTGCCTTACAATTCAATGATTGTATTCAAATTAAAATATTTAGAAGTGTTTAAATTTGAATTAAAAAGATGATTTTAATGTTAAATATGCCATCAGTGAGTGAAATGTCTAGCGACTACATAGAGACGTTTGCAGAATGTGATAAAATAGACACTGTTTATTTTATTTTGATCCATTGTTATTGTGTTTAACTTTTTTTTAAGACTGGAAATTACACCGAAGCTTAGAAAAGACAGGTAGGTTACCAACACTGTTGACAAATCAAAATGCTTGAAGGATGATTTATAATATTAATGACGGTCATTTTGATAATTGAAAAATAAATGAGCAATATTCTCACAATCTTTCTTCATCGTAGTTTTGTAAATTTATAAAATATTGACCGAATGCTAACTGCCATACTCATAAATTTAAATGAGATAGCAGAACGTGGCTTACGTGTAATTCCAGTTTTAAGATTTGGAACAAGTTAACGAAAAAATATTATATTCCACATTATATCACAATATGAAACATAATTATATGTTAAACTACACTGACGTTGTAAGAACCCTGTCTATATACATTATTGGCGAATATTATAAATTGTAATTTATGAGATGCAAATATTTATAGAGATGTTTAATGTTGCGGAGGACATTTGTTACTTTCATTAATTGATGGTAGCGTATGCTATTGATATTTATAAGGTAAAGTGTTTCGAATAACGAAGTATTTATTTGTTGAAGTGAACATGTGAAATAATGATGGCGGATGAAACGTAAGGAACAATTGAGAAAAATATTCAAAGCTTTGTACATCGCGTTTATTGTTTTGATTGATGTGTTGTGTGAATGATTTTAACAAGAAAATTGAATGAAGACATCAACAATTGGAGTTAAACCAACGGTTTCGTCGATTTATTGTCCAGTTAATAATAATTTAATATAAATTGCATCTTAATAATGAACATTGTGAAATCATTGAAAGTAACCTTGACAAAAGGACAATGAGCTCGAAACAACATTGTTACGAAAATTAAAAATCATAACAATGAAATGAATATATTTAATGTGATTTGATTTATTTTAATTATTTGTATGTTGTGTTTATATATTCTATATTCCACTACATGTATCTAAAAGTACAGATAACCAAGAATATAATTTACTCTTTTTTTCTCTTTGAAACTAAAATAAATTAGATTTTTTTTAATCTTAATTTTAAACAGAACGCTGTAAAGGTTTATTCGTTGTGATATGCAGATGTTTTTCCGAAAACAGTAAATGATGACAATGCGAGAATGTGTTATAGGCAAGTTATTTTTTTATAACTACATTATATTCATTTAAGGACAGCCTGTATGATGTATAAGACATTACTTAAATATATTTAATTTACAAATAGGAAAAGGTGAACTAGTAAGTTCGTTAGGTCTAAATCGTTTTCCATAGAGAAGGAACAGTATAAACGTTCCTAAGGATTTTCAGTTCATTTTATTTTGCCGTCACCAACGCACGCCTGTTTCCAGTCACACTATATTGTATGTGCTTGTTTGAATTTTTAAGGGGGGATAATATTCTTTTTAAGCTTTTCATTCAATCGATAGCTCTCTTTTTATATTTTGCGAACCTTAAAATGTCAACCCTTGTACCACGAAGTCTTGATGTGGTATGTTGTATGTGAAAACTGTAAATATCTGTGTTTATTTCGAGGTCCTGTTAATTAATTTATGTTGTGTTAATTACCTTGTAGCGTGTGGTATGCTTCATAGTTATAAGTGAGCCTTTAACAGTAGGGTAAAGCCAACTAGTATATAATTTCTTGCAAATTGTTGGCTTCTAATACGAAATACGATATTTAAGGTTTTATTTTCTGTATCTGTGCGCAATAGAATTATTTCGAACGTCAAAATACATTTGAAGCGAATCATATGTATATATGGGTAAAAATGTTCAAACAGACGTCTAAACCGATGACATTGTTAAATTTGCTATTGAAGTTTTTTTCTTTTAAATTAATAAATAGAATATGTTACGTGAATAATAAGCACAATGCTAAGGCGTTGGTTTAAAATTTACCAATGGGGCCCAATCGCGGGCATCATTTACAGGTTAATTATAGGTTCTGATCCCCAATTGTCACATGGTGTGATATTAAATGCCATTTATACATTAGTGTTTAAGTATAATAATCACAGATTATCAACAGGCCTTTTTTTTTTCTTTCTAAAAGTAGCACTCCGTTGATACACGAATATAATATTGTTGTAGTAGTAAATTTGGATCGATCGCTAGAGAAATATTTTACACGTCGAACCTCGGACCAGTAAATGTAAAGACAAAGTGTCGCAAACAAAATATCGTAGCCGAAAACAAATTGCCTCTTTTCCTACTTCACAAAATATAACATACGAACAAATCTTGCCGAAGACAGTTCGCATTGTGTAGCAAGGCTTGACTGTCTCACACGAGTTGCTACATGTGTATTTCGTGTTTTATAATCAAATTCGCAAGTTTGTTTGAAGTATCAAATGTTGTGGTTGCGATATTTTGTCTTTACTTTTATTGTTTTGAGCAACCCTACTTAGTTTGATTTAGAGAACTTGTAGAAATAGTATAATAACTTCAACGGCGCTTTATTACTAATAAATAATAATAATTGTAAACGCATCTCATACGGGGAGTTATGTTAGTTACATAGGAGTAGCGTTGTTAGCTTACGAAATTGGAAAATTTAGTTTTTGTACAATTCGAAACCACTAGTTAGTGATAACACGACATTATTGCCGTCTATACGTCAGACATAAGGAATTATTATGCATATGATATCCTAAGAAAGTTCATATGACTGTAATTGTTTTAGACTTTATAAGAGTTCTTGTAAGTTGAATGATTAATTAAATGAGATAAAATATTGTAGAAGGTTGATGCTGCTTTTTAAATAATTTACAATTTAACATCTCGCTGGATAATACGATCCTTTAGCATTTAATGAAATGATGATTTTTGTCTATATTTACTTATGGCTTCATTCTCTGTGTTTTAAAAGATTTGCGTTGCATTGTTGTATGTTTTGATACTTTTAGCGTTATTTTCAATAGGGTGAGATGGTTTGGTCTGAAATAAGTTAAACCCACTGTACGTCAATAACATAAATATTTTTATTTATTTATAAGTTAAATATCTCTAAATGTGAAACGTTCTGATGATCTCCGGCTAACGCGAATCAATATTATTTCTTTTGTTTTTTTTTTCTGTATGTTAAAACAAATAAGAATATCAGTTTATTTCTTATGTAAATGTAACGTGGGTTTAAATTATAACCGGTTGAAGAATCAAAGGAATGACACCGGTAACTCGTAGATATATGTTAGGTAACTGTTTCACGACTGCGACGGTGAACATTAAACAACAACTCGTTCCAACATTAGTCTAAATATGAACTGAATGATAGCCTTAATTTTATTTATAATAATTGCTAGGATAATAAAACTGCTCTTTTGAGTTAGAAATTTGATACGTTGTTTTATTTCAATAACTTTCCAATCTGACTTTGAACCAAGTTTACAGTTAAGGAAGCAGTCATTTATGCACAGCACAGGGCGACGGAATTCACATGTGCACAAAATATTTATAACAGTTTTTTGCGTACTCTTCTGAGCTACATATTACTCTCCTGTAAATAAGCTACGCCATAAGTTACGCCAACTGCTTTTTCTTTCTTGAGTATAATGTCTGCAAATCTAAGGAATCCTAATATAGTTTGCTGGTTTATAATTTCGGATTTATAGTAATTGTCCTTCCTGTATCGACCTTAACAACTTTTCGATTGTATCGCTTAAACATTACAATGGATTAAGGTGATGAGTGTATTTGATAATGTATCGTGTACACTGACACGTTGACACCATTTAGTAACAACCAGATTGCGCTATTGCTGGTAATGGATCTGAATTATAGTCATCGTCAGACTGCAGGAGTCCGCTGCTGGACATAGGCCTTTCCCAAGGCACGCTATTTAACCCGACCTTTATCGGTAAACACCTAGATACTTTCAGCCGTCTTGCGCAGATCATCTATCTCTATCTTATCAAGGGTCGTCCAAACGCGGTCTCCACTTTAAGACTCATCACCCCATCGGGTCCTTCGACAAAGGTGAGCCGCTTAAGCTTGCCACAAGTTTGCACAGTAGGTAGGCTATGTCGGTTACTTACTAATTTATCTACTACTACTACATTTTAATAATTAAGCATGTCCTAATGAAGTATTTATATATTTTGTTATTTAATTTTTTTAATCCGTCAATCTCTCCCATTTTTTCGCTTTCATGTGTAATATATAACATTATTTATAGATAGATCTACAACCGTTTATATTTATATAAATAGGTATGTGTTTATTAACGTATATAATTTATACTAGTAATATAGTAGTAAAAATAATTTTATTAATTTATAAAACTGACTGCATAGGCCCCCGGGCACGCCGCTAAATCCAAAAGTAGACTTGGAAGGAATGCCTGTAGACATTCAAGTCTGCATAAGCTTAAATACTGAGGCTGAAATTTATATAGCGCGCTTAGACTTTGCTTCGACTTAGCTTACGAGTTAAGTAGGCAATGAAATTTATAGTCATATCCTCAGCTTATGCTTAGCATGGCCAAAGTCACCAAAATCCTTGACTTACTCGCCGAATACTTACATGCTCCTAGTAAAATTTTAAAATGCTCTAAAACTAATCGAAAAGAAAGTTTTAAACACACGGAATTTTAACCTAAGCAAAGTTCAAGTACGCTTTATAAATCTCAGCCTTGGGCTCGCATTCGTTTCTTCATTTAACTTATTTTTATAAAGGTGTCGCTTATGAAATACTTTTCTACTCCTCTGACAACGCCGCTTTTGAATCATTTATGGCTAGAGGCGGGGTTCCTAGCTCGAAAACCTTCGCTTCATGTCTGAGCTGGGTGCAAGTCAGACCGTTGTCCATTACAAATGTAAGCAGGTCCTCACAAGTTATTTAATGCCGTTGAAGTATGAAGATACTGAAACCTTATTAAAAATAAATAAGTAAATTTTACCCGGGATGTGAATGAAATGTTTTTACAAACAAACAAATATATATCTCTATCTATCTTTATGTATATACCACAAACATATTTGTATTGTAAATTTAAGTTAAGCAAATATTATTGTAACATTTTTATAAATCGCCCTTAACCTCTTGTACCACTCAATTATGATATAACAAGTATTGTTAATTCACTAGACTAGTTACACTTTGTGGGCACGATTTTAAACTAAGATAATTTACTACTACCTCACGTATTGGGATATTCTTTCTTTTTTCTTTAATTAATCTATAGTTTTAATGTAACAGTAATTCTAAGTTTTATTTAAATTATACTTCATCCGGAGGAGGGGCTTAGCAGCTGTAACACAGGTCTAAGACCTAGCACGGTTGCTACAGAGAAGAAATAAATGGTTGAAATTGTAATTGTAAATCAAATAAATAAATATCAACTTCCTTTAGAAATTGACGTGTGACACCGGACACTATCGTGTATCGTTCTTAAAACTAAAAAAACCATTCACAATGAAACGCAATATTATAAAACAAAAAACTATATTTTAGAGCATAACAGTAATTATAATCTAGATAAATGTAATCAGTTCAATGCAAATTCAGGTTTGTGGTGATTAGCACCCTGACCTGCTGGTCATATGCAGTGGCGACGGCGAGGCCAAGATGGTCGCGGTTCCATTCCCACGCGTTTATCGGTTGCGTGCTGACGATCATGCGTTGCAATCGATTCAGTGTCCCGGGAACACCGCACACTACTCCATTAGCGTCTGTGTGAGATCTTTGTTCTGGGTATTCACTGCAGATAAATTACAATGTTTGTTTTATTTTATTTGGTTGACAAGTTTAATTTAACTCCCGTTAAATTTCTTTTCTTTTCTTTCAATTTTGATTGATTGAATGGCAGTAAAATAAAAATAAAACATGATATAATAGTGTCTCATTATTTGATATTAGTTAGACGAAAGTAACCAAATCAAACCAAAAAAATTGACTTTGTAACCCCAGTATTGTGTTGATTGTCTTTGACGAGTGATCGAGTCAAAGTACCCGACCTAGTCCTGGGTTAGGTCGTTAATATAGACTAAAATATTGATATCCGAGTCGGTGTATTGTTGCCACTGTGAACACTCCACCCGTGTCGCTTACGTCGCATCAGAACCGGGTACGTGTGTTGCATAAGCACCATGCAAGTCCGTATTGTGCTTATGTTATGATTTCATAGAATCGTCGATATGTTAAGTAGGGAATTCTGGGTTGTAAGAACCGGACATAACGCTGTTGTGTTTAGTTTGGTGAGTGTGGAGAGATCAGTTGCTGGCAACGAGGCATTCAATCTCAGTCCTTGGGGGCGACAATGCATTTGTACTTTGAATATTTGTTGAATAGAATATGAGTAAATCAATAGAATATTTATTGTACGTAACCACCTATAAGCAACCCATAAGCATGAGCCTACTCTTTAACTGGGTTGTCACTTTTTTTTTCATATATACACTGCCGGCCAAAAGTATGGCGTCGCGCGTTGTCGTGTAGGAGCAGCGGGGAAGACCGATTGACCAAAGATGGATGCAGATGTGCGAGCTTCTCCATCACGTCTTCAGTTCTTCACAGTAAACATCTGCAGTAATACTCATGCCGTTTGGTAAAAAGCTGTGATGAATCACACCGGCGCTAGACCACCAAACAATGACCATCAACTTTCTTAGATGTAATTTTTCGTCCAGAACAGAACCGGGCAAACCATTAACGGGTTGCGCGTTCGTTTGTAAAGTTCTCTCCGTAAACGTTGTTGATGTTACGTTCCGTTTGTCCCGCGTTGATGCCACGACGGAACTCATATTCCATAATTATACGAAATTTAAAGTATCCATTATGACGAAAAATGTTCAAACGTAATGAAATTGAAAATACAAAGCTAATCAATAAAATGGCTTCGTAAAAAGAATGTCATGTTTTTAAAACAAAATTAATTTGAATTTAGAATTCACAGCCAATCATAACTTTTTTTTGGTTTGAAATGGCCAATACTCAAGAACGGCAATTTCATAGGTAAAGACCTTATATCAAGATTACGGTTACGTTCACGTTTATATTGAGGTTTATAGAATCCTTTATAAATAAACAAATTAAATTAATTAAAAAAAATTGTCGTGTTCATTCATTACTTTCTATAGTAGTTAATATTCCTTTGTATTCTTAAATAAAAAATTAGCTTAACTCACTATTTCCACAGCGAAACCTGTCCATTACCAGCACACGTTACAAATATCTCACGGTTCTGTGGAAGATGTCGAGCAACCCATATTGTACCGCTTTTAGTTGAGTTATCTAAAACCTATAACACGAAAAGTTTTTAAAGCTAAAAAAATGTAAAAAATTAAACGTTAACTAAAATAATTATATATATATAATAATAAATAGTTCTAATACAAAGCAGCGATTTCACTAAATTGAAAACGAACACGATTATTTCAATTCTTCGACATTTTGCAATATCTGTGCTCGTGTGCGTTGTCTTCAATCATGTTTATTGTCCAAATCATTTTTAGTCTCAACGGAAATAATTGAAAGGTGTTAAAAATATATTGTAAATAAACAAGTTGCCTGTACCCAGATTAGTCCGATTTAGCCGAATGTTTGCCTCATTTTTATTTTATTTCTTTTTATCTATTTTTTTTTATGAATGAGCCTGTTATGAATTAAGTAATTCTATTGTTTAATTCTGAAGTTCTTCATCAGAACGAAATCGTTATGTAAAAAAGACCGTAAGAAACAAAGATTAAAATAATCGATTTATGATCCTTGAACAATTTTCCAAGGTGCGTTTGGTTGGTTCTTATGATCTAAATGGTTTATAAATTTACAATTAAGAAATGCATTCGGTGAAAGGACAGCGTCATGTATCGTTTTATCGCTTGTTAATTCTACAGCTGGCCCTGTCTCAAGATTGACATTTACCGTAATCACCCGATGGCTGATGGACGATTTACATATCAGAAATCTCCCACCGAAAACTCTTATCAATCTGGTTAATTTAGTGTTGGTGGTAGATACAACTGAAATATAATATCACCTGCCGGGGATAATAATCTAAAATATAAAATCCACAAAGTTGTTCATGTCTACGAACTAGAATTTTAATGGGCCGCCAGAGAAGACGGTTAGACAAACAGCGAGTTACTTGTTAACTAGAGTTATATTAATTATGATTTAATAAATTGTGTACCGATGTCGCATGATATGTATTCTTTATTGGATGCGTGCCCTTTTTTGGTGACTCGTGTTGGTTTCTTAGCACGATGGTTTTCCAAGGGGAGAAATATTTTGTGCAACACCAAATATTGAATTCTGATTCGGATCTATTTGTACAAAGTTCCGAGTCTCTGTCCTCCCATCGGAACCTTCCTTCTATGTCAACGCTTTCTATGTCACATCGGATTATGTAAAGTGATAACGAGTTAGTGCCGCTGTGTTAATACAAACACATATAGTACTAAAATAATCGTATGTAAGAGAATATTATCATTATTTTTGTATTTACTTGAGCAAATCCTTTGGAGGGATTCTGGGTCCGCACGTCGAATACATGGAATTTTCCTTCTAAAGTCGTAGCGACCAATTTGTTCATTGGTATGTCTTTTCGGTCAAATTCACTCGAACATACCTGGAATAATTATAAGCTCCACTAATCGTTCTCAATAATCTTATATTGATTGTGATGGATGGAATTGGCAAGATGTCGCCGTCCACTTTTGTCTGGAGCTTCGAACGGTGATGGTGTCAAGTCGCAGATAGTTTCAAGAAAGGATCCATTTGACAGGGAAGGACCACGATCACACAGAATAAAAAAGAAAAAGCACAATGACGATGATATGTTTCTAATGGTGTGAGTAGGAATCCGGAGACTCCATAATAGGTAACTCGGCATTCCACATAAATGGATCTTGAATCTTTGTTGAGGATATATATGTCATAGGAGATTTTTAAAGTAACACCTGGGAGAGGGGATAAGCGCACCTATAACAATAGTGTACTACATATATCATAAAACGCTAACTTTTTATCCTCATATATAACAGAGCGTTGCCATTGATGATATACTAAAGTCACGGCCCATTCAAGCCCATAGATTAACGTTATAAATATATTTTCTTGAATCAATCTTATTCCCTAAACTTAGATGCCCTGAGGCGGGTTAAGAATAATTAATATTACGTTATGTAAATGTCTGAGCAGCGCAGATTTTGTACTAAATAGAATTGGTATCAAAAATTATCAATTATCAGCATTAGTACAGTACAGTTGCCAATGCGCTTGTGAAGTCTACCATACTTGGTAAGCGCATTTGCATTATCCAGGCTAATTCACCATGGAATACATAACAACAAATCGAATATCCAAAAAGAACTTGTAAAATAATTCTTCGCGCTCCTTATAAAGTGCCCACAGTAACAGTAATAATGGGCAATAGGAAAATGCTTTTTCGTATTTTATGAGTGAAAAGTTGCAGTAAAATATCTTTGGTTGTACTGTTTGTATCGAGCCGTTTTGACACCATTTTAAACACTGTAAAATAAAAAGTGAAAACGGTTTCCCGACATTTTTCTATTATTACCTAAAGCGTCTCTGCGCGTCTTTTCATATGCAATTTGTTCGCAAGGATTCAATGAACACTACCCTATGAGATCCTCAGCTACATGCCTTATGGTCACTCTACGATCTGCCATCTTCAGTGAGGGATGTGGATGGCCGTCCTTTGCGAAGTTCATCCTCCGTGGATGTTCTGCACAGCTTAAGCCCTTTGGCCCGGGGTGCAACTGTGGAATATGGAGGCACATAGTCCCCTTTCCACCAAGTCGTGGCCTATTTATATGTTTTTATATTTTATTTTATATTTTTATTGATATGCGCACTAGACATAACCGATTATCTTTACTTTTGGAACACTCCTCTTAATTTCGCCAGTATTTTCACATAATATTTAAAAAATCTTAATTTAATATCTACAATTTTTAATCGATCAACTTAAGATCGGAACGAAACGGAAGAAAGAGAACAAAAAGATATTGCAACAAAACAAGTGTCTTGTAAATAATTGTTAAAAAGACATACCCCATTCTTCAAGTTGCACTCCCATCTCAAGGACATGGTGCGAAGGTCGAACATCTTAAGATCACCATTATCGTATCCAGCGACCACAATTCTCTCGGCATTATTGTAAGAGTTACCAAAGCTGACAGACCAACAGTCGCGTTTCGTCTCACCCTTCATCGGTTGCATGTTAGCTACGGGTTTCCCTCTTTGACGTGGATCCCAAACTTTCACGGTCCCTTTAAATATTTTACGGAAATTATATTAATATATATTTTTACATATTTATAATAGGGTGAAAAAAGTTCACCTGATGGTAAGTGATGAGTGCAATCCATAAATACATATATCTGTCCTCAACAAAGTCCAAAAAGATGCACATGCGTTGTGTTCTCGTTTCCTGTCGTCGGTTGTTCGGTTCCCTACTCACCATATGAAATACATCAGCTAAACATTTAAGGCTTGTATTAAGTGAAGATGTGTTACAAATTATTATAGCAGCAAAAATCTGGGCTAGCAGGGCTATAATTATAAATGATAAGAATGTCATAGTCATAAATTTAAAATAAAACGTAATTTAAGTTGAACACATTTTGTTCCAACAGTACGGGCAATCAATTTAGTAATGGTGTCTTGTGATATATTGTTCCAAATTTCGCATAATTATTAATAATTTTGAGTACTACGTAAATTCTACGTTTTAATCCGAATAGTTCAAACTTGGATTCATCGGTCCATAGCACTATTTTAAAATCTTCTTCAGTCCAATCTCAATGGGCAACACCCACTGCATCCGTTTTTTCTTGTTTTGCGCCCTTAGCAGAGGTTTTCGAACGGCAAAGCGACCATACAACTTCGCATCTCTGAGCCGCCGGTTTACTGTAGTCAACGATAAACGTTTGACTACAGTAAAACTCTGGTTTTGTTTACTTCAACGCGGATTTCTGGTGCTGTTAAGCGTCTATTACGCTTGCTGGTAACAACAATGAAATTATCTTCATTAGCCGTGATAGCTCGGGTAATAATAAGTCAGAAACACGTGTTTTCAGGATCTAAATAATCCTAATTATTGACCAATACGTAACCAAAGCAAAGTAATTAGTAATGAGGACATTACAAAAATAGTATTACGACTCTACCACCTAGCTCTTTTTGTCGGTGTTTGAAAGCAATAGATGTGTATTTTCCAATAACTTAAAAGTAAACAAAATAATGACTTCTTTAAATATTCGATACTAACAATACAATATGCAGATGCGCATTTATTTTATTTATCCTATGGGATTTTATTACAATTGATGGATAATTATGTTGTTTATGAGCAATCTTAAACTTTTGGAGGCAGGATATGTACATAGCATGTACCATATAATTAATCTTATAGATAAATGAATGCCCAGGTAAAGGGGAAAGACCTTGAGACCCGTCTCCTGCAACATGCTTCCACACATAGATAAATAGTAGCTACTTCACCCAACTATTGATAATATTTAGAGGGTCAAAAGATAAACAATATTGGTTTATGAGCCTATCACCTGCAATATAAAAAATTATATGCAAGCGAACCAAGTATGATCCCCGTGCCAGCACCAATGCAAATGTTAATTTTGAGTGCTAGATTATCACATGCTTGGGGAAGAATGAAAGCATTGTGAGGAAATTTACATATCCAAGAAACATTAAAAAATATTTCACAGACATGTGAGGTCCACCATCCATGTTCGACTACCCACGGAGCCCTGCGGCATTAGAATTTACCTGGTGTCCATATACTTAATTTTGTAGTATGGCAAGGAAAAGAATTGTAGTATCCAGCATAGAAATAATGGTATAATTGTGGAGATACTATGCTTAAATATTATCTATACATCAACTGCAGCATTAACTACAAACAATAAATGTTAATATTGTATTTCTTACACGTAATGAATTATATACATTAATTTTGTTTTAGCTTTGATTTAGAATAAATTTACACAATAAAACAAATTTACAAATACTAGCAAGTTCAACAACTTTCATTCATTTCCTCACTGTGCACAGCTGAAGATTTTAGAAGTGAGACTTGATTTAATCAAAGAGAATACCAATTTATGCTTACCATCTCTGCTTCCAGTGACAATCTCAGGGGCACCACAATTATTGGTATTACCTCCTGTACCATCTACTGAATTTATTATATCTGTGTGTTCTTTAGTTATATAAACTTGACAACTTTTTTCTAAATCCCTAAAAATAATAAAAAGAATAAAAAGTTTGAGTAGTATGTATATATAATCTTTCTTTAAGTAAAATCAAGAACCGCAAGAAGATATGGTTATACTATTGGTATATATATTTGAAAAGCTGTGATGATCTGGTTGGTTATAATAAAGGTACTCCTGAGAAGTCAGGTGGACAATGTGTCTATGCATGTAACTCTCGCAAAGCTGTATTAATTGAACAATATAGACAAGACACAATTTTGTTTGGTATAAATATACTCATACAATAGAACACTACAACTAAATCAAAACTGTATTAATTAACACTTTTAAGGAAGAAGACACAAACCATATTTCTAAGGTTCCCTTAAAATCGCCTGTTGCTAATCTTCGTTCAATATCACTGCTCGCACCAAATGTACCACATTTAAATGAATTAGGGCGCTCAATATCCTTCACTTTGTTAATTTTTCCTGATGTGATCTCAAATATTTCTATAGTTCCACTGCCTTTAGGAAGTGATCCGATGACCACAAATTTTGCAGAACATGGTATCCATTTACAGTCGAATAAAGAATGGTTTAAATTGTGTTCAATGTGCGTAATAATTTGAGGTGTGACTTGGTTTTCCATTATGAACCCTTAAATAGAACCAAATTAGTAATACATTACACGTTGCTCGATAAAACAATAAGTTACCATGACAACCAAATAACAATAACTATATGACACTGACGTGCCGTTATTGTGGTGCGCAATATTCACTGACTATTAATCAATAAAACGATAAAACAGCTAGATATTATAAAGAGAACTTCTGAATTATCTTTTGGTACAGAAAAACGTAGAGAGCCAGGAAACAACCACGGTGTAAAAATTTTACTAAATAGGGGAAACAAAATATTTGCAAACGTTGTATTGGTTTGAAATCGTTGATACTATTCCCGATTTATCAACTATTGTATTTAGTGATTATTTAATATGATATTCAATAAATTTCTAAAATTTAAATTCATAAATATTTCATAAATACTCACTTTTGGTAAGTGAAAGTAATAACATGATTATATCTCGTAAAGTGCGTTATGTATTTCTATATTTACATTACATGGTGGTTTTAACCACGTTCATCACTATTTTCCTCTTATTTTGTATCTGAGTAATTTTTATTCACGTCCAGTAATGAGTAATCTCAACCAATCGCTCAAAGGTAGTCACTGTGAATAATTAACAACCGGATCGCCGATCTATATTTCATTTTGTCATAATCTGTGCAACACAATTTGTTTTCTTATTGTAATTTTCATTTTTCACATAAAAGGAGAAAATCAATACCACTGTCATTAATGGTCTCCTATACATACTTCAACATCAAATGTTACTTCAAAGTCATTCTGCCGCGTATGTAATCTGTATTTTTTAAAAATTGAATAGATGGTAAACGAGCAAGCAGCTCACGTGATAGTATTTTTTTTATGGCTGATGGCCCCTATTGGCCCGAGGGTTTTTACAGCTACATCGGGTTGAAAGGTGGCCGAGCGCTTAGGGCACTCAGCCGAGACCTTTATCAACGGGATCCCGGAAGATCCCGGGAGCCTTGGCTTGGATCGTAACCCTGGACGCGAAAGCAACTGACTTGAGGGTGCTCGTGAGGGCCGAACCTGGCCTCGGTCAATTACTTCTGACGGATTAACTAAATTACTGACATTATTATTATTAATGACATTTACTTCTAATTCAGACTGCGTTGGAGCTGGAGAAGAAGTAGCGCAAGAAACTCCAGCGACGCTCCTATCTATACTAATTGGTGAAAAACCAGCCTGAAATATGGCTGTTTGTGACGCCCTCGCCGTCGGCGTGAGCGGTAAGTTGGTGCAATGTTAGAGTGTAGTGTTTTGAGCAGGGCTTGGGCCCTAGTGGTCACGTCATTGGGGTCGTCGAGGGCGTGCCTTGTCTCCTTCGGACCGGATTGGAGGCGTTTACAGATAGCATCTGGTTTAAATCTGGACGCGTCATCAGAGGTGTCATCGGCGAAGAGGGCTAGCTAAACATCGCGAGTGCGCGGAATATCGTTGGTGTAAAGTGTGTAGAGGACGGGACCGTATGATTAGTACGATACGAGGCATCCCGAACTCTAAAAGTTTATATATGAGTCCGTTGTGCCAGACCACCGCAAATTTTTGATGATGCACACAACTTCGGTGTGTGTGACCGGTGTCATAGAATCGCGAAGGACATATAAAATGAACATTTGCACCAGAGGAGTCTCAGATACGCTACCGGCCTTTAAGAAAGTCATAAGCTCTTTTCTTGAAGTTCTGCTGGTGACAGCTGATTTCACAGTATAGTTTTGCGTGGTAGAAAAATTCGCGTAAAGCGCACAGTGGTGGATTGCCAACCATCGATAATATGAGGATAAAATTTTGAATTCTATCGTGATGTTTGATGTTTAAACTCAACAGCTGGAATTAGTCCAAATAACTCCATAGAACACCCCCCATGGTCTCTTCGTAATGCCGGTGAATAAAACCGATCGGAAAGTACCTGATCTTCAACCTTGAATTCCTTGACAATTCCTTGAATGCGGTCAAATGTAAGGAGACTGGGGTGCCCGGTCCACAGTATTCCAAGTAATGTCGAACTTGAAGATTTTATAATGGTACATTCTCGCCATGTTGAAAGTCGAAGGAAATATGAAATGAGAAAAATCACATACATAGGTATGTGTATTTTTATTCATTATTTATTTAGTTAACTTTTATGTACACAAAGCGTTTATATAAGAACACTAATACAAGAAAAGTATGTACAAAGGCATAGATTATTTTGCAATATCTGCAATCTATTTAGCAGGCCTGGTGTTGGATATATTATATGAAAAAAAAAGAAAAATAGAGAAAACAAATATTTAAATAAATACGGGACTATATTTATTCATAATGCATATAAGTACATAAATAATAATACATATAATATTTAATGTAAACCTAAACAATAAATATATATATAGCATACAATAAAGCTAACATAATATTTCATTATATGTATATAAAACTGGATAAAGATAAGTAATATTCCTTCACTAGTTTTTTAAATAGCACAATAGTTCTCGAGGCAAGATTTTTTTCACAAACGAATTCAGTGCACAGAGATGGAGAAAATAGGTATATCCATAGCTCCTACATTAGTAACAATGACACAAACATATTTGTCCACAGTTAATAATAGTGGTATTGAGCAAGATAAAAATATAAGATGGTAATGCCATAAATTTTATTCAATGGTAGAAAGTTTCACTCAAATTTTACTTATTCCGCAATTTTAAACAAGCCCATTATTAGCACATTTTCACATGTGACCCATCTACCTTTAATGATGAATCATGTATTAGATTTTGCAAGTTTATACTAAACCTTACCTTATTTTACCAGTACGGTGGTTTATTAATTATTAATAGTATATTAATTTTTGCGTTGACAACTATTAATTATACAGTCCTATTGTACGTAGTACAGATTTCTACATCGGCATTCCTGGATTTTTGATAATAAATCTAAAAAATCCGATTAATGAAACTATAAGTTCGATTCTCATGTCATTAATAGTATTATTTTTTTATTTTGGATTCAAAAGACACGTAATAATACCTCTATTGTATTCGTAATTTCGACCATTTATTAATTGTTTATGTAGCATTTTGAAGTTACAGCCCTAGAAAAGCATTTTTCAAGATGTCAAATTGTTAATTCCATTCATTATCTATTTTTTTGTTGTCTTGTCACATTGTTAGTAATTTGCCGTAAAAATCGTTTGTAATTTGTGGTTTATGATTAAAAAAGAATTGTCCTGAATGTATAAAACTGTTTACTTAGACAAATACGATTTCTGTCATTAACTATGAGTGATAAAAAGTATAAACAAAGTGTAAGTATTAGAATCTTAGTTTTAAATTCTTTAAAAAAATAATATAGGTATTCTGTTAATACTATTTGTCTTACAGAAAGCAGATATCGCTAAACAGTTCGATTTGCCTGAGCGTCAATCGAAAATTACATCTTTGCTCAATCAAGCTGGGCAAGCGTACTGCATATGCCGATCTTCGGATAGTTCGCGGTTTATGATGTATGATTTTTTTTGCTAACAGATACAAGCTTAACTTATACGCATTTTAATTACTAAATGAAATGTCGCTTTACTAATAATTGGGTGATATTAGAATAATTTTCTTGAAGACATTGCTAACATTTTGTGTCCCCAAGTTTTCTCTTTTAATATATACCTATACCTTCTAATTATAAGTTTTCTCTATTGGTAAAAATTCATATTAATTAAAAGTCATAATATGGTGTTGCTTAAGCTAGCCTTGTTCTGTATGCTAGTTAATCTTTTCATTAATCAAAACAAATCTAAATATGTACAATAAGTTATTTTAAAAACGTAAAATTTGTATGCAAAAATATGCGGATTTTTATATATTTTTTTGTTTCCGCCTATATTTCCTATTAAGAGAAATAATTAATTTGATTATGTTTTCACTAATAAATGTATTACTGAATTGAATTGAATAATCCCTTTTACACCTCATAAATCATCTGCAGTAGACAAATAATTATCATTCTTTATTTGCAGAGCATGCGATTCTTGTGAAGAGTGGTACCATGGAGACTGTATTAATATATCAGAAAGGGAAGCAAAGTACATAAAGAACTATTTCTGTGATCGCTGTCGTGAGGAAGATCCCAGTTTGAAGACAAGGTTTAGACCACAGAAAAGAGAAAATGATGGTGATTCAGGTTTGTGCAAGTTTTTTTACTTCATTTTTTTTTAGATTATTGATCTACTGATTTTAGAGGTATAAAGGTGCTAGAATTCAACAAACTGACTGAGCATGTAGGTGGACCTATTAAGAAAATACATAGCGATTAAAAATATAATAAGCTTATTGTTTTGGGATGTCCCTTGTTTAGTTAAAGAGGGTGGTATATTCCTTATCCATATTTCAAATGAGCTATATACAGTGGTGGTCATATAATTAGAAACACTTCTTATGAACAAAGAAAGTATAACTTCAACATAAATATTTTTGCAAAAATATGCGGATTTTTATATATTTTTTGTTTCCGCCTATATTTCCTATTAAGAGAAATAATTAATTTGATTATGTTTTCACTAATAAATGTATTACTGAATTGAATTGAATAATCCCTTTTACACCTCATAAATCATCTGCAGTAGACAAATAATTATCATTCTTTATTTGCAGAGCATGCGATTCTTGTGAAGAGTGGTATCATGGAGACTGTATTAATATATCAGAAAGGGAAGCAAAGTACATAAAGAACTATTTCTGTGATCGCTGTCGTGAGGAAGATCCCAGTTTGAAGACAAGGTTTAGACCACAGAAAAGAGAAAATGATGGTGATTCAGGTTTGTGCAAGTTTTCTTACTTCATTTTTTTTTTTAGATAATTGATCTACTGATTTTAGAGGTATAAAGGTGCTAGAATTCAACAAACTGATTGAGCATGTAGGTGGACCTATTAAGAAAATACATAGCGATTAAAAATATAATAAGCTTATTTTATTTTAAGTTTTGGGATGTCCCTTGTTTAGTTAAAGAGGGTGGTATATTCCTTATCCATATTTCAAATGAGCTATATACAGTGGTGGTCATATAATTAGAAACACTTCTTATGAACAAAGAAAGTATAACTTCAACATAAATATTTTTGTAAAAAATATACACATTCAATAATTAATAATGAGTCTTACACATGTAGGAGTTTATTTTCTGTTACTCGCCACTTGGACGCCTAATTATAATTTAAAAAAATTATCCATATTTTTTTGAAGAATTACATTTCGTTCTTGGCTTTTTCTATTATTTTGGCAGCAATTCAAAATTTAATCTGAATTTTATTTTGTTCAAAATGGGCAAAAATAAAAGTTGTGTGTCAACTAGGCAAATAATTGTTAATTTACATATAGATCATAAGTGGGCGTACAGAACATTAGCTGAGCATTTAAATTGTTCTGTTATGAAAGTCTTTAATGTAATTGATTGCTAAAAAAGACCCAAGTAAAGGTTTAAAAACAAAGATTTTTCGCCTCATGACCAGAGAAACAACTCGTAAAGACTGATACGCCGAAGATTAGTGGAAGCTAAATTGTTTGGAAGAATCTCTCGAAAGGTACCGCTTCTTACCAAGCAGAGAGATGCGATTATTATTCTCTAAAAAATATGTTAATTGGACATTACGAGAATGGAAAATGTGTTATTTTCAAATGAAACAAAAAAAATTTGGTAAATTCCGATGGAAAGCGCTATGTTAGACATCCTGTAAACAATGCTTTTAATTATAAATAAACAAGGAGTATAGTCATGCACGGTGGTGGTAACATTAAAGTTTGGGGGTGTTTTTCCGGATGTGGAGTTGGACCCGTTCGGAAGATTGTAGGTACAATGGATCAATGGCAATACAAAAATATCTTAGAGCATACAATGATTCCCTACTCGGACGATCATTTGTCTGTAATCTAGATCTTTCAGCATGACAATGACCCTAAACACACGGCCAATAGCGTCAAATGATTCCTTAGCGAACAGCATATATCCGTTTTAGACTAGCCAGCAAATACTCCGCATTTAAACCCTATAGAAAATCTCTGGTAAATTGCTAAAAAGAAAGTCTGAAACAAACGTAACACCAGTTAAAACTATATGAAGCATTTGTTGAAGCATGGAATTCAATCCCACTAGAAAAATGTATGAAATTAATTGAATCAATGCCAGAACGTTGCAGTGCTGTTATTGAAAATAAGGGATATGCCACTAAATATTAATTATATCTATTGGTAGGCTGATGGATAGTAGCTATTTCCTAAATAACAATATTAAATATTAATACTTAAAAAAATAGATTTTGTTGTTGATTCTAATTAGTTGACCATTATTGTTCATACCTTAAAACTGATAAATGTAATATTCAAACTGCATGTGTGTAATGGTATTTATATTGTTTTTCTAATAAATTATAAATCGTTGAACATATGGCCTATTTATTGTTTAATTTCAAAATAAAAATGATTGCGGTGAAGTATCTTACATAATGTCAAGGACCGTTGGTAGTGTATCTAATTATATGACCACCACTGTATGTGTGAGCTATATACCATATATATGAGATATGTCAAAAGCTTGCAGTGTGCTTTTGTCTATAGTAATATTACCTTCATTATTGCATAGGGGGTTTCAGTGTGTACACATGCTTCTTATACATTTCAGTATTATAAGCTGTACTGTGATGTAAACATTGACTTGTGCATGGATGTAGTGGCATCTAATAAGAATAGTTTATGAACATTCAGTACTCTGCTTGCCATATTTATATAAATAAGTTGATGGGTGTGTAGAAGTCTTATTTGAGTACTCATTGTAGGGCTCTTCCTATCTCTATGATTACTCATTTGGCTGCATACCCCCACCAGTCAATGCAATATACCAGTTAAGACTGGTAAAGTGTGTAATACATTGTTTTGGTTACATAAAGACGAGCAGGGTCTCTACAATGTCACATAATATTGATGACTATATACATTATACTGCTGGTTCCTTTCTCACATACTTTGGGTGATCTTATCTGGTGTTGACATTTGACATTGCGAAACCAGACATTGCGACTCAAAATAATTTATTAATGTTAAATTCATTAATTTCTAGTTTTAATGAGCAGAAGTTGGGCAATAATTGTTGTGTAATTATGTCAACATTTTTGTGAAAAAATGGATAAACTGGGGCTTTCTTCTTATTGATATTCTTATGACGAATGCCCTTTCTCTTTACTTTCAAAGCTTAAATTGCTACTAAGGTCATAAATACTTGGTTTCTTCTTTCTTCCGATACAAATGGGTCAATTACCTGAGCCTTATCACTATCATTATCATTCTATTTCATCTAGATCTGTTACTTTTACTAAAGAGGAGTGAAGTTCCATTCTAAACTGAGATGCTAAATTTTGTTCAGAAATTTTTAAGTTTCCAGAATTTTACTTGCCAAACTTTTTTTCGTGGAATTTATTTCGTGTGCTCTTGAATTGTTACCAGTAACTAAATCCATTGATGAACAATTCTATGGGTCCCTGAGATACAAGATATGACAATAGTCCATAAAGCTACCTACCAAGCCAATTTGTAATTTATAGATTATTTATTGGGCTGGATACCATAGGGTTATTTGCTCCTATGAAACCAATATATAGGATAAATTAAAATATAATAGTTAATTGATTCTAAAGGTTTTTATTGTATTCAATATTAACAATAAGAAAAACAACCTTATCTAATCATTTGTATAATCATGAAAAATTTTAATATTTCACTCTCAACAGGACGTGATGAGAGAAAAAAGAAACGTAAAGATAAAGACCATTCAGAAAACAAGTCATCCAAGAGACTAAGTACTAAAGATGGCTGCGGAGAATGTTCTGGGTGTTTACAAGAACACAATTGTGGCCAGTAAGTGTTATTAAATATTTAGAGAGAATCATATTAAGCTGCAAGTTTTCAGATTAGTGTGAATTTAATTCTATTATATTTTAATCACATTTAAATTTTTTGGTCTTAATTAGTATAAATCAAGTGATTCAATTTTCTTAAGGGAAAGCACTATTTTCAACTATAAGCATAGTTCTTTGAAGCAAAATGTATGATATTTTTTCATATGTGTTAATGAACACCTTAATTTCCAGCTGTGATGCATGTGAGGATATGTTCAAATATGGAGGAAATAATAAGCTCAAGATCAAATGTAGACAGAAATTATGCATTAAGGACAAGAAGGCATTGCGGCAATCCAGGTTAGAACATTATTTTGAGAGATTATATTAGAGTGAAATTTTAGAGATGGAAATGAGGTTGCTAAACAATTTATAAAACTTTTGTTTAATATATAGTATATTAAACAAAAGGTTTATAAATTGCTATAAATCTTATATATATATATATATATATATATATATATATATATAACAAAGTGTTATGCAGTAATTTCTTTCAAGTGATTACTCCAAGAAAGTAAAAAGTTAAAGAAGTACATATAATTAGATTTTTGATCTACTATAATTGGTGAAAAAATGCTTTATTAAATTATACAAAACAGAATATTACCTGGTAGAAAATAGATTGTCTCTCACATTGATCTTCTGTCATACATATATTACAGCAGTAACAGAATAAAGAAAAAGCATCATGAAAGAGAAACATATGAACCAGAAGAATCAATATCTCATCTGCAAACATCAGAGCCCCGGCAATGCTATGGTCCGCAGTGCACGAGAGCAGCGCAGTTTGGCTCCAAATATTGCTCAACACAGTGTGGCATGAGGCTTGCTACTGCCAGAATTTATCAGGTGAGAATTAAACTCTTCTCTTCTTTAATTTAATTAGTATTTATAGAAATAGAAACAGTGGTAGAGCCACACTGCAGTTTGTTCTTGTTACTGGTTGGCTCATTCGGGGTAGGAAGGACTATGTCCGCACAGAATGCCAACTTAAAATAGGAGCATAATGCTGCTGTGTTTTGTCTGGTTAGTGAAGGGATCCGGATACCCTTCTTGTTTGTGATCAAGCATGTTTTTGAAGATTGTTAGCAATGCTATAATTACTAACATTGCCTTTAATCACTCCCAACTAAGCTTAAATGCTCGTGTTAGGAGATGGTTCACAACAATAGGGGTGACCACGCATCTGCATTATGACTTCGCGGTTGAATCTTGGTGCCATGGTCTCCATAAATCTCCGTTATCAGGGGAACTGTGCTTGTTTATCACACACTACCTATATCTGTTGGAGTAGTAGGGTTTCAGTGAATAGTGATAATAGGGTAGAAAGTTTTTCGTAAATGACAGCACGCCCCAGCTGATAACTAGTCATAACACGAAGGATCGGGCACGAAAAATTAGTATTCTTCTACAGAATACTACCTTAAAATTCGTTTCCTATGTACTTTGTTTTTACGTACCTGACCATAGTTGTACAGAAAAACCTAGGTCATCACTCCCTAATTCCATACATTATTATTACAATTTTATACAAGGAATTTATTGGTAAGGATCTTTATTGGGAGGTATATTTAGTGACTAATTAGAAACTTTTAAAGCTAAAATTATAAAAATACTCGCTGTCTAAGGAAGTTACATATGTGCTAGGAAAACATGTCATTACTATTAATTTATAATTAGTTTATATAAATTATTAATCCTTATTTAACAATGTATAAATATTCCTCTTTTTATCTTAAGTTATTGTGTAACTGGTTTTAATTTGCTGGGTGTGTTTTGGCAACATATGGCCATTTTATTATTATTATTATTGACAAATCAAGTTACATTTAATTATATTGGTAATTTTATTAAAATGTATATAAAATATCATGAAAATGTAAAACAGGCTTTTTGATTTTTTGCATCACCGAAATTAAGTTATCCCCGGGGAGTCGAGGAAGCGCGGGCGGCCATGTGTAAGCGCTTATTGGCTCTCTAGTCGTACTCTGCCCCGCGCACCGATACGGCACCCCGATCGCTCCTGGTGTACGGTCGCTTTCAAAATTTAATTCTAATTCTTTTTTAAATAAAAATTGTCAGTTTTATTTTTGTGGAACTGTAATGTACATTTGTAATTAGTAAGAAAAATGCTACTAACTTCCGTCCGCAACTTCGCGCAAAAATATGTAGCCTTCCAGACTATAATCTATGTCCGTGCTAAATTTGATCCATACATACATCCGTACTTTCGCATTTATGATGTTAGTGAGATGATGATGATTTATTATATAACTAACATAGACATAAAAAATTAAAAACAAAAACATTATTCGTAATCAATTTGCAGAAATTAATTAACTATTGCGTTCGCCACAGTACCCAGCTATCCCCCTCCACGTTACGTACACCGCTATATTATTTGATCTATTTCATTTTATTATTAGGTACTCCCTCAACGTATCCAAGAGTGGTCGCTGTCAAGTTGCGTTGCGGAGCAACATAATCGTAAATCATTGGAAGTTGTACGCAGCGCTCTTGCCAAAGCACAGGCCGCACTGCGCGCACTAGACCGACAACACACCGAGTTGGATGCTTTAGTCGCTCGGGCGAAAAACGCTGCTATCGTACAAAACGACGAGAAGGTGAGATGATACTATATTTTTTTTTAATTTTTGCTTTAATAGCGTTGGATCTTCAGAAGGTTGTATTAAGGAGTTTTGGATATCCTCCTTGTATATCTGTTAAGAACAAGTAAACCAATCTCTTCTATGATTGGGTGTGACTAGGAATATTATCTCACTAATTTAACTTCTCTATTTCAGGAAGCTGACGACGAAACATCGATGTATTGTATAACATGCGGTCACGAGATCCATTCTCGAACTGCTGTTAAACATATGGAAAAATGTTTCATTAAGTACGAGGCCCAGGCTTCCTTTGGCAGTCGACATCGCACCCGTATAGACGGACAAAGCATGTTCTGTGACTACTACAATCCTGTTAACGGGACTTATTGTAAGAGATTGAGGGTAAGTGGAATATCTCTCTTATACACCTATTTATTAGCATATATGTACATGTTTTGAAATTTATCACAATGTTAAGGGTCAAAGGTTTTTAGGTGTTTGTCGGGTTTTTTTGTAGAACGGGAGTTTTTGTTAAACAGAATAGAATATTTCTAAAAGTGTAATGATGAAATAATCTTTTGATGTTCAGGTGATGTGTCCAGAACACTTCAAAGATCCTAAAGTGAGTGACACAGACGTCTGCGGCTGCCCTTTAGTCCGGGACGTGTTTGAACCTAACGGGGAGTTCTGTAGGGCTCCGAAAAAGTCCTGCTTGAGGCATTATCAGTGGGAGAAACTGCGAAGAGCAGAGATTGATATGGAACGTGTCAGGGAATGGTTGAGGCTAGACGAGCTTGTCGAACAGGAGAGAAGTATTAGATTGGCAATGGCGTCTAGGTTAGTGTACTAGTACTGAAGTGTAAAGATTTGTTTGTATTATTTATAAATGCTGTGTGTATTATATTTTTTATGTGAAGCATATGTCTTTATGTTCGTTTTATCCCTGAGGGCTAAGATGGTTGGATGGACAATGCTACCATCTCACTACCAGTAACAAGTTCTCAGTTCCCTACGCTATTAATACCAAACAGACCATAGTTATGTTGCTATTTTATGCTGGCTTTCTGTGAGGACATGATCCTTCTCTCTCATTGTCTCTAAATTTGTTTGTTGTTTCTAAGGACTCTAACACCGTTAGACCAGATTAGATAAGTTGTAAGTAAAATATTAATATCAGGAATCGTATCTATAAAATGGCTCGAAATCTGTAAGCAATTTAGTTTCACACAATAATTAACAAAGTACTGTCGCTAAACTGTGTAATAATTTGTTTTTAAAGTTTTATTCATAATGTTTTACAGAGCGGGCGTACTAGGCCTCATGTTACATTCGACATATAATCACGAAGTAATGGAACGCATAACAAAGGTTAACGAAAACGGTAAACTAAAGGAGGGCTCCTGACAGCAGAGGGGACGCAAACGCTACATGAGCAAGAGCAGCGAGCAGGCGTCAAATGAATAATATTTTGATGTAATAATTTTTTTTTTTGTATATTAACATTAAATTTATGTATAATAAAAAGTTTTTGTAATGTTTATGTCATTTACCAAATAAGCGCATGCCAGTCTGAATTATGCGTTGTTACCTCTGAGAACTGAGAACGATCGTCTTGTTACATGTAATCGGGGTTTACCTAAATGAGCGTGATAAACGAGCACGCGTTGCATTGTCAAGGTGGACTATATTTTGATAGATTTCGACACTTGTTTGTTTTGATTTTCTAAAAGCATGGATGGCTTTGTTAGTTAAATTGGTTCACAAAGGGGCGGACGGAATGCCAAAGGCATTCTCTAGCAGTCAACCCAAAGTGTGGTAAGTTGAAGTGATAGGTGTGGCATTAAATTAATTAATAAAAAGAAAAGACTAAAAATAACTTATATAAAATATACAAATAGAGTCATACATATGTATGTATGTATATAGACATGAAATACATAATACATGTATATATATATATATATATATATATATATATATATATACATGTATACATATATATTTCCATATGTGGATGATGAACTTATCTGACTAGAGGTAACTTTACATGTGGTAATCAGTACAGACTGATAGCTGAATCTGATGAAAGATATAACAATATTATGTTAAAAGTGCCAACTTCTCATTTACAACCGTTTACATACGTTGTACATTTTGGTAAGTTTTACAAATTGTTTTTACAGGCGTGGGTGGCTTTATTCGCCAAGCGACTATTGATGAGTACCGTAAAATATTACAAACGTTTACATGTTACATTACATATTTCGTGTTCTTATTATTAGTGAGTTTTAAAATATTAATATTGTAGCAGAGCATAGGCGAGCGCCAGTCCAGTTAAGGAGAAACCTTCGAATCTTATTATATACAAACAAAAAGTTGCTGATGCCCAACGACTTATTTGAAAAGTTCAGTAATACTGATTTCAATAGACATGTGGCATAATATGCAATGGCTTAAATATTGTAAAATTATTAATAATCATTTAGATTGGGAGAGATCTTGTCAGTGAGAGGGCTTAGTCCATCAGAATAACACGTCACCAAGCCCTCTATATTTATATTGAGAAATACACAAAAATATTTCGATGTTGGGACTGAACAGTAATAATAATAATTCTTTATTTCTCACCACAAACATTACATTACATCACAAGTAATGGTATGGAAAAAATATAACTGACATATGTGTTTGTGAGAGCTGGAGCTGTACTAGGTTTTCACCAGTACCACAAGTCACCAGGCCCCGCCTCATGTTTACCAGTACGAACATATGAGGAAACATTAGTGGTAAAAAGGTGATACTAAAGTTAAATAATGAAATATACTATATAATAATAAAATAAAATTTAAGATTTTTGTATTTTGTTTGTTGAGTATTTGCCCATGCATGTATATTAGCCTTTTAATTCAATAATTAGAAATTTGTAAATGATTTAACAGTAAAAGATACTGCATCAGCGACTATATCTGGTACAAACGTATGATTTATGATGAAAACTTTTCAGAAATCCATAGATAAGATGCTATGCTACTAAATAACATATTTTTATTTTAAAGTCGAATACTTAGCTTTTGGTTAGATCATTTATTAAAAGGGGCCAAACAGATTAATGGAACTTATCAAAGGGTCAAAAAATGCTTCATATTTTTAAATGTGTTAACAGAGTCGCCTTGGCACACATATAACATAACACCGATCGGTGGAGAAATCAGACGAGACTATTAAATATATCGCCTTACACTACGGACGGCATAGTCCATTCTATACTGTAGACATTCTAGTATTCTTGATTGATTCTTGCGGTCCACGACTCCGAAATTCATCCTCATATCCTATGCAAGCGTGGTTCCTCCGCTGCCGGGTCCACCTATTAATTCTACAGCTGGATTGTAATTGTGTTTATATTGTATTCTGGTACCTATGTCACCTCACCTACCCACCTATGTCAAACTTTTTAGTTCATTGCTCGTAATGATGAGCTCGTAATATTAAGTTTAGAGACTATTCTGTTCAACTTGTAGGTTAGTCTAATATCTATACGAAACGTATAATATTGAATTCTTTTACGAAAGTCACTGTAACATACGAGTAAAGTTAATGTTGAAGGGCTACTTTGGTTTATAGAGATTAGAAGGCTTCATTCATTCTCTTATTTGAATGCATAAGATAGAGTAATACATTATCAGTCTTGTAATATCAGCAGTGAGATAAAGATTTTTAAATCATACAATTAGAAAGCATATCATTATCATTAGCCTGGGATTAAACCACTGCTGGATATATTAATCCCCCAAAAACCACCACTTCGTCTTCTACGACCGGTTGCAATCGGCCGCCTTAATAATTAATTAGTTTTTAATTTTATGACTAAACGTAGAAGTATAGATGACATATAAAAACAAAGTTATAATTTGAATAATTTATATTTTAATTATATATACAGTCGGAACAAAACCCAAATTATCAGGACCGAAATCTGTGACTTTTTTTGATATATTATGTCCACACTAAAAGTGCCATTTTTGTGGTCCATCTACAGTACACAGAGGGAAGCGAAACAACTAGGCCATTTCTTCACGGTTAAGTTTTATTAAAATCACATTATCATATTATTAGAATCGTTTAACCGTAAAATGGCCAGACTAAAATTTAAATACATATTACTTATATAATTTAAGTTTATAAAATCTTTGACGGGCAATGCAATTGTAATTACAATATTAAATCAACATAACAATATAAAAAATCGTAAGGAAATTTGTATGTAGGGAATGATTATTAAACTGTTTGACACAAAAATACGAAGTAATTTGCAAAGTAATGAAAACAAGACTTTTCCCTCATAAATGAAATATATGGTGATTATACAGATTATTCTCTATAAATTAAAAAAAACTAAAAAACCATAACGTCATTCGTCTAGTGTAGTGGCTTAGGGTACATTCCGCGTATAACATTTACGCCGTAGGTACGAATCCGTCACTCGACCAAATCAAATCAACGTTAGTAATATCTGTAGTGTAGGGAACACTGGAGTTATTAGTTTAGTAGAGTTATTAGTAGTTAAAAAAACATCCAAATATAAAGAAGAAAACATTTAATGAATTCTATCACTCCCAAGTTGTCGATTTATCCAATAAATATAATTTAAACTAACACGTCAAACTCTGCTTCTTTTTGGAGTTGAATAAAATTCTGTCGTCGGTTACGCATCAGTAAATCACATGCAACCCCTAAACCAATTAGAACAATAAGAGTCTGCTATCAGATTAGTTATGATATCAAAACATATTTCACCCCTCAAAATCGTAGCACGTGCACTTTGTCCCCACGCCCCCGGTTTTAATAAAACCCTCTCTCCCCTATTATTCGTAATTGAAGCGTGTAATTCAGTTGACATGTTATGTTAAATCTTATAATTTGACACAGATAACTGTCCCCTTCCTAATACGATGATAATATGATCCACTGTTGTAAGAAAACATTATATACGGTGAATATGAATCTAATTGGCGATAGGAATTAAAAAAAAAATTGGTAATTCGAATTTAAAACATTGTTTTTTTATGACACTAAGTATTACCAAATAGTAGTGAGAGAAATGTGATTACTAGAGCCCATAGACACCCGAATATATTCCGAACAACTCAAAAAGACGCACAACACACGTGGGCTTGTCACCCAGGAGGACTGTGATGGAATGCTTGAGTAGCGATGCCACTTGAGATCTGTTCTAATGAAAACTAATGATATCATAATTTTTATAAGTAAGTTTCAGTTGTTTGAGATATATTATATACCAGTATACGTATCTGTGAAAAGGCACACGCAGTCTCGTCGAAGATACGTTACAAAATTCATGACAGGGTGACTACGAAACGTACTAACACACCTAGACAGAAACAACTCAGAATTGTGTTGCACATACTATATTGGTCTAGGCTGGGAATCATATTCTGATCCCATGACAAGGCAGCAAGTAGTTTAAATATCGAAAAATATTAAATTATATGATAATTATATGTACATTGTTTAATATAAAGTAAAACACTATTTGAAAAATGTCATATGATTTCTCCCGGATAACAAGTTTATAGTTACGTAGCGACTTTGTGGCGCTCCTTTCCCTTGGAAACTCAGTCATATTGGCAGA
Source organism: Teinopalpus imperialis (assembly GCA_029286865.1). Lineage (NCBI taxonomy): Eukaryota > Metazoa > Arthropoda > Insecta > Lepidoptera > Papilionidae > Teinopalpus > Teinopalpus imperialis. Next base: position 2,204,726 of record JAGSMU010000023.1, on the reverse strand, counting down.
AGATTTCAATAGCAAGCACACTCAGTGGAATGCAACTAAAATCAACCCCCGGGGGTTGGCTTTAGACTCGCTAAGCGACGCACTCGACTTCGACGTCGTAGCGCCTACTACGCCTACCCATTTTCCATTAATTGGGTCACGCACCGGATGTGCTTGATATTGCCATCTGTAAGAACATCAATCTCGCCTTCCAAGGCATAGAGGTAATCCATGAGTTCGTTTCCGATCATCGCCCCGTTCTTCTTCGGTTAGGGCCCTCCGCCCCAACCTCACCCTCCACCAAAACCATTGTAGACTGGCACTGACTCAGGAACGACCTGTGGGAAGCCACATCACAGCACCTAGATGCTATTCCTAGGAACATATCTTCAGTCAACGACACGAACCTCGCAGTTCAAGCCCTCACTAGGCACATCAAGACCGTAGTCGAGGATTGTTCGAGGCAGGTTCCCTCGGTGGAAGACAACCGATGGACCCTGCCAAACGACATAAAGGACCTAATGAGGCGCAGGAATGCGGCGACTCGTGCCCACGACTTATATCCCGCTGAAAGTAACCGGCTGGTGCTACGTACCCTTCAGCGTGAAGTCCGATCACGCATAGCCCAGTGTAGGAACGATCGGTGGGATAATCACCTCTCCAACATCGAACCTTCCCATCTCGCCTACTGGCGACTTCCCAAATCCCTAAAAGGGGGCAACGCCCAAATAATGCCTCCCTTAGCGCGTCCCAATAAACCGCCCGCCTTCTTAGACGAAGAAAAAGCCGAATGTCTGGCTGACAATCTCGAGCACCAATGCTCACCGAGTGTAACTGTAAAAGCCCTGGGGCCAACAGCGGCCATCACCCCGACCATTTTACCATTTTACTTAACAGGGTATAGTTTAAAATTTTATAAAGTCGATGTATTTATTTTATTTCCATTCATAAGTTCTTAATAGTTAATAAAAATTGTGTAAGTTGAGTAATGATAGTGCCAGGTTGCAACTTGTCTCTATCTTCAGTATCTATATACAAATAACAAATCTATTTGTGGATGCGAAGCGTTTCATGCCAGTCGTTATGGATAACGCATGTGCGTAGGTATATAGGTAGGGAGTTATTACTTACCATCAGAAATATTTTTTCTATAAAACATATGAGTGAAGTCAGTGCTCCTTTGTTTCATAGAAAAAATATATTTTCATAACGATCGGATAAATCAATCACATTTAATTAATGCAGCAAGTGGGTTAACACAAAAGCTCGAATCCACTGGATTTACCTCATTCGCGTCATATTTCCGCTATAAGTGACAAATCCCTTAATTTGTTCGGTCCCTATGTGACGAATGCGCCATCTGTCCTCCGGTTACGCCTATCATGCGGATATTATTTTCAAATCGATACAGAATCAAAAGTCCTGTTATGTGGTAACAGTAATTTTGATTCCGACGCATAAAGGTTGCAGCTCACATGCCTTTTTAATTTTATAATAATTTTAGACGTGATGAACAGATCACGTTGAAATTTTAATGCAAATACAAAAATTTTTATAATGCAGCTCGGAAAAAACTGCATTAAAAGACGTCTTCTACTATTTGACTCTAAATTTAAAAAAGTAGAATTGAGTTAAATGGTATCCGAATAATCGATCATTCTATTTTGATGTAATTATATTTCTAATCAATATAAGTTGCGATGAACATATCAATAATTACGACGGACATAATTCTTATTACTTAAATGTATTTTTTTAAGTAATTTTGTTTTGTTTTAGCGTCTTTTACTTTATGTCAACCTTGTTAATTTTTTTTTAAATATTACACGCGATAAACTAGCATAGTCTTTTGCCTAAATACACCTCCAGAAGCTTAATTCTGGAAAAGAAATCATAATGCAGATGCGTTATCACCCATGAGGTAAGATAGAATGCCTCGCTAGCAATGACTGAGTCGTCGTATACCTAACGTCGTATGCCAACTACATGCAACAGAGTTATGCAGCTATTTCACGCTGGTGTCCTGTGAGGATCCTAGTCCTTCACTGGTGTAGCAGAACTCTCAAGCTACAGCTGGAAACGTGGCACTATATATATTGGACTGGACTTTTGTTATATTAGATTTATTTTCTTGTATTACGTTCAAATCTCGGTAAAGCTTATAGCTAACTGTTTGTTTGATGAATGACTAGAAAATGAGTGAGATGGCAAGGTGGCTCGTTGTTCATACTGTTTGTTATAATAACTGGAGATAAAGAAATTTTATAAGCAGAAAAAAGATTTAGGGGTCGGATAATATGAAAATATGAAATATGCTGATCAGGCCTCATATTTTTTTTTATCATCGTTAAATTACCCAACTTAGCTTCAAATAATAAATCGTTTGTTAGTTTTTCAGCCGCATCGTGATGATCTTACCGTTTACTTCCAACTTTGCAGCGCTTATTATATTCATTTATGAAAAATTCATGAAAAAAATCACTGATTTATAGTTTTGGGTGGTGTTTATTGAGATACTATGATGGCTGCTGTATTCGAACAACGTTGGAATTTCCCGCACTGTCCTGGTACTGGACGGAAAACCTGTGGGATAAACCATTCCTCCAAATAACACTGGATTATGTTTCTTTAGCTAGAAGAGTCGCCATAGTCTCTTGGACATTGTCATAAATCATATATAATATATAATAGTAAAGCGGCTATTAAGTTTCTAATTGCGGTAATACTTCATACGCCCATTGGGAATAATTTTCAGAATTGTTAGACGAAGAGATATATAAAAACTTACTTAAATTGAACAATATTAAAAAGGACTCGAGAAAAGGTTTAGTACATATACCCTACCACTTTCATTTAATACTAATATACCTATATTGTATATGTATGGACTATGGATATTTTCCATAAGGTTCCGTAGTATAAATTATAAATTAATAAAAAAATATTTTGAAACTTGAACGATAAATGAAAAGTAAAGATCCAATCTTCCAATTTTTTATCAATTCAAAGAAGGCCTGGTGAATATACATTCTTCCAAAGTAAACCTAAACTATAACAAAACTTTTACTCTTTATTTCATTTTTAAGACATCATCACCACGGTTAACTTTTTGACTCATCAAAGAAATTGGGATTAATTTCTTTAAACTTTATTAATAATTTTTTCAATACTTAATTTTTTATGTTTCTTTAATAAAAATATATAATACAGGTATTTCAAATTAGTTACATTAAAAGTAGTAATACAAGTTTTTTTTATTTCCAAACTTGAAATTATGTGAAATAAAGATTATTTTTTTGGGCCTGATTGCTCTCAAAATATTGATGATTGTTGCATGCATCAAAAAACGTGAAATATATTTACAAAATGTACAATATTTTTTTAAAACATTTGATGCATATAACTTACAGTTCGAAATATCACAAGACACCATTAACAAATTGATTGCCCGTATGCCGAGACTTGTGAAAAAAGTCATAAAATATAAATGAGGATTTTTTCAAGAAAAATCAGTTTAGCTAACTATAGCCTTTTTTTGCATGGACTGTTAATATTTTTTTTACGCTTTTAAAGTATATTGTGTGTCAATCAATGTTCAATTAGATGATTAAACAGGTTAATTAAAAAAATAATATTTTATTGGAGTGGTTTTACTTTATTTTCCTACTGGTCTTAAACTTTTGGCCTGCAGTGGTGGGCCTTATTGTAACTTCCTGGAACTCGTTGCCTGATTGAGCTAATATGGTCCAAACAATGTTGATATGACTACGCTACAAGAATTTTTCGGTGTCACTATAAGTTTAATATTAAAGGAATGAGCGAGCAGCAGTTTTACAGTTGGTAAACCACATATACACAGGAACTTTTGCTTTAATATTATTAATGATATTAAATTATAGGAATGCTATTATTTTAATATATTAAATTTAATATTAGAATGGTCCAAGGTTTAAAAGAAATTATTTGTTAAAGAGAAGTTTATTATGGGGAGAACAAATATTTTATCTTTACGACTTTTGGTTATTTCTGTAGGCGGAGTCTAATGATGTTGCAGTAATATAATATTTTGGCATGAAGAGCTATCTAATATTATGAACATCATTTTTATACAACTGAGCAGTTGGAAACAAAGATTTGAAATTAAAATTTTGTTTGAGAAAAGTAACAATTTTTAAAAAGTAGTAACTTCAATTGGGTTTAGGATGGGCTTAGAACCTCCACCCTGAAAGAAATTCAATGAGTAATGATAGATTAGCATAGTGCATAATATACTTTACGAACAATAAAGGAATTTGCAACAAGTAGAAGTCAAGATGTATGTATGTCTACTTGCGAACCCTGGATGTAAAGCAATTAATATGCAATTTGATATGTTATTACTATAAAAATAAATGTATCATAAATGTAAAATATAGTCTTATTTATCAACATCCAGAAACTTTCAGTTCGACCAAGTACCGTCGATTACGTGCAGTGTTGGAGTGTAGTTGATTAGGGCTTGGACTCTAGTGGAGGCATCGTCGAGGTGGTCGAGGGCATACCTCGTGTCTACGGACGCGGAAAATTGGATTGTAAGTTTTTTTTTTTTTTAATTTTTCGGGCTGAAGGCCACTGTTAGCCCGAGGGCTTTTACAGTTTCACCGGGTTGAAGGATTGTAAGTGATGTCACTAACAATTAGCGGGTTTGGGTGTGTGACGGCAGAATTGAATTATCTACGGGAAGTCTGCTGTCTACTGAGCTATGGTAGACAACTCAAAATCTATGTAAAGATTTTCATTATGCAGGAACCACGGCGCACCGGTGGCTTTGCGCATGAAACGATTTTGGATTACCTGAATACGGTGAATGAGACTCGGGGAGGCATGTGTAAAGACGGGGCTTGCGAATGTCGTTATGGGTCGGATATACGCTTTGTAAACAACCTAGGGATGAACGCTGCCCGATTCCGTACGCAGTTGATATGCGGACCGAAGGTACGCCTAAGTATTTGACTGTCTTAACGCAGGGGATTCGACGATCGAATCGCTCTATGGTTGAGAGATGCGTCGTTTTGTAGCGCCGAGAGAAGTGCATGCGCATGGCTCCACTTTTGGTGGGGTTAACCGCGATCCTCCATTTCTATAACTATTTCCATAAGGTGTTGGCTGCAGATTGGAGACATTTACAGATAACGTCTGGTTTGAATCTAGACACGTAGAGGCCGGTCTCATCGTCGTAAAGAGCTATCACTACACTCCGAGTGCGCGGAATGACGTTGGTGTAGAGGATGTAGTACTGAGCCTTGTGGTACACCGACTTGAATGAGGTAAGCCTCGGAACGTGTTCCCTCGACGCGGTATCAAAAGGTTCGATTGAAGAGAAAATATCGTATGATTAGTATTATTTTATCTGACACACCAAGCTCATACAGTTTGTATATGAGCCCGTTGTGCCAGACCTTGTCGAATGGTTTTGCCACGGTGGGGAAAAGCACCCCAGTTTGGTAGCTCCGAATAAATTTGCTGTGGATGTGCTCCGTGATGCGGTGCACTTGATGGGTGCATGAGTGCTGTGTGCAAAAACCGGTTCAGTTGGATGCTTCAAGGACTTGAGAATCCCTATGATGACGGCTTCCTTCCAGGTGTTCGGGATGGTGCCTTTGGACATGGTCGCGTTGTAGATTATCACCAGTAGGTGTAAAATGGATATGGGTAGGAGTTTGATCACCTTGTTGGTGATACCGTCGGGGCCTTGCTTGGTCGCAGGTCCTCTGTTCGACCTCGCTGTCAACCATTGCAAGGCGGCGACGATCTGTATGTTGCACTCGGTGAGTACTGGAGCTCGAGATTGTCAGCTAGACATTCGGCCTTCTTTTCATCTAAGAAGGTGGGCGGTTTGGTTTGGACAAGCTAAGGGGGCATTGTACGGGCGGTGCCTCCTTTTAAGGATTTAGGAAGTCGCCAGAAGGCGAGGTGGGAAGGTTCGATAGTGGAGAGGTCGTTATCCCACCGATTGTTCCTGTATTGGGCTATGGGTGATCAGATTTCACACTGAAGGGTACGTAGCACCAGCTTGTTACTTTCGGTGGGATATAAGTCGTGGGCACGAGTCGCCACATTCCTGCGCCTCATTAGGTCCTTTATGTCGTTTGACAGGGTCCATCGGTGGTCATCCACCGTGGGAACCTGCCTCAAGTAGTCCTCGACTACAGTCTGGATGTGCCTAGTGAGAGCATGAACATGAAAAGGTTTGTGTCGTTGATTGAAGCGTTGTTAGAAATGGCATCTAGATGCAGTGATGTGGCCTCCCCTAAATTATTTATGAGTTTGTGCCAGGCAATTACAGTCTTGATGGAAAGTGAGATTGGGGCGGAGGGCCCTAACCGAAAAAGAACAGGGCAATGATCGGAAACGAGCTCATAGATTACCTCTATCTTTTGGCGAGGTTGATGTTTTTGCAGATAGCAATATCAATCACATCTGGTGTGTGACCCAATGTATATGGGTAATGGGTAGACGTAATCGGCGCTACAACGGCGAAGTCGAGTGCTTTGCTAAGCGAGTTTAGTGCTAACCCTTGCGGGTCAATTTTGTTAAATTCCATATATAATCTCCTGCCAATATAACTGAGTTGGCAAGGGTCAAGAGTGCAACGAAGTCTTTTCGTAATATTTGAGCATCTCGTCTGCAAGGATAGACGGACGCAATTGTGATTGGGGCGTGGCCGTTCATGGCTACCTGATATTATCGTGTGGTACCATAAAATGATTTGAATTCGACTTAAAACAACACGTCTGTCGGTTTCTGTTGGTAACTTGTTTGTCCACTGTATCAAACCACTTTGATCTTTTCCTCAATTATGCGAACATCTTGTTTAAGTATCATCACTAAGGTGGGTATATCCATATTTAAAATTTCTAGATTGGTCGGAAAGACAGTTCCAATCAACTCCGTGATCTTATACTGAGTGGAGACCTATTTGGTACAGTAAAATTTTGATTTTCATGTTATTTTGTTTTTGTTATTATTTTATTTCTAAGTACCAAATAAACATTTCTTTCTTTCTTTAATTCCTAAAAATTTTAATATTCTTATTAATGCTTTTGTTACATTAATTTCTAATTAAACAGGTTTGTTTCGAATGTCGTCAAAGAATAAAAACAATCAAAGAATACTGACGATAAGATCAAATCCTGTTTTGATAATTCTTATTTTATAAATTTCTATCTTTTGGTGTAATAGCAACTTTCCAGTAGGTTTTGTTTGTATTTAGGTAAATTATTTAAGATGTTGGTTATCTTTATTTTTAAGTATCATTATTACTGATTTGCAACACAAACGCACAAATTTACTTTATAATTATCTTTTACTTTAATAATTTTTTTTTTATTAAAAATAGTATTTTTTATATTAATATTCATGTCTCCGTCTCTTAGATGAAATAACTATAAACTTAATGTAAGTAATTCGTCGATTAAGTTTAACTTACTAAAAAAATGGAATAACATGCAAAACATGCACATATTTCTCTGAAATAAAAAGACCTATGACGCTATTTTACAAAAGATTCATAAACACAAACAGAATATAACATTCAAACTGTTTCAGAGGTCGATAACTCCGCCTACCACGCCTGTTGTGGCGAATCAAAGTTTCCTACCCTCCACCACCCCTTTGTTCACCAATCAAAATCAAGAAACCTGGCGTCACATTATACAAGGGTGCTTTTAACTTTACGTTCGTAATGTGAACCCTAAAATTTAGATCAAAAAGGTCATATTTTATTGTAGCTAAAGTTCCCGTGATACGGGGGATGCCGGGAAGATATAGAATATTTTGATTTAGTATGATTTGCTACTTCGTTGCATTTGGTCGGTTCAGGCTTTTGTCTAGAAGCTATTGAGTGGTTCATCGCCAGGCCCGTGAGGTGTGGTTTTACTTTGTGGTGGTAATACCAAGTCTCAAGATTCATTTCCCGCTGATGTCCTACGGCAGCGAGACGCCGCACGTTTGGAGCAGCTCTGCAGTATGTTATATTTTAACTCAACAAATATTATCCTTATTTGATTTTACACTATTCAATTAAGATGGAAATAACTATAAACTTAATGTAAGTAATTCGTCGATTAAGTTGAACTTATTAAAAATGGAATAACATGCAAAACATGCACATATTTCTCTGAAATAAAAAGACCTATGACGCTATTTTACAAAAGATTCATAAACACAAACATACATTCAAACTGTTTCAGAGGTCGATAACTCCGCCTACCACGCCTGTTGTGGCGAATCAAAGTTTCCTACCCTCCACCACCTCTTTGTTCACCAATCAAAATCAAGAAACCTGGCGTCACATTATACAAGGGTGCTTTTAACTTCACGTTCGTAATGTGAACCCTAAAATTTAGACCAAAAAGGTCATATTTTATTGTAGCTAAAGTTCCCGTGATACGGGGGATGCCGGGAAGATATAGAATATTTTGATTTAGTATGATTTGCTACTTCGTTGCATTTGGTCGGTTCAGGATTTTGTCTAGAAGCTATTGAGTGGTTCATCGCCAGGCCCGTGAGGTGTGGTTTTGCTTTGTGGTGGTAATACCAAGTCTCAAGATTCATTTCCCGCTGATGTCCTACGGCAGCGAGACGCCGCACGTTTGGAGCAGCTCTGCAGTATGTTATATTTTAACTCAACAAATATTATCCTTATTTGATTTTACACTATTCAATTAAGATGGAAATAGCAAGCTTATATATTTTTTCAATAAAATTGGAGGTGACAAACTAGCACACATTTCACCTGGCGGAACCCATCCTCAACAAAGATACAAGAAGCCCATGCATTGTCATCCCTGAGGATTTGACCTAATTGGGTGTTCGGATCCCTACACTCACCGTACGATATCTGGTAATGTTATACTGCCAATTTATCCTGATAGGCATCCTGTGAGGGCATGGATGTTTCCAGGTCGAGTTGACACATTCTTGTTGCAACTAGAATTTAGCTGCAGTGTGTAGAGCCATGTTTCGATTAAATTCTAACTGTACCATTGCTGGGTCGAGTTAGCCAGAAAGAAGGACGCGGTAGTAAGCTGCCGGTAAATTAGCAACTTGTCTTTACTATATTTCAAGTAGTGTAGAATACCAACAATGCACGGCCAACGCAAGATGATATAGAGGGTTGAGTGTACTAGATCAGTTAATGTTTACTAACTCATCTCTTGAAGACACCCACATCATACTCGGACTGAAAGACTGCCGCAGGCAAATTATTCCAATCCACACGTACGAGTGCACACTCTTTAAAATGTATCCTCTAGTGATTAAGACTCTAAATCGCTAAAGCTGAGATTTATAAAGGGTACTTGAACTTTGCTCAGGCTTTGCATTTGAAATCTTTAAAACTTTATTTTCAGTTAGTTTTAGAGCATCAATTCAATTCATCAATTAAAATATTACTAGGAGCATGGATTTTAGTGACTTTGGCCATGCTAAGCGTTAGCTGAGCGTAAGCGGAGGATATGACTATAAATTTCATTGCCTACTTAACCCGTAACCTAAGTCGAAGCACAGTCTAAGTGCGCTTTATAAATTTCAGCCTGAGATGCTGGGAAGATTTCGCCCGTGCTCAAGGCTAAGCAGGTTGGTTTTAACCAAATCACCCAGATTTATCAATTAGGCCTTTTGCACGTGTATACACTCCAAACAAATAATTCATCTTGTGTGTTAAAGAAACTTTATTAGTGTAATTAGAATAAGTAAAAAAAACTCAAGAAGTCGGAACCTTGGAGCCGAGTCTCAATACAGTCATTTACTTTGATACTTAGGTTCACGCAAATATTGCCAATTGTTAAATCATATATGAGATATAAACCGCATTTACGACTTATCCATTGGTTTAATATAGGCCAGTTTGCACACTGTCAACTATGTAAAGGTCTAAAATGTATCAACTGGCAACAGATTTTCTGATTGAACTGCATTTTTAGCTTTTAATTATGTATTTTGCATACCTTCGACTCGAGACAATAATGTTATAAATGAAAGAAAAAGTCTAATGAATAAATAAAGAGACCATATGGTGCATTCATGCAGACTCGTTGAGGATTGTATAAGTACGGGTGTTATTTAACAATAGAAGACAGCTTGCCTATATAGCGCTTACTGTATATATTTTATTTTCAGCATTATCTCGTGTAGCACAGGGCAATAAATACTTCTCAGTTTCTTCGTTGAGCATGAGCTACCGAATCCGAAAACCACATCAAACGATATTTAGTACTCTTCGAATCTATAGACAACAAATAGATTAAAAAAAAACGTCGCAGGAATGACAAACACGAAATCAGTTCACCTGATTGAAAATGATGGCTGAAGCGCATAAACAAGTCCCTCCGTTCTGGACAAAGCTGCAAGATACATATGTTTTTTTCGTCTTTGAGGACTAAGGTAGAATACCTCATTATCCGCTAAATCCCCGTGTTCCAAGACTCTAAAATGAAACAACAGCATTCACGCTGCTATTCTGTGAGGGTTTGGTACTTCCCTGTTTGTATCGACCCATTCATGTTGTATTATGGTTTTACCATTGTATAAAAAATAGTTACAGTTTTGAAATAGTGTAAGAAGGAATTTGAATTTGTAAGCATTTTTACTAAAACGGTCTTTAGTTATTACTACATGGAATTACAATTATTATTTGTAACAACATTTTACAACATCAACATTTGCATCAATTATTGTATAGACTTTGTTCATTTGTGAGGTAGGCAGATTATCAAGAGATTATATTAACTCTTTTGGGTTATCTTAGGTCAAGAAAAAAATAAGAAAAAAATTATATTCTGCACTAATTTTTTTATTAAATAGCAATTTAACAAAAAAATAGATTACTATTTATTGAAGTTTACATTATGCCCAACTTATCGTTAACTGAGTTAATATCATTTTGATCATTTTCAACAAGCTTCTATAAGAAAAAACAAAAGTTGCCTTTCCTCTACAAGGAAGATTATTCTGAATTTTTATGACAGAGGTTGGTCATATAGGAAAATTGCAAATCACTTGCGATGTTCTAAAGATATGGTAATGAATGCTATCAAGCATTTTAAGTAGTTTAACATAACATAAAACGTATCTAAGAAACCGAAACCTAGAAAAAAACCCCACGATAAGACTTAAGAACGATACTATTAGCCAAAAAGGAACCGCTCAAAGGATTATAGCTTATTAGTTTGAAAATATTCTATTTGGTGCTGGAGGTGTGTCAGCAAGAACAATTTATTAAAGGCAAATACGTGAGGCAAACTTATTTGGAAGAATATCTCGTAAGGACCCACTTTTACAGAAATCAAATATTAATGCTTTGCAAAAATATATGAACGATGGACTAAAGTGAGTGGAAAATGTACCATTTTCAGATGGAAAAAAAGTTAATGTGATTAATTCTGACGGAAAACAGTACGTGAGACGTCTTCCAAATAAAGTAATAGATCCTTAGTATACAGTCGAACATGGAGGAGGACATTTTTCGGATATGTTTTTGGACCTATTAGCAAATTGTGGGCAATATGGATAAATTTCAGTACAAGAATATTTTAGAGGCAACTATGCACATGAAAGTTTGCAGCTGTTTGTTTGTTTGTTGTTAACCCTCTACTAGACAATGATCCAAAATACACATCAGTAGTGGTTAAAGAATTTCTACAGAGCCAATGAGTAACGGTCTAAGATTGACTATTGACCGAACAATCCCGACATCAACCTTATTGAAAATTTGTGGTGCCACCTAGAATGAAGAAAATTGTGGCACAAAACGTACCACTAACGTTCATTAACTGTATATGGCTTTTAATGAAACATGGGATCAACTTCCAATATCAACTTGCAACAAATTCGTCTCTTCAATGCTAAAGCGATGTCGGGCTATTATTTCTGCCAGCAGCAATATGTCCAGTTATATTTCTGATTGGACATGCGTCAAAATATTCATAACTTTAGATATTCTCTTTCAAAACTTCATTTTTATTATATTTTTATATTTATAACGTTTATTTTCTTTTAGTTACTTAGTGTATTTAATTAGTTGGCCATACCTTTACCCAATTCATAAAAATGTTTCTTACATTTTTATTTGACACAACTGAAAATATTTCTGATATTTATCTCACAATAAATTATTTAAATTTTGTTGCAAGTTGCTTTAATTGTAATCTTGAATTGTATTAAAAATAAAGATATTCAAAAATATTATTTAACATAATATTCCTTGAGTTTCTTTAATTATGTGATCACCATATATATACATATACATTTTACTTGTTGATTTATTACGCATATATACTTAAGAAATAAATTGTAATAATATTTCGAAGACCTGTAAAGTCCATAAATCTGTATTATAGCTGCGTAAACAATGCTCCAAAACTCTATCGTTCAGCAGTGTGATCTATAAATTAAAAAGATGGTAACTTATTTCAGGGTAACGAGGTGTCACCGTACGGACCCCTGTGGGACGCACCACCAGCTTCAGTACCTTACCCGGACATTCTGGCCTTTCCACCAGCTGACTTAGGTAAGTGTTTTTGTAACATGTTTAGTAAGTGTGTATACTTACGGGAATCCGTTTGGAAATATAGTCCCTCGCCGGGTCCGTTTTCTTATTCGCAGGGAAATGCTTTTTGTATGCTTCGCGGGGACAAAAAGGATTATGTTGGATTCGCACCGACTAAAACCCCGGGATGTTCTATCTTCAGTACTTATGGCAGGGCCATGGGAAAACTCTCACATACATTCACGGCCATACCAGAGTACGCACTTGTCAACGGAGGACACACTCCGCCTCCACCTCTTCAAGTAAGGCATGGCGAAACACGAGCGCTCCTCCCTACGCGACCACTCCATAGGGTCCAGAAGTGAAAACTGTATCAGCAATCTCAGTCCCATACAGCGGATCAAATCTATGGATCCACCGCCAACCATATTTCGGCAGTGGAGGATAAGGAAAGCGTCACCGTAATGTCGCCACTCCTCTCCCTCCGCGACTCCCTGCTGCTTTCTTAATGGGTTTGAAGAAATGGAAATGGAAAAATGGCTCCTGATGGGACGCTTTGGTCCCTGTAATTACACCGATTGAGATATAAGATATGAAAGTTTATTTATTTAGATGTATATAATTATATAATTATAGTATGGTCGGCGGCTGGGTGTGGTGGGCGCGGAAGCGCGCGATCTACTCCTGGTGGGAAAAAACCTCGGCGGCGAGTCGCCTCGGTGGCACAGCGTCGAGCAGCAAATATACGTGAGCGACGCCGGATGTTCAACCTGAATGAGGCTTTTGATAAGCTCAGGCGAAAGGTAGATCCTAGATAATCTACATGATTGCTGAAACGATCGAGACGTCTCTCGTCATGCGTGTTCAAGCTTCTCGATATGTGCAAGTTTGAGTTGTTTTTGCTCAATAATATCTTAATCAGAACTGAGCACTATAAGATAAACACCTGCAGATTCTTTTTGATTTGCATGGGCGTATTATACTTTTTTTGTACGATATGTCATTCAGGCACATCGGATTTAAATTTGCAATTTACAATTTCATTAGCCGAAGCACTGGCAATCGAATTTAAATAATTTGGTTTGGATTTTGTTTTAATGAATCTTACTGAGACAAAGGAACACATAACCACTGATAGTAAGTGATTACTGCGGCCCACAAATACCTTCATCCGTTCTCAACAAAGATTTAAAAAGCATATGCCTTGTCAATCCCTGTGGACTGAGATGGAATGCCTTACCAACAGTAAGTGAGTATCTGGACGCCTACACCCAGCGCGGGAAACACGGCAGTGTTATGCTGCTATTTCAGGTGAATATTCTTCATATAGAAACAAGCTGTAAAGTCCGTCTGGTGAATGAAACAAACCGGAGATCTTATTACCGGTAGCAACGTATTATATCTCAGCCTTTAAAGGTAACAACGCATTATGATTCCTTTTCAAGGATGATCGTAGATGTCTATACATACATATATATATATATATATATATATATATAGAGTCTACATTATAAGCATGTAAAATGGATATGATTGGCCCTTGGGCTCGGAAACCACCTATTATCAAGTAAATGTGTGTGGAGAAGAAATCAATAGTAAGCGCCCGAAAACTGTGTATTTCTTTTGAAGTGGCTTCTCTATATGAGCTCGTTAAATCAAATTTATAACTTTTCGGAAACTGTCTTACAGGTGCCAACATTTGCTTACGAGAAACGCCTCTCTCGTATCGAGACTCTACGTTTAGCGATCACTTACATCAGCTTCATGTGCGAATTGCTCCATGGATCTCCACAGCCCCACCATTCAACCCATTCTGGTCTGCATCCGCCAAGGCACGTCTTTGATGCTGAAGTTCCCTGGTGCGCCTAAAGACATACATGAAACCAAAACTCAAATCTAAGTTCATTAATCTTTTGAACCTGTTTATAATGAGATACTAATATAAGATGCACTTTTATAGAATCCTTCCATTTTTGCTCATTATAATGCATTGATTGTTTTTAAAACGTAAAGTAATCGAGATACATTACTTACCTACACTATCTGTGAACATTTATGCAACTCATTAAAAGTAAAGCACAATTCTTAATTTTGTTTTATAGTTGTCCGAATAGAAACAATCTACACGTTTTCTCACAGCATTTTTGTACTTAATATGACGTTTAAGTAATTCGATTTTATTTTTCAAGTTGATTAGATACTAGTAACTTACAGATCCTTATGATTCTTACCTTTATTTTTTAAACTGTAATGATTATTACCGTTAAATTATTTCAAACTGTAGATCGTTTCAGTGAATATGGAAAAATATAAAAAGATAACGCATATGTGTAGTGAGTATACTAACTTTTGTTTACTAATATGTATTTATGTAGTAAATAATATGTCTTCCATTTAGCGTAATATATTACTTTTAAGTAGTAATTAAAAAATAAACTATTAATCTGAGTTATTTTTTTTTTGTTACGTTGCAATAATTCATGTAAGCTACCAAATTGTTATCGTGTTTGGCACTTTCAAATTTTTACTGTAGTAGTAGAAAATTGGGGATGTTGGTATTTTGTATGCGACAGGCCCCTAACGTGTTACTAGGAGAGCAGGTCTATATAGTAAATATCGTAACTCCGCACGACTTTATAAGTTATTAATGTGGTAAATTCACGTCGCAGCTGCATACTGGTGATTCCATTTTCATTAAACCTCAGAGGTGCCGAAAATCAGGAGAAATCGTCCCTTATTGTCAAAAAGCCCTAAATGCTCCTCATACCTCAAAATAACATATGAGCGTATCTTTAAGCTGATGCGACAGACGTTGTAAATAAATTAGTTTGTGATCGTTTTGTGAGTTTGTGAAAATTATCTATAGTTCAAATCGTATTGTGGTTTTGAGTTTATATAAAAATTTCATAGAAAAAAGAACTTTCAGTTTTTTTCTGATTCGCCAATATTCTGAGGAACTTTTCCAATTGTTTTTCCATATAATTCTAATATGGACAATAATGAACATTTAGAAAAATAACTAAATCGGTCCAGCCCTTCTCAAGATACGCTTACCAATGACCAGCATTAATTTTCTAAAAATTTAAATCTAAATTTAAGTAAATATCATTTTATTTATAAAGATATATAACGATTTTATACTTGGCCGCAGGGAAGAGAACATTACAATGCACGTGGTAACCGGCTTCTGAAATTTGTATTTGGGCAGAAACTGAGTCTGTGTGTCTTGTGGGTATATGAAAAAGACCCATAATAATAGATATTTAAACAGTGAATCCCACCACTATCTATTACAGTTAGTTACCGTGGCCAAATCCTTATTTCAATCTCTCAAGAGGGACCTGTGACAAGAAAAACCTAGACCCCCAGCTATAGCATGTCAAGGTCTTGCATGATATTATTGAAAAAATAATTAAAACGCTCCTAAAACATATAGCTAACTTGAAATAGCGACGCTCTAACAAGTCTTCAACTAAATTCGTATAAATTGTTATATTCAAGATAAAATCTTACACAAACACAATCTAATATCATCGTTTTTTTATATCGAATAGCAAGTATATGAGACATAAAACGAAGTCAAAAGTAATAATTAGATATTTAGAAAATTTCTAAATATTACCTTCTAATTAATTCCTGGTGGTATGTTTACCGTAAGTTAACCGAAAACATGTATGTTTTGTGTTTCAAGTATCTGATATAGTACTGATTATGGAAGGCGTATTTACAAAAAAGCCTTTAAATTAAAGGTTTCTCAAGTATCTGATATAGTTACTATAGTTACAGATATAAATAAACCTCAAAAAAGTTAAATGATTAGATCCATTTACTTCGTACTACGTAAATCTACTGAAAAAAAGCTGCTCCCGAAAAGACAGCCGAAACAACAGGAAGAAATAACGTCAAAAATAATAACAATTACTTAGTAATAATAAAAACCAAAACAAAGAGACATTTAAAAAGTAGAATATTTTCGAATCAATTTGAAATAAGACTTGGTGAAGGATATTGAATTTGTATAAAAAATTCTAATAATTCTGTAATATGAGAAGGCAATGACCTAAAATTTTATGATCCCAATTGAACCCAAGTGAAGCAAATGAAGCATAAATATTGATTTTATATCTAAATGTATACAAGTATTGCAGGCGGTGTTGAGTGATGTCTAACTATGCAATTCTCATTGTTACGCTTATTGTATCATGTTTAGTTTTAGATATAACTAAAATGTTATAATATTTCTTAAATTTTAATGTATTATGATAGGATAAAAAATAGTTTGCATTATATAAATAAAAAGAATTTTTCTTCTTAGATTCCACTTTGATTTGCTTTATACAGATGATTGGAATCGTATGCTATTAAGTAATTTGCATGTATTGATAGATTTCTAAAAAAAATTGATTTTCTAAGTAAAAACTCCAAAATGAAAAAAAAAACGAATTAAGTCGTTTGGCTATATACGACTAGCTAACAAAATTGCAGTTTTGATTATAATAGAAGTCCATTGATTGTAATGAAAGTTTAGAAAATAATCGGAACTGGGATTGAGCCCTATTATATAGCATATTAACGATAACGGTTTAATAAAAATGTTCAAGCTGATAAGTAACCTAAAAAGTTGTTTTCAATTTGTAATTTTTAAGTATTATAATAAGGTAGTGATTAAAAGTCGGGCTCTCAGTCGAGAGGTCATAAGAATCTACAGCTAGCTATTATCAATAAGTGTTTGTGTTTTGGTTTGTTCCTATAATATTATATTAGTGAAAAAATCAGTGTAAACAGGATTCGCTTCAAGGGAATAGAAATAAAAATATATGAATCAGAAAATTATCGTAACATCCTTAGAGATTATTGCCTGGAAGATCTCTGGAGAGAATGTTTATCATATTCTTTTTTTCTAGGGACTCAAGGCAATGCTTAAAAAGGTATGTGCCTGCAAGTGAAGTATAATACAATATAATCTATAGTGACATCATTATCACAACCTGCACAAGCCAGCTCCATAGCTGTGAGCTTTCGCATGTGGCTAGCAGTGAAGCTGCTATTTATGTATATATATACCAAATAATCTTATATTATATTCAAATATAATATAAAAAATATAATACTAAGATAAAGTATAATAAAAACACCGTAAAGATTTATCAAATTCCATTTAATTCAATTAAATCTTAAAAAGCAAACTATAACTTCATCATGATTTCAGCCCAACACTAGTCTACTGCTGAATATAGGCTTCCCTCACAGATAGGCATGAAGTATGATCTTGTATCGAGTTCCCGCAGGCTTGTTCGTTACTCCATCTTGTGGGGGTTGTCCTACGTTGCTATTGCTAATAAGTGGTTGCAGCTCGAGAACGTTTACCGGTTCTACGAGCTATATAACTATAACTTATATTATTACGTTAAAATACGTTATGGTTTAATATTATCCAAAATCCATTTCATATACCAAGCGACGTTAGTATAGACCCCTGGAAATGTTGAACCACATTTACTAGGTCCGTGTGAGACGATACCATGCTGGATATATTTGTAATTGTTATTGTATTCGCCTTCCAGCATGAGGGGACCACCAGAATCACCCTTACAGGAGTCTTTACCGAATTCTCCAGCACACAGTACGGTTCTTGTAGAGTCTTCTTTCGAATTTCTGTAAAAAGCTCTTGTATTATGTTTACAGATATTATAAAACAAATATGTAAATACGAGGGTCGATCAATAAATACCTGTGTTTGACGACAGGTGGCATTGGTAAATGAAATTTACATTACCATCGTGTATTGTAGTCTATTAAATGTCATCGTGCTTAATTTGAGGTTATTCTGTGGCTAGGTTTTCTTAGAGCTACTTGTATCTTTAGTGTCTTGTGTTTCTCAACAAAATAGAAAAAGAGGAATACCGATCCGTAATTCGTTTTTAATTTTGCTACGGAAAAACATGTGACAAAATAATGTACTGAATGATGAGGAGCTGCCCGTTAGACGTGGTTAAGGAAAACGTCGAAAAGGTCCATGATATCATTCTCGATGATTACCGAAAGAAAGTGCGCGAAGTAGCTGAGTACTGAGTTTCGTATTGGGCGGCAATCAAAATTTTAAATTATAAAATAGGTGTGAGAAAGGTGTCGGTGGGATGGGTGCTATGGTGATTGCTAACAATGGACAACAAACGGGTACGAGCAACAATGTCGAAGCAGTGGAGGTTTTACGTCGAGTTATCACGGTTGATGAAACCTGGATCCATTACTTCACACCACACTAAAAGGCAATCTAAACAATGGATTTTTCCGGGTGCATCTGCTCCGAAGCAGGCAAAGATACTTCCCTCATCTGGAAAAGTTATGGTCACGGTATTTTTGGATTTTAAACGGGGGAATAATCATCATCGATTATTAGATAGAAAGATAGGAAATTGAAGAAAACACGGCTCCATTTGTCCTACAAAAAAGTTTTGCCCTACGAATTACTCCCGCATTCACCTTATTCGACCGACTTGGCACCATGTGACTTTTTTTCCATTTCCTAATATATAATAAAACCTGGCTAGTAGGAAAAGGATTCACATCAAATGAAGAGGTTATCGCGGAAACAGAAGCGTAGTTTGCAGAGAAATCTAATTTTTTGGAGGGGTTAAAAAAATGGTAGAGCCGTTGGGAAAAGTGTATAAGACTAAAAGGAGACTGCGTTGAAAAAAAAATGTAAAAAAAAAATTGTTTTCGTTTCTAAAACGGGTACTTATTGATGGACACTCGTATCTATGTAATTCGATTTAGGATCAGGTCATTTGAAATATCTTAGAACATGTAACCATTTATCCTGACATCTTTCAATAATTATATAAATTATTTATAGCTACTTAACATATTTAAATAGCTATTATAACTACTATGATGAATTTAAAGTGGTAATATTTCAATAGTACATTAATTTTTCATATACCATCATATGATGATGAGATGCATTCGTCACATGAAACTAAGATACCACGTTGACACACTGTATTCGGTATTGCGGTTTCTTTCACTCTCCATACAAAATATTGTAGCGTTTCCTTACTTATCTACGATAGTATTCATTGACGGTGAGTTTAGCTGACCAAAGTAACATAACTTTAAAACAATAAACTCCGTTAGTTAAGTTGTAATTTAGCTTTTAGTACCTAGCTAGGAGAGGGTCCATCCTTTGTATTGCGATCTCTAATACATCAGCAGTGATAAATAAAAATTCTTTAACATCAGACTAGGTCTTTGTACAGTAGTTGACCGCTCTTAGGTACATCATAATTTAGCTTACCTGTTGTAAAAATGTCTACAATTTTCACTGGAACTGATTGGTATCGTGACTTTGAGTAAAATCGATGACTCGGTGTCGTTCTCAGTTAATCCCCAACCTGCGACAGTGGCCTTCTCGGATTCAAGATTGCGTTCTCTTAAGTCTTGTGTAATAGGAAGACATATCATTCCAATATTTTCTAAAATAGACAGAATTTATTAGCACGAAAAATCTTTCATTTCGAATAGACATTTTATTAGCTTGCTAATAAACATGCAGATATGAACATTGAAATATTTATAGATATAGATATGAATAAAGTACAGAATTATAAAGAAGGACACCAATATAGATCATATTAAATAACAAAACACTAAAGTCTTAAGGACAAAATGCAACAAGCGATTTTTTTAATAAAAATATAAAATAGAAACACAAAATGTATTCAAATCAAACGACTATCTAAATATTTATTAAACCACAATATGTAATAACTCGTCTCTATGCATAAAAATATAATAATGGATAAGCTATAGTCTAAATTTGACCTACACTCTTTATTTCATTTTAATGTTCAATATATAAAATATGTGCGTATGAGATCTAGTTATTATCAAGTATGAAACTTACTGCGTGAAAGATTGGCTGGACGTTTTAACCGAAGAAGCGCAATGTCATTACGAACAACGGGCTGACCACGATAAGATGGGTGAATAATCGACTCTTCTACCGCAATATCCTAAAAAACATATAATTTTGAAATACCAGAATGTAGTGTGGTAGTTTTTTTTAAGTTACTACGGGTTACAAAATAACACACTGTTCTACATTCGTCCTAAATATAGATTCAAAATGCACTTGCGTTATCATCTCTGAGGGCTGAGATGGAATGCGTCGTTTTCTGTAATTGGGCTTCCGGTTCTCTACATCATCAGCATACGAAACAAAACAGCATTACGCTGTTATTTATTATTTCAGTCTGGTATACTTTTAAGGCGTGGTACTTGCCCTGTTTAGGCGACAGATACATGTCGTAGCTAAAATCTAGTTTCATCGTGCTTATCTGCATCGTCGTTAACTTGACACTTTTAAAATGAAATTAATATAGTGTATAAGAAAAACAGAGGACCAATTATAGGCAAAAAACAAGCTGTCTTAATTATCTGGGATCTCCGAGTACTTCTTTATCATGACTTTTCGTCAAGAATGTATGGGGCACAGTGATAAGATTAGGTGAACTTTGAACAATGAACTATGTGACCGTTCCACTATAATATATATATATTTTTATTAATTGGAACACCATTTGTTATCAACTTTTCATTGTTGAAAAAGTCGCTGGATCACTGTATGTTGTTACAAACAGGAATAAAGAAATAATAAAGTTAAATAAAACACTATTCAAAATAACATTCAATAATTTACCTGGATATAGGACTCGCATACGTTGGTGAGTTTTTCACAGTCTACTTTAGTTTTCCAATCATATTCTCCAAGTCTTATACCAGCAATTTTCCTGCTTGTCGCATCTTTGACACAGTGAGCTGCAGTTAGTACGTACCTAGAATTAATAAGGGTTCCACCGCAAAGGAACTTCTTGCCTTCACCTGAAATTTAAGTAATATTAATATGCCTGGGGTTAAAATGTGCGAGGGCTTTGTGGTTCGTTTCATTCCCAGCCGGAGAACATTTTATATATATATATCTATGTATCAAATTGTTAGAGTTGTTGTATGTGCGTTCCGTTCCTTTGGAAGGTACATTCAGATGCAATAGTTTGAGCATTTCGTTGCAATGCGAAGGGAATGATTACGGACTATCTCTGTTATTGTGCAAACGTTAATGGAAAAATAATCTATTAATGAGCATCAAAATTACCCGTGCTTAATATCTTACTGAAAATAGACAATGAAAAAGAAATAGAAAAAAACTGTAAAAAAACAAAATAGATTCAATTGGAATTGTTTGCAATATTCTTGTTGGCATTGTTGTGTGTGTCTATGAATGACAAATTATAGAACGGAAAGTTATGGTGGAACGAAACTTAAATTACACACAAGTAAATTTTCTTAAGATACAAATACAAATATATATTTAAATGTATATATATTTATAATAAACAAACATGAAAACTTAAGCAATTATCGATTTAATTTGCATAATTTATTACAGCGTGTTCACTACCTTGATTTCTCTGAACCCTCCCAAGGTGGCTGGTAGATAATGCCTTAGGGCATTAAGTCCGCCTTTGTGCATATATTTTAGTCGTACATAAGTTTATAAATAAATAAATATATATATATATATATATATATTACGATATATATATTACTTTATACTTACGAGTTTGGTAAGAAATTAACACCATCCATGTAAACTCATAAAGTTTAGCTACTTCACCTCCTACGATTTGACTACCTTCAATGTCGCCGCAGTCGGTTGGTAACAGTGAAAGATTTGGATGTTCGTTAATCTCTTGCGGTGAAGGTGGAAAGTCGGAGCAACATATCTTGTCGAAAAAAAAAGATTATTTGTTACGATGAGGTTAATTGTAGACCATGATATAGTAGCACCATAGCTCTGCTCTATTTCGTATGTCTACTGTTAGGCCCGAGGGCTTTTACAGTTTCACCGGATTGAGAGGTGACGGAGAGCTTATGGCACACAGCCGAGACCTCTATTAGTGGGTAACCAGGACAAGCGCTGAACTTGGCTTGAACCGTTACCCTGTTGCGCGAGAGTAGCTGACTCGAGTGTACCCGAGAGGATAGAACCTCGGCTCGGTTAGTTGCCTCTGATGGATTATCTAAATTAATATCATTATAATTATTAACGATCACGTAATAAGCTAATCCAAGGACTGAGCTTAGGGGTACGCACGTGCATCTTGAATATTCGTTGAGGATGGTATGCGATCTCATTGTCAGTCATCACTTACCATAAGGTCTGCTCACTCCAAGTATTATAAAAAGGTCTTTGAAAGTGTATAGCATATATATCTACTATTTATTTCAAGATTTAACAAGACACGTAACCGATCGAAGTCTTACAATATCATCACTACACTTAAAATGTCGTGAAATAAAAGAAGGTGCGTCCAAAACTTCTTACTTTAATTAGGCTGACGATATTCGGAAGGTTTGATGGCGAGACTCACAGAATAATGTATTGTTCTGTGGTGAGGGGACGACCGCGTGATGGGTACATCCATTACTTTTATAAAATAATGAATTTACGTTTGAATTTCTACTGATGTTAGGCGAGACTGATATTCAGTCATATGCTACTTAGGTGTGGTATACTGATATGGACGTTTTGGTTCAATCTTGTTTGTAATGGAGAAGCTGATATATATGGGGATTTGACGAAAGACAATATAATTTAAGTGTTAAGGTGCTAATGTTACCTAATTTGTGAAGCTTAGCAATTAAAAGAAGAGAAAGGATAAATGATGACACAAGAAAACTTTTTAAGTCTATCTACAGCCCTATATCCGACTTAAATTGAAATATATAAAATACCTTTGGGATACCGTTCTCATACTCTGAAGAGCACAAAGCATCTGTGATTATTGCCTGCGTATTACTGTCCTTCTTATTAACGGCGAGATATAATGCTCCGGGACACGAAGTGAGAAGTTGACAGTCATTACAGGTTTCTGTAAGAAATTTAATATTTACTTATGCACTTATATTTTAAATAGTAATATTTATATATATATATATATATACATATATATAATTACATACATTATTCATTGTTTATATTCATATATCATGATTTACGGATAAGAATTTGTTAGTAGGATTACTATTTATACCTAATATGGTTCTTGTTCAACGTATCAAAGTTATTCAACATTACTTTTACTTTGTTTGTGTTATTATTGGATGTAAAAAAAACTAGCCGCGCATTATCCTAAAATTAAGTCTCGAATATTAAACATGCCATTACTACATTGCACTATTCTTTTTTTAAATGTATATTGTGCTGTGGTATTATTAAAACATTGTATTTTTACAAAAGACCTACAGTGAGTTTCTTTTCCGAACATTGCTAATAAATGAATAACCAGTACATTAGAGCCAGACAGCGTAAGAGCAAACAAAAATCATTACATGCTTTGTATATATCTATTTGAGTTTCCGAGGTTGTGTATATAAAAAGCAAACTTTTAAGAGCAAAGGTATTGAGCGAAGCATATTCAAATGTATAAAAATAATATATTCTTTGAAAGTTATTATTTGTTATTAAGATATGTATTCAATTGTTTATTATTTCATATTAAAGTTGAATATGTTAATTATGAAACATGATTAATAGTTAACGCATACAAAATAACATATCAACAACCAGTTTATAACCAGTACATTTAAATATTGTGCAAGGTTTTCCTCTCTTTGTTTTGTTAATAAAACCGGTGGTAATATGTCCATGTAAAACATACCGACCATATCGACTGAGATATACAAATCCGGTATTAGAAGCAACCTGTTATTTTCTTAGTATGTAAAAAAAAAAAGTTCTTGAACAAAAAAGTTACGATAAATTTTAGAAATCTACTATGGTTGTGGGCGAAGATGTGCAATATTTGGATAAAAAAAATTATTAACATATTATTGATTTTTTGTTGAAATGTTATGTATTAAATACATAAGTAAATGTATTTAATACTATAAATAAATATATAATATAAATGTATTTAATATAATAGATATTTTGAGTTCACGAAAATATTGTAACATCTCTGACTTCGTATAAATCGAATTAAAGTTAAATGATGAAAATTAGTAATTAAATGGAATTATAAACTTACTTGCAAACACCTTTTCACTACTTAAAAATGCTACTGCTAAACAGATAAAAAATTTTAATTGTAACATTTTATTAACTAAATATAAGCGTATAGTTTGAAATCAATTTGAAGCGTTGATCCTCCACAGAGGCTCAATGGCTACTGCTAAAAATCGGTCTGTGCCTAGCTTGCCTGGTTTTACCATAAAAATAATGCAGTAAAGATGATTGTTCAGTTATAATTATATAAACCAATTTATATATATTAAGGGGTAAAACCTCAACATGAATTATTCATTTATATAACCTTATATCAGTTTTTTGTGCGTCATCCGATTGTGATACTATCATATCTCTATAAATACCAATGTTGTATAAAAATATAGATTTTTATATTGTTATTTTAAAATTCGTCTTTCAAATTTGTTTATTAATTGTAGATTAAAAAAATCCTATAAATATTGTTTAGACATAATAATGCTACGATATGCGTCAGTAGCCTAATTAGCTACACTGCAGTTTGTTTCTGGCTGCAGAATGAATAGGTCACGTCGCATGGTCGTTCCCTGGTCGAGATGACCCATTCATTCTCCAGACCATTGTTACTGGTGACGAGGCATTCCATCTCAGTCCTCAAGGGTGACAACGCATCTGAATTATGATTCCTTGTCAAGGACGAATGTAGATGGCGAACTGCGTGCTCGTTTTTTACTGACAATATATTAAAAAAAATAAGCAGAGGTTAACGGGCATGTTAGCAAGGTTAATAGCGCTAGCTAGTATCCCTTCTTTTTTTTAAAAAAAAAAGACTGCTCTAACATAGTGTCTATTGTTAGAGCACCTGCATGCTTAATAATGGATCTTGCTAGCAAGTAGCTAACTCATATTTATTGCTGAGTTATGCTTCAATACTCTCTTTAGAGAGTATAACGATCATCTATGTATACAGGATGTCCCAGAACTCAACGTCAAGCCGAAACGGGGTAACAGGATTAATCGTAACCATCGTGAGAAAAATCTGAAAAAAAATCTATCCCATGCAGTTTGAAAATTATGGGTATTTTAAGAAAAACCTAGAAATTTGGTCAAACTGTAACCATTTTTCGGTTATTGTGGTTAATTTTTATTATTTTTGTTCAATTAAACTTTGGAACCATAACTCTAAATAACATATCTGAATGACAGTCAAAAATAATGACACAATTGCCCCAAGTTTCCTAGAATTAAGACTAATTTGTTAAACTATGAATATAAAATTTTCAAAATTTGTTGAATTTGAAAGGCCCTCCTTTAAAAAAAATGTACTAGAGTGCCTTGGCAAGTGGCATTAAAAGTTGGCGCATTTAATCAGGAATCTAAAATGGTACAATACTTGTTAGTACGCCACGCATGGCAAAACGCAGGCAAACCTCGAAAAGCTCTAATAGATAGGCTTAACAGAACTAAGTCATCAGTCATAATATTTTGAAATAGACCGTAAAATTATTATTAATTTTACATCAAATTTTCTTAGATCGTGGCTCATTGAAAATAATTTATTTCTTTTATTAAGCCAACTGTTTGGAATAATATAATAGTTTAGAATCTCATATTATTTTGAATAACATAAATGATTTTGGATATAACAATTTTGCGTGCTTTTCTTAGAGCAAAGTTTTTTTTTAAATAATATTTATAAATTTATTTATTAATTATTTTTAAGTCAAATATTATTATATTATGTTAGTTATAAACTGGAAAAATGAGCATGATTAAGACGTCATGGATACTTGAGTAGAATAAGAAAGCAAACATGTTCGTCATATTGAAATTCAACTGAAGTATTAAGTTATTTTGTTCATGTAGATTGTATACCAATTTGTTGGATAAAATATTCATTTGCTAGAGAAAAGTCCTATATTTAAGATTTCATATGGTCCTTTTTTGGAAAACTTAATAAATCACAACATTGTCATCCAAAAGAAAAGTTGTGATTAACGAAACGGTACACTAAAAGTAGTAGTAGTATCTTGAATGTTGCATCAATGTACTATAAAAATGTAAGTAATCTGTCGTGTAATTAATACTAAAATAATAAATAATTAATATTTATTATTTTAAATATACAATTGTTATTCTATTTATTATAAAAAAATAAAATTACCTACGTACCTAGTATGTTCAGAAGACAGCCGTAGACAGATATACAATATGACAAATTGAAAATTATTATTACCTGGAGCTTATTAAGTCCCAGCCGTGGTATGCCTAAACACCCTAAAACATGATTTTGATTGACAGAAACTCATCTCTATATATGATTCCTATGTAATAATATTTCCAATCCATCCATAATACAATAACATTTTAATTTATAAAGCGGAATCGGAACTGATGGACGCCATGAGGCTGGAATCATGCAAGTTTATAGTACAATTTTCACATACGCATCAGGGGAATTTACTTGCGTATATCATGATTGGTCGTATATACGCTTTGTATAGTATGGTGTGTGGTCCGGAGATGAGTCCTGGGTCTAATGTGACTCCTAAGTATTTAATAGTCCTTATCCAAGGGATCGAAAAATTGGACGGTAGGGAGTGTCAGTATTATACGTCGAGAAAAGTGCATAGTTGCACTCTTTTCTGGATTTTGTCTGGATTAAGTCCAGACACGTAGAGGCCGGTATCGTCGCGAAAAAGGTGACTTATACACTGCGAGGGTGGGCTCCGGAGCGCATCGACTCGATATTGGGAGGTTCGATTACGCAGGAAATCTCGTATGATGAGTACGAAGTGATCAGGCACACCGAGTTCATAAAGCATGTATATGAGCCCATTCTGCCAGACCTTATCAAAAGCTTTCGCGACGTCAAAGGAAAACGCTGAGCTTTTAAGACCGTGGATGAATTTGGATTCGAAGTGTAGGGTTTCGACTGGCTCGAAGCTGTCAGCTAGACATTCTGCTTTGTATTAATCAAGAAAAGCTGGTGCATTATCAAGGACGGCTAACGGAGGCATTATTTTGGATGAGCCTTCTTTGATGGTTTTGGGTACTTCCTAATTGCCTGATAACCCAATTTATCGTTTCTGGATTCCTCTATGTGTGCTATAACCTCACGTTCCTGAGGTGAGGTTGTAGTGTTGTCCGATTACTTTTGGTGGGATATAAGTCAGGAGCATGGGTTAATGCATTCTTGCGCCTCAATAGGTCCTTGAAGTCACTAGCGGTGATCATTCACCACTTCAGTGCCAGACTTCGAACAGTCCTCGAAGGTTGTTTGGAGGTGCCTAGTGAGAGCATGAGCCGCGAGATTCGTGGCGTTAATTGAACATATGACTGTGGGAATCCCACTGAGGTACGGTGATGTGAGCTGCTTCAGATTATTCCTGAGCTGGTCCCAGTCGACTATGGTTTTGGTCTGAGGTGGAAGAAGGCCAGCCTAGTAACACAGGTCGATGTTCCGACCCGACCCCCCTTTGATTTCCTCTATCGCTCTAAGGGCGAGGTTAACGTATTTGCAGATTGCAATATCAAGCACATCCGGGGCATATCCAGGCTTGTAGGAATAGCGGGTCAGAGTTGTAGGCGCTATAACGCTGATGTCAAGCAAGTTGATTTACTGATCTAGGGCCAATTCTTAGGGGATTGGTCCTCGATAAGTTCCAACTGATGTGTGATTTTTTTGTTGATTTTCCTAGTCTAGGTGCTGTTATTTAATAAGATCCTTGTAGTAACTACGATACCTCTTAAATGTAATTCTTAGAATTTTATTTTCAGTTTCCGTCTTTAGGTACTTTTGCATCTTATTAAGATATTTTATACACCTTAGGATACCAGGAGCTATCCATGGTTGAATAATACGTTTAGTTTTAGGTACATAAAGGAAAGGTATCTATAAAACTATAGGTATGTATAATTTTTTTACTCTTTAACTACAAAGTGAGGGTCATTAGTAAATAGAAAAATTTATTATTCTTTTTGGGAAAGCTATCAAGCGCCGTAAAATAAAGTCAGTGAAAATTTTTTCCGATCGGTTATTTAACTTGGAGTTTTTAAATGTAGTAGTACAATTTGGTTAACTGTGATAGTGGTATTTAAGATTTTCATATCTTAGCGATTTTTTTTAAATTTAGTTTTAGCATAAATAAAGTGATCAAGGCAGTCAAGTTAAAGTCATTATCTAAGTAACATGTCCCCATGTATACAGTTAAACATAAATATAAATGAAGAAGGCGCTGCTCTTGAGATTCCTTGTAGATTCTGATGATTCATCTTTTTGTAAGTTGTATTTTTAATGAACAAAATAATTGATTTAGGTTAACTATATTATAGGTATCGTAATGCAAAATCCATCTTTTTAAAAATAAAGTACAACTCTGTCTCCAGGTCCTTTAAAAAAGTAAAGTCGATGTACATTGGCAAAGTTGGTGAGAGACTAGTTGGCCTCCCTTCGGGGACCCGTGCATTTTGGTCTCTCGCCAAAGCCGTCCAAGGGAATATCATAGAATCCATTGTAAATCATCCACTGTCAGCTCATGAGGTACGTAGAGGAACACCAGTGGATTAGTGACCATCAGTATAGCTTCCATCGTGGTCACTCGGGATGGTGACCTTCGATGGGTGCAGGTAGTTGAGACCGAGTCGAGAGGCTTGGTGGTTTGTCTGGACGTAGCGAAGGTTCGTTTGACGCAGAGCGCTTGTTTTGACGAGTCCTTTCTATAGGCTTTCTGACAAATGATGTAAGTGAGTCACCAGTTTTCTCACGAACTGAAGCATCAAAAACGTAGTCGATGGTGCATGCTCCAACTCCAAACTGGCGAATATTGGTGTTCCCCAAGGCTGTGTTCTTGTGTGCACCTACCGTGTTTTCCTCTGCATATCAGTGACATGTTGAAAATTAATAACATTCATTGCAAGACGTAAGTGACACACGACGGCACAGGCATAGCGTAGTAAATTGGCCGCGCCAATATTTCTTGGAAACACGTCAATTAGTACCAGATTAAAAAGTCTTAGATTGGGGCCGACATGAGTAGTCTAATGTCTAGTTCTAGTATATGCCATATAGCCACTCCTCACATTTCTCTGTTGGACTGAAATATGAGAGAGAGCCCGATTTCTGAGCAAATTAGTAACATTGAATCGGTCTTCCCTCTCTGATATGCACCTTCTGCTGCCGGGCCCCTTCTTCGATTAAAGCTATTAGTCTCCTGGTATCAGTAAACTCTGGAAACAGCAGACTGTTGTCAGATGTTAAGCACACAAGCCACTTCTCGCTGCCTCTGGCCTTGTTCCGATAGGGCAACCGCTTGTGCCACTTCTTCAATAGATGTGTACATTTTTAGGAAATGTTTATGTTTAATAATAAGGAATAAGTGTACCGGTTGACGTTTGACAACTAACCGATAAGGGTAGGTCAGGTTAATAATTAGGGCTAATGTAAACAGATGCAAATATGGTTATCAAAAGGAAAAATAACATTTGCTTTTATATATAATAATAATAATACAAAAAATAAAATTATAAGTCAGGGCTCAGCTATTTTTTTAAAGACATTCAGAAACGATTGTAATCTTTCATATCTCTGGCATATTCCAGAAATTTGAGAACTAATATCCGAAATGTTGCTGGTTACGTGTAGGTATATGGGAAAGATGTACGCGTGAGGTGCTGTTTCCCAGCCATATTCGACTGGAACATTCTCGAGCTTTATAAAGCAATTAATTGTACGTATATTACTGGATCGGGGCACGTACACGGATAGTTTTCGAATAAGATACAAAACGATATACACCGGAGAGAACTAAAACTAGAGTAGAGTGAATTTCTAAAGTGAATATTGTTACAAGTGATTTCTTTTTGATTCAATAAAATTACTATTACGTTTTCTGCTATTTTCTATCCAGCGAACCTTCGTAGCAATGTAATAAAACAATAATAAATCCTCTTGTTATTTTATTATATTTTGCTTAAAAGTCGTATACTGTGACGTATCCGATAATATCAAATATTTGTTACATACTTGTATATAATATATTTTGATGAGGCATCACGCGAAGATGAGTAACGGGAAGGAAAAGCAAGCGGATATCTATTGATTCAAGTACTGAGAAATTTTCCTCTCGTCATAAATATTTACTGCTTTGTGTTAAAGGAAACATCGTTAAAAAGTCTGCATGTCTGTGGAAAAAAATAGAGCAATGTTAGCTTGCGCCTGCGCACAAACCACAGTTATATTAGGGACAGCTGTATTGAGTAGAGAATGTATCGAGAGTATCAAGCTGTTAATATCTGTTAAGTCAAAAAAATTTTTAATAGTGAAAATATAAATGTAAATTCCTTATAATAGTGTAAGGTAACAATAATCGAGTGACTACCATATATGTTTACGAAACTTTAATATATCCTATTCGAGAAACGTTCTATGTTGCCGTGGGTAAGATTCGGATTTTCGTCAACATCTATATCATAGTATCCATAAATCTCAGGATTAGCTTTGTTTTGACACACATCTAAATTTATAAGTCGAGTCCTAGTATTAGGTATTAACCAAACTTACTTCATTATTTCGCTGCGTCACAGTATTCTTTTGACAATAACACTATAACTAACGAAAAGGTTTTTTATTAATTTCAATTACTCATTTTCATGAATTAACCAGGTGGAAAAGATTGTGATGATGACGCTCAAACATAACCGTCATTTTATCTCAATCGAGCTGAAGGAGTGTTATTAACATTTCACTTTAAGCTTAAAAAGTTCCAAACGCGCCGGAAATGAGTATCTACGTAAATCTTAGCATCTACGTAATTGCGTTTATAATACGTAGGAATGCTTATAATTAAAACTCATTTGTTGCTAGATTATGAGTCGAACAATATCCGCCATTTCTTTATTAGTGAAATGAAATGTTGTTTTTTTAATGTTAGGGTTATTTTGTGGATTTACTGTTTATAAATTTTAACATTACTTTTCTATAAATATGTAGTTTTAGAGCTATTTACTTGTTTCTGTGAAACTACTCATTGGGTTAATAATTAAATAAAATGTGATTTTATATAGTTATATAGTTAATCAATTTGAATTTAGAATATACTGTGTACATTGTTTATAATAAAAACTTACTCATACATTAAAATCTCAGCATTTCTATGTTAGGTCAATGAAATCTAATTCAGTTAAAATTGAAGTATCACCAAATATGCATTAAAATTGGTAAATAGCTTTTTAGTCTTTAGATGATGTCCTCCTCCACTTTCAATCACGGTGATATCTTCCGGTTGTTCTCAGATGATATCAACTGCATCATACATGCATATTAATAAAATATAAAAATATTATTAATATATAATATTTTTATATTTTATTATTTCAGCACGTCAACAGCACAAGAGTTTTTAAAACAACATTAGTAACCAAAACTTAGTCTAGAGTTTACGCTTATAAACGGGTAAGGCGTTTGTAATTGCTATTAATAGTAATAAAAAAAAATATGTAAATTTAAATGAAATGTAGGCTAAGAGTTATTGTTATATATAAATCGCCTCTTAAGTCTCGACACATGTTTGTAAGTTTGATGTCGACATTTGTTGTAAGTGTAGTCCATCGTTCTTTTCCCTTTTGGATTTATTGCGACCAGCTGTAACTCTGTGAAATGTACTTGCAATAGTAATAAAAAAAATATATAAATTTAAATGAAATGTAGGCTAGGAGTTTTTGTTATATATAAATCGCCTCTAAAGTCTCGACACATGTTTGTAAGTTTGTTGTCGATATTTGTTGTAAGTTTGTTGTCGATATTTGTTGTAAGTTTTGTCCATCGTTCTTTTCCCTTTTGGGTTTATTGCGACCAGCTGTGACTCTGTGAAATGTACTTGCAATAGTAATAAAAAAAATATATAAATTTAAATGAAATGTAGGCTAGGAGTTTTTGTTATATATAAATCGCCTCTAAAGTCTCGACACATGTTTGTAAGTTTGTTGTCGACATTTGTTGTAAGTTTTGTCCATCGTTCTTTTCCCTTTTGGGTTTATTGCGACCAGCTGTGACTCTGTGAAATGTACTTGCAATAGTAATAAAAAAAATATATAAATTTAAATGAAATGTAGGCTAGGAGTTTTTGTTATATATAAATCGCCTCTTAAGTCTCGACACATATTTGTAAGTTTGTTGTCGACATTTGTTGTAAGTTTTGTCCATCGTTCTTTTCCCTTTTGGGTTTATTATGACCAGCTGTGACTCTGTGAAATGTAATTTGCAATAGTAATAAAAAATATATAAATTTAAATGAAATGTAGGCTAGGAGTTTTGTTATATATAAATCGCCTCTAAAGTCTCGACACATATTTGTAAGTTTGTTGTCGACATTTGTTGTAAGTTTGTTGTCGACATTTGTTGTAAGTTTTGTCCATCGTTCTTTTCCCTTTTGGGTTTATTGCGACCAGCTGTGACTCTGTGAAATGTACTTGCAATAGTAATAAAAAAAATATATAAATTTAAATGAAATGTAGGCTAGGAGTTTTTGTTATATATAAATCGCCTCTTAAGTCTCGACACATATTTGTAAGTTTGTTGTCGACATTTGTTGTAAGTTTTGTCCATCGTTCTTTTCCCTTTTGGGTTTATTGCGAACAGCTGTGACTCTGTGAAATGTAATTGCAATAGTAAAAAAAAAATATAAAATAAATTTAAATGAAATGTAGGCTAAGAGTTATTGTTATATATAAATCACCTCTTAAGCCTCGACACATATTTGTAAGTTTGTTGTCGATATTTGTTGTAAGTTTCGACCATCGTTAAAAGGGTTTTATTGCGACCAGCTGTGAAATGGAACTTTAAATATATTGGTTTGTTGATTATGGGAATGGTTTTGTAAACATTTAATACTATATCTGTGAGTTCTTCACTATTTTGCTCTAATATACCCTTTATGTTTTATTTTGATGTAAAATAATTACGACGGTGATGTAGTGAAAAGATAATTTTATAACTAATCTAAAAAATCATTCCTCCCCAAGACGAGGTGACGTTAATAATTATTTTTGAAACGCTATAAATACTACAAAACGCCACCAAAAACCTCTATATGCTTTCACTCCAGAGAAATATAATACCAGTGTATATTGTGTATCGTTTGGTGTGTGTATCCATGTGGGATCCAGAGACCCTTAGCGATGGTGACTAGGCATTTAATCTAATGCGTCAGGGAGTAACAACACATTCGGATTAAGATTCTTTATTGGGGATAAATCTGTGTGGTTTGACTCGCAGTTATCACTTACCATCAAACGAACAGTGTGACCGTTTGTCACCCTCAATACAATAAAAAAGCGGTACTGTTAAGTTAACACTCAAAGATACACGAAAATTTTTACAAAGATTATTAATAAAATTTTAGATTTTACGATTCATCGACAGTCAACCTTCTTTCGGTATACTAATTTGGCTTAAGTTCTCGCAAATATATAAGATATGCAGTGCATGAGCTCTCAAATTTTGTGATTAGACAGATGGACTGTAACCAAAAAACTTTAGCAATCTTCGTGCACCAAGCTAAGACTTTTGATGTGGTTTCTGTTCCAATTCTTGTCTATAAATTGGAAAGGATTTAAAGGCCTATTATTAAAACTTTATACGAATCTGAAAGCTTTTTTTGTACACAACCATAATAACCCGAAAAAATAAAAATCGCACACACACAAACACATACACACAAGCCCACACAAACTGACATATACACATGCAAGAGAACATATTAGTAATAGTTAGTAGTAGTAGATAGTCTTCAAACTTAGTTTTGATTTCCTTTGTTGTGTAAGTAAAGTGTTTAACTTTGTAAAATATAACTTTTAGATGGTGATCGGGAAGCCCTCAATTCTCACGACTCCCGCATTACATCTAAGGGAGATCGCAGTGGCTGAAAACCAGCGCTGCACGAGACTATAATCCTGTTTCAGCTAAAGCTGAGTCACCTCCGTTTGCCAAAGTGTGTATAATATTGTTTATGTAAATTTGTTTTTTTTTGTGTTGCAATAAGGTGATAAATATTTTTCATCTCCTATCCCTTTTTATTATTTCTGTTATATCAATATGTATTAATATATATTCAAGTAATCAAAATAAATAAATCCATTAGTCTATTCAACACGACGCGCCTCAGTAGCATCCTAATCAAAGTGATGATTGAATATATGTTTTACGTAATATAGAATATTGAGTAATAAATAAGGATATTCAAAATGTCATATTAACAATATTAAATTAGCCAAGAAATTAAATATTCTCTATCAAATGAAGTGATTAAAATTTTAAATTATAATTTCTTAAAAAATTTCAGTTTCTTAACTTTGAATATGTATATATTTTTTTATTAAAATACATTAAATTTAATTACTAAATAATAGTTTCGTCAAACTGCCAAAACAGTTTACTGGTGAAACCTGCACCCATAAATATAATATAATGCAATACATTATATATCTCATACCAGATAACTACGTACATATACATTCCTTCTAGCAACATTTAATTTGTACACTGGTACTTTGGTTATTTTACTTATTACAAGGAAAATAAAACAAATAAATTGGCGGCGAATTATCATTTGTTTACAGCTAATTCCTATGTATAACTGTAATGCGTATCTTGTTCTTCTGGTCAAATGTACAAACAATCAACAGGTTGTGGTTATTAACACTATATTTGTGTAACAAATAAATGATTTAATAACCGTAATTAGAATTAATATATATTAACTTAATTATTAATTTAATATTGAATATTTTTACATACTTGTATGTTGTTATGGAAAATTGTGTGTTGTTGTGAAAATTGTAGCAGGTTCGTTCCCGTACTAACAAAATACTTGTCGTTGCCTACAAAATAATTAAGACTTCGCTGCGCATTATTGGCTTTTTAAGTTCAATGATTGAGTAGATCAGGGTAAAATGAAAAACTAAAAGTAAATTCTACATTCTTATTTTTCTGTACAAAAATTAACCCAATACACGTGTTAAATGTTTTTGAAATTAGTTGTTTAGCAAAGTACGACTTAATACGTCTGAAGCAACTGACCGAACCGATGTTCGGCCCTCTCGGGCACCCTCGAGTACCAGTAGCTTTTGCGCACAGGGTAATGGTCCAAGCCGAGGTTCCCTATCGGGAACCTTTATGCTAGTTACCCATTAAATCTCTATAAGCACCAATTTTGAATAAAAATATAGATTTTTATATTATGCTATTCCAAAAGTCGTATTTCAAAGTTGTTTATTAATTGTAGATTTAAAAGTCTTCTATATAATATTGTTTTGACATAATTATGCTACGATAAGTGTCTATAGCCTCATGGCTTATGGTCTACGAAACTTAAGGTCGTAGGTTCGATTCCACCATTCGACTATTGTGGTGAACTATCTCCTAGCACAAGCGTTAAGCATAGATGGAGTGGTAAACTGAAATATTAGCAAGGTTTTTTTTTATTACTTTGAGAGTTACAAACGTGCACACAGTTCGCTCAAATGTTAAGTGATTCCTGCATCCCATGACATCTACATTCATCCTTGACAAGGATTGACTGGCAGATGCGTTGTCACTGTTGTGAGGACTGATATGGAATGCCTCGTCACCAGTAATAAAGGTCTCCGGATTCCTTCACTCATCAGGCGAAACACAGCAGCGTTGTGCTGCTATTTCACGTCGGTATTCTGTGAGAGCGTGGTCCTACCCCGGTCGAGCTGATTGAGATTCATTATTTAATGGCACAAGCTAGCATTTATTTTTATTTTTGAAAAATAAAAAGATTACTTCAACATAGTGTCTATTGTTAGTCACCTGGATGCTTATTTAAGGGTCTTACTGGCTAGTAGCTAACTCATATTTATTCCTGGGTTATTCAATACCGTCTTTAGAGAGTATAACGAGCGTCTATGTATATATAGAGATGGGTATGTGTTACTTCTTATCTTCTTTAACGGTATTTATTATACATTCGGTGTTTAATAACATGAATTTTATTATGCGTTAATTAGCCTTCGACCTGCTAGCTCCACGACATTTGATATGTACAGGCAAACCTCGGTAAGCTCTAGCCAATCTTTTAGACAGAACTAAGTCATTAGAACATTCGATAATATTTTGAAATAGACCGTAAAATTATTATTTATTTTACATCAAAGAGATCGTGGCTCATTCAAAATAATTTATTTCTTTTATTTAGCTGTTTGGAATAATATAATAGTTTAGAATCTCATATTATTTTGAATAACATAAATGATTTTCGATATAACAATTTTGCGTGCTTTTCTTAGAGCAAATTTTTTTAAAAATAATATTTATAAAACTATTTATTAATTATATTTGATATTATTATATTATGTTAGTTACAAACTGGTAAAATGAACATTGATACTTGAGTAGAATAAGAATGCACACATGTTCAATCGAGATTCTCTGGGTAAATACTCATATTGAAATTCTATATAAGTTAGTTTGTTCTACATGAAAAAAAAACCTGATGATGATTTTAAATAAAACATTCGTTTGCTATTTAAGATTTCATATGGTCCTGTTTTGGTGAACTTGTAATATATCACAACATTGTCATCCAAAAATAAAAGTTGTCATTAACGAAGCGATAGACTTCAGACGTTCAAGTTTTTAAGATGAATAATCTTGAATGATCCATCTGTACTATTAGAATTTAAGTAATCTCTCCTGTAATTATTACTGAAATAATAAATAATTAATATTTATTATTTTAAATATACAACTGTTATTCATTATTATTACTTGGAACTTCGTGCCAGGTAATAATAAAAGTCCCAGTCGTGGCAGACGAATCTCTATATATGACTCCTATAGGTATATATTACTACATAGTAATATTTCCAATCCATCCATAATATAATAACATTTCAATGTATATATTGAAATCGGAACTAATGGACGCCTGAGGCCGGAGTAACCTAAGTTTATACTACAATTTTCACATATATATGTATTTGCATCAGGGGAATTTCCAAGAAAATGACGCATCGTAAACATTCAGATATTTAATTACGTATTTTAATATTAACGTCCTTATTTATGTATTTC
Organism: Teinopalpus imperialis; assembly: GCA_029286865.1. Lineage (NCBI taxonomy): Eukaryota > Metazoa > Arthropoda > Insecta > Lepidoptera > Papilionidae > Teinopalpus > Teinopalpus imperialis. The sequence goes on along the minus strand of JAGSMU010000023.1, from coordinate 2,167,073 downwards.
TTCAATTTTTTTTGGGTTTTTTCAGACAAACAATTTACTTTCTTGATTATTTTTATTGGAAGAATTATCCCAGACTGAACTGGTCGGTTGCTGACCGATGGATGGATAGAGATTTATTTTCGGCTGTATGTACGTTATGGGACTTGCGTATGATTGGTCGTATATAAGCTTTGTGTGCTGTAGTTTTAAGACCGCGGATGAATTTGGATCGGATGTGCTACATGATGCGGTGCACCTTTTATGTACAAGAGTGTTTGGCTCGGAATCCAAATTGTTTGAGGATGGGTAGTCTATAAACAAAGGTTTTCAATCAGTGCGTCCTAACTGTTATACACATGGTGCTGAGACGTAGCCACTCTCAGTGCAACTTGTCCAGTCAAGATCACTCAGCGAGCTATGCAAAGAGCTATGCTCGGAATGTCTCTTAGGGATCGAATCCGGAACGAAGACCTTCGGCTAAGTACCAAAGTAACTGACATAGTTCAACGAATTAGCAAGCTGAAGTGGCAGGGGACATGTCATATATGCCGCAGACCCGATGACCGCTGGGGCAGAAAGTTTCTTGAATGGAGATAGCGAATCGAAAAACATAGTGTAGGGCGCCCGGTAACTAGGTGTGGTCATGATATTCGTAGGACAGCGGGCATAGACTAGAGAAGAAGAGCTGAAGACCGAGCTCAGTGGCGTGCCATGGAAGAGGCCTATGTCTAGCAGTGGACTGATACAGGTTGATGATGTGTGTGTGATAGTGGTATTTAAGATATTTATATCTAAGCTATATTTGCAGAGACGTTTTTTTTATTTAGTTTTAGTATAAAGTGATCAAGGCAGTTGCCCTTACTGGTCAGAAAGGAGCGACCTAGTAGTAAGCCATGTATAGATAGCACGTTTAGATATAGGGATCTGTTACTTCGCTCGAAAATTTTTCTTTTTCAATTATATGTTTTATCTGTACATTTAGAGAGACAATAAACTTAATGTATTAGTGCAAATTCGATCTGAATGCTTGATTAGGCATCAGTTCATTTTACTTCTTTAACATTAGCCTTAATAAATCGTTTAATATACCTATATATATTTAGGCTACTGTCAATTATAAATATAAATAAATATATATATATATATATATATATATATATAAAATAATATATATAATCATAGCATTATATGGGTTTTAATCGACACACGGTTAAAATTATTATATGCGCATTTAAGTTTGGACTACAAAGGTTCAGTTGTAGATCATCAATGTATTACTATAAATACACTGTATATTTTGTGAGATAACAGTAATGCCATACTCTGCAAGTTTAATATATATGGGCAGATTCTTTGTATCACATTGATGGCGCGCGCTGCCATAATACTGAATCCTAAAGATGCTTTTAATTAATAATTATAGATCATATAATAGGGATATGTAAATTTTAGTGTATGTCAAATGTAAAATGTGACATGTGCTCCAGAAAGCTGCATTGCTGATGGAAGACTGCTTTGTTGCACACGATCCTTGACAGAGGTAGTCACTCAGATTCGTCCAACTACACGCCTATTGCCAGTACCCCCTTCTCGTAAATAATAGAATCCATTGTAAATCATCCACTGTCAGCTCATGAGGTACATACAGGAACACCAGTAGATTAGTGACCTCTTGGCGACCTCCTACCGTGTTTTCTTCTGCACATAAATGACATGTTGCAAATTAATAACATTCCATGCAACATGTAAGTGACACACTATATTATGACATAAATCTCAGTATTAGCGTTGTTTTGACACAAATCTAAATTTATGAGTTGAGTCCTAGTGTTACGTGTTAACCAAACTCACTTTATTATTTCGCTGCGACACAGTATTCTATTATCACTTTAACTAACGAAAAGGTTTTTTTTGATTAATTTCAATTATTAATATTAATGAATTTAACTAGTTGAAAAAGATGTGATGATGACGTTAAAAAGACGACCGTCATTTTATCTCAATTGAGTTGAAGGAGTGTTATAAACATTTCACTTTGAGCTTAAAAAGTTCCAAACGCATCGGATATGCTATGTATATAAATCTTAACATATACGTAATTGCGTTTATTAGACGTAAGCTTAAAAGAAAAACTCATTTGTTGCTAGATCATGAGTGGAACAAAATCCGTAATTTCTTTATTGGTGAAATGAATTGTTTTTTTAATGTTATAGTTTGGTTTTGGTGTTTTGTGGATTTACTGTTTATGGATTTTAACATTACTTTTCTATAAATATTTTATTTTAGATCTGATTCACTTGGTTCTGTGAAACTACTCATTACGTTAATAATTTAATATACAATGTACATTGTTTATAATAAAAACATATTCATACATTAAAATTTCAGCATTTCTATATTAGCTTAATGAAATCAAAGTCAGTTAAAATTGAACTATCTCCCTCCAAATATGCATTAAATTTGGCAAATAGCTTTTGTTTTTAGATGATGTCCTACTCCACTTTCAATCACGGCGATATCTTCTGATTGTTTCCAGATGATATCTACTGCATCGGATGTATTATTAATATATAGTATTTTTATATTTTATTATTTCAGCACGTCAACAGCACAAGAATTTCTAAAACAACAAGAGTAACCGAAACTTAATCTAGAGTTTACGCTTATAAATGGGTACAGCGTTTGTATGTGCAATAGTAATAAAAAATATATTATAAATTTGAATGAAATATGGGCTAAGAGTTATTGTTATATATAAATCGCCTCTTAAGATTTGATACATGGTCACAATAAGTCCAGTTTATGTAGATTCTAAATTTGTTATATATTTTGACCATCGTTAAAGACGCGACCAACTCTGTGAAATGGAACTTCAAAAATATTGGTTTGTCGATTATGGGGATGGCTTTGCGCACATTTAATACTATATCTGAAATTTCTTCACTTAGAGCAAAATAAAAAATAAAAAAATACCCATACCATTTATGTTTTATTTTGATTCAAAATAATTACGTCTAGCATTCACTGACGGTGATGTAGTGAAAAGATAACTTAATTCAAAAATAATTTCTCTCCAGGAGGTGATGTTAATAATACTTTTTTTTAGTTAAATAAACGCCTAAATACTACACAACACTATCAAAAAATATGTATATAACGTATCTTTCACTCCACAGAAATATGATACTATAGTAAAATACCAGCGTAACGCTGTTTCGTTTGGTGAGTGTAGGGATCCAGAGACCCTTAGTGCTGGTGACTAGTCATTTAATCTATGACGTCAGGGGTAACAACGCTTCTGGATTAAGATTCTTTATTGAGACTAACTCTGTGTGCCCTAAGCACTCGGCTACCTTTCATTTTTTATTATATTATTGATGTAATACATATTATGTAGCTGTTGGTTATTCCAAATAAATAATAAAAAAAAAACCCGGTGAAGCTGTAAAAGCCCTCGGGCATAAAAAAAAGCACAGTACGTAAATTAGCTAAAGTTGACGTGTCACAGAAAATACTCCACCTAAGTGACTTTGGGAGGGTGTAACATATAATCTTCTAGGTCACAGTTATGTAAAAGAAAAGACTGTAACATTGGATACGGACTAGTATTTGTTCTTAATCTTGTACCAAATTTATAATTCAATGTTTCAAATCAGAATATTTTATACAAAAGGCATAAAAACTCAAAACTCCATCGTTATAAAAAAGAAATAAAACAAATATACATCATTTCTGAATTATTATATAATATTTAATTATATTTACTAAAACCTAAGGCTTAATGGTGTCTAAAATCCATTTCATAAATTTTCTGACATCGGTGTATACTCCTGGAGTGTTTGAACCGCACTGGGTCGGTCCGTAAGATACAACACCGAATTGAATAATCCTATATGTTCCATTGAATGGGGCTTCCAGCATAAGTGGGCCACCGGAATCTCCTCTGCAAGAATCACGTCCATTTTCTCCGGCGCAGAGTACATTTCTCAGACTATTTGCAGTTTGCCTAAGCTGGCTATTTCTAAAAAAAAAAAACAAATCAGCGATACAACAATTTAGTTGTAGATTACTTCAGTGCGTTCGAAATAATCAGATATCAGCAGAGGATTTATTGTTTCAGTGTAAGTGAGAAATATATAGAAACATGAAAATGGCGCACCTTTACACGAAAACAACACGGTGAATTATTACCATAAAACACAATAAGAGTTTGGATTGCGGATCAAGATCGCAAGCTCTATACAATGCTGATGGTGCAAAGGGGATTATAGCAGCTTTACATTGGTGTACAATTTCAAAATCTGATTAACAGCAATGACTCTAATTACTATTACAAATTATATCTAAATTAATAAATACCTGTTATAATAATCACTACAAGTTTCGGGAGAATATATGGGTATATCAACTTTACGTAGAATACTAGATCTTTCTTGAAGTTCCGTTACACCCCAACCGGCTACAGTAGCTCTTTCACCATATATATACATTTCTCTTAATTCTTTCGATATTGGTAAACAAATTGTTCCTGAATTTCCTGAATACAAAAGTACATTTTGTAAAATATTGAAACAGAATAATCAAACATAATGCATCAGCCACACAATTCATTGTTTATCTGGTATAGATTTTTCATTAAATGACTATTAATTTAAATTAAAAATAATTGAATAGAATATAAATATAAATTATTACTGTCAATTCTATTTATAAAACATTTAAATACTAACAAACACTTTAAATCAGTTTAAAAGACTATCTGTTATGATGCATTATTAAGTAAATAGACTAGCACATGACTATAACAATTCTACATTAACTCATTGTAGATAAGTAGAATGCAAGAGGCAAATGAGCACACAGTTCACTTACGTCCATACTTGATAAGTCATAGAAACCACAACTAACAGTTGCTGTTTTATGAAGTTATCCTAGGAATGAGCGTACAGATTTTGACTACAGTAGTACAATATTTTACATACTCTACGTCTATGTCATTGAGTGGAAAAATGCCACAAACACAGGTACAGAATCAGTTTTTTTTTATACAATACGAAGCAAACGGGCTAGCAGGTCACCTGATGGTAAGTGATTACCATCGCCCAGAGGAGTCGCAGATGCATTGACGGCCTTTAAAGAAAAGAGCCCTAAGTCGTATAGCTTCAGAAATAACAGAGTTATTGTGCGTGGCAGAAAGTTTCGTATAAAGCGCACGCAGCGAATCCACCACGGATTTCTAACTATCGAGTCGGAAGATGTTTAAAATCAGCGACACGCAATGCTAGAGAGAGACACTGTTCTCGTAGCTGGTACTGGGGTATCCCAGCCCAGAGACGAGAATAGTATTTATTGTGAGGACGAAGTTGCGCTTTGTAGGGTTGTACACATTAGGCCGACATGAAATATTGTATTGCCCTATTAAGCATGCCCAGATTTATTTTGGCCTTACCCTCCAAGTGAACGCGGAAATAAATGCCGCTCGATATGTCAACGTCAAGGATTTCGATACTAGCTGAAGTAGGAAGTGGAATGTTTTCAAAATTACGAGATACGACAAAGGGTTTTTAGCAGTAAACGCGCAAACTTGTCGTAGGATTAAATTGAACTAGATTTTGTCGGCCCCAATGACTTGGTTTGCCAAAATCTAGACCTCAGACACAAGTTTGTTCCGGCACCTTGTAGACTACACTTTATTTTGCAGTAGGGACCAAAATAAGCCTGGGATATGCCCCTGATGGGCACTATTGAGGGAAGGAAGAGTTCTACATCACTACATCTGAGGCAGAATTGGCAACAGCGTTGGGATCATCCAGTGAGAAGCAAATCCGACCCCATCAGTAAGATGCAAAAAAGACCACATCCCGTCCTAATTACTGACCTGTAGTGCGTTACACAGCATTAACCTGCAAATCGCAACGCGCACGTGAGAGACACCATACTCCATTTCAAACAATGGCCCGATGAGCCTAGAGGGACAATGACGAAAACTATGTAGTTGCTCAGATGAGAGGTCAGTAGAAGGTCTAACAGGGAAGGTCTATGATTCTCCACGTCTGGAACTCGCGTAGGCGAAGTGACTAATTGAGTCAAATCAAATGCTAATGTAAAATCGTAAACATATCTCCATTCGACGTGGTGGGCGTTAAAGTCACCGAGTTTCACGATCTCTGCGGATGAGATCTAGGAACGTGGTCCATGAGTTAGTCGGTGTCAGTATTACCGCTATAGGACCTATAAAGGCATGCATAGACGCGGGGATAGTCGTCGCGGTTTACCCAGAAATTCGCGGGCCAGCCTGAGCATATAGCCCCAGGTTGAGTAGGGTAGCCAGGGCGTGGACGCCCAGTGAGAGATTCTCCAAACGAAAGGTCCTGGGAAAGATGTTATGAAAATACCGTGTTGTTAGGGGGGGGGGGGAGGTAGGGTGGTGGGAAGTAAAGTTATATTATATTGAATTGATGGTTGACCAATTTCAGTCCGCGTGTTAAGAAACCTGTCATAAGAATAAATGGACAGGATAATGACTAAAAATTAAAAGGTTCTTAAAATATTAAACATGTCTACCAAAGGACTTAAATTATCTGCGTAAGTGTGGAAATGTTGGTAGCTTCGAGCTTTCGAGAAGAGTGAATATGTTTTACAAAAGCAAGTGAAGGAAGAATATTAAAAATAACATCAGGTCGGATAGCAGTGTACTTTTTCTTTAGTTTATTTGGTTTAACTCTACGGTATAAAACAACAAAGTTTACTTCTAAGAAAATTGACAAACTTACTGTATGAGAAGTCAACTGGTTTTGTAAGGCGTAATAGAGCGATATCGTTCAATACTCTTGGTACTCGAACATAAGATGGGTGGTAAATTTTATGTGAAATGTTGATATCCTATAAAATATATATTATTTATTACAACAAAATTAACAAAATATGACAAGACAAATATCTTATTTTAAATGTCAAATTGTTATAAATTTAAATATTATAACAATTTGACATTTAAAAACTTTTATATCAGAAATTGCAACTCGTTTTTCAAACACCATTTCTCCAAAATATAGACACTTAGTAAAAGTGTAAGGACTTGTTTTATACTGTATATGTAAAACTATTTAATTTGGTGATACCATTCTTTCTAAAAATAAGATATATAGTACTCTCGTTAAGTTAGTGGTTCGATTTAATTAAATGTTACAGAACAACAAGCTTTAAAATTATTTCACGCTATTTTATTACTGTGTGTGAAACATTTTTATTTTTAGAATGGTTCGTTGTTTATATACTGCCTATATTCACTAAACAAAAGACCAGAGAAAATAGGTTTGCCTTATAGTCTCTCACGTCCATTGAATGCCCTTGTCCCTTTTAAACTATGCGATATTGCCCTTCAACATTTATTCTAAGTGATACAAACGGCACTAATCTTGAACGTAACCTTCTCTTACGCTGAAGTAAGTTTCGTGACACAGGGTGCGAGCTCTATGCGATTACGCTATTGGAGCATATTTATACTTGTCACTGTTAATTAGAACACAATCTTAAGTGCTATTCAATTTATTGTCTGTTTTGTGTCTAACAGGTATGGGTACTTTCGTGCTTGTACGACAGAAACACAACGTGCAATCCTATTTTATGGACAACCACACAGAACTTGACAGTTTGTACCGGCGTTTATACATGTATAACTATATAAATCTTTACTTACTTGATATTTATTTTCACATTCTTTGTATAATCCTTCTCCTATACAATACTTTTCGGAGCTGATGTCATAGTCACCAACTCTAACGTTGGTTATTGTCTTATCCTTGACACAGTGGGCTGCTGTCAGCACATATCTTTCATTTATTAAAGTTCCCCCACAGTTGAAACGTGTAACTCCTTCAATTGCAATAGATTATATAATACCTTAAACCGTTATAATAATAACTTTTTTGTTGTAGCAATTTGTACTATTTTATCTGATCCTTTTTATCATTTAGTCAATTGGTAGAAATGATTTGATACTCAAATATTTAATTACTACTATTATTTCCTTTTACTAGTAAAGAAGAAAGTCCATCTCAACTGGATTATATGTAGAGTGGGCCAAATGGATAACTTAACATTAGGTTAACTGTATGTTCATTTATCATTTATCAATTTGTAAAAAAAAAAAAAAAAAAATTCATTAATTTATTATAAATAATAATATTTTAGCTTAAGAATAATTTTTTACCCTTGATGACGTACCTCGAACTCCGATGAGTACCACCCAAGGGAATTCATAGAGTCCAGCAGTGCTTCCCCCTATAATTCGATTTCCTTCTATAATACCGCAGTCTTCCGATAATAGTTTCACATTAGGATGATTTTCGATTTCATCTTCTTGATTTCCATATCTAGATCCGAATTTGAAATCTGAGCAGCAAACCTGTGCAAAAATCTACAGTCTATCCAAATTCAAAAGTAAATATGGTTAAGCCATCAAATACTGAAACTAACATCAAATATTTTATGATAATAACTGTTATATTTTCTATAGGACGAGCAAGTTAATTGAAATTGCATAATTTAGCCTTTTTTCCTTGGATTTATTTTTTCGCCTCTATTGTACATTGAATTTTAGGGTTTATGTAATCAAAATGATCTAAAAATGTAATAGCTTTATCAGATAATAAAATGTGATCATTGTCTATACATCGCTTTGTCAATTGATCATACATTAGACTGAACCCACGATTGCATAAAATCTGTTATAAAACAAAACCTAAAGTAAGAACACCGATTCCTAGGATGACTTGTGAGGCTATTGGAATTATAAAGTATCCTAATTTTAATAGAGAAGACGGATAGAATATATAATTTAAAAAAAGATATAATAACTATGACAGGATACCGATCACTACAGTTCTCCACCAGGAACACCAGTGTTATAAACCACTCGAAACTTCGGGATTTATATAAACATAAACGCTATAAAATCCGGTAAAAAAAACGGTAACATAACATTGGTTTTAGTCAATAACAAGCAACATTCGTTATTCGCTTTACTTTTTTGTACCATATGTGACAGGATATATGAGCTAGCCATAAATAGGGCCACGTCACTTTATAGTCCAGTTTGCAAACAATGTATCGAGGTTTAATAGTACGTTAATCGATGATCATTAGATAGCAGTTCCGAAATCCTATCCACAAATTCGTCACGTTTAAGACCAACAATGTTTATATCAGGCCAAAATTAATCATCTGCTGAATATAGGCATCTGACACAGATTGCCACAAAGCACGATATTAAATCAAGTGACATCCATCGGTTTTTCGTTTACTTGCATAGTTTGTCACCTCATGTAGGGTTATTACACTACACTTCGTATATAAAGATTTAAAATTAAATACGTGGGAACTAATTACTTTAATTGTTTACCTTGGGTGTACTATCAGCTGAGAAACCACAAAGTGCATTCCTTATCAGCTCGAATTTTGTTGAACCTTGGTTATTTAAAACAACCTGAATGGCAGACTCACAATTAGTTATAATCTTGCAGTCATCGCAGTTCTCTGTATAAAAAAAATATATATAATATAATAAAGGCACGCAAGTAGGACGTGTTTGTGTTGAGGGTGACACCCGCGGGAGATGGCGGAGCCTCTTCTAATACACTAAGGTTGACTGCCAACGTTTAAGTGAACAACCAACTTATAAATCATATGTAAAATACTAATAACGCTGGGATTGAATTTATAAACTTTAATTATACATGGAACTTTCATACCCATATGAGAGCATAATAAACGTGGACATGGTAACAGATCTTTGGCATATCACCTTAATAACTAACTAAGTGAATTTTAAATAGTAATACTACAACACTGCTTGAAGTGTTAGAAGCCTGCGACACTTAGGTCTTTGGTTAGAATCCGCCATTCGACTATTGATGTGAACTATAAGCACCTTGCATAAGCATTCCCAGATTAGTTGGAGTGGTTAACCTGAATTTAAGAAATTTTAATAGTAATGCTTGCATCCTTTAAGCAAAAAATAAAAAAAAACAAATCTTTTCCCTGGGAATTGTGAAGACCTATTACTGAGGGTGATTGCCATCGCAGTGTTTTACGATATAACACGTCGATAATCCTTTGGTAGGAGCAAAATCTCTTTGGTTGTACTGTATTTGTATTTGTATCTGGCTGGTTTTAATACCATTAAATAGATGACATTTAAGAAACAGAAAAATAAAATTATAAACTTTTATTCTATTGTTTCTCTACGCGGCAAAATGATTGAATCTAACGAAGAAATTCGATGCCTTTTGAAATTTTCTCATCATATAAAAAAGGGAAAAATGCCATACAAATCGAGGAAAAAATTGTGTTGTTCGTGGACTTTACGTAGTGTCCAAGAGTAGCACAAAATTGGTTTAAGCGTTTTCAGTCCAGTAATTTCGGAGTGGTAGATCAAGCTTGCACTGGTCGACCAGTTACAGATAAAGTCGATGGCATTTGTGAAAAAGTGGAGCAAGATCGGCATATTAGTAGTTAGAACATAGCTATAGCATAAGATTACCTCGCACAAAGGTGATGCTGTGTGTATGGTGGGATTGGAAGGGCATCGTTCATTATGAGCTTTTACCGTCAGGCCAAATTTTTAAAGCACTTTATAGGTATGCTCATGCTCAAATGTTAACACTGCCACTACTACTATTTTAACAACGGTTGGATTTTAACACATTTATGATTTGCTCAAATGCGTTTTAACAAATACAATTTTTCGAAGTTGAGTTGGAATATTTTTTTCTAAACATACATGTACCGTGTCGTGGTAGCTCAGTTTATAAGCGTTCGCTTTCAATTTAGTGTGCGAACAAACTGAGTTTGATCTCCGGTGACACTAATGAAATAACGTCGCGCATTACTATAGCTTACATATGATATTAATATTATTATTATTATTATAAAATAAAATTAGATGGACAAGAAGTGTACGAAAAATCCAGGTTAGGCTTAATGGTTCGCTGTACAGTCTGCGAAACCTAATGTCATAGAATTTTATCGTGAACTATCGTATATTGTCCTGAACCATCTCCGAGCACAAGTATTTAAGCTGGTTTGCGTGGTTAATGTTATATATAAATATTAGTAATGTTAACAAAGTTAAAAGGATTTTTCTTTAAAATAAATAAAGGTATTTTTGTTCGACAACTGCCTTGTACCTAGTACCCAAATAATTGGATGGTGTTAAATTATTCAAGTGTCATTATAAATTAAAAATAAAAATTTACTTACTTAATCCATTTGCAAGACTGATAGAAACCAAAACGAATATTATTGAAACAGGCAACATATTGTCAGTGTAGGGAGCGTCGGTCACTCCCGATCTCCTGCTCACAACTAATAGAGGTTACTTCTTATCTGTTCATGTATAGCTTGTTTTGACGTTTGTTTGGATTTACCCGAGTATTTTTTAAAGTTAGTTATTTATCTATATGTTATCACTCAAGGATAGTTGACCTTTTATGTTTACGATACTACATATATATATATATATATATATATATATATATAAAAATACATAAAATGCGATTACATACAAAAAAATTTATGATCTGTTACACATTCAATTACTTTAAAATTCAATTAATGTAAAAGTAATGTACTCGTAATGTATTTATCGAAGTTAAAGCGATTACTTATAAAACATCATATTCAAAGTTATTACCTTTTACTTTGAATTGGAATATATCAGGGCTTACAACTCTTGAATTTAATATTAGTATTAGTTTAGAAAGATCAGTACCAGAAGCAATTTTTCTGGAAAGTCCATGGTACATTACAGAGTATGTCACTTAGAGGTCACTGCACGATCCAAGGTAATCTCTTGATAAACTTTGTGCCAGTCTTTTCTCCTTTTCACAAATTAAGCTTTATGACTCCTTGGTACACATAATATATCCACCACACAATAATTGATGTAGGATGATCACCACATTGAACTTTTCCAACAAGTTGCAAGGCGTCTATAGAGGCGTAAGTGATCATAAAATTGTTATTTTCCAAATATATACATTTACATACAATTAACATTTATATAATAAAATCAGCAGTCGCAAAAATTTGTAACATATAGATATATTTTTTGCAGTTAGACAACAAGTTAAGGACAATTATAAACATTTAGAATTGTTCATAATTAATGATTCTCAATTCTGGAAAGTTTGAGTTTCTTATTGTATGAAGTAATGTCTTTTCTTTTTATTAATTTTAAAAAAATTGTAAGATACTACTATTCTTCCTTCGTCTTCCTCGCAAAGCGGCCTACACGCGATTTACTCGTGTTATAGGTGGCTTCTAAGAATTGACCTATCCTCGGATCATATTATTGCGCCTCTCTGTTTTCGTCGACGTTCTTCGTCCACAGCGGTCAGAGTGCAGCGTTGGTGCACCAGCAGTCTCCGCTCTAGCTTCGCAGCATCATCGTTGTCTCCCTACTCAGCGGCACTCCTGTTCGCGAATCTAATGACATAAAGAAGTATAGGTCTCTAGCCAAAAGCAATACACACACACACACATAAAAAAAAAACTAAGGTCTAAATGGAATATTAGATGATATGTGATAAAATAGAATGCCTCTAAACCCACTTGGTCAAAAAATATTATACGAACTAAGACGCAATTTGGTACAGGTACATTACATATAGAAATCTAGAAGATCAACTTTAGGAAATGGAGCACGGATACGTTTCTAAGGGCCTCCAACCTGACGTTCATCATTGTCCCAATTAGACGCATGATAGACGCCATCATCTCCTGTCCTGGGGTATGCTGAGATGATGCTTCCCCTTGTTCCATTTTTTTGTTTCACGAGGCACACCTTGTTATTGAGTGATGTAGAGCCCTTGGATATCTACGCTACCGTCATTAGCAGCTCCACCACCTCCTTGTGGAGCTTCTCCATCTCACTTTGCAAGCGTACATTCTCTGCCTGCAATTAGGACGTCTCTTCAGTGGTCAAATGTAACGCCTCCGCGGCAAGATTTATAGACGCGGCCGCGTCCTTTGAGGCACGCTGAAATGTATATTTTAGATTCCTAGACTCAGAATTCTATTTAAGATTCCTAAGCTGAAATGTTCAAATATTGCAAATCCGTCTCAAATTAAGTAGAGGAAAAGCCATAGTAAACAGAAAAGTCGAAAAAATTCTCAAAATCAGATTACGATTCTCAAACTCGTCTCGACTACGTCTATTTAAGAAATCATTCACCACTATGATGAAGTTAAGTTAGCTAAACGCGGTAGTTATAATACCTTTATGCTAATTCCACTTGATTTTACCTTAATTATATTTTAATGTACAACTATTACTTATTATATACTATTACCCTTTAACTTTATATTTGTAATAAGGAGTTAGTTATACATAATATACCTTACATTACGTTATAAAATCCTTTTGCTATTTTCACGCATTACACTAATTATTATAATTTTACTGTATCGCTTCCCAAATCCGTGACAAATACGTTAAAAAATTACTGGAAATAATCCCGACGGTTCTTTAAAACTAATTAATAGTCATATGAGTATTATAATGCCTATCGATGTCTCATTCATAAAGCTTCATATCGATAACCTACGAAGTGTTATATGTACATGTACATACATTAGTAAACAAAGGAGGCCTCAATGATTGCCAAAGCGCTATTAAGGAAATTAATTTAAATGCAAAAATATTAAATAATGCTATTTTGTCTCAATAAACTTCTAAAATTTAACCGACGAAGTACTTATTAAAACAAAATAAAATTTTATTCTAAACATTCTGGAGGCAGCTATTTTAAACTTATCATTCAAACTTAGTAAAGTATATCTTCATAATAAATTCCCTCATGTTCAGTAGGAACAATATCCTGCATACTTCCATTATTACCACAAAACAGTTATATGATGAACTTACTTCTAACCATCACCTTTTACCAAATTCGAGAGTACGTACGTAATATGAGGATATCCTCACTAACCTGTTACTTCACAAATAACAAAATTATATATATATTAAAAGTTCCGCTGTGCGTGAAACGTGTATCATAATATTCCACTATCAACAACTCACAATTTAAGGTAATGCTGTTTCGTATGCCACTATATTATCAAATTCCAATTACATCGCGATTACGAAAGATAAATCATTGTATTGTTACTATATTATCAAATTCCAATTACATCGCGATTACGAAAGATAAATCATTGTATTGTTACTATATTATCAAATTCCAATTACATCGCGATTACGAAAGATAAATCATTGTATTGTTACTATATTATCAAATTCCAATTACATCGCGATTACGAAAGATAAATCATTGTATTGTTACTTAAATAATTTAAATAGTCGTAAACTAATTTCGCTTAATTACTATATCTGAGAATCAATAAATGTCATGTCCGTAAATAATAATCCTAGTTGTGAAACAGACTGATTAACCAAAGTAATAAATAATATAACTAAACATTTGGCAAATACTACATAATAATTCATGGATTTCTGTTCAATCCGAATCATCAAAGCTATCCATTGATTGTGTAAATTCTAATCTATTACAAAACTAAATTATAATTTGCATCATATTAATTACCGTACCAATAGTCTGTGTAGGGTATAGTAATTTCTTCTGCTTTTCTTTAAATTATACAACTAATTTTAATATTATTAATTTCTCATGTTGAAATAAGACATAAAATCGAAAATGTAAAATCAAGATTACTGCCCACAAAGATCTCTGACACAGATTTAATCTCACTGAAATCAAATAACGAAATAAATAAAATATTGGTCGGTACCTTGATAAACTCATTAATGAGTCTCATATTGTGAAATACGGCGATTATTATAGTTTTCCGTTTTAATATTTTTTTTTTGTTTTAATTCTTGTAATTTTAATAATTGTATTCTATTACTGTATACTTGGACCTTGGTGCTTGTCTTTACGAACTACTATAAACACAATGCCAAAGAACAAAACTGTAAGGTAGAAAATAATCATCTCATTCTACCCCTTCTTATAGATATTCCCCATGATACTTAGTATGTGGGGGGAAAAGTAACATTGGGATACTGGCTTAAATTCCGGCAGAGGGGGATTGCTGCTCCGCGTATCCCTTTGATTAGCCGAGGGCACAGTGGAGTGGCAGGTGAGATGGCTCAATGGGAGGGGATCAGGGGGTCGACCCAAATACCGTGTTTCCGACTGCTCAATTTATCCCTGGACTCCGTCAAATGCGACACCTATCCTACCTGCACAAATTATCTCAAGGACCGCAAAACATATCGCCGGATAGCACTGGTAAAACAGTCGCGTTGGTCGACCTATAAGCTGTGGTAAGCAGGATAAGCGATGATCGCTGCGATCTCAGAAATGCACTATGCACTGCGTACATACCGGCTCGCTCATACCAACATTCGGCAGCATACGTCAATTTCGCTACAATTATACTTTTGTATATTAGTTTAAGTCTCGGGTATCGGACTCCCTATAAATAAGTCGACATGGAGAAATTTTTCCAAATCCCTTAGCCGCCTTTCCGAGATATCCTGCGCATGCTACACAAATGACAACCTTTTTTTTTTTTTTAGCGTGGGGTTATGCCTACGCATACCCGCCCTCTAGGGGGCGAGGACGGGTTATGTCGGACTCGCACCGACTAAAACCACACGGTGGTCGCCACCAACGTAAGGAACGCTATCCCAACCCCCCTGCGCTTCGCTGGGATAGCCCGTCCCGGGGGCGTGCGTGAAGATCGCACCCCCAGAACCCTCGCGGAACTATCACAACGGCACGGTACCACGTCGTGCCGTCGTCCTCCTTGGGGTCGCTCATACTGGACGGTTGGAGCCCCCACTCCGATCGTCAGCGTCCCGAAGGGCCCAGTTTATGGTAGGGGAGCACCAATGGGAGGGCCGTGACGAGGCGCGCGAGCGCCGTGTCGGCCCCGTCTCCGAGCAGGATCGGTCCTCTCTCTATTCCGCTCGGCAGCCTCCTTTCGGACCATTACGGTCTCGCAGAAGGAGGCTACGGCCCTCCACGCCAGTTCCCCACGCAGCATCGCCGACACGACTCCTGGCAGGGACAGGTTCCGTCCGATGTGGCCGACCAAGACCCGCCGCTCGTCTTCCCACGCCGGGCAAGTAGCGAGCGTACACAAATGACAACATTACACCAACCGTTACCCCTAGCACCCACGATGAGCTCACTGTCCTGACCGATCTCAGCCCAAACTGGATAACCAATTGGAGTTATAACTTTCTCTTTACCATAATGGTGACCGATTTTTCCGGGGAAAACCCCAGCTTATTGTGACAACCCCAGTCCCTCACGTTAACCTACGTGGCCTTGGCCCTGGATTCAATACCTGCTCTTGTGTCTATATTGCGGCGAGCTTTCCCCGTCCCCCATCGGTACTGAGTGGTAGCCAACGATCTCATCTCGGTGCGCATCCGTCCTGGGCTTTATTAATATTATTATTAACAATGCTACCTTTAAAATTATTTCCCAATGAAGCCGTAACGCAATGAGGCATCAGAACATTGCGATTCATTCCACTGAAGAAGAACGAGAAATCGCAAGAGAAGAGCGCCGCGTTAGTATGGTACGACTTCGTGCTTTTCAAACACAGGAGCAAAGAGAGGCAGCCATTGAAACGGTTAGGTTAGGGACAATAAATCGTCTAGCTCATCGCTCAGATCAACAATGAGATAATCTTCGATGCGTAAGAAGAAATGCTTCAAGTGTTTATTTGAATTGAGCAGCGTTTCTATACGATTGTACAATTGATGATAGCTCGCATTCTTTTGATGACTTGTGATGTTTTGAAGGCGCAATGATATTACTGACCGGCGATTTCCGCAAACACTGCTAGTCATACCTAGATCGACTGCTGCCGATGAAATAAACGCCTCCAATTATTAAATCTGTGGTGCTATGTGAAAAAACTTCAGCTAGCAGCAAACACGAGACTTGAAAAAATATGTGTGTGATGGTAAAGATGTGGATGATTTAAACTTTTATATTCAGCATCAAATCGTTGGTACTATGCATTTATTTAAATCTATTGACCGTGTAACAAAAGAAGACGAGGCCACTATCCGACTGAATTTTTAAACTCCTTGGATATGCCTGGTTTACCACCGAGAAATTTACAACTGAAGGTTGGCTCGGTAGTTATCATACTATGAAATCTAAACCAAGCAAGACTATGCACATATATAATGGAATGTGTGTGTGTGTGTGGTGATAAGAAAACTGATGATCAATGTGATTCACAAAGGAAACATTAAAGATGAGGAAGTTCTTATTCCGAGGATTCCGATGATCCAAACGTTAATGCCCTTTGGGTTGAAACGAATTTAATTTTCGATTCCTTCGCCATGACGATTAACAAATCAAAAGGCCAGTGTTTTTGGCCTGAATCTAGAAAATGCATGTTTTTCATATGGTCAATCGTCCGTGGCATGTTCACGTGACGGCAAACCATCCGCTCTATTTGTTTTGCCCAAAAAAAAACAAAACGAAAAATTTTATATAAGTCTATTTAAACTAGCTGTAGCACCAATAGATCATCTTGTCCGGGCAAGATAATATTCTTCACAGAATATACTATATATATAATCAAGGAGACGGGACATCATACTACAGGTATAGAGACATTTCATTTTAGCTAGCATCATTATGAGGTAAAACTGTTAGTTATCAAAATTTCATTAAAATAATAGAACCTTAGAAATGCATAGGCTTCTTAACTACTTTCTTGGCTTCTAAATTCTTTTTTTGTAATATTTTGTAGTGGAACTAAGTTCTTATATTTTATTTTATATATTATTAAAGGACAAGATGACCTTTTGGTGCTACAGCTGTTTCAATAGATTTCTAAGTTATTTTATTTAAATGTAAAAAAACAATAGGAAACATAGGCTACTTTTTTGTTGTGTCGTATTATAAATATTCACTCAATAAAGTAGTTGCAGCTTCCATCCGAATACTCTCTGATAAAAACGATATTACGTCACTTGAGGAAAATTAACATCATGTTTGCATTATTATCATATAAAAAAATAACATTTTTGTTTATTTTTATATGTATTTGAAGTGTTTTCCTGTAAGACTTGTGGATCTGGCCCTCTAATTTTTAAATATTTTTATGTAACCTACTGTTAAGTTGATTGTAATTACGACTTTTCCTCCTTCACTATGCACACCAACTCAATCAGGGCTATGTAGATAGTTAGATAGTGGTACTATTTAATATACCTGCAAATAATTAATTGATATTTTCAATTAATAAATAAATAATTAAAGAGAATTCAGCTTATAAAGTGGATAAAGAAATTGATTGGAAATAAAAGAAAAACGTCAATTTAATTTATCAGAAATCGTTTCGTCGGCGCATAATAAACCACTTACGGGCTTGAGGTTGGCCATCCCTGTTTAAGACCAATATATAACTAAATATTTACAAATAAAATAAATATTTATTATTATATAAATTAAATACACTCAAGGAATATTGTGTTAACTGAGATTTTTGATTAATTATTTTTATTTGTAATGCAATAGGAACAATATTTAAATCATTTGCCTTCAGCATTTAGAGATAAATATTGGAAATATTTTGAATGAAGTTGAGACGTCCTACATTTTTATGCGGTTTAACTATATTTCAAACTGCATTGAACAACGTTATGACCAACTAGTTAAAGAGTAACTAAGACAAAATAAATGTAATAAATATTAAAATTAATAAGATTATTACTTAATTTATTAATTAATTGAAGACATTTTAAAAGACACTATGTATAGTTATCAATATTTTATCGTCCATATTATATATTTATGTCCATAAAAGTAATAATAGGCCGACATCGCTTTGGCATTGAAAAGATTAATTTGTTGCAAGTTGTTATTGTAATTTGCTCTCATGTTTCTTTAAAAACCATTTAAAGTTGATGAACTTGTGTTGATGTTTTGTGACTTCCATTTTCTTCACATGCCACCACAATAGAGTCTTTAACAAACGGCAAAACCACTGTCAAACTTTCCTCTGAATAGTGTAACATAGTTGTCTGTCAAATATTCTTGTACTGGAATATAGTATAGTAGCTCGTTGAAAATGATCATAATGATATTAATATAGGGATAACGATAGGCTAGAGTTTGCTTTAAGATAGTCTCTTGAAAATGCCTGGCAAAATGGAAAAAATAAGAGGGCTGGGTTTTTAAATTTTAAATTAAGAAAAAGAAACAGTTAACTGTTTTTAATTAACAACATATTAGAATAGCAGCAACGACTTTGTGACTTATTTAAAAATCTAATAAGATCTCAACTATTGCTAAATACAAGTATTTATTGTCTTCATTTTAATAATATGGTATTTTTGTAAATATTATTATTAATTCCGACTCAAATAATAAGCTTCCTTAGATTTATATAAGTGAATTAGTCGTACGATTTTTGTTAGATATAAGAGCATCACAATCACTAAAATAAAATATCAAAAAATGTTTTAAAAGAACCATCTATTGTATTAAAATGGCACACTGTTTTACAAAAAATAATACATGTACGATATTTAATACTAATTGAAGACAAAAGTTTGCAAGGAAGATTTTGGGAAATGAGATTAATAAATATTGAAAATAACAAAGAGGAAAGAATACCGCCTTGAGGAACATTGGCATATAGGCTACACCAGCTAGATGAGGATCCATCCATACGGACTGACTACTCAACGGCTGACCTCCTCGAAGATAAGATGAGAATCAATCCAGTGACTCGGTAGAGAGCAGGAAAGGATAAAGGATGGATAGAAGGATATCGTAACTGATGGTATATTGAAAGTGTTCAAAAAATCAACCAAAACCAGGACAGTAAAATTGATGTCCTCCATGCCCACTCTCATATCACCAGTGACTGAGAAGCGCGAAAACGAACTGCCTGAAGTCAGAGTGCAGGGGGCTTAATATGTTATTCAGGTGGACATATCGTGATAACAGTTTGTGCACACAAACCTTAAGTACCTTGGATTGGAATAAGATAGAATTGGATAGGAACAATGGATTAAGGGTGGAAATTATTAGGTAAAGAAGGATTTGAAGTCTTGGGTAAAGGAATTATGTAGGCTTTACGCCAATGGGATAGATTAGTTTGAGAATCCAGGGAAAAAATAATGATCTGAGATATAAGTGGGTTGAGATAGTCTAGGATATAGACAATCGTTCGACGATTTATATTATCGCAGCCCACAGCATAGGATTTTAATTGAAAGAATTGTCTTCTTAATCTAATCCGTCGCAACAGGAGAGAAGTCAAAGGATATTGTGACGAGTTAAAGCCACACACATCATTATATTATTTATATATTATTTATATATTTATATATAGATATATATATATATATATATATATATATATATATATATATATATATATATATATATAAATAATTTTCAGATAAAATAGAACAAAAATTGTTTTAACTACCACTAGCCCTATCTTCCCGATCCTGAAAGCGTATGCAAACTCAACCATTTCAAGCAATACGTCACATCACATCACAACCCAAAACTAGGTAACAAATAACCTTACCCTATGCTATCCACGACCCTATTGTGTTAACGGTAAATATGTTTGGTATTTTATAGGTAAGAAAAGAATATATAAGGATAAAGGTTTTATGATTAAGATTTTTTTACTTCACAAATACTTTCATAATAAAAAATATATCAATTAGGTGTTCTAATTTTAAATCTTTCTGCGCATAAGATATTTATTTCTCTTTCTCCTTACACAATGTATTAGGTATTGAATATCCATGTAGTAAACGTCATGACTTATTGCCTCATACGGCTTTGATGCTTTACAAATTCCGCAAGAGAATAAAGCTGTGTTTGTGTACGTATATATATATTTTTATGAAATATAAAAGAAATCAAACATTTCAAATGTTGAGAAAACCACCGGACTTTCTGTGTCTCATGAGTCGATCCGTACTAGTCAACAAGCTTCGGCGTGGCGCCTTCCAACTGAACCGAAACCGAAAACTTTTGTTTAACTATCGCGGTGTTGTGCACTCGGAATTCTTGCCATTTGGAAGGTCAAACGGTAAATAAAGAATATTACTTGAGCGTTATGCGGCGTTTAAGAAAGCAAATTCGACGAAAAGGCCAGATTTGTACGAAAAAAATGTTGGATTTTGTGCCTTCGCAAAGGGCATCATTGTGACCAAAAACTTAAAAATACCATCGAGCAAACACCTTATTCACCAGATATGGGTTCAGCCGACTTCTTTCTTTTCCTAAACCCAAATTACCACTTCGCACTTTGCACCCGTTTTCTTTCGGTTGAAGAGAAAAATTAGACATCGCGGCGAGAGTTAAAATCAGTTCCGGAAAAAGTGTTAAAAATGTGTGTCTGAAGGATCGTCTTTGAAGGTGATAAAATAAATTTGGATGAATAAATAACATTTTGCGTATTATTGATCTTTTCCCGGTACTTTCTTGACAGAATAAGTTAATAAATGTGAAAATAACAAAGAGGAAAGAATACCGCCTTGAGGAACATTGGCATATAGGCTACACCAGCTAGATGAGGATCCATCCATACGGACTGACTACTCAACGGCTGACCTCCTCGAAG
Organism: Teinopalpus imperialis; assembly: GCA_029286865.1. Taxonomy (NCBI): domain Eukaryota; kingdom Metazoa; phylum Arthropoda; class Insecta; order Lepidoptera; family Papilionidae; genus Teinopalpus; species Teinopalpus imperialis. The sequence goes on along the minus strand of JAGSMU010000023.1, from coordinate 2,145,431 downwards.
ATAAGATGAGAATCAATCCAGTGACTCGGTAGAGAGCAGGAAAGGATAAAGGATGGATAGAAGGATATCGTAACTGATGGTATATTGAAAGTGTTCAAAAATCAACCAAACCAGGACAGTAAAATTGATGTCCTCCATGCCCACTCTCATATCAACAGTGACTGAGAAGGAAAACGCACTGCCTGAAGTCAGAGTGCAGGGGGCTTAATATGTTATTCAGGTGGACAAATCGTGATAACAGTTTGTGCACACAAACCTTAAGTACCTTGGATTGGAATAAGATAGAATTGGATAGGAACAATGGATTATTAGGTAAAGAAGGATTTGAAGTCTTGGGTAAAGGAATTATGTAGGCTTTACGCCAATGGGATAGATTAGTTTGAGAATCCAGGGAAAAAATAATGATCTGAGATATAAGTGGGTTGAGATAGTCTAGGATATAGACAATCGTTCGACGATTTATATTATCGCAGCCCACAGCATAGGATTTTAATTGAAAGAATTGTCTTCTTAATCTAATCCGTCGCAACAGGAGAGAAGTCAAAGGATATTGTGACGAGTTAAAGCCACACACATCATTATATTATTTATATATTATTTATATATTATTTATATATTATTTATATATTTATATATAGATATATATATATAGATATATATATATATAGATATATATATATATTTTTATGAAATATAAAAGAAATCAAACATTTCAAATGTTGAGAAAGATGAATTACTGAAATATTATTAAGGTTTAATTGTATCTAAAATCCATTTCATATACTTGCTGACATCAGTGTAAAAAGCAAGTGGGCTATTACGCTTTCCTCCGGATAATATTCCATACTGAACATATCTCTGATAATCCGGGTAATCGCTCTTGATCATAAGTGGAGCACCACTCTCTAGGAAGGGTGAGCCGTCAATACATAACTTAGTAAATGGCAATTGTATTTCTTTACTGTAAAATTCTCTGGAAGAATATATTATTAGCATTAGATATTTGATCCTTATACTCGTATGAAAATTACTTTTTTTATGTATGTATATATAATGGCAAAAGTTTAACAATTATTAAATGAAGATGTATATTACCTGTTGATTTTCTCGCAGTTTTCTTTTGAATACACAGTACCATGAGACTTTTTTAAAGTTGTGGGGCTGCTTAAGAGTCTCCAACCGACAAGGGTACCACCTGAATTACTCACATCTTTATTTATAAGGTGATCTGTCGTAGGTAGGCATATAACTCCAATATTACCTGGTAATCCAGATTTTTATAAATTCCATTTAATGAACTTACAAGGACACAATTAGTTAAATACATTTAGTCAACAAAGTATCGGGAATGGATGATTTGTTTATGGTTCCAAATTTTTTTTTGTTAGATTCGCACAAGTGTTTTCCATTAAGTTTGAGGTACATATGTTATTTAGATTAAATACAGTGTTGTTTTTAGTTATGTCATATTTAGCGGATACTACGAATTTTGTAATGGACAAAAACATCGAATAATGAGTTTGTCTTAAATTTTACATCACCAATGGAATTTCGTGTTTGGAGTTACAGACCTTATCAAAAACACGTGCTTATGGTACAAAGCGTTCAAACGCGGTCGAGATGTGTTGGGAGATTTGTCTGGCTGTGGTAGGCCATCAACATCTGCAACTGAAGTTGCAAGTAAGAAAATAGTGACTGAAAATCCTCATTCAAGTTTGAGAGAGAAAACCACTGGACTTTCTGTGTCTCATGAGTCGATCCGTACTAGTCAACAAGCTTCGGCGTGGCGCCTTCCAACTGAACCGAAACCGAAAAACTTTTGTTTAACTATCGCGGTGTTGTGCACTCGGAATTCTTGCCATTTGGAAGGTCAAACGGTAAATAAAGAATATTACTTGAGCGTTATGCGGCGTTTAAGAAAGCAAATTCGACGAAAAAGGCCAGATTTGTACGAAAAAAAATGTTGGATTTTGTGCCTTCGCAAAAGGGCATCATTGTGACCAAAAACTTAAAAAATACCATCGAGCAAACACCTTATTCACCAGATATGGGTTCAGCCGACTTCTTTCTTTTTCCTAAACCCAAATTACCACTTCGCACTTTGCACCCGTTTTCTTTCGGTTGAAGAGAAAAATTAGACATCGCGGCGAGAGTTAAAATCAGTTCCGGAAAAAGTGTTAAAAAATGTGTGTCTGAAGGATCGTCTTTGAAGGTGATAAAATAAATTTGGATGAATAAATAACATTTTGCGTATTATTGATCTTTTCCCGGTACTTTCTTGACAGAATAGGATTATAAAAATAAATTATAACACGAAATACATTAATTAATTAACAAGTATAATGGAAACTTAATTTCAGCAGTGAACTAATGGCTGAAATTAGGTGATAATATTAAAAATATATTAAAAAAATATTGGGTATTTATGCTAACATGTGGTTAAGTTATTAACAATAGTGGAGCCACGCTGCAGTTAGTAACTAGCTACAACATGAATAGATCGGCTCAACTGGGAAAGGATAAGTCCTTACAGAATAACGAGTCCATCTCAGTCAGGGTTGAAAACATATATGCAGCCTGACTCTTTATGGAGAATCGCTGTATAGTGTCATTACCGCAGTTATGATATATGAATAGGTGGTGTAACGTGAAGATGTGAAGGCGTTTGAAACACTTTCTATTATAAAAAAATGCTCATAAATGATTATAGATATCTATTTTTTTAATATCTAAACGATAAATATCCGGGCGCAAGAGGTCCTTACTGGACTATTATATGACTAGATATTTATCGTATATACTAAATTCTAAAAATTATATTCAAATATAACAATTCTAAAACTTACATCCGTCCTCAACAATGATTCAAGATTCACATACGCTATCACCCACAGATACTAAGATGGAATGCCTCGATACCCGTAAATAGGTCTCGGGATGTCTATACTCACTAAACGAAACATAGAAGATGTTTTGTGATGGCATGGTTCTTCCCTAGTAGAGCCGACCCATTGATTCTGCGGATAGAAACAAGTTGCGCCAAGCGAGGCTACCGACACTATGCTGTCGAACAATCTTGGTCAATATTGGCGGGGTGTGGGTGGGTAAATTTTCCTGCAGAGGATTGTAAAAGGCTCCGGTAAAAAAAAATAAGTCTAATAACTTTGGTTACATTTTTAAGATGAAGATTCCCATTGACGTCCACTTGGCGTAACCTAGCACTCACGATACGGTAACCATCCACTCTCATGTGGATTGTGTACTCATTTTATATTTGAAAAACACACATAATACAAATAGTAAGTAACATAAGGTAAATCGACATTTGCAAACCACTTATAACTGTTTAGAATTTTTATCACTTATTATGTTTTAAATAAAAGTAAGCACTGCTTACAGCAACCCAATTGCACTTTCATTAATATTTAAATTAAAATATACAAAATTATTTTGATGAAGGAACATTTGTACCGGTTGTAAAAATCATGAGAAAATGAAAAATTTCATAGCTATAACAAATGCTTTGTGCATTTGTATGAATTATAATTACTTTGTTGTAAGTCAACTGGTTCTCCAAGACGCACAAGAGCTATGTCGTTTGAAGACTGCGTTCTTTTGAACTCGGGGTGGATTACAACTTCTTCTGTACCGATGTCCTGAAAAATATGATTTTTTTTTTATTTTTATGTCATTCATCTTAGTAGAAATACACTCTAATTAAAATCTCACAAAATAAATTGTTTTATTTTGAATTTTCTAGCCTTTATAATGGTGGTTGAGAAATGACTTCTCACGCAATGAACGAAATAGAGATGTCAGCGTGCGACCTCGTTAGGTGAAAAACGTCTATACATTTGATTAGTAAAATTCAGGCCATTATTTAGTTAAATATTCAAAACAAAAGTTAAAAGTTAAAGTTGGTTAAAGTTAAACCAGAATGGTCGGACCGACCTCAGATTTCCTTCTCCGGCGACTATCCTAACTTTCTTGACGCGCATGTAATTTAAAACACAATATATAAAGTTATATATATATAAAGTTAATGATAAATAATTAAGACTTTCACCTGATAAGGTAATGCACAATCGATTCCTCCGCCAGGAGCGTCTTCGCAGTCAGTTGTGGTATTAAGGTTGTATTCTCCAATTCTCACGACCTTAGCTGATATGGCGCAATTAGCGACGGTGAGCACATATCTGGAGTTTATCAAGGTACCAACACATACAAAGCGTGTCTCTTTTTCTACAAGTATAATAGATTCCGGGAGAAATATGAAATAAGTTTATGATTACTATTTAAAAATATTAGGTTTATTTATGGTATCAAAGCTTATTAAATTAATTTACCTGAATATAAACAGTGCTGGTCATAATAATAAACATATATTTAGGTACATACAACTTTATTGATAGTATTATTAATAGTAAAGATATGTAATAATTCTACTTTTATTATTATTATCTAATATAGCATTAGTGTAATAACTATTATTACACTAACTCCATATTCTAAAAATGAAGGCAAAAACCAATAGTTGAGACCGTATTAGTCTTTTAAATAATTCACAAACTTTTTTAATATGCTTGTTGCTGGCTTATGGTTCTTTTATACCTTATATATATATATATATATATATGTATCGCAGAAATGACGAATGTGGAGACTTCGTCGAATGCCTCAAACTAAAACTAATATAATCCAAAGCAGACCTAAAACTAATGGAAACCTAACCTAAGCTAAACCTAACCTAACCTAATAAAGCTATTTTAACACCTTCCGTAAATCGATCGTACCCTAGGGATTCGATCGAATCTCCGTTTTTATCATTCTCTGCGACAAATATAAAGTATAGGGAAATCATAACGTATCTATCAATAAACATTTGAATAGTAATCATTGAACCTGACAATAATGACGAGAAGTTATGCAATAACTGAAGTCATGAAGTTGAAGATATACCCCAATAATAATAGTAAGCTCACGCGATAGTGCCATTACGTAAAACATTAAAATGAAGGGGTGTAATCTAATTACCTGAATTTTCCTGTGTAAGCACTGTCATCCAGGGAAATTCTTCAAAATGTGGTTTGTCGCTTAATATGTCATATTCATCAATTTTACCACATTCCTTTGGTAAAAGCTTGATATTGGAATGATTTTCTATGTTGTTAACTAGAAAAAGACAAAAATTATAAAAATGTTCAAAGACAGAATGAGCGGGTTTTTTTCCCATATCGTGATATGAAGGTCTTTAATAAATTGTGAGAACCAAGCTCAACGTGCCGCTCCAAGGCAATCAAGTTTTTTACGTTGTTAGCGGTAGCACACAATATATAAATATAATGTTTGTGTATATATTTCCACTATTACTTTATTAACGTAAAAGAAACATACCACTTACTGTTCGTAAGATTAATATAATCTTTGAGATTCTATTAATCTTATGAACTAACGGTTTCATTCGATAATAAGTGATGCTTGCGTGAACCCACATTCACATTTCAGAAGGAATACAGGAGTTGATGCGTTTAGGTCTATAATTAAATGATTTTATAATCTTAGTTATTGCTAATAGTCTAGAGATAGCCTCTTTTATTTACTACCCAATATTCCGCAATTACGTACTAGATCCTTCTTGAACAAGTCGACCTGTTGGTAGATTTAGTGTAAGTAAAAATGTTCAAGTTACTTACGTGCAAAAGTGGAATTTATAATAAACATTAACAAAAAATACTTCACTGCTCTTTGATACTTCATTTTATAAATCACGTCTAAGGTCCAACTTCAATTCGAAGCATCTGATTACCGTGGCCTAGACGTTTTCAATTTATACGAGGAAAATAAAACAATATTTTTGCACGTGTGAATAAAATGTATGAACGTTTTACGTAAACATAAAAACACCACAGTAAATCCGGGTTGGCGGTGTTGCGTTTATAATATTTAAATGATTATGGGTCAGGGAAAAGTTTTCTCGCGTTTTATATACTAATTCAAGATATTGTTTATCATAGTTCAATATATATGTGTCATTTCGTACGTAGAGACATAATCCCATTACTGTAGAAATTGTGGGACTTGTAACCAAAATACATTTACAATTAAACAAAAAATAGTTGTAACAGTCCTCTCTTCATGTTAACCTAACACTACCTAAATTAAAATTCAGAAGAGACAGAAACCAATAAAAATTTGAGGGTTCAAGTTCAAAGTTACATGATGGATGTAATTAACACTTCCCAAACAAGTTCCATCAATATTTGCTGAGCGGCTAAAGATTAGTGTGGTCTGGCGCTATCATGATGTAAAACGAAACCCTTTCTGTTGATCACTTCTTGCCGTTTTTTCTCTATTCCTTGCTTGACTTTCAGCAGATGTTGGCAGTAGAGATCCCAATAGACGGTTTTGCCCAGCGGTAAAAGCCCATAATGAACGATGACCTCCCAAACACACGGCATCAACTTATTGCGACTTAATATATGGGTAATATTAATAATTAATCCTTGTTTCGCTACAGTCCGTAGAACTTTGATCATGATTTTTTTCACTTTTCATCACCAGTGATCAATCTTTTCACAACTACTAAGTTTGTGTGACTAAGCGACGTCTAGTCTGTGACTTAGCCACGTCCAGTGTTTATAAGTAAGTCACGTCGTTTCTGTCCTATTCAGATATCTACGTTATATACTAAAATGCACGGTGATGGAAATACTCACCGTAATTTAATTTTACTGCAGACCGTTACAGAATTTATTATAACACTATATGCGTGTCATATTGGCTGAGAGCTTCTTTTAATTTCAAGGGCGACTCTCTGAATTAACAAAAACTGTAATTTGAAGGAAGGATCAAAACAACCTAAAGACTTTTCGACTACGATATATGACGACTAGACCGCTGCACTCCTAATTTTTAGATAGGTGTCAAAACATCCTGTACCCTTTTTACTCGCTTGATTTGTAATTCCAGATAATTGGCGAAAAGGATGATGACGTGGCAAAATTCTTTTGAAAAGCTATAAATGAAACCTGATGATACGGAAACCAAGATACTGTTTGATTGGGGGACATGCCCGTTGCTTCTATGCCATTGAGAACAAATTAAATTATATAAAATATTCCCACTTGTATTTTAGTATTATTCAATTCAAAGTTTTATATAAGTACATAATATTAAGCTAATTCAATAAAATATTTCATAATTATAAAGTGTTCAAACAATTTAAAATTATGAAAAACGTCATTAGGACATAATAACATAATTAAATATGTACTATTTAAATGTTTATAAAATAACATTAAGCAAATATTTAAAAGGTATAAAGTTGGTTGAATGATTTCTATGTTAAATAAGTTGAAAGCGGAAGCTTTGCTGGAAATATAATACATATTAACATAACTTATACTTAAATTTTACCATCGTTACGATACGTGACAGACGCGATGTCTATTTTCAGTTGGTAATAAAAGAAATCACAGAGCGGGCCTAGACCGGACAGCCCCGTCGTGTCTGGGAGACAACTGCTGTGCGGTGATGAAACTACATCTACTGCCGCTCCCTCAACATCAAGGTACCAAAACAAAGACTCATCCAGTTGTTTCAATTGACCAGTGGTCCAGGCACGTGATAGTTTATGCGCCCAAGGATCAGTTAGTATAGCTAGCAAATGTGATTATAGTGGGTTCCAAAACTGATGGTTTGTTTGCATCGCTCTCTTCAAGTATATTGGAAGCACCTTAAGATTGACTCATGTCTTACTTTCTACGCAATATTTTCTCTCGTGGTTATCTCAGAATCAAAATACGTCATTACGTGCAGGTGGCTCGCTCGGAGGCAGGTAGTTCGGGTTGCTCATGGTGGGGCGCCGGAAGACCGTTCTCGGCAACTGCTGAGCGTTAAATGTGGCTTTTCGGGCTAATGGCTGCTGTTAGTCCGAGAGCTTTTATAGTTTCACCCGGTGGAAAAGTGACCAAGCGCTTATAGTTCCCTACCGACATTTATTAGTGGGTAACCAGCACAAGAGCTCCCGAGAGGCAATCTCGGCTTGGACTCCTCTCCTGTTGCGCGATAGCGACTGACTCGAAGGTGCCCAAAATATATATATATAGAATTGTGAATGAACGCCTGATTCTAAACAGTAGCAAAGTTGGTTTGTTGTTAATGTTGCATCTTCATAATATTTTCAGTGCAAACATAATATAATAATTAGTTCTATAACCAATTTTATGTTTATGTTGATTACACTAAAAACAAACCTTAAATATCTAAATTAATAAATAAAATAACATTATCCACCACCCATTAAATGATTGGACGGACGTAATGCACCGTTAAACTTCTTGCCATGAGTTATAGTCCTAATCAAAGCGAGATATCTAAAGTAAAATAAGTATAAAAAGTATTTCAATTTATATACAATTAATGCATTATATAATACATTTTTCTTGGTAGTTTTTAGTAGCGACACTGCTTATATCGTTTTTTATATATACCCATATAATATCGGTTCCCAGCATACGTTTATACGTTACGTTGAAAAAGGTAGGACGAGAATAAAGCAACTAAAGCTCGAAAATCGGATTTTAATCTGACCGACACTTTTTCGCGAAAATCATGTCTAAACATATCCGTGCCACACCTAAACTGGTTGCTGTTGGGAGCACTATGCTCGATGTTATTGATGAGAATGTTTAACTAGGGCAAATATCCAGGTGAGGTACCAGGAGGGTCCAACTTCGACCCAGAGGTAAATACAAAAAGAGTAAAAAAAATAAAAAAGAAAATTCAACTAAAAAAATTTATTCAACTCGGATGAGCAGCGTTCGGGAAACTGCCGTAAATAGATAAATAAATAAATAAATCTTTAATTTGCAAGGATATGGTTTACAATAAGATGTTCATATAGTTAGAGTTTCACATATTCTGCTTAAAAGCGTGCAAATCTTATAACTAGTAACTAATGTTACAATTATCTATTACAATTAGATAAAATAATTATCTATTACAATTAGATATAGACATAAGTTCGTTTCAGACATACTACTACAATACCAAAATTTAATTTTTATAAAACATATTATTTTTATTTTTCATTTATATAATCATTTATATTATAATACATTTTTGAAATAAGCCAGGTATATAATTCGATTTTGAATTTTTTCCCCGTTACATCATAATGTGCTTTGGAAGTCTATTTAATAATGACACTGCCGTACAATATGCATTACTACTACAGAGCTTTATCCGCTGTTATGGTATGCAGAGTTTATTTGGACGTCTAGAACTTTTAGTGGCTATTTCGCTTTTTTTGTTAAAATACATTTGGGAGTTTTTAAATACAAACATGCACATGTCAAATATATATTGGCACGGAAATGGAAGTATATTTTTTAAATAATGGTTTACAACTATCTAGGCGGTTGACTCTACATATCTCGTAACTCTGATGCATTTTTTTTGGGCATGAAAAACATGAATAGAATCGACAGAATTTCTCCATATGATAGTATATCTTGACGTTGAGTATATCTCAAAGTTTAAAGACAAAGTGTTTAATCATTCATGTTGCCAGTGATGATCAACTTGATCCTTCACTGCTCGCTATATGAGGAAGCTCAAAGTCAGCAAGCTATGGAGAGATAGATCGTTGAGTGTCTTTTAGCATAGCCCTCTGGCTATGCTTGGTTTTTCTCTACGTGATCATTAATAATGCCAGGGACGGGACATTTATAATTTATTCATATAAACTTTCGTCTCAAATTAATAAATAAATAAATAAATAAATAAATAAATAAATAAATAAATAAATAAATAAATAAATAAATAAATAAATAAATAAATAAATAAATAAATAAATAAATAAATAAATAAATAAATAAATAAATAAATAAATAAATAAATAAATAAATAAATAAATAAATAAATAAATAAATAAATAAATAAATAAATAAATAAATCTTTAATTTGCAAGGATATGGTTTACAATAAGATGTTCATATAGTTAGAGTTTCACATATTCTGCTTAAAAGCGTGCAAATCTTATAACTAGTAACTAATGTTACAATTATCTATTACAATTATATAGACATAAGTTCTTTTCAGACATACTACTACAATACCAACATTTAATTTTTATAAAACATATTATTTTTATTTTTCATTTATATAATCATTTATATTATAATACATTTTTCTTGGTAGTTTTTAGTAGCGACACTGCTTATATCGTTTTTTATATATACCCATATAATATCGGTTCCCAGCATACGTTTATACGTTACGTTGAAAAAGGTAGGACGAGAATAAAGCAACTAAAGCTCGAAAATCGGATTTTAATCTGACCGACACTTTTTCACGAAAATCATGTCTAAACATACGTGCTGGTTGCTGTTGGGAGCACTATGCTCGATGTTATTGATGAGAATGTTTAACTAGGGCAAATATCAAGGTGAGGTACCAACTTCAGGAGGGTCCAACTTCGACCCAGAGGTAAATAAAAAAAGAGTAAAAAAAATAATAAGAAAATTCAACTAAAAAAATTAATTCAACTCGGATGAGTATCGTTCGGGAAACTGCCGTAAATAAATAAATAAATAAATAAATAAATAAATAAATAAATAAATAAATAAATAAATAAATAAATAAATAAATAAATCTTTAATTTGCAAGGATATGGTTTACAATAAGATGTTCATATAGTTAGAGTTTCACATATTCTGCTTAAAAGCGTGCAAATCTTATAACTAGTAACTAATGTTACAATTATCTATTACAATTATATAGACATAAGTTCTTTTCAGACATACTACTACAATACCAACATTTAATTTTTATAAAACATATTATTTTTATTTTTCATTTATATAATCATTTATATTATAATACATTTTTGAAATAAGCCAGGTATATAATTCGATTTTGAAATTTTTCCCCGTTACATCATAATGTGCTTTGAAAGTCTATTTAATAATGACACTGCCGTGCAATATGCATTACTACTACAGAGCTTTATCCGCTGTTATGGTATGCAGAGTTTATTTGGACGTCTAGAACTTTTAGTGGCTATTTCGCTTTTTTTGTTAAAATACATTTGGGAGTTTTTAAATACAAACATGCACATGTCAAATATACATTGGCACGGAAATGGAAGTATATTTTTTAAATAATGGTTTACAACTATCTAGGCGGTTGACTCTACATATCTCGTAACTGTGATGCATTTTTTTTGGGCATGAAAAACATGAATAGAATCGACAGAAATTCCCCATATGATAGTATATCTTGACGTTGAGTATATCTCAAAGTTTAAAGACAAAGTGTTTAATCATTCATGTTGCCAGTGATGATCAACTTGATCCTTCACTGCTCGCTATATGAGGAAGCTCAAAGTCAGCAAGCTATGGAGAGATAGATCGTTGAGTGTCTTTTAGCATAGCCCTCTGGCTATGCTTGGTTTTTCTCTACGTGATCATTAATAATGCCAGGGATGGGACATTTATAATTTATTCATATAAACTTTCGTCTCAAATTAATATATAAAATGGAAAACCTCAATAAAATCACATCGTAGTTTCAAAAAAAATCGTAGTTGTAAAAAAGTGACAGTATATATTTCAATATTTGTGGTAACCAAGCCAAAGCTTCTGAACCTTGCCCACCATAACAAGACAGGAATCCATTTGCGGGGGACACTTAAGATAGAAACAATAAAACTTTATTTTAGTCGCTCATAGGACTTTTTTTTTTAAAACAAGCTATTGAAATCTAACGGAAACGATTGATCCGCTTTCGGTCTTCAACTGAGTCAGTTGGCTCTGTCCGACAGACAGATGCCGACATATGTTAGTTATAGACTACAGTTTCATTATAATAAACCACGATGGTTCCATCACATACAACAACGCGATAACTGATGTCTCTATAATCTGGTGAGAACTGGCAGTAATCATTGAATAATGGGAGATACATGAATCTTGACGTCACGTTGGTCTCTCTTCTCAAAGAAGTGTACTTATCAAAAATCCCGATAATTTTCACTATATTTTGAGGTATTAACATATCATTAATAGCTAAGGCCCAAGTTTGCGGATCTGCAATTTCACGAATGCTAATTGCAGTTCACAAGACATCATTACGTTTTGTAACGATAAGTAACTTTAAAAGGAATTTGGGGGAATAATCTAATGTAGAGAATATATCTAAATCCGAACACATCAATGGATAAAAGGATATTAGTGGATTACAACAAGTATTTTGTAGTAATTTTATAATAAATAAAAGTAACACTAATACTATACACACGAATTAAATTTTCTTATTTCAATCCCTTCGCGCGAATATACACCGCCAACGTTTAAAAAAACGCAATTCTTGAAAATTTACAAAGAATTCAAGCTAATCGTCTTCATTTCCGATAGCTGTGCATTTTTTGAAGATTATCCATTAAATTATATGAGTAATTGCATATTGATAGACCCTATGAATTATGCATTGAAATATACATATTAAAGTGCAGTATTAATTTCATTTAGTGCGTAGTTTAAATTTAATTAAGATAGAATCGGGAATGTAGATTCCGATGTGTTTAGAGTTTTGGGATACGATTTAAAGTTTATTATCTGGTGAAGATATCGTCGCCTGTGTTTTAAGTTAGACATAAAAGCAAAATTAGTGAATTTCAAATGGTTATTTAAATGCAATGCCTTTCTATTAACGGTAAATTAAAATATGTGAAGATTGAAGAAACGGTAGTAACTTTGTAGTAATTAAGAATTTTTTTAATCAACTCCCGGCGTGTTTAACTTGTACTATAATGCTTGGAACCCAATTTGCATGCCATTAGTCGTGGTGGCTTAGTGCCTAAGAGGACGAGCAAAAGTAAGCGAGCGAGTCGACTTCGATTCCCGGTGTGTATCAATGACATTGTTAATTGTAATTTCACGTGTTAATTTACGGACTCCCCAGTGGAAGGAAAATCATTATAATAAACCACGATGGTTCCATCACATACAACAACGCGATAACTGATGTCTCTATAATCTGGTGAGAACTGGCAGTAATCATTGAATAATGGGAGATACATGAATCTTGACGTCACGTTGGTCTCTCTTCTCAAAGAAGTGTACTTATCAAAAATCCCGATAATTTTCACTATATTTTGAGGTATTAACATATCATTAATAGCTAAGGCCCAAGTTTGCGGATCTGCAATTTCACGAATGCTAATTGCAGTTCACAAGACATCATTACGTTTTGTAACGATAAGTAACTTTAAAAGGAATTTGGGGAATAATCTAATGTAGAGAATATATCTAAATCCGAACACATCAATGGATAAAAGGATATTAGTGGATTACAACAAGTATTTTGTAGTAATTTTATAATAAATAAAAGTAACACTAATACTATATACACGAATTAAATTTTCTTATTTCAATCCCTTCGCGCGAATATACACCGCCAACGTTTAAAAACGCAATTCTTGAAAATTTACAAAGAATTCAAGCTAATCGTCTTCATTTCCGATAGCTGTGCATTTTTGAAGATTATCCATTAAATTATATGAGTAATTGCATATTGATAGACCCTATGAATTATGCATTGAAATATACATATTAAAGTGCAGTATTAATTTCATTTAGTGCGTAGTTTAAATTTAATTAAGATAGAATCGGGAATGTAGATTCCGATGTGTTTAGAGTTTTGGGATACGATTTAAAGTTTATTATCTGGTGAAGATATCGTCGCCTGTGTTTTAAGTTAGACATAAAAGCAAAATTAGTGAATTTCAAATGGTTATTTAAATGCAATGCCTTTCTATTAACGGTAAATTAAAATATGTGAAGATTGAAGAAACGGTAGTAACTTTGTAGTAATTAAGAATTTTTTTAATCAACTCCCGGCGTGTTTAACTTGTACTATAATGCTTGGAACCCAATTTGCATGCCATTAGTCGTGGTGGCTTAGTGCCTAAGAGGACGAGCAAAAGTAAGCGAGCGAGTCGACTTCGATTCCCGTATGTGTATCAATGACATTGTTAATTGTAATTTCACGTGTTAATTTACGGACTCCCCAGTGGAAGGAAAATCATCATAAGGAAACCTGCATTCATAAGATATCAATTAAAAAACAGTTTTGGAAGACGTGAAGTTTTTTTTTTTGCGGGAACACTGAGGTGCTCCTCGATGCCCATGGACAACCGCAACACTAGAGGAACTGCAGATGCGTTGCCGGCCTTTAAGTTCGCTAATCCGCAATGAAGCCGCGTGATGGACTATGTATATATTCCAACACCTCAATGTCTGGCGGCCAGGTCAAATTGCTTCACAGTAGCTTCAACCTCCAACAAATCTAGCGAAATGGTGTACTTGGAAATTTATGTAAGATATAAAATACACAATGTAAGATATATCGAAATCAATAATGTAATATACGAGTATATTCATATATGGAACATATACAAAATATACCGTATATAATGTATTAGTATTATAAAAAGAAAACTGTCTTCAAAATATTAAATAGTACATAGAGTTTTGCTTATATCAAATCGAAATTAGAAAATTATTGTATTTTAATAAATGTAATGAAATGCGGGATGTAATTTGACATTCACTCGAACATTATATTGACACTCTTTCTTTTTCTTTTTTCGGGCTGATCGCCGCTGTTAGCCCAAGGGCTTTTACAGTTCCACCGGGTTGAGAGGTGACCGAGAGCTTAAGGCACTCAGTCGAGACCTCTATATATGGGTAACCAGCTCAAGGGAGCCTTAGCTTGGACAGTTACCCTGTTTCGGGAGAGCGTTTTACTCAAGGGTGCTCGAGAGGGCCGAACCTCGGCTCGGTCCGTTGCTTCTGACAGAAGATTATCTAAATTAATATCGCTATTATTATTAACTAAATATACCACCACTTCGGAATGCGTGGGCGCTGGAGAAGAAGTGGCGCAAGAAACTCCAGCGACGCTTCTATCTGCATGGACTGGAGAGAACCGGCCAGTGACATGGCGGTATCGCGAATAACCTTGTTTGCGACGCCCCTACCGTCGGCGGGGACGATAGGAGGGTGCAATGTACTGTGTAGTGATTTATGAAGGGCTTGGGCCCTGGTGGTTGCATCGTCAGGGTCGTCAAGAGCGTGCCTCGGTCTCCTTCGGACGCGGGTGAATCTGTAATTCGCGATGGGATTGTAAGTGGCGGCACTTACTATCAAGGGGTTGGAGTGTGTGACGGCAGAATATCAGCGGGTAGCCTACTGAGCTATGGTCGGCGGGTCAAGATCCATGTGTAGATTTTCGTTACCCAAGAACCACGGCGCACCGATGGCCTTGCGCATGAAATTATTTTGTATTACCTGAAGTCGATGAACGCGGGGAGGCATGCGCAAAGACGGGGCTTGCGTATGTCATTATCGGGATGATCATCTTAAAAAGGGAAGTAACTGCCTAAGTCACTTCTCTTATTGAGTTTCCTACTCTTATTTTATCAAGAGGCCGCTGTCAGCCCGAGGGTACTACACACTTTACAGTTTCACGAGGTTGAGCTCGGTCGGTCAGTTGCTTCTGACTTACAATTATCTAAATTAATGTCGCTATTATTATAAGCTATTATTACTATTGCCACCACGTTGGAATGCGTGGGCGCTGGAGAAGAAATGGGGGCAAGAAATGGCGCTTATGGCCCAACATTAGTCGAAATCTAGTCTTCCAAACAATAATTGTAAGTTTTGACAGTTAACAGGAGATACTAGGTGATAATAACGAAAACCAGTCTATCATTATTCTCAGTAATGGTCAAGCACTAGGTTCGCTTAAAGTTGAAACAGGTGTAGCGCTGAACTGCATACGGATTCTAAATAAATCGGGACACCATAACAAATAACTCGTGTGGATGTGGTAATACCAAACAGTGATACCCAACACGCAGTAGGCAAACAAATGGAGGAATTAATTTCTCAATCAGGACAAAAACATTCGAAATAATTTATTAAAAAAAAAACTCACTAGAAACAAATTAGCAAAGAGTGTCTGCAATGCAGGGAGGACATCATCTGATAGACAGATACCATAGAATCTTACGAGTTTATTGTCGTCGTAAGGAAAATTTTCTACTGTCATTGTTAATTGTCAGACATCGGTAAAGGGGTCTTTTGCTCAAAATAGTTTTGGAATCCCTGGTCTAGAAAGGTACTGATTGTTGTGTAAGGCGACTAGATGGAAACTTAAGGTTCTCGGGTGTTCAGGGTAATCATGTGTATAACGAGCATCGAAATCGGCAACACCGTTGCAGTAGCACAACGAGGGTGTTAAAGATTTGGTTAATCATCCCATCCCATCCCAAATAAACATCCCATTATCAACTCTTCCCGACTCACGCACACTAACAAAGGTTTAAAAAGCATACTTATTATTTAAAAAAAAATGATAAAACCTAGACTTTTTAACATTTTCCAAATACTTGCGGCATTAAAGTTTAAGATACTAAGCCCCTCAGTTAATCCCAATCGAGACTAATTCTGTTTACTGAAGACCTAAATAAACTGTCCGTCGTTGCGGCGCCTTTGCCTCATTCAACAATTTACGAGTGCAGTTCAGTAATATTCATTACTCAAGCACCATATGCAATGTTAGTGTAAATGTACTATAAGGAACAATTTACGTAAAAACTATTTAAACATTAACTATTTTTATTTAACAACAAACTATAATTTAAGTTCTAATAACATACAACTAACCCATAAATCTCAGGCCCTGAATTCCATAGTATATCTTAGTATAGCATAGCATATCTTTGTTTTTAAGTTGAGATTTTACCTACCGTCACCAGATATAACATCAATGTACAACTGTGATTGAAATATAGGTAATGGTCATTGTACATGTTTATTGAAGACAGGTGAATACCGTAATTTTCTTCTTCTTAATAACATAATTTAAAAATTTTCACTTTATTTAATGTCCTGCTCCACAAGTTTCATGACTCATTGAAAGTAATGATAAAATTGCTTCTTGGTCTAAGTCCATAATATTGTGTATATATATGTAAATGATCCAGGCGAAATGTACCCAGGCGGAAGATGGGCATCAAAATTAATATTAAGTATTTTCTAGTAACAATTTCAGCAAGTCAGATAAAGCAAGGCATAAAACATTTTAGAAAAATACATTACTTCAAAATATTTTTATTAATCCATGCAATTACCGGCTGCCAAGTATGAAATAAAATTATCCTTCTCTTATAATAATCATTTGTGTATCACTAGTTACGAAAAGAATTCGAAGACTCTTCTAGTATTTTTCTTGGCTTCTTGCTTATAAAGGAACTTTAAGCATAAAAATGACAGTTTATTTAAAAATATATATATTTAAGTGTTAATAGCCTAACACATAGTATGGGGTATGCAAAAAATAACATAGGATCGAATCCGCTAATCGACTATTGTTGTAAACTATCTTGGCAGAACGCAACGTCATGCGCAAAAATATAAATAAAAAAATATAAAAACTTAGTTCCATTAGACCCACGATCGACTGATAGAGACAACCGAACGGCTAAGCGAAGAAAAAAATACGGTACGGGACAGTAAAACCGTCTAATTCAAATGCATTTTCTTTTATTTGTATTACCTAATGCGGTATGAAACATCTCCATTGTGAAGTTTGGGTGTTGATGTTTATCATAGAGCCGTAATTTGGTTTTGTTTGATATACGTCTTCAGCTTTGGGCGTCGAGTGTAACCACTGTTAGTAATTGTTTATTTAACTACTATTTTTAAGGCATGCATTTAAGATGCAGATGATGGAATTTAATAATAGTTTATCGCTGAGAAAAATAAAAAATCCGAATGGAATTCTCAGCGAATTTGCATTTTCTCAGAATTTGCATCAATTTAAACAAAGAAAAATTATGCTCTTAATTTTATAACAATCGAAAAGAAAATTCGCTAAATATTATATTTTAATTAATATCAATAATGAGCATAAAGTATCAATTGCCCCGGAATTCCTAGTCTAGACTTACATGGTAAATATTCGCAAGTAAATTTCTCATTACCCGATGATAATACAGATTGCGAATTATCTGTTAACATAGCATCTGGTGATCCGATTTGTATAATCAGTATGATTTTACAATTGTAAAATCAATCATATTGATTATACAAATCGGTGATTGATATCACTTTTGAGAATGCCTGGAGGCCACTTTTGCTTTAAATTTATTAGCTTATTGTTGTTGGTTGTGTTTATATTGTATTTTAATATTTATTAGCTTATCAAATCATATTTCTATACTAATAAGTTAGATAACCATTTGTCCAAATTCGTAACACAAAAATATCCTTAAACTTCGGTTCTAAGTTCGTGCTTTCCGTCCTGCCATAAGCGGCGAAGACGGAGTTTCGTGGGATTAGAGATTAGAGATTTTTAGTCTTGCGAGTCTGTCATAGTACGACCTTGACCCCACAAGGAGGGGCATTCATAAGGATGTATATAAAAGAATTACTTTGTATTCTGTTACCACACTAGTAGATGATGAAAACCAACATCAGAGTTATTGTCGAAGACTTAGGTAATGTGTATATAAAATATATATTAGGACTGGAGTATTTTTCATCGTTCAGTTATCGTTTCATCTCTACACCTCATACAACTTTCAAAAACTATGTTTTATGTATGTATTTATTAAATAATACGTAGTATGTTTATTTTCGTGTATAATATATGTCTTTTTGTATAGATTAATCTTCTTTTTTTTTAAGTTTACTTTTTTATTATAGTTCACCTTTATATAATTAACTTTCATTTTTGTTGGACCTTTCATATAAATTTCACCACAAAACTGGTAGAAAATGCCTATAGGCATCTTTTTGCAATAAAGGTTAAATAAATAATAATAAACTTTTATGCAAAGAAACTCTGAAAGATCCACTTATCCGATCTAAACTCAAAGGCGTCACTACACACATCTGGGCTCAATGTTGGGAAAAAAATTCATTTTTTTGAACATCGTCTCACTACTTTAGACCCCACCGCCCATTGTTTACAATTTGTGATCTACAATCGATCCTGTTTTATAGGAAGTACTGTTCTAGGTAAGAGTGGTGAGTTCTTTACTAGTCTACCATTAAAGTATCTTATTTTCTTTTGATTACTAAGCTCGTTAAGATTTACTTGCTAATATATTTGTCTGTCTGGTACTAACTTAACGCACATAAATTGCACAGATCTTACATCAATCAAATGTTTCACTCAAACGATAACACCAAAGCATCTAAAGTTAATTAGCTAAGCTTCGTTTCATTTTTAACATTGTGCTTTGCATTAGACTGCTTGTTTTATCGTGTGTTTTCTCATATATTTGGGATTTTGGACCGATTTGAATTACAAACGTACACGGAGTTTAGTTCATAATAAGTAACCCCGAATCTCAATTGCGAACCATGACAGCTACATCCACGATAGATATTTCATATTAATTTAAAATAATTATTTGTTGTCATATCAGTCACAAAGTTTCCAGCTCCAAATCTTCAAATGTCTTTCCATAATCTGCAAATTCATAATAAACCTTTTTCACTATAAAGTGCTTCTAATCTAAATATCTCTTATTTTTGTTTGTTGTGTGTTTGTATACAACGATAAATTTTAATTTTATTCGGCTAACTCTTTCTAGATGTAATCCATAAGGACATTACATCTAGAAAGAAGGGGAACTTATTTTCTATGCCCTATGCTATCCACATCAATTTTTTTCGACTCATTTACTGTAAGTTTAAAGGTTCCTGAGAAGCGTGGCGTGGACTTCATATGAACGTTGAAATATGAATAAAGCTCCTATAACTACATCGATTGATAATTTCTGAAGATAAGTGAATTTTTAATTAATAAAAGCTCACTATTTTACTCCTGATAAAATAAATTTTAAAATGAGCAACATAGTACAGAAAGCAATATATTATAATGAAAAAACAAAATTCTCAAACGGATCTAGTGCCGATACGTATCAATAAACATAATTTTCAATAACCGGTTTTAGTTTCAACTACGTCGATCTAGACGTGTTCAGTAACATACGAACCTTAGTCGTAAGAACACGTGTTCGCATCATCGTACCTAATGGATGAAAATGTTTACATTTGCGAACAAAAAATACTCTAAATACGTCTTATATGTGTAGTTTTTAATATTTTCGTGTGTTGTCATTACAATTTCTGGCTGTGCTTTATTAGATGAGGAATTAAATTGTGTTTAAGTGATTTTAAGTGTCTTCAGGCTTTTATTGCTTGATCCAAGGAAAATTAAATACTTCTAAAATTCTATAGATTTATTATGTAAGTAAAATTATATTTATTTCACAATACTTGTTTGCTACTTTTATGCTATACTTAAATGTTTTAAGCGAATTAAAATAGTGTGTAATAAGCTGAGGTCACACGATTCCACGGAAAATACAATTTATATACAACCCCTTGCAATCAACAGGTTAAATTAATTTAGGTTAAATTTTAAAGCTTTATTTCTTCTATACAATTGTCATTCAATTAAAATTTATTTCCCATCCTTTGGATAAGGATTAGGGTTATTTCAACTATCGATGTGAATTTAAATTATATCAAATCTAACTCGGAATGAATTTCAAATTATTTACAAACTATAAACATTTTTGCTTTCGTGTGAATATGGGTTATTAAAATTTATTATTTCTGATAGCTCATTTGTATGTAAAGAAAGCAAAGATAGATAAATAAAATTCATGAAAATCATCTTAAAATACTTCTACTATCATCTTGAAATCGCATCCAAAACCCACAATACGGAGCCAGACATACTGGCCACTAATTCACGCAGTCATCAATATCAGCCATCATTATAGCATGAAATATTGCTCGACCGTCCATCTAAGTCATGATTCCCTATTTAGGATAGATGGAAGTGTCATGGGGATCGCTTATCAGAACTGAAATAATAACTGTTCAATGTGTTAAGATCATTTTATTTGAGTTCTTCTCAAGAGTTTTAAAAAAATATATAAAGATAAATAAAATGTGTTTAAAATATTCCGCATATTGCCTTGATAACTTGATATTATGCAAATAGCTATGCCACCATGGACAGGTATGTATTTTTTGTAGAGGCGACTAATCATTGAATGTTATATTTTTATTGCTGAATTATTGTTAATTATTTATAGTTTATTTTAAATATAAAATATTATATTTAACACTTTTAGTGACTACCTAGTAATATAAAGTTCAAAACATTTATGGTTATTTGCAGGTAAAACGAGCATAGAAGACAGAGATTTCGTTATTGGACTCGCAATCTAGCGTTCGTGGATTCGAATCCTACTAGATTGCTAGCTTTATTTGTTTCTTATATTTACGTATACATTTACGTATTACTAAATAGTATTTGTGACGGTTACCTTACCGGCTACCCTCGGTCACATTAGGAACTTTTATTTGGAAAATAGAACATCGTTGTGATCATTTGATTATTGCCTGTTTTGACAGTCTCTGTTTTATCGTCTAATTTTATATATTTTCATCTACGGATTCTGTATCAATTATTTAAGGCAGTTGTGGGGCTAAATTGTAAATAAAAGATCAGATGAATGCCCGTATACCACGGAATGCCGGTATACAACTCTGTGACAAATCGTTCACAGGCATCGGTTTTTATCGTGGATAACGGCGTTAAGTGAGAATTGGTCAAACGGTTATTTATATAAATTGTTTTGATGCTTTTTATATCTTCAGTAACTATCTACATCAATATGCATATATTAATGACTTTATAGCGATAGATAAAGTTTAGGATAAACTCAAAATGAAATGTATATAGATAGTATTTGTTGTCTCGGTCTACTTATAAATGTCACATTCGCATGTACGCTATAAAGTAACCTTCATTAATATTTTTACCCTCATATTTTATGATATGACACGATGTACTGGAATAGACAGCGTTTGAATAGTATTGTTTAGATTAAGATATTTGAAACTACAATAATAAACCATTTTCAAGTACATTTATCATATCCCACAATATTAAAACATCTTTCTTTTCTCAGCATCAGGTAAAAAAAAATTATAAAATATTGTATTAAACACTTTTACTGATTACTTATTACTGCACATTTAAAATGTAGAAAGTAGGGTTGTTTGTAGATAATTAGGTAAAGCGAGCCTAGAAGAGTGAGGTAGATATTGGAACGAACAAAAATAAATTTTCCTAAACAAAAAAAAAATATCTATATTATCTTTATAAATAAAGTTTACATAATTTCACATAGAAATTTTATATAGAAGTAGCAAACAGTGCTATAGTTATCATTATTATAAATTAATATAGCTTTAATTCTCCTACTGTAGAGCATAGACGACTATTTCTCACCGTTGGTCTTGTATACTTAACTCGTACAGCGCCCCCTCCTCGGATCCGAGTGTTAATGGTTCTATTGTAGTAGTGCTGTTTACGCGGATCTGAGCTAACTATTTTCTACGATAACATTCTTGGATGAAACCTTGCCATCCCTAGTTCTAATATTACTACTCGCATCCGAATGCTTAGCCGAGCAAAGAAGTTCTCTTTTATATTATTATTAATGCAAATCTATCTATTCTATATATCTAATGTAATCTATACTCTATTTATGACATATATTTATACATTTATTTGAGCATAATCAAAATAAAGAAATAAGAAATGGTTCCATGGGGGATATTCCTTAATTCATAACGGCATTGAATGTGTTAACCTTTTATGTAATAATTCCAAGGTTCGTCCAATTCATGTCAATTCCTTTGACATGAATGATAGTAGAAGTATTTTAAGATGATTTTCATGAATTTTATTTATCTATCTTTGCTTTTTCATATTCACGACAAATTGATGATATGATACGATATTGAACAAATCTTATAAGTTGATGTACGAATAGCACCAGGCAACATAGCTTTCCCGAACGATAAAAAGTAAAAAAATATTTAATAAAATTTAAAATGATTTCAGGTTTTAAATGAAGTAATTTTTTATCTTTTTTCCGTTTATAATATCGATTTTTATAATATAAATTGATTATTAGCAAAATATAAGGCGGTTATTGCTAATAGTACAGTTGGCATCTCTATCTGATAAAGATAAAATTAAAGGGGTAATTTTTCTATTAGTCTGTTAATAGTAAATATTTTCAACATCATTCTCTAAGGCGGGTTATGTTAAACTGTTAAAAGATAAGATGAATTTATCATAAAATATGTGTCATGAAACATTATAATTTAAATTTAATTATTTTTCATTTATATCGGATTAAAAAGAGTAATAATAGAGAAATTTCTTTGACGTCAAAAATACATTCTTTACACTTGTATTTCTGACGTCAAAGAAAGCAACAAACAAGCTCACTATACATCTGGTGACCGACCAATTGTCAGAAACGTTCATGCATGATCAAAGGATCAGCCGAAAACGACTTTTAAAAGTAGATCCTCGGCCATAAGTAAGATCCTTAGCAGTCAGATCAGTTCGTGATACATCCTCGATAACGAATTGCGACATAGATGGGTTGGGATCCGGATTACACATCCATCCCAAGGTTTATAATTCACGGCACTGACCCTACGATACATAGCAGTTTAGGCTGTAATTTTCCGCTTTCCAAGTTTTACGCAGTACGACATTACATAGCTTTGTTTGCCAGATAAATATCTCAAACACACTGTTTCCCATAATTTAGTCTCCAAGGTTATGTTTTGGTCATAAGATATAAATAGTATTTCAAGAACTTTTAATTTTGCGTTACATCTTTATCTCCCAGATTTAGATACTCCATCGTTGTTCGTTCCTTTGATAATAGCTCCAAATTATCCTTCTTAATAATGTAATGATATCATACCAATTACATCTTATTAATTTTAAGTATATTTATTTTTTAAGTGGGGGCACAAGCATTTTTATTAATTTTTATTTATTTATTTTAAACTTTATTGGTCACACCTTACAAAAAAGGTTACATAGGGTTAATGCCGTAAGGCATTCTCTACCAGTCAACCAGTGGCGTGGCGAGACATTGTGGTTAGTGTAGTGCTTACGTTTTATGTTATATAAAAATGTTCTTAAAACAATCTTTTTATCGATATTTAATAAATATATTCTTATGTAATGTTTCTTCCGTATCAAATCAGAAAAATCTTCAAAGCTTCAAAACAACGTAACTGTACGCGAGAGACAAAATACCGTAGGCTTTGTTGTATATTCAACTATCACCAAAATACTGCAGCTATGAAAAGAGGAAGCAGTAGCATGGATGGACCGTAGAATGCGCGTCTATGAGTTAATGATACTACTGATAATATTCAACTGTTCTCCTGTCTTGGCTTTCGTCGCAGGAGCTGATGGTGAGTTGTAATGATACTTATTTTATATGTTCTTGAAATGAAACTTCTTTGGTGGTGATGAGAACAAAATTTCAGGCTCAAATTTAAGCCTAACTTTTCTTTTTTGAATCTTTTCAAAATGGAAAGCTCCTTTTTCGTTTGAAATATAGATGGTCTCCTCCTTTTTATTTTTTAACGTAATATGACATAATGTTACGCAAGAAGTTTCACTTCTCTCACGTGTGCACTGGCTCTTCTTATAAGTCAAAATGTAAAAATATAACATGTAATAAATATATAATATAAGGTAGTGTGTATTTTATTTATTTATTAGAGTTAAAAAACAAGTACATAGTAAACACGATGATTAGTGATTTCTGCGGCCTGTGACACCTACATATTTCTTCGTGGCTGTCTGATACTTTATCTCTGCACATCTTAATCTATTAAATGACATAAAACCTAAGCTCTCTTAAATGTATTAGATTGATGATTCTAATAGATGATGAATGACATGCTGTGATGGCCAATGATGCTGTAAACCATACTTACTAAGGCAAAACATTAAACATATGGACATTTTTAATATTAAGTTAATGCACGAAAACCTCCCCGCTCCATTTATCTTATCGACCTTGTGGCTCGATGTTAATAATTTCTGCAATAAATCAATTAAAATACTAAGTCTAAAGCCTCCCAGCAATACATGCAGTTGTACTTTACCAGATCCAGTTGCCGTTGATAACCAAATCCCAGCCAGTGATTCTTTGCCTCTTTGGCTTTGGTAGCAAGCCAGGACTATCAGGGCCGCCGAAGGCTAGGGGCCACACATTTATGTCTGCGCTCATGGGTGGTATATTTGCCATAGTAGCCACGGCTGGTCTAAAAATCCATGTACATTTAAGAGACATGTAAAACATCACGTCTTTGATAATTTTATTTGCATAAGGTCCAGTATCGGTTCAAGAGGCTTTAGAAAATGGAAATACGACGCTTTTTTGCGACTCAACGCCCGACACAGCCGATGATGAGCTCATGCTTCTTGTGTGGTACAAAGATAATGACTCAATTTATAGGTAATATAGCTATATATGTACACCTTGAGACAATTATTGTATTGTTTATAAGTTTTTTATTGTTTTATTAATCAAATGTCGTCAATATTGATATACAGTCATTTATTTTAACTTTAGTAAGAATTATATTGAATGCAATAAACGAAAATAGTATTTGTTCTTTAGTCAGTTAGATTTAAATTACTAATGGTTTACATGTTAAGACATGCGTAGCTTTTCTTTTAGTTACGACGCCCGTGTGGGAACTGAATGGTGTAACAATGTATTTAATACCGACCGTAGATTGATTGCTAATATGACCACGAATTCTACAACATTGACCATATCAGCGTTAAAAGAAGACGATCAAGCATTATATCACTGTAGAGTGGAATTTTTGTTGTCAGCTACAAGAAACGTAGGTGTGAATTTAACTGTCATAGGTAAGATTTAGTAATAAACTATTGCACGAGTACAGCATTATTAGTAAAAACTAAATTCGAAGCAGTCCTCGAGTTACGTCAAACAAGTTTTTGACACTCAAGCATACGTGAATTGTATAGATTTACTCATAGGGGAACTACCTTTTTCTTTACGTGGGTAAAATGAAATTAGTATCCTGGATGGGACAACCGGGTCATGTCGGACTCGCACAGAATGAAACCCCACGATGGGTCGCCATCAGGTAGGTAAGGAATGCGACCGCAACTCCTCGCTTTGCTGGGATAGCCCATACCGGGGAGTATCCGTGATGATTACCCCCAGAAGGACGGCAAAGGGCTACAATATTTGAAGAACTTGTTTATACGTAAATGCAGTGCAGTTTGCAATTTTATTATATTTAAAGTCCTTGAAAAACTAACCTCTTTATCTAGTACGCTACGCCGGCCGTTCTCTTTGGGGTGTTCCGTTTTATTAAATATTATGTTTTTAATATTTATTTTATTATATAAGAAGATATATTATTTTAAATATTACATCTTATTACGTAATATTATATTTTATATAACATAAAGGACCGGTGTATTTCATATATTTTTCATTCCAGTTAAATCTACCTATTATACTAAAAGTAACATTTAAATCGATCAATGAAACTGGGTTTATTTTGTGCTTATTTCAGTACTTCCAAGTGAGCCTTTCTTTCTAGATGAATTAGGGAATACAGTTACGAATAAAACAAGACCTTATTATGAAGGTGATACTCTAGTACTAAGCTGTCTTGTTATTGGAGGTATGCTATTGATAATTTCATATTTAAAGCTTCAATTTAAATAATTAATTAAGAATAAATTATTTTCACAATTTATTATTGAAGTCTAATTAATATATGATAATAAACTAATAAACAGAAAATGCTCTGAATTTTGTTAAAACTAAATAATAATAATATTTTATTTGGAACATAAAAAAATAAATTAAAGCTATCAGTCAGTAAACAAATATTTGTTGCAGGACGGCCTCCACCAAAGATTAGTTGGTACTCAGGTGAAACATTAGTTGACGATACATACAGCATAAGTGACATACCAAACGTAAGACAAAATGAACTCTTCCTACCACTTACTCGGGATAATTCAGAGATACTCTCGTGTAGAGCAACAAATACGCACTTGGCGCCGCCACTTGAGTCCGCTCTTCAAATCGAATTATATTGTAAGTCTTATATATACTTAAGTTTACGGTGGTATTGTCTTATTTTTTAATAGTGATCTAATGACACTGCGCATGAATTTTTTTTAAGTCATATAATCAATAATATATAGTTAAATAAGAAAAAGCGGGCTCCATAAATTTATTTATTCTGTAAAAGTTTCTCAGTAAAGTCTAAGTCTTCTGTTCTCAGTAAAAGTTTTCAATAAAAATCGCCATCATAGATAACGTTCAATTTGTTTTTTGTAATTAACCAAAAAAAATTATTTAAAATTTAACTAAGTTTATTTATATTAAGGTATTAGATAAATGTTAGGCATTTGAGATAATCCAGCCATTTCTACGGACTACCTACGTCGTGAGATCGTTTAATAGTTAATACCTGCGACAATTTTAGTTGCCTCATACACAACACAAACATTATTACGTAAGTTATTAGTATTGTGTTCAAAGAGAATAAATTATATATTCTGGTAATACAAATATCATTTATTGTGAATTTATGATACATTCACAATATATGATATCAAATTATATTATGTTGTATATTAAATTATTGCATGTGTTTTACATTTACGCCAGAACAATTGTATTTTTTAATAATATGTATCCTTTTTTTAAGTGCCCGCCACCAACGTGAATATACAATGGATTCAAGGTGCATCGGATAGTTTTCTTCGTGTTGGTGAGATAGCTACAGCTCAGTGTATCGCATACGGATCTTATCCAATACCAGATTTAACTTGGTCTCTGGACAATAAACGTCTTACGCCGCATATTAAACAGGTATTTACTGAATCTATTCTACAACTTATTTTTATAGAGTGTACCGTGTAAAGTGTAAAGTGAACATGTAGCGTGTGCAGTGTATTAATTAAGTTTTGAAGCTAGATCATATTTGAAGCTGATTTTACAGCAAATTTTTGCAAGTTTGTCCGCAAGTCTAGACATCGAAAAATAAATTCATAACTACTACTACTGGTAAATTGAGTATTATATTTGTAATATTACTTTATATATATTACATTTAATTGATGATAATTGAGTTACGGACGTACGGGCTGATTTGTGGTATATAAATATGGTATATATATATCAATTAGTCAAATCAGCCCGTATCTCACCCCGCTGCCCTGACGACGTCGTCCGACCAGCGGGCCGATGGTCTGTCCACTGATCGGCGCCCCTACCTTGGCCACCATTCGGTTACTGCCCTGATCCACCGATCGTCTTCTCTCCTAGCCAGGTATCCTGCCTACTGCCATTTCAGTCTCATAATCCGCATAGCCACGTCTTCGACTTTGGTTCTCTGGCGAATTTCAACGTTGGGTTTGCTACTTGAATTTTGTGCAGATTTTGCTTTGTGAGCGTCCATGCTTCGGAGGCGTATGTCAAAATGGGCAGGATACACTGGTTATACACCTTGGTCTTGAAGCATTGTTGGAGCTTGGGCTTGAATACGTCGTCAAGTTTTCCAAAGGTAGCCCAGCCGTATACGTCTTTCGATCTCAGCTACCTGAAGACTACTGTCAAAAGATAAACGATGTCCAAGATAGACGTAATCATACACCAGTTCAACCTGGTCGTTACCCACAATTATGTTGGATACGCGCGTGATCTTCGTCTTAGACTTGTTCATCCTGAGACTGACCCACAGGGATGACGCTTGCAGATCTGCAAGCATAATGTGGAGATCTGAGACTTTTTCGGCAAACAGGACTACATCGTCTGCAAAGCGGGAGTGCGACATATAAGCGCCGTTGATATTAAAACCCTTGTGGCTCCAATCCTACGTTTTCATCATGTCTTCTAAGACGTTGGTAAAGAGCTTGGGCGAGATGGTATCGCCTTGGTGCACTCCTCGCCGTATGGGCACGGGATGAGTCAGCGTATGCATGCGCACCCGCAGTGTTGCAGTCCTGTACCGCTCCCGGAGGCTATCCACATATCGCTTGTCAATGTTGCAGCGATGGAGAGAATGGAACACGGTCCAGTGTTCGTTTTTGTAATCTACGAAAGCGATACACAGGGGCCGGTTGTATTCTTTCCATTTCTCCATCAACTGCCTGACTGCTTGAATGTGGTCCAAAGTGGAGTACCTACTCCGGAAGCCAACTTGTTCTACGGGCTGAAATTCATCCAGGAGGCGCATTAGCCTTTTGCACAGAACCTTGGTGAAAAATTTGGAGACTTGATAGAGTAGGCTAATAGGGCGGTAGTTGGATAACTTGGTCTTATCTCCCTTTTTGTGCATAGTATTCTTCCAGGAACGTGGCGTGGTTTGTTGAACCAGTACCATGTTGAAAAGTTTAATGATAACTTTTAGTACGGGAGGTCCACCTGCTTGTAGCATCTCCACGTATATTTATATATATACATATATATATATATATATATATAAATATATATATATTGGATATACTCCTATTTATATATATATATATATTATTTATAATATTAAAGGAGATAAACTTGCACACAGAGCACCTGATTGGAAGTGATGATGATGACCCATGATATCTACTTGTATCCTCAACAAAGATTCAAAATGCGCAAGTGTTGTCATCCTAGTAGATTGCTTCGTTTCCTCTGACCTTCACCATAGGCACAAAAAATCGCGGTACCGCAGTCACTGGTAAGGCAAGGTCAAATTGACGTCCTAAAAACTTGGTTGGTAAATAGACCAAGACAGTATTTTGTGACGGCACAATATGTGCACCATTAGAAGACGTAAGTTTGACCTCACATGGAATGCTACTTCGAATTGACCGCATTCAACAAAGAGCGGCTCGAATCGTTGACAATCAGATTCTGAACGGCTTAATTGACTGTCGTTGAGAAGAGGTGATCACTTAACATCATACGAGCTGCTTGCTCGTTTGCCACTTATTCTATAAAAAAAAATTACTGCTTTGCTTCCCCCGGTCGAGCAGAGCCTTTCATTTTACTATGAGAAACTAGCACAGTGTTTTCATTATTTATTAGATCTTCATTTATAAGAACTGAAGAAATGAACTGAATTGCTGCTTTTGAATCAATATAAAAGAAAAGCTGATATTTCCATTTTATCATTATTGCTGTTTATTTCGTTTTTGTTAAAAACCCTAAATACTTCAGATCTGTTTTTAGACTTGGAATGATACTCTACAAGCAGCAGTATCTCGTATAAATTTTACTCCTACCATGACGGACAATCAAGCTACGTTGGCATGTGATGCTATAAATCCAATAATGCCACCAGATCGAAATTCGAAGTCAGAATTGGTAATTTTAAATGTAACATGTAAGTATTAATTTTATAGTCGTTCTGTGGATGCAGCTTAAGTTCCTCTTAAAAATTAAAATATAATTTATTGCGATGTCACAGAAGAGCGTAGAGACCGAGGTATACCGATAGACAAAAGCAGCAAGCATTACGAAGGTGAAGGTCGGGTTGAAATTAATGAGGTTAAGTAAACTGTAATTTTTTTATCCCAATTAGGGTAAATAAAGGAAGTTAACTACTTGTATGTAAGAACAAGCCAGCTGAGACTTATGACTAGACTGTCTGACGTCCTAGCCACACCGCTAATATTATTTATTCATATTTCTTTTGACGCTTACAGTTGGACCTATATTGGAAATGGTAAAAGTTGACGACGAAAACCGAAACAATGTCGTTGAACATGATCCCTTACATTTAAAATGTAAGGTTAAAGCGAATCCACCCGCTTACAAATTTGAGTGGTATTTCAATGTAAGTCACTCTGTAGATTTAATTTAATTGTATTAAAGTACATACAAGGAGTATATCCAATATATATTCGTAAATAAATAAATATCAACCAAGATAATATAGGTATACATAAGTAACAATTTTTTTTTTCAAATTTTGAGTAAAAATTCTATTATAACTTATCAAAGGTATGTTCTTATAATTTGGTTTAATATTTTTCTATTAGGATATGATAATAAAACCAAGTGATATGGTGGGGAGTGAAATTGCAAACGAATTAATTGTAGACGAAGTATCAAGAAAGGATGCTGGTAGATACAGCTGTGCCGCAAAAAATTCTATCGGTGAAACAAGAGCAGAACCTTTAAATATAATTGTTCTTTGTAAGTAAAATTAATACCAGGTTTCATTTTCTGAGTTATTTTTGACAAACATGTAAGCTATTAGAATAACAATAAAACTTGTGTTAACTTATGCAAGTATGGTATTGTCATGTATCAATGTTTTCAAAGCGTATAATCTACTAATGCTACTTCCAACGCCTTATTGTAATAGAATTTGCGGTGTTGAACGTAAGATCATCATCATTTACAAAAATTTATCCTCACAAAAAATTTGTAAATAATTGCAGATCCACCTGAATGTACAAAAACCAGTATAACACTAAATAAAGAAACCTTGATTTGTAACGTCAAAGGCTTACCCATTCCTGATACATATTTCTGGCATATTCACCAATTAGAATACGATACACAGCACTTGACCACTGGCTCATCTTCATTATCCCTGCAACAAGTGGCTAGACCCTTTTCAGAAAATTTAAACATTAGCTGCGAAGCAGAGAATGGGATAGCTACACAAGAGAAATCTTGCACCAAAACCATAAATATAGGGCACTTGAAGCCACCGCAACCACAGCAATGTGATCTTGCATTTGAATATAAAGAATTTCAGATAAAATGTATACCAGGTAAAGTAATTACAGCTAATTATTTTATGCCCGTAAATCTATTTTATAGGTCAATGAAGAAACAATTTGTATTTACTTCGTCGTGATGTGATTCACCAATTTCAATAAAATTCATTAAACTATATTAATAAATTATATGGCCTGTTTCTGCCCGGTTAGTCAACAGCAAGCACATTAATATAATACTAATGAAAAATTTAAATATAATATATTTTTTTATAACTTAAAAGGGTTAAAATTATATTAAAGAGTTTTTATTTATATCCAACATATATAAATTGGACAGAGACTTTTTGTTATGTTCGGGAAAGAAAGGAATGTGAATAAAAATATTTATGGTCCATTAAAATCCAAGAAAATATTAATATAATTATTCATAATAAAAAATGTTATTAATTATATTATATTTTTCACTTGTATATTTTTAATTTATAATTTTTCTTGCAATACAGAAACAAAACTACGTCATTTAGATTGACATATTGTATAGTCGCTTTATTCACCCTTGAGATTTGTGTAAACAGTGCGACTGTCTTCGACTTTTGACCACTATACTATCGATTAATACTACATGGACTATTTTAAAATAAATACTGTTTAGTTGTCAAGATTAAGAGTTATTAGGAACTTTTAGTTTTTTTATTAAATACAGAATCAGAAATATAAAAAAAAATCATGTCTATTTTAATTTAATAAAAAATATTTAGTAGCCTAAATTATAATTTATTCCAAATTGCTAGCGGGCTAAATATATCATATTTATATATAGTATATAAACTGGACACGTCTTGTAGTAATATATTGAAAGTTTAACTCTATTATAGAGCGTAAAATTTTCTTGTTCTTTTTTATATTAACACTTTCTAATTTTTTTAGTCGAAAACGCCACATATTATGAACTAACACTTTGGCGATTATCATCGACGAATACATCTTTAGTCTTAGATCAAAAAAGATCTATAGAAGTTGGCAACGGTCTGGCTTTGACGCAAAATGTTGATGAGCCAATGCTCGTAAGAGGAGTATTGGGTCAACTGAATTCAGGCGATGAGGCTGGTGCCGCTGCGTGTAATAGATATGGATGTTCCACAGCGTTTCTGTTGAGACCCACTGAAATTCTACTAAATTCTGCTATGCCAGCTTGGTGGAAATGTATGTATACTAATTATCTATAAATTTATTCTTTCGTTTAGTTTCTCGTTAGTTAGTTTTGATGTTCAAATTGAAAGATGTATATTCAATTAACAAACATTCAATTAGCAAAGTCAGT
The DNA here is from genome assembly GCA_029286865.1 of Teinopalpus imperialis. Taxonomy (NCBI): domain Eukaryota; kingdom Metazoa; phylum Arthropoda; class Insecta; order Lepidoptera; family Papilionidae; genus Teinopalpus; species Teinopalpus imperialis. The sequence continues at coordinate 2,112,388 of JAGSMU010000023.1, read as the reverse complement.
GTTTAGTTCACAAAATATTATATTACAAAATAAATAATTTAATTGAGTATCAAGTTTATTATACTGAATAAGCTAATATTTATAATTTAATATTTTTAATTTTTTACGATACGACCGAACGTTGTGTGTAATTTTTAATGTTTGTATTATCTTAATTCGAATCATATATTTGTAGTACATTACAATATAAGCATTATAAGAATTCTTAATATATGTAAAATTGTTTTAGTTTTCACCGAGAGGGACTTGGGTATATCAATCGGCGTGGTGCTGTTAGTACTATTGTTTGCATGTTCGACCATCCTAGCAATACGCTTAGCAAGACGCTCTCAATCTAAACCGCTGGTGCCTGTTATACAAGTTCTGCAGCTCGATGACGTCACTCGAGATTATCTTACTCGTACAGGTGGTGAGTCAAATAGCGCAATTTAATAATAAGACATTCATACGTACTTTTCTTGACATAATAACGTACATAAAAAGATCACCACAACGATTCAGTAAATTCCTCCATAAAGAAGCTTTATTTGTTTGTTCAAACACCGCGATACAACTCGAGTTTCTTAATATACGTATCGTATTTTAGTTGTTTATTTTGAATGAACAATTTTCTTTCATCACTTCACCGAAGAGCACGAGAACGCAGTTTACCTGATGTAAACTGCGTTCTCGTATGGCGTCCTCGGTTTCATAAAAAATATTACAAAGACATTATAACAACATATTATAGAAGAATTTGTCGCTTTACATAATTTAAAGGCATAGGTTGTTATTTTAAGAAAAAAAAAGTGTTTAATTGATGTAAATAAATTTGTTTTCTATAGATATCCATATACATCCATCATGCAGTCTAAGATCAAACAGTAGCGACCACTTAGACGAGTCTGAAAATAGTTCCATATTAGACTTTCATTGTTCCAACACTGCACACGATTGGGTCCCTCCTCCCGATGTCACTCTCACATTACGAAGGGAAAGTGCAGTTTAAAAGTGATGTTTTGTGAGTGTACATTGTTTTTTGTTTAAGTGTTATTTATCATAGACAGTAAGTACAAGTTTGTATACTAATTAGGTTTCCCCAAGTGTCTTGATATTTCAGTATATATATATAGATTTACTTTGTATGTCAAAGAAAATAAAAGGAAATATAAGTTGCATCTTCATATTATATAATTTTCCTGTAAAATCGGTTCAAGTTATCTAATAATTATCCATAAAAATAGTTTATGTCATTTATATTGTATAGTATATCATATTCCGCTACATATTTATCTGAGGTAATTTTCCGTTGCAGAAGTGCATATATTGCGTTACTGTAAGTCAGAAAATAAATTTACAATTTAGTAGACATTTACCATACAATTAGTATTATATAGAGCACAAAACTCAATAGAAAATGTGTTGTCATTTTGTAAAATAGAAACATAGGTTTCTATTCAGTATAAATAATATAATATAATATAAAAATAAATTCAAACTATACATGTGTTTTATTTAATTATCCTATTACTAATCATAAATACAATAAAGATGCTTTGACCGTTATGGGCACTATGGCCGTTACTAATAAAAATTCGTTGGCAGAACAATTAACGACCATCAAAAGCCATAGAGAGATACATAAACATGTATCCGGTTTTATTTAGATAACAGGATTGATTTATTTTTAATTAGTTTACAACGTGTTTGCACAAGAACATACATTATACAAAAGGCCGACTTAATACAAAGGTCATAACTCACTATTTTTTAATAAAATAGCTAGCAGCCCACCCGATGGTAAGTGATCACCGCCGACCATTACCACCCGCAACACCAGAGGAGTCGCAAATACGTTGCCGGCCTTTTTTGCGACTCCTCTGGTCAAGTCCTTATCTTGTTTGCCATAATTGTCCATGGCAGATTTGACGAACCTTATTTTCTCCGTATTGTAGTTGGAAACATAAGTTGTTTGCTATACCCACTCGTATCATTGCCCGGGCAGGACCTCCTATACCATGCACCCTCTGCGCTTAACAATATCCATTTCGATCCAACTATTGATCTATTAGCGGATTGATGGGAGAGAATTATGTATTATCAGATACGCATACTTTTTCTGTGAAAGATGTATGATTGATTATCTAATTTTAATTTAATGTTATCAGTGTGTTTTTTTTAATTATTGTAATTGTTCTAATTTTAAAAAAATAATGTTCGAATTTAAAATAATTAAAAATAAAATAGCTACTCAACAATAACACTCATTTGTTCCAACTGACCAATTGTGAGTTCGACTTTTCCATCTCCCGCGATCCGCAAATGGCATTTAATTTCTACTTTCCTTTATCTAATTTATTTATTGAACTTTTTTGTACACAAATCATTTATGCAAGGTAAATAAGAAAACAAAAAAAAATGGACATAAGAAAAGTATGTACAATGGCGCAGCTTATTTTTACAATAAAAACCTCGTCACATATTATATTATGGTAGTGTACGTACCAAAAAAAATAAAAAAACATAAATAATAATAAATATAAATAAAAAATATATTATACCATACAATAAAACTAACATAATATTTCATTATATATTCAATTTTAAATATATTTAGTCATTCTTAAGCAAAACTTACACAAGATATGACACAAACATTGACAGTGTTTTTATCTTTATTCCGTACAGTGTTCATTGTTATTATTTAGCAATCAGTCTTTGAGTCACTTTTAAATTTGTTTTTAAGTGGCGTTGTCTTTTTAGGCAATCATTTGCATCTGGCTGCGGTTGATGTTGGAATTATACTTACTGCAATATTCAAAACCAACTAAATACTCTTTATCGCATTAGCAAGTAGTCCGCCCTTACTGTGGATTATTTTTACCAGACAAAGACTTTGAACATGGCCTGACAAATCATCAACCAGGATTGCATAGATAATAATATATATATAGTATATAATGTATCTACTTATTTGTTCTATTGATATTAGATAATTGTTTGACCAAAAGCCTTACTGTATATAGTCTTACAAGATAATATGATGCCTAGAAAATGCCAACTTATGATGTCTTGTTAATAAAGAGTTTTCACCATAAATTAACAGTCAAAAGAAGCAGCTTCACAAATACTGCTTATTTATGGTTACTGTTCATAACAAAAGATAGCGTATCAGCATAAGTGATATAATATAAAAATACCCTAAAGGAGAGATTTATGATTATGCGTTTATATGTTTCATATTTAATAACTAAAATTCAATAGAAAATCACAACTGTAACAAATGTACGAGATATTTATTTTTAAAAATAATGTAACATTGTAACAATCAATGTAACAATCGGTCACGTTTTTTATCTCAATATAAAACACTTTTGAAATTTGTTAAAATCTTGAATTTTTTTTGATAGCAGATCGAGTGCTATCTTTTTATACCCCGTTTAAGACAAATATTAAAGTAAAAAAAAGTTATGCCCGTTCCAATCACAAGTAAAGAGACATTAAAGGGGAATTTTTAAAATCCTCTGAATTGTAGTAACATTTTCTATAAATATATTATGAAATTTTACAACTTTCAACTTAATATTTTCTAAATAATTTACCTACCGCACTTGAAAATGCAAAAGTACTAAAATTTTAAACTCGCATGACGTGTTTGCTAACCATTTACAACAATGTTTTACCATTTTACATAGGTACTCAACTCACAATTACAATTTTAATAAAACTATCCATAAGTTGCCATGCTATACCTTTCATTACTGCAAAAAAACTTGCCTAACAATTTATCAAACCTATCTCATTATAGTCTTAGGTCAACTAAAAAAGTTGAAAAACAAACCAAACTTAATAATGACCCATGGAATTATTTTTTCGGAAAAGATATTATCAAGATCTTTCAACCATGAGGTGTTGTTTTTATGGACTTATGAATAAATCTTAAATAAGGACATGGCCTTATTGACGAAGAAAATTTCATGGGCGATTAAAGACTTACAAATAATTACACCGACACTAACAATTTGTCATTATCATCTTTTATATTCCTTTAAAAATATTTTAAAAATATACTCTCATGTCACCTCCTCTATTCTCCTACCTATGTCGTGGTAAGGAAGACACAAGGCTCATATAAAAACAGGTTAGACTTGCAGACATTTTATTAGAGAATGCCAATACCACACTATCTAAATTTTAACGTTACAGCGTATATAAACTGGTAAATAATAGTTCTTGATCAAAATCGAATTACGGACACATCTATACGGTGTTAAGTTTAAAATTCTGTATAGTGCAATATTAGGCTATTGATACTAATAGGTGAATGAAATTGTCGTTTTGTATGAAATAAGTTAAAGTATTTTTTTTTCAACCTTTTTTATTTTTGTTATTAATAGTAATCACCCATGTAATCGAGGCATCTTTGCCAACGCAGTGGTAGTTTATTGATGCCCTTCTTGTAAAAATCAGCTGGACGGGAGGCAACAAACTCTTCAAAGGCATTTTGTACTGCTCTCTGGAATTGAAATTTTTCCCGCTAAAAAGTAGTCCAAATTTTGGAAAAGTAATAGTCGGTGGGCGCAAGGTCTAGTGAGTACGGTGGATGAGGGAGAGCTTCCAACCCCAACTCTTGCAGCTTGGAGACTGTCCGTTTTGCAGTATGGGGTCGCGCTTTGTCGTGTAGGAGCAGTGGGGACGACTGATTGACCAAAGCTGGTTGCAGATGTGCGAGCTTCTCCATCATTATCTTCAGTTCTTCACGGTACACATCTGTAGTAATGCTCATGCCGTTTGGTAAAAACTTTGATGAATCACACCAGCACTAGATCACCAAACAGTGACCATCAACTTTCTAGAGGTCATTTTTCATTTAGGACATTGCTTTGATGCTGAACCAGGATCTAACCAACTCGCTGAGCGCTTTCGATTGTCGAACAGAATCCACTTTACGTCGCACGTACCAATTCGGTTCAAAATTCTTCATTTCTGTGCCTGTTGAGCAGCGCGAGGCAGGTCTCAATATACGTTGCGCTGGCGATTGTTAAGTACATCTATCAAGCTTTTTTACCTTGCCAATGTGTAACAAATGGACCAATATTGTTTGGATGTTTACATCACAAGCTGCTGCTAGCTCGGCTGTATATTGAGTATCATCAGCTTCGACAATCACCTTTAATTCATCATTGTTCACCAAAGAGTCTGGACGAACACGAGGTTTTTTTTTCAAATCAAAATTTCCAGAACACAACCGGGCAAACCAATAACGGGTTGTGCGCTCGATTGTAAAGTTCCCTCCGTAAACGTTGTTGATGTTACGTGCCGTTTGTGCCGCATTGATGTCACGGCGGAACTCGTATTCCATAATTACACGAATTTTTAAAGTATCCTTTATGACGAAAAATGTTCAAACGTAATGAAAATACAAAGCTAATCAATAAACAAAAGACTGACTTTGTAAAAAGATTGTCATGTTTTTAAAACAAAATTAATTTGAATTTAGAATTCACAGCCAATCATAATTTTTTTTGGTTTGAAATGGCCAATACTGAAGAATGGCAATTTCATAGGTAAAGATCTAATATTTTTTTAAAATACGTTCCCATGGGCTGACGGTCAGAATGCCTGGCTGCTTCTTCACGGATCCTAAGTTTGACGTAACAAATTGTTGGCTTTCGGATCTGGATGTGTTGTACATATATTTCAAATCACTTACACCTTCCTCCTATCTTATTGCACATGCATTATATCAGACTAGAGAAGGCGGTAATGAATGAGTGCCTTTCGCAAACGGCACTATAATTTGTCTTTCACAGGTTCATCTCGTATTAACCAAAAAGGTCTTTACGCAGGAGGACATAATTTTTAAGCTTACTTATGAAGATCTATTTACATAAATAATTATTAACTCGACTACATAGTTAAGAAATACTAATCCAATACATTATAATATTAGAACTTACATGAAAACGAATCATTTTAACGCTAAATAATGTGACTGAATACACCACATTAAAAACTTATTAAGCACAAATCATAGGAAGCAAAGTTCTTAGAAATATTTGCCTTCTCCTAGCTGGCTTTTCGCAATTGAAGCCTGGTAAGTTTTAAAGTCATTGTGTAGTAAATTTTACGAAAATTGGCATCTTCATTGAGTAAGAGAACAACATTCCGTAGCCGCACGGCCGTTATTCAAGATGCTTGTTATTAGTGCATAATCTAACCAAGATGTAGATAATTTGTTGTTTACAGCCTGCTTACGTCCTTACGAACTGTAGAATGTATAATATAAATAGAAATATTTTGATTAACTGTTTTATACAATACATTATTTCTTAAAGAAACTATAATCGTTCGTTTATTATTTTTAATGACTTGGTGGAAAGTCTAGGAAGTATAGGTCTAAATGTTCAATAGCTCTAAATGATACAGAGATATGAAAATATCATAAATTATCCAGAAAATTATTTAATATTGTTCAATAAAAGGAATAGCCACGATGCGGCTCGATGCTGATTGCAGACAGATTTGTGCCGCACGATATTCAGTGCCTTTGATATGTTGATTTCAGTACATTTACCATTGAATATTTGTAAATCAGATTCGTATTCGATGAAGAATTATAACGTCGATATTACTCCTGAGGGCTAAAATAGAATTTCAAACAGTATCTAGATACTAGATTCTGTTGATGTTGACGCTGTTAGCCTATGCGGCTCCGACCGAACTGAGGGATCCGTGAGCTGGTTAAAGAGTTTGGTTCTCTAACTTACACCAAAGCGCTCATACACAGAGCGTGCCGGTCTGCTCTGATCACGTTCCTATTTGAGTGCCACCTAAGTTTACAATTCCTTAGCTATCGGAAGATTCTTCTGAGTGGAGAATGGATGGTGATGTCTACTGACTGTCCGAGTTTAGGAGTGCGGACGTAGCCTCTGACGGACACCACCTGTTCTCTGGTTAATCGGAAGCTGTGGGCGGTGAGAACCGCCCTGACACGCTGGTGTATCTAGTGAACAAACAGTTGTTGAAGCATAAATGAGTGTGAGTGAGAGACCACGCCCTCATGGAATATCACCGTGAAATAGAATCATAATGCTTCGTTTCATTTGGTAAGTGTAAGGAGCCGGAAATCCCTGGGATAATGGTAACGAGGTATGTCATCTTAGTCCTCTAGGGTGACAACGCATCTGTATTTTGAATGATTGTTGAAGATGGATGTAGATGTCTTTGAAAAAGTAGATGTTTTTATTAGATTGAGAGTAATAATTGAGCATACAGTTCACCTGATGGTAAATGATTCCTGCAACCCAAGACATCTACATTCATCATTGACTAGGAATCATAATGCCGATGCGTTGTCACTCGTGAGGGCTGAGATGGAATGCCTCGTCACCACTAATAAAAGTCTCCGGATCTCTACACTCACTTGATAAAACACAGCAGCATTATGCTGCTATTTTGCGCCGGTATTCTATGAGGGGGTGATCCTACCACGGTCGAGCTAACCCATTAATTATGCTACTAGAAACGAACTGCAGCGTAGCTCTACCGCTGTTAATTTTGATACTAATTGCTTCGAATTTTATTATAATTTTACTACACTTAAAAAAGCGCCAATACACTCATTACTTAATAATTCAAATGTTACAGCAATCGTAAACGACGCGAGGAGTTTATTCCGTTCAATTAATTTTATCTATCCCCTGTGCTTATTTATCTAACCGATTTGGGCGCTTTTATTTAATTCTCGTTTCATTTACGGCGTGATGAAAGCTCTGTATTAATTTAAAACTTCATCAATTAATTAAATAAAATTCCTTTTTATCTTTTACAAAATACGATGGATTATAATTAAATAAAGTTTTTCGTTAACTAAATTCCTTTTTATCTTTAAACATTTAAAACAACTGTTAAGAAAAAATGTTTTTGCTGTGGTATTAATAATACATTACACCATTTAAGTTACTATAGATGGCTTATGAAAGAGGGTGTATTTTGTGTTTTTCTATATTGTTTTGCTTTTGACATTCTGTTCTTGGTATTTTTTTTAATCTTATTCTGTGTTGAAATGATAAACAAACACACATGTATCCAATGAGAAGACTAAAATTGTACTGTCGAAGTCACGGTCAAATAAACAAAATTGTACATTTCTACAGAAAGTAATTACGCTCCAGGCGATTTTGTACTATGGTAGGCCTTTTATTATCGTCGTGACATTAATAATAATTAAAAGTAAACGCTTAGTATTTCCTACTGCGTGTGGCCCAAAAAAGAATCTATAATATACTATGTAATAAAATTTTCTACGTCTAGAGAATCTCTCGACAGTATATTTTTATAGCTGTTAACTAAATGATTAATATTTTTTTGAACAATCTTTAAAAGTGTATTTTAATCACCAAAAGACGACCGTCTATGAGAGACCGAAGTAATTTTTTATGGACGTAACGTTGACAAAGGATCACAAATTTATTAACTAAAGATCACCATATTCTTTCCATTCATCCCCCCTCCTACCCTAAGGTTTCAAATTCAAGAGTATTTAATTTATCATTAATTTTATCTTTCTATTTCTACTTCAGAGCTATCCTTTACAAGAGATTAATCAATCATAGTAGGAGTAGTAGTAGCTGGATGTAATTTCTACGTATTAAAATCATTATTTAGAATTATATTTAATTATAATATATGAGAATTATATTATATTATATGATTATTTTGAGCCACGATTATATTAACCGACAGCCAATCTACATCTAGATTAAATCGGATTATTCTAAAAAAGTCATTAATACAATACATAGTAGTCACACTTTAAGTTTCTGGTTTTGAACCAAATAATATATATAAGATACATTTATTGTTTTTCGAAGTACATATATTCCCACAATTTTTTGCACATTAATGCATTCATTGCTTTCGTTCAGTTTTCAATGACCTTTTCATCGGCTTCGCGGAACGCATTCACCGCCGCTTAACTTGTATATCTACTATATACCACTGAACTTATCCTTAATTTTCGGACATAAAAAGAGGTCCAAGCAGTATGGTGGATGCGTCATCAGTTCATTTGAGGCCGTCAAATACGCATTCGTTATCTTAGCGGAATGTTCAGAGGCGTCGTCGTGGTGAAGAACGGTATTACTGCGAGTACGCTTTTCGTTAACTTTTTCTAACACTCTGGGCAAGCAATTGTTAACATATAAACGTTTCAATCGACACTTCACATGCTAAGTCCTGATTTGTCGAAAAAGGATGCAACCATTTTCTTGCTGATGCTCCGACTCTGAGGCAAAAGAGTCAGGCGGTCTCGCGAAAGGGTAACGGCCCAAGCCGAGGCTCCCACTCGGAAGCCCTTGTGTTGGTTATCCACTAAAGGAGGTCTCGACTGATTGCCATAAGCGCTCGGTCACCTCTCAACCCGGTGAAACTGTAAAAGCCCTCTAAGGCTAACAGCGGCCATCAGTCTTATTGTTTTTTGTTTCGGTTCAAAACATCACTCAATACACAGTCGTTTCTTGTCTTCCGTTAATTCATGCGTTATCCATCGAGTACAAAGCTTTCGAACCTATAATGCATATGTAAAATAATCATTTGTTTTGCACTTGACTCTTTCCCATGCCTAATATAGTACGAATTGTTACACGTCCACGTGTAAATTCTGCAAACTACAAATAATTATAACTGCAACAGGGGTTTCTTCACTAAATGCTAATTGAGGTCTCCGGCAATTCTTTTCTCTACTTAAGCCACATCAAAAACGACGCCATAATAAAAAAAAAATACGTGACACTCTCGCAAATTAAAAAAATGTTCCTAGAGAGTTCCACTTTTCGAATTACATAAATAAATGCGATATTTATTTGTTTATTGTAAGTGGTCAGATCCACAAACTTTCAATATACGCCACGTATACCCAGCTTTTATATTTAAGCCGCAATAAAATCAAGACTAACATTATAAAAAGAGGCAAATTTGTTTGTTTGTATGTGCAGGTCCCTAAAACCAATTACGAGTTTGTACAATGCATTCACATAAGCGATAAGAATAAGATAGTAATCCCCGGGTTTAAAACGTTGCCCCGCGCACAGCGAATAATTATTATATATCTGTATACAATAAATATATATATTTTGCTTAGATCAATATAATAAATGTTTATAAAAAAATCTGCAATGATGTTTGCCAATTATGAAATCTGAAATCTTAACCTCTTTAACCAACGAGCAATGGTTTACTCTAACTCTATTCCACTATACGGTTATCTAGTCCAGGCAGAAATTTTACTTCAAAGAATCATATCAATAACAAAATAGACACTATTACGTCGACATTACTCATTGTTGCATTTATTTTCTGTTCGTTTATCTTTTTAAAGTTTTAACGAGGATGTTCCCCTTGACTTCTAAGAGAGCCATTATAGAAAGCTTCTGAAGTAAGACAAACAAAGGTTTTCGGAGAAACTAGTCCGAGAAATTAAAGAGAGCTTCTTGAACGTGTTGTGACTGCAGAAATTAAACAAATATAAAAAAGACGTGAAGCGTACTATAATATGTTAATATTAAAAGGGAAAGGGTCATGCATATTGTAAATTAGGCAATAACTACTTCGCGGCATTCTATCAACGTAAACGAAGGTACAAATTCAATTAATTAATTAAGCACCGAATACTGAAATTCGAATTCGATTTACATTTCTACTTAAATCATACATATATCTCTCTAGATTTGAGTAATCTTAATACCGAGCCGTATACAGTATGCAAATACTTTTCTAATACCACATGGAGATGGTATACCAAAATGGTACACTAAATAAACACTCAGATAGTGCGGAATTATCCTTGCAGTTGGCGTTCGCTAATACGAGGTTGGCGCTCGAAAATGATCATGCTTCGATGCAGGTCGCTTAGGACCGTGCTTCATGGCAATGGGAGAGGCCTATGTTCCGAAGTGAACTATTGAGTTGATAATGATGAAACAGCGTTATAACAAAGGTTTTCTTTGTTAGGGTTATAGGAAAGCTTGACTTGATTTAAATGATAATTTAATAAAATTTAAAAATTCGGAGATGTCTATCAAGTAAAAATATTTTGTATGACTATAGTAGTATTTACATAAAATTTCAAATAATAGATTGATTTAATAGTAAAAAAAATATTACTGTAAAATTTAAGGTACTATTTTTTTCTAAAAAGACGCTTAAGTATAGCCTCGATCAGTATCACTTAGTAACACAGTATAACTTCTTACAAGTTATAAGCATTCTATTGTAATCCAAATTATACTCCAACGACTACCGTCCATTCAACTGTAATATTCAATAGTATCGCATAATCTTTCTACAGAAATTACTATATTCAAGAGTTCAAAAGTTCATTCTTATAACGCTTACAATGGGTTCATCAGAGTATATTGTCAATAATATATAAAACTAGTCTGGTCATAAATACTGTTACATAAAAATTTTTCTCTTTTTCAACTTTTTAATTATTTTGAATTTGGAACACGTATATTATTTAAAAACTTCTTTCAATTTTGCGCCATTTGACATATTTTTTCGTGTTCATTATCAAATTATAATATGGAATGGGATGTTAAATAAAACAGGATTGCAGTGATTGATTGATTGCGCCGGTCATATTCCAGACATTTCAAAAACTTGGTATCAGCCGTATCGCGTACTATCAACAGATACAACAACACTTCTTCTATCGAAGACCAGAAAAGATCGGGGCGGCCGCGTGATGTTAGAACTACAAAGGCTCTTAATGCTGTTAAAGCCAGAATTCGTCGAAACTCCATTAGGAAGCAAAAAATCTTATAAAAACGCCTTCTATCGCGATACGCAGGTAATACAGGTACAGAAATATCTTCTTTACCGATAAAAAAAATTCACGATTGAAGAACACTACAATAAGGAAAATGATAAAGTGTACGCTCACAGTTCTAAAGAAGCTGCTCAAGTGGTCGGAAAGGTACAACGTGGTCATCATCCTGCGTCAGTGATAGTTTGGTGGGGCGTGTCTTATCAAGGAGTCACGAAACTACATTTTTGTGAAAAAGGAGTGAAAACTTCAGTCAAAGTGTATCAAGATACAATCTTGGATCATGTTCTGAAACCTCTCAGCAATACACTTTTTAAAAATATACCGTGGATTTTCCAGCAGGACTCTGCACCTGGTCACAAGGCACGAACTACCTAAGCCTGTCTTGAAACCAAAGTTCCGGACTTTATAAGAGCTGTAGACTGGCCCTCAAAAACTAAAGGGGCCACCTTTCGAATAGAATATTTTTTTATTTTTTGCTGAGACTAATAAATATGTAGGTATAAATTTTAATAATAATACGTTACTTCTTTATTTGTAACAGAACTTTGGGCCGAGCTAGATATATATGTATATATATATATTATAACAAAATATTGACAATGGGCGGATTTATTGCCAAAGAAATGCTCTTCCAGTCATCGCAAGGTGTGGTGAGATATTGTGGAGGTAGCATGATTAGAGCAAATGATTTAATAAAAAAGAAAAGACTAAAAATAACTTGTATAAAAACTAAAAATTAATATACAATTATAATTATCAGCTCAGAGTAGTGGAGCTCGGACAGGAAATGGATTAGCAAAAAAGCGTGTAAATTAGTAAGCGTGTTAATTATAGATCTTGTAATTAGACGTAGATTGAAGAAGTCTGTCGTGAGATAAAGAATTGGAAATTGGAATTTGTCTTTAAGATAAGAAAGTGGTTATAGATCACTTAAAATGGAAAAATAAACGAGCAAATTCTGGAATTAAGCTTTTGATATTGCGAGATTTGGTCATATTTACGCAATTCAACGAGACCTTTAGTTTGTTAAGAAAGTCTTGTGCCCGGTCTGGGTAATACACTTCTGTATAATGAATGGTAAGCAATATTGATGCTTAGATACAAACACAGAATTAAAATGTCGTTGTTATAGATGGAAGGTAAATTTAAAATTCGGACATTATTTTAATTGTCTCTTAGAATTCTCTAGCTTTCTGTTCAGATGTTTTTTTTTCAGCATCATGGATTTATCACCGACTTGATGATGACACATGATGTTCAAACCAATAAAACCATGATGGATGGATTAGTACTATAATCATATACCGTTTAAAACTAGTTTCCAGTTCTGGTTTACTTGATCCACAGGTTAGTCATAAACACATCTTAATAGCACACTCAAACTGCTTCGTTGTACATTCAAACGCATACAAATGACTCTAAATTGAGTCATTTGAAAAGCTCATAAACGTGTGCTTTGATTTCACTGAACAACTGTTAATAGAATCTTTGAAATGTGTGATTTAGAAAGAAACTTAATGTTGATTTGTAATCAAAGAAGACGTAATAAAAATAACAAGTACGGTAGAGTAATTCCGTAGTTTCAAGTTTATAGATTTATTTTGTCTTCATGACGTACAACGTCAATGAGTCTTGTGTAAATATCGCTATTATTACATAAATCAAATATATTGCTGAAATAACGCCAGTTGTGCACGACTGTTAATTATAACGTTTATGTGTATAATGCTCTTGGTGTTACAGGTACTTTATACTTGTGTAACATATTTTGTTTGACAGACTGAATCTTTTTGACATTCAACTACTAAATTAAACTACTTTTACTACTTAATATAAAACAGTTCGTCTAACTTGTCGTGAAATTGGTTCAATAATGGCTTTATTTAATATCATCTCTTTAATTCTAGTAAAAACAGTAAATACGCTACTTGCTTGATTTCAGCATCCTCACAGAGAATAAATACAATTTCATCCCTGAATTCGAATCAAAGATGCAGTATCATTTAACTAATCATGTATCCGAGTTTTTACTCTTTGATAGACAACATTAAAATAAGTCTACGCAATGGCAACAACAATGAATAATAATGATGTCAATTAGTTAGAGTTAGCCTATTCGAATCCTATCAGTCGTCTTTCTATAGGCACTATAAGATACCGACTACTAAAAAACTGTTATAGGTTTTGTAATAAGATTCACGTCATTGACCGGAAGCACAATACTAGTTAAGTATTATCAAACTAAAGTTAAAGTTAAGCCATTAAACATTGTAAATATATTCTTAATATAAATATTCAAACCAATTAATGAATACAAATATTCAATGATATTAGGACTAAAAGCTTCTTGACTATAAATATTCACCATTAGAAAGGCCAACGGCCATGACATGCCACGAATGTTGTACAAAAATTCTTCTATATTTATTATTGTTCCATTTATTTTCGTATAAATATATTACCAAACATGGGGGAAGTAAGATAGTTTTATTACCATGCCTAGTATCGTACCTGAAATATATAGGAGAAGGCTTTTAGTTTGTAAGGTAATAAAATGTTGGTATATACAAAATTTGTATCGATGAATAAAAAAATCGTACCCAAAAAGGGGATACTTGCTAAGTTCCTTTCCCTATTACCTTTAGTTTCTAAAGAAACAGTAAATTTAAATTTAATCTCTTACAACGATAAATAGAACAAAAAATTTCATTCGATAATAATGATAAAATGGCAAAAAGAGACAAAGATAAAAGTATAGAAAAAGATATCGGGTGAGCATATAGTATGTATGTATATGTCCAAGACAGACTCGAGAATCTAATATTTTTTTCATGATATACTTGTATATTATTGGCGCCAATGCCACTACAAAGAATCCGGTTGATTAGTATTAGTATTCATGATATAAAACGTGAGTTATGGCCACGTCCTTATGGCCATCCTGGGGCTACAACCATAACTTATAACATAACTTATGTCGAACTTCCACCGACTAATGCGCAAGATCTCCTTTCGGAACGTAACCACAATCCCTCTATAGCTTTGCTGTGATAGTCCAACCTGCGGCCCACTATGCGGAATATTAAAAACTCGAAAGAAAATATTAAGCCCTCCAAAGGAAACTGTTTTAATTTGGAAAGTGTAACGTTTATTGTTTGGAATATAAAAAAAAATCAATTTACTCGTGTATAGATGTCAAATATGTAAACAAAATAAGCTTTACCGAAAAAACTAATGGTTTGATTTTACTTCTGGCCCATGTGCAAGGCAAAAGAATGCGTGCATCGAATTGGAGGCACCTACCATTTTTAGAATATTTTAGTTAGTGAGTTGTGTACTTATATGCGTGAATGCAGTACCTATTTATGTATGTCATATTATAATATATATCAATAAGTGGACTATTTGAAAATGCCTTTAGGACTTCATTAAT
The DNA here is from genome assembly GCA_029286865.1 of Teinopalpus imperialis. Taxonomy (NCBI): domain Eukaryota; kingdom Metazoa; phylum Arthropoda; class Insecta; order Lepidoptera; family Papilionidae; genus Teinopalpus; species Teinopalpus imperialis. The sequence continues at coordinate 2,097,143 of JAGSMU010000023.1, read as the reverse complement.
AGTGTACTTAATATGATTGCATATTATTATTGTTTTTCATTATATGATCGGAGGAAAAGGAAACAAATTTGGTAGGGGCTCAAAAGTAGTAGTAAAAAAAGTAGTTAACATTTAAATATATGGTGCCATAAATGGGTTATAGAACAAAGCCTATGAGGGTAGAGTGGCCCGTACAAACATTGCTCCTGCACCTGTCCATTACGATAATCAACAGTGAAAAAAGACTGGTTGAGATTTTTTCTCTGCACTGTGCCCTACTAGCGCAGTGATCCTAGACAAAAGTAGCCACTTTTGAATCTCTGACCCATCAAAGTTTGTCGCCTGCACAAATTCAATAAAAATTGATGTTAATAGTATTATTCTTTTTCCTTAGCGCCCCGTTTCGTCACATTCTTACCTTTAACATTGTACGTGTCATATTCTGTTCAGACACAGTGTATACAACAATACCATTGTAATCTAGAGAGTGTAAAACACAAAATAATATGTTTTTCGTTATTATATTATGCGCCGTAAAGAAAACCATCTCGTTTGTGCTCTATATGTAAGCATATCTTCGGGCCTTTGCGTGACCTAGAAACTACTAGACTCTAGACGAAATTCAAAAGCGGTTCGTATCTTCTTTGCTCCAAATGGTCTAAAATACTTAAGGAACTATATTTTGTACTTTTTCAGGAACTATTTTTACTACTTCAATTTCATCATTTTAGTCACATGACTTAACTATTTTACAATCATAGCTTCCCAAAACTATAAAGATCCAAATGATATTCATGTGGATCTCTGATCAGCTTTGAGGTTTTTTGATCAGTAGTATTTGTTAGATTTTAATACTTCCAGATGTAAAATGACAATAAATGTATTTTATTTTCTTATCCTAGATTCTGTTGATGTTAATGCTGTTAGCCTATACGGCTCTTAAAGCTTCATCGGACACAGGGCTCACTGAGGGGTCCGTGAACTCCTTTTATTTCTCTAAACATGAGTTTACTTTGCTATGACTTGCTTTTCGTGCGACAAAAAGTTACAATGCATTCCAGGGTACCTTTAGTACATGCTTCGGAACGTGGCCGTAAACTTTAATAGATAGATTGTTTCCTTCTGGCAGGCGGAGCGACCTACCATTCATTGAAAAGGCGGGTCTGCGCAGTAATAAATCAAATTTTCAGTCAAAGTCCATAGCAAATGCATGTATATTCCGAGACGTTGTGTATTTTGAATAAGGATTATGTACGCGTATAATGTTCTCCCTAAAATAAAGACGAAATATATGGATTCAACCATCTTCTGGTATAATGTGCGTCATATATCCCATTACAGTGCCATTTACAAACACATCTAAAACCTGAAAGCCAAAAATTTGCAATGCACAAAAACATTTGTCCCGGCTGTGAGACGAACTCCGTGAATAAGAAATATTATTAGTCAATCATTTATATTCTGCACCAACACGGTTGCCATAATAATACACAGCACCACAATAGAAAATGCTGAAACAAAACTACTTATATTGCAGTGCATTGCCATTCTAATAGAAACTGCGAAGGGAAAATTACAAAAGTGTCACAAAGGAATCCACCAATACTGTCTTGCAGGCTGGCATATTGTTATGATAGTATTGAATAGCGTGATGCTTAAATATTCTATTATGACCCTTAAAAAGACAAAAATTGCGAGAAAACCTATATGTTTAATATATACTAACAATATATACTAAATATATATAATAACATATACTTCGAAGACATATGAAGTCTGCCAATCCACTATGGCCTTGTATCATCTTGTAGACAATGCTGAACACCACACTCTACAGAGGTCAATGACCATCAGGGATTTATACAAACTGTTGCAGTCATGGAGACTTTCTTAGGAAAATCACATTGAGAAAATGTAAAGTATTAGCCTGTATATTATATATATTTTACTTCACAATTGCATACACACCAGCAGCATATATGTATATATATATATATATATATATATATATATATATATATATAAAAAAGCAAGTAAAGGCTAAAAAACAGGTTAGAAATTATATATGTAAATCCCACATTTGGGCTTCAGGTTTGTGTTAGTGCTAGCCCGCACTTGGTTCCCGCAGAGCATCGATCATTACGACTACTGTTACTAGACGAGTATTGTTGTTATATATGTTCGTATGACGTACAAATCCCTCCGTTCCATCTTGATATCTATATTATCTTATAGATCGCATATAACTATATTTAAGACATTAAACTAGAAGGAAATCCAGAATAACAGTCACGCCTAACACCAGAAATATTGGCTTTACATTTGTCTTATAGATCTCTCCTTTCCTTAATGAGGGCACAAAACCACATTTCTTAAAATCATTCTCGTCTTGAATAGCTTACCGTAAAATACCCCTATTACGTTTGGTATTTTATTTAGCCTTCGAGTACAATGTGGATAGAGCTTCTCTTCTTCTTCTAGATCTTTATCTATTTAGTATAAAAGATGCGAGAGCATGTTTTCGCTACTTAGTAAATACATTACAACGACGACCGTTGTTAGGTAGGAACGAACACAGGAATATAATGTCTTCACAGTATGCGTTGCTTTTTAATTATCTTAATTGATGTCTATATCATAACCTTTTAGAAGCTATGATCTCAATGTTTACTTAAGAGCCACTCTCGCTTGCGAAAGCTAAATTCCGTGTATATGAGGCCGTTGGCACACATTTCAACCGAAAATATTGACATTTGATGGAGAGCATATGGAATAATATCGTCATGGCATACACAATCATAGTTTACATGCCCGGCCCATTAGTTTTTTAAAGGAAATAAGCTCGCCTTTATTACTACAAAATTTTAGTGCAATCAATTTTTAAAATGGTTTACACCAATTCTGCAAGACGAGTAAATAAAGTAGTCAAAAATAAGAATCAAAAAAATAAGACGATAGAGAGGAACAAATATTGATTCCCAGGATAGGTATCAAGATAAATCAAATACTCAAATTACTATCCCACGCGGCATAAAAAAGTATATTACATAATATCTCTGTCAACTACACTTTGAAGCAAAGTAATACCGTATATATATTAATATTTTTTCACACATGAAGCATCTAACGTATCAGGTTTTTGCAGTGTATGATAAAAAAAATTATATACGACAGTTTCGGAATTTGATAAATATTAATTTATTTTGTTATTTTCCCAGGAATTGAAAAAATAGGTCGTTTTATTTGGTTTACTAAATATTTCGTCCAATTAATCTCAAGATATGAATTCGTAGGATGCAGCGTCTGTTAAATCTGTACTGAATGACATGGCAGACTAACTGAATGAAATGGATTTTACTTTTGGGTGCTTATTTTGCTAAACAGAACCGTAAAGAATATATATACACTTTGATTTCAGCGCTTGGTGAGATTTTGTTCGAGTTTTCAATTTAATATTTTAATAAATTTCGTTTTAAAGTAAGACTGACATTTGTCGATTTTTTTTAATTTCTAAATTTCATTCGCTCGCAACAGGCTGCTTAATCCAAAATTTGCAAAAACATTTATGATTCACACAGCCAGATCTTTCTCAAGAAACTGATTATGTAATATAACCAGTGAGAAACGAACACAGTTCAAATGATGGTTAGTGATTAATAAGCGTTAAAAACTGAATTTAGAGTAAAATAGATGAAATTTGGTCCAGATCCGCTATTCGGATATTGTCGTGAACTATCTCCTAGCACCGTCATTTAAGTGGAGTGTTAATAATGTTGATAGTATTATTATCTATAGCTCTTAAAAACAGAAAATGATTATTACAGTCCACGACATCTCCAGCAATCCTCAACAGAGATTCAAGAAGCAAAGGTATGTTAACGCTGACAACTGAAATGCCTCATTACCTATAGTTGGAACCTCACGATACCATACGATACACAGCAGCGCTATGCTATTAGGAATTGTTAATGGGTACATCGATTATTTTGAACACAGAGAAACTAAAAGATTTGACAAATGGAAATTCAATTAATTGAACCTTTAACTCTAGATTGTATTATACAACTAGACTCGGATAGATGAAGAAAGTCACGAAACTGTAGAGTAAAGAAGTAAAATCCAAGAGGGTGGTTCTCCATTTGCGAGTATCATTCTACTTGTTGAAGGGCGGGACAATGACGGAAAGTGCGTTGATAACAAGGCGTTGAACTCGGGTGCTCACTTCCAGTGTTTCCAGTGCCTGATTTTTACTATTAAATACATATTGCTTTCGTGTGCCCGTTTTCCAAGGGATATTTCATCGATTAATAATTCAGAACATGACTGAAGGGTTGTACATTTAAGTATGTGAGTTTCAAAGCTCGACTTGAGGGTCACAAAGATTTGCTTGACATGTCTGAAACTATTGTTAATGAGAGTGAAACCGTGACGGATCAAGACGATTGTACATGTCAGGACACTTGGCTTTAACAAATTCGGATGCTATGATGGCTGAATAATATTAACGGACTGCTAATTCAGATGACGATCTAATAGTAGTAAATAGTAGAAGTGTGTGCATGTGTCAATGACCCTTGGAGACGGTGTCGAATGAGAACCATTTGACTGGACAGTAAATTGAGTTGTTGTTTCCATAAGGTTCGCATCACTCTTAGGTGTAAGTGTCCTTATACTTGTACCTGTAGTATATACCTTGTTGAAGCGTCTAAGCTTCTTGATCTAATCGAATAGATGCATTCTGACTGATTTCAGATTGCAGACCGGACAGAATTAACACTTAAAATTGAAGGGGATGTTTTTTGTCCGGTCTATGCTTGATCCGATGTTTTGAAGGACCCGTTGCCCGAATCTAATTAGTATTTATGGCTAATAAAAAAGACTAGGTCTCTCTGCTAGTGGAATATGTACCAAATTAAAGATATTTAGGTTTAATTGTAGATGAACACTTTAATTGGAAATGCCAAATAGATGAGGTTGGAAGGAAGGATCAATACTCTTGGGAAAATTCTAGTATTTAAATCACATTGTAGACAGAAAAACCTTATATATGATATATTTTACTGGTAGATTCCATTATAAATTATGGTGTTGGTATTAATGGTAGGACTTTCAAGACATATTTATTAAATATTGAAAATTTGCAAATTAAAATAATTAAAAATTAGTTAACCATTATATACATTAGAAACGTGTAAAAAAGAATACAACGAATTGTTTAGAATATGTAAAATTTTGCCTTTAGAAAATAAAATCAAACTAAAGATAATAGATAACTATTAAAATTAGATAACTATTTCAGGGTAGAATATAAAACTAAAGTAAGCAATACTTACAACACTAAACGGGTCAGAGAGGAGCAATACGTAACGGCATCGGCAAATAATTGCTACGGGGAGAGGTTAAGTGCACCATATTTAGTACCAAAACTATGTAACGATTTTAAATGGCAAGAACTGATCATAGGGTAGATTCAAAAAAAGTGATTAAAACTAAATAAAAGAAATATTTCTTTGAACACTAATGTAAGAGCAAGTTTCGCAATGCTCCAAATTGTATTTAATAGTGTATATCTATTGTGTTGGTTTTAAAAAGTGAATGAGTGTTTTTGTCGCCATCAAATTGCACTGTAGATTGGCGACATGCTTATATGTAAAATTGTTAAAGTAAATTAAAATAAAATAAAATAAAAAAGAAGACCTTTTGTACCTTCGTGGATATGGGGATAAGAAGTAGGTGATGCTATCGGAGCTTAATCAAAGCGATATGGTGAATTTTTTTGCAAAATTAGTAAGGACATACGTTCTTGGTGACAATTTATTGATATCTGTTACTGGAAACATGTGCCAGAGCCAGAGGAAATATCTGCAGGGTCAAAACTGTAGGCTATGGCTATAAATGACGCTTAAACATGAACCAAAAAATGGCCATTCGAAGAGTTGATGTTTTGCCAAAACATCAACTCTTCGAATGGCCTTTTCGTTGAGCATTCTCGTTTGAGTCTAATATGACTTCTATTTATTTGACGGATTACCTGGAATAACGAACATGTAACGAAATGTGGTATATACATTGCACTTATATATATATTGCACTTTTCATACATATATTGCACATTTCGTATATATATTGCCACTTTTCGTTACATTCGTGTTTTCTAACCATAACGAAATTACCTATATTCACTATCTTTTTTTTATAGTTTAGTCGACAACCGAGCTTGCATTCCACCTGATGGTATTCGATCACCGCCGCCCATGAACATCCACAGCACCAGAGGAGTCCCAAATGCGTTGCCGTAGGTGTAGGCTCTTTTCTTATAGGTCCCTAAGCCGTATCGGTCCGGACACATCGCTGGTGACAACTGTTTCCACAGTGTAGTTGTGCGTGCAGGAAATTTCACGTGAAGCGCACAGTGGTGGATTGCCAACCATCGAGATGATGAGGATGACATTGCAAATTCTGTCGTGATGTACGATGTTTAAACTCAACGGCTACAATTAATCCGAACAACTCCTCAGGTACATTCCCCATGGTAAATTCGGTAAAAAAGCAAAGAGATGCAACATCTCTTCGCAAAGCCAGTGAATCAAGCCGATCGGAAAGTACTCGGTCATCAACGATTTGAGCCGCTCTCCGTTGAATGCGGTCAATCGGAAGAAGCTGGTACTGGGGTGCGCCAGCCCAGAGATGAGAAGAGTATTCCATGGAAGGCCGGCTTTGTAAAGTTGTAAACAGTGAGCCGAGATGAAATATTATCTCGCTCTATTAAGCACGCCAGTTTTTTAGAGGCCACTTTGGCCTTACCCTCCAAGTGACCGTGGAACTAAACGTCGCCTTGATATGTCAACGCCAAGGATTCCGATACCAGCTGAGGTAGCAAGGGTTTTCAAAATAAGGAAATGTGACAAAGGGAATCTTTTTGCGGTAAACACGCAAACTTGTGTGTTCGTGGGGTTAAATTGAACTAGATTCTGTCGGCCCCAATCTGAAACGTTGTTTAACAAAGTCTCGACTACAGACAGCAAGGGAAAGTGACCTGCGAGTAGTGGTAGCGCCGATGTTTCAGCCCCAGCTAAGGTGCTTCGGGACACAAAAGGCAAGCCTGAGGAAAAAATTGGCACCAATATCAAATACCAATATGTAGTTTTGGCTATTATCAACTTTAAGACTTAGAACAACACAATATCTACAATTTTTATATAAAATCATCTATAAAAAAATGTGTCTCTCGTGCGTAACTGTTTAGTAAGAATAAAAACCTGTTACTGTCCAACGATTATATCGCAAAAAGTTAATTTAAAATAAGAAATCTTTTGATTTCTCATTTTAAACTAACGGTTAAACGGTTTTTCTTTCGTGGATCACACAATTCTCAATTACATACTGTCGTCATAAAAATATACTAGAGCTATTACTGTGTGATTATAATATAAAATTAGTTATATAAGAACTACATAAACCCACCGATAATAGGTAATGCATTAAAACTTTCAACTCCTTGTATATTCATTTTTAAAATTAGTTTTTTTACATCTTAAAATTATTGCATTGTTATATGTTTTGGAACATAAAAACTAATTGATTTTTATATGGGATAGTACATATAAAAATCAATTACTCGTAAAGTAAATATTATTACGATTTCGATAACGTACTACTTACCTTGCAATGTCTTAAGTTAATCATCATCTAGATGCAGTTGGTGGTCGTGTCAAGTGCTAGAAATTTCAATTTTAATTTACGAAAACGGGTTCAGATTTAAAACTGGTGGTATTCTGTAATGTGTGGTGTTGGTGTCCTTATAAGTGAAAATAAATTTTCCTTCGTTATTCAAAACGCATACCTCCTAAATACACGTAGCTAAAAAATATCATGCGTTTATAAAAACTCGCGCCGGACTTCAAAGTTTTGCTCAGAATAGAAGTTTAAATGTTTTTTTTTTCATTAGTTCATCATATCAACAGGTAAATATTTACATAAAACAAGATTAATAATCGATATTACAATAAAATGTTGCCATACAAATAGTTTAATATTATTATTATATTAATACATTTCATGTTTTAATTTGGAAACCATTTTCATTCGGTCATCAAATATGTCATCAAAAAAAGCTAAGACGGCAATTTCATCACATAAATAGACACACACGTTGGTAGAATATGCTTAAAACTGCTTTTTAAGCTTCCAAAACAAATGTTGATGTAAATAAATGATGACATATTGACGCAATTTTGCAATATCACGATACTGCAATGAACAAAGACACAACAAGGACACCTCTTACATGCCTATAATAAGGCATGTAAGAGGTGTCCTTTGTAATCATTTTTAAAAGAGGCTCTTAGAAACTGTATTTATAAAGAACAGAAGTTTTCGACATCTATTTTGCTTGGTTTATAATCTCAACCAAAAAATAAATGATGACATATTGACGCAATTTTGCAATATCAGGATACTGCAATGAACAAAGACACAACAAGGACACCTCTTACATGCCTATAATTAGGCATGTAAGAGGTGTCCTTTGTAATCATTTTTAAAAGAGACTCTAAGAAACTGTATTTATAAAGAACAGAAGTTCTCGACATCTATTTTGCTTGGTTTAAAATCTCAACCAAAAAATAAATGATGACATATTGACGCAATTTTGCAATATCAGGATACTGCAATGAACAAAGACACAACAAGGACACCTCTTACATGCCTATAATAAGGCATGTAAGAGGTGTCCTTTGTAATCATTTTTAAAAGAGGCTCTAAGAAACTGTATTTATAAAGAACAGAAGTTCTCGACATCTATTTTGCTTGGTTTATAATCTCAACCAAAAAATGTTCAACACTATTCGCCAAGTTCACGATAGTTATTATATATTCAGTGGGTTATTTTTATTTAGGTTCTATCAAAACTATATAGTTCCTCAATTTCCTTCTCATTTCCGTGTCATTACAACAGCTCTAATTATCTAAACAGATCTATCACAAATTTTATGAAAATAGGTATCTGGGCTGCCAGTGACTTGAAAAATCTTTCAAAACTTCGTAAAAATCATGACGACATGCGAAAATTAACAACTCGCATTCAAAGTATTGTTCATCTCCAAATCAAATCCATTCTCCAAGAAATTACCTCTATTGGGAGCCACAATAAATTATTTGTACCTTGTCACTGATATCCCATTTTTGAAGTACTCTTGAAACAGCCATTCCTGCTCTTTAACAACGGAACTGTCTAGTTTTGGTGTAGCGAAGAGTTATTCTTTGATTTTATGTAATAACAATACATATAGTCATCAGTACAATACCATTTTTATTTCTGACGTCCAGACAAGGTAATTTTTGATCATCCTAGGGCAGGCACTATTTCGGGAATCTTATTTTGAAATTTTTTGATATTTATATCCTTTGCTCTCATATTGTAGGTCTGTGTTGACGAACTCTCTGTGACGACTGTGTTGTTAGACTTTCAGTTGAATAATAGACAAGATGATTCTTAAGGTCTTTAAAATATCATGCGTGGATGACTATTCTTCGGTCGATAGCTTTATCTATTTTAATAATAAAAAAAAATTAACATAAATATAAGAACTTTTCTTAAAGCTACGGTATAATTTATTACCATATAGTTGAATAATTTAATAAAAATATTTAGTAAACTTCAACATTAAGCTCTAATTGGCGGTAAAACGAGTAGCCGCCGCCTTATACCATTTATTGATTGTGTCAGACTCGACAGGTAAGGCCATAAAAGAAAAGCGGAAGTGTTTATATGCTGCTCGATCTTAATCACATGCTTAAAATATTATTGACAACTATCACTGCACTTGAAAATATATTAACACTAATGAAATATTACTAAAAGATAATATAGATTTAATGACCAGATAGTATTCTTATTTTAAATTTTGTGGTTTGTTGTCATATTTCTATGAGTGTATTGTACCCAAGTAACATCAAATTTCTTTGTCAGTAAGGTTAGCTGAAAGACAAATCATTATATGTTAAGCACGCTTTTTTTTTCAGGCCGATGGCCGCTGTTAGTCCGAGGGCTTTTACAGTTTCGCGGGGTTGAGAGGTGACCGAGCGCTTATGGCGCTCAGTCGAGACCTCTATTAGTGGGTAACCAGCAGAAGGGCTCCCAAGAGAGAGCCTCGGCTTGGACCGTTACATGGCTTCATGAGAGCGTCTGGCTCGAGGGTTCCCGAGAGGGCTGAACCTCGGCTCGGTCAGTTGCTTCTGACTAAGGATTCATAGTTAGCACGCCTGAACAAAAAAGAATATGTACTTTTAATGACGATTCTCAGAAGAAAAATAAATATTTTCCTTTTTTTTAAACATGTATATTAATTTAATAATTATAAATAGACCATATTTTATTATGATGCTGTAAAATTTCTTGTATTTTGAGTTCAACAAAGTTATCATTGTTATTCTGTTTGATACACAATATCTTTTTAAAACACAAATGGCTCTGGCCATATAGTAAATACTCCTGTTCGCTGACATTGCATTCAAACTTTACTGCGATCTTATCTTATTAATGCTACATAGAATAGAAGTATACGTGCCAATACACTTTTTTGTACGATTTACATGGTCATAACTAAAAGAACACACATGATATTTTTAGTGAAGATATATTTTGGTTATTTTTTTTTGTGTATTTGTATTGATGTTGGTACAGAGACCTCTACAACTTTATCTAATTAGACTCGCGGGCGGGGTAACCGTTGAGTAGGGAGACAACGACGCTGCTGCTGCACCACCGCTGCACTCCGACCCCTGTGGACGAAGAACGTTGCCGACAACAGAGGGGGCGATAATAAGATCCGAGGGACCTTCATAAGGAGGTACAAAACCTCGACTCGGATCGCTATCTAAAAGAAGGAGTTTTTTTTGGTTATTATTAGATCAACTACCAAGATATAGTAAACATTGCCACAAATACAGAGGCACTTACTCGTCACAGCCCTATGGTATTCTAGTAACAATTAGCGTTACTATCAGATAATGTAAACTATGCAGGTTATAGCGATCACTCTTGCAACTTAAGTGTTATTTCACACTTGGCAAAGATGTATTCTAGTAACAACTAAATAACTTAAAATACTTTTCATAGAGGTAAAGCTGCACTGCAGTTTGTTTCTAGCTGCAAAATGGCTGCAAAAAATCAGCTCGACCGGGGCAGGATCACGCCTTCACAGAATACTAGCGTGAAATAGCACCATCATGTTTCTTCGTTTCGTCTGATGAGTGCAGAGATCCGGAGACCTTTATTAGTAATAAAGGTCTCCGGATTCCAGTAGGTGACGAGGCATTCCATCTCAGTCCTCGAAGGTGACAACGCATCTGCGTTATCATTCCTTGTCAAGGATGAATGTAGATGTCATAGGCCGTAGGAATCAATTATCATCAGGTGAACTGTGTGCACGTTTATTATTCTCAATGATATAAATAAAGTTAACACACTCTGACTGATATTCTGACTAACTAATAGTAGAACTACTTTTAATTTTAAATTTATTTACCGTTGAGAAAGTCACCAGACAAAGAATGTATTTTTATTTCACTACCCAACGCTTATCTGGAACTGTTTGAATATAACGTTGGGACATTGGTACATGTCACAACATCTAAGTGGTACAATATACCAGTTTTAGTCGTTCGAGGCTGACTTCGCAAAAGATATCACCGCCTCCAAACAAAGCAATTAGTGTCAACTTGTCCGTTACCAACCGCAATTTGATTTATTTGTAAAGGAAGAATTTAAAATTGAATGTGAATATACCAAAACTTCTTATCTAGTAGTATATTACAAACGTTGCATACGATAAGTTATTAAAAAATCTTACGTACATCTTTTCTATGCATAAATAATAGAAACCAATTTACAAAGTTTCTAAAATGAATTAAACAGAGCCGTAATCGAATCGATTTACTGAATCAATACTATCTTCATACTTGTTACTATAATTATTTTTGAAAGAAGTAATGGTGAGAGGATAGAGCCGCGGCGCAGCTAGTACCTGCAGTATGCGATGGGTCTGCTCGATCGCGGGAGTACTACGTCCTCATAGAATCCAAGTGTGAAATAGCATATATCCATAACACTGCTGCCTTTCGTAGGGATCCGAACCCAATTACAGGGAACGGGGATTCCATCGCAACATGATACATACAGTACTATGTTTATGCCTTTGCTAGTTATTTCTCTTAGGACATAGTTTAAAAAACCTTAGTAGCAGCATGTATATATAAATGCCACTGTTACTCATAAACCACCTCTCTACAGAGAATGTAGGACCACAGACCATCGCGACTTCACTATGCTTTGGTGGATTATACAACCAATCCTGGTAGAAAATTCCATTAGTTATTATTAAATAATCCCCAACTAATTTTTTATTAGTAATATTTTGTAATATTATTTATTTATTAAATACCAGAGACTGCTAAAATGTGTGAGCAGTTTACTCTGTCAGCAATCAAAGCGAAATATTGGAACTGGCCCGCACACGGCAATCTAATGACGCACATTTCCTACGCATGGTAACGAAGAAACAATTCATATGAGCAACCGCAAACATATTTCACATACTAAAGAAGGTGAGAAGCCTTTTTGTATTAAAATATATACTTTAAATAAGTAAAATGTATATTATTTATTTATTTCTTACTCTTTATTGCATTAACCTTAACAAAGTAAAGGTTCATAGATACATATATAGATATTAAATACAGAATACATTTATAAATACAATATATATATATATATATAATTGAGTAAATGCAATAAAATAGCGGTAGTTACCAGTAAAATCCATGTGTGGATGATACACTTATCTGTGACTTAAACTTGTCACGAGTCAAACTTTTAAAAAATAAATATTACTGATCTTTCTTCTTGGGCAAGGACTTGGGAAGAAAACCGATAAAGTGAGCTGGAATATATCTTTAAGATAAGAAGGTGATTACGGATCATTTAAAATGGAGAATAGAACAAGCAATATATATAATTCTTGCTGCTAGACTTAGGTCTCGCAGCTCAACTGTGGAATAGTGGACTCCACATGTTTCCGCACAATGTTTTCCTTTACTGCGAAGCGCGTGATCAAACAGTTCTCACTTACTGCACTTAAAATTGTAATTTATAATTTCGTAAGTGCAGATGCACTAGGGATCGAATTGCTAGGTTGGTCGCGGTGAATTAATATCGAGTGTTTAGACACTGGGCTACCACGGCTTATAGACCCTCATCATTTCATGTAAGTGCAAAATAAAGCTTAAGTATAGTAAACAAGTTATGAATAAAGTATATTTTACAGTGCTAGAGCCACACTGCAGTTTGTTTTTTAGCTGTAGAACCATTGGCTCAGCTTGACCGGGGTAGGACCACGCCCTCAAAGAATACCAGCGTGAAATAGCAGCATAATTCTGCTATGTTTCGTCTCAGGAGTGAAGGTGTCCGTAGACCTTTATTACTGGTGACGAGGCGTGCCATCTCAGTCCTCAAGGGTAACAACATATCTTCATTATGATTCCTTGACGAAGATGCATTTACATGTCATGGGCCGCACGAATCACTTACCAACTGTAACGTGAACTGTGTGCTCGCTTGTTACTCTCAATATACAAAAAAAAATCGCTTTAAACGGACTTTTTTACTCTTTGATTTGTAATACGCTGGCACAAGTAACAAAATACACAATAAATTGTAGTTTGGCTTCTTATCAGTGAACGCCGAGAATCATTCAATTGATTATGATCTATCGGCTACCTACGTAATTAGAAAGCTCATATTTTTTTCCTAGGTGGAGTCACATCACGTTCGGTATGTACAGTGTACTTTTTTATGTACATACATCTACGTCTCGCATTTTTAGAATTGCATTGATAATAATGGTAGTATATAAAATTGGCATCTTGTAACTATTTCCACAGCATGTCAAGTGTGTGTGTATTTTCCACATGAGATTAATATTTGTTCTCACAGTCAACTGATTGTCAAGAATTGAGTACCATGCCTTATTTGAGTTACAAGAATTTGTAAACGTATAGGCCACACACATACATAAGTACCAACTCAATAACCTGTGAAGATAATATCTCCTACGCAATTTTTTAATCTTAAGAAACTGTTTATTTTCTATCCTTATTAATAAATTAATTAGAGGTTGGTCCATACTGCGTTATCTATGCACAGGTTGCTTCATGTTTTTCACAGCGTATTAGATTTCTAAATGAGAACATCTCCAGAAGAATAATTACCGTGTATCCTAAAGCCTGTAACTGCACAACTGTAGCAATGTGGCAGCCACATAACGTAGAAGTCAAGTTAATCCATTTAAGATTAGTTTATGTATATGTTTAGTATATGTTTCAAATTACAGACTTTTATATATTTAATTTCGTGTTTTGAATTGAAATGGTGAAGATGAATTGCATTCGTTTGTTTTTTGTATGATTCGATATGAATTAATATTATTCTGTTCTATTATATTATTAAAACTTCTATTTAATAAAGGGTAGTAAAATTACATCTTCTTTTCTTACATATGCTCAAATACAATGCGTGTAGACGAATTTACAAATCGGTTTTAAAAATAGTTTAAAAGCTTCCTTTAGTACAGCTACTGAAAAGATTAATATCACGAACAAATAAAACTAAATTCACTATGATTCATAATATTATACAATACTATAGAGATACCTTTTTAAGATTTGAGACGGATTTGATATATTACCAGAATGAAAATATTTAAGGAGAAATTTAAAAGTTGCACCTGTGATGTATAAGTTAAGAAAAGGAGGAAGGAAAAAGGACCCCTAGGAAAGAGACTCCGTTAGATCATTCACCTTGTAAAAGGATTCTCAAAGTACAGCGCCGCACTTCGAGGTCTACGGTTACCTGCAGACTGCATGTTAACTTAGTTACACGTCATTAAAAAAGTATACAATGAGTTATCATTTATTTAATGCCTTTTGCGCTTTTACTACAGTTCAATAACTACGTCCTCCAAACGAATATTAGTTGATAATTTTTATTACATCTGGAATGTATACTAGGTTAAAATTATCTTACTCGTTATTGATATAAGTGCTTAAAATAATAAAAAAGTGTTCTGAGAAAGCGCTCAGTGATTTTATTCAAGTTTTTCCTCATGGATAAACTTAAAGTACCTTAATGTTATAAACTTAAAGTAGCTTAATGTTGTAAACTTAAAGTAACTTAATGTTGTATACTTAAAGTAGCTTAATGTTGTAAACTTAAAGTAGCTTAATGTTGTAAACTTAAAGTAGCTTAATGTTGTAAACTTAAAGAAGCTTAATGTTGTAAAGGTTTGAAAATTCCAGTGGAAGTCAAACAATATTAAATTGTGATAAAAAATAATATTCATAAAAACTTTATTTTAACTCTATATAAATAACTTATTCATATTAATATGACGATATATATATAAAATAACAGAAAATTGGTATCAATAGGGTGACCCGCTTTGAGAAGCCTGGTTATTTTATATATTTTTTATGCAGCGAAACAGGGTTACAAATCACAGGGTTGCCATAGCAACCGATAAAAACCTACAAACATCCATCCACAATAAAGTTGTTGCATGTTATACAAGCGTCGTCACCCAGGATCGAAATGGAATTCCTCCATATTAATAACTGGGTATCCGGATTCCTATACTCACCAAATGAAACGCAGCAACGTGATTCTGTTGATATTATCCGCTGCAATTCTGTGGGAGTTGTCCTTCCCCAGTCGAGTTGACTCAATTATGTTGAAGCCAGATACAAGCTCGAGCGCGGCGCAGCTTGTAGTGCTCAGGTTATTCGGCGTCAAGTTTTAGTAAGTGTGTAGGTACATCCATTAGAAAGAAGCTTATTGAAATTGAAATAGTGAAGATGAATTGCATTTGTTTGTTTTTGTATGATTCGATATGACTTAATATTATTCTGTTCTATTATATTATTAAAACTTCTATTTAATAAAGGGTAGTAAAATTACATCTTCTTTTCTTACATATGCTCAAATACAATGCGTGTAGACGAATTTACAAATCGGTTTTAAAAATAGTTTAAAAGCTTCCTTTAGTACAGCTACTGAAAAGATTAATATCACGAACAAATAAAACTAAATTCACTATGATTCATAATATTATATAATACTATAGAGATACCTTTTGAAGGTTTGAGACGGATTTGATATATTACCAGAATGAAAATATTTAAGAAGAAATTTAAAAGTTGCACCTGTGATGTATAAGTTAAGAAAAGGAGGAAGGAAAAAGGACCCCTTGGAAAGAGACTCCGTTAGATCATTCACCTTGTAAAAGGATTCTCAAAGTACAGCGCCGCACTTCGAGGTCTACGGTTACCTGCAGACTGCATATTAACTTAGTTACACGTCATTAAAAAAGTATACAATGAGTTATCATTTATTTAATGCCTTTTGCGCTTTTACTACAGTTCAATAACTACGTCCTCCAAACGAATATTAGTTGATAATTTTTATTACATCTGGAATGTATACTAGGTTAAAATTATCTTACTCGTTATTGATATAAGTGCTTAAAATAATAAAAAGTGTTCTGAGAAAGCGCTCAGTGATTTTATTCAAGTTTTTCCGCATGGATAAACTTAAAGTAGCTTAATGTTGTAAACTTAAAGCAGCTTAATGTTGTAAACTTAAAGTAACTTAATGTTGTATACTTAAAGTAGCTTAATGTTGTAAACTTAAAGTAACTTAATGTTGTATACTTAAAGTAGCTTAATGTTGTAAACTTAAAGCAGCTTAATGTTGTAAACTTAAAGTAACTTAATGTTGTATACTTAAAGTAGCTTAATGTTGTAAAGGTTTGAAAATTCCAGTGGAAGTCAAACAATATTAAATTGTGATAAAAAATAATATTCATAAAAACTTTATTTTAACTCTATATAAATAACTTATTCATATTAATATGACGATATATATATAAAATAACAGAAAATTGGTATCAATAGGGTGACCCGCTTTGAGAAGCCTGGTTATTTTATATATTTTTTATGCAGCGAAACAGGGTTACAAATCACAGGGTTGCCATAGCAACCGATAAAAACCTACAAACATCCATCCACAATAAAGTTGTTGCATGTTATACAAGCGTCGTCACCCAGGATCGAAATGGAATTCCTCCATATTAATAACTGGGTATCCGGATTCCTATACTCACCAAATGAAACGCAGCAACGTGATTCTGTTGATATTATCCGCTGCAATTCTGTGGGAGTTGTCCTTCCCCAGTCGAGTTGACTCAATTATGTTGAAGCCAGATACAAGCTCGAGCGCGGCGCAGCTTGCAGTGCTCAGGTTATTCGGCGTCAAGTTTTAGTAAGTGTGTAGGTACATCCATTAGAAAGAAGCTTATTGAAATTGAAGAAAAATATAATCAACATTTATTGAACTTTTGACATTTATTTAAATTACTCGAATGTTCGTCTTTGTGTTTTTTATTTCATGATAATAGCATAAAAAATATTTATAACATAATATTTTAATTTTTATGTCGAACCACACAATTTTTACAAATACGTTTATATATTTAACGTGTATTGTATTACACCAGAAAAACCAAATTCATCCAATTCAATGGCACTCCTTATTAATGTACTCAATTAGGGAACTGCCGTTTTGTGTGACGCTATTTCATTTAAGGCATGTTGAGAAAATGGTATTATTTATAGGCACATTAATTTACCGCCCGGACTCTTGGGAGGTCCTTTACAATTTCCGGTCTTCGTTCTTATAAATTAATGGAGTCAACGATATAGAGATATCGTCTGATTATCTATCTAACCAATACAGGACCATATTTTTAAACAAACTATTTATTAGGAATTGCCATTCTGATATATCAAAATATCACTATATTGGATATTTTGATATATCAGAATATCCAGTACACAGTTCACATGATAGGAATAAATCATTCCCAACGTAGGCAAATGAGGTAAAGATGACTCATTTCCAGCACGAAATACAGCGGCATCATTGTCAGATTCCAGATCAAGCTGACCTATTCTTATTACTCCCACTTTCTAGTTGTAATCTGTCTCTATCACAGATACTACACACGATATAACCAAGGCTTAGGAGCATTAGAGCAAACCGTATTAAACAAAGAGACAAAAGTTACAGTACAATAATTTTCTATAAAATATTTATTTCATTAGTCAGTACGTCTCTACTGAGACGGTCTTGTGGTTTCCTTTCCAGTTTTAGATACATTGTTGACTATGGCTAGATTATAAGACCGGATTTGTATTTTCCGCCAGAACGGTAGTTTAGCTTAAATAAGTGGTCGATTTCAGTAAAAAGCCATGAACGATATTATGGGTTCACGCGGGTGAGCAAGGAGCAACACGCGTGTAAATGATTCTTCAAAGCAATTATATCGCAGCCTAGATGTAGCGGGCCACTCCCTCCAAGACTCGTGTATTCCCACAAGTAACTTTTAATATTTTAATTTTTGCTTTATTTTATCGGGCCCTAGAATGTTTGCATGATTAATTGCACAAGATCGGAAGGGAAGCGATGGTATCTACTTCTGCAGTAAGTTTAAGAACCCGAGAGACGGAATTAGTCAATTGAGTTGGGCAGTATCTATCCTTGCTGGCAAGGTGCGATCGTGATCGTCCAAAAGGAAGCTGCTTTCTACAGACTAAATAAAGCTGTTCCCATACCGAAGACTTCCCATTTACCGTTTCCTAGATAATCAGGGTAAGGTCCATAAGGAACATGAAATGTGTTCGTTTTCGTTCTTGTCATCGTTTTTATTAGTTAGTATTTTTATTGAGAACATAATTAAGTTCGAACTACGCCCAACCATTCAGGGGGCGTATAGGATTGTATTAGCCGGTCTTGTAAGACAAATTACTTAGTTCACTAGCTCGTCTACCGCTTTATTACTTCCAGTAACAATGGATAAATCTCCTCGTTACATCATAAAATACCTTATATTACTCTTCCTGTGATGGTAAATTAACGAGAGTATTAATAATGTCTTAAAATGTATCAAAAATTATAAAAGGAGGCATTACTAGAAGATAAAATTAATTTATTTTTATTGAATATTGTGACTACGTTTGAGTCATCTTTGTTTATAAAAGAACTAGCTCGAACGGATGACAGTTTTCCGATAATATACCTAACATTTGAACGATAAACATAAACAAGTCACTGCCGAGAAACGTTATTATGTAGAGATATATTACCTTTAACAGCTGCATAAACGGTAGAACATAGCACGCAATTACTTTAATGCACAGTTTGTTCATTAATAAATTCTAATGTATCCAAGCCAAACAGTAAACAAGCAATAGACCAACTGAAATATACTATATTTATAAATTTCTGAGCTATAAAATAACTTATTATCCTTATTAAATGTTTACGTAAATGTTACTTATAAAGTTATTGTTTTATTATCAGATTTTAACAAGTATCTTACCATCATCTTCCAAGCTTATCATCATAAGAATACAGTTCTCCAGTCTTAGTATTATTATATTAGTAACAGATAAGTGTAGGTTCAGTCTCTATTTTTCATCGTACACAATGAAGTTCGTTTTGAGGAAATATTTTTATTGAAGAGGCAAGGAAGCTAACATAGCCTTAGTACTAGATGCAATCTTAAATCGGGAAAGGACGTCACTTTTACATAATTATTTAGCTAATTTCTAGTACGTCTAACTAAATTATAGGTAAGGACTATCTCACAGACTATATGCGTGAAATAGAAGCTTAGTATTGTTTTGTTTTGTGTGGCAAGCAAAGTAGAGATCCGTCGGCTCAATTACGGGTACTACGATGTTCCATCTGTGGGATTTTTTTTTAGTATTTTTATTACATTGATGAGCGCACACAGTTTGTCTGATGGTAAGTGGTTCCTGCGCCCTATTACTTCTAAATTCATCCTTGACAAGGAATCATAATGCAGATACATTGTCACCCTTGAGGACTTAGATGGTATGCCCCGTCATCAGTAATAAAGGTCTCCGGATCCCTACATTCACCAGACGAAACACAGGATTATGATTATGATTATGTGAGGGCGTGATCGTACCCGGTGGAGCTTCTACTCATTCATTCTTCAACTAGAACCAAATTGCAGGGAAGCTTTACCACTGTTAAAAAGTGCCAACTCAAGTGCAATTTGTTTGAAATGAAAGTGCCTCGGGAAGCATTCTAACAGCACTAACTGTGTGATCGTTTTCCCCGCCTAATATTATAAAAAAGTTCTAAAGAGTGGCAACACAAGTGAACCTAGAATCCTAGTATGTCGGTGATTATAGGATGCAGTCATCACATACCAAGGAAAAATGTGTGTCTTGTTGGTCATCCCTACTTTCACAAAAAAATAATAAACTGCCAGC
This sequence comes from Teinopalpus imperialis, assembly GCA_029286865.1. Classification (NCBI taxonomy): domain Eukaryota; kingdom Metazoa; phylum Arthropoda; class Insecta; order Lepidoptera; family Papilionidae; genus Teinopalpus; species Teinopalpus imperialis. The sequence continues at coordinate 2,076,746 of JAGSMU010000023.1, read as the reverse complement.
ATTCTTAGTGCTTAAGCAATATCAAAAACGAACCACAATTCGAATCTAGCTCATTGGTTCATAAATTATTGTGACCAACAGCTTAATTAGTTGTAAATTTGTTGTTTCTTTGTATTCTTCTTTTAATTTAAAAAATACAACATCTTCGAAATAAAAAAAATATATATTGAAAATGAATGAGAACCGTAATAGTTATCACGTGCGGCGGATAAAAATAATGCTAAAGATAAATTGATGTAAACAGTGAAATAATTCTTTGTGATCGATGGACAGTCTTCTGCTATACTGCATTTTTATAAAAAGGAGATATAAAAAGTCCTATTGGAGTAGCATCGTCGTTGTCTCCCTACTCAGCGGGCCTCCCGCTCGCGAGTCTAATTAGATAAAGCTGTAGAGGTCTCTGGACCAACAGCAATACATACCAAAAAAAAATACTGGAGTCTTGCGATGAACCGTATTACAGTACTCTGTACAGTTACCTGATTCATCTTCGATAAGGAATTATAAAAATATTACGTTACTACCCTTGAGAACTCGAATGGAGTTTGAACAATATATATATATATATATGGGGTGACCGAATACGCATTTATGAAAGTGCTTTATTACCATCAAGCTAAGTCTTAACAACAAGTAAGATTTAAATATTACATTATGTAGAGTAATAAAGAACATCTTAATACTAATTCACTTGTATGACTTTGCTTTGTTCACAACACAAATAGCTCTAGAAAACACATTCCTTTATGTAGAATTAACATTGGCAAGCATACTCGTATTTGTTGACGATGTTCTTGTTAACACAAATAAACCGAGGTTGTGATATATCAGCAACAGGTCGACTGTGACTACAAATATAATGTCGGTCTTATAACCGATTACTTATGTAAAACTAAATTTAGCACTTAGCACGAAGTCGCTTTTTAAAATCCCTGTAATATATATAATGTTTTTTTTTGTGTTTGTCGTGTGTGTGTTTTCTTTAATACTTACGGCACTATGATATAGCGTTGCGCAGGTGATGTCAACTGTTATTGCCAGATATAATCGTGATAGAACTTAACCAGTTGTATATCACTATAAAGTTTTTAACACTTTCGATTAATATAGCCGCTAGACGACGGTCATATATTATACTTACCAATGCCTTCATGAGAAACTATGGTAATCATCGATGATCATTCTTCATGAGACTAATTATTGGCTGAGATGTGGTGTAAGCTCTCTTTTGTAAGTCAATCATAATATTTTTTTTCTATATAAAATACAGTTTTGAGATGACAGACTAAAGGATGGGAATCAATTGACACGGTTGTGTTCTTATATAAGAAGTTTGTATGACTAGTGTGGTGCGGATGGCGTGTCTGTGTGGATGTCGGAGTGTAAGGCGTTTTGTATGCGTACGAGTGTTACTGTAGTTACAGGGCAATCCGATTTACATTGATCTTAATATATTTAGGTACTAGATTCGATATACAATACAATTTCTTCTATAATTACGTAGCGTATGTTAAATATATTCTATCTTCTTGGCTATTTTACACTAGGGGTCTAGTGATCCTGCACAAGAAGACAATGAATAACATATTACACATAAACGTTCCGTCAATAGCTAATAAAGGTTTAGGGTACGGTCTGCGAAACTTAAGGTCCGAATCCGCTACATTAGATTAATGTCGTGCACCATCTCCAAGCTTAAGCATTTACAGCTTATATGGAGTGGTTAACTGGAATATTAGTGATAGCATTGCTAATATTCCATATATAAATATTCCATTCTATAGTATAATATTGTCTAAAAAAGAATAAAATCTTTTTTATACATTTTACTTTGTTAAGCCGATGGCCATAAAATATTGAATTTGATATAGTTATGAACAAATAAAAGAAATGTGTACTAAAACAAGTAAATGTTCGTCTTTAGTCGCAGCAATAGCATAATGGTATAGGGTATGTCACAAACGGATAACGTCTTTGGTATCGAATCCATCTCTACTAACGTCAACTATCTCCTAGCACAAGCATTTAAGCTTAATTGGCGTATTTAGCGGGAATATCAGTAAAATTAATCTCTTTGGATGCCACCGCTGACAATCTCATCTATTTTCTAAAATATATATGAAAACAAATATATATGGCATTGGTTGGCATTTCTTAGGGTTTTTATTATTCAAATAGCATGCTAGTATATAGTCAATGGCATCATTTTAATGACAATAAACATATCTCAATTACATTTGTGATAGATATATTCCTCATTGAATCGCTTTATTATATAAAAGAAAAAGAGGCAGCTCCTAAAGATTACTAAGACGACTTTTTATTTGAGTTTACTATCCAAAGATAAGGCACTAATAATAAAATTTTAACTAGATAACAATATGTTTAAATACATTAGGTTTGTCCAATCTACAGACATATAAATTTATTCCAAATTGATTTATCTTTGATAACATGGAACTAAGTGACTCTATATTATTAACGTCTTTAAGCGCCTATTTAAGTATTAACGATAAATTTCTGAAGATATCAGATAATTACTCGAGGTTAAGCCCTCTGTGTACCGGTTATTGAATACGTATATACCAAATTCAGAAATCTGATTTATCCGACAATTTTGGTTACTATATTCTTTTTTTTTATTATTTTGTTAATCTGATAATATCCTATTGGTCTCATTTGAATACGTCAATCAATTCTATATGATATCGACTACGATGGGATATACTATAGTGCCGTAGGCGTTGCAAACACAGAAGCATTCACTTGTCGTCCTATTTCCGAATCCAATGCGATGCTTGCATAAGAAGATCATTCGATCGATTCAGATGCAGTATCATGGACACGAGACATGCATTCCATATATACACAAATATTTTACAACAAGGATACCAATCTAGGACCTTCAACGCAGCAACCAGATATTTTACATTATATACCACTACATAGCATACACTTGGATGAGTGCTATGAAACATTAATATTTATCAAATTATGTTTTGTTTGACCGATAAAAAATATTTGTATTGTATCACGTATCAACAAAATTAACCAGTAATTGATTCCCAGGATCCTAACACGTAACACCGCTTTGTTATATTTTTATTTCTTGCTGATAGAATACCAGTAAGCCGGCATGATGCCTGCCAAGCTGACCCATTCTTTACAGCTAAGAAACTAGCGTAATAGCGTGATTACTCTTAAACTGTGTACTAAATATGAACTGTATGTATAATTTTCCAAAATCTTTTCATGCGCAAGGCCACCGGTGCGCCGTGGTTCTTAATATAAAAGCGTAATGAAAATCTACACATAGATCTTGAGCTTATGACCATAGCTCCTCAGACCTGAAGCAGGGTTCCGATATTTCGAATCTGCCATCAGACACCCAAACCCCTTGAGTGCCGCCGCTTACAATCCCGTCGGTAATCACAAATTCTCCTGCATCCGAAGCAGACCGAGGAACGCCCTCGACGACCGCGACTACCAGGACCCAAGTACAACTTATCGTAATCACAGCATTAAATACTTGACTTGACCAAACTAACAACAGTAACATATATAACAATCCCTTTTTATAAATTAGGGGTAACAATCGAGTACATAGTTAAACGGACGGAAGGCAGTGACTGCGGCCCATGACATCTCCATTCATCATTAACAAATATTCAATATACACCCACCCCTCGCACCTGAGGACAGATTACTTTACTTTCATTCACCAGCTGAACTAACCCAACACGAGAGGACTATTTTAAACAGCTACTATTTTATTCCAAAAAATCGTGGTCCATACCGGTTTAAGCAACGTATTCTTACTATATATAAAGGTTCGATGTGGCTTTATCACATATGATGTATGACTCTACCGCGTAATTCACTTGTTAAATGTTTAATAAATGTTAATAGGAACATGGATCAATTGAATTTAAATGTCTTCTTTAACAGCTTGTTTCTGTGGCGGCGTCATAAAAAATAAATTATCGCCCCAAACGGGTAGTGGCTAAGATGTAGAATTTACGGTCCAGTGGTTTAGGGAACGATACCTAGCTGAGGTTTATATTTTTTCTACTGCCACGTTTTTGTTTCCTATACATTTTGTTATTATTATTACATTGAAAGTAACAAACGAGCACACAGTTCACCTGATGGCAAGTGATTCCTGCGGCTCATGACATCTTTATTCGTCCTTGAAAAGTAATCATAACGCAGATGCGTTGTCACCCTTGAGGACTGAGATGTTATGCCTCGTCACCAGTAATAAATGTCTCCGGATCCCTACACTCACCAGACGAAACACAGCAGCAGTATGCTGCTACTTTACGCTGGTATTCTGTGAGGGTGTGTTTCTACCCCGGTGGAGCTGAACCATTCATTCTGTAGTTAGAAATAAACTGCAGTGCAACTCTACCGCTATCTGTTTGTACTTATGCCCATCGGAATTACTCCGATTTTGTTGCACATGTATAGGATTCCTTGGCACGTGGTTGACGAGTTCTGCTATTGTCTTTGCTCTAATGTTAGTTAGTTACATAACTATGCATTATTTCATCTGGTAACGACCAAATTATGTCGTGGTCCTAACACACTCGTAGAATATTGTTATGTTCTGTGCGTTTCTGTGCAAGGCTAATATGTATATCACCTTAATTCGAATGTGAATATTTTCCATATCTTTTATCAATCGTTTTAAAGCTATATTTAGAAAACAATCTGCCAATACTATTATTTTGTAAACGATTACAACCTATAAACTTAAAAGGTTTCCATTTTATTTTACCTTACTTCGGTTTCAAATTAGAATTTTATCGGTGCTCGAAGGCAAGTGCAAGAATACCGGAGACTGGTATTATTACGTATAAATAATTACATCCTTTGCTTAAAGCCGCGCTAATAGGTCTTTAATTGTTACGAACTATAAAATTTTATGTATACTTAAGTTGGGGAACACACATGAGTCGTCTATCGTCACGCTTCGCTCAATGATACGATGCTTTATCCGCTATCGTCGCGAAAGTTCCCGCTGAGTACTGATCGCTTGAGTGGCGGTACATCAAAGGGTTTTAGACTGCTGCGTGTTTAGGTTATATTTATTCAATTTCATTGTTGTTCTCGGGCTAATTAGGCCCTCTTTGTAAATAATGGAGTGAAGTGACGAAATGATATTGGTAGTTTTACACAATTTTGAAACTGAGCCCACAATATCATTCACCATTTTCTCTTTTATCTTTTAAGTAATGCTTGAAGTAATCGTTAGCACCCATGGAGGAGTAAAAAAATAGTCCGGCCAAAGTCTAATTGCATAGCGGCCATATTTGACGATTATTTTTTAAAATTGTGACCACCAAATTAGTATTTAAGGAATAAAATATACCAAGTAACGACAACCATAACTTCACAAATAAAAAAATAAAGTATTAAAGTATCATGTCAATGAAATGGTTTATTATAATTTTAAGAGTTGATTTACACGTGGTCGATTTAATCTTTTAATTTAAAGCTGATGATATCTTTGAAATAAGTAATCAAATATTTTAAGATATGTGAAGTCCATCAATTTTCAGTAGGTCCTACCATAATTTTCTGAAGAAGAGACCTAGTCCGCAGCCCAACTTCAGGTCCCTGTATAGTTTACGCTGTCAAGTTTACATTTTTTTAAAATCATATTTCACGAAAGCTCTTGAAAATAAAATCAAATTAACCAGCAATTGTTCAACATTAAGGTAATAATACGATGTCCCGTTAATCGTTAGCTATAATTATCATAAGTAATAGAAAATAACAATAGACTTATATAATATTAAAATGGTATACTATATGCACTATTGAAACCTGAGTACATTTTAGCTTTAAACGAAAAAATTATAAATAGTACAACTAAATAAAATATTTCTCTTTAAATCAATTAGTTTCTTTCGCCCCTGCGTCACTTGCCCAGCTATCTATTAATTTTGTAACCTATTTATTAACTGATTGCTGTAATATTACTACTGAAAATAATATTTATAAACACAAACTTTATGATCCTCTTCGGGAAGTTTTCGACTACAGCAAATACCTTCTGGTTATAACCGGTTACGTATACGATAAATCCTAAGATTCATATGTCAGTATCACGGACATGACATGCATACAACGCACCCAGACCTAAAATCCAATGATTTGTGATCCAATTCCCTCGGCTAGGAATTGAATCATGGACTCGCGACTCTAGTCATTTAACCACTGCACTATATATGTTTACGCTATACGGAATTTTTCAATCGGTAATCGCAATATTTTTGATGTTGGTAATCACTTCAGCCCCTTCCCATCATTTAAATAACGATACAATGAAATCTAATTTGACTCACTGCATAAACATTTCAGTTTTGTAAAACATACAAAATATTTTTTTTTACTTACCTGGGTGTCCATGGTACTCCAATTAAAACCCGGAATTTCGCGAATCACTTTATAATGAACTTTTCATAATGTTATAGTAAAAAAATTCTAAGCGTAACAAAATTATTTTTAACCTGCAAGTTTCCGTTATTATTTTTGTACCAGATATTGCCTGAACATGTGATGGTATGGTGTCAACCATAACTATTGTAAAAATGTGTTATCCTCTTGTAAGCTACGAGGATTAGTGTAGCACACACAGTGCAGACACGTTGTAGTGTGTTGAATATTAACGCCTTGTAGTGCAACACATGATTTTTGTCGGATAAGACTGATTGATACACGCAGCATTTTAAAACTGCTTTTAGTCCAGAACGACGATACTATGAGGACCAAACTCAAAGAGTAATTATAAAAATGACCGGAAACTCGGACGTAGACTTTTCCTAAGTTAGGAGAATTTTTGAGTGCATACTTTGGAACAGGTAATCAGCAATGATTAAATAGTGACAGAGCAATTGCTGTTTTTTATCATTCTAAGGATCACAATTGAGCACACAGTTAACCTGATTATAAGTGGTGACTGCAGTCCATTAGCACTTGTCACAGTAGGTAATCAAAAGGCAGATGCCTTCGGACTGTAATGAAATTTCTCGTTACCAGTAATTGGATTCCCCGTTTCATACACACCATCGTAACTTATTTTGTCGGAGCCCGGGCTCTATTGGTACCCGATAGCACTCCGACCTTTGTAGATTTTCATTGCTGATTCTAGTGGTGCTTATCTTAATGGCCTGTAATCTTCTGTTGTCCCAAATGTCTCCTAGCAAGTGCGTTGCAGTAACTTAATATTCGGTCTGTGTTTTATAAGTTAATTTTCTTCGCAATGTCTGCATGATGAGTAAAGTAAGAATATAACACAATAATAGGTGTTCTATCAACGTTCTACTGCACTTCCAGCTTTGTTTTGTTCCTGCCTTCTTCGAAAATTCAAAGGCATTTAGCTTTTGAATTTTGTTTTGCACTGTCGAATATGATGTCATGGGCCTCAGGGATCATTTTATCATAAGAAGAACTGTGTGCCCATTTGTCAATGCTAATAAACTTGAATTTCATAAGAAAGGATATTTCGAGCACTACCGGAAATAAATGAAGACCTATCTTTATCTTACATCTCACAATTAAAGTTGCAGGTTATAAAGTTAGAATAATATTATACAAGGAAACTGCTTACGGCCCATTTGCGTAGGAACTTCTAGAATAATGATGAAAAGACTAACCGGAGGATAATAGTAAAATATGTGCCCCATAATTCAAATATGGAATGTATTGACTTGCTGTTTTTGTAATTGTAATAACTTAGAATTCTCTTTTGCTTTAGTAAATCTGGGACGATAGTGCGCATGCGCAATCGCCTCAGAAATTGGTGATTGAATGCAAAATGAATGAACAACGTTTTAATGCTTTATTTTTGTATTCAAGTTCACCAAAGAGCACGCTGTTCAAATATGATGTGAGTGATTCTTGTAGCTCTCCCATTGAGCTGGCCGCATGCAATTAGAACTTAGCAGTATTAAGAGTACATAAGAAAAACACTGTAGAAGAAGTACGATAAAAGTAAAGACTTCGTTAAGAAATTCGTAGGCACTAAAGCGCTATTATAATGATTTCATTTCTTATTTTAATTCCTACAAACAAGTTTACCGTGACTACGGCAAATATCTATTCCGTATAATTTAGCATGTTTCAACATAAAAAAATAAATATTTAATTTTAGTCTGTTTCAATTAATACACACTTATATATTTTTTAATATTTATAGGTTTTTTACTTAAATCTTATCGAATATGTTAATGATCTTAAGTTAGCTTTAATTTCTTGAACATATAAAATAAGGAATACAAGCCGTGAGACGTTACTTTGACCGTTAGATTTATATCTTTTCGTCGGTCATTTAAATTTATATTAGGTACAATATAAAGTAAAGGACATGACATCCAGTTGTAGGCCGTTCGCCGTCTCGTAATGTTAAGTTATATTAACGAATATACAAAACAATAGTGTATGTTAAGATATGACAAAACCATAGAACTAAATTGATTTAAAATGGACAAGTAAATATAATGATAATTGTGAATTTAATTTAACACTAATGATGACATTGATCTTAATTTTTTTAACGAGGCGCGATAATATCTTTGTCTTTACCGTATCAGATCTCCGTATTTAAATGAATCATAGAAGTAATATCACGTTGTTTATCTCAATTCTGCAGTTTTATGGTAAGTTTGTCTCCTGGGGCTCTTTTTGCACATGCACATGAGCAAAACAAGCTCGACCACTACGGCCACATATCCTTTATATACTAGAAGATATCGCCCTGATCGAATTTGAGTAGGAGGTTATCATCATTAACGTTATTCTCCTTAATTAAATATTATAACTATATTAAAGTATATGCACGAACACACAAACATATATATATTGAATAAATTAACTTCATGTGTAGATTTCAATGTTCTCGGTTTTCTATTTTGTACGAATTTTATTTATCACTTTTAATATAATTAAGCAAAAGTGACGAAATTTCTTCCAAAGAGCTTCTAATGCCGTAGCTACATTCCTCATAATAAATAATCGATTAAATTAGTCCAGAAATTTAGGAGAAATCGGTGTAAATTCCAAAAAAATACCGTTCATAAACACGAGTATCGTTAAATGATAAAATCTTCTACTAATTATTTCTTTAAGTTATTAATTAATGTATTAAAGAAATATATCAAACTGTTACAGCTACTTGTATGGCATGTTACATTCAAATTGAAGTTTCTGTCCTTTATGTAAAAGTAAATTTACCGTCGTGTTCTAATACATAGCTTTTTATTTAATTTTATTAGAGTCGTAAATAAATGTCGCTGCTTGGATTATTTCTAATCGACAAGATAAAGGAGAATATACACTCCGTAGCTTATTTATTACGTTTATTCGTCAATTAGCTTAGACCTTTAAGTATTACCGCTATTTTTAACAGTGGTAGAGTTACACTTTAGTCTGTTTCTAGCTGCAGAATGAATGGGTCAGCCACGCCCTCAGAGAATACTAGCGTAAAATAGCAGCATACTACAGCTGTGTTTCGTCTGGTGAGTGCAGGGATCCTTAGACCTTAATTACTGGTGACGAGGCATTCGATCCCAGTCCTCAATGGTGACAACGCATCTGCATTATGATTCGTTGTCAAGGATGAACTCAGATGGCGTGGGCCGCAGGAATCACTTATCATCAGATGAACATTGTGCTCGTTTGTGCACTCTTAAAAAAATATTATACAAATTTGAAAATCTGATATATATTTGAGGTAAATTTTTTTTTTTATACTTTCAAAGCAGTGCTTGACCACGATCCCACCAGATGTTAAGCGGAAATGCATTCCTGGATGGTAAGGCGCACTAGCCCAGTGAATTGTATGTATCGCGCGGCAACGCTACTGTTCAGAACCATCCTTCATAGGCTTCATGGGGCATCATACCAGAACGCGACATCAGTTGGCTACTAGTACTTGGCGGTATGGTTTTGTCCGATGGGTGGTAACCAAAAGCCTGCAGCCGAAGCCTACCACCGGTACGTTTCCTAATCAATACACCTTCCAACGCTTCAAAAATCTTTTTCTAAATTGAATACTGCATTCGTAATCATAAATACAGTATTGAATATTGAATGCGCTTTATAATTTTATCACGTTCAATACTAGCGTTCCCGCTTTTATTAATGATCCTTTGGGTCTACATCGACTGTCGAATGTTCTGATTATTTTGAAGATATCACCTGCACTGGATATATTTTCTAGTACGATATAATGTAATGAAGCAGAAGTTCAAGTAGCGTAATCAATACGCCATTACCGGGTTTCAATTGATTTAAATGTGAGAACCCTAATAAATATGGAGGCTACTTATTGCATACGTAATAAAAGTAAATAAAACAATAAATTTATCAATTTAAGTACCGTACAGACATTTTTTTCAAAAACTTCTTATGTTTCTCTACTCACTCGACTCAGCTCAGCTCTGCTTAATTTTACTAAATTCTAAAATTCATCTCAATTCACTTTTTTCTACTCCATTTTACAAAACACGAATATTCTCGGTGGGACTCAATTCCGCATTATGCACACTGGACCTTACATGTAGTATAAAACACTCATTGCTTTACTCGTGCTATAGAATAAAGGCTGTTAAATAACGATGCATTGATAATAACGATTAAACATACATTGTGAATGAAATGACTCAACACCTTTATCCGTGCTGCGCTGCTTGAATAATCTGGTAATAATTACTGGACCACATAACTCAAATCCATAGAAATTACGTGCGCGTACGCCTGTTTACAATGCGTTTAAATTACCGGAAATTTTCAAGTCACGTTCCACGATTAAGTTGTCATTACGGACAAAATAGAACTCGACTCTTTTGACTTTCTCAAGCTGTGGTTATGACTATATAATGATTTTTACACCCTTTAACTTACTGGTCAATATATCCCATGTATTGCTGCAATAGTAATCATTTTATATCCAATTAACTCGGATTCTTATGTCTATTTATAAATAAGTTATTTTTTGCTTATTTAATAATTGCGATCCATAAAACTATAAATGCCAAGCTTTTTATCAATTCATCATCATTACCTTAGCCATTACACCTATTCGTGAGCTTTTATTTATTTTAAATAAAGTTCAGGATATTATTTTAAAATATTTAATATCCATAACATTGTATCTCAGCGGAGACTAGATTTAGACCTATATGAGACATAATAATTAGTATAACTTGTTTTTATTTTATCCAAAAATGGCGTTCACAAATGCTCTAAAACTATGACAGGATAAAAAATATTTAATTTAAATATTAAACTAAACTTCTATTTATACGACTATATTATAACAAACTTGTTCCAAGAAACTCCAGTTTCATTCATGTTATTTATCCAACAGCCTCTAATAGCTGATTGACGGAATTCAAAGGTATCTAGTACAACAATACAATATTTGAAACTTACCCGATCTTTCGTCTCATATTGACGATTACGATTGAATAAATCGCCAAATGGATAAAGCCTAACCCCTTCAATTAAAGCTAATTGAATCTTTCAGTACAAATTCAAGATACAGTAAATTGCGAAACAGCTTCTGAAACAACCTAAATGTAGGAAAACTGTCTTTAGAAGAAAGGAACAGATCTGGAATTTAAAACAAACAATATACATTTACCTACCCAACCCAACATAGATGAGTATCCATCTAATAACAAAAAGAGAACTTAGTTATACTATTCGATAAGAAGCGAGCTTTTCCTCTTAGGAAACCTCATTATGAAGTAACGATAGGACTTTGCATGTTATCGTCTGAAAAATGAAATTTAATTTACTTGTTTGTTTGTTGATGAAATTGAAACTTATTACACATTTCGAATAAATGCTTACTTTACTTTTTTGCTGACACATTACTAAGTATAGTTGTTAAAGTCAAAGTAGTATTAAATTTTCTAATAGTGTCTCTTCAATTATATCTTTGAAGTTGTTTGACATGATCGGTCAAAACATGTCATCGCCTCACGATGTAAATATCATTAGTATTTATAAAGTGCCATTCCATCTTTTAGTTATTAGAAAACCTTAGTAAATATTATATCAATATAGTAAATAATAGTAATACATAGTACAGTAATATATATACTTATTAAAATAATTATTTATTATGCGTTGAGTATTAATATTAGGGAAATTCTTTTTATAGGGAAAAGTGACTGGTTGGTAGCAGCCAATGGAGTTCGAAGAATAGATGGCCAGGTTTCACATCACTGAGCCATTTTATAATTTTATGTACTATATTATATACTATACTATATTATATACTACACTAATAATATATAATATATACTATACTATACTATAGCTTAATTACCTCTCACTTTAGGCCTGGAACCACAATTGCACTCTTAGGGATATCCTTACTTTTACTTTCCCAATTAATACATCGTATGAGATCCTCTCGCTAAATAGGACACCGTAATGTTAAAGGAAGCTGGCCGTCACTAGAAGCCTAATGATAAAGATCAAACTAAGTAGCGCTGCTTGTCTTATGGTCAAGAATGAATGAAGAGAACATTTAAAACATAAACACCGATAGCTTCGTGCGTTTTAGAGCTTTCGTATAATAATGTGTAATTAATTTATTTTTAACACAGACCTACATGTTAAAAATAAATTTTCTACGAAGGCCATAACGCTAACTGACAAGCTTTAGCGACCGTAAACCCAAATATCCGTAATAGGCTATTAAGGGACCACGTTCACGGGTCGTCTGTAAACGCCTGTCAAGGGTAATTAAAAGTGAGACAGGACAAGGACAAAAACAGATTTATGTGTTCATTAATTCCACCGGTGATATTCACAGATCATTATAATTAAACATTCCTGCAACCTTAATATTTACTTACAGTGTAACGAAGTATAGAGTTTATATAACACTTTCTACGCTCATTAAATAAGAATGTATAGTCTGCTGCATACTTAAAATCCAGTTATATTTTTGTTGTCTATACTAAAGTTAACAACGGATAAATATTACATAACGGCAATTTTGAGATACATTTTAAATCTAAAACAATCAATCAATAAGCAGTTCGGGTTTCGCACCCAACACTCATGCACACATCAAGTGCACCGCATCACGGAGCACATAGTCAGAAAATTCCTTCGGGGTTACCAACTTACCGGGGCACGCTTAGTCGACGTGGCGAAAGCGTTCGACAAGGTCTGTTACAACGGGCTCATCCGAGGCTCCATCTCGGGGGATCTTGTACTGGTTACCCAGTCACAAAGATCTCGGCTGAGCGCCATTAGCGTTCGGTCATCTTTCAACCCGGTGAAACTGTAAAATCCCTCGGGCTAACAGCGGCCATCAGCCCGAAGAAAAGAGGACGGGCTCATATATATAAACTATATGAGCGATAACGTCACAGGCTGGTTCTCTCCAGTCTATGCAGATAGAAGCGTCGCTGGAGTTTCTTGCGCCACTTCTTCTCCAGCGCCCACGCATTCCAAAGTCGTGATACAGATAGCTATATATAATAATAATAATAAGAGTGATGTTAATGGAGATAATTTTTAGTTAGATGCAACTGACCGAGCCGAGATTTGTACCTCTCGGGCACCCTCGAGTCGGACGCTCTCACGGAAAAGGATCCAAGCTGAGGCTACCTATCGGGAGCCGTCGCGCTGTGGGCCAGCTAATAGAGGTCTTGACTGAGCCCCATAAGCGCTCGGTTATCTCTCTACCCTGTGAAACTGTAAAAGCCCTCGGGCTAACAGCGGCCAATAGCCCAAAAAAAAGAACATAGTTAAGTTTAAATATTTTAAATCTATTTTAAAAAGGTTCTCAATCTGTATTACTGTTTTTGTATCATATCTACATAACTCCAGCATGAATTTATATATAATATTATAATTTAATATTAGGAAAGATATACCTATGTATATAAATACCGTCAAGATATATATAATATGTTTAATATATTTAATTAACCTGATGTTATTGCCTTATGAGAATAATGATAATATTGAATAATATTAATACTAATGATACTCGTAAATGCGTGTGAAACACAGCAGCCTAATGCTGCGGTGAGTGAAGAGAACCGAAATCTCAGTAACGATAGTTAAGGTAGCGAGATATTGCATCTTAGTCTGCAGGAGTTACAATGTATATGTATTTTAAATCTTTATCGATATGAATGTAGATGTTTATATCATCTCTAACCACCAAACATAATTCTTGATTTTTTTTAAAAATATGAGTATTATAATTAACGCAATGTGATGTGTTCAGAGCCTAATCCTCAAATTCAAAATAGATTTATTTTATCCCCGCATATTTCTTTGTCGCTTAAATTTTGATAAATTCTAGTTAAATATTTTTGATACTGTGGAAACTTAGCATAAAGATCTGGATATCTTTCAACTGATTTGGTAAGTTATTATACAATTAGCCGAGTTCCTATGTACGTACGCAAATACATAAAGTGTATATAATACTTAACAAAAGTGAACGTAATAAAAATATGTTCAAATGCTTAAAGAAAAGAAAATAAATGCGAATTACCTAGTCCGAAGTTCAACTTTATTCCACTCGTAAGTTACCACTGCCTATCGTACCGTGTAGATGGAATATGAACTTGTACCTGTTATAAGTTATATTCCGTCTACATCATATGGTCGTGGTTAGCAGTTTACTATGGTATGTTTCTTGCTCTATTTTATACCGCGTGCAAATTGTATTGAAATATAATAATAATAGTATCAATTCCCGTCGACGGTGTTTCAAAGAATTACTATATTGGCGCTTTCAAAGAAAGTTACTATGATTCCTTTAAAGGCTGGCAATAGACCCGACACCGGTATACATGGGTGAGGGTGATCACTTAGAATCGGATAACCAGCATGATCGTTTGCCACCCTCTACCACAAAAAAATACCTAATAATATAAATAACGATTACTTACATAACGAATGGTTCGTCTCTATATAACTTTTAATATGCCTCCTTACTAATTGGGTGCCCCGAACCCTTTATTATTTAAAATATTTCATCCAATTAGTCGGTTAACGTTAAGTGAATACCACCTTTAATAGTTCATACATTATGTATAAAGAGTTTCATTAATCTATAAATCAAAAGGAACCGTATTTTATTGATAGTTGTAAATAGTATAAACTTTTAGAGCTTTAACCTAAATCTTCTTTTATTGATTAAAATTGTATTCTTCGTATGTTTCAAAGAAATAAATCATTTTTAAGGTAAAGCAATGATAGCTTAGTGACAGGGATGATAAACATAGTTTTGCAATCATGACTTGGAATTCTAATTTAGAGCTGTCTAATACCAATAAATGAATTAACTTTTTCATATCATTAAATAAAAAGTCACCCGTTAACATTTGTAAATATTGCACGGAAATTGGACCACTTGCTCCACCTGCGTTACATGATATGCTTTTTTTTATATCGATAAATGACCATGCAGTTCACATAAATAAGTAATATGTTTGCAGCTCATAAATCCATAAAAATATATTACATTCGGCCTTAACAAAGGTTCAAAGTACAAGTGCATTATCACTTCTGAGGTAGATGGAATGATGGATCGCCCATGGATGTGTCGTCGTGTAGAAGCTGAGACCCAAAGTCTGGTTGCATTTTAAAAGGAAACGCGCACGTCATCATGCTCTCTGTTTAACTCAATGACAATGAAAAAGATGAAAGAGATTTGATAGCTTATCTTCTTATATTTATTTATTAATTTGAAGATAATTACTTAGATACCCATGGGAACAAATACAAAAATACTTTTCTTCATTATGTAAATAGATTTGGACCGAGAACATTATTGCCAAGTTATCCAAGTCTCTTAAATTTAATTTGACACATCCCACGTCACAAGCAACGTTGTTTTAAGATTTGAAAGTAAAAATAATATTTTATTTTATAAATCATAATTTATATCAAACGTTAGGGAAATACTCACTTTATGTAGTCTTATATTATTAAATGAAAATTATATATGGTATTACATCTGGTATACCACCGGTGAAGGAGCACGCTCCCACAGGTAAGTAAAGTAACGTCTCATGCAACTAGATATCGCTGCAGCGAATATGACTCCACATGCAGGCAGCGCTATTGCGGATTGGACTTCACACTTCTTTAAAATATTGTTTTTTCTTACATATACCGGTGTCTTCACGATGTTTTCCATTCCCACCGAACACGTGGTTAATTAACGCTTTTCAAAGGTATCGGCTCTGACGATTTTCTGTTGCCAATTAACTATTTTCTTTTAGGCTAACGTGTTTATCCCCTACCTTGAGGTCCTTGAGATTAAAATTCATGAAGAGTGATTTTTATAATGTTAACTACTACTCAATATATAGGGAGACAGCATACAGAACCTTATTGGTAAATGGAGTGATATGAAACGAAGGTTTGACGTTCTAGACTAGACAGATAAAAATCCCAATTTGTTGGTTTAAAATAACTAAAACAATCTTCAGAAGCAATTCTCAAGTCAATTAATTAATCCGGCATAACGTTAGAAATCTGGGAGAAGTGGTGAGAATTTATTAGTTTGACATCAACGTGCAGTGACACCCTTCCACTATAGTACGGTTTACGAAGCGCCGTCGAAAAGATCAGCTGATAGTAGCCGTGGTTCTCACCGCGGCATTACTATGATACAAATCGGTATCCTGGGCCCAGCCTCCAATATGTACCATCTGACTTTTGCAAATAAGCTACTCTTAAAACGAGCCTTCGATATTAAACTGGAAAAAACCTACTCTTATCTGTGGGTAAAAGAGTGTAAGATTCTTATACGTAAAATTAATAATTCCAGTATCATATACCCATATATCACAAAAGATTCAGATTTGAATAAGAAAAAGTTCTTTCTTTCTTTCTGTTATTTTTAAACTTCTGTCATACATTAGAGGATTTTTTTATTGGTGTTATATTACTTCATTATTATCCTTGCTACTGTACTTAATTTTAATTTTTGGTTATATTGAGAGATTTCCGAGACTTCATATTTCTTCAGTTGAAGATATATTTAATTTGTAATTCTATTAAGTACATATGAGACCAAATTTAAGTTTATGTCCTTTCTGTCAAATTAGACCTTATTTTCAAAAATAGTGTTTTTCAATTTTATATTAGTCGTAAATAAATTCGTTTACTTGCGTTCATATCTATTTGACAAGATTAAAGAGAATATATAGAACCACTCCGTCGCTTACTATTTTGCTTTATCTCATTTAGTTTAGACCTTTAAGTGAAGCCGCTATTACATAAATTAAGAATTCTGATAAATACTTGAGGTTACGTTACATTTCCTAATCTTTCCTTCCGATACTTCAAAAATATATAACTATTATTATTCTTAGTTCAACTTATAATATTAAAGTGCATTATAACTTTATAATCCTATAGTTACGTTTATATAAGTCTTACATATGTATGACGTCCTTTGGATCGATTTCAACCATGGCATTCTTTTACTTTACTTTCATCAACTGTACACAAATTTAAATATTTGCATCAAAATTGCATCGTCATCACATTTTTGAGTCGGATCGTTTGTCAGCAATATCAGATACATTAACTTGTATCTTAAAATAAGTTTCAAGCGTTCTATTATTTTTTTAGAACAAAATTTAACTTACTTAAATACAATATATTTAAAAAACTTACCAAAAATATATTATATACGAATAGTACACCGCCGGCTTTACCTACATAGGTACCTATATATCTCAAACCATCGACTGTCATGGAACAAAAGAAAGAAACTTCCTCAAGATGCGCGCAGTCTCCACAAAATCACTACCTAGTTTTTGTACCGGACTAGGGTCCATTCAATTATTTAACGGGGTCTTCTTGAGATAATGATATAGAATTCTGGTTGAGATAGTTCGTTAAACCTTTACAGTGTTCTTGTAATTGATGCTTCTCATATCTCATAGCTTCTATTTTTTTATTTAAGGGTTGTTGGACTTTTAAATAAATATTAAACTTTTCATACTTTTGACACTTTTCGCCTAAAAATTATAAATGAATGCAATAAAAAATTATATATGTATAATATACGAGTGATATCATCAATTTAGCATTTTCACCCCTACTCAAATACTACCCCCTACACTATTCAACATCAAAATAATCTCAAGAGAGATGAATACCAAATACTTTTGGGAAAATATTTATTTTCCAACCAGTCATAATTTCTTAAATTTCTATTCCTTCATGGTGTTTAGAGAAATGGCATTATTCATACTCTGCACGATTTCATCCGAGAACTTTGTATCTGTTGTGAATCCATTGTCTTAAAGTGTTATCGTAACCTTTTGCAAGCGCTAAGTGTTTATGCCAGCAATCAATGGCAACAGACCCCTTAAAAGGTGATTGTAGAAAGGTATAAAAATGAATAAAGCAAATATTGTTCTTTGTAATTGTATGCATTGAATTACAAAGAGTACTAAGCCCTCTGCAATGGCTATTGTAATAAAATTCAGTATTCGAAGTAAAACTTCCAAACTTCCTTTGTTAGGTTTGTTGTTGTGAGGTTAAATTTCTTATTGCTTTCTTTCGAAGTGTAGTTTTATAAATAGAGACTTACACACTTTTAACCGATGTGCTATCGCATCATTATCGTTAGATCATTAATTATTTGAAAGATCATTCGTAGCATCCAAATGAGAAATGTCAGCATAATCAAATATGGGTAAAGTAGTAAAGCAATTTGCAATTTTAATAGCAATTTTATTTAAATCTTTTTATCGAAAAAAATATTTTAGTAAAATGAAAAAAAAAATTATTGTTTTAAAAAATCATCTCACATATAGAATACATAGTCCTGGGATTTGTCTTTGCTTTAAACAATCAATCAACAATAATTAATAAAATCCTTAAGAAACCAGATAAATCAAATGACCATAAAACTTAATTATGCCATTCAATTCACGATTTGTATACATATATTTACAATGTATACATATATTTACAATGATTTTAAATTATTTGAAAGTTTTAAGTCAAGTTCCAAGATTACCTAAGGCAAGTAGAGAGTCGTTGGATGAACTTTAGACCTTATCGTTGAATCGTTACTTATAAAACGCGTTACTTTGTTAACGTGTAAATTTTAACCACATTTTTACTATGTGATAAATAATTACTACCCATGCCATGCTTTAAAATCTCTTAACACGTGTCGACGTAGTAGTCGTACATTTTACAAAACTGGAATGGTGCAAGTATAGCTTATACATCCAATTAATATTATTTAATGTGTAATCACACCAAACATAACTACTTACTGTCACTCGTATAGAGATATTTCGCGCTAAAGTTAAATAATAAACATGGTTCGCGGATGTTTTAGACTTATAATTTGGGTTATAAATGTTTGACAACACATTTTTAAAAGAAGACAATGCGTGGAGAAAGTGCTTCACCTTGTATCTGTTTGTCATTATCTAAATAAAAAAACAAAATAAAACAAAGCTCTTTTACCTTCACTCTATCGTGGCATAGAAATATGTAATAGTCGGTACTTTCATACGTCTAAAATTGTTATAATTTATTTTATTATAAAAACCCCGTGATTTTAAACGGTTCATTAATATATTTTTTTATGTAACTAACTAACAAACAAGCTAATTGATGATTGCGATCCATAAACACCATCCGCAACAAAAGTTGAAGATGTACATGCCTTGTCAACCCTGAAGATTGAGTAGAAATCCGTTTCTTTTATAATTGGGTCCGGTTCCCTAAACTCATCATCCGAAACACAGCAGCGATAAGCTGTTATTCAAAGCTGGTAGTCTGTACGGGTGTTGTTATTTCACGCTGTATCAATACATATCTAATAGTAATAACGTGTTATATGCCTCTTAGTGTCACTTTCATTTTTGTTCCGCTTTAATAAGCATTCATTGTTCCACTGTCATCGCTGCCTCACTATGGGCGTACTGCGTAATGATTTATGATTGCCTACCTACTTACCGAGTAAATTACGCTTCATGAGTTCTCATCTATACAACTGATTTTAGCTTTGTTGTTATATCTTTTTGTTTTTCCTAACGATCGAAATGATACTATAATGATATGTTATAAAGGTAAATTGTTGACGGCACAGCTGTGTGCAATACAAAACATGATAATGGTTTTAAAAAACATGGTCTCTTATTATACAGACGTAAGGTTCATAAGTTTTTAAAAGTGTTCACATGCTAGAGAACGCAATTACACCAATCACGTTTTATATCAAAATAATTAAAATAAATACATAAAATACATCGAAGTTCACGCACGAACACACAATCTTATAAAAATTTTATCAAACAAAATTAATAAAAATAGTATTGCATAAAAACAGCCTAAATTCTGAGAAAACATAAATTAAGTATTAAAAATAATAGCACGCTAAATATGAATACTATTCTAATTTGATTTAAGGATCATTTTTGTTGAATGATTTTGGTCTTATATACAACTTGTGATCCAATAAATAAATTAAAAAGAAACAATTACGATAGCCATCAAAACCGGGACTTCCAGCATGGTGGTCTTAACAGTGTGATGAAATATCTTTCATCCTATTTCTATTTATCCTTCTTTTCTATATTCTGTATTATCCTTCTTGCTTATACTATTTTTATAATGGCAAATAAGCATACAGTTAACTTGACAGTAAGTATACATACTGATATTATTTTTATCGGAAACTAACACCAACTTAACCATTGCACTCTAGCATCTTATTGTAAGTAGGGCCTTTACACCTACTTTATGATACTGAAGGTTGTGTGGAGGAATACACACAATATTTGTGGATCGGTTATTGATGTTTTCAGTTTTAGGTATATCATTTTCACTTAATTTGCGCCAATGTTTACGGTACTACAATTGCCGTTGTTGTCATTTGGTGAAAACCGGAAGAAATCGTCGTGGAAATAGACTAGGCTAAGCGATATCATCCGCCATCTACAATTAAAGTGTTAGTATAAGTTAGGGATAGATGCGTCGGATTCACTCCGTCGAGACTACGTTAGTGTGCGAAAGCGTTCCCGTAGTCCCGACCAAAGGTGTCGAGAAGAACATTGGGCCGTTGGGTTTTAGCTAGTCCGGCATAACTCTTCTGTCGGCGCTGCGTCGAAGGGGTATCCATGAGGATTTCCACCCAAAAAAAAAACGATAGATGCGTGGTTGCCGTGCTTGAGTAAGATGTTCTGTTGATCTTATCTTGTCTGATGAGTTGACATACGCATACTTTTGAGGGAGGTAAAGCGGTGTTTATCAATACACAAGACTTTTAATGCTATGCAAGATATATAAATAATTATAAAGTCATTACATTATTTTTAATGCGATAATCCTCTTTTACTATCTCAATGTTGATTTATCTAGTGAGATTGTGGTCGGACGTTGTGTTATTTTGAATAAAAAGAGAAAGAAGTAAAATTACAAATGTTAGTCGTAAAATACTAACTGCGATATGAAACTACTCACACGTTGTAATGACCAAATAGTCAAGTCACAATTTGCATATCGTAATGCGTAAAACATAACTAATTTGCTATTGATTCACAGTGACTCTAAACATTAAGTTATTTCATAGTTTATTAATGATTTGAACAGGTATCAAACTTTGAATAGAAATGGACAAATGGTGTTCCAACATAATTACACTGTAACTATAAAAAGAAGAATTTTTCTGTCACATTTAACCAATTTGATTTCATAATACATGTCAAAAGGTTGTTTGGTGTTCAAAATTACTACAGATTAAATGATCGAATAATGCTCAATCAAAACCCTTGTTAACCTCACGACTGGCAACTCTGATTATAATATGCTTGAGGGCAAGACATTGTTGTCATGACCAGCGGATTTAAAAACAAAACAAAACCATTCTCACTCACACTTTGTTGCGTCAATAGTATATTTTAACTGGTACTTATTTCAATTCGTTTATTACTGACATCTCTTTAACACATTATAATGAGCCTATAAAATCTGACCTCATTAGAATGACTACCCAATGCCGGTTATGGTTGTATTGGAAAGTGAGCTTAATTGTCGATAAGAACAAGAACAAATGGTCAGGAGTATCGAAAGAGTTTGGAAAAGGCTATTGGCCAGCAGCGTTTCATATAACTACGTTAAAAAAACGTTTGTATTTATATGTTCCCATCATTTAGAAGCGATTTTTTAGCTTCATTACGTAATGTTTATTAGAATATACGAATTGTATCATTTATTTAAATGTGAATTTTTTTAAGGCTGTTCACCGTTTCTATATCATTGCAAATACGACGACTTTCACAACTTTTACAACATATATATAAGAACCCTATAATAGAGATAGGGAGAATTTAATTTATAAAAAATCGTAAGCGAGGGTCAAATATGCAAGTTTCTTCGTTTACCTCCACTGTAGAAGATCGTGGTAAATCAGCCCCATAAAACTACACACACTTTTGACGGGGATAAAGCTTCCGGGTGCTGCCAAACACTTAATACGTTCTATTACCAATTTACCCGAGCTTAGAAGCAATAACATAATGATAATAATGGTCCTCCTAGTCGATTTCGAACACGGCAATTTCTTTCTAAAAATATACTATAGTTTTTCTTATATAGCTTTCACGCAAACACGAAGACATTCACTGATCTCCTTCCATCCATCATTACAATTGCAATAAGATCGAAGGAAAATTCAGATGCAGAAAAACCAAAAATTTATAAGGCACATAATGTTCCACGACTGAGAATCAAAATATCCCAGAAGCCTACTCTGACCATTATGCTACGTAATCGTATATGATGCATGTACGAGGTACTCGTATGTACACACTACCTTATCCACCACAAGTCAGTAAGTACGCTACTACACCTTTACTTGAAAGCTGAATGGTGCATAATTAGAGTGGTTTGCTAATTCTGTAAGGACTATAGCTAGTTAAGTTTTTCCTATAATAGTTTTGCTGGTGGCAAACGAATTCACCTAATGATGAATTCTGCGGCCTATGATAGCCACATTCATCCTCGCCAAGGAATCATAATGCAGATACTTTATTATCTTTGAGGACTAAGATGGAATGCCTGGTCACCAGTAAGTATGAAAAAGGGTGCAACGAGCACAGGGCTGACCGCTTTCCAAAATATTCAGGTTGCGCAGGAGCTGCCACTCTTAAAGTGTTAAGTGTTGGAATGTCTCCCTACTATGAACATAGTCTCGGGAGTGTCAGACTCAAACAACACAGCAGCGTTATGCAGTGTTTCTTTCTGCAAAAAAACACTTCAAATATAAACAAACCACTTTATACATCCCTGATGCTAACCCAGGACAATAAAGCAGCCAGGTAACCAATACAAGAGTTATGTTATTCATATAGAGAGTATATTATATGACGATGAAAAACAATTGTAAAACTCGCTACAGAAAATAAGTCGGCTTCTTCTTATCTTGAGAATGGCAGTTGCGACGCCGAATGACACTGCGCGTTTGAGTTGCGACATCTTCAATTTAAAATGGCCTCAAGCATTTTTACCATGTTGCACAAGCCGATATTGAAATTGCTTGAAGATAACGCGATCTCAGTGAAAGGGAAAATGCTTCTCAAAGCGATACTTTCCGATGATACTTAACACTTTTTATTTTATTTTAATAGAACCATCAACGGAATTATATGCATCTTGATTTATCAATGAAATGAACATAGTTTGCTAAATACAAATAATTTCATACAAGTAGTAACATCATTAAAATTGAAATTAGTTAGACGATAATTTAAGATTAAAAAAAAATTAAATTCTTTCTAAGCGATCCTTATGTACCTGGTAACTAGGACTCCATTTGATCGTTCTATACTCTAGTTTACTTCTAAGAAAGGCATAGAAGTTTTTAAATGGTTTGGTATTTCTAAACACAAAACCATTTTACGCTCAGACCTGCAGATATTTTCGAATGTTAAAATTAAACCTTCATTTAGCGTCGGTTGTTATTCCCAAATCACGGACTTATTCTAATTTATAAGTTGTTGGTTATTGTTGGTCGAATACTTGAATTCAAATACAGAATGTCTACGTATAAAACTTAGAAAATCGCATTTGGTGGGATTAAAGTTCATGTTATTTAATTTACACCAATTTGCAACTCTTTAATGTTTTCGAGTAATGATAGCATCGTCAGCTTTTCACATTACTTTGCCGACTATAAGATCATCTGCGAAGATGAAGCATTTATAATTTTTAATGCAGGCAGTGATGTCGTTTATAAAAATGTTAAATAATAGTGGTCCTTAGGTGGGCCCCTGGAGAACTCCTGACGTGACGCTATACTTCTGAGACAAATAACCTTTGATTGATACATATGAATACCTGTCAACCAGATACGAAGACAGCCAGAACAACAGCGATCCTCCCAGTCCGAAATAAGAATGTTTTGCTATTTATAGCTTGTGATTCACTATGTCAAAGGCTCACGAGAAATCTGTGTAGGCGTCTGAGACATCCACTTGTAATGACCCACAGAGCTGACCTTGGTCAAATTGTCTTTCGTGACCTTTATACAATGTAAGCAGTTTAAAAAAAAATAAAGTTAAGTATTTGCTACATACTGGCATTAATATAAGGATTCATAATTAAAAAAAAACATAAGATTGAAAAAAATTTGATCATACAAGAACATTACCAGTGTATCGAATTAAACTGGACTCAGTGCTGTAAAAACCATTAACTTGTAATTCTCTGACGCTAATTTAAGTAACTTATTTATTTGTTGTACCGTTGAGTTACAAATTATAAATAAGTATTAAGATAGAACTAGGTGGCATTGCGAATAAGTGTAAATTATATTTTAATGGAAACAGAAACCTCGTGCTAGTAAATCGAATTTTAATAATAGGCTTTGGATGACCTTTGATTTTTTTATAGGGATAATATCCATTATAACAATGTCTTTAAATATATCATTTTACTGCTATCTAAATAATTGTCAGTAAAGAAAAGTAACATACTATGTATATCTAATGTAAATGATGGGCGTAGGCGTCCTGTCTAGGAGAAAGGGTGACAGAGCAAAGTGCACCGCACGGTGCCACTGCAAATTGCCAAATTTCACGTATCTACGAAATATATTTTACTTTACTTTTAATTATTTCTTAGACATGCTGTTTTCCCCACGATATTTTTAATAATTTCTTCCAATACAAATTAGGCAAACGCGATAAGATCGCAGGAAGGAAGTATTTGGATGCAGTGTCCGGGACACGAGATATAGACACAACTCAGCTAGACTCATAAACTAACAATTTATGTTACACAAATAAAGTCCATTGTCTGGGAACTTAGAATGAACGAAAATAGCTGCTTTATAGATCCTTGATGCTTAATCCTATCACATAAATGAATATAGGCGAGTATATTTTTTATATATTGAAATGTTCAAGTAAATATGTAATTGAACCTTAAGAGGAAAAATTGGTAGTTCGACTATTCGCATGTTTATAAATACCATTACAAAGCAGAAAACATAAACGTAACTTAAACGGGAATACTGTAAAATCGCTAGAACTAAAAAAAAACAAATTCCGTCGTCCCTTAGTGGTAGTTACCGTTAAAATAAGCCGCGTGTAGTTTTGCGAAATAAAATGCATTATTTTATAAGACATAATTTCATTAAAAAACACTTTTAAAGTACACAGTACATGCCGAAGTCATACTACACTTTCTCTATGCATCGTAAGCGTGACGTCAGGTGAGGGTTCCGACTTGTAGACTACAGGTAAATGACGCCAGGTAGTTGGACCAAAATCCTCTGCTCCATCCAAGTAGTCGCTGTTACGGGAACGAAGGCTGCACGATGAACGCGCCTTCAAATCTACGAAAAAAAAAAACAAATATACTAACGACCTATTTATGCCTTTTTTAAGAATTTTGTTTACATAACAAAACTCGTTAATTGCTAAGGACTGTGTGGTATTTGATACAAACGTTTCATCAAATTATTTATACTAGACAAATGTCACTCAAATAAAGTTTTTGAATGCAACTAATATGTTACGAGAATTTAATTATACATAAGCTAACATATTTCTTTTATTTACCTATTAAAGATAAGGTATTATTAAATTAATAATATTTAAATATATATATATATATATATATATATATACATAATATTTATATTACATAATATTTTTCATCCATGTATAGTTCTAAAAAATGACAGCAGAACCTCTTTAAGAGACAGGGCTTATAACATCCAGCTCAGCAATATTTTTTTCTACTCTCAATGCTAAATCGTTTAATGTAATACTTACACACTAGACAATCTGCATTTTAATGCAGTCCGGTACCAGTCGGTCGCCTCTAACCTTCGTTTCACCCTGTGCATGCAGTTTGACATTTGGAGAAAACATTTCCCCTTAGTCTCAAAGTAATACAAGCACCCTAATATTATGTAGTTAAAGCGAACAAACGAACAAATTTAAATACCTATATCCCTCTTCAACTAAGGTCCAAAATGCGCATGCGTTGTCACGTCCTCTTCAGGACTTCAATAGAATGCTTTGCTACCAGTTATTGAATGCGAAACTCACTCACTAAAGGAAAGCTTAGTGTTATACTGTTATTTCAGGGTCGAGCTATTAATGCTGCAACCAGAAATATAAGATAAAATAGAAAATCTTAGTTACCTCTTGTACTATTAAGAAACTCCCGAGTTACATCGTCAATTTGTAGGACTTGTATAACAGGTATCGGCTGCTTCACCCGGACTCTTTTTACTACACAGACAATTAATGTCGTAGATATCGCAAATACGATGATAAGTATTACAGCGCCAATTGATATTCCCACGTCATTTTCTAAAAGAACTTTTAAATTATTAGTGCGATTAATTCCTAATTTTATTAATAGTTAGAAAATATGAAAAAGTTAACATACAATTCCACCAAGGAAGTGTAGCAGCATTTAATAATTTCTCCGTAGGTCTTAACAGTAATACTGTAGAACAACCATATCGATTACAGGATGCAACTCCCGCCTCGTCACCTCGATTGAGAGTTCCCAATTTCCACCTTATACGCCAATCCTCATCAGAATTTCGTATAAGGGCTTGACTTACACCAAACTTCAATGCACTCCTATGTTTAAAGATCAAAGACGCATTATTGGTAGACACTCGCCAGACGGCGGCCTCGTAATGCGTAGCATTTGCAACTGTAAAAATGAAAAATATATAAAATCGTACATTAATGTCGGCACAAGGACTAAGGCATGGTTATACTATGATAATTTTTTTTTTCTAATTTAACTAGTTGTTCAAAGCTAAACTTTGCCATAAGTTCGATTCCTCGCCGATCTACAATATTTGTACTATTTGTGTCGGCATGTTTATTAAGGGTAATAATGATATTATTATGAGTATGTCAATATTAGATTAATTATTCAATTAAAGGATAGATTACCATGAGACATCAGAAATCATAGTGACTGATAAAATGTATGCCGGGCCCTATTGGTGTTTTGTAATAATATAATAAATTATAATATTTTTACCTGGCATACATCGAATCTGAAACTGATCGTTTTCGTACGCAAGATCACATTGCCTCAAAGGTTGAGGTCTTAAATGTTTAAAGTTGAAGCTTTGTGTACAAGGCTCTTGTTGAGGTGCAATGTCGTTGTCCGCTTTGCAAGTAATGTTCATTGTCTTTGTCAATAAGACTTTAATTTCAGTCAGTGACACAAAAGCAGCTTCGGTAGTGAAATTTTCAGTTTGTGATTCTGTTTGTATATGCCAGATATATGCATGTGGTGTTGGTACAGCCGCGATGTGGCAAATTAACGTCTCATCCATTAGCGTCATTCCATTTTCTAAGCACTCCGGCGGATCTATAATAAAAATGACAGTATTATATCAATAATAAAATATACTTTAAAATATAAATATAACATATTTTTTTATAATTTTTTAAGAAAGTATAAATATCGACTTGTATTAATGAATCTAATTAAAAAAAATCTAGTTCGTCTAGTCGGCCTATGAAATTGCCGTTTTGTATGAAATAAGTTAAAGTAATTTATTTTCCAACTTTTTTTATTTCTGTTATTCAAAGTAATCACCCATGTAATCGATGCATCTTTGCCAACGCAGTAGTAATCGCGTAGATTATTGATGCCCTTCTTGTAAAAATCAGCTGGACGGGAGGCAACAAACTCTTCAAAGGCATTTTGTACTGCCTCTCGGGAATTGAATTTTTTCCCGCTAAAAAGTTGCCCAAATTTTGGAAAAAGTAATAGTTGGTGGGTGCAAGGTCTGGTGAGCACGATGTATGAGGGAGAGTTTCCAACCCCAACTCCTGCAGCTAGGAGACTGTCTGTGTGTGCAGTATGGGGTCGCGCGTTGTCATGTAGGAGCAGCGGGGACGACCGATTGACCAAAGCAGGTTGCAGGTGTGCGAGCTTCTCCATAATTGTCTTCAGTTCTTCACAGTACACATCTGCAGTAATACTCATGCCGTTTGGTAAAAAACTGTAATGACTGTAACACCGGTACTAGACCACCAAACAGTGACTATCAACTTTCTAGAGGTCATTTAGGGCATTGCTTTAGTGCTGAACCAGGATCTTACTTGCTGAGCGCTTTCGATTATCGGGCAGAATCCTTCTTTCATTCCTGTGCCTCCTGAGCTTCGCGAGGCAGGTCTCAACGCTTACGTTGCGCTGGCGATCGTTAAGTTCGTGGGGCACCCATCTATCAAGCTTTTTTACCTTGCCAATTTGTCGCAAATGGACCAATATTGTTTTAATGTTAACATCACAAGCTGCTGCTAGCTCAGCCGTAGATTGAGTATCATCAGCTTCCACAATCTTTATTTTTTTAATCTTTTTCAATCTTTAAGCCTTTAATTCATCATTGTTGACCAAAGTGTCCGGACGACCACGAGGTTCATCTTTCAAATCAAAATTTCCAGAATGGAACCGGGCAAACCAATAACGGGTTGTGCGTTCGTTTATAAAGTTCTCTCCGTAAACGTTGTTGATATTAGGTGCCGTTTGTGCCGCGTTGATGTCACGACGGAACTCATATTCCATAATTACACGAATTTTTAAACTATCCATTGTGACGAAAAATGCTCAAACGTAATGAAAATACAAAGCTAATTAATAAACAAAAGACTGACTATGTAAAAATAATGTCATGTTTTTAAAACATAATTAATTTGTATTTAGAATTCACAGCCAATCAAAATTTTTTCTTAGTTTGAAATGGCCAATTCTGAAGAACGGCAATTTCATAGTTATATCATAGGTACCTGATATATTTATATGTGTACATAAGTATAAATATTCACACATAAGTACACGTTTTTACAACGATAAATTATTCTGTACATCGTTATATGTATACTAGTTTATTATTTTAATTTTGATTGCTGCCGGGAACTATTACGTTATCTCACCACACCTTGGATTGATAAGTATAGAATACCAACAGGTATTAAGTATCTTTTTATTTTTGATACATTTTATAGTTTAATATTCAATAAAGTATAGATAAATAGATAAATTATCTCTTAACAACGGTAGAACTAATTTCAGTAGAGGAAAGGAGGTACAGGGCATATGTTTTGCCTGTATTTATTTTTCTAGTCATAAATTAGTGACTTATGGTTGATATGAATTGAGCAGGAATTATGGTTAATATGCGAGGAAACATACTTATTAAGTTCTTATTCTAAATAAAACAAAAAAATTAAACTTACGGAAAACTATTATATCTATTTGTTCTGCTTTGCTTTTCCCCACGCTATTACTAGCCAAACAATAATACTGTCCAGAATGTGTTCGTTTCACATGTTTAATTATTAATATATCTGACGAAACATTATCACCCCAACCTACTCTCTCCTTAATATAAGTATCCTGAAACAAAAAGATTGTTATTTGCTTCTGAAAAGTAAAAACTTTCAGCATATGGCTAGGATACTGTTCTGACGTTTTGTTATTTTAAAATAAAAAACTTTCATAAAAAAAACAACTGTAGTTGACAAAAGAACACACTGTTCACATGATGATAAGTTATTCCTGTGGTCAATGAGTCCTGCATTCATCCCAGATAAATAATCATCATACAGATACTTCGTCTTACCCGAGGACTGAAAAAGAATGCCTCGTAGGTAGTATTAAAATCACGAGTTTTTTCTTTCGTTAAACGAAACAGAGAAGTGCTAAACTACAATTTAACATAGATATTCCAGAAAGCGTGTGTCTATCCAGGTCGGACCGATCTGTTGAAAATCATGTCAAAAATTTCACGTATTACCCATTTATACATTTTACTTACATTGACATACCACATAAATTTATCAACTGGTGGATTTGCTCTGAATTCACAAATTAAATATAAAGTACCGTTTTCGACAATCTCGTTGTGTTTACCGGTTCCATTTGTTAAAACTTCCACGATTGGAACATCTGAAATATAAACTTCACTTAGTTTAACCTAACCTATGATTGATTGAAAATTTATTTTATAAATGTTCAACTGTTTTTTTTTTTTTTGTTAATAAACTTGTTACATTAAAATTGAACAATAGTAATTAAGCCCATATTTTAAATAAGATTTGGTAATAATTAAAAAAAAACAATTAAGGATTTCAATGATTTCTAAAGTGAGGGAAAATAAAATAAAATAAGATTGCAAACTAAACTAGTATCATACTTTAAATGCAAATACCTACTAACATGTAACATTCAGCGTTACAACATCGCCTTCAGAATTCCGTGCTGCTGGTATCGCAGAATTAGTGGCCACACATGCAAGTGTTGCTTCATTATCTTCTACACTGGGCACTAATTGAAGATATGAAATTGCTATCCTCGTAACATTGTTCCAAGTCTGATGAAAAGTTCAGTTAATTTTAAAATATCAAACAATTATCAAAAGAAAAATGCTAAGCAAAATTTTTACGTAATGAAATACTGTGATTTTTCGGTACTCCAATAAAGATATCGTACAACAAAATGATAGCATAAAAAAGTTCATCTCGAATACCTGATTACTATATTGTGTTAGATGTTTGTGGTTTAACCACCATGATATGTCAGGGGAAGGATATACCCCATGTGCTGTACATTGAACAACAGCAACTTTACCAGCTCGAAGACTGCTTCTTTGCAAACCTTGGATCCAATGAATTGAGACATTATCTGCGGACACTGAAATAATATCATATTATATAAAACAAATTTCCCAGGACAGATTAAGCAGAAAGTAATTTTTTTATTTGAATCAACTCGTTTCGCGTTTTTAAGTACATATATTTAGTAAATAACCAATATAAACAAAAATTATTTCCTTCTTGCTTACAGTATATTTCTATATCTACATAGGATGATGTTGGTGGTGTAAGCTTCGTGTTACTTGCTTTACATGAAAGGTTGTCCGTGTCTCGTGTCAGCGGCAAATATAATTCGTTCTGCCTCACATTTGGTATGTCGCTTTCACTCCCAGATGCATCAACAAGAACTTCACCAGAGTACCAACTAATTTGCGGTGGGGGTCGTCCTGAAAGAATCTTTTCGTTTGTTTTTATTACATATCTTCAAGCTTATTATTAATCCATAACTATTTATTCCACTTTAACTAAATAGGAACATAATAAAGCTACAATCTCTACCGTAGTACGGTCACTTCTGTCTAGACTTTAGTCAAAATGCCAAGCAAAATTTTCTTTTACTCAGGTGTCGCTTCAACATCACTTTTTGTTCCTTTTTGTAGTAATTTATCATGATAATCTCATGAATATCTATCATAATAAAGATAAACTCGAACTATAAATTGTACTAATAATCATCACCTTTGTTATTTCTTTTAAAGAATATTAACATTAGTAATATTCTGGTTAACCACTCCAAGCTGAGAATGCTTGTACTAGGAGATGGTTTACAACAACAGTCGAATGGTTGATTCGAACCTACGACCTTAAGTTTCGTAGACCGTACCCTAAACTATTAGGCTATTGACGACATTGTTAGTAATATATTATAAAATCGTACCTCCAATCACGAGACAGTTAAGCACTAAAGTATCTCCTTCAAAGTAAGGACCGATTTTATTTTCAACTTTATTTCCCAATTCATCCAAAAAAAATGGCATACTTGGCAATACTGAAAAAGAATAATTTTAAACATTTTTTTGTATGGATATAAACTTTTGGTATACACAATTGTTCGTTGTCACATATATCGTTGTCATATATATATATATATATATATATATATATATATATATATGACACATATATATATATATATATATATATATATATATATATATATATATATATATTGTGTATATATCTCGACAGGCCATTTCTTAATTTTTTTTATTATGTTCATTTTTTGTAGAATGAAGAACAAAAACGTAAATGATAAGTGATGAAAATGTGTGAGTGGGTAAGACATCTGACGACAACGACATCAGACGTAGATATCTATCTATATCCACAATATACTTCAGATGGACAGATTGGTTATAATTTCTAAGATCATCTCTACTATAGTTGAATCAAATCAAATGAAAAGAAGCTTTATTCAAGTAGGTTTAAACAATTTTTTTTTGAATATTCAAGATAACTAATAAGACCTCCGGTTCAGAAGGCTTGCGAGATGAAATGGCAAGAAACTCGACAAGTAGCTCTTTTTAAATTATAAGTTACCGTATGTAAAAGAATTGTTCAGTATTGAACCCAGAGCTAAAAGCTTAAATAATAATGCTCACAGCATACTTGTCAGACAAGTACTCTGATCTTCTAATATATCTGTTTTAAAACTTGAGATCCAGGTCTACTTACATTCACGCAACATACAAAAAAGTGTCTCTTAATATTACTTCATAAAGTTTTCTGTAAAAACGTGATCTATTTATAATCGTGCACCTCTCAAGCGAAAGTCAATTACAGCTACAATTTGGTGACACTTATAAAATTTCAACATATATCGAAATTGCGTTTTGTATTTAAACATAATATATACGTTCTTACCGATAACAGTCAGATTAACTCCGGTATATTTGGTAGGGGACAGCAAGAACTCTACCCTACAATAATACCAACCCTGGTCTTCTGCTTTTAAAGTCGATATAAATAGTGAAGCATCTTTAATTATATTATTACTTAATCTCCCACTTATGTTGAATGTTTGACTGGACCATTCGGTAGTACTTCGAGCATCATAACTAGGAAACAAAAAAAAATTGTTAGGTTGAATATTGCTAAATATTCAAACAACAAGGACATCCCAAGGCATAAATTGAAAGAATAATTGTGATTAAAATATTTCTCTACATTATTTTGTAATTTCCCGCTTAGGGTAAGAATAAAATAGGGCAAAAATGAAATAAAATTAAAGTGTAATAATTAAGTAAATAGTTATATTATTATCATCACTTGAGGTCTGATATTTTTATTTGATAGGTTTTTAATGTTGAATTATTTATACCTGTAAATTGATTCACCTCCTTTGTACCAAACGAGCAGCATAATTTCATCGTTTGCAATATCTAGCTTAGTATCACAGAAAAGAGTTGTGTTGCCATCCTCTAAAGCTTCTTGATGTGTCAAAGGTGCTATATCAAAATAAACAACGATCAGTATATTGCCATGAATCATCATAAAATTAAATTTATTTTAAATATTTTTGATAAAGTAAATAAAGTTCAAAATTAAGATTATGTAATACCTTCATAGTTTTTATGTATGGAAATATTTACAATGTACAAGCTTTCAGCCTATATTTAT
Organism: Teinopalpus imperialis; assembly: GCA_029286865.1. Taxonomy (NCBI): domain Eukaryota; kingdom Metazoa; phylum Arthropoda; class Insecta; order Lepidoptera; family Papilionidae; genus Teinopalpus; species Teinopalpus imperialis. The sequence continues at coordinate 2,042,934 of JAGSMU010000023.1, read as the reverse complement.
TTTATTGTTTTTAATATTATTTACAGAATTTATTGCTTAAGTAAAATAGATAAACTAACCATCAATTCCAGCTATGTAGGCGTTGCCAGTAGATAAAAACAGAATTATAAATATTAGCGCCTGGTATACGCTCATTCTATGGTCCATCCATTCTACTTTAAACTTTTCAGAAATATTTGAAACCAATCGTAGCCGTTTATTCAACTGAATTGTTTCACTGGACGTATTTATTTTTATTATTATTAGGCTTATTTACATTTATCCTGTGAGTAATAAAATTCTTCATTGTTTTGATGTTTGTACCTTAAGTTTAATTAACCATTTCATTTACAGAGGAGCTGTCTGAAAATATTCATTGATACATTACATGATTATGTATATTTTACATTAAACTTCGCTGTATGGAAAGAAAAGGAAGCAAGCAAATATAGAATCAAACAAACAATACGAGAGAAAAAATAACACAAATATACTCTGATACACATTGAATGTTCCATAAGTATTAAATTTACAATTTTTTTAATATTTTCTTGCCGTGTAAGATTGCATACTTTTCGCTACATAACTTCAAGCTGTTACGAGTACTTGTATATATGAAATTATATCTTGTCATATTTACATTTTTTTTATGTCAGCGAAGTAACAGAACAAGTAACGGCCGTATGTTATACAGGACTGCTGCTACGTTTCGATCATTTCGGTTTCGATCAAAAAGGAACAGTACAAAAACATTTTAGAACAAAATGCCGTTTCTTCCGGGTTGCGATTAATTGGAGATGGATTCATTTTCCCACAAGATAATGATCCAAAGCATAGCTCAAAATTATTAAGAGGATATTTAAAAGAGAAAGAGGCACAAGGGGTGTTAAAAAACATGGTTTGGCCTCCTCAGAGCCCGGATCTCAATCCCATTGAATTTTTGTAGGAAGAGCTTGATAGGAACGTCCGTAACCATGGCCTATCCTCACGAGAAGAAATGTGGAATTCTTTATGCGAAATTTGGAACAATGTATCACAAGACACCATTAACAAGTTGATTGCCCGTATGCCGAGACTTCAAAAGTCATAAAATGTAAAGGAAGATTTTTTGGTCAAAAATCAGTTTAGCTAACTATAGCCTTTTTTGCATGGACTATTAATATTTCTTTACGCTTTTAAAGTATATTGTTTGTCAATTAATGTTCTATTAGATGGTTAAATAGGTTAATTAAACATTTAATATTTTATTGGAGTTTTACTTTATTTTCCTACTTTAATTAAGGTGGTGGGTCTTAAACTTTTGGCCTGCAGTGTATAATAATATAAAAGAGCATTTAGCAAATATATATCAAAGTTATATCATCCGAATTATAAACATTATTAACACTTCGTATAGGATTAGGCCAATCCAACATCCAAAATTTTAATTTACATCTGTGGTGACAAACGACCTACCAGTTTTAGTGAGTGAAATACTCCTCAAAGCGATTGTGTAGACTAATTCATGCCACTCTTAAATTATTTTTTGTTATTGTTAAGAACTATTAAAACCATAAAAAGCCGTAAAAGTAATAATACCTAAATCGACAATTAAAAACCCTTATGTTAATTACGTATACTTATTATCATATATATAGAAGTGGGTTTAATTATATTACTGAACCTACTTCGACAAAAAAATATTTAAATTTCTTGTATTTTAAGAATAACAAAACTATTAAAATTCAGTCTTTACTTTGATTTTAAGCATTTTATTTATAAAATGACTAAAAACGGAAATAACCACCGATATTTAGTGAATATCAATGATGGATATGACCTGTGAATTGAATTCATTGCCCGCGACTCAACAGACAGGTACTCTAATCACTACGCCACGCGGCCGTCAATTAACATCAATAACAAAAGAATTAAAAAAAAGATACCATTAAAACTAACTTGTCTATTTTCACTTGTTAATCAATCATTAATTAACTTACACCTTAATTCTGTTCATAAAATAACATCACAGTAATTATCAACGCAAATAACTACATACATAAAACACTTCAATTAATTTAAAACTTCTTCATAATTTTAACATTTAACATCAACAACACTAGAATTTTATATCTAATAATCAAACCTAAAAGATAATCCTCATAAACGGCTTGAACTTTATTACACCAAACATTATTATTATTACATGAAAACGCGTATGTTTATAAAAGCTCTCGAAAAGCAGCTACTGACAGATAGAAATGATACGTGCTTCTTCCGACAGAGACGTTATCCAACTGAGTGAAGCGAAGGAGACAATGAGTTGAGGCAAGAACCGAAACTTGTTCACGACCACAACAAGTACGAGGGTCCGTTGACGGATTAGTGACGGACATTATTTTCCAGTTACTCGTGCTGCGTCGTATCCGGTTGATAATTTTTATAGGAAATTCTTTTGCATATAAGATTAAAATAACGCGTGAAATAGCAGCATAACGTTTTGTTTCGCATGGTGTGTGTCGGTATCTAGGGATGCAATTGCAAGTAACGAGGTAGTCCAATTAAATCATAATTTCAATGCGCATCGTGAGGATGACAACGAATATGAAATTTGAGTCTTTGTTGAAGATTTATCATCGGGTGAATTGTGCGCTCTTTTGTCATTCCTCACTTTATAAAAAATACGGGTGTGAAATAGATGAAACTTCTTTAACGGTCTACACCTTATGTTTTCATTGTTCATGAAAATTCACATCAACTTATACTGTTCAGTCAGATATTATTAAGCTGTGCTCATTCAGTGGAAAATGTATTTATTCCCTTAAATGATTTCAGAACCTTACTGTCATAAGATGATATTCTATATGACTCCTTGATCACTTCCGGTTGTGGTTGCGTAAGCGTCGAGTGAACGCTTGTGAAACCATTTAGAATATTAAAACATAATTTATCAGTAAAATCATTTTCTGTAAGTCTTTGACCAGTGTCGTAAATAATGACTAACGTCAAGAAAGGAAGAATGCGACAACACGCACAACTACTCTGTAGAAGCAGCTGTCGCCAGCGGTGTTTCCGAACCGATACGACTTAAGGAGCTTCAAGCAAAGAGCCTTCTTAAAGGCCCGCAACGTATTTGCGACTTCTCGGGTGTTGCGGGTGTTTATGGGCGGTGGTATTCACTTAACATCAGATGAGCAGCATTCTTGTTCGCCACCTATTCTATACAATACAAAAAGAATCAGGTACTTTCAATCAATAATTATTCAATTCAACAGCACGTCCACTATCTTGTGACACAATACCATTTCGTATTTCAGAATAACCATCAGAACACCTAATAGCAACCTCAGATTCATACAGTTGCAAGACATGTGCCATAAGGTGGAAAAATAGTTTGGATACAGTTATAAGCTCATGGAACAATTTACAAGAACATCCAAGTCAGGATAATTACAATTTACGCTGCATAAATATTCTGCTAGAAGACAACATCACGCAAGCTGTGAAATCCACCCCTATTCTAACATACGCTGGTAATTGAGCTTAGTATAATTAGCAAATGTAATGCAATTACGCGTTATTAACCTGTTGTCAAAGGACATATTTTTTTTAAATTGATAGAATAAAATATTATATATTGCCTTTATCCTTAATGTCTTTTTTACAATTACTTTAAAAAACTGTTTGTATGTTGAGAATATTTTCTTTTTTTTGGTCAAAATGTTTTCACTTGTCGAAAGAAATATTTTAAATTTAAACATATTGCACGAGCTAATCTGCAGTAAATTCATTTTGAAGTTGTAGTACTTCTCAATACTTTTGTAAACCATTTTTTTTATTTTAATATAATCCTTTAAATAAAGGAAGCAATTTAGTTAAATGAACTAATTCATAAAGTGGCAAGTATCTGCGTCAAATAATCGTACATTAAACAGTGGTACTTAATAGTGGGTAAGTAAATTATGACGCTATCAATGTTATCTTAAAAGGCTCTACAAACGAATGTGACGAAGAATTACGTACAGTTTTGAAATCATATGATTTTTACTTTTAGTTAATCTACATTTAAAGTTGGGGTAAATTAGCCAAAGGAGCATTTGACTGAAGCTGATTAAAATAAATTTTAAATAAATTTATTTTTGGCGTTAAGTAACAAAGCGCCAGAACTATTTTAAGCAAATTCCACACTTTATTATTAATTATCCGTATTATATTCTTCTTCGGTCTTCAAGTATTGGTAGATTTAAAAACTTAAGGGACTATTATTTATAATTGACTAAACATCATCGATAGAAATAATGAACTTTTAGACCTGTTGTCCTGTCTAGTCTCACTTTTAATTAGTCTTGACAGGCGTTGATAGATTAGCTGTGAACACGAAATTTCTCAATAGTCACTAAGTCAGGTTGACATTCACTAAGCTTGGTTAGGATACTGTTGGTACATAGTAGGTATATATGACGATCTCCAGAGCAACTGACTGCTGTAGAATATGATTCCCATATGTGCATCACAATTAATGGGTCATTGTGTCTGGAAGTGTCGTATGTATATCTCGTGTCCCTTACTATATTTATAACTTATTGCAAATTAGTTTCATTTTTAATGCTTCCAGCACTACTATATCTTATGTAGTTAGTGTCATGTAGTAATAATCAAAATCGATAAGCAAGACATGCCTATATCATATGGATTATCGTATTATCACGAACATCAATAAGACCAGAAGGGTACAGATGAAACGTCACCAATAGACATAAACCAAGAAGTACCATGAAAGACACGATAAGTAACAATTTGTGTGGCATTAATACACAGCCAATTATAAACGAGTATTAAACGGGGGATGTACAGGTCTTTGCACCTAGGGGCTTCTTTGCACTTCTTAATTGTAAATCTGATTGAGGAAAGTGAATTTTTTTTTACGTTTTCACAGGATATATAATATTCATAGGAATAGAGCGGTAATATGTATTAGCTTGGATGTCATCTTCGTGCTCTGGTTATAAAGGGTTAGAATTCTACAGGCTTCAACCAATCTTTTACACTTCACTATCGTCTTGATCGCATGTCATATTAGTGACCGGAACCGGAGTATTCCTCCTATCCCGTCCGTTACTTCGAAATATATGGAGTATATATTTATATATAATTATGTAGATTGAATTTATACTACAGGCATCCTAAAACTTTTAGTACGGCGAGACTAATATCTTCATCATCATTATCATTCGACAGGGTCTGGCATGCTAGACCTTTTCAGCAAGTTTCCAGTGTACATCATATCTTATGGACTAATTACCTGGATACAAGACTTGCTAAAGGAATGGTCTCCATGGTTATAAACGGCTGCTCGTCTGTGGATTAGCCACTATACAGCAATAAATGCCGGTGTACCTAATGGGTCAGTATCTCACATCTCTTCTCTCTCATCACAACTATTTTTCTGTTGCATACCAACGATCTTAAAGCCGCTGTTTCTGGGAATACATATGACAGCACAGTACAGGCAGTTTCTAATAGGGGCAATGTCTATCTTTTGAGAGTCTATTCACCGGTAAAAGTAGCCGTGGCTCCTACTTTCTAAAATGTATCTCTGAAATACGCCGACCGCCTTAAGTTATCAGGAATCGATATCTCATCGAATCTCAACTTTGGGCGAGCTGAGATTCCTTGCAAAGATGTGGCGGTACTTTAGACTGCAACAGCTCTTGACCCTTTATAAAACACAAGTTCTGTCGTGTTTGTATTACTGCTGCCACATTTGGGCAGGCGACGCAAAATACCGACTTGGAAGTTTGGACTCATTGGGGAGGCGTGTCGAAGGCAATCTGCTTAGCCTTGAGTACAGGCGCAACGTTGGCAGCATCTCGATGTCTTAATACATTTAGAAAGTGCGCAGAGGAGTTTTATAACATGATTCTCCCATCCCCTTGTCAGCATCGGACAACAAGACGCACGGTAGGTTTATCTTTTCGTTGTAGATATTCCTCGGATTCAGACAAAGCGATATGCTTCGTCGTTTTTAAAGCGAACAGCAAATGATTGGAATGATTTGTCTGCGGCAGTCTTTTCGTCAGTTCTACGAGCTTGCTGATCTTTTGAGCTACATATGTAGGTCTGTTTCGCTCTACTGTAATGTCCATGTTGCGTATTCTATTGGACAGAGAAATACCAAGCATAGCACGCTTCATAATTCGTTAAACGTTTTTCAGCTTTCTCATAAGAAACGTATTTCTTAGTGTACGGCTTAGTAGCCGTGACTTTGTCACCTACGGTGATGCTAAAAAGAACACACACTGTTGGTCTATAACTTTGCTGGCCTGGCTTTTCGCTTCAGATAGGCTCAAGCTAGACTAGCGCATGTGTTCTGCAGGAAGCGGAAGTAACGGAATTACGAAGGACCGTTTTCCCTGCTATACCTTAGGTACAGTATTGAGGGTGTGAAGAATGCGTGGGTCTAATGGGGTTGCAGTGAAGCCGCGGGGAGAAAGTAGTGTTGTTATTACGTCTAGTCGCTCACAATATCTCACGCAATTAAATTAAAGATGGTGTTGGAATAATAGACCACATCTGTAGCAGCGGACTAGGATGGCTGACCAGTACTCTCCATCCTGGTTGGCAACTATGTTGAGACGGGGACTGTGAAGGAATTCGTGCTATACAAGGTGTATTGGAACACCGATCACGCATTCCCTGTATTGGTAGAGAAGTGGAGTCTTCTATGCCTAGGAGGGGGACTGACAGGGCTGCTGATGTATGCGATAGCGGCCCTGCAATGTGCGGTGAAGGTTGAATTTCGTTGTGTTTCAGTCGGTGCGAGGCTGACATAATCCATCCTTGGTCCCAAGAAGGGCGGTATGCAAAGACATTTTTCCACGTACAAAATATTTCAGTATATTAAAAATATAACAATATGCGTATAACAAGTTGTTTATTTTCGAGTCTGAGTGTAGTGTCTCGTGTGCTTGATACTGTATTTGAACCTTCCTTCGATATTATTACACGTGCATTAAATCTGACTATGGAAGAGGACGGCGTGTATGTGTCTTTTCGAAAATTATTACTGCATTATTATGTATCCTGCACGATTGTCATTTGCTAAACACTGGATCATATTGCCGTTGTCGAAATTGACCAGAGAACAACACCAGTGAGAAAGATTTAACTCCCTATATCAGAATTTTTTGTTTCCTCCTTAACATTAAATTTCCACAGGTATCAAGTCGGAAAGCTTGTAATACGGAATGGTGCTATAATATCTAGAACACTTTGTATCTAACCACAAATTGACTATGACCGGTCTGGTTATTATAATTCTGTTTACTCCACGCAGTAGCCCAGTACATATAAAGTCCAACAAGTCCATTTTTTCACAGTAATACGTATTTTACTTGGAGGGAGCTTCTTCAATTTTATTTAACTTCCTATTTATCTAGTCAATTAATGGTACTGCCGTTTTAGTGTATTGAACGCTATTTCATTTAAGATGGTTGGAACGGAGCAATGTTTATAGGATCCTTAATTAACCACTCCCGGGTGGTCAGTTATAGTTGTTTGTATTGTTTATCTTTGAAAATACACAGAATTGTGTCTAAGGCACAATCTATTACACCAATTTGTTTGTAATAAAGACGAGTAACTTTAAAATACATTTATTACATGGAAATTATTAACTAAGTAGCTTGGGAGACGCGCGTGTCAAAATGACGCACGTACATCTTACAACCCGTAATTGAGTTGATCAAAATTAATACCTGAGGACTAATACTGAGTTACACAATTGATTGTTACAAATTGTACCTCCTTATTTATTTTATAGTTTATTGATCGAACCGTCAACAGCTTAAAGGTTTAGGGTAAGGTCTGCGAAACTTAAGGTTGTAAGTTCAAATCCGCCATTTTAGCCTTTTAAGTTTTGTTAGAGTGATTAACCAGGATGTTAGTCATGTCAATTAGTTTATTTTAATATATTCTTTGGGATATCAGGTTACAAAAATAGATTATTCGTAACGTTCAGTAAACATAAGACAATAGTTTTTCTTTTTTGAATTCCATTTAAGTAAATCCTAAGTATGTTTTGCCGGTATCTGCAAATCAGTCTGAAAATAACACTTGTCAATGCAAGATAGAAAATACATAATGAGCGAATGCGTTTACCATCTAGGAGCACATCGCATACTATATTCCTACTATCACCGACTACTAATACCTACCTACTATCAGGAAGGATAGTAGTTACTAGAACTTAAGTTGTGATTGAATTAAAAATAACAAAAAACAAAAATAGGTAAGTGACCCCGAGTTAAGACAAGTCTTTAATAAAAAAAAAACTCGGAAGAGATCTATTGGCTCCTCTACAAAACAATACAAAATGCCTCATTACCAGATAATGAATCTTGTCTATTTCCAAAGCATGGGTAGCTCCGTTCAAAAGGATCCAAACATGCTATAGGTTTTAGTTAGCTGCAGGGTGGCATTTTGAAAGTTGTTAGTGATTTATTAATACATAACCGCCTCTTTCTTTACTTAAAAAACCCATTAATATAAGTTCAATATGTAATATTACTATATATAGTAAAATTATTCAGGAGCTCATTTCAATTTCCTATTCGATCTTTACATGTGAAATTAAGAAATCGCTTGTTATCTCCGTCTCTCTAATTGGAATTCAAAGACACATTAGTTATTTTGTTATATTAAAGAATTGTTATTGAAATAAATCTTCGACTACGACTTGGGACATTTGTCCCATATAGATGTATTCTATTATTCAACTGGGTAGAATAATATAAAAAGAAACTGAAATCATTTTATTTAATTTATTGAAAATAAAAAATAAATTATCGAATATTTGATACGGTAATATTTGGAATATACCAATAAAATCTGGATTTATAAAATATTATGTGTAAATAAAATACTATCGGTTTCTTTATGTACTTTCCGGTTCACAACCATTATATATAACTCTTAGAAATATTTTTTTATAAATAGACCCAAAAAATACTACATATGTACTCAGAATGTAATATAATATAGTATATTGACCAGTAACCCAAAGGGCGGTTAAACACATTATAAAGTCACGACCGCAGCTCAGTAATTTCGGTCAATAGCATCGGGTTCTATTCTGCCGGTAATGACGACTTAATCGTTGATCGTGACTTGAAATTTACCAATTATATATAGGCATTGTCAACATGCATACACACATGTCGATTCTATGAATTTAAATTTTGTGGTCTAGTAATTATTACGAGATCATTCAAGTTGCGAGGCACGGAGTTCGTCGAGTCATTTTAAACATATCTTATATTTAATCGTCGTTATCGATGCATCATCATATGGCCTTTATTCTATAGCAGGTAGACAGCGCGTTTCCTATAGTACCAACAAGATTAAGCATGCATTTTATTTCGGCGCTACGCTAACAAATGGCCTTGAGCATTCAGTCCCTAACAATAGATGATCTAGAGACAGTATGATGTTCGAAATAAGAAATAATATTTTTTATAATAAAATAGATACAATAGAAAAGGAACTAGTTATTCGTATATTATTAAAAATGTATGACTATGTCTATACTAATTCCATCGATTCAGAATTTTAAAAATTTTGTACTTAATAAAAATAATAGATTAATCAGTAAAAAAAAATATACCGAACAATAACATCACTCTCAACGGTGAATACAAAAAAATATATTGCCTGATTAAAAAATCTGCGGGACCAAATTATTTGAAAACGTGAACTATATTTCTATATTCTTTTGTTTAAAAACGTTTTTGTCTTTTTTTCAATTTCAATATGAAGTGGCTAGTTATTCTTATACTAAATTTTTGGTGTTGTATTTACCGTTTTATATACTTACAACTATAAAAAAGACAAGTATACACATTCGGTTATAGCAATAACTCTACGTATTTTGTAATTATTATAGTTGTTGGTAGCCAAATAGGTCACAATCACCTAATAATAAGGTCATGGCTTGACCAGGTAACGGCAACGAGCTGACTTACTTCACCGTTAACTGAAAATTTATTTTGTAAAAACCCGAATTAACCCGATTATAAAAGACAGATTACAAGGACATATGCTGCGCAGGACCACTAGAAGTCTAGCGGTAATAGCAATAGGACACTGTAAAAATAGAGACGTAACGAACCATGTATATAATGTAATCGACCGCTAGAACCCTAGTATAATAACATTGTATACAGAGATAGTAATAGTGAATTATAAGTACTGAAATAGCGAACCATAGGTAATAGGTGTAAGATCAAATGTAAATCGGACCACCCTGTGACTTACAGTAACACTCATATGTATGCACAACGCCTTACACTCCGACATCTACACAGACACGCCATCCGCACACTAATCTTGCAAAATGTTACACCAATTCTTAAAAAATCTTAAAATCTTAAAAAATACGCCAATAACAGAGCAGGATAGAGGCATCGTCATCGTCTTTACAATTCCACTGAATGAGGAGGACAAGAGAAGAAGAAGAAGAGAAAGTAACATGAAATAATGGAATTAAAATTTTGAAATAAAATATTTTATTTTCAAATATTTTATTTTCAAATATTTTATTTCAAATATTTTATTTCAAATATTTTATTTCAAATATTTTATTTTCAAATATTTTATTTCAAATATTTTATTTCAAATATTTTATTTCAAATATTTTATTTTCAAATATTTTATTTCAAATATTTTATTTCAAATATTTTATTTCAAATTTTTATTTCAAATATTTTATTTTCAAATATTTTATTTCAAATTTTTATTATCAAATATTTTATTTCAAATATTTTATTTGAAATTCAAGGAGCTTGCAGAAATATGACGGGATCTTTGGGAAATAAAGGATATTAAAAACGAACCATAGTAATCGAGTGTTGCTGCGCAACGTATGTGTGTGACACTTGAGCTGTTAACAAAGAAATGCCCGAAAATGTAAGGAGTACACGAATTTTGTTGGTGTATAAGCTATTAAGTAACTCCTCAGTAGCATACTTTAATATGGGTCAAAATAACTGCTTGAACAAGAGAGATCTTTGCTGACAAAGGCAAAAACTTTGAAGGCATTTTAAAGAATTAAAGACAAAATGAATCATACGACGTGGATACCATGAGAAGTGAGTGTCAAAATAATCGCCAGTTTTATTTGTATTAAAACTTATTGAATTACATATTATAACATTATTGAATTACATTTATCTGTAAGTCTCAAATCAAAGAAGGAACGAAATTTAAATTAGGTGAAAGAAAAACTTCGGTTGTTCTGCTTCATTTACATAACAGAAATACAAAAGGTAGAACTTATTGACAAAACAGTATAATAACATTGTATACAGAGATAGTAGTTTCGCGTCCGTCTACCTGCCTTGCAGACGTGACGCACAAGTATTACGAAGCGACTTCGTGGCGCTCCTTTCCCTTGGAAACTCAGTCATTTTGGCAGGAGATTTCAATAGCAAGCACACTCGGTGGAATGCAACTAAAATCAACCCCCGGAGGTTGGCTTTAGACTCGCTAAGCGACGCACTCGACTTCGACGTCGTAGCGCCTACTACGCCTACCCGTTTTCCATACATATTGGGTCACGCACCGGACGTGCTTGATATTGCCATCTGTAAGAACATCAATCTCGCCTTCCAAGGCATAGAGGTAATCCATGAGCTCGCTTCCGATCATCGCCCTGTTCTTCTTCGGTTAGGCCCTCCGCCCCAACCTCACCCTCCACCAAAACCATTGTAGACTGGCACCGACTCAGGAACGCCCTGAGGGAAGCCACATCACCGCACCTAGATGCTATTCCTAGGAACATATCTTCAGTCAACGACACGAACCTCGCAGTTCATGCCCTCACTAGGCACATCCAGACCGTAATCGTGGATTGTTCGAGGCAGGTTCCCTCGGTGGAAGACCACCGATGGACCCTGCCAAACGACATAAAGGACCTAATGAGGCGCAAGAATGCGGCGACTCGTGTCCACGACTTATATCCCACTGAAAGTAACCGGCTGGTGCTACGTACCCTTCAGCGTGAAGTCCGATCACGCATAGCCCAGTATAGGAACGATCGGTGGGATAATCACCTCTCCAACATCGATCCTTCCCATCTCGCCTACTGGCGACTTCCCAAATTCCTAAAAGGGGGCACCGCCCAAACAATGCCTCCCTTAGCGCGTCCTAATAAACCACCCGCCTTCTTAGACGAAGAGAAAGCCGAATGTCTGGCTGACAATCTCGAGCTCCAATGCTCACCGAGCACCCTACCCCGATCGACGCCGCTCACCTTGAAATGGTTAACAGCGAGGTCGACCGGAGGAGTAAGGAACCACCTCGCGATTCCGTCACTCCAAGTTACATGCACCGAAGTTGAGTCCATAATTAAAACCTGCGACCACGCAAGGCTCCTGGCCCCGACGGTATCACCAACAAGGTGATGAAACTCCTACCCATGTCCATTTTACACCTACTGGTGATAATCTACAACACGGCTATATCCAAAGGCACCTTCCCGAACACCTGGAAGGAAGCCGATGTCATAGGGATTCTCAAGCCCTCAAAACATCCAACCGATCCATCAGCCTATCGACCCATAAGCCTACTCAAAGTCTTGGGTAAGGTATATGAAAGGCTCATCCTCACCCGCCTCAAGGACTTCATGCTGTCCCGAGGGCTGCCAATCAATGAGCAGTTCGGGTTTCGCACCCAACACTCATGCACACATCAAGTGCACCGCATCACGGAGCACATCCTCAGTAAATTTCTTCAGGGCTACCAAACTGGGGCACTTTTTCTCGACGTAGCGAAAGCTTTTCGACAAGGTCTGGCACAACGGGCTCATATACAAACTATATGAGCTCGGTGTGCCAGATCGACTCGTACTTATCATACGAGATTTTCTCCGAAATCGAACCTTTCGTTACCGCGTCGAGGGAACGCGCCCGAGGTTCACCCCATTTGTGCCGGAGTACCACAAGGCTCTGTCCTAGGTCCTACTTTATACACACTCTACACCAACGACATACCGCGCACTCGCGGTGTAGAGCTAGCCCTTTCGCCGATGACACCGGCCTCTACGTGTCTGGATTTAAACCAGACGCTATTTGTAAACGCCTCCAATCTGCAGCCAACACCTTAGGGAAATGGTTTCGGAAATGGAGGATCGAGGTTAACCCCACCAAAAGTGCAGCCATTTACTTCTCTCGGCGCAACAAAACGCCGCATCTCTAAACTATAGAGTTATTTGATCGTCCAACTCTGGGAAAAGGCAGTCAAATACTTAGGCGTCACATTAGATGAAAGACTCACCTTCGGTCCGCATGTCAACCGCGTACGGAATCGAGCAGCGTTCGTCCTAGGTCGTTTGCACCCGTTACTTAATAAAAATAGCAAAATGTCCCTGCGTAATAAAATTACACTTTACAAAGCGTGCATCCGACCCATAATGACATACGCAAGCCCCGTCTTTGCGCATGCCTCCCCGCGTCACATTCACCGACTTCAGGTAATACAAAATCGTTTCATGCGCAAGGCCACCGGTGCGCCGTGGTTCTTGCGTAACGAAAATCTACACATAGATCTTGAGCTGCCGACCATAGCTCAGTACCTGAAGCAGGCTTCGCCGATATTTCGACTCTGCCGTCACACACCGAAACCCTTTGATTGTAAGTGCCGCCACTTACAATCCCATCGCGAATCACAGATTTACCCGCGTCCGTAGGAGACCGAGGCACGCCCTCGACGACCCTGACGACGCAACCACCAGGGCCCAAGCCCTTCATAAAACACAACACACAAACATTGCACTCATATCGCCCCCGCCGACGGCGAGGGCGTCGCAAACAAAGTTATTCGCGATACCGCCATGTCACTGGCCGGTTCTCTCCAGTCCATACAGATAGAAGCGTTGCTGGAGTTTCTTGCGCCACTTCTTCTCCAGCGCCCACGCATTCTGAAGTGGTGGTACAGGTAGTTAATAATAATAGTGATATTAATTAAGATAATCCTCTGTCAGAAGCAACTGACCGAGCCGAGGTTCGGCCCTCTTGGGCACCCTCGAGTCAGACGCTCTCGCGAAACAGGGTAACGGTCCAAGCCGAGGCTCCCTCTCGGGAGCCCTTGCGCTGGTTACCCATATATAGAGGTCTCGACTGAGAGCCATAAGCGCTCGGTCACCTCTCAACCCGGTGAAACTGTAAAAGCCCTGGGGCTAAAAGCGGCCATCAGCCCGAAAAAAAAAAAAAAAAATAAAAACAGAGATAGTAATAGTGAATTATAAGTACTGAAATAGCGAACCATAGGTAATAGGTGTAAGATCAAATGTAAATCGGACCACCCTGTGACTTACAGTAACACCCATATGTATGCACAACGCCTTAAAAAATCTTAAAATACGCCAATAACAGAGCAGGATAGAGGCATCGTCATCGTCTTTACAATTCCACTGAATGAGGAGGACAAGAGAAGAAGAAGAAGAGGAAGTAACATGAAATAATGGAATTAAAATTTTGAAATAAAAATATTTTAAAATAAAATTTTTGAAATAAAAATTTTAAATAATTTTTTTAAATAAAATATTTTATTTTCAAATATTTTTATTTTCAAATATTTTATTTCAAATTTTTTTTATCAAATATTTTATTTGAAATTCAAAGAGCTTGCAGAAATATGACGGAATCTTTGGGAAATAAAGGATATTAAAAACGAACCATAGTAATCGAGTGTTGCTGCGCAACGTATGTGTGTGACACTTGAGCTGTTAACGAAGAAAATGCCCGAAAATGTAAGGAGTACACGAATTTTGTTGGTGCATAAGCTTATTAAGTAACTCCTCAGTAGCATACTTTAATACGGGTCAAAATAACTGCTTGAACAAGAGAGATCTTTGCTGACAAAGGCAAAAACTTTGAAGGCATTTCAAAGAATTAAAGACAAAATGAATCATACGACGTGGATACCATGAGAAGTGAGTGTCAAAAATAATCGCCAGTTTTATTTGTATTAAAACTTATTGAATTACATTTATCTGTAAGTCTCAAATCAAAGAAGCGAACGAAATTTAAATTAGGTGAAAGAAAAACTTCGGTTGTTCTGCTTCATTTACATAACAGAAATACAAAAAGGTAGAACTTATTGACAAAACAGTATACTTACGAACTAATTCTCTTATTTATCTTGACATAAGCAATAGCTTTATTTTATGTCTATGATAAAAAATATTTGTCTAAAATAACACTTCATTTTAACACGGTAAATTTACATTGACAGGTACAACAGAATCTTGTACTTTAATGTTTGTTTGAGAGTTTTGTACCGCAGGATACCCTTTTCATTTCTTGGAGATAATGATAAATTTAATTCTATTTCCCCGATAGTGTGTCAGTAGAAGCAATGTAACAAGACGTTATTTATATAGATTTTTGTTTTGATTTACTGTATACTTTAATAAGAATACATTAAAATTAAACTAGACGCTTCAACCACTGTCTGACCAAAGTTTCCAGTTGTACTATGAATGCTCAGTTTGAGCAGCGATACAGAATAGCAGTGTGTAATAGCAGGAAAACGATGCTGCTGTATTTCGTATGATGAACACAGAGATCTGAAGATGCAATTAGTTAATAGCTAACTAGTACCGGGAACAAGGCATTTTTTCTCTGTCATCGGATCGTTAGGGTTGACAACGCCTGTACACCTTGTACTTCAGTGGAGCATAGATTATTCCCTCCTAGCCGTGACCTGGACAAAGATATTTAATATACTGTTATGGTATTGATAAATATATTTACAATGTAACATGTTAGTCAAATGAAGACCCCTTAAAAGAATTTAGAAAAACTTAAGAAAGACCATTATGCTGCATAGGTAAACTAAAAGTGGAACCTACCACCTAAATATTTTGGCGCTAAAACCAAATTTGTTACGCTTTGTCCTTACAATTACAATTTGAACGGTTCATTAAAATAGATTTGCGAAACTCCGGTATTTAGTTACGCCATTCAGAATCATTCTATCATCGAAATCATTTACTACAGAAGTACCATGGTCATCCAGTGAACTGAAATAAATTTAAATATCTAATGTCAATTATTTGCTTTATTTTGCATGACCCGAATCAGTCAAGAGCAGTATTGTAATTTGTAAATGTAATATTTTTATAAATAGACCCAAAAATATACTACATATGTACTCAGAATGTAATATAATATAGTATATTGACCAGTAACCCAAAGGGCGGTTAAACACATTATAAAGTCACGACCGCAGCTCAGTAATTTCGGTCAAAAGCATCGGGTTCTATTCTGCCGGTAATGACGACTTAATCGTTGATCGTGACTTGAAATTTACCGGTTATATATAGGCATTGTCAACATGCATACACACATGTCGATTCTATGAATTTAAATTTTGTGGTCTAGTAATTATTACGAGATCATTCAAGTTATGAGGCACGGAGTTCGTCGAGTCATTTTAAACATATCTTATATTTAATCGTCGTTATCGATGCATCATCATATGGCCTTTATTCTATAGCAGGTAGACAGCGTTTCCTATAGTACCAACAAGATTAAGCATGCATTTTATTTCGGCGCTACGCTAACAAATGGCCTTGAGCATTCAGTCCCTAACAATAGATGATCTAGAGACAGTATGATGTTCGAAATAAGAAATAATATTTTTATAAATAGACCCAAAAATATACTACATATGTACTCAGAATGTAATATAATATAGTATATTGACCAGTAACCCAAAGGGCGGTTAAACACATTATAAAGTCACGACCGCAGCTCAGTAATTTCGGTCAAAAGCATCGGGTTCTATTCTGCCGGTAATGACGACTTAATCGTTGATCGTGACTTGAAATTTACCGGTTATATATAGGCATTGTCAACATGCATACACACATGTCGATTCTATGAATTTAAATTTTGTGGTCTAGTAATTATTACGAGATCATTCAAGTTATGAGGCACGGAGTTCGTCGAGTCATTTTAAACATATCTTATATTTAATCGTCGTTATCGATGCATCATCATATGGCCTTTATTCTATAGCAGGTAGACAGCGTTTCCTATAGTACCAACAAGATTAAGCATGCATTTTATTTCGGCGCTACGCTAACAAATGGCCTTGAGCATTCAGTCCCTAACAATAGATGATCTAGAGACAGTATGATGTTCGAAATAAGAAATAATATTTTTTATAATAAAATAGATACAATAGAAAAGGAACTAGTTATTCGTATATTATTAAAAATGTATGACTATGTCTATACTAATTCCATCGATTCAGAATTTTAAAAATTTTGTACTTAATAAAAATAATAGATGATTCAGTAAAAAAAAATATACCGAACAATAACATCACTCTCAACGGTGAATACAAAAAAATATATTGCCTGATTAAAAAATCTGCGGGACCAGATTATTTGAAAACGTGAACTATATTTCTATATTCTTTTGTTTAAAAACGTTTTTGTCTTTTTTTCAATTTCAATATGAAGTGGCTAGTGGTGTTGTATTTACCGTTTTATATACTTATAACTATAAAAAAGACAAGTATACACATTCGGTTATAGCAATAACACTACGTATTTTGTAATTATTATAGTTGTTGGTAGCCAAATAGGGCACAATCACCTAATAATAAGGTCATGGCTTGACCAGGTAACGGCAACGAGCTGACTTACATCACCGTTAACAAAAATGTGTTTTGTGTTTGATGTGAAAAGTGAAAATTAATTTTGTAAAAACCCGAATTAACCCGATTATAAAAGACAGATTACAAGGACATATGCTGCGCAGGACCACTAGAAGTCTAGCGGTAATAGCAATAGGACACTGTAAAAATAGAGACGTAACGACCCATGTATATAATGTAATCGACGGCTAGAACCCTAGTATAATAACATTGTATACAGAGATAGTAATAGTGAATTATAAGTACTGAAATAGCGAACCATAGGTAATAGGTGTAAGATCAAATGTAAATCGGACCACCCTGTGACTTACAGTAACACTCATATGTATGCACAACGCCTTAAAAAATCTTAAAATCTTAAAAAATACGCCAATAACAGAGCAGGATAGAGGCATCGTCATCGTCTTTACAATTCCACTGAATGAGGAGGACAAGAGAAGAAGAAGAAGAGAAAGTAACATGAAATAATGGAATTAAAATTTTGAAATAAAAATATTTTAAAATAAAATTTTTGAAATAAAATATTTTAAATAATTTTTTTAAATAAAATATTTTATTTTCAAATATTTTTATTTTCAAATATTTTATTTCAAATATTTTATTTTCAAATATTTTATTTCATATATTTTATTTCAAATTTTTATTTCAAAATTTTATTTTCAAATATTTTATTTCAAATTTTTATTATCAAATATTTTATTTCAAATATTTTATTTGAAATTCAAGGAGCTTGCAGAAATATGACGGGATCTTTGGGAAATAAAGGATATTAAAAACGAACCATAGTAATCGAGTGTTGCTGCGCAACGTATGTGTGTGACACTTGAGCTGTTAACAAAGAAAATGCCCGAAAATGTAAGGAGTACACGAATTTTGTTGGTGTATAAGCTTATTAAGTAACTCCTCAGTAGCATACTTTAATATGGGTCAAAATAACTGCTTGAACAAGAGAGATCTTTGCTGACAAAGGCAAAAACTTTGAAGGCATTTTAAAGAATTAAAGACAAAATGAATCATACGACGTGGATACCATGAGAAGTGAGTGTCAAAAATAATCGCCAGTTTTATTTGTATTAAAACTTATTGAAATTACATATTATAACATTATTGAATTACATTTATCTGTAAGTCTCAAATCAAAGAAGCGAACGAAATTTAAATTAGGTGAAAGAAAAACTTCGGTTGTTCTGCTTCATTTACATAACAGAAATACAAAAAGGTAGAACTTATTGACAAAACAGTATACTTACGAACTAATTCTCTTATTTATCTTGACATAAGCAATAGATTTATTTTATGTCTATGATAAAAAATATTTGTCTAAAATAACACTTCATTTTAACACGGTAAATTTACATTGACAGGTACAACAGAATCTTGTACTTTAATGTTTGTTTGAGAGTTTTGTACCGCAGGATACCCTTTTCATTTCTTGGAGATAATGATAAATTTAATTCTATTTCCCCGATAGTGTGTCAGTAGAAGCAATGTAACAAGACGTTATTTATATAGATTTTTGTTTTGATTTACTGTATACTTTAATAAGAATACATTAAAATTAAACTAGACGCTTCAACCACTGTCTGACCAAAGTTTCCAGTTGTACTATGAATGCTCAATTTGAGCAGCGATAGTCCATACAGAATAGCAGTGTGTAATAGCAGGAAAACGATGCTGCTGTATTTCGTATGATGAACACAGAGATCTGAAGATGCAATTAGTTAATAGCTAACTAGTACCGGGAACAAGGCATTTTTTCTCTGTCATCGGATCGTTAGGGTTGACAACGCCTGTACACCTTGTACTTCAGTGGAGCATAGATTATTCCCTCCTAGCCGTGACCTGGACAAAGATATTTAATATACTGTTATGGTATTGATAAATATATTTACAATGTAACATGTTAGTCAAATGAAGACCCCTTAAAAGAATTTAGAAAAACTTAAGAAAGACCTTTATGCTGCATAGGTAAACTAAAAGTGGAACCTACCACCTAAATATTTTGGCGCTAAAACCAAATTTGTTACGCTTTGTCCTTACAATTACAATTTGAACGGTTCATTAAAATAGATTTGCGAAACTCCGGTATTTAGTTACGCCATTCAGAATCATTCTATCATCGAAATAATTTACTACAGAAGAACCATGGTCATCCAGTGAACTGAAATAAATTTAAATATCTAATGTCAATTATTTGCTTTATTTTGCATGACCCGAATCAGTCAAGAGCAGTATTGTAATTTGTAAATGTAAGGTTTTTTAATTTTAAGGTAACAAATCACACAAAGAGAATCACTATATCGTATGTAATTCAGCAGATACGAGATAGCAGATGAAGATAGAGCGCAGTGTGTATAGTTTAGGGCTCCTACTCCTGCCACTTTGATCTTCGATGAATCATTTCGATAAAGTGGCGTTCTTAGATAAGACGTCTGTTATGCGTGGTACAGTGGTCACAATGTACAACTGTTGCATCGCGGATCCTGTGTTTGAATCTAACGACAGACGCAATATTTGAGAAATAAAAATTGTTTCCGGAATTTATGTGATGTCCCGCATCTGAAGCTCATTCGAATATTATTGTACACGAACGTATACGAACTAGGTGAAAGCCTTGGTTGCACAAATATTAAGAGCACTTAAATAAATCATGGGCAATAGATGTAACCTGATGATCAGAGAATTTAGCCGTGATCGTGATCGACCAGCAGGACTATGAACGCCTTGTTAATAGGAGTCTCGGATTTTTTTCACATAAAATCATAATCACAACATACTTTATTGCATTACTTTAGGAAGACTTGTTGGTTAAAGTTTATGGAACTTTTATTCCAAATTTCTGTTTTCAAAATAATAATCAGATAACGTAAACTTATGGCTCGGGACAGCGGGATCCTCCGAAGTCTTAAGGCGCCCCACGGGCGGTATCGGGGCGAGTACACGAGACTAATTGAATTAAAGGGACATATTTTACTTATTCATTATAGTGACCGTGTACTATGGTACCCCTTGTGTTTCTACTATTTAAGCGAAAATATGTGCGTAAATAATGAAATTGTTCATATATATTTCTCAATATAAAAAAAAATATATCTGACATCAACTGTAGCTCGGACGTTATCCTGAGCAATTTACTCCAGAAGTTGAATTACGCAAACTAGATATAAGTAAAAGTTTCGGATTAGACAATATTCCCGCAATATTTTAAAGTCAACTAACAATAATATATATTTAGTCATACAAAAAATATTAAATCAGCACGCATAACACCGATATTTAAGGGTGAACGAAATAGATCAAACGTGGAAAACTATCGGCCTATATCAATCTTACCCACGCTATCAAAACTCTTCGAAAGACTAGTTCATAATCAAATGTATCCCGTTTTACATAACGTTATCTTAGAACACGGCTTTAAACGCCGTTCAACTACTACAAATTTACTAATATACACATTGTATCTTTTTGAGAACCTAGATGCCAACAAACATACGGACAGTGTTTATACAGACTTTACAAAAGCCTTTGACAAGGTTGATCATAAAATACTACTTGACAAGCTTGCATATAATGGTATAAGAGGTGATCTGTGGCGATGATTTAAATCGTACGTTACAAACCTAATTCCGAAAACACAGAAGGTTATAGTTAATGGCTACGAATCTAAATACGTCTGGGGTCCCACAAGGTTCAATTTTAGGACCTTTATTATTTGTTTTATCTGTTAATGACATACAAAAATGATTTAAATTCTGTCATTTTCTTCTTGATGCAGATGATCTTAAAATATTCCATGTGATAGAAAACTCCTCTGACCACTATAATTTTCAGCAAGACCTTGACCAATTCTTATACTGTACAGAAAATAAGTTATACCTTAATAACAATAAATGTAAAGCAATTTCTTTTACAAAAAAGAAAAATAAGAGTCAGTTTACTTTTAATTTGGGAGGTGTAAACTTGAATTCTGTAGAAGTGGTGAGAGATCTTGGGAATAACACTTGACAGTAAATTACATTTAGACACTCACATAGATAACATAGTGAATAAGGCCTTCAAAATGTTCGGTTTCGTTATCCGTTCTAGTACGCAGTTTAAACGACCTTCAACATATATGCATCTTTATAAAGCATTAATCCGATCACAGCTTGAATATGCTGTGCCCATATGGAATCCCTATTATGACAAGTATACCAATGTTCTTGAGTCTGGCGAAAAAAAAATCTTGCTATGTATGAATTATAAATGCTTTAACACATATATGTCTTACGAACAATTACTTAAAAAATAAAACCTACTAAGACTTAAACTTAGACAGCAGAAGCAATGTTACTCCATTATCTATGCCATAACCGATATGACTGTACTACTTTAGTTAATACGATTACCATAAAGGTTACCCAGCGCATTTCCGGAATGAAAATTGTTTGTTTGCATCATCCAAATGTCGAACCAACGCTAGTAAACGTTCGCCAATGCATGTAACATTGCACTGCTACAACTGTAACTTTAATAGTATTAACATCATAACTACTAAGTCCAATAAATTCCGATATATCAATGAACTAGTAACTATTTAATACTCGATGTCTAGTTTAAATTACATTTTTAAAATTGTAATATGTGGTAAACAGTGGTGATGGTAAAGTTAGTAACATAATTTTACAACTATAACTTTAATTGTATTGTGTCATTGTTTGTTTATCCAAATAAAGAGAAAAAATAAATAATAATAAATAAATACATCTTCAAATATTTGATAATAAGTTTATACAACAGGATGTGTTTACAGTACATTGTTTTATACCTAAACACCTACTTTAATTTAATGATATCCAGGCTTTTTATGGCCATTCAGGCATCATCTCATAACAAGTTCTTAAGATTCAATTCAGCGAAAGAAATGTTTAAAGCTTAACTAAATTAGCCGAGGTTCGGCCCTCTCGGGCACCCTCGCGTCAGTCGATCTCAAACAAGGATAACGGTCTAAGCCGAGCCTCCCTCTCGGGAGCCCTTGTGCTGATTGCTCACTAATAGAGGTCTCGGCTGAACGCCATAAGCGCTCGGTCTCAACTGGAAAAGCCCTTGGGCTAACAGCGGCCAATCAGCCCGTCAAAAATATAATGACTAAAATGAAAGAAGCTCAATATTACCAGATGTATTAAATTTAGAAACAAATTTAAAGAACTGATAAAGAGAGCGTGTACTATAACTTTCCGATATCTCTCAATTAATCCTTTATTAAGTGAGGCATAACGTCTCTGATAGTATAGCGTACTTTAATTAATAAAATATAAATCTGTTGATTACACAATGTTAATTTATTTAAACGTATTGTTATCGTGGTAAAAAATTTATAGGAAGATAAGTTAATGTTTAATAATTCTTGTAATATGAGCCGCTGTTAACTTGTGTTTAATAATACCATGCATTAGGGAAATGGATGGCATTATTAAACAGAGGTTTAAAAATAATCTCTAATGGATACCGAATATAACATTCGATATCCATTAGAGATTATTTTCAATGATATTATAACACCATCGTACCAACATAGCATGTTGTTTATACCAACACAACACCAAGTTAGTAGTTGTTATTGAGAATTGTGGCTGAACCAGCATATTCAGTTATTTGTAATATTGTAACCAAGACTCACGTCTTCAATTACATTTTTACAATAGTGCTATTTCTATCGCATATATTCATATTTGAAGTAAAATTAATATAATTATAGCTGATACATGCTTCGGTTTAGACATTTTCGCTGCCACGATCCTTCCCGATTTAAAATATTATATACAGACCCAAGGAACCAACGAAAGATAAAATGATGAGTAGTAATTACGCATATAGCTAATAACTACACTTTTAATATTATTTTTATAACATAAATTGTTCGACCAAAATCTATTATGTTTTGCTTAAAAGTAACCAACATTCATCTTGAATCGTTAAGAACATGCCATGGCAGTAAGTTTTTTAACGTATACCTATAATCACCAAACGGAAATCAGCAGCATCACGACCCCGTAACTAGTTCCTTGCTGTAACAGGAATGGATAGAATGGACAGAGGAATCATAAAAATATTTATTAAATAGTTATGATAAAATATATAAAAATCTTCTAAAGTAATGCTATCAAATAATGAGTTTTTTGATACGAGACTATTTGAGCTACAAAATAAATTAATATTATCACACAATCTTATGAAACAATGACAAAAGAAATAGGATGATTTAACTAAAATAAATAAATTCATTCATTTTTAAAAGTTATTTTTAAATACAAAATAACTCCTACTCTATCTCAAACACATGCAAATATCAGGAGGTATTCTGAAGATCAAGTAAATCAGTAATTCTTGGGGTAGCCTGTTCCATTCTTTAACAGCGGCTTCTCTGGTCTCTGACAGGGTGTGTGACGATTTCAAACAGCTCACTTAAGAGCACCCCATGCGTGTTCGATCGGGTTCAAACTTAGCGAGCTGGCCGGCAAGTTTAATCATGAGATGTTATGCTGTATGTTATGATGTTCTGGAGAATGGTGTTCACTAGTTTGTCCCGATGTGCAGGCACATTATTATCGACATAGACGAATATAATTTGTCCTAAGCAATTTTCAGCTTAGTTGGGAGTGGTTAACTGGAATATTAGTAAAGTTAATATTCTTTTTTTTAATAACAAAAAACTTGCGGAACGGTTCAGTGTTAATTCTTTGTTTTTCCGAGTACCCAGGTTTATCCAGACACGGCCACGTCGATTATCTGGATGAGTACTGGTCCGGGTTTCATCAATGAATAGGAAATTTTCCCACATGTCTTTCTCCTCATCTACTTCGCTTTGATACTGCTTCACTTATTATTATCTACGTTGTCATCTTTGCTGTGTGTTCTGTGTTACTCTCCAGGACCTCATTACTCGTTATCCAAACTTATGTAAGCCATCCCGAATGGTTTGAGCGCCAATTTCACGTCTCAAGCTGCAACTGTGACCTGATTTAAGTGGCGTTGACTATTGGATCGTCAGGCGGGCTGTCGGTAGTCTGATATAACGCTTGTAATCAACACTAAGAACAGTTGGGCGGCAACTACGACGTTGATAATCCAAGGTACACGTGCTCTCGTATCTCTGCAATGTTACGAAGCAAGTTTATAGGTTTGATGACTAAATGAATAAATTAATTTTTAAAACTAAGAAAAAATGCTTAAAATCTAATTTTAAAGATTTTCAGCATATACATATGTAATCTCAGTTTTTTTACGTGTGAACGCAAACTTTTTTAATAAGTGCAAGGCTCTGTTACTGTGTTATTCATCAAAGTTTTATCACATTTCTCAATTAAGTATGTATATATATAATAACTCCTAAATTACCTTATCCATTGTCACCATTATTATTTAATATTGTAGCGCTGAACATTTTCCATTAATTTTCAAGATGTATACATTTCTCAATAAACGGATGAATTTATGTTATAGTGTATATAAGAACTAAAAATATATGTCAAGGTACTATTAAACTAGGTGTTTGCTTAAATAAGTTTAATAGTTATTACTAACTTTCGAAATTTCCATGTTGTTAAAATGATATAGATACAGCTGTAAAAGGTAAATTATATTATTCACATTAATACCTAATTGCTTCGCTTGTTTGTGCATGCATTGATATATATTTGATGAGAAGATTTGAAACAGTTTCCCAAAGGCCGCTCATCCAAATTGAATCCGTTGATTGACCTCTAGGTTGGAGTTGGACTTTTCTAACCGGACTATTTGCCCTACTCGTCTACAACTTCGAGCATAGTATTCAAAACAACAATCGCTGTAGGTGTGACATGGATGTTAAAGATTGTCTTCGTCTTGTCTTCCGGGATATGATACCACCCTGTTCAACACCTTTCTGCAGTTCCGTAAGGAGTGTACTGTATAGACAATACAGACAGTAAGGCCAATTTGGCTCCGCAGAAGGGACTGAAGCACCGCCCAAAATTCAACGAAATCTAACGCATATACGCAATCTCATAGTCCACATACGCCAAACACAGAGGCATATTAGTAATTAATCCAGAGTCGCCTTCCTTGAAGAACAATACCTTCACTCGTCCACTCCACGCCTCTGGCGTAGAAATGTCATTGAGGGTGGAATTTAACAGTTTATGGAGAACTTGAAGCATCGGTCCTCCACCAGCTTTCAGCAGCTCTGCTTTAGCAGCCATTTTTAAACTGCTTGTGGGCCATCTTAATATTGCCCAGACTGACGTCGAGGATTATTATTTATTTATTAAAAAGGCACAATTTCTTTTTGTAGCCTATAGTGACTTGTTACAAGATCCGAGTTTATTTATGTGCAATTTTACTTGATTCCATTATATTTCTTGTTTTGGTTTTTGATGACTTTACCTAAACCTAATTCATGTGCTAAATTTATAATAACATAGTTTGAATACGTTCGGTAAGAAGTACGGTCTATGAAGATTATGGGATTGTGCATCTATACAAAAACCATCTAGCACAAGTTAATAATACTGCTAGGGTTCTTAAAAGAAATAGAAGATTTTTGTTGGGATATAAATTATTTTTAATTATTGTTATAAATTGATATTATAATTATTATAAATTATTTGATGCACCTTATTTTTAATTATACATTCTAAAAGAGTCCTTAAGAGAAAGGTTCGGAAATTGAAACCAGCTGCTTGATGCATTTGTTTGAATAAAGCAAACCACCACGTGGCTTCAATAAACATTTGAAGCATTGATTAAAATGCACGATTAAATATGTTTGATTGTGTATTGGTGCAGCTGTCATTGAATAGTTGGATGATTATTGGAAGTGGGATTATATGTTATGTATTCTTACAATTTTATTTGTAATAATATTAACCTGTTTAACTATATACTAGTCTTGCTTTTAATATATCTAAATAAGAAAAACAACAGTTGCACTAAAAAAACAAATATTATATTTATTTAATTTTAAAATACAATTGAATATTCCTAAACAAATAATTTAATACAAAGGATAAACGTTTTTTTTATTTTTGTTGTTTGGGAATTTGAAAAAAGAAAAATGCTTTTCTTTTTCAAATTCCCATGCATGTGATCAATATAGTGAAAAATAATACCGATTTACGCTATAACTGACATATACTAAAGACAAAATTTCTAGCGTAACACAAACCATAACCTACTTTTTATACAAATAACGGTGTAGCTTGCGGCTGCCTATCGATCACAATGAAATATTTTGCTCTTACTTATTCTAATTTGACTCCAGCATTTGACGGTCTATAAGTGATTGTTATTGTGTGAGAGACGATTGACTTGATTAATTCTTTGATTTCAATTTGATCAAATATTAAACTTATATAGGCGTTAACTCTATTGGACTGTGAACTCTTATCAGTAAATAAATATTGATGGGAGTGTAAAAAACTTCATTTACCTATTAATGCCATTATCGGTAAACTTTCGTTAAAATTATATGGTGTGTCATGTTTCAATTTGTTAAATGAGATTTTCTTTCAACAGTTTAATGTTTTTATTGTGATGGATACTTATATCAATATTTAATAGAACTTAACTTCACGTCACTTATTACTTGTATTCTTTAAAACCCCCACATATAGCAATTTTAAGTTAATATAATATAATATTTTTTTACGCTTTGTATTGTGTAATTTTATTACGCAGGGACATTTTGCTATTTTTATTGAGTAACGGGTGCAAACGACCTAGGGTGAACGCTGCTCGATTCCGGACGCGGTTTATATGCGGTGAGTCTATCATCTAATGTGACGTCGAAGTATTTGACTGTCTTTTCCCAGGGGATTGGACGATCAAATAGCTCTGTGGTTGAGAGATACGGCGTTTTATTGCGTCGAGAGAAGTACATAGCTGCACTATTGGTGGGGTTAACCTCGATCCTTCATTTCCGAAACGATTTCCTAAGGTGATGGCTGCGGTTTGTAGGCATTTACAGATAGCGTCTGGTTTGAATCTAGATACGTCAGGTCATCCGAGGCCAGTGTCCTCGGTGAAAAGGAATGGCTCTACACCGCGAGTGCACGGTATGTCGTTGGTGTACAGAGTGTAGAGAAAGGGACCTAGAACGGAGCCTTGTGGTACTCCGGCACGAATGGGGATGTGTTCCTTCGATACTTTGGAGCTCGAGATTCTTCGTCTAAGAAGGCGGGTGGTTTATTGGAACGCGTTAAAATCCCTAAAACGAGGCTGCCTCCCGCGTTGCTTGAGCCTCGTTTTGGGAAGTCGCCAGAAGGCGTATGTGGGTAGGTTCGATGTTGGAGAGGTGATTATCCCATTATCTCATCCCGTTGGTTTCTGTACTGGGCTACGCGTGATCGGACTTCACGCTGAAGGGTACGTAGCACCAGCCAGTTACTTCCAGTGGAATATAAGTCGTGGGCACAGTCTCTGCATTCTTGTGCCTCATTAGGTCCATCATGTCGTTCGGCAAGGTCTATCGATGGTCATCCTCCGAGGGAACCTGCCTCGAGCAATACTCGACGACGGTCTGGATGTGCCTAGTGAGGGCGTGAACTGCGAGGTTCGTGTCGTTTACTGAAGATATGTTCGACATACCGCGCACTCGCGGTGTAGAGCTAGCCCTTTTCGCCGATGACACCGGCCTCTATGTGTCTGGGTTCAAACCAGACGCTATTTGTAGACGCCTCCAATCTGCAGCCAACACCTTAGGGAAATGGTTTCGGAAATGGAGGATCGAGGTTAACCCCACCAAAAGTGCAGCCATGTACTTCTCTCGGCGCAACAAAACGCCGCATCTCCCAACTATAGAGTTATTTGATCGTCCAATCCCCTGGGAACAGACAGTCAAATACTTAGGCGTTACTTTAGATGAAAGACTCACCTTCGGTCCGCATATCAACCGCGTACGGAATCGAGCAGCGTTCGTCCTAGGTCGTTTGCACCCGTTACTCAATAAAAATAGCAAAATGTCCCTGCGTAATAAAATTACACTATACAAAGCGTGCATCCGACCCATAATGACATACGCAAGCCCCGTCTTTGCGCATGCTTCCCCGCGTCACATTCACCAACTTCAGGTAATACAAAATCGTTTCATGCGCAAGGCCACCGGTGCACCGAGGTTCTTGCGTAATGAAAATCTACACATAGATCTTGATCTGCCGACCATAGCTCAGTACCTGAAGCAGGCTTCCCGCCGATATTTCGACTCTGCCGTCACACACTCTATTCACCCCTTGATTGTAAGTGCCGCCACTTACAATCCCATCGCGAATCACAGATTCACCCGCGTCCGAAGGAGACCGAGGCACGCTCTCGATGACCCTGACGACGTGACTACCAGGGCCCAAGCCCTTCATAAAACACAACACACGTACATTGCACCCTCATCGCCCCGCCGACGGCGAGGGCGTCACAAACAAGGATATTCGCGATACCGCCATGTCACTGGTCTGTTCTCTCCAGTCCATACAGATAGAAGCGTCGCTGGAGTTTCTTGCGCCACTTCTTCTCCAGCGCCCACGCATTCTGAAGTGGTGGTACAGATAGCTAATAATCATAGCGAATTTAAAGAATCCTCTGTCAGAAGCAACTGACCGAGCCGAGGTTCGGCCCTCTCGGGCACCCTCGAGTCAGACGCTCTCGCGAAACAAGGTAACGGTCCAAGCCGAGGCTCCCTCTCGGGAGCCCTTGTGCTGGTTACCTATATATAGAGGTCTCGACTGAGTGCCATTAGCGCTCGGTCACCTCTCAACCCGGTGAACCTGTAAAAGCCCTCGGGCTAACAGTGGTTTCAGCCCGAAAAAAAAAAAAAAAAAAATGAAGATATGTTCCTAGAAATAGCATCTAGATGCGATGATATGGCTTCCCTCAGGTCGTTCCTGAGTCGGTGGCAGTCTACTATGGTTTTGGTGGAAGTTGGAAGAAGTGGAGGTTGGAGCTGAGGGCCCTAACCGAAGAAAAACGAGATGATAATCGGGAATAACCTTTAAAAAAATACCGTTGATGTTCTTGCAGGTGGCAATATCCAGCAAATCCGATGCGTGACCCAATGTATATGGAAAGTGGGTAGGCGTAGAGGGTGACACGCCATCGAAGTCGAGTGCGTCGCTTCGCAAGTTTAAAGCCAACCCTCGGGGGTTGATTTTAGCTACATTTCACCGAGTGTGCTTGTTATTGAAATCTGCTGCCAAAATTACTGAAATATCAAGGGCGCTCAAATAGCACGAAGCGCCACGAAGTCGCTTCGTGCTATTTGAGCTTCGCGTCTGCAAGGAAGATAGTCGGAATTATTGTCACTGGCATTAATTACTCTTTCGAAGTTTAGTTGCATGATGCGACTAAATTTCTTACTTTGTTTTACTTATTAGATTAAAACTTATTTTTAATCGTGTACTATACATACCAAAGTGTATAGTTGACATATTTCAGTGCCGTCGTTTTATTTCTTTGTTTTGTTTTTAATCTTTAATGAGGGGTGACAAAGCGCACGGCGTTGTCTGTTTTAATGTGTAAGCTGCAAAGCAGGCATCGCATAATTTTAATAGTAGGTAAAGGTACAGTGGTTGGGATTACTGGTTATGGTGCTGGATTTAGGTGGTGGGCAGTTAGCGTACGCATTTTAAAAAAGAAAGACACTAACTTTTTCTATGGCACACGCAATTTAGCAACATTTTATTGTTTTTTTGATTATGGATTTATAAAAACTAATGCTCGATTCCCTTAACTATATCAATAATCCAATTAGCACAAAAATCTTAAAGATTTATAATGACATATTAAATTTCTTATAGTAGAATGTTTTAGTTACATCGGTAATTATTTGACATATTTTATCGAATATTTCAATCAATAATTTTTATATCTCGTAATGACATATGGTCGAATGCCTTATCTTAGTGATGTCGCGACACGAAGCGAGTGTAAAACAGAATGCTTCGAGCAGCAAACTGGTTTTTTATTATTGAAAAACATTGTAAAGAAATATTTTTAGACTTTACGTAAGTGATAGAACTTAAAGACAGAAACTATGATATATGTTTAATAAAAACATTCACATTAATTTTGGTTATTTTTAACTTACATAAATACATATTATATATATAGTTACACTCGTGAGCAAAAATATTGACTTCAGCGGAATGCACGAGGTTGAATGTACACTTGTCCTAAATTATATTTTTTTAACTAAAATATTGAAGCTATATGTTTTGGCTTTTAAATAAGGTAAGTAAATGTTAACTTCTTCAAGAATACGACCCAAAAATATGTTGTTATTGGTAATCATCATGTTCGCACCGTTTTACAATAACCTCACAACAAGTCATTTACCTGACTTACCCTTGTGCTGTACGATGAAGCTGTAAGAACTACGCTAACAGCATCAACATCAACAGAAGCTAGATACCCTTGTCAGTTAGTCGTCAAACGTCAACCGGTTAACTTATACCTTACTATTAAACATCGAAAAATGGACACACACGGAACAAGGCCAGAGTCAGCCGAAAGTGGCTCGTGTGTTAAACATAAGCCAGTCTGCTGTGGCCAGAGTTTACCGTCTAACATAGCTTTAACTGAAGAAGCGGATCTGGCAGAAGAAGGTTCACATCAGAGAGGGATGACTGATTCATCGTCAGTACTTCAGAAATCGGGTAATCACTGGCGTTCAAGTCCTATCAGAGAAACGCGAGGAGCTGCTAAACAGTCAGAAGAAGGCTAAAGGTGGCTAACTTGACTCCAAAAAGGCTGGCTACTGGCCCTAAATTGACGCCAGCTCATCGAGCAGCCCGTCTACGTTACGCAAGAGAACTGGACCGACGAATAGTGGAGCTCTGTCCTCTTCTAAAATGAAAATAGAGTGTTTCTGGAGAGCAGCTATAGACAGCAACCACTCTACAGAGGACTTGGACAGTGTTTGCGCAGTGCTGCATAAGTGAAAATGTGGCATGTGGAGAAGGTGTGGGCAGGTATTTCAATGGAGGCAAAATCGAGTTGGTTTTCATCGAAGCTAGCGGCAGGTTTGGAGGGCCAGCTTGTATTCCGAACGATAATTAAATCCTATTGAGTATTCATGGGACGAGCTTAAAAGAAAAGTTCGGGCTAGAAATCCTGCACCATCTACGAGATTTGAACTCCAACTGAACCGAACTCGCTGTATGGCGTAATTAGGAGTAATTAGTATCAACTTTAATCAACTATAGTCAAAAAATACGTATGGTGTGAGTCGATATTTTTTTGCTCACGTGTTCTATATACATATATATATACATAAAATTACGAAATTTTTTCAGAGAATTACGAAGACTTACTAAATAAAAGAACATTTAAGGTTTCTGTCCGAATATTTAAAACATCTTTTGCGCACAATTTTAAACCATTTCTTTTTCCATTTATAATACAACAAGCTCATTAAAATATGTGACCTTAAAAAGAGACGAAAAAGATTCTTTCCGCTTCACTGTTGTACTGGACCTACAGTGAATCAGAAGATCTAGTCGCTGTAAAATAGGAAAAATCTGATCGCTTCATATCGATATGAGATCAATAGTTATTGAATGTTGCTCGCACTTACACAAACACTCACAACTAAACACACTCCATACTCACAAACGCCCACACATCATATGCACACACACATATACACTCTCACATAGTTTTATTTTTCTTTCATTTAAATTGTTTTATTATTTTATTTAATTATTTTCTTTCTTTTTGGGCTAATGTTACGTTGATTATTTTGTAACTCTCGTGTATTTTTTGTCTTAATTTCATTTAATTAACAATTATTCCTTAATGTAATATTGTCTTATTTGCTACAATTTACCGCAAATATAATAACTAATTAAATACAATATAAGCTAGCACAGCTTATATTGTCTTTTGTTCGGCAGGCAGTCAATATATACATATAATAAAATCAAAATTTGAAAGATTTTCATTTGTTTGTCTGTGCGTTTATGCACACTAATCTCTAGAATGGCTGAACCAATTTGGATTTGGTTTTCAATGTTTGTTTAGCATAAAATAATAAAATTGCATAAATGGTGTGTCAATTTTAAAGTGCGTCTCCCGCGGGTGGGTGGTATGGTATATATTTGCACATATAAAACGCAAGCACAGCTAATTGTTAATATATTTGTACATAAAAAAGGTTTGATATTAATTTTTTTTCAATTTTATAATTATTCGACAGACTTCTTTTTTTGTTCGTTTGTATTTTTTGTCGGCTAACAACGTGACAGAAAGTAGAGATGCGTTTGATTGATGACATCGTTTACTTCTTAAAGCTCTGGGTACCTCAAGGAAACGATACACCCGCTTAAATGTACGGTCACATGTGCCGACAAAGTATGCGTTAAAGGTACCATCGGTTGATGTTTTTTTAAGCGTAAAGCGAAGTAATTACCCTAATCTTAAACCAAAATAAAATATTTTTACTTTTTGCATCAGTACTTTTATTATACCGTTACCGGTACCGTTAGACATGAAATACATTTTCTCATTTCAATAGTTACACCTGAAATAATTTTTACATGAAAAAGCGTCTTAATCAAAATTCTATTTCTATCTGGTAGAAAAAGGTTATATAAAATTGTTCCATTAAAAAAAAAGATAGTTAATTTCAACCATTCTTTACATTCCAACCTTCTTTCTGTCTCTATCTTCAAATTTTCACAGTATTTTTTTAATTTAATGGCAAATTTTTTGATAATTGTAATTTTGGTGATTATAGAAGTGATTTGAGTTTGGATAAAAAATCCATTATAAGATTGACGTCAATAAACCTAGTAAAAGTACTAGTACCACAAATATACGATCATAGAAGCCTCAGAAGTTGAAACACAGAATCTAGATACAAAGATCAATAGCCTGAAAGTCAGTGTATTGTTTTGACGTATCGTATTGATACTGTGGGTACGTTAATACCATTCAAATCCAACACGTTTGTTTGAAGTGGCACTGAGGCGCATCACCGCCTTTTGTATGTTTAAGCTTGAGTAACTTTCGAAGCAAGCAAAAAAAGGCGTGTGTAAATAAGTTAATCGTATTTACCATAGCTAATGTATTTTAAAAGTCTGCACACGAACCATAATAAATAAGACTTTATACGATAACGTGATAAATATAAACTTATAGTATATTATTCAGACATATAATATATAACATAAACAATATGTGTTTTGACAAAAGAAAAATCAAATAATCTTTAATATTATTTTGGTGAGTTCATTCAATTTTTAACTGATAATCGCGTCGTGATAATATATAATGGGAACCAATTCCCAGGAGTATACTAATAATAGTGTTAGTATTTATTAAAATATTAATAAATCACTAACACTATTATTAGTACAACTTGATACTTAGTACAATTATCGGTCTAATTTCGTTATCCCATGGCCATTTTCCATTCAGGTTATGATAATTAAATATTAAATTATTTACAAAATAATAACGGACATAACTTAAAGCAAGTCTTTTTACCCTACTTAGTTAAGTAAATGATTATTTAAACTGATTTATTTTATTATACCTATAGGATATCTGCAGGTAAATACAAGATGTATGGGTCTGCTAAATCGGAAGAGAACCATGCCCTCACAGAATACCATCATAACACTGATGTGTTTCGTATGGTGAGAGTAGGAATCCGTGGAACCAATTACAGGGAACGGGATATTTCATCTCAGTCATCAGGGATAAATAACAATGCATGTGCATCCTAAAAAAATATTGAATTTGCTTCATGGTGGGCCGTCATTTGCTGTCTATAATACTATAATTACTAGTAAAAAAACTTCTTTGAATCGGAAAGAAAAAGCCAATCGGCAAAATGGTTCTTTCCTTTTGATGTCCTTTCTTAACATTTGTCGTTAAGAAAAGTCGGAACACCGGCAAGAAAATGGTTGCTTTTTTTACGGCAAATCAGGGCATTACATTACAGTGTCTCTTGAAAACAAAAGATTGCACTGGAATTGCAGATTAGTACGTCAACAATTGATTGCCCAGAATGTTCGCAAAAAGTGTCCTCGCAGCAATATCATCCGTCACCGCGATAACGCGTCTGCACGTTCCTCTAAGATAACGAGTCATATTTGAAGGCCTTAAATGTGGAACTGGTGACGCATCTTCCATACAGCCTTGACCTCGCACTTTTAAATATCGAAAATTTAATATACGCTTAGAGATTTACGATTTACAAGGCTGGAAGCGGGGGTAAATGCGTTCCACGAATCCATTGAAGCTCCAACGAATGCAAAAATATCTGAATAGTGATAGCATATATTTCGAAAAAATATATATCTGTAAACGTCGTTTCCCACGTGACACGCCAGTGACGCTTCAAGTACTCTAAATAATCAGCTACTTATTGCAATGATCCTTAATAGCCAGTTTTTTAATTCTCCCAACTGGAGATACTTCATTTCGGTGTCCGAGGGAGATGGCCAAATTTTTCCGCTGTCGGCAATAGCAATTTATGTCCCAAGCTGGTTACTTCTATTCTTTCTTCTCTATTCTCACTCTCATTTGTAATGCTACAGTGTCCATATTTCTATTTCTGATTGGTACAGGCTCACACTAGGAGTACCTCAGGGTAGCGTGACCTCTCCTATTTTTTTTTATTTTCATAAACTCGAGAGATATCCCGCGTCACTGATAGTACACCTACACCTATCTTCGATCTTATCGTACATGCTTTACATCGGATTAGGAAAGAAGAAAATGACTTCGCAGTCTAAATCAAAAAGGTCAGTCTAAACAATCTGAATAAGCAATCGGTCAAACAATATAGAATCGACCCAATTTTCTCGGGTCATGACAAGCGCATCGTGACTTCAGGCATGTTATAATCAACAACGTTGCCTGTCGTAAGGTCAACAAGAATTTTGCTTGTATATTATTCAATCGTTATATATGGTACTAGTAATTTTTAGTAAATAGAATATTTGTAAATAAATGTTTGACTTAAAAGATCAATTATAAAAAGATTAATATTAATTATAAATTGAAGAGTTTTAATTAAAGGTACATATTTTACATTCACCATAGGGTAAGCGATCGGTTTGGTCCATGATATCAATATCTATCCAAAATAAAGCATCAGTCATCGTACTAAATAACCTTGACTTGACAATTGGAACTCTGATTGATTTTACTCCCTACAATTATACGATACGCAGAATCTCTTAGTTACATCCGCGGTTAGAAAAAAAATCACAGTTTAACGCTTCCACTGCAGGGAATCAGAACATAGACATTCCACAAAATAATAATCCGTGTTTTTTAGTAAAATCACTTTACAAATATTAACTTTTACGCATAGCTTCACAATGGTATCGCCTGACAGTGAACGCTGGGTACTTCAAGAACAAAAAGAAGCATAAAAGTGTGAAACAGTAAATACTTGATATATTTAACCGATTATGTTCTCCTAGCCAATTTCAACTGTAGCGATATCTCCTCTTTGTTTATTACCAGATGATATCAACTACGTTGAATATTTTTTATGATGATGAAGTCCTCCTGGTCGATTCCAACCGCACCTATATTTGCTAATTATTGCCAAATGCCATAAACTGCGTAGTATATTTTATAGTGCCATTAGCATTTGCGCAACCACAGATACACTCACGCGTCGTCCCCTTCCCTTTTCTGATATAATGCATATGTAATAAGATCGAAAATTTAATCCGTTAGACAACTGACTGGCAACTGATTGAGTTTGAGGTTCGACACTCTCGAGTCAGTTACATCCACGCGCAGGTTAACGGTTAAAGTTGAAGCTGCCTTTCGAGAACCCTTGTACTAGTTAGCCATAAATAAAGGTCTCGGCTAAATTCCCTAATCGCTCGGCCACCGTTCAACCAGGTAAAGCTATAAAAGTCCTCGGGTTTACTGTGGCATAAAGACAGAGTCATAAAATGTTCAGATATAATGTCACGGGCACGGGACACAATACACGACACACCCAGACCTGAAAACCATCAACTTGTGACCCGCAGCGCAGTAGCCACTAAACCACGTGGCCAGTAATTAGCTATTAGTAAATGATTAACTATTAAGTAACGCTTCTGCGTTGGATTCTTTTTCTCAAAAATGGGGCGTTGGTCCAGTAAAGATTGGGAATCTATGTTTTAGAGTAGAAGTTCCCAGAGTTTTTTTAATATTATGCTTCCAAAATTTAGCTTCCGGTGGACCGGTGCAGCTACATTTCTACTATATTCCGAAAACTCGATAAAAAATGTAAAGACTAACTATGGAAATTTGCGTTGCGGATGAGTTCCAACAACGAATTAATAGTTTTCGAAAAAAAAAGGGAGAATTGATTTGTTAATTAATTGATTGATTGTGCTGTGAGTAAAAAAAGTAAAAGTAAAGTGGGCCAATCAAAAAAGTGATTCCATACAAGAACCACTGCACAAATTCTCACTTATTTCATTTAGAAAACTCTCCATTGTAGTGGTCTTTTTTTGTGTTATATTTATTCAAATATGTAATTATTACACTATTAATTATTATTGTTATCATATTACATTGTAATTTATATATGTATTAAAATTAAACATTAAAAACGTAACGTAACTTCTACACTGACAATCACAAAATAATCATAATTTGAATGTTTATATAATTAATATTTGGCTTCAATTTTGTTAGAAATAACCGCAATTCTCCCCGTTCCGTGATATTCAATCTGCTCCTTTTTTTGTTAAAAGGTTTGTAATGACACTAAAACTTTATTCGACAAGATATGACGAGAGAAACGCTATTAAAACCTGTCTCGCAATTCCCCGCAGTCCAGGATATTTTTCGGGTATTGTTGCCTGCAGCCAAAATGGTTGATACCCTCTTTTCAATTTCACCTTCAACTCCTCATTAGTGCTAAGCTCGAGTAGCTCCTCCTGTAATATCACATTCTCCACTTCCGCTCCATCAAATGGATTTATGATCCATGGTGGTATTTCCATCGTCAGAATATCTTCAAATCTGATTTTGAAGTCATCATGCAGAGCAAATAAATGTTGAACGTATACGTCTGAATATCTTCAAAATCAAACAAGTTCATGCAAGATTGCAAGCACATACTCCACAAGCCGTATTTTACACATATGAACAAGCGTTGCGGACGGCGGCGGCGGCAGCGGCGAGGCTTTACAAATCTCGACACGTTGTATTGAATATGGAAGTTTGCAAGTTTTTACAAGTAACAGCCGCTGAGCTTTTTAAAATATTATCTACCTACATTGATAGGTTAAGTCAAGCCAACATTTTAGTTCTTCACTATCGAAAGCAAATACATTTTCGTGGACGACTTACGAATTGTGAACCGCCATTTATTGTCACGCCAACCTAGACCCTCGTCGAGTCTCCCTTGGACTCCCAGGGGTCCACTTTGGGAACTAAGGATTTAGAGACACATAGTAAGCGTATAACTTGTTAGTCAAGTCAATTCATAAATGTTGTGTAATAAGTTGCTTTACCCATCAAAATAATATATAAAAATACATGTGTTAACATTCTTAATGAGCAAGCACTTAACTCGTTTAAAATCATCTTAGTAATCTGTTCAAGAATATATACACTTATTAATGTGTTAAGTTTAACATTAATCGCTTTGAAGAGGCGGTTGCTTTTATAAGCTACAATTATTTATCTCTCAATATGAATGAGAGATGGTGAGGGTTCAGATTATAATAAATGTTTTCGTAATAAACTAAACCAAATACTATCCATAAATCCGCGCAAAGACAGGCATACACACATATGTATATATGTATAGGATGTAAATATATATATATATATATACATGCATACATATATATATATATATATATATATATATATATATATATATATATATATATATATACATATAAAACCCACTGTTGAGCATAGTTCTGCTCTCTACGGTTAGTGTTAGAGCATAGTCAACTACGCGACTCCACTGCTTATTGGCAGGCTTTACATGTCTTCGAATTCGAATGAATTCTTTAGATATGTAGTTTTTCATACGATGTATTCCTTCCCCGCAGAAGGCGTAACAAATTAGCTCTTAAAACTAAAAATAGCAATCAATATCATGTCCTGTATATCGACGATAAGCACCGAGCTTCAGGACTTGTTTTATAATACGCGACAGAGTTGATTTCTCGCGATAACATTTTTTGCTACCTAATGGGGTTTCGCCGAATTCTATCTTTAAAAGCATTAACAGCCTTTGTAGTTCTAACAGCACGTGGCCGCCCCGATCTTTCCTGGCGGTGGAGGAAGTGTTGTTGTATGTTGATAGTACGATATACGAACATACGGCTGATACCAAGCTTTTGAAGTGTCTGGAATATGACCGACGGCTTTATACCCACTTTGTGCAAGGCGATCACTGCAATCCTATTTTCTTTAACATCCCATTCCACATTGTAATTTGATAATGAACACGAAAAAATATGTGAAATTGCGCAAAATCGAAAAAAGTTTTTAAAATAATATACATGTTCCAAATTCAAAATAATTAAAAAGTTGAAAAATGTTTTTATGTAACAGTATTTATATCATTTATAGACTATAGTTATATAATTTATATATATACGGGTACAATTTACATATTTATATAATTTTTATAATTTATATGAGTCGAACTCACGGTCATAATGCAGCACCCAGCTCGACTAGGCAAGGCATTTAACACAATTCGTTTATAATGAATCCGTTATTTAAATTTAAACCGTTTCCTTCATCCGCACCCTATGTCAGGATTATTGGAGAGTGGCTTTTGTAATAAATACCAGAAATAAACTGGCACTTCTTGGAATATTATATTATATTCTTGGATTATATATATATATATATATATATATATATATATATATATATATTTCTCATTATTCATTACGCTGTATTAGCATCTCATAATCAAGAAAAATTTACGCTGTCATCCCTGCAAACAAAGATGAAATGTCATCAATCATAGGGTCTAATTTTATAATGTTATAATGTGAAACTGTGGGGGTTAAATACCATATCTTCATAACCAAAGCTACCTACGTCTTTACTCACGATAATATGGTATTAATTCTTACAACTCATGTGCCTTATTGTCAAGAACATGCAGCACGTCTTTTATGATTTTACTATTTAATGAACGTTGTAAATTCAATGTTTAAATTAAAATAAGGAACTTTTTCTTAAAAATATACTTACCAAGGAAATGTAATTTAAGCAAAGTTTTACATTAAGTTACAAAAAGTTATAAACTGAGGCATAGTTTTATTAAGTACCACGGTTGATAAAAATGTCATCCAGAGATTACTTTAAATCAAAAACCGGTTAGTTACTCGGTGCCCTTTTCAACACATGTTCGTATCGCATTAATAAGATAAGGCATTCTACCATATGTCATTATTAGATATAAGAAGTATGGATTGAAATGAGAGATTAGCCCAGCTGTCTCTTTAAGGCGCTTCCGCTACAGAAGGAACAAACTTTGAATAGAATATCAGTTTTTGTTGTACATATAAATGTATTAATTATTAAAACAAAACCTAATGGTATTCCAACAGAAAACCATTAGGTTTATTTGAATAAGTTTAAAAAATAATTAACGTTTGGACAATATTGTGCTATTTGTAATGAAACCTGATATACAAATTATTTTCTACAATGCATTTTATAAAATAATTTAAATTATTTAAAATAATAAATTAAAAAAATATTTTGTGTTAGTTTTTCGCGAAACCGCGATTGATTTCTAGATGATATAGAGTTGATATGATATTTTAAAATATATATATATATATATGTATAAATCGCCAATTTTTCTATGTTCAATTTAACAAATTAAATACTTTTAATATGTACATGCTGAGAATCATTTTTCTTATTTTTTTTAATTGTCGTACATACGCATTTCCTGTACTCAAAAAGCTTTATAACATACGATAATCCAATAAAAAAAGCACGTAACTAAATTCTATGTATACACAGTGATAAAATTGGTGATATTTCTGCGAGTCGGCGTAGAACAAATAAAAAATGATTAACTTGTTAACGTTGCGATCAATCTCAATTACTTACTAGTAAAAGTAATTTCATCAGACTTCTTTTTAATGTACAATAATTTTTCACTATTTTACAAAATTCGATTCAAACTTATTTTGAATCTTATAATATGTAGCTTACATATGCATCCTAAGTATAAATTCGCATTGAATACACGTTGGCAAAGGACTGCATCGTCTGCGATTATTGCGTGTAAACAAACCGATAATGTTTTATGGCCGCAATATTTTGCTTTTGACGCGTTTTTCTTTAAATATCTTGGAATAAGGCATTAAGAGTTTAGTATTTTCTAAAATATATGATCTCAAGGGAATGCAAAACCATAGCCACAACAAAACAATAACGAAGATTCATCAGTTGTGTAGCAGTCAACCAACAAAGAGTAATTTGTCTCGATAGGATCTCCCTACTAGTTGGGTTATTAATCATTATTCGGTACGCCCATAGCGAGACAGTGATACCAATGGAACATCATCAATACAGCACATGACCTGAGTGGCTGATCAGTCAATGTGACATTCTATTAGGCCCTGATTTCGAAAAATACGTGAACCCAACATCAAAACACCATAAATTATACAACATAAGTGAAGTTTTCTGACGCAATGTCAGCGTCATTGAAATAATCACAAGTGTTCTAAGATAGACCTACCATGGCTAAAGCGCATGCATTGCATGCATGCATTGAGATGATTCTTCACACAACACTTGTGCAAAATAGTAGGGTGGTGCTTCTATATGACGAGTCCCGCAAACCTTTGACACGAATACCTACTTTGCAGGATCAATTACCGCCAGTGATATGACTTAGGGGCCTTTAAGAAGAGCCTGCTTTCTTAAAGGCCGTCTGTTATCATCAGTTTCTCAGATTACATACGGCAGTCATCACTTATCGTCTGAACCCCTTGTCTGCCATCCACCAATTCTATAAAAAAACAGTCGGTCGAGTATCGATGATGTGACAGTAAATTTTAGTACTCCACCGCAGAGATGTCAACGCATTTGCGTTTTAACTCCGGAATGCAAATCTTTTCTTAGGTCCTCAGACATAACTGCGTTATCTGTGGTTTTGTATTCTTAATTATCGTTCTACATTTTTAGTTATGATGATAAACATTTCATAATTAATATTACTTATAAAAATTTCGCCGTGCTTAACGCTATGTGCGCACTCTATTATACTCCTGTTACACTGGAATAAATTAATATTATTTTTATTTGCCGACTATGTAAAGTAGAGAATTAATAATCTAGACCTAATGAAAAGATATCTTTGAAGTATGTGCAAATTACGAACTACGGGTGGTCCGTCTGATGCAGTATTTTTTGCAGAGCTCTATAATAAAAGCTTGATAATCAAAAAATTGAATCTTAAAATATTTTTATAGATGAAATGCAATTTATTTTTATATTATATGGTTAAAATTCCTCGTTTAAATCGAATGTGACGATATTTGAGACTATCGATATAATGTATGTATGTTGATCCTGAAGCATTACGATTAAACACGTTTGTAATACATTAAAGAATATTTTTTCCTAAAGTAAAGGACTATTCGTCCTAGACTAGGAATCAAGATACAGATACGTAATCACCACGGATAGCTTTTATTTCTCTTTAGTTAAAAGTCTCGTTAGCAGTTATTGATACAGAAGCAATAAAAACAACAATTAAGATATTCTGCGGAAAAAGGGTCTTCCGTTGGTCACACTGATCTATCCAAATTAAAGAAAGTTTCAAACTCTTATGTTACTCCGTTACGTAGTAAATTCTTGAGATCAGAGAAAACTTGAATGTGCCATTCTACTACACGAACTACGCAAGGTTTCTGGACAACTCGTTTTTATGCAAGCTTATCTCTAACATTTATACTCCCTTAATCCCTGCCAGTTATTATCACACATCTACAGTCTAAAGTAGAGCGCTTCCATATTAGTAATTGGATTCCCGGAATCCATCACTCTTACCTTGTTTACTCTCGGATAAGACGAGTAAGCGATTGGTGGCGGAAGATCCTTTTCAATATACTCACCGAGCAGAGTATGCGTTCACCCAATACGCTTGCCTGGATGCGGAGATTTATCGCTATCGATTTATTGGAAAGGCCCATATAGTGATACCTAAAGGTATTAGACATACATTGACCACCAGGTAAGGACGTGATTATTCCCGGTCAAACTGACCCGTTCATGTAACGGCGAGAAACAAGAAGTTCAATTCTACCAATCTAAATTAGATTAATGATCTGGATCTAAATAGGTATGTGGTATAGAACTGGTGTTGCGAGTTATCGTGGATAGCGGTGATGAGCTGCTTTGTCCTTTGCCACCTATTCTATAAAAAAATAAACTATTCTAAAGGTTGCATTCATATATGGTATTAAATAAATATTTGTCTCTACATAATTTATATTGGAAAGGAAACGTTATTAATTGCTCTTTAATTCTCTCTAGCCTCTAGCTCTCGCTATGACTGCACCTGCGGCGTATATTGAAATTTCTAAGAACCCCGCGCTGATATATATATTTTATTAATATAGATTATCAACTTTACGAGAAACTTTGAAATTGATAAAATGTATTAATTTAAGTGACTTCATAAATGTTAAGAATTAATTTAATTAAGAAATAATTTACGTGACTTCATAAATGTTAAGATAATTTAAATGAAATATGACATGTATTTATTAATGGAAAAACTAGTAAGAAGTTCAAAATAACCTATGGCCGACAGTAAAATAAAATTGATATCGTTTTAAATAAAATAAGAGTGATAAAGGTCTGAATAGTAAAATAAAAACCTTTTAAATAAAATCAAAGTGGTGATAAAATTGTGAAGGGTCGAATAGTCCTTATACTAGCATGGAATATAAAACTAAGATATAGATATATAAAGTACACGGCGTGCAGCTAAAGAAACTTTTAAAAATATCTATCAAATTATACTTTTCTGGTTAAAACACAACTAATTTTCAAATAGACAGTTCCTTCTACTTCGATACAGTTATCTATCTGTACAAGAAAAAATTAAACATTTGTCATATCCTTGTCGTTTATATATATAATACATTAAATACAATAAATGTAACTGTATATTAGATATGAAGCCGTGATTGATGGTTCGTATTGCATGAAATTACATAACAAAATTATATGTATGTTTCATCATTCAATAAAAATATATGTAAATTATAATTAGCCGAAATTGGAATGTCAAATTTATTATTTAAAAATCATCGAATACAATAATTTATTATGACCACCCACTGATACTACGCATAGTAACATCAAAACAAGATAAACCCGTTTAGTTAAGGTTGAATTGATACATTTATTGACATGGCATTTTATTTACCGAATAACGACGGTCGTCACACCGACCGACTAGTGAACTTAGTACTACAGGAATTAGTTACAATTTTTAGTAGGAGCAATCATCGCTGAACATATGTCTACCTAAACCACAGAGATCGCGATCCAGAGTCTACCTGCATCCATCGATTCCGTTCCGACATGCATAGGTTGTCACTCAATCTAGTAAGAAGTTCAAAATAACCTATGGCCGACAGTAAAATAAAATTGATATCGTTTTAAATAAAATAAGAGTGATAAAGGTCTGAATAGTAAAATAAAAACCTTTTAAATAAAATCAAAGTGGTGATAAAATTGTG
This sequence comes from Teinopalpus imperialis, assembly GCA_029286865.1. Lineage (NCBI taxonomy): Eukaryota > Metazoa > Arthropoda > Insecta > Lepidoptera > Papilionidae > Teinopalpus > Teinopalpus imperialis. The sequence continues at coordinate 1,998,511 of JAGSMU010000023.1, read as the reverse complement.
AAGGGTCGAATAGTCCTTATACTAGCATGGTATATAAAACTAAGATATAGATATATAAAGTACACGGCGTGCAGCTAAAGAAACTTTTAAAAATATCTATCAAATTATATTTTTCTGGTTAAAACACAACTAATTTCCAAATAGACAGTTCCTTCTACTTCGATACAGTTATCTATCTGTACAAGAAAAAATTAAACATTTGTCATATCCTTGCCGTTTATATATATAATACATTAAATACAATAAATGTAACTGTATATTAGATTTGAAGCCGTGATTGATCGTTCGTATTGCATGAAATTACATAACAAAATTATATGTATGTTTCATCATTCAATAAAAATATATGTAAATTATAATTAGCCGAAATTGGAATGTCAAATTTATTATTTAAAAATCATCGAATACAATAATTTATTATGACCACCCACTGATACTACGCATAGTAACATCAAAACAAGATAAACCCGTTTAGTTAAGGTTGAATTGATACATTTATTGACATGGCATCTTATTTACCGAATAACGACGGTCGTCACACCGACCGACTAGTGAACTTAGTACTACAGGAATTAGTTACAATTTTTAGTAGGAGCAATCATCGCTGAACATATATCTACCTAAACCACAGAGATCGCGATCCAGAGACTACCTGCATCCATCGATTCCGTTCCGACATGCATAGGTTGTCACTCAATCTAGTGGGAAGGTCGTCCTCTCGCTCGCGGTAGTTAAAACAAAATTGCCATTTAAGCCAACAGTTACACCAAGACCATTTACATCAGCACGAACAATCATGGTTAAACTATAGTATAAAAATAAACAATGACGCCTCAACGGCGAAGACCAGGAGCTCTCTGCTTATCTAACTGCAAAAGCTAAGACTAATGATGAGCCAGTACAGTCTCGGACTCTTGCAGTCAAGAGTGACCTTGTTTACAAGCGTACTACATATGGCCCCTTCGGCGCAACGTCAGATAGCTAAGGCTACTTTAATAATAAAAATTTTACTATTGCGGATATTAGATTTTTGTTTTATAGTTTACTTAACACTACAAGTAATTTAATTTTATTTATTTTACAAAAACCACAGCTTAAACTTACAGCCAAAAAGGGATTCATTATTTAAACAGACAGCACATTAAAAGCAAACAATGGTTAAATTTTAAAATACAATAACATTTTGTGAAACCAAATCATTAGATATAAAAATGAGGATGAGATTAATATTTATATCATTCATTTTATTGCTAACATCATAGTTAAATATAATTAAATAGCTGACTAAGCTCTTTCCTGGGTCTCAAAACTTTTTACAGCGAGTGTGTTGAGATAATAAGTCTTTACCTATGAAATTGCCGTTTTGTATGAAATAAGTTAAAGTATTTTTTTTACAAACTTTTTTATTTATTTTATTCAAAGTAATCACACATGTAATGTATTAGTGGTAGTTTATTGGTGCCCTTCTTTTAAAAATCAGCTGGACGGCAACAAATTCTTCAAAGGCATTTTGTACTGCCTCTCGGGGATCTTTGTCCAAATTTTGGATAAAGAAATAGTCAGTCGGGCAAGGTCTGGTGAGTACGGTGGATGAGGGAGAGCTTCCAACCCCAACTCTTGCAGCTCCATGTCTCAATGCCTGTTGTTCAGTATGGGGTCGCGCGTTGTCGTGTAGGAGCAGCGGGGACGACCGATGGACCAAAGCTGGTTGCAGATGTGCGAGCTTCACCATCATTACCTTCAGTTCTTCACAGTACACATATGCAGTAATGCTCATGTCGTTTGGTAAAAAACTGTGATGAATCACACCGACACTAGACCATCAAGCAGCGACCATCAACTTTCTAGAGGTCATTTTTCGTTTAGGGAATTGCTTTGGTGCTGAACCAGAATCTATATAACCAACTTGCTGAGCGCTTTTGATTGTCGAACAAAATCCACTTTTCGTCGCACGTAATAATTCGGTTCAAAATTCTTTCATTTCTGTGCCTGTTGAGTAGCGCGTGGCAGGTCTCAACGCATACGTTGCGCTGGCGATCATTAAGTTCGTGGGGCACCCATCTATCACGCTTTTACCTTGCCAATTTGTCACAAATGGACCAATATTGTTTTGATGTTAATATCAAACGTTGCTGCTAGCTCGGCTGTAGATTGAGTATCATCAGCTTCCACAATCGCCTTTAATTCATCATTGTTGACCAAAGTGTGCGGATGACCACGAGGTTCATTTTTAAATCAAAATTTCCAGAACGGTACCGGGCTAACCAATAACGGGTTGTGCGTTCGTTTATAAAGTTCTCTCCGTAAACGTTGTTGATGTTACGTACCGTTTGGCCGCGTTGATGCCACAACGGAACTCATATTCCATAATTACACGAATTTTTAAAGTATCCATTTAGACGAAAAATGTTCAAACGTAATGAAAATACAAAACTAATCAATAAAAAAAAGACTGACTTTGTAAAAAGAATGTCATGTCTTTAAAACAAAATTAATTTGAATTTAGAATTCACAGCCAACATCTTATTTTTGGTTTGAAAATATTATATACTAATACTGAAAAACGGCAATTTCACAGGTAAACACCTGATACATACTGACTGAAGTCAGCTGTTGTATGGTTACTTCATCTCTTTTATGTTTGTTATACTTCTCGGTCTTCTTTGCTTCCATGGTATCAATATCCAAATTGGGTTTTAGGACATCGAAAAAAATAGTGCAAAATATAAACTCAAAGATAAACTCTCAAACGGTTAGCAGCGTACTTAACTTAATATAATTACTATATTAGCCAGGCGTTTAATATTCAATAACATTATTTATTAAGGGTTTGCAATATTATTAATTTCAAGATACCAAACCAAAAAAATATTAGCGAGCTTAAATTAAATGAACAAATTTAAATAAAATATCTAAGATATGTAATAAAATGCCTTAAATGAAATTTTAAGTTACACATGGTCAGTATATCTACAGAAGAATATAATTTTAAATATTTATTACTACTACTATTTATTTGTTTAAAAATTTTAAAATCTACAACGGTTACATCATTTTGGTAGCCCAACGTAATAATGCTATTACTCCCCTCCTAGTACTATTCTTCTAATGTTGGTGTCAGTGAGTTTAGAAAAATATAAATTTTCCATATTTTGAAAAATTTAATTACATGAAATTCTGCAGCGTTTCTTCGTAAAATTTTAGAATTTTTAATCTCTTGCTCCATATACTTAAAACTATCCTTTAAATGAACCTCAATTTTCTTACTGGGCAGACTGATTACCAAAATTAAAACATTATTAATGTATTATTATCAATGTTAATGTATTTTAATATACTCCATATGGAATAAATTATAACAAGTATCCTATTTCATATATGACATTGAAGATGATATTTAACCCTGCTAAAAATGGAACGTTCCTGTCAGTTAAAAAAAATATTGCCGAAATATTTTGGCAGGCGTTTAATACCAGTAACAGTTAAATTTTTAATTATCCAATTCAAATACAGCAGCGTGGTACTGTTGCTATTTTATCCAACGGGAGCACAGTGTTTTCTTAATCGAGCTGAACTATTAATGCTAGAGCAATAAATAATAGTATTAATAAATAAATCCATAGGGTACCAAATTCGAAGGGTACCGTGATTCAGGAGTGCAATGTAGCGTTCAGCAGTCAGACCAAACAAGTTCGGTTTAGTTGATGGATACGCGAAACAGCATTGTGAAAACTTAAAAACTAGTGTTACTTATTAATTTCACACACTCATAGTTTCATAATATTGTCATTAATTTAAATGAAATGTCGGTTTCGCCTTACACGTCACGGTATAAACTTATAAAATGAAGATATTTTTTTATATGATGGATATAAAAATCAAACGAAATTTTAAACTTCATCAACATTGCAATATTGTTTAAGTACTACAAGTGTTTTATACATAAATTGACATTGATATGACATTTCATTAAAATACCTTAATCACAAGTATTATTTATATTATTATATATTTCTTTTATTACATTGAGATGAACTAACCTGATGGTTCGACACAGTTCTACTGATGGTAAATGGTTCTAGCGGCCCATGACATCTTCATTCATCCTTGACAAGGAATCACAATGCAGATACGTTGTCACTCTTGAAGACTGAGATGGAATGCCGTCACCAGTAATAAACTACTAAAACTAAAATGTTTAATCATCAGAAGGTGAAGGTCTATGGTGAGCAGTGAAAAGGTCAAGGTCTATGATGATGATATAAAAGAAATCATAAAATGCGTTTAACCCCTTTTAGTCGCAGATGTAAGCTTTATGTAACAGTGAGTTAAAGCGAGCAAACTGTATTGCTGTCAGCGCTCTATATTGTTTTCCGATGAAAGCAGAGTTTGCCTGTGTAAGATCGATAACAACTGGTCTACAGGTGACCAGGGAAGACAATTGGTTCTTAGGTGTCATGATATGGGCCGGCATCACGCTCAACAGTAAATCTGACCTCGTTTTTATTAAAACCGATGGTGGGAGACACGGTTTAAGGGCTCTACGGCATATTGACGAGATTCTACAAAACCCATGTTGTCCCCTATGCTGAGTAAGCCGGGAAAAACTTCGTGCTGATGCACGACACTGCTCGGCCACATACTGCAGCCTGTGTTCGCGATTTTTGGACGAAGACCCGACTTGATCCAATCGAGCACTTTTTGGGTGACATCTAGAGTAAGGTCCGAGGTACTGCCCATGTGATTGTCACTGAGCTTCATCAACAGCGTAGACGGAGAAATAGCAAGCCATTGTTCCACCCAAGGTAAAAAAAATCTCATCAGGTCGGTGAAGAATCGATTACGAGCTGTGATCAAGGCACAAGTACACTTCGAAGAAGCACTAAGCGAGACAACTGAGCGAGAGAGAAGAGAATTTTCTATCATTTGACTTCAGCTCATCGGCAATGAAAATTTGTAAAACCCGAATTAGCGACCGCTTCTCTAAAACACTGAAAAACGCCATGACAATGGAAAAAATATCAGCCTATTTTATATCACTGTAAAGTGTGGCTTTCATTAAAATGGTGTATTTAAATATATAATATTGAATAAATGTTTAATTATAGACTTGTATGGTATGTGTACATTCATAGAGTTCATTTTTCGTTCGGCTTTTTTTTCAGCAGTGTATTTTTCTAAGTGCTTCATGCATTGTTTTGGGGTAAACAAAAAGAAGTAGTTATGATTATACTTCTGTGGTTTACTGTCGATTGTGTTAGCTAATTGTATCAGTCGATCGATCTTGTTTAATTTTCGCTTTGCAAATATGTCATAAATTTTGTCCAGTATTAGGCATGGTCGGTGACCGTCTTAAGGCAACGAGTTGTTGAATGCAGTGGATATAACGTTACTTTAACTAGCATTTCCAGTAAGCAATTAGAATTACTTATCCTTTCGTTCATACATCATTCATTTAAACAAAGGCGCCGCTACGGCGGACTAATCAATTAGATCCAAACAAGGCATGCACTTTTAAGGTATGTGACACACAAAACTCAAACCGTGTTTGTAATTTATGCAGTGTATATTTAATGAAAAATTTAAATTGATATTGCCTTTCTTTTTATTATGTCAGAATGAGGAATAACAAAGTAATTTTATTCATGGTAGCATGATCTACACCTGCAGTAGTTAATGACAAGTGATTATTGGTAAATTAACCAAAGGCATCATATTCATTCTCGATGACTTGCTTGAACTTGCGCGTTTTCGTCCTAAACTAACGAAGAATGGTTTATCAACAGTAATTTTAATCAATACATTTATTGACTTAGTAATTCACTAACGTGCCGTGCGAAAGATTTAACTTAATGATGTTATTTTACACGGGTATTCTGTGAAAACTGATGTCTGCGTGGTTTAGTGGTTAGAGTAACTGGCTGTTTAACTTGGCCGCGGATTCTAGGTACGATTCCCAGAGGAGTAGTAACAACATTCGTGTATCACAAATTATAGTATATAAATAAGTATTTGGTTTTCAAGTCTGTATGGACATCCTGAATTGAACATCTGAACTTTCCTCCAATCTTATTGCACTTGAAAACAGGACGACGCATGAGTGCCTCTGTGTTTGAGTTATTAAGATACTAAAAGAAATAACCCTTTAGTACAGGGTATAATCGCAACTTTTTTAACAAAGTATATTGACCTCTATATCACCACACATTAATACAAAAATTTGTACTGATATAAAAAGATTGAATCTAGTATCACCAACAAGGAACTCACGTTAGTCGTTAGCGTTCTTAATAACTGGGGTGTCTATGTGCTGAAGGGATCACTAGACCGTTAATTTACAGTTACTATTTAATTGCAACATAAATGGATCGGCCCGACCGGGTAAGGGCCATGCTCTTTAGTCTATTCAAATTCCGTGAAATAGCAGCGTAAGGCTTGTGTTACACATGTAGGAAACCTAGGACACAATGACAATACGTAAACGTCAATTAGAAACATTCCATCTCTGTCCTTCGGATTGACAATAATGGTGAACTGTGTGGTCATTTGTCACGTTTAGTTTTATAAAAAAAAATCATCTGTCATTAGTCTCTAATAATATTCAGTCTGCTTATTAATTTAAGTCCATTAAACCATGCTAAATAATAATATATTTAACGACATCTATGTACTACAACTTGCACTCATATAACCGTTATTTATTCAGGCAAACTAGTGTCATCTATGAAGCATCTCTCAAACTAACAAAGCTAAGAAAATTTGTCTAAGGAAAATATACAATGAAAGTGAAACATTATTTTCCATGATAGTCATCGTTACTTGGATAGTTTTTTTCTGCATATAAATATAGTAATATAAAATACACTGTGTACTGTATCTATATGATTGTCATTATCATGGAAATAGCACATACTTCTTCCAAGATAGATATTACTAGACACGTTTTTGCTACATACCAATATAATTTTTAAAACAGACTGAATATTTTGTCTTATATATTGTACTTTTAATATGCATCGTCATATACTTGTATTTATCATCCGTCCATATATATCTTTTATTTTTCGCCTTAAGAGTATTATCCTAATTCATCCAAAATGTTCAGATGAGATATGAAACTTTGATTACTTTTTAGTGTTGCCACAATCATCCAAAGAAATAATGATGCAACTTATGACTAATTTAAATAATATACATATAGTTTTAAACAAGTTAAAATATATTATTCTAAATTGGAAAAGATTCGCTCTTCACTTTACAATATTTAAATCGCTATCCGTCTTGGGATTTTTTTGTCTACTTAGATTTAGTAATTGTATTATGTTCAAAACAAAACTTGGCAACACCAGAAACTTGATCCGTCTGCGAGCCCGAGTTTCTATTATCTACTAAATACCACTGTGCAAGTTCACGACAACAAAGTGTATTTTGTTTGTGTAGTGCATTATAAAATGACTTAGATTGTTATCAGTGAAACTAATTTGTGACCAGTTCGTAAACAAATAAAAATAAATAGATCGTGAAAAGCGATATGATACTCTCCTTGGCAGTGTTCTAAGATTGTGCTCATATCGTGAAGTTTCATAATAGTGACATTATGATAAAATCGGAAGTGACTCCTAAACCAGTTAACCAGAAAAGGAGGTAAGTTATATTATTATGGTAGCATACTATACTGAATTTGTTATCTTTAAGCCTATTCATAGGTATTTGTTTCCAGACTAACTATATATGATTTTTCCTTGTGCTCATTAGCTGCCAAATCCCCTCTTAACTTTCTCTTTGACGTTAAAAAAACATGATTAAAACACAAATATTGTGTTTGTTATTTAATCATGTGCCTCCAAATTTTAAATCTGCTTATTTAATTTCATCAAATAGTATTCACTTTTACATTGTTGTAGACTTTGTCTTTAACTTTGTGCTCAAGTTTGTTAAATATTCAATCCACTTGATGGAATACCTATATAGTATAGTAAAGTAATAGCATGAATTCCCAAATCAAGTAAGTCAATACAGCCAATAACACATATTAAATGAATGGTTTTGTTTGTGTACCGCGGAATCTTTAAAATTTTATAAGTTAAAAAATATTTTTAGCATATTGCAATATGTTACCTTAGAAAACATTTAATATTGGAATTATTGTAACCACACATACAACTGAAGTAAGAAATATACAATCTGTTAATTAATTAAAAAATAGAGGATACCATTCTTTTTTCAAATATGGTATATCAATAAAAAAACTTTGTTCTTAATATTAATTAAAGTTGGATATGGAGTAGGTAATAGTAGAAAATTGACGGGCTTAATGTAAATCCAAAAATATATACTGGATTGTATCATTAAGACTATTCACTCATATTTATCTATAGTACCAATACCAATGAAGTTGTTAAATAAAATAGATATATGAAATAAATAGTAGAAGAAATAACAGAAGATACAGAATATTTATAATATATAAGATATAAAAGTATTTAAATAACATTTGAAATCCACCCATCTGCAGCCCTGGGAGCATTCCACTATCTCAGATTTGGGCTTCCAGCAACAAGATGTGTTAAGGCTATAAAAATATTAAATTAAATGTATGTTACAGGCTAAGATTTTAAATAACAAATGTTACATTTTATATTATAAATCACTACTCATTTAAACTCATTCAATACCATTGTGAAACAGCAGAATACCTTGTTGTGTTTATTATGTTTTGTATAGGGATCTTGGGATCCAATTACAGGTAAAGTGGCAATATGCATCTTGAATCTTTGTTGAAGAGGGATGTCACTCATGAGCCACAGTCAAAAAATCATGAAAACTGTGTGCTTGTTGACAAGTGTCATAAAATAACATCATGCAAGGTCCTGGTCCTGACGGTATCACCACCAAAGTGTCAGCCTATGCATGTCTAGAAAGCCTATGCATGTCCATTCTTAAAATCCTGGTGATAATCTACAAGACTGCCATGTCAAAAAGCAGTTCAGGTTTCTCACCCAACAGACATGAGTGTGTGCACATCAAGTGCACCACATCACGGAGCACATCCATGGTAAATTTATTTGGGGCTACCAAAACGGGGCGCTTTTCCTCGACGTGGTGAAAGCGTTCGACAAGGTCTGGCACAACGGGCTCATATACAAATTATATCTCTTATGATTAGTACGAGTCGATCTGGTATGCTCGGTGTAGATTCTCTAAAAATTAACCTTTCGATACCGCGTCGTAGGAAAGCGTTCCGAGGTTCACCTTATTCGAGCCGGAGTACCACAAGGCTCCTAGGTCATCATCAACGATAATACCCGATGACACCGGCCTCCGCGTCTGTATTCAAACCAGACGTTATCTGTAAACGCCTCCAATCCGCAGCCAACACCTTAGGGAAATGGTTTCGGAAATGGAGGCCAACCCACCAATAGAGCAGTTATGTACTTCTTTTGATGCAATAAAACGCATTGCAACCATAGAGCTATTTGATCGTCTAATCCCTTGGAAAGAGACTGTCAAATACTTAGGCGTCATACTTGACAAATGACTCACCTTCGGCCCGCATATCAAATACATACGGAATCGGAATCGAGTGCCGTGGATCTTTCGTAATGAAAATGTACACATAGATCTCGAGCTCCCGACCATAGCTCAGTACCTGAAGCAGGCTTCCTGCCGATATTTCGAATCTGCTGTTGACACGCCAAAACCCGCTGATTGTAAGTTCCGTCACTCACAATCCCATCGCGAATCACAATTTCACCCGCGTCCGAAGGAGACCGAGGCTCGCCTTCGAAGCCCCGATGACGCGACCACTAGGGCTCAAGCCCTACATAAAACACTACACACAGGGCGACACAAAGAGAATTATTCGCGATATCGCCATTTCACAGGCCGGTTCTCACTAGCACACCAATGTGGTACATTTATTCAATAATAATAAAGATTAAATCCATAGTCAGAAGCAAGTGATTTTTTGACAAGCCGAGGTTTGGCCCTCTTAGACAGTCGCTATCATGTAACAGGGTATTGGTCCAAGCCGCGGATCCCTCTCGGGAGCCTTTGTGCTAGTTACCCACCAATAGAGGTCTCGGCTGTTCGGTTCTGTTCTCAACCTGGTGAAACTGTAAAAAGGTACAGCCTGAGAATAAAAAAGTCATCTTTCAATATTTTATTTAATGATAATCTCCTGGTTAACTCCAAAAAAAATGTATTCTTATTTTAACAGATAACTAAATTAAGTCAGAGTCAGTCAGATCTATTTACAGATTAATCCTCCGCATAACAACACTGTTCTGAATTTAAATAAATTCTCTACTAAGATTTTGGCATCCTCTCATATTTTTATTTGCCTACCTTTACTATTTTTTGATCTGTGGTGCACTAATATGCTCACCTTTGGTCCATTTATCTTTCTTTGATTAATCTTAAAGTAATAATTTCACTTTATTTATTTTAATTTCTCATGCACATCCAATGATGTGTATATAATATATACAAGAATCACAATAGGTCAATCAATCAAACATTGACTGAGAAAGAAACACTTTCGCAGAATATTTATGTAAAATGTTATTTTAGTGCCACTGTGTTTCTGGTGATATGAAGAAACCAGAGACCTTAGTACTGCTGACAAAGCATTCCTTATCAATGATAAATGTGCATTGCATAGGCTACAGGGATCATTTATCATCAGGATAACATAATTTATTAGACACCACCTGATATTATAAAAAACCAAAACTGCAACGTTTTTATCATTCAACACAACTAACAAACAGTTGCTTATCTTGTTGTGTCATTTACCAAAAATGTACCTCTATCCAAAGATTTTTTTATCACTGACAAGCTTTTATCTGTAGGCATGTCAATTGCTTGATGCATTCATTTTTATTGATTTCTCTCAGTTTATAATAGCAATTCAGTCTTCTAATATGTTATAAACACATTTATCAATTTAAAAAAAAATGTTAATTAATTTAATTGACTTTATTTGCAGGAAATTACAAAATTATAAAAATTCTATCTAGACTCCTGATCCATATTACTCAAAAACATGCAGTCTTCTGTAGTTCCCTAGAGTACTTAGGGACTATATAAAAATAAAAATGTTACAAACAGCTCATACTTCATCAAATTGCAGCATACTTAGCGCTCAGCCTTTGTATTCTATAAAATATTATATATATATATATACATATATATATATATATATATATATATATATATTATATATATATATATTATATTGCCATTCTACAGAGAACCACAAATATAACACGTAGAAATACTCTTTTCTTTGGGGTACAAAGGGCGGACTTAATGCTTTAAGGCCTTTCTGTACCAATCAACTTATCTATTGTGATTATTTTATCTTTATTTGATTTTATTTCTTTATCTTTTGTGAACATTGGACATTGTAGAACAGTACTATTTCGCCTGGATGGATGTGTTTTAGCCATAGAATTATTATCCCACGGTGAAATTTTTATCATGGAATATCGGAGTGGTGTTTTGCGTCGGCACAATGTTACTACCCATCTTAAACTATTATAGTCTACTGAATAATAGGATCGAGACTTGGTCCTGCCCTTTCTATGTGTCACTTTGAGTCACTCCGTAAGACATTTGTCACTGGTCTAAAAAATATATATATAAAGTCTCTTAACATTATACTATATTTGGCATATTTTTTGTTGTATTGTTTCTATTATTATAATAAATTTATTTAATTGAGGACTCGACCTCGTTGAATTTGCATATGAATTTGCATATAGATAAATGCATCTGTGTTTTAAACAGGAATTGTGTTGATAATAAAGTCAGGGTACATTATTTATATCGCGATAAACACCACAGTGTTCCGAAGAAATTATAAATATACTTGTGGGCGTCATAAACAATTCGAACCAGCATATTTCACCTTGATCGTGGAGCTTGAATGACTTCTCGATAGCTCGCTACAATTAATTTAAGGCACGTTCATCGTTATTACTAGCACAGATCATTTAAAATAATGGCCGCTTCATTGTTACGCGAATATTGTCGGAAACGTGTTGAAGCCAAGCCGCAATTGTAAACTGTTTGTGGTACGAAGGCTGGCTTGAAATTGTAGCTTAATCCTACTGTTTTTGGTCTCCCAGTAATTAGGTCTTCGGATCCCTCTATTCACCATACAGCGGTAACTTTATGTATACTATGCATTTCGCACTTGTATTCTGTGAGTTGCCAATTCATTGAAGCTCCTGCATGACTAGCACTGTCGAAATTCTTCTTTTTAAGTCCACAAGACAAAATGTGGTAGACTTACACTGCAGTTTGTTTCTAGCTGCAGAATGAATGGGTCAGCTCGATCAGGGTAGGACCACGTCCTCACAGAATACCAGCGTAAAATAGCACGATAATGCTGCTGTGTTTCGTCTGGAATCTTCCGTCAGGTGAACTGTGTGATCATTTGTTGCTCCCTAATATAATAATTGAAAATATATATTTAATATTTATCATTATATGTACAACATATTTTGAGCTCTTTTTTGTCCCTTGCAACATCTGTTGTCCTGGTCTATCAAGGTATGTTATATGATAAATTTTCTATAAATGGCGTGGTATCAAATTTCAATTGTATATGTAAATACCAACAACAAAACATTTTATTTCCTGGTTATCATAAAAATGGGAGCGTGGAAGCGTAAACATGAGCTTTACGATCCATCCTCTTACGAAACACAGTCTCAGAACCAAAACTCTGTGCGAAATGGGTCAGCAGAAATAGCTATAGGCATAGCCGGCCAATTTAGATTGCATGCATCGGAATTTTCCTTTAACGCGAGTTTATACGACGCTATGCCAGTATTGAGGCGTGACGGACACTTGAGTCATTTTATAAATAAATCGTTTTTTATGTTAATTTTGTGTTTACGATATGACCTCCTAACAGTTGGTTTTCGCGGTATATTGCCGAAATTCTGAGTGGTTTTATCAATATTTCAGAAGATACAATCGTGGATTGTATCTTGTTCTATAAGTTAAAATATACATTAAATAAATATAATGATATTGTATAAAACAAAAAAAATATCTGACCCCAAGGACAATCAATAAACATTAATTGAGAGCTATTATCCATAAAGGTGTTGGGTTACGAAATAAGCGTAAAAATACAAAGCCTTAAAATCCTTAATCTATATAAAACATGTTTAAATTATTAACATTTATCTATGTAAAATTAATGAAGGGCATTTTTAAGGAAATCAACTCTATTAAGAAACTAAAGACATGTTTTATTTACGTGATTTTTTATTGAATAACACATACAAGTATACATTTACAACGAAAGCATATGGTTTTTTTTGTCTGTGTTCCGATGTGTCATCAGGTAGAAGATTTAACAGCCAGTTTTTACTACCGTATTATTGTATAGATAGATAGTACGTGATCGACTGTCATTTAAACAACTTTTTTGAAACGTTTCGACCTTTTTAAGTTGAGTTTTGAGAGTGTTTAGCTAAACCGGTTGGTGGCAAGATACATCAGTCAAGATTTTTATGCGTATATGAACGAACCCATTAAAAAAAAGTCTAAGACTCGGGAATAAAATTATTCTTGTTGATGCTGGTAAAATGAATATATTATACTAAAAAACATATTATATTAAAAATATTTTATAAGCAGCGAAAATAACTATAGGAATGTGGATAACGAATCCTATATAAGATAGACGGTCTAATTAACTAAGCCGATTGGAAGGGCCATATTAACATTTAAGTACCGGTCTAGTCGAGTTGACGTATCGGACTTTGACCCAGAAAAATAACAAATGACCGACCGAATGCATCTGCTCTTTCAACTGAATTATTTTCTATAAAATCTGTGAAGAATATAGTGTAGTTTTAACAGTGGTAGAACTACACTGCAGTTTGTTTCTTGTGGATGGGTCAGCTAGTCCTGGGAGTAGCTAGTAGGAGCATGCCCTCACAGAATGTAGTAAATAAATAAAAGGTTAATTTACAATGTGTTTTTTTTCATTATAATTTATGTCACCGAGGGTGACAATTGAGCACAGTTTTTCAGTTAGTTCACTTGATGGTTAATGATAACTGCAGCCAATAAACATCTATATCATCTTCAAAAAACTTACAAGGAGCGCATATTAGTTTTCACCCGGGGTCTCCGGTCATACTGATACTTCCTGCCTGCAGAGGAAACGATAATTTGACATCTGGTAATTCTATGGAAAATATTATATATATAAAATGCAAGATTTTATATAGGTTATACCATACCAAATTAAAATTAAAATAAAACTCATCAAACTGTACGAACGTGAAAATAAACATGGCGGCGATAACGTGCACGAAACAATATAAAATATCTATTTTAAATACTAATGTGTATAATAAATATATAAATGATGTTAGTAATTACATGTTTTCGAAATAATGAACTTGTACATTCATTTTCCTTATATGCTGAAATCGTTCTCACGCATTTTGTTGGACATTTTGCATTTTCGCTGGAGGCCAAATTAGCGTTTATAGTACCGAATACCGTAAACTACTGACTGTCACTGATCTGGAATTTTCAAGTTGTTTTTTCATAATATCAACAGTTCACCCGATGGTGTTTCTGCGGTGTATGGCGCCCACATTCCCCCGCGATAAGGATTCATAATGTAGACACGTAATGGTCCCTGAGGACTAAATTGGAATGTTTTGTTATCAGTATATAATAAGTGACAAATTCTCCGGTTTATACCGGCTTCCCTGTTAAATCCATAAAAGGATCAAGATTTTAAATATAAACACAAATCCAGAGCCATTAGAAATAGCTTTAATATATTTTAATCGGCTTGGATGTCGGTCAGTCATTCAAAAAAAAAAGAAAAGCACGTTGGTACTAGCAACTGATTATTTTTCTTTTCGTGAGTTAGATTTGATAAATGTTGCACCATAGTAGTTTAAGTATTTCGTATACATAATCAAGCTACTATTTGATAAATGTTGCACCGTAGTAGTTTAACTATTACGTATACATAATCAAGCTATTATTTGATAAATGTTGCACCGTAGTAGTATAACTATTTCGTATACATAATCAAGCTATTATTTGATAAATGTTGCACCGTAGTAGTTTAATTATTTCGTATACATAATCAAGCTACTATTTGATAAATGTTGCACCGTAGTAGTTTAATTATTTCGTATACATAATCAAGCTACTATTTGATAAATGTTGCACCGTAGTAGTATAACTATTTCGTATACATAATCAAGCTACTATTTGATAAATGTTGCACCGTAGTAGTTTAATTATTTCGTATACATAATCAAGCTACTATTTGATAAATGTTGCACCGTAGTAGTTTAACTATTTCGTATACATAATCAAGCTACTATTTGATAAATGTTTCACCGTAGTAGTTTAACTATTTCGTATACATAATCAAGCTACTATTTGATAAATGTTGCACCGTAGTAGTTTAATTATTACGTATACATAATCAAGCTACTATTTGATAAATGTTGCACCGTAGTAGTATAACTATTTCGTATACATAATCAAGCTACTATTTGATAAATGTTGCACCGTAGTAGTTTAACTATTACGTATACATAATCAAGCTATTATTTGATAAATGTTGCACCGTAGTAGTATAACTATTTCGTATACATAATCAAGCTACTATTTGATAAATGTTGCACCGTAGTAGTTTAATTATTTCGTATACATAATCAAGCTACTATTTGATAAATGTTGCACCGTAGTAGTATAACTATTTCGTATACATAATCAAGCTACTATTTGATAAATGTTGCACCGTAGTAGTTTAATTATTTCGTATACATAATCAAGCTACTATTTGATAAATGTTGCACCGTAGTAGTTTAACTATTACGTATACATAATCAAGCTACTATTTGATAAATGTTGCACCGTAGTAGTTTAACTATTACGTATACATAATCAAGCTACTATTTGATAAATGTTGCACCGTAGTAGTTTAACTATTACGTATACATAATCAAGCTACTATTTGATAAATGTTGCACCGTAGTAGTTTAACTATTTCGTATACATAATCAAGCTACTATTTGATAAATGTTGCACCGTAGTAGTTTAACTATTACGTATACATAATCAAGCTACTATTTGATAAATGTTGCACCGTAGTAGTATAACTATTTCGTATACATAATCAAGCTACTATTTGATAAATGTTGCACCGTAGTAGTTTAACTATTTCGTATACATAATCAAGCTACTATTAGATAAATGTTGCACCGTAGTAGTTTAACTATTTCGTATACATAATCAAGCTACTATTTGATAAATGTTGCACCGTAGTAGTTTAACTATTACGCATACATAATCAAGCTACAATTAGATAAATGTTGCACCGTAGTAGTATAACTATTTCTGTATACATAATCAAGCTACTATTTGATAAATGTTGCACCGTAGTAGTTTAACTATTACGCATACATAATCGCTACTATTTGATAAATGTTGCACCGCAGTAGTTTAACTATTACGTATACATAATCAAGCTACTATTTGATAAATGTTGCACCGTAGTAGTATAACTATTTCTGCATACATAATCAAGCTACTATTTGATAAATGTTGCACCGTAGTAGTTTAACTATTACGTATACATAATCGCTTACTATTTGATAAATGTTGCACCGTAGTAGTTTAACTATTACGTATACATAATCAAGCTACTATTTGATAAATGTTGCACCGTAGTAGTTTAACTATTACGTATACATAATCAAGCTACTATTTGATAAATGTTGCACCGTAGTAGTTTAACTATTACGTATACATAATCAAGCTACTATTTGATAAATGTTGCACCGTAGTAGTTTAATTATTTCGTATACATAATCAAGCTACTATTATAATATCATTGGATGGCGTATTATTAAACTTGATTTAATTAGAAAAGTTGCGCCACATTTGAAAATTTAGTGTTTGCGATAATATTGATGATGATATTCTTCTAAATCTCAACAAACAGAAATTGGTCTGCTTTTCTCTTTCAATGGTTTAGCAAACGATGTGATTATTTCTAGATAATATTATTATGTGGTAGAGCCAAGCTGCAGATTTATACTGTAGGCAGATCCGGAGATACAGTTACTGGTAATCACTGGTATCCAATCCGACAGCCCCCAGAGATCACAATAATAACGCACTTTTTTGGATCAATGAACATGCAGTTTATTGAGTGCTTGTATATGTATATATCTGTATAATCCCTTTGTTAAGCTTTAGGGAATTAGTCATTATTGTATTCCACCTAAATCATGGTCTGGAGTTATTTACACGGAGATTTCTTACAGTTAATTACGACCTTTTTCTGTAGTATATGTAATTAAGGAATATAGTGAAATAACAATCCCACCATATATTTTTTATGGTTTGGTATTGTACCGTAGATATATAGAGATATATAGAGGTTGATACATGCAACCGTATTGATTTTCCCTTTCGATTAAAATCATTGTTCTTTATTTGTAAAACGTACCTAACACTTCTTATATCTAACATAACCTTAGGTATACTATTTTTGCAACGTCAATTTGCAGAATTTGCAATACGGTCACGCACTCAATAAACGGATCGCCTTTTTTACACGTGTTTGTTAATGTGAAAAAGAAACCAGTAAGGGCATGCTAAATATCAAATAACAACTGTTATAGTATTTATGTGCGTATTGGAATGGAAGCACGTTCTTTTCTATTTTTTCGTGCCGATTACGCTGCAGTGACATCTTATGACAAACAGATGTCAACTGTCCAGTTCCTTCCATAAATCAGCTCTGGACTGGTACTGCCAATTTGGTATTCTTCGAATGTCTTAGATTAGCAGGATGTTATTTCTTTCGAGGCTACGTTTCATAGCCTTGAACATCGTCTCGCAAGATTTCTACACCAAAGAATTTATTTTGACAATATATACGTGATGTGAAAAAATCCTAAAAAGGATTCATTCATTCATTTTAGTGATTATCAGCATTAAATAGAAGAATAATGCTCCTGTGTTTCGTAGTGTGGAGTATAGTGATCTCGGGAAACAGATAACGAACCCATCTCAGTGTTTCTCATAAAAAAAAAATTGAAAGACTGTAAGGTGTTAACCTTTTCGGCACCCATGATTGACAAGCATTTACAAACATATTACGCAGAATTTTCAAAATGATTCTATCTGATACTCAAAGTTGTAACACATAACTTTGAGTATCAGTACAGTATTTTCTTATTAAAACGGACGTTTTTTAATACTAATTTTATTTATTTTTCCTTTCTGAACTCAATAACCGCACTTCCTCCACTTTTCTCCGATTTGTCTCTTGTTTAAACAACGTTAACTCAATGATTATGACGCGATTGGTTTGAAATTTGGTGTTTACGTCATTAGTGTCAATTGGTCAAGTCTACAAAGTTCTCGTACCCCCTTCATTCTGGGAACTTATTTACTCTCTCTCGTTATAAGAAATTTTACGTTATACGGCATTGTTATACTGAAATTTCATGTTTGAATCCTCGGAAGGTGTGGGCCTTCCCTGGTTGAGTTAACCCGATTACGCTGCAGGTAGAAACAAGCTGCAACGTGGCTGTACCTACCGATACTTCCCCTCAGTTTTACATCAGGCGGAATCACGCTTAAAATTCGCCCCAATTTATTTAAAAACACTTAAAAAAGGTTTAGAAGCCGTGATGTGTATTTATTTTCAAAAGATAGAGTAACGTCGTAAATAAATTTAGATCTAGAAAATGTTTAAAAAGAAACACTGAGACTATTACAACTATTTTTTACACTTTATTTGCGATCTTATACGTCGATTTTATTGCAAGAGGCATTCTTGCCTAGACTAATTGTGTGTGAAAAGAATTAATTTTATTATAACACAAGTATGTATGTGTGTAGAGTGCTTACAATAAATAACTATTTAAACAAAAGAAAACGCCTCAAAACAAGACACCGCCACCTCACAATTATGATATTATATTTTTTTAAAAAACATTCCGTTCTTGAGGAAGGAAACAATTAAGGTATACAAAATATCCGGTCGATCTCTGAATTATAATTGTTATTTTCAAGGCATTATATGATGACCGTAGCTGTGTCGGTCGGTACCGTTATCTCTATCTAGTTTGAAGCCAGGTACAAGTTTTATCAACGCAGATAACTCGTTTATTTTTACTTTTAAATATCCGCTTCAATTTTGTAACGTGTATGAAGGAACCTAATATTTGCCCTTAAATATAGTATGTATATATTTTATTCTGTCACTACCTATACGACCGAGTTTCATTTCTACTGTTAATTGGGTAAATTTTAAATATATTTATATTATATGTATTATTTTAATACATAGATATATTGGTAGCTCGGTGGTGCTTTATTAAACTTATTTCGACATGGTAAATAAGACGATCTAATCGGATTGTCGTTCTTAACATCACGCAAATGCACTTCATTCTTTAAATTTTGCGTTATCAATGACACTGTTATTCAAACTTTTCAAACAATCACTTGTTCTTACTATCAACACAATCATTTCTGACTTCAAAAAGATAGTAATTTCACAATCCATTATACAGTAGCTACAAATTACGGTTATTAATCTGCATAACACAATTATCACCATTTATTTTTTAATTTAATCTACATCTTCAGTAAACGAATATAACAATGGCATATTAAGTGAAAAAATAAAATGTATCCTAAACTATTGTAACAGAGGACCTAAAGAAATGTACTTGACTTATTCGCGATATCGCTATCTGGCAGGCTATCAGCAACGGGTCGACTCGTGGAATATTTTTGATAACTATGGATTTGCGTGTTTTGTTGAATAACGCTATTGCGTTTTATGCCCAGTAATAAGTATCTATATTAAATGAGATACTTAAGTTTTTGCAAACATGTTATATTGCAGAATAAATTAAAAGATCATAGTTAATCTACTCTCGACTACTAACTTTTTTATTTATTTATCACGCACCTGACCTTTTTTTTGTTATCGGGGGGAAATCTTCGAATGATACCCCGCCTCCTGGGGGAGAGACAGGGTTATGTGGTATTTCTAACCACTAACCCCGGTGGTCATCCTCAGTGCATTGGGAGGGGCTCCGGAATATCCGAAGAAACGCACGGGTGCCCCTCTTTATGGTGCCTGAGTATGTCCCAGGGGAGGTCAAGCCTCCCCTAGCACCCTCGCTGTGCTACGGCAACTCGAGATCACTTCCAGTTGCCGTCCTCCCCGGGACTGCTTGCCCGGCTGGTCAGAGCCCCCACCGTGATCACCCGAAGTCCCCTTTTAGTTGCCTTTGCGACAAGCAGGGGGTACTTTAGCCCTATTTTCATGCCCGGGACTGAAGGGCTGTAGGCACCTGACTTAGATCAATGAGGCGATTTTTTCGTCGTAGTAATATTATATTATTTACAAATTTATTAACCAGTACTTCATATGAACAACGATAACCTCAGTGGCACACTTAAAGGTTTCTTGGTTCGGTTTGTTTTAATATTGCAATGTTTCTGTCCATGGTGCTGTAATAAAATGTCTAAGTAAACCCTTCTTAGTAAATTAGTCTAACGATAGGTGATAATATGAACATAATCTATCATAGTTTAATATCAGTAGTTACGGATATTAAACCATGCAGACGTCCTGAAGTTTCTTATACAAATACCACTAGTGGATTTCTAGGGATTACTGGAATTCAAATCATATTTATCTTCGAAGGTTAAAGCGTTGTTATCCTATAGGGTTATGATGGAATGCCCGGTTACCGGTGACCTAGTCTCGGTTTTCTTTGTTCTCCCTAGAAATAGCAACATTAATGTTCTAAGATTCAGCCATTCACCATATAGAATAACGCAGATTTTTCACGCTAGTATTCTGTGGGCGTGTAGTTCCCGGTTGAGCCACGACCTCACAGAATGCCAGCGTAATAGTAGCATAATGTTGCTGTGTTTCTTGTGGTGAGTCCAGGGACCTGGAGACCTTACCTTTATTTACTGGTGACGAGGCGTGACAACGCATCTGCGTTATGATTCCTTCCTTGTCAAGGATTAATGTAGAGTGCATGAGCCGCAGGAGACACTTACCATCCATCCGAACTGTGAACTGTGTTGTTCGTTTGTTACTTTCAATGTAATAAAAAAAAATCTCTTTAT
Organism: Teinopalpus imperialis; assembly: GCA_029286865.1. Classification (NCBI taxonomy): domain Eukaryota; kingdom Metazoa; phylum Arthropoda; class Insecta; order Lepidoptera; family Papilionidae; genus Teinopalpus; species Teinopalpus imperialis. Next base: position 1,977,325 of record JAGSMU010000023.1, on the reverse strand, counting down.
ATATTTTGTGTTGTTACCCACAAATCATATGGGGCTTGTTACCGTCCAGTGAACTTATTGTTAGCGGGTTATACACTTCAGGCCAAAAGTTTAAGACCACCCTAATTAAAGTAGATAAATAAAGTAAAACTCCAATAAAATATTAAATGTTTAATTAACCTGTTTAATCTAATTAAATCTAAATTTAAAATCTAATAGAACATTGATTGACAAACAATATACTTTAAAAGCGTAAAGAAGTATTAACAGTCTATGTAAAAAGGCTATAGCTGGCTAAAGTGATTTTTCATCAAAAAATCTTCTTTTACATTTTATGACTTTTTTCACAAATCTCGCATACGGGCAATCAATTTTTAATGGTGTCTTGTGATATATTGTTCCAAATTTCGCATAAAGCATTCCACATTTCTTCTCGCGAGGATGGACCACGATTACGGACGTTCCTATCAAGCCCACAAAAGTTCAATGGGATTGAGACCCGGGCTCTGAGGAGGCCAAACCATGTTTTTTAACACCCATTGTGCCTCTTTCTCTTCTAAATATCCTCTACCTAATTTTGAGCTATACTTTGGACCATTATCTTGTTGGAAAATGAATCCATCTCCAATTAATCGCAACCCGGAAGAAACGGCATTTTGTTCTAAAATGTTTTTGTACTGTTCCTTTTCAAAATTCCTTCAATTTTAATCAAATCGCTAGTTCCTTGGCTAGAGAAGCAACCCCTGACCATAATTGAGCCACCACCATGCTTGATTGTTGGGACTACATAATCTGACATCATCTTTTCTTGGGCACTGCGTAGAACGTAAATTCTACGTTTTGAACCGAATAGTTCAAACTTGGATTCATCGGTCCAAAGCATTTTTAAAATCTTCTTCAGTCCAATCTCGATGGGCAAGAGCCCACTGCATCCGTTTTTTCTTGTTTTGCGGCCTTAGCAAAGGTTTTCGAACAGCAACGCGACCATACAATTTCGCATTTCTCAGTCGCCGTGTTACTGTAAGTTACTGTAATCAATGAAAATGGTTTAACTCGGGTTTTGTTTACTTCAACGCGGATTTCTGGTACTGTTAAGCGTCTTTTTCGCTTGCTGGTAACAACAATGAAATTATCTTCACTAGACTTGGTAGCTCTCGGCTTCCCCGAGCGTGAACGATCTTGAAAACTGCCTGTCTCCCTGTATCGAGTTATTGTGCCATGAACACAAGTCTTCGATAGCTTCAGTTGTGAAGCAATCTCACGTTCGGATTTGCCTTCATTATGTAAAACAACGTGGGCAGAATGCACTTCACTGCTAATTTCTAGAGCTTTTCCCATTTTATGAAGTCTTCACTGTAGAAACCACAAGTTTAGACTAATTTCGATTGTTTGTGAACAAACCCGAGTAAAGTTGGGTTAAAAAATAATAAGTCTGAAACACGTGTTTTCAGGAGCTAAATAATCTTAATTATTGACCAATACGTAACAAAAGCAAAGTAATTAGTAATGAGGACATTATAAAAATCTTATTACGACTCTACCACTTGACTCTAGCGCAGCGTTGTTCGGTGTTTGAAAACAGTTTTGAGATGTTTATTGTCCAATAACTTGAAAGTGAAAAAAAAATGACTTCTTTAAATATACGATACTAACAATAGAATATGCAGATATGCATTTCTCATCAGAAGTAATTATTATAGTAATTAAATATTAACACTGATTTTAACTCTTCGTTGTATAAAGAGTAATTGGAATAGTAATAGAATATTAAGACTGATTTATATCGGGAATCTTCTTAAATCTTACACGATAAATAAAGTTTAAAGCATGAACCGTTTGCTTAAATAACAATGAAACGATCACAATAGGACCCTTTACTTATATTATTTGAATATTCTGAATAATTCACAGCTATTACTTATATTATTTAAATGTTCTGTATAATTCACAGCTATTACTTATATTATTTGAATATTATGAATAATTCACAGCTATTACTTATATTATTTAAATATTATGAATAATTCACAGCTATTACTTATATCATAATCATTGCCAAAACTTATTATTAATCTACTACTGAGCATAAACGTCCCATAGAATTTGCTGGGGCACTTTAAAACTATGATAGTATTTTTTTTGTTGGGTTGATTATGTTGTGCGGAAGATGGCATAAATGCAGCTATAACTTTCAAGTTTAAGCAAACCAAATGTTCAAGTAACCGTATAGAGTCGACTCTGTTCAAACAGTGTGGTGTTAGAGTTCATGCAAGCACACGTTTATGAGTATGACACAAGTGCCAGCAATCGCCATGGCTGTGTGTTGAAGAAGAAAAAAACCATTACGGGATAATTAAGAGGAAACTTAGCCGAATCCAGTATTTTGTTATTGTCATCTGTACATTTTATTGTTACCCATTAACTGATAAGGAACTGGACTGAATTTGTTGTTGGAGTTGGCTAGTGTAACTTTCGACTTAAGACCCGATTTTTTTTTTTTTTCGGGCTGATGGCCGCTGTTAGCCCCAGGGCTTTTACAGTTTCACCGGGTTGAGAGGTGACCGAGCGCTTATGGCTCTCAGTCGAGACCTCTATATATGGGTAACCAGCGCAAGGGCTCCCGAGAGGGAGCCTCGGCTTGGACCGTTACCCTGTTTCGCGAGAGCGTCTGACTCGAGGGTGCCCAAGAGGGCCGAACCTCGGCTCGGTCAGTTGCTTCTGACAGAGGATTATCTTAATTAATATCACTATTATTATTAACTACCTGTACCACCACTTCAGAATGCGTGGGCGCTGGAGAAGAAGTGGCGCAAGAAACTCCAGCAACGCTTCTATCTGTATGGACTGGAGAGAACCGGCCAGTGACATGGCGGTATAGCGAATAACTTTGTTTGCGATGCCCCGCCGTCGGCGGGGCGATATGAGGGTGCAATGTTTGTGTGTTGTGTTTTATGAAGGGCTTGGGCCCTGGTGGTTGCGTCGTCAGGGTCGTCGAGGGCGTGCCTCGGTCTCCTACGGACGCGGGTAAATCTGTGATTCGCGATGGGATTGTAAGTGGCGGCACTTACAATCAAAGGGTTTCGGTGTGTGACGGTAGAGTCGAAATATCGGCGAGAAGCCTGCTTCAGGTACTGAGCTATGGTCGGCAGCTCAAGATCTATGTGTAGATTTTCGTTACGCAAGAACCACGGCGCACCGGTGGCCTTGCGCATAAAACGATTTTGTATTACCTGAAGTCGGTGAATGTGACGCGGGAGGCATGCGCAAAGACGGGGCTTGCGTATGTCATTATGGGTCGGATGCACGCTTTGTAAAGTGTAATTTTATTACGCAGGGACATTTTGCTATTTTTATTAAGTAACGGGTGCAAACGACCTAGGACGAACGCTGCTCGATTCCGTACGCGGTTGACATGCGGACCGAAGGTGAGTCTTTCATCTAATGTGACGCCTAAGTATTTGACTGTCTTTTCCCAGGGGATTGGACGATCAAATAACTCTATAGTTTGGAGATGCGGCGTTTTGTTGCGTCGAGAGAAGTAAATGGCTGCACTTTTGGTGGGGTTAACCTCGATCCTCCATTTCCGAAACCATTTCCCTAAGGTGTTGGCTGCAGATTGGAGGCGTTTACAAATAGCGTCTGGTTTAAATCCAGACACGTAGAGGCCGGTGTCATCGGCGAAAAGGGCTAGCTCTACACCGCGAGTGCGCGGTATGTCGTTGGTGTAGAGTGTGTATAAAGTAGGACCTAGGACAGAGCCTTGTGGTACTCCGGCACAAATGGGGTGAACCTCGGAGCGCGTTCCCTCGACGCGGTAACGAAAGGTTCGATTTCGGAGAAAATCTCGTATGATAAGTACGAGTCGATCTGGCACACCTTAAGACCCGAGGTGTGTTTAATTAATCTGCGAGTAGTAATATGAAAATACTAATTATCATAAGACCACCCCTCGTGCCTTCGTTACAACTATAAAAAAAATACAGGTATACATAGAAATTAGCACGTCAAAGCATCTACGGGTTAAAGCTAATAATAATTGAACAAAGCATACAGGCATTTCATAAAATACAATGGTATAACATATAATCAAAAAAATCTCCAAAAAGTGTGAACCTAACCATTGCTATAGCCATACTGTGGCAAGTTTTTAGCTACATCATGAATCGGTTCGCGGAATGACGCTGGTGTGTTTCGTATGGTGAGTGTAGACATCCGAAGTCTACTACGATATGGAGTCAGGTGTGACTACGCATTTAAATCTTCAACTTTGTTGAGGATAAATGTACAAGACTTACTATCAAGTAAACTATGTGCTCTTTTGTCACCCATCATGTCATAATGTGTAATAATTAAAAAAAAATGTCTATATTTAATGTCTTGCTTATGTCTGAAATCCCGAAAGTAAATTTAATATTTCGCGCAAATAATTTTCCTCGTATATTTCGCGGTATAAAATCCCGTGATTTGGTTATTCAAAACACTACGTCATACCGCTCGGGTTCAGTACCCTGTACATGGAATACATGGAAGCCCGACTTCATACTGCTTCTTTTTTTTTTGTCGTAACCCACACGTTATCGTATACGCAATCGAACTCGGCAATGATATATTTCCACTTCCAAATACATTGGGTTGAATTAATTATAAGATCAAAATAAAACAGACTTGATTATTACACTATCCATACAATCTTACTTACCATTTTTTACCACATAACTTCAAAATTATAATGGATGTACGTATGAAATAAAATTACTATTATTAAAAACAATATCGGCCATATTCATTTTCATCTTCATCTGGTTTGTCAAAAAAAACGTAATAAAGACGAGAGTACCTCAGACCCAGAGGAGTCAAAACAGATGAGGGGGAGAGCGAGTGATACGCCGCCTCGAGGAGCACCGCTTCCTTGAGCACGTAGGGATCCGCCACGGAATCTCAACTGCAAGTGATTCGAGAGGCTGGTTGGGATTAATCCGCAGTCAAAAGCAACTGACTGAGCCCTCTCGGTCATCCTCGGGTCAGCCGCTCTTGCGCAATAGGATAACAGTGTAAGTCGAGGCTGCCTCTTGGGAGCCCTTGTGCTGGTTACCCACTTATAAAAGTCTCGGCTGAGCGCCATAAGCGATCGGTCACCTTTCAACCCGGTGAAGCTGTAAAAAAAAAATAAGTAACAGCAGATCCTTAAAGTTAGAACGATCCGAACAACCAGAGGTAACATGCATGAGGGACTAAGCAGGCGGTGGCAAGCTCCACAGATGTCAGCGGTGCCGTCCTTTAGAATGTATCTCCGATTAATCTTATTATATCCTCGCTGGTCCTGAGTTCGATTCCAAGCTAGCATAGTTATCTCCCAGGTAATATTTGTTGAAGATAAATTGTTGATTTCAGTTTTTTTTTTTGGGTATGTTGTGTGTATTTCCTGCAACTGAATGTTTACATAACATCGGATTATCTGGATTTAAGGATATTGTCAAGACGAGACGAGGTGGTAAAAATTTATCTAACATTTGATACGACTTTACGATTCTTAATGATTCTAAAATTTACCCGATATAAATTCCCGAGCGTTTAATTTTTTGAAAGCCGTCGATTGTACAAAAGGTGTTTGAACTTGTTCAATGTTAACCGGGTTTTATTGATACGATTTATTTCTTTTAGAATATCCTATTCATACTTTTATTACGATAACTGTTTACAGCAGCTATTGATGTAATAATTATAATTGTTATGTTAAATATAATTCATAGCTGAGCTGGGCATTCGATCTCCGGTGCAGGCACCAATGAAATTGTTAATTGATATTTAAAATACCGCTTTTCCATGTATGCCTAAGAAATAAATTCAATAAATAATTCTAAGCCACATGAAGTAATCCAATCCGCAGTGAAGCAGCGTGTCACTGTGTCACACAAATCACTTACCAAAATGTTAAGAAAATATTAAAAGGGCAAGTGATGTGAAAGAAAAAAAAATGTAAACGCGTTAAGGTGAATGCTCTGAAAATATCGATACCAGTAATAAAGTTATTATACTACTTTTTTTTTTAATATTTATATATATATATATATATATATATATTACTGTTTTCGTTTGCTTAAAGAAAGAAACCGATAAAAATTACCGTTATCACCATGAAGCGTGTGAAAAGAGCTAACGAAATCCTCAGAAAGACTAAGAGACTGAGTATGAAAAGGTTGAATGCAACATATGTACACCAGCATCAAAATAATCATCCATTATTTATCGGTTCGCGGAATGACGCTGCTGTGTTTCGTATGGTGAGTGTAGGCATCCGAAGTCTATTATGATATGGAGTCAGGTGTGACTACGTATTTAAATCTTCAACTTTGTTGAGGATAAATGTACAAGTCTTACTATCAAGTAAACTATGTGCTCTTTTGTCACCCATCATGTCATAATGTGTAATAATTAAAAAAAAATGTCTATATTTAATGTCTTGCTTATGTCTGAAACCCGAAAGTAAATTTAATATTTCGCGCAAATAATTTTCCTCGTATATTTCGCGGTATAAAACCCCGTGATTTGGTTATTCAAAACACTACGTCATACTGCTCGGGTTCAGTACCCTGTACATGGAATACATGGAAGCCCGACTTCATACTGCTTCTTTTTTTGTCGTAACACACACATTATCGTATACGCAATCGAACTCGGCAATGATATATTTCCACTTCCAAACACATTGGGCTGAATTAATTATAAGATCAAAATAAAACAGACTTGATTATTACACTATCCATACAATCTTACTTACCATTTTTTACCACATAACTTCAAAATTATAATGGATGTACGTATGAAATAAAATTACTATTATTAAAAACAATATCGGCCATATTCATTTTCATCTTCATCTGGTTTGTCAAAAAAAACGTAATAAAGACGAGAGTACCTCAGACCCAGAGGAGTCAAAACAGATGAGGGGGAGAGCGAGTGATACGCCGCCTCGAGGAGCACCGCTTCCTTGAGCACGTAGGGATCCGCCACGGAATCTCAACTGCAAGTGATTCGAGAGGCTGGTTGGGATTAATCCGCAGTCAAAAGCAACTGACTGAGCCCTCTCGGTCATCCTCGGGTCAGCCGCTCTTGCGCAATAGGATAACAGTGTAAGTCGAGGCTGCCTCTCGGGAGCCCTTGTGCTGGTTACCCACTTATAAAAGTCTCGGCTGAGCACCATAAGCGATCGGTCACCTTTCAACCCGGTGAAGCTGTAAAAAAAAAAAAAGTAACAGCAGATCCTTAAAGTTAGAACGCTCCGAACAACCAGAGGTAACATGCATGAGGGACTAAGCAGTCGGTGGCAAGCTCCACAGATGTCAACGATGCCGTCCTTTAGAATGTATCTCCGATTAATCTTATTATATCCTCGCTGGTTCTGAGTTCGATTCCAAGCTAGCATAGTTATCTCCCAGGTAATATTTGTTGAAGATAAATTGTTGATTTCAGTTTTTTTTTTGGGTATGTTGTGTGTATTTCCTGCAACTTAATGTTTACATAACATCGGATTATCTGGATTTAAGGATATTGTCAAGACGAGACGAGGTGGTAAAAATTTATCTAACATTTGATACGACTTTACGATTCTTAATGATTCTAAAATTTACCCGATATAAATTCCCGAGCGTTTAATTTTTTCAAAGCCGTCGATTGTACAAAAGGTGTTTGAACTTGTTCAATGTTAACCGGGTTTTATTGATACGATTAATTTCTTTTAGAATATCCTATTCATACTTTTATTACGATAACTGTTTACAGCAGCTATTGATGTAATAATTATAATTGTTATGTTAAATATAATTCACAGCTGAGCTGGGCATTCGATCTCCGGGGCAGGCACCAATGAAATTGTTAATTGATATTTAAAATACCGCTTTTCCATGTATGCCTAAGAAATAAATTCAATAAACAATTCTAAGCCACATGAAGTAATCCAATCCGCAGTGAAGCAGCGTGTCACTGTGTCACACAAATCACTTACCAAAATGTTAAGAAAATATTAAAAGGGCAAGTGATGTGAAAGAAAAATAATGCCAACTGTAAACGCGTTAAGGTGTATGCTCTGAAAATATCGATACCAGTAATAAAGTTATTATACTACTTTTTTTTTTAATATTTATATATATATATATATATATATATATTACTGTTTTTCGTTTGCTTAAAGAAAGAAACCGATAAAAAAATTACCGTTATCACCATGAAGCGTGTGAAAAGAGCTAACGAAATCCTCAGAAAGACTAAGAGACTGAGTATGAAAAGGTTGAATGCAACATATGTACACCAGCATCAAAATAATCATCCATTATTTATAGGTTCGAAAGTAATTACGTCTGCGGTGTTATCTTATAAATATAATCAACTTTTTAGCCACCACGCGTGGCAGTGCTGTTTAAGATAACAACATCTACTGCTATCAGTCGCTCGTGGATAATGTAGTCGGATAGTCTATCTTATTGTTAGAACTCTTAAGTTCAATAATCGCGAATATGTTGGTGAACGGTGATCGTCTCCCTACACAGTGCCCTGTGGTCGGGGGCCATGAAGAGACAGGTTGGAGTACGCAGTGCCCAATGGCCAGACAATGGTCCAAGCAACCGCAATACAATTGCAATTATGGTGTTTATAACTATTTTGAGCCATATTTAGAAATCTCAAACCAGTGTTATAACAGTAATTATTATGTGTGTGATAATACTTCTCAATATTATGGTACCTTGGTGCATCCACCGACAGCGTATACATCGCCCACCTTAAACTTGCCATGCCATGAACAGCGGTGGGACTATAGCACGATGTGTTATGACGTCCAGGGACAGCCCTGTCAATACACTAATGTTGTTGATTTGGAAGACTTTATGTACGTATCGTAAATATTATTATTACTAGTTAAATACAGGTTGATCTATTTCATTCATGAAATTGGGAAATACAACGAACGCATTGTTCATGTGGTGATAACGAGTGATGACTGTAATACCATGACATCTATGTTGAACCTTGATAAGGTATTATAATGCGGGTGTGTTGTTGCCGCTGAGGTCAAAGTTGGAATGAGGTGTGTTGCCTTCATTAATAAAAATAATAGCAACTCTATGTTATTATTTACTGCCATTTTGAGCAAATGTATTGTATAATGTCACAATTTAGAACATCTGCATACCTACAACGTAAATGTCAAAGAGTTTATTTTATATTTCAATGTCTTTAAGATAATCCCAGACAGATATAGTGATATACAGATTGATTGAACCTTCAAAGTTATCTTTATCAATTTCTTTGACTGTGGTAATAAGAGAAATATATAATGTTATATTGTATATTTCTGCTATTATTAGAAGTTTCTTACATTAAGTCATTTAGAGTTTATTTAAACCTGAACAAGAAATTGAAGCTGATATTGTAAAAAATATAGTTTTTTTTTCATTAATCATAAAATTTAAACCCTTATAGTTATTACCCTACAAATAACGTAAAATTATAAATCTGTAATTTTAACACCACGCTTACGTAAAATAAAAATGTAGGCAGTTCTCTACACTCTACATAGGTGATTATAAGATGACATGTACCAGTTTCCATCTTCACCACGTGGATGGCTGGCATTCCTCTACTGTGCGCCTCTCGTGGAATTTTCTGCCCCGCACAGCTGCCTTGTGGAACGGTCTGTCCTCGGCGGTTTTTCCAAACCAGTAAAACTTAGGGTCCTTCAAGAAGCGAGCCTATTCCTTTCTTAAAGGCCGGCAACGCATCTCCAGTTCCTCTGGTGTTGCGGTTGTCCATAGGTGACGATGAGCACCTCACTCCTTGGTGTTCGTGTCGTTTGCTCCCTTCTACTCCATAAAATTTTTTTTTTTTTTAAATGTTTGATTTCATAGCTACTCTTTGTTGCTACTAATCATTTGAATCATCTGCGTTTCACATAGATCTAGCGATCACTCAGATACGACCACTGTAACATTTTGCTCTCTTATCAAGGCTTAAGTTTATGTCCGTCTACTGCAGGATATAGACAGACATATTTGTATTGATTTTACTACATCTCAATATCTCTAGAATCTCATTCTGTCGCCTATACAGATGGTTGTTCGTCATTGAAGGTTGATGTTTGAAGCAAAAGTTCGTATATTGCTCACAACGTACGTAAAAATAAGACCCATACAACTGATTGCAACTTCCGTATTCGTTATAGTTGCTTTTAGTTGATTTTACTGTTTATCTCAAAAATTCGAATCGTATAACAGGGTTAACAGTATAATGGACGTGGTCAGGTCATTCTTTATCTGAACGTGACCGACGATATCAGCTGAAGTGTTAAGAAAAATAGGGTACACTAAGTTTTTTATCCGCAACGTCCTCGCATTAGTAGTGAGTACATTGGGTGATATTACATGATATGGTTGTGGATGTTCATGAGCAGCATCACCGCTGAACCAGGACTTATCATCATCACATGAGGTGATTGCCCGATTGCCCCCAAAAAAAAAATTTTTTTTTTGGTACATTCGATCAGTTTTTGTGAAGGTGCCGCGTAAGACTACAAACTATCACGATACCTTGTCGAGGAACTTGATTGTCATGGGCCACAGGAATCCCTTACCTTTTATTTAAACTGTGTTATCGTTTATTACAAAATTGCTTTTGCAATGCGAGCCCACAGTTCACCTGATGGCAAGTGATTCCTGCGGCCCATGACATCCACATTCACATTTGACAAGGTATCATGACAACATTATGCTGCTATTTTACGCTGGCATTCTGTGAGGGCGTGGTCCTACCCCGGATTAGCTGATCCGTTCGTTCTGCAGCTAGAAACTGATTACTTATGAAAAAGAGGTCAAGAAATATTTTTTCTTACTATAAACACTTACACACAAGTAAGGTTCTCTTTTCAAAAGTAAGGTAACAAATATTATAAGCGTCAATATTCTTAATGGCTTAGGACATCGTCTGATAATCTTAAAGTCGTAGTTTGGTATCCGCCATTCCACTTTTGCCATGAACCATGTAACGTCCTAGCAAAACCGCTTAAGCTTAGTTGGACTGGTAAACGGGAATGTTAGTAATGTAGAAGTCACTGTTAACATTCTTTTTTTTTTTTAAAAAAAATCATTATAGTGTACGTGCAATACGATAATATCGCTAATTATGATAAACATTTACTAATGGCTTTTATGTAATTTAGCTCTTTGTGTCCAAGGCAACAAACCTACTGGATTTACTTAAAATTTATGAGTAAATAAGCATAAATAATAATTTACTTTTTTGTCATAAGACATAAGTTGTAGCGAACAATTAGAGATAAGTTAGTGCAAAATATGGACCGTGTGAAGATCTATAATCTTGATCGTTATTCTAGTTCTGAAATCAGTTTTCAAGATCGCTTTGACGGGTTGGATAACCATTCAAGATAACTGTTTCTTCTACTACGACATTACCTGTTGTCATCTAATTTATCGCTTTAAACTATGTACTCGAAGACAGTTTGTATTACGTAATGGAGTTTCAGACAAAGGTATTATATATTAAACTAAACTTTACATGTTTGGTGTTTTGATTAGAAAATATTATTATAGTTAGATTTTTTATATAGGGGGTGACAAACGAACACATAAGTGATTCCTGCGGACATATAGTATATACTCCCTCGTTATAATGTTTACGTCTCTTTCAATTACTGTACAAAGTTTGCAGGTGACCCATTTATAGCACCACGCTAAATTTACCTTGCTCTATAATGAACCTGGTATTTGTGACAACCATGCCTCCTGCAAAAGGAACTGTGATCTTTTGATTATTAATGGAAGTACACACAGAATACCACCGTGAAATAACGCTGGCGTGTGTAGGGTACCGGAGACCCAATTAAGGTAACGTTTTAGTCGTTTTATTTCATTCCACGGACGTGACAAGGTATTTGTATCGTGAATCTTTGTTGAAGATAGGTCTAGATATTTATGAATATAAAATAATTATAATTTATTATGATAAAATACAGTCATCACTTACCATCAGTTTAACTTTGTACTCGTTTATCAATACTTTAGTATTATAAAAACGAAATGTGCGTAAAATTTACTATCTGTTTACCCAATTACATATTTATTATAAGAAACACAAGAGCTTATTGTTTTTAGTCGTTGGCTATAATATGCACAGCAAATGGGTAATATTCTCTGTAAGCAATGCGGTGATTTAATATTCTTTATAATTGGTAAAATATAATAGAGATGAATATGGCCATGTAACGTCAGAGTAGTTAACCCAATAATACTTTTTTGATAGTTTAGCGCCTATGATACTAATGTGTCTAAAATGACATTTAGAGAAATAAATGGAAAGATCCTCCAATCCACCAATTAATTGACCATCGGTGTTGTTAAAATATATTTATTGCGAATTAAGTTTGATTTATTTTTTAACTTTCATAAACGATTATTTATCGGCAAAGTATAGTTTGTATGTTGTAAAAATGGTATCATGTACTTTATGGTTACATTACAATTCTTAAAGACTAATTACTACGAGGATTCCACATTTTTTACTCATCACTGAATAACGCAAATTGGAGTAATGCCAGCCACAAGTGTTTATCAGGTGATCTAACCACGTGAAGTTTCAGGCAACCATGTTATTTTAACAAGCGGCACGGTTTGTTTTATTTCAGTAGTCCGGGAAGTATTCAATTTATATATAATACATGATAACTTTGTCTAATTGCTCAATCTATGTATGACATATACATAGATTGAGCAATTATATGTATGTCCAAAATATGTTATTTGCAATCAGAACGTTACTTCTGCTACGGACCAATAATATAGACCTATTAGATATATAGAAATATTTGAAATACGAGTATCTTATGTTATTTCTTGTCCGTTTAGTGGAAGCTCTCAATGACACTAGTCATTGTGTGTTGAAAGAATATTGACCACGCCATTCGCGAACTCAGGTCTAGCTATTTAGTAGCCAATTGATTTGATCATTAAGCTACGCCGCTAATTGTGATGTGTTATTCTTACTGTTTCATGACAAAATAAATGCAATTCAAGATGAAAAAACAATATAAGGAAAAATAATACAATTTGTAAGTGTAAATTCTTGCCACTTAATTATTTTACCCTCCGTAATTAACATATCCGGAACTTTCTGACATGTCCAATTTCAAAGTTTCAGAGTATTATTTTAATCATCTCTTTGAAATCATATCTTAAAACTTGAGTATAAAAAAGTTCATTAGAGCATTTAAAAATATTTGAGTCTGTTACATTAATCTTTATATTTAAAATTTGATTACACTTTTTATTTGTGAAGTTGAATTAATTAGATAAAAAAAATTCTACTGTTTTAAATAGAGTTAGGTATATAGTTTTATTGGAACAGTCGGTGGTATTACTAACAAAAATAATCGCAAATAAATGTCTCTCTTGCCCTTTGTGCAATTGTTTATGACCTATATTTATTTTACAATTATGTTTCTCGATTGTAATATGTTTTGCGATTTCCACTGCCCGTTGTTCTTCAGATTTTTTTATGGCTGATGGCCTGTTAACCCGAGGGCTTTTACAACTTCACCGGGTAGAAAAGTGGCCGAGCGATTGGGGAACTCAGCCGAGACCTTTATTAATGGGTAACCAGCACAATCATTCCCGAGAGGTAGCCTCGACTTGGACCGTTACGATATTCAGAGTTTGAGTTAATAACTACTTGGTTGAGTGCCTTCTGCGTATGTTAATCTTGTGTTCAGTTCAATAACCAGAGACGAGGATAGTATTTGTGCATTATGAATCGTCTGTTTTTAATTTTGCGTGAACCTTCATTGAACTAGAAAAGGGGATGACGATTGAGATGTTTGCGCGAATGATTGATTACGTGCAGTAGATATTCGCGCAAATACCTCAAATGTAAATGTGGTCAAATGGACATCTGGTGATAACCAGATGATATTAGTCTTGATCTAAATAATCTATTCGGACTCTACCATCATCATCAATTATAGTTATGTTTTATTGTCATTGAAAGTAGAGACGACAAATAGATTTTTAAGCAGCAGAGTGTCATAATAGGTATCTCATTTCCAGCTACCTCAACTGCTACGCATTAGGACGATGGACGCTAGTAAAATTATATTCGTGTCAGAAGTTCCAAGTAGATTAATTTATAATTAATGGATTTATAATAGCATTTGCAGCAAAAGTAGAGTTAACAATTGAGGAAAATCGCAGGATCCTCTTTAGTAAAAGTACTTGACATAGTAGGTAGGAAGTAAACGCCTTACTAGAACTTCAGTTTAAATGTAGATTGAAATGTAAATCCTTTACTGCAGTCATAATATGATACGAACAATTTTTCATATTCATGCTCAATATTTGTCTTTTGCGTATTAATAAAGTTAATGATATTTCTAGGTTACTTCCATAAAGCTTATATATAAAGCTTTATGAGTAGACACGTGCAAATTCTTACTATCTCACCATAATAAAATCAAAGCACCAATAGCCTTATGTTTTACGGTCTGCAAAACTTAACGTAAGTTCGCATGCATTATTCGACTTGTTCGTGAACCATCTTGCACAAGCATTGTAAATTTAGTTAGAGTGATTACTTACGTCAATGTAAGTAATGTTTAAAGCACAGCTAGCTTTCTTTTTTTTAAAATAAAGGTTGAATAGCGAGTAAAATTCCCCAAGTAATTCCTTTTTCTTTCATTGTATCTAGACAGGAAATTTAACCTAAAGCGATTGCCCCGATCTATATCATTACTAATATGGAATGTTTATGGTTTTAAAACGAAAATACAAAACAATCAATGTTGTTATATGAGAGATATAATTTGGTAGCTGTGCTCTTTAATAGCGATTTAATTTAGTTGTTTATGAAATGTAATTTACCGTCGTATAACTGCAATTGTGACATAACGTTAGGAATGTTTTACAATATGATACCGGTTTGAAATGTACCTTGTATAAGCCCAGTGAATGTACTTATCTGTCTGGCATTGAACTTAGTACAATAAAATATAGGTAAGTATATATACGAGGGCACATTGAAAAGTTTTGAGCCTAAGGTTGCATTTAAATTCAAAAGAAAAAATAATACTGGCACGTAATAGCCATTTCTTTTTAATTATAATCTGCTGTCTTTTGTTTTTCTTCTGTCAAAACTGCAAAATTTGTGATCGATTTGACAAACGAAGTTCGCAATTTCCGTAGAAATGGATAAAATTGAGCACCGTTCCGTCATAAAATATTTACAAAAAAAAGTATTAACGCCAAAACAAATTTATGAAGATATGTACGAGACTGGGGGAATCTGCTCCATCATATGCCACTGTCATAAAATGGGTAGCGGATTTCAAACGTGGCAGAGAAGCAGTGCAAGATGAACCTAGGAGTGGTAGGCCGCCGACGGCTACCACAGACTAAAATACCAATAAAATATTTTGAATGACAGGAGATTGACGATTGCAGAGATAGCATAATCAATAGGCATTACCTATGAACGAGTAAAGAACATAATTTCCAAAGATCTTGGATTTTCTAAGATCTCTGCCAAATGGGTACCTAGACTGCTTTCAGCCGAAAACAGACGCACCCGCCAAACAGTATCACAGGATTGTTTGGATCTGTTCCAAAGTGATCCTCAAATTTTCTTAGCCGTTTCGTAACTATGGACGAAACTTGGGTTCATCAGAACACACCAGAGTCCAAAGTACAATCCAAGCAATGGAAAAGAGCAGGGTCACCGCCCCCTAAAAAAGCTCGGGCCGTTTTGTCAACCAAGAAGGTAATGGCTTCAGTTTTTTGGGACTGTAGAGGGATCATTATACTACTACTACTTACGACTACCTTGAAAATGCTGGGCTACATAAGTAGTAGTCGAATGGCACCAAGGAAGATACAGGGTCACTACCCAGAGACAAGACCGTTATCTGCAAATTGCTCCAAGGAGGCCCTCCATTTGGTAGGGAGAATCCAGTCCCAGCTTCAAGTGGTTAGGTGCTATGAGAAGATTATCTTCAAGCTCTCAGACCGCGTTAGCCCACATAGTTTGAAATCTTCCAGCTATGTAGGCTAACGAAAATTTTCAATGGACTGACAATTGGTACGCATGTGTTAAGGTTTTAAACGAGTCTCACTTCGGACTTCGTTCCGGTTCAAGAAGAGTCCGTGTATGACAAGTTAGAGTCGACTTCAGATTCCTCAGAAATGTATCCTTACCAAGGTGAAATAATCATGGTTTCGGTTGACATTCGCCTTGGTGAAAGAACAGATCTCGGTTGAATACAAAGCAATTTAAATGCACAGTAATACCATGACAAGGTTGAAAATTCTTCTCTAACTTCCATACCTTGAAAATATCTCTGGCCTCAAAATAAGTGTTTGTTTCGGCTATCACCTCATCATTCGAGCCAAATCTAACCAGCGAGCAATTTTTTAGATTTGCGAAAAGATTAAAGTAGCTGGGGACCAAATCTGGAGATAGGGTGGCTGCGGAAGCAATTTTATTTATTATCTTTATTGCATTATCCTTAACAAAGTTAAAAGTTCACAAAATGCGGACTTCATGCATGCAAAGGCATGCTACCAGTCAATTCGAAGTGTAATTCGTGCACCTTTTTCTGGAACCATTGTAGCCAACGACACACGGTTATTCATAAAGATTTTGAGGACCTTTTTGATGATTTCCGGTATTGATACCACCTCTTTCACCACAGCGTGGTATATCATCGGTGTTTGTTAAAATTGTTGACCACGTTTGAATTCACCAAACCAATCGATTTGTAAGTCGATTTTTCTGGTGCTGTTTTAGAATTCTTATTAAACTCTACTTTCGTTTCAACTGCATTTTTTCTCATCATAAAGCAATATTTTGTCAACAAATGTAATTCTTTTTTCAATTGTTTTGAAAATAAAAAAGTTGTTACACTAAAATGTTTGAACCAAACGTCAGATGGTCATAAAATTTTCATAGCTACTTTCTGAAAGTTAATATTTACAAGAAAAAATTAAGTGCGCGAATTTATTATAATCATGATGTGTTATAATGTCATAAATATCCAGGCAAACAGATATGTTTTTGTCTTCTCATTGCCCCATCCTATGTAGCCTTTACGCGATAACACCGGAAGGAAATTCAGATACAGGGACATCGAAAGAACTTTAAATCGGGATGCTGTGACCATTGAATTTTGGTATAGTATTTACACTATCCACAAGCAACAGTTTACTGGGAAGAAACTGTTGCGCAATTATTACAGTTTTAGCTGTACACGCTGTTTTTATTAGCAACCAAGGCCGGAATATATTCTATGTTGAGAGGGAGCTGATGGCTACGCTATCAATAACGAACGGACATACAAATTGGCAGAGCGCGCGTCACACCTCCTCCTCCAATTGTGGGACGGGAACGCGATTAATTTTGCAATCACCGTCAATTGTTGTGCTAAGGCTGTGAACACAGTGTCATTGGTGAAAATATTTCGTATGGAACAATTTTAGTTTCATTTAAAAAGCCCGAATAGGTTTACCCGACCAGGGAAAGGCATCTCACATCTGTATTATACTTCTTTATCGAAGTTGAATTGTATTTCATGAGCCGTAGGAATCACTCGCCAGATGAACTGTGTGCTCGTTGGCCACCTACTAATTCTAAATGAATATTCATATATAGTGAAATTCATGATAATATTTACTGCAATAACCTATTTGTTTAATAACGTTGTTCGTGTAGTGTAATTGTAAATATGATTATAAGATTTGAATCTTATAATCATATTTACAATGGAATAATAAATCCTTGTCTGTAAACTTATGTGGTCTAAAAACCATGGGATGAAGTGTCACTAACATTGTACAAATTTCATCATGTCTACAAATTTTCTAGCAGGAAACTTGCTACTGGTCCTCTAATATTACGTAGTCATTAAAATTCTTAGAAGTGATATCGACTTGTAAACAGAGGCATGAAACAGCTTGACATATTATTCCTACACACTTTCTCTAAAATTTTGTGTTCATATACCTACATATGCTAATTATATTAGAGATTCCATTTGTCTTGTCGAATTTGTCTAGTTTTTATTAGTAATGCTTTTAGTTTTGTTTGCACCTACTCTTTATATGCAATTACATGCTCACAGTTCGCAAAATGTATTAAAGCAAGACTATTAGATCTTTTCCTCAACTTTATTTGTGAATATACATTTATTACTTAATAGTTTTGGTAACTAGAATAGTGAGTTAGGCTGTATGGTGTTGAGCAACGTCTATGATTTTGCTTCCTTCCCTACTTTTCAAAGGCTTTACCCCGGCTACTATAAATTAATTCTATTTTTACCTAGGAGAATATTAATATGTTACAATACAATAGTGTTTAATATCTTAAATATTGTTCCTTATATGAATGACTCAATAAAACCTGTGACTTTACTTGTTTGTATTGTATTATTTAGCTCTTTGGAGTTCTTCCAAAATTCTACATATACTCAATTGAAATTAGCAATTCATACCTAAGAGACCATTACACAAAAAAATAATATATGAAATGTATTTTACATAAAATTAAATAGTTCAGTAATTATAATACGGTTATTTTATTTTTATTAACGTATTAAGGACCGTCATTATGATATTCAATTCAACACACAGAATAGTACGTAAAGGAAATGAGGTTCCGAAGTCGTGGTATATATAGATCTGTTAAAAGTCTAGTCTCGGCGAAAATAAGTGGGTTAATTAATATGTTCTTCTTTAACAATCTGCGTCGACTGAATGACGGCAAACTGGCGGTAACTCGACCGTGATTTTTCTTACGTTACGTTAAGAAAGCGGGAATTTCGATAAATTTTTCCTCAGTGCGTTGCATTCACTGGCTACACAGTCATTATCGCCAGCGCCGGAATTCTACAGTTGTCATAATTGTAATTAGCAATTCTTACCTTGAAGATCATCACAAAATATTCGAAATATATAAAATTAAATAATTCAGTAATTGTAATACGTTTATTTTTTTACGAATTAATGACATTAGCAGGATATTCAATATCACTTGAGAATAGTACAGATCATAAGGAAACGAGATCCATAGTCGTGTATAGATCTGTAAGTTTAGTGTCAGGGAAAATAAGTGGTTTAATAATTGATGTTCTACTTTTAACAACCTGTGTCGACTGAACGACGGACGGCAAACTATGGCCGTAACTCGGCCGTGGTTTTTTTACTTACGTAACGTTAATAAAGCGGGAATTTCGATAAATTTTTCCTCAGTGCGTTGCATTCACTAGCGCTACGCTGTCCTTATCGCCAGCCGCCGAAATTCATTTTTATCGCGTCCTGGAGCGGGTTCACTAACATATTGACAACCTATCGTGTTGATGTTCCTCCATCTGTTTGCTATCTTTTGTTATTACTTCTTTTCATTAATTCTTATGCGGTGATCTTATACTCTAATTTCGTATTTAAGTTAACAATTTGTATTTGTTCCTATCATAAAGTTTCTGCAAATATAGATATTGTTTGTATCTTAATATTTTATATCTTGGCATCCATGTCCACAATTCCGTCTGTTTTATGAATTTCGTATCTCATTCTTAGATTCTTCTCCTTTATATCATGGATGATACATAACTAAAAACATACATTTTATTGCATAAATTTGTTATAGCTTAATTATGTTCATTTTATTTTTGTTATTTATTCGTGTTTAACTTTTTACTTAAACAATGTTTGACTTCATATGAAATCTCTTATGTATATAACATAATTATGCAGAATATTCTAGTAGTCGATTTAGTAGTCTAACCTTTTTGGCTATCACACGTCACAGCTGACGTTGATGTCTGGATTCTAAATAAAAATTATAAGTCCGATCGTGTCCCTTAGTTGTGCGTCAGTACTAATCTAGTAGCCCATTCGCATTACAATAGAAATGTTAATGTTCCTACTTTAGTCCTTCTAAAATGTTGTCAACACTATTGTTAAATTTTATAACGAACGATGTTCCTATCATTATTTTAGATACTATTAGAATTCATATTATATAATTAATATATATTTTATATTAATATGTAATATGATTCTGTTAAGATTCACTATTTTAAATTAGTAAAGACACGGGAATAAGCTTACAATTTAGCCTGTAATATTTAAAAAGTGGTACAGTTAGACACATATTTAATTCATGGCATGCCGGTTCTGTTATTCAGAAAATATTAATTGTAATTTTAAGCTTACATATATCAAGCCGTTGTGAAGTTTAGTGACATGTGAAATGTACCTTTCGGAAATGGAGGTCCGCATGGCCAACTGTGTATCTGATTTCAAACTCAGGTACTGGTAACGTCTAAAATATTAATTATAATTTTAAACTTAAAATCATCAGGCTGTGGTATAGTTCAGAGGCTTGTGTGAGCTGACTATTCTTCGATATTGTGATCAGTAGATTAGACCTTTATTATTGATTGATACCTATTACTGATGACGAGCCATTCCATCTGAGTCCAGCAGGGGGCACATGGCTCGTAGTAGTCAATCACCATCAATTCATAAATAATCAAAAAAAATCGTTGGTAACCCCTAAAATCATACTCAGCTACTTTAACAAAGTATACAAAATACTAGCGCTAGGAAACTGTCACATTGTAGTTACTTTAATATCAAATAATTAATATAATAGCTATTAGTTTTTTTTAATTTAATTTATTCTTTTTATTTTTTTAATTTTAATTACCAAACGATTTTCACAAACTATACATAGATTTTAAGTTTTTATTTGTTTGCACCTTTACCACACTTCCAAATTTGGATGTCTATAAATAAAGAAATATATCCCTTGCGATTATTTGATGCGTGGGATTATTTTTATGAATATGGCCATCGATTTTAAATAAATATTTAATCAATCGATATAGGTTGCATTACACAACAGACTAAGAAAAATTAAAGAGCAATATATTAGTAGTGGTTATAATATATATTTAAATCAACGTTAGCGGAACTTTCCTATTTCTTGATGTGTTTGTTCCAACGGCGCTCATTTTTCCAAGAAAAACAAAACAACTTTCCGTCGTAAGATGACTATTGCTACGTTAGACTAGATAAACAAACACGGGCATTAATTTCAAATCACTTGTGTGACGCACTCGTCAAATACCGCCTATTTGGAGCAAGCGATAATATATAGCTCTGACTGTTAGTTAACGACAAATTAATAGCATAAACTTTTTGACTTCACATGTCATATTTGTTGGGCATTCGGTGTTAAATCGGCTCGTGCCATGTTCGTTTTTACATTAACTAAAATATGTTCGTTACATAAATTAGTGTTTTATTTCAATTTTCATATCCATGTGCTGTGTGATCTGTTTTGATAACAATGTGCTTATTAGGATCACCCGAAATCGAACATTGCAAGTTCAAACTAGCCTCTGTGTGTAAAAGGTGTGTTTATATTGAGCCGATTATTAAACTATTATTTGATCAAGGAATCTGACGAAAGAATCGTTGATATATTTACGACCATAGAAATTGTCTTGAAAAGTGTATTTTACTTTTCACATTTATTTCATCAAGGTAAAGGTCAGAGAGATTATTTATTATAAAAATCTTCGCGGCTAATTTATTATGCACGTGCATATTTAACCTTTACTTTTTACCTGGGAGAATGTTAAAAACACAGAGGTACTGTTAAAGTTATAAAATGTGCGCTACTTTTTGTGTTATACATGAAGTCTTATCATTTGATAAGCCAAAACAACTTTTGAAGCAACATACGTCAACAGTGACTTCATTTGGTTATTTAAGCGCTTCATACTGCTTTTCCAGCAAGATGCATTATTGTGTCTCTGTAACTTACAGCAGTTATCTTAGCTTCAATTTTATCAAAAGATTCGAGCCGTAGAGAGTATCTCGATTGTAACGTGTATAACCGGTGTGCGGAAATAAATCCCTAGCAACCAATTTATCGTCCGATTCGTTCTTTATCTTAAGTTTCTGCGTCAATTTATTTGCGTTCTGATAAATGTTACTTTTATTCAAGTCGAGTATAATCGATTAAACTAATATCGTTGGTTTACATTAAACTTTGTGCTTTCCAAAATAGTAAACGTATTTGCTCAATCGAAATATCGTCTCTCGTAAATTGTTTTGCTGTCTCCGCGTTAACGTTTTACTTATCACCTTTTGGTCACCTAGGACTCACGCGAACTCTTATGTCCTGGTAAAAGGGATGTATCTGTTTTAACAAAGAATTATCAACTATACAAATAACATTGTTAGTAAATTTAAACAGGTAGTAATGTTATCATTTAAAAAAAAATATTTATCACTTGCATTAATTGGGAAATTCGTCCCATCGGTATATTTATACTGCACCTTCATAAATCCACCATCGTTTAGGTTTTTATAAATGTATCTCATTGGTTTGTTATAAATGTACTAGCCATGCGTAACATTATTGCAATTAACAACATGCTCTTGACACTGCATCTGCACCTTTTTCGATCTTATTGCACATGTATAAAATCGTCCTAGGGAAGAGAATGACAAGCTAGTGTCTATGTGTTCGCGCGAATCGTTACGGCACTATAATATATCCTGCGCAGTTGATATCTTCAGGTTATAGCTAGATAGATATCGCCGTGATCAAAATCGTCAAGGGATCCTGTATATATTAATAACAATGGCTAAAGCCAATTTACATTCGTTATGATATGTTATCACGGTGCCGACCAGTGAGACAAAAGTCAAATTGCAATTCACGGTGACGGCTTCGCAGGCACTGAGCTCGAGTGTATAATGTTCTTCTCATAATAATAACTATCAACTGGCTCAGCTTTGACTGGAATTTTGAGCACTATTCTCACAGTTCACTTGATGATACATGGTACCTTTGGCCAAAGATCTAGCTACGCTGTAATGATTGTCACGTCGCAGCTATAAACAGCTATAACACTAACTGGAGAGACTACGTTTTCAAAGAATGAAATATTAGACCAGCATAATAGTAGCTTAGATGATGTGTTTTGTTTGGTTAGTACAGAAACTGGTCATGTTATAACTGATAACAAGGCGAAGGAAGACTGATACGATCTCACTTCTCATGAGTGACGATGCGTATGATGATTTTTTATCAAAGGTGAACTGGAATTCACTTACCATGGTGAATATTCTGATGGTTTGTCACCTATTAATTACGTAAAAAAGTCTACAATGATGATGATAATTTGAAAAAAAGATGACTATAATTTTTTTTACAACTATATAGTATGCAATAGCGATATTCTCAACTTAATCCGTTATGAAGTTATAATATTAGCAATTGCATAAAATTTTTGACTTCACCTATCATATTTGTTGGGAATTAGGTATTAAATCGGCTCTTGCCATGTTCGTTTTTACATGAAGTCCTACGCTACTTGATTTTATAACACATAATATCCTTTATTAATTTTCAGGAATTATGAGAAGCGGAAGGAAAAGTCCCGCGTGGCGGCCCGCTGCAGGCGCACAAAGGAGATGCAAATCTTCGCGGAGCTGACCGCCGCTCTGCCCGCCAAGAAGGAGGAGGTGGAACAGCTAGACAAGGCGTCTGTGATGCGCCTTGCCATCTCGTACCTGCGTGTACGCGACGTCGTTTCCTTGCGTTAGTATATTTAGTTGATATTTTATGCATCTATACCTACATTATGTCTTAATTTATAAAATTGTAACTAGTCTTTATAAGTGAGTGCTATCGTAATAGTATAAATAATTCAAGGAGATCACCTTTGTCTCCTAGCTATGTCTCCGCTGGCTGCACGACTATTTGTCACAGGTCGAGGTCAATCACCAGCTGAGGAACAATATTTTCGAGTTTGGCTGCGTTGTCTCCAAGTGAGTCCTATGTGACCTCAAGGGACAAGTCTTGTGTAACTTATTGCAATAGGGAAGGCAACCCTGAATGTGTGCCTCTGTGTTTGCTCGAATGGTTACAGCACTTTAATAATACATCCTGCGCTATTGATGGCATATGGTACTAATCATAATATATCGCCATGGTTGAAGTCAGCCCTACTGTGTCCTCCTGGCCTGTCCACCAGAATGTCCATAATCTGATATGTAACATTATAAGACTCACAAGAAAATAAATGTTATATATAATAGTTTATAATTTAACGAGGTCTTTCATGTTCAGACTGATGGAACATACCGTAAAGTCATCCTTGAATTTGTGGTTGGTAAATATGTTTATATATTGTACTATTTTAATATGTCCATCGTGAGGATTAAATGAAAGGAGGTAAGAAGTATAAAGATAGTTATAAAGATATAAATATATTTATAAATATCACGATGATGTGTAAATAAAAAATATGTATGAATGTCACGCTGACTTTTTATTTACTACAAAATGCGAGTGATAAAAATTATATCCAACAATATTATTATAGTTTTAATTAAAATTTCAGGTTGTGATTCTCTAAAAAAAGTGTAATAATAATAATTATCCGCAATTCGGATACGCTGATATTAATTGAAAACTGTCTTCAGTATTAAAATCGTAATCTTTATAACGAGAAGCCGTCCTTGCTTCGCGGTTTTATCGTTGTTTACGCTGCTTTTAGAGTAAGCGTTAAACATTAACTAATAAGCAACTGATTTGCCTCGATGACTGTGTTGCGCTCGATTGATCCCATCTGACTACTCAATCTTTGTATAAAAGGTCTTTTTAGTTTATTAAAAAAAAAATAGTTATATATATTTCTCGTCATTAACTTTATAGATTTTTTTTTAAATATTTTATGTATGTATTTATCTTTTAATAAAAATTATGCACTAGCGCACTAGGGTATTTTTTTTAAATGATAAAAAACCAGACCGTATACACTTAGTGCGCATAAAATCGCATCGTGTCTTTCATATGCTGATATACAGTTATATTGGATACGATTTCAACAACAGGTCTGCGCCCGTAGGTCGAATAAAAAATAAAATTCGAGCAAACAGTATGAAATATGTCTTCATCTAAAACGTTTATATATTAATATATAAAAGTAGCCTAGCTGGTAATAGTTATTAAATGCTATATTTCTATGCTGAGGCTATCTGCCTTTCTGATTCTGCGATGTACTTTACATATATATTTCTTATTTGATTGTCATTTATGAAAGTTTTTCATAACGTATTATTTATTTAAAAACATAAGGACTTCAAGTGTTTTTTTTAAAAAGCGATTTTCTATTGATTTTCATGGTTTTCGATATTATTTGTGGTTACGAAGTACAGATACAATGCATATACTCGTATGCATTGCGTATTTAGTTCAAAAATATATATATGTAAAATCACAGTTTTAATACATATTTAATTTAATTCGTATGCTGTAATCATATCACATACGCCTCTTAGATACATAGTAGATTTTTTTTTTAACCATTGAAATGGATGATTGGTTTCTCAGTCGCAGAGCCACGATGCTGTTTCTTTCTAGCTGTAACTAGCTAGGTCGGCTCCACCACGGAAAGACCACACATAATACCATATAGAGATTACCGGTGACAAGGCATTCCAGTTAAGACTTCAGGCAACGCACTTGCATTATAATAGGTATCGAAAATATATACGGGTTATGGGGCGGGGCGCTGGTGAACTAGGTATTCGTTCGTCATCATCGATACAATAAGACAAAACAAGTCAGATAATGAAACATTTGTGCGAATACATAATTTTTTGTATTGCGTAGATATTAAACGTATATTTTCCGAGAAGTTTTGGTACACTGCAGGAGGTCATACGCTTATAGTAAAAAATACAGTATAAACTCTTTATAACGAAATTCAAGGGACCGAGCATTTTTTATCGTTATAGAGAGTTACCGTTATATATATATATATATATATATATATATATATATATATATATAATGTTATAAAGAATAACGTATAGAGAGTTTACACTGTAGTAGAAAAATGGGTAAACAATCCATTTGAATGGAACGTAGTATTTTTGATAGGATAGATAATGGGAAAGTTCACAGAATACATTTAGGTATTCAGTGTTTTTGTATTTCTTAAAGTTATATTTTACCGATCTGTATGATCATCCATATACTTATATATTATTTCGTGCAACGTTTACTTCAAATATGTCGCAGCACATAATTTTAAAAATTATAATAATTCTAAAATGCCATCAGCTTATCTATGTTAACGGCGCATATTTTTTGTATCTCATTACACTAAATAACTTGCCTAGAAACTTCATAAAATTTTATTTATTACTTTTTTGACGTCCCTATTTACTTAGACTCATATGTATATATTTTAAAACGCTACTATTTGCAGTTCGATGTAAACACCGTTGGAAATAAATACCACCATTCCGTTGCCGCTAACATAAACACACGCACGCATACGTATTAACACACAAAGATATTCCATACGCATGCACAGACACACATAGAACCGCCCGCCGTAAGCTCATAAGTTTTCACAATACATTTGACTATACACACTGCGTTATATTTTTAAACGGTGACATTCTCGTGGATATGCAGGGCCATTTTATCATTCGGGTCGTTGACCATCGGCCGTCATTGCATAATCAAAATCACCTACTATTTTTCCTCAGCCATTGTTCGTGCAGTGTGTATTATTTTATTTTTACTATACACAAATGCATCTAACCTAGATGTTTGCTTATAGAGACAGGTTATTTCTTATTTTTTATAAACCATATAAGGTAAGCAAATTAAGACAGATTTTAGATCATTGTAAATCGTACATTTTTTCTAATACCACAATTTAATGAAAAAATAAAATAGAAGTACTATTTATATCTATGTAACAGATATACGCAGGGGGGTCAACTTTTCTGTATATAAGATTAATTTTGAATGATAAAAGTTTGTCGCGATCGACTTGTTGTCATAGGCGTGAAGGGGTGTGAAATGTTTATTCATACTATGTTTATTCACTGTGTTTCAGCATAATGAGCATTCCAGCGAGATATATGTAGGTAGACCGGTAGATGGACCGTGGTATATCGATCGCGATCGACTTGTTGGCCACCCCTGGATATAATAACTGTAATATAAAAAGTATATGTCATTGGCTGCAGTCAGTCCCTACCGCCAGATGAAATTTTCACCTAATATTATAAAAAGATCAATTGGCATCTTAGATTATTATTGAAAATTGAGGTTGGATTACAATAATCATTAACCAACAAATGTAAGTTACTTCTACGCGCAGTATCGGTGACAAAAATACACATATTAAACAGGAAAAATAACAATTTGATATGTGTACATGATACATAAATTTAGTCGGACGTGAATCGAATCCACGACGTACGACACAGCCAGCAGTCAGGTTGTCTACTTCTACACCACGCGAACTAATAAATTTCCCAAAGTTAAAAGATACAGAACAGAAACTAAACCACGAAGCGATTATACGAAAATAGACGACGATTATCACGCTTGTAGTTTTTATAGTTAATCGACTAACGTTTACATGAACAAAGTTTAGTGGACTTATTAAGCTGTTTAAATAAACAAAATTATATATATATATATATATATATATATATATATATATATATATATATATATATATATATATATATATATATATAAAATTATATTGCAAATGAAACTAGTCCGTAACGTCCTGTCTATGGCAATACATGGCAATTCTAATCTAGACACCAGTCTCACAAAAACTGTTACAACACTGTGAAATCTGTAATGTACCAAATTATTTATATATATATATTATTAACTTGTGAGAGAAAACAATAAGCATTATTATTATTATATATTCGGTTTAAATTCAAAACCTCCTTTTTACGAAGGCGGTTTAAAATAGTCAAAGCACCTAGTTATATAATCAAACAGTAATGCTTGACGATTTTGAAATAAATATTGATATATTACATTACTGATTACCGTTCTTTGCGTTGTATTGCATTTGCTTTACACCGTTCATTATTTGTTCGACAATTTGTTTTATTGTAACAAAACAATGGCGAAATATTGTCACACAAAAACACATTAAATGATGGTGTGTGTTATAGTAAGTGTGTATTATGGACTTGGAACCAAAACAATACGTTACATAGTATTTCACTGATATTCGTTGACCTCGTTGCTATTGGAGTATAGTTTGCAACGTAGTAGAGGTACAATGCAGTTGTATTTCTAGCTGCAGAATGAATGGGTTACCTCGACCGGGATAGGATCACGCCCTCATAGAATACCAGCGTGAAATAACAGCACAATTCTGCTGTGTTTCGTCCGCCGAGTGTAGTGATCCGGAGACCTTTATTACTGGTGAAGAGGCATTCCATCTCAGTCCTCAAAGATAACAATACATCTGCATTATGATTCCTTGTCAAGGATATGAATTTAATAATATAATCATAATGTAGATAACTCCTTGTCATGGACCGCAAGAATCATCAGGTGAACCGTGTGTCGTTACTCTGAATGTAATAAAAAAAGAAAAAAAACATAGTCTCCGCTGCGGATTGTTGAACTACACTCGACTTCTAAATATATGTTTTATTTATATCTTAAACCATGTTGGTTTCTCGACGCCGCTTTTCTTCACCGTCTAGTAATAAATAAACGCCTAAAATCGCAGTTGACAATTCCATTGGTAGCGGCACCGGGGATCGAACTCGGATCTTCAGCTTTCCTTTGACACGTACTTTAAAAAAGTTCACATGCAGTAAATTTTTGCTATGTTCAAAAAAGCAAGTGCGTCTACTTTGTACTAAACGCATGAGCTTTGAGCACACCACAATTTTTGATACTTACGTGACGAGATTTTGGATATGTAGCGCTTCCTATATCTGGGGTATACAATCAAAATTGAAGAAGTTGATTTTTCCTCTTATTTTATTTCATTCAATATTCTATCTGAATGACAATTAAATTTCCAGTAGAAAAATTCTGTCCCATTTTATAACACGTAGGAATTCAAAATTTCATTTGTTATTTCCAAAATGATGAACTCCTGCTCATTTCCTTAACTAATATAACGGTGATGTCCGTGTGGCACATCTCGTCCATGGCTATATCCGTCTAGTTATTACCAGGTGATATCAATTGCGCAGCTCATCCTCGCCCGCCTCAAGGACTTCATGCTGTCCCGAGGGCTACCAATCAATGAGCAGTTCGGGTTTCGCACCCAACACTCATGCACACACCAAGTGCACCGCATCACGGAGCACATCCTCAGTAAATTTCTTCAGGGCTACCAAACTGGGGCACTTTTCCTCGACGTGGCGAAAACTTTCGACAAGGTCTGGCACAACGGGCTCATATACAAACTATATGAGCTCGGTGTGCCAGATCGACTCGTACTTATCATACGAGACTTTCTCCGAAATCGAACCTTTCGTTACCGCGTCGAGGGAACGCGCTCCGAGGTTCACCCTATTTGTGCCGGAGTACCACAAGGCTCCGTCCTAGGTCCTATTTTATATACACTCTACACCAACGACATACCGCGCACTCGCGGTGTAGAGCTAGCCCTTTTCGCCGATGACACCGGCCTCTATGTGTCTGGGTTCAAACCAGACGCTATTTGTAGACGCCTCCAATCTGCAGCCAACACCTTAGGGAAATGGTTTCGGAAATGGAGGATCGAGGTTAACCCCACCAAAAGTGCAGCCATGTACTTCAATCAGGTAATACAAAATCGTTTCATGCGCAAGGCCACCGGTGCACCGTGGTTCTTGCGTAATGAAAATCTACACATAGATCTTGAGCTGCCGACCATAGCTCAGTACTTGAAGCAGGCTTCCCGCCGATATTTCGAATCTGCCGTCACACACTCTAACCCCTTGATTGTAAGTGCCGCCACTTACAATCCCATCGCGAATCACAGATTCACCCGCGTCCGAAGGAGACCGAGGCATGCCCTCGATGACCCCGACGACGTGACCACCAGGGCCCAAGCCCTTCATAAAATACAACACACGTACATTGCACCCTCACATCGCCCCCGCCGACGGCGAGGGCGTCGCAAACAAGGATATTCGCGATACCGCCATGTCACTGGTCGGTTCTCTCCAGTCCATACAGATAGAAGCGTCGCTGGAGTTTCTTGCGCCACTTCTTCTCCAGCGCCCACGCATTCCGAAGTGGTGGTACAGATAGCCAATAATCATAGCGAATTTAAAGAATCCTCTGTCAGAAGCAACTGACCGAGCCGAGGTTCATTCTCGGGCACCCTCGAGTGAGACGCTCTCGCGAAACAAGGTAACGGTCCAAGCCGAGGCTCCTTCTCGGGAGCCCTTGTGCTGGTTACATATAATAGAGGTCTCGACTGAGTGCCATTAGCGCTCGGTCACCTCTCAAGCTGGTGAAACTGTAAAAGCCCTCGGGCTAACAGTGGCCTTCAGCCCGAAAAAAAAAAAAAAAAGTCAATTGCGCAATTATATTGCAGTGCCGTAAGCTTTCGTGCAAACACAAACGCAATCGTCTGTCATTCCATTCCCTAGTCCGATATAATGCACGTACATACAATAATATCGAAGCAAGGTGAAAAAGCTATTGCTTGTAGTTAACGTTCGTTAACGATGCTCAAGGGACAAGGACATTTAAACAAAAATATTGTTCTTCGGTTTGGATCGTATCTAAGAATCAGAAAAAGTAAATATTCGAAATAGTTTTTTTTAATTAGTACAATGTTTGTTTTACTTGTGCAAATAAAGAATAAGTTGTAATAATGTAATAATAGTATTTATAACGCTCCTAAAGATTATTTAGTATTGAAATATATATATATGTCTTATATACGGTTGTATTTAATACTTTAAAAATATTCTCAAGCTTTGCTTTATTTTTTTAAAAAATTTATACTCTAAAGGTGAAGTGAGAATGGTACAGTGTATGTATTTAGATCATTAGAATTAGCCCTCTTTATCTCTTAATCAGTGTTTCCGGCACGTTCGAGATTAGATACGGTGGCATAATAATTTAGGTTGTGACTTTAAAAAAAATACCACTTTCTTTTAATGAAAATATCCTAAGTAAAGTAGAGATGAATTAAAATAAATGCAAGATACGTTCAATCCGTCAATCCGAACTGGAGTCGGCGCCCTTCAATAACCTGATACCCCATATTTATAAAGGCTGTCCTTTTGTTTATTATGAAAAAGTAGGGATTAAATGTTTATGAATATAAATTACTATATTTTATATTATTTTATTTATCAATGTACAAGCGTCTAAGGCTTGACTTTCCACTGGAAACGAGGATACGTAGCGTGCTATTCATTAGTTTAGCCTAAGTTAAGCACTATTGAATAAATTTAAAACGAAGGGATTTTACACACTGTGGCTAGGGATGAGAGTGGTTTAACCATGCGAAATACTGAGTAGTGCTGGATAGAAAATTCGTGCAAAGCGTATCTTTTTCCCATATGGTACCCGGTCCGGTCTGTCCTTACAACACAGGTTTCTTACTGGAAATAGACGTAGTTATACATAGTTTCATAGCTAAGCCTTTCCCTCACTCATCCCTCTCACATCTCAGGGAGAAAGGCAAATAAAGAGCGTAAACACAGTTTGTTTCTAGCAGCAGAATGAATGGTTCAGCCGAGGTAGGATCACGCCCTCACAGAATACCAGCGTGAAATAGCAGTATAATGCTGCTGTGTTTCGTCTGGTGAGTGTAGGGATCCGGAGACCTTTATTACTGATGACGAGGCATTCCATCTCAGTCCTCAGGTGTGACAACGCATCTGCATTATGAATCCTTGTTAAGGATGAATGTAGAATCACATAACATCAGGTGAACTGTATGCTCTCAATCTAATGTCTAAGTCACTGAACACTGTCAGGGGTCCAACCATTAATTAATGCATCTATAAACCAGATGTAGCCTGGCTTCACCATTGTTTAAATGTGACTTTTAAATAATCAAACGACAGCATTAAAATTATTTTTCAATTGTTATTTTTTGGCTACATTTGACGTTTAGTATCAATTAACATCGACGTAAACATTTTTTAAAATATAATATTGGTCATATAAGACAGTAGAATTATTTTTACTACCATAGCAAACCAGTCCGACTTCCCCTTATGTAAGTAAAATCATTTACAAATTACGAGAATTTAAAAGTAGAAAATCCCAACTACAAACTTACATCATGTAAATAGCCCTTTATTCAGACAATTACGTGTTGAAACGTTGAATTTAGCACTTGAAGTGTTCCATATGCACACGAGATCGTTACTAGATTATGAAAATGTCTTGTATACTGTCCCAAGTGCAGTTCAAAGGTTCTCTAGAAGTAGTTCCAGTTGTTGTATTAATCTCGGAAGACGTCAAGATAAAGGAAATCGTGGAGCATTCAGACATCAACCGGTTTACGTAGCAACTTTATGTTTCGTAGAATAACATTTCTAGTGACATACATACATAAACAAGATTAACTTTGTTCCACTTAATATCAGAGGTAAACATACATTGATTTGCGTGAGGTAACCGTACTTAAGTTTTATATGGCTTTATATTAATTTGTGTACTTATTATTTCCGTTTAATCTTAACGTGATTTGTTCGCCTGTTGTAAATCGAACCCTAAAAGAAAGTACATAAATTTAGTTTTCGCGATAATGCTTTCAAATGCAAGAATTTAATAATACATGAGGTTTAAATAACAGTTGTACTCAAGTACACAAGTACTATAAATATATATATATATATATATATATATATAGCTGGTGTGCTGGTTTTAACTTAAATGATGTAGAGCTCGGATTGCTGGCTGCGTCGCAGCAAGGAAATTGTTTAAGTTTTGTTGTATATGTCCTGTATCCATGACACAACATCTTTTCCCCGATCTTATTGTACATGCATTACATCCCGGACTAGGAGAGCGGACTACTAATGAGTGCCTGTGTTATTGCGCGAATGCCTAATATATCATACGCAATTTATCTAGTAATAACCAGAAGTGTCGAAAACGACCAGTACTCTCGACTTGGCATCATATACTGGGGCACTACGCTTTGCGTCGTCGAAAAAATACCACCATACGCATAGTGTGGGCTTTTTCCAAAGGGAACTTTACGGGGGGTATACGGAATGATGAAATCTGAAATAATATTTGCTAAAGTGTTATTCGAATAAGATATTTTATGCGGTTTTACATTGATTGTTAATTCATATATTAAGAGCTGCGCATAACAAAATATATATTTATTATCTTCGAGGTAATTTACACGGTGCGTATTTGTGCAAGGATTTATTACAAAAAGCAATTGCGTTTTCCTCACGCGGACCGATGTAACCGCAAATTTCCGACTTATTTGAAACTTAGGCACGCGTCACCTTTGAATGGCGAATTGTTTTGTATGCTTAAGGCCATGCCTAAATTTTCGAAGTTTTAACGCAAGGACTTAACTCAGAATAGTATTTACTTGATGCCAATTAAATTCGTTATAGTAATAAAATCCACTTTTATGTTTCACTCCACGAAGCTGACGTGTGTAGTTATTTATTTGTATTCTAGTTAGCCAAGACTGCAGGTTCCACTGTAAAGTTTAGGTATTCGTCTGGAGAATAAAAAAAACAGAGACCTCACGATCGCTGTCATTGTAGTAATATAAAATAAGGACAAAGAAAACTAAAGTCCACAAGAGTAACAATATAAATAGTGTTTGCGGGAATAATTTACCATGAAATGAAGTACACATTTTAGCGCATAGGTTCACAAGCAGGCATATATAAGAGGAATTAACCTTGAATAGAAATAACCTTACTTAAAATATATTTATTAGTGAAAACTTGCACAGATGTTTCATTGTTAATTGTATTTAAGAAAAACCTTATGTGAATTCGATGATATTGTACTAAACTTTGTAATAGTAAAAAAAAAGTTGCATGCCGCCTACAGGTAAAATATGGCAGAGCTTATCAATCCTTTGACACTACTCACTACGTTTAATACCATGTTTCCAAAACTAAAAATATATTCTATTCTAACTACAATACAAAGACACTCAACTATCCATTTAATTAACCTTATCATACTATAAAGATATATTTTTTAAATACTGTAATAGTACAAAATTGTTGTATTATTTGTTACCGTAAACACACATTATGATCGCAAAGCAAGCCGTCTTAAATCTGACGTCAATGGCTTCAGGATTTATCTCCAATCTGCAATTCTAAGTAGAGGCGTGATGAATGTTGATTTATTTATTACTTCTTTTAAATTTTGTTATCCCTTTGACCACCAATAAGGATGTTTGATGTTTTAATGTACTAACTAAAAAAGTGTAATTTGAAAAGTTATATGCTTTATTCAGAACATATATTATTAAATCGGAATATCGCTGGTATTTTCGTGATATTCTTAGCAATTTGCCAATTGATTTTTTAATGTTTTCAATTTAAGTAATTTTTCATTTTAAGTACTCTATATTAACTATCCATATTATTTTAAAATATCAGAAGCTGATGATAGGAGATATAGCCAAAGAATATTTTAATAAACTTATTTTATTTTAACTTCGTAAAGTATAATTTTCGAAAATTTTTATTTTTAAATAATTAGTCTCTAGGGATCGAAATTCGTTCTTATATATTTTCGGGA
The DNA here is from genome assembly GCA_029286865.1 of Teinopalpus imperialis. Classification (NCBI taxonomy): domain Eukaryota; kingdom Metazoa; phylum Arthropoda; class Insecta; order Lepidoptera; family Papilionidae; genus Teinopalpus; species Teinopalpus imperialis. The sequence goes on along the minus strand of JAGSMU010000023.1, from coordinate 1,942,717 downwards.
TATTTTAATTTATTTAGTAAACCTATATATTTATTTAGGATATTCATAACTTCGATTCACAAACACCGACATCTATTCTCGCTTACATGGTGGAGCTCCACAGCAACTACAAAGTGTCTGCTTCGCGAATAGTTCCGAACGAGGAAAAACTTCGCTTTCCCAAAATGTTAGAGTTAAATATTAGCTTTACGCAGCTGTTTCGTATTATGACGCGTGTGTTCGGTCATTAAGAGAAATCAGAGGAACTATCTGCATCAAGGCTCTGTCTGTGTGTGCTGTATCACGGCGCATATGTTATAGCTAAAAGCTAGTTACAGCGTGGCACTGTCGCTACATATTACAAATATAATATGCAATGAAGTAAAATTTATACTAAGCTTTTATAACTATTTCAGTACCCGATCGGGACATGGAACCTCCGAAACTGCAAAGTCCCAAAGGACTAGAAGAGATACAGTCAGAGTTGTCCTACATGAAGGCTCTTGACGGCTTCGTACTCGTGTTGTCCCAACAAGGTGACATCGTATACTGCAGTGAGAACATCGCTGAACATCTTGGAGTCTCTCAGGTAAGTCTTATTATTACGATATTTAATTAGTAAGTATTTTTAAATGCACGAACAAAAAATTCACGATAGAACTATAACTATGACACGAATTGGTAAGTTCGATCGGGGTAGAACCGGGAGAATATCAGGTCAAACACTAGATCAACATTGTTGTTTCGTCTCTGGTGAGTAATTACTGGTAACGATGTATTCCGTCTTAGACCTCACGGCAGCAGAAATTAAGTTAGACCACAGAATAGCCACGTATAGTGCACTAAAAGTATTGGAAACGCTTGTGTGCGCGAAGCAATAGTTAGATTCTTCCTGCCCTTTTAAACTGTCAACTTCTGTATTAAGTATATAAAAAAAAAATTTAGCTACGCCTTCAATATGCTCGTTTTTTTTTTAAACCATTAAATATGTATGGTATTAATTCGTGTATTGTCCGTGTTTTTTGTTGTTTTGCCCATAACTATCAACCGCTAGGAATTTCGCTCGGTGTTATAGTTTTATGGGAAAACACGGACTTTCCTCTTTTGCAATTATAAATACCATATAAGCAGTGATTATATAATACATATAAGAGAAAAAAATTGATATGAGAAGAATTATCGAATTTTGTTGCATTCTACTTCATACCTTGAAATTAATCATCTAACTTAATACTTACTAGTGAACAAAACTTTAAATTTGCTCCTTCCTTTATAGGCTCTGCATGCTGTTATATGTATAAAGATTACCTCTACGATTTAAGCGCAATGTTTATACAACTAAGTCTTGACTTGTTTTAACTATTCAGATTTTGAGCATTACTGAATCAGTGTTATTGTATTTGTATAATAGATAACTGAAACTTGGAGGCTGTGTCCGATAATTGCATTTCCCTAGACTTATTTTAAATGTAGAAACTTAAGTTTTCACTATATAAAAACTACCTTAGACACATCAGTTTAGTATTAGTATACAACAGTTATTCTGGGGCAATTCAAAATTCAAAATTGTTTTTGTTATCTAATACAGACTGACAAAAAAATATATATGTTATATAAAGAATTTACAATAAAATACAGATAATACGTTTTCGTTTATGTAAACCGGTTGAGGTATTTGTTTATATAGTTACTTTCTACATCACATAGAACAAGAATAGACAGTTGTTGAAGAAAATTCTAGAGAACAACTTTGGAAAAACGATATCTTTAAAACAATTGATCTTCTATGTGTCAGATAAAGTTTTTCTCTGATTCAAAAAAAAATTCACGATAGAACTATAACTATGACACGAATTGGTAAGTTCGATCGGGGTAGAACCGGGAGAATATCAGGTCAAACACTAGATCAACATTGTTGTTTCGTCTCTGGTGAGTAATTACTGGTAACGATGTATTCCGTCTTAGACCTCACGGCAGCAGAAATTAAGTTAGACCACAGAATAGCCACATATAGTGCACTAAAAGTATTGGAAACGCTTGTGTGCGCGAAGCAATAGTTAGATTCTTCCTGCCCTTTAAACTGTCAACTTCTGTATTAAGTATATAAAAAAATTTAGCTACGCCTTCAATATGCTCGTTTTTTTTTTAAACCATTAAATATGTATGGTATTAATTCGTGTATTGTCCGTGTTTTTTGTTGTTTTGCCCATAACTATCAACCGCTAGGAATTTCGCTCGGTGTTATAGTTTTATGGGAAAACACGGACTTTCCTCTTTTGCAATTATAAATACCATATAAGCAGTGATTATATAATACATACAAGAGAAAAAAATTGATATGAGAAGAATTATCGAATTTTGTTGCATTCTACTTCATACCTTGAAATTAATCATCTAACTTAATACTTACTAGTGAACAAAACTTTAAATTTGCTCCTTCCTTTATAGGCTCTGCATGCTGTTATATGTATAAAGATTACCTCTACGATTTAAGCGCAATGTTTATACAACTAAGTCTTGACTTGTTTTAACTATTCAGATTTTGAGCATTACTGAATCAGTGTTATTGTATTTGTATAATAGATAACTGAAACTTGAGGCTGTGTCCGATAATTGCATTTCCCTAGACTTATTTTAAATGTAGAAACTTAAGTTTTCACTATATAAAAACTACCTTAGTCACATCAGTTTAGTATTAGTATACAACAGTTATTCTGGGGCAATTCAAAATTCAAAATTGTTTTTGTTATCTAATACAGACTGACAAAAAAATATATATGTTATATAAAGAATTTACAATAAAATACAGATAATACGTTTTCGTTTATGTAAACCGGTTGAGGTATTTGTTTATATAGTTACTTTCTACATCACATAGAACAAGAATAGACAGTTGTTGAAGAAAATTCTAGAGAACAACTTTGGAAAAACGATATCTTTAAAACAATTGATCTTCTATGTGTCAGATAAAGTTTTTCTCTGATTCAAAAAAAAAATCTGGTTAAGATGAGACTGATAGGGCACAAAAATGTTAAAAGTACCACATGCTCTTCGAGATTTTTTTATGTCCATCATTCGATAATACATCGTTGAGAGTTGACTTGCCGGTAGATCGAAGTGTGCGATAATCGTATCTTCTTTTGTATATGTTTATCGGTCACAGCGTAATACAATTTAAATCTAGAGAAGCCAACGAAATTCTAACTTGAAACTTTCTGAAATAATACTTTGTATGTTATCTATTTTAATACTTACACATGTTATACATATGTACCGTTTAATTGAAATCTTTTTACGCAATGTCTTTGGATTCCCGAAATCTGCTCAAAACGCCCGGCATTTACTGGTAACGTAGCATTTCATTCCAGTCCTCACACGGTGAACATGTCCATCTCGAATGTTAGATTTTAAATTAGGTAGATGAATACCTTAAAAAAAGTCAATAGATACAGATTAAAATTTTTATTTTTCGAGGCCTTGAAGAAAATTTAAGAACGTATATTCCTTTAGATTTAAAATGGAAAACATAAATGAGTTAAGGTTATAAAGGGTCGAAGGAGTAAGTGTTGTTTTTGTTTATTATCTAATTAATTTTAAAATTTTTGGTAAAACAATAAAGGAAATGTTTTGTTGTCTATTTTATGGCAAATAACTATTAACACAAGTTTTAAAGAAATTTACTTAATTCACAAATTAAGTATTAATCACTATCATCTTATCTAACGTGAACTCAACTATTATATACGTACAGCAATAATGGCATTGGCAATTATTGGCAGATTTAGTGTTCGTGTTTTAGGCCGCTTCCAAAGTTATCCTGTCCTCCCTTTAGATAGCGATCCGAGTCGAGGTTTCGTGCTTCCTTATGAGGGGGCCTTCGTATTGTATTATGCCCTCCCTCTGTTGTCGTCGACGTTCTTCGTCCACAGGGGTCAGAGCGCAGCGGTGGTGCAACAGCGGTCTTCGTGCTTCGCTTCGCATCAACGTCGTTGTCACCTTACTCAGTGGGCCTCCCGCTCGCAAGTCTACTAAGACAAAGCTGTAGAGGTCACTGGACCAACAGCAATACTAGTACACAAAAAAAAAAAAGCATTAATGGCGATTTTTTAAATTATTAATGTATATTTTTAAAACGTTGTTTGTTATTGTTACCAATGAAAAATATGATTGCAATTAACATTATTCCAAAATACAGTTTAGACGTACTGTTTCTTTTTCTATTAAAAAAAAAATCAAAATCATGAAGAAAAATGATACTTGCAATTATATTGTCGTCTACGATTAAAATCTTTATCAAGTAAATGATAAACGACATGTTTTATTAAGCTTTGATGTCGGTTGTGAGATAGTCGCGGTAATAATACTCAAGTTTTTTCTAGTCTTTCTTATATAACATAGATTGTTAAAATGCATATTATTATATGTATACAGTAAGGGAAGATTAAAGTTGCAATAGTGTGACAAATGCACACCTGCTGCTCATCTCTTGCATTCTGCCTTTGTCACACGTAAGGGCTAACGGCAAATGCCTTGTGTAGTAATTGGGTCTCCGAATATTTTGGAGATTGAAGTCTGTAAGCATCTGGAATACGAACATCATCTTGCTTCCACTATGAACAAAAATAAACTAACCCGAAATGTTTTCTGAACAAGCCGTTACAGACGTTCAACGCTTCGCTTTATGTTTAACAGGTGTCGTTTTAAAATTGGTGCCCGATGTGTTCGACCTAAATGACATGCAATAGATGTAGGTACTTATTCATCTTCTTAATTCCATCAAATAAGTTTATTTTAAATATTTTCTGGTATTGTTTTTTTTACTCGAAATGTGTATATACTAATTACTAAAAATTAAATACATTACTTAATTTGATAAACTTGCCATTAAGTGAATTATTATTGTCTTATCTACTGACGAAGGCTAAATAACAGAATAAATTAATTACTAATAATATTTTGAACAAAATGGGTCTTTTCATTTGTTATTACTCATCTCACCTCAACGTATATACACTGATTATATAATTCATATTTCGCCAATAAATTATTATATGACAAACATGTAACATATTCATATATCATAGTACAATTGCAAAAGAGTTTGATGACAGATCGAAACAGGGCAGATTTACATATCAATAAGAGACTACCGGTACTTTATAAATGCTGGCCGATCTGAGAAGAAGTACCAAGAATTCAGTCGGTGTGTCTTTTGCAAAATACAGTTGTACAAACATAATATATTTCTTTTAATGATGTTTGCATAACTGTTATATATCGAGTCTAAATGGTTTTATTATCTTTTAGTTCATTTACAACATTAAAAAACTCTATCGTTTTTATTTGACTTTATTGTTTTTTTAATAAATTATAAAACATCCGACATCGTTAAGGTTAAATTACAGACCGTTACAAATAGATAGACATTTATGTCTGAAGGTTGCCGTTCCAAACCGTTGATAAGGCGTTGCTGAAAACTTTCTTTCCAGGCCTTGACTAAACTTTGCCTGATAGTCACGAATAGAACATTGGTCTTCATTTTTTTTTTCATAAAACATTTGCATATGTGTTCATCACTTGTTAATCATTGTCTGTTATCGTCGTCATGAATATAATTTTAAATAATTCCACTGCTGTACTTAGCCGCTCACCAAACCTCGCCACGGTTTACTTGATTTAGAGTCACGTTGCAGCTGGATTCTTTCTGCAATACGAATGGATCGGTTCAACTTGGGAAGGTCCAATTCCACAAAAAGTACCAGCGTGAAATAGTGGCATAAGTCTGCAGTGTTTCATATGATGGGCATCGGGAACCGGTGACCCGGTCGCTGGTAATAAGGCATTCGATCTCGGTCCTCAAGGGTGACAACGCTTGTGCATTTGAATCTTTGTGGCCGCAGTCCATCAAGTGAACTGTGTTGATTGTCACCCTAAGAGTCCTAAATGACATAAAAAAAAACTTATAACAATATATTGTATCAGCAGTGTTCATTTATCTCGATTGTTACCGTAGGTCGTTTTTTTAAATTAATTTCGTTTATCGAAGGTCGTTATGATAATATCCGGATTACATTTCATTTCATTAGTATATGGCCTTTTGAGAATAGTGTAGATAAATACGATGTAATTTATCACATGTATGCTAAAAAAAATTATGACTACCGTGTGGCATACAGTCTACTACGGAGCTGGGATATCAGGTTCAAATCCATATTTGAAAAATCAAAAACGGGGGTTTTGTAGCATGGAGGATGTATGTGACTCAGGCTCGTGCTTTGTGGCATTTTATGATGAAGACCAATGTTCATATATAAAATTATTTCGTCATATCATATCCTTCATACAATAGTAGTTTCCAAAAAACTTAAGTGATGTCAGGAGTAAAAACCACATCCTTACAGAATACCAGCGTCAAACGGCAGCATAACAGTTCTCTATTTCGTACGAGTGTAGGGAACCAAAATTCTATGTAACGAGTTCGTTTCTCAGGGGGAACTCATATTATGCATTCGGAATCTTTGTTAAGGATGCGTCTAGGCGTATATTGGCCAATCATCGACTACCGTCTACTCTGTGTCCTTTTTTTACGCCCCTAATATCATATACAAAATCCATTCATAAATCTTGAAAAGTACAATTTTGATTCTGAATGTACAAGAACATAGTCATTTGGATTATTCCATATCGAACTGATGCTAGCAAAAACAAAGACATCAACTCCTATATTTATATTCGATTAGGAATGCAGATGCGTTATCACCCCTGAGGACTGGAGCCTTATCATTAGCGCTAAGCTAGTATTTTTTTTATCGGTGATTTTGCAAGATAGGTATTTGAGAAGTTTAACAAAATACTAATTGACGCAATCGCATGAGCCACGCTTACGATTTTGATATTGAGATAACAACGGGTTCGCCTTTGTTGACGGATAGGCAGGAACATACTGAGGTTCTGAAACCACTAGACGTCAACGAGCCAGTGCCTGCAACGAACTAACACCCAACCCAGAACCATTTGCCACGGAAATAGAATAGATTTTTAATAACATGTAATATAAATTTATTATTTATAATAATAATATTATTTATTTCAGACTCATCCTAGAATTACATCCATATTTGTTAGTACAATTGCAAGCTTATAAGATTTATACTTATTTTAAGCTTAGTCCTTTTAGTCCTGTTCCTCTCTTTTACAGCTTCAGGTGGACCACCTGTCTGAGTCAATGTTAATGTCATGAGATATGTGTACATATGGAAGGTGATCATCAGCATGTATATATGCAACTTCTTGTTTTAAGTGATAGTGCCCTCCCCTTCTTACAATGATAATATTGTATATTCGCACACTATTGCTTCACCCGTGCGAATATAACACAAACTCCGAATCAAAAGAACCATAGTTCAAATTCAAAGTACTTTTCTACTACTATACAAGATGTATCAATTAACCCAATCCTGTCAGAACCGGCACGATGACTTTGTTGAAATCACTTGAACATAAGCGCAGTCTGCACGATCACGACGATAAGTAACACGTAAATTTTTTTCATTACTATGTATTGGACAGAATTCGTGTTTGTGGTAGCCAGCAAAAACTTTGTATTGAACAACGACAACGAACAACTTTATATTGACAAACGAGCGCACAGTTCACCAGATGTTAAGTGATTCCTGCGGCCCACGACACCTACATTCATCCTTGACAAGGAATCATAATGCAGACGCGTTGTCACCCTTGAGCACTGAGATGGAGTGCCTTGTCACCAGTAATAAAGGTCTCCGGATCCCTGCACTCACCAGACGATTTTTGTGATGGCGTGGTCCTACCCCGGTCGAGCTGACCTATTCATTCTGCAGTTAGAAACAAACTGCAGTGTAGCTCTACCACTAGTTGTAGTCCTTCCTAAGTCTAGTCGACCCATTCGAAGTTCGCAAAAAGCCGCATATTCGTTCTACAACTTAAAACAACATGATATAACTTTATATCTTATGCTTAACATAATCTATTGCTTTTATTTTCAGATGGAGATAATGGGGCAGAGCGTGTTCGAGTTTAGCCACCTCTGCGACCATGACGAGATCCGCGAGGCTCTACGTCCAAGTATTTCTGGTCGTCGTGATCTACTCCTGCGTTTGAAATGTACGATCACTAGCAAAGGAAGGAATGTGCATCTCAAGTCCGCGTCGTACAAGGTAAAGTATAAAGTAAAAACATGACTATAAAAAGGCATTCCATGCTTGGGAAAAGTATTAATACTTCGAGGGTGAGGTAAGGAGGAGAAGTATGCTCCGCGGCTAATAAAAGAATTTAAGCTGCCACGTGCTTTCATAGTCAGAGAGTTTTCTGAGTAATAAGGACTAACTTAAATTTTGCACTGAGGAACGATATTTGTGCTTCACATGTTGTTACTTTTCTGGTCTCATACTCCTGGTCGATTACTACCTCGGCGATATCACCTGGTTATTATCATATCATATCAACTGTGCAGGATATATTATTGTGCTGTAGGGCATAGAGGCACTAGGGAAGGACGTACTCACTTGTCCCCAGCGCCGGTCTGATGTAACGGATGCGCAGTGAGATCAAAGGATGGTTCAGATTCTCTGATCTCTATTCACACACGTGATATACACACGTAATAACATCTAGATGGCCACTTCCACTGCCGTCCACGCCACATCTAATAACTATTAATAACAACTAATAATTTGTCATACACAAATATTGTTCCTTACGTGGGAGGCGGCAGCAGCGGCCCTCAACATTGACCCTTATAATTAAGTTTCACACAACAAATAATATTAATGGCTATTTAAATACTAATTCATTTATTTTACATTTATATTGTTTTTTTTTAAAAAAAATACAGCAGATAATAAAAAAAAACTACACAGTTTTTCTCTTCAACTATGTTTTCCAGATTTTTTTCGGACTACCAAGAAAGGCTATGTTATTAGTGCTTATCTATCTATAAGGAATTATAGATGGATTTTAATGAAGGTAACATTAGATTGGTAGTGTCAAATAAAGTAAACACGAGTAAGATCGTAAAAATTAAGATTTTTTTTTTCGAGGATCATAATTATAGGTATCTTATATGCTCATCATTACTATACTAAAAAATATTGCTTATCTGAATGTAAAATTAAAGTAAAATATATGTTGAGTGTTTGCTCTGTCCATTTCATTGACGTCGTGTGTTTGTACATCATATTTTTTTTTTCTATCAAAAAAATTATGTGTGTAACTAAGCGTTATCTTTTTAAAAGCAATTTTAGGATATACATGTTTGAGTAATCTTATTTTTTGACGTATTTGATATAAAGCGAAACTACAAGGTCAAGGAATCGCATTAAATAAAATCAATCTATCTCGAGTTGATAATATGGAATTTGGTGTAATTTTTCTAAAAACAATTACAAATACATTTTGTATTGTAATACTGTTAAGTGCAACACCGAAACACGCAGGCTCGACCATTCTTGCCGGTTCGTATCGAGTGCAAAACAAATCCGGCAAGATTTGTCTTTAGGTCACCGCTATCTAACTTTTCTGAAGAAAAAAAGAGGTTAAGTCCCGTATCCTACGAAGATGACGTATCAATCAATATTTTGTGGTTAAAACATAACGTCGTAAAGCAAAATTAATGACACTAACCACAAATTAACAACAGTTATTAGGAAATAAGTTCAGTAAAAAATATTTTTCCCCAAACGACACTCAAATTTAGTCATTAGAAACGTTCAGACGAATGCTAAAGATTTGAGTCGATCTTAACGGGTAACGACGACCTTCGACAAAATGGTTATGAATTTCGTTATTTCTATGGTTCCGATGAGACACGGGATCCTTATAGAATCACTGTTGTCTCCAGAAGGAGTTCTGAGAATCTCTTTAAGAAAAATTTATTGATATTTCGTACACGATCACGGATGTATAGAATAAATGAAAGAATAGCAATTTTGAGAGGCAAATGAGAAATTTAAATATGGAGGTGACAAACGAACTCACACTACACCTGATAGTAAGTGATTCCTACGATATTCCATGATATCCACGTTAATCATCCATAATTATGAAATGATTTTTTTTTTATGCCACTGTGAACTAGAATTAAATGTCTCTTTATTATACTTAAGGTCCCTTATTTCTGTCAGTCTGTCAGTGTCGCCATCTGCACTAATTTGTATATAATCTACTTTACGTTGTGCTGTTAAAGTGGGGATATCTCTATAAGTATTAGTTATGTATGAAATTAAGGTAAATATAATGTTAAGTAAAAAAGATTGGGTTCAAAAAACTTTTTTTAAAAGATTAAAAAAAGATTTTATATTACGTTAGTACAGATAACCCTATATTTCAGGTCGTTTTTTTTTAAATTACATTCAGAGTAACGAACGAGCACATAGACACCTTATGGTAAGTGATTTCTGCGACCCATGACATCTACATTCATCCTTGACAAGGAATCATAATGCAGATGCGTTATCACGCTTTACTGAGATGGAATGCCTCGTCACCAGTTATAAAGGTCTCCGGATCCCTACACTCGCCAGACGAAACACAGCATAATGCTGCTCTTTCACGCTGGTGTTCTGTGAGAGCGTGGTCCTACCCCGGTCGTAGCTGGCGCCTAGACCTATCAAGGTATTTTCTATTGTAATAATTCAATAATGATTTATATTGACACATTTTGACATAATTTTTCATACACACAAATAAGTACTTTGTTTCATGTCGAAGAAGGAAAGTGAATAATCACGATTACGACTGACGATTAATTTTAAAAAAACTTGCAATAAGTTTCTTATCTGTATAAATGTGACGTAAAACATTTCAAAATTATACATATATTTCATGACTTTATTTTCTTTATTTTATTAATCAGCTATATATCTATATATTATCAGTTAATAAGTACTATGATAAATATGAAAAAATAAATCTAAGTACTAATCTAGTATCTAGGCAAATAAAAAAAGATATGAATATCTTTTTTTGAAATGAAAATACTGATATATACATGAAATTTACTTATGATTGTTACCCAACTGTTGGAGACAATATGATCTGTCAATATTTGTGGACCATTTTTTTCAATAGTGCGTTTATTACTCCAAAATATAAACTAAATATAGCAAATAAATATATATAGCAAAGATAACTATTGTAGTTATATTGGGCTTTAGCTTTAGACATTATATCTAGTCTACGGTTTAATTTTACATTAATAACTTAACCAATTTTAACCTAAAATTAATAGATTTAAACATATAAACTAAAATTAAACTTAACTAAATTAAATAAATCTAGTCATTATAATATTCAGATATCACACTTTTATTGTACACAAATAAATTTTCATTAATGATTTTAAGAACTGAAATTACCAAAATAGCGTTTTGGATATGCTAGCTTCTTAACAGTGGGGGTGTTACAACATTAATATTTTTCAATACAGTACTAAACTTATGAGCAGAATCTTCAGATGTAATACCTTATGATATTTCTTCCCCAGGTCATCCATGTTACTGGTCACATGCTGGTACCATCTGAAGACAAAAATGACTTAGATCCAGAGGACAATAACAATTCTGAGGGAGAAGACAAGAAAACGGTTGCTGATGTGGTTAATAAACCGAACAAATCAGGGTCTCTAGTAGCCGTGGGCAGGCCCATACCGCATCCGTCTAACATAGAGGTTCCACTTGATAGCAGCACTTTCTTATCCAAACATAGCTTGGATATGAAATTCACATACACCGATGAAGGGTAAGTTGATTGTTTTATAATAACAAAACATAAAAACACATTATAGGCTGATTATTACTAACCCTAAAAGGGTATTCAGACTCTTCAAGAGAAGCCCTAAGCCCCCACAACACCAAGACGCCTGAGAAATGTGAACATGATTCGGTAATAACCCTTCTCGTTTTTAATAACTCGAAATAATGATGTCCCAAACCTCAAAAAAAAACTCTCCCGGAGACTCTCCTATACAAGGTGTATTGCGTGGGTGAAGTCAGACTTTTTTTTGCATGAGTTGGGTCAGACATAAGTTTTCTTTTCTAGCTATTGCACAAGGTAAATGGGTTGTTGACCCACACAGCTGACCTGAAAGCAAATCTCTTTGCGTCGAACTCGTTACGCTCGTTATCAGGTTTACCTATAACTCTGTCCGCAGAATACTCTCATCTCTTGACATCAATAAATTGTGTGGATCGGACCTTTTGTCTCCTTATTTTCCCAAATTATACATACAATTATAACATATAATAACCACTAACTTTTGAGGTACCTGGTGGTTCATCAGTTGATGGACGTTAGTATGGTATGCGCTAAAGTCGCTTGCCTGGTAATCTATTCCCAATTACTAGAAAACAAGGGCGATATAGTTGGGTATAGACACAACGATGTCCTTTGATCGAGTGTTGCAAGTAACATTTTTTTGTGCCCCCCCCGGTAATTTCTCACTTGTATCAGCCCTTTTCCCATTAGGCGGAACATCAGAGTCATGGTGGGCGCTTGATGCTCAGACCCAATGTTCGTGTATGCTGGGGTACCACCAGGTTGTGTATACTGCCTACGCTGTTTAATTTTTTTCTGTTGAATTCGATGTTATATCATTAATGTATTCATTGATATATAGATTGACGGCAACGTGTTGACGAATTTGTGCGTTTAACACTCCTTTAGATAGTACTATCTCTTAACGTTACGCCTAGTATCGAGTTATACCATTGTATAAATCTGCCTTAAAATAATATTTGTCCATTTGCATAATCTCATTTGCCGTAATTGCAGCACAAACAAGTGGTGTTTCTGAACAAATACGATATTGGACACTTCAAAAGAAAAGTGTGATTCCCATAAAGGTCGGAAACGGACCACGAATATTCTTGGTGTTGCTGGTATGCATGGGCGGTGGTGATCATTCACGTGTAACGCAGGTGTCTAGCACGCGTTAGCCGCCGTCTATTATAAAAATATATTTGGAAAGCTTTAGCTAAATGTGCTAGAGCTTGGATACAGTTATTTTAGAGCTTTAGACCTGGTTGGACGTAGGTGTCATGATTCGCAAGGATTGCTTACAAACCGGTAAATAGTTAGAATTGTTTCACGAAAGCGATCGGTCTCTTCGGACAACATTCTCACATCCTGTGACCAGCTTGAAATAACACCATAAAGCTTCTGTCGCCTTTGGTAAGTAATGATAAATGAAGACAGAATACTGACGATAAGATATTGATTATATTTTAATTTTTGGTAAAGCAAAGTTGCATTCTCATGCTCTATTGAGGATCAATGTTGGTGTCTAAATTGACATAAATCGCTAACTATTGGGTGAACTATTTACTCGTTTGTTCTTTTTGGCATAAATGTTAATTTTAATTAGTATTTAATCTATTAATACATAATAAGCTGATAAATAAATAAAAAACAGTTTATGGCCACAAAAATAAATAATATAATAAATTGTAACTATATGTATAGTCATAATTTGTTATTAACCCCCTTGTTGCTTTATGTAATCTATCAAAAAATATACAGATCGGAAAAAAATTAAGCACACTCGTTATCGTCTACGGTTTTAGTACGATAATAGTTACAAAACTTGTTGAATAACTCTCCTAAAAGATGGCGCTGTAAACAATTCTGTACGTGTATTAAGAGGCAAAATTTAGGTACCATTTTAAACAGCGTGTTATGACCTTTACAATGCCCCACAGGCTATGGCTGTATTATATCAACAAAAATATCACCTTCAAATGTATTTTGTAGGTTAAACATGATGTGATTTCGCGTCTCGCACTTCAGTTCGCGATAAACTTCCAATGTTAAAAATGTTTTAGTGAATCGAATGTATTGTGGATAGTGGTCCCATGTGCTATAATAAATTGTGAAAGAGTGATTTGTTTTTATTTATAAAAATCAAAAATTATATTGGATCGGATAGAGTGGCCCTATTTTTAAAGGAAAATTAAGAATAAGGTGCATATTATTCCATTGATATTAACAAAGTAATAGTTTATAGGGATATATTTAATTCATTTTGGCGGATTAATAACCATTTGTAACCTTATAACAATGAACCGACTGTTAGTGACTATAGGTCATTCAAGGTTAATTATGATACCGGTAAACATAACCTAAATCATGGGAACTTTAGGTCACATTGGAGGATGACCTTTGGAATCTACAATACACAAAGATATATATTTTTTTTTTTTGTATGTATACACCATAGTGCTTTTTGCATAGTTTATTTAAACCATTTTATAATTCCTGACTTACTTCATGAAATCCATAAAACGAATTTTAGTTTTGAAACAGTGACATTTAATTTTAGTTCTTTTATTTTTTATTCACAAAGCAGCAGTTTCTAAAAATTAGACAGTTACAACTATCCTTTGTTAAGAGGTCTAGTATGTTTTGTATTACAATAACTATAACAAGGTACTCTTTTATTTGTTGCAGTTTAATGAACACACTGGGATTCGACCCTGACGAATTGGTTGGTCGTTCTGTATACGACTATCATCACGCGGCCGACACAGCCTCTTTGGCTCAGCAGTTCAAATCACGTAAGTTTTAATATATTATATTTTTCTTATGACTTTAAGTACAGATTTCATTTTTAAATTTCTCAAAAAGGAACAATGGAAATACATGAATTGCTATAATTCATGGTATCTTTAAAACAATCAATCATTAGAAAATAAATGGAAAATAAAACCAAATAAATTTATAACTAATACATTTTAGACAACTTGTAGAGGTCACAAAGGTAACGTCATTTTATAATTGTATATATGTTTATTAATTATTACTACATACGTAGTAGACATCTGTTGCTATATGTCAAATATTTCTTTAGCTAATTGAATTAAGCGCCCTCTGTCTTTCATATTGATCACAACCTACATTTATTTAGGTCTTCTGTTGCAAAAGCGTTATTAAAAATCACCACCAGATGGTAGTAGTTTCTCGAATTGTGAAATAATTAAAATATAATTATAGGTGGGTTATGTTTCAACATATAATCGTCTTAATAGTAATTAATCTAATTTACATGTCCAACTAAATCTTGCAATTAAATTTCATCTCTTTTTCCTTTTATATGTGTATATATACTACACATTTTGTAATATGGTTTTAATTTATTCCTTTGTCCCCATCACTAATCAGTATTGCTAGATCCAGTATGTCAAATATCGGGACGGAGGATTACGAAAAAAGTAAAATAATTTAAAATCGAGAGAAACTACGACTATAAGAAAAAGTTTATTTACATCTACTTCATTTTTATATTAAGCTGTAAACAAAAAATTAATGTAGAAAAATATTTAATAACTAAAAACTTACAATCTTTGAAACTTTTAAAATGATTTAATAATAAATATAGGACTTTCGACGTCTCGATCAAGTTTGTAACGGGATATATCCGGGGCAGATCGTTACACTATTCGTAAGCAGATAACGAATAAGTGACCAGAATGGGAAAGGTATCGCCCGTGATGGGATCCACTATGAAAATTCCTTATTCAATGAAATGGAATTTCAATATTCGGCATTAAATCGTCGACAGAAAAGTTTTGCCTAAAAATAAATAACCACTAAAGTAAAATACCAAATTCGAAAGATACATGCAAAATTTTATTATAATCTATATTTTTTATCTAAAAGATAAAAATGAAATGAATGAGAGTAAGTCGCCTTTAAAACGAGTAAACAGTTCACCTGATGGTAATTCATGACTGCTACCTATATTTACACCTATCTTAAACAAAAATTTAAGGCCACAAGATTATTAACCCTGTGTACTGACATTAAATGCCTCGCTACCAGTAATTGGGTTTCCGAATCCGTACACTCTTCACACGAAACACATCACCTCTATGTTGCTATTTCGAGCAGATATTCTGTAATGGTGCGAATCGGCCTAACCGGCAAGAGACGCTCTTACAGAATATCTTTTTTAAATTATTTTATTACATTGAGAGTAACAAAAGAGCACACAGTTCACCTGATGGTAAGTGATTACTGCGACCCATAACTTCTACATTCTTCCTTGACAAAGAATCATAGTGCAGATGCGTTGTCACTGTTGAGGACTGAGATGGAATGGCTCGTCATCAGAAATAAAGGTCTCCGGATCCCCACACTCATCAGACGAAACACAGCAGCATTATGCTGGTATTGTGTGAGGGCGTCGTCCTACCCCGGTCAAGCCTACCCATACGTGCTGCAGCTTTATTGTGTTTCGTATGGTGAGTGTAGGGATCCGGGGAACTATCGGGTGCAACTGTCTTTTGGTTTATCACCTTTAGCTCATGGGTTTAGTTGTTGGCACGGGTTAGTGAACGATGGAATCACTCAACATCAGTTGTCCCGCATACTTGTTTGCCTTCCTTAAATTAAAGAAAAATGTAAACTAAAAGGCAGCCCCCAGATGTGTCAGCTAAGATGGCTAGACTTTCGGCTGCCAGTAGATGCTTAAGATCAATCGTTTAGCACAACACTAACTATGAAGGCCAAGAGTTCAATAGTGATACATGGTTTATAAATGAAGCCACGGCTATTTTAGCACTTGGCCTATTGCCATATGATGTACATAGACGTATGAAAAAAAAATTGGAATTTTACCATCAGATGATATATGTGTGCTTGAACAAGGTATAACGGACATTTTATCTTTAGACGAAGGGCGTTACGACGTAACACGAGTTGTGTATTACATAATTATTATATAAATTGTAAACAACTCTGTTAGTTATAGATTAACTGTGTAATCATTTAAACTTAACACTAATTGCGTTCGGATATATTGTAGAGTTTTTTTTTATAACAGTTAATGCCACGGAATTCTTAACATATACGCCATTGACGGCCACGTGATGTAGTGTTTAGACTAGAGTACCCTGGCTAATGGGTCATCGGTCCCGTGTGCGATTCTCGGCCATTTTTGATGATGTTTGTCTTTCAAATTGCATCAGAGTAGATCTACACTGCTGTTTGTTTCTAGCTTCAGAATGAATGGGTCGACTCGACCGGGGTAGGTAAACCACGACCACACTGTATACCAGCGTAAAATAGCAGCATAACGCTGCTGTGATTAGTCTGGTGAGTGCTGGTATATGTGTCTGTGAGTTTGAATAACTAATTAATTGTCAATGAATAAAACGGATTTATTATAGATTACATTTACGCCGATAATATGTTTACATTTCATAAGTCTTTTATAATATTTTATTCTACATCTATATTATAGATCTAAACGGAGATAGCCTACCTTTTGTATGCGATGCCGGACTACATTTTTTTTTCGTTATTACATTGAGAGTAACGAACGAGCGCACAGTTCATCTGATGGTAACTGATTGCTGCGGCCCATGACATCTATATTCATCCTTGACACGGAATCGTAATGCAGATGTGTTGTCACTATTGAGGACGTAGATGATATCCCTTAAGGACTGGGAGGGAATGCCTCGTTACCAGTAATAAAGGTCTCCGGCTCCCAGTCGAAATACAGCAACATTATGCTGCTATTTTACGCTGGTATTCTGTGAGGGCGTGGTCATCCCGGTCGAGCTGACGCATTCATTCTGCGTGGTGAAGATCTACCACTGTCAAAACGATTGTGTTCTTTTAAAAATTGGACAGCCATGTTGATGTTAGTTTTTAGCCGTAGCATGAATGATTCCGCTTTGCGGAAGGACCATGTCATCATGGCGTACTAGTATGGATTGTCTAGGAAACGGGAAAGGGAAATGAGTCAACTACATGTGTGATTATTTATACTTATATATACATTATAAATACTTATATCAAGTTAATTAAAATTTCGGTTTACACCAATTTAAATAAAATGTGTTTGTGGGTCAATTTATTTTATTCTACCTACACATGAGGTCGGGATAGAGCTTTCCCTGACCTTAAAGCTAACGCGATCGATTGAAGACAGTTCTCGTGCCTAGCCTTTGCTCTAGACAGTTTGAGGGTTACGCCCGAAATAGAGAGATACGCAAAGGCACAAGGCCGATACAACCAGATAAGAATTTTACTAGCCCACACGGAAAATCAAACTTATTAAATGGCATACCAAACATAATCTGACAAAACGTTGATATGTTTTCCTTTTTAAATTTATAAAATAATTTGCCCTATACATTTTTTTTAAATTTATTTATGCACTAAACCAGTACATTGGCGGATTTAATGCCAAAGGCATTATCTCCCAGTCTACCATTGGGTGGTACAGAGAACATTGGGTAGGTGCACAGAAAGATTTCATATAAGTTCAATGTTAAAATTAACAGACAGAGGATTATTTATTTTGCATTGAGTAAAATAGATTTTTCATTAGTCTAAGCGCATCGAGAACAATGTTCGTCAAACACTTTTTTTTTCTATCTAAATGAATTGTTTTCGAATATATATCATAACATTGACGACGATGTGGATTATGCTGTTAGTTTAAAACAATACTTTCTTAACAATGTATCTTAATCAATACTAAAAATCGAAGAGGTTTCTATACTGCAGTCATGTGTCCCATCTGTACTTGACGGTTAACTTGTAAAAAAAAAACTTGGTAAAGATAACTGGCACTCTTGGTAGAATATACGTCACAATGTGGCAAGTTTACCTCTCACTACAAGTTATTTTTTAATTTTTGTCGATCTTTATTTTTTGTATATATTAAGATTAACCTCAACCTCATCTTATGTACGTGGCGATGCCATCTAAGTTAATGAAGTGAACTAGATGAATAAATACCTTTATCTCTTTTTGACTCTTTTTTTTGTGTAACAAAGGGTTAACACACAGTTCACCTAATGGTAAGTAATGACTGCAGTCCATAAACACAGATCCTGAAGACCGAGATAAAATGCCTCATAATTGATTGTGTCTTCTATTCCTTTCACTCATCATACGAAACACAACAGCAGTGTTTTGCTGGTATTCTGTGTAGACGTGAACTTCTAATTTTTCCTTTTTCTACAATATTATGTATAATATAGAAATAGTAATAAAAAATAGTATTTTTTATAAAAAAATATCTATAAACAGCATTTGGATGTTATTTGTAACACCGTGTAACGATTCTGTATAATTAGTTATAGAATTGTGAAACGTAAGCAAATTATCGCTATAAAGTGTAGCTGGTCCCTATATAAGTTACTATTCAAGCCACGCTCGGCACGTCGTGTCTCCTAACATCGTCCGTGTACTCCATATCCCCGACATATCTTCATATTAAGCGAGTAATGTTACGTAAAATTTGGTTTTGGAGTGCGCATAGTAAAAATGTTTTTTAATTTGGTAGAGTAGTTTAGACAATTTTCGAACACGTGAGTGTATTGTCCAATTTGTGTAATGATTGTGATGCTTGATAGTTTTTAATTTGGTAGAGTAGTTCAGTCAATTTTCGAACACGTGAGTGTATTGTCCAATTTGTGTAATGATTGTGATGCTCGATAGTTTTTTAATTTGGTAGGGTAATTCAGTCAATTTTCGAACACGTGAGTGTATTGTCCAATTTGTGTAATGATTGTGATGCTCGATAGTTTTTAATTTGGTAGGGTAGTTCAGTCAATTTACGAACACGTGAGTGTATTGTCCAATTTGTGTAATGATTGTGATACTCGATAGTTTTTAACCTTTCTATAGATAATTGATGTTCATATGGCGTATTAGTGGAGTATCCGTAATCGGACACCAGAGCGTGACTTCGATTTTGAGTAGAAAAACATATTTGTGCAACGTAAATTGTTGTTTTTGTGTCTGGATTTGTTTTATATATGGTTTGTGTCCCCGACTCTAGATGTAAATTTTCCTCCCATCTTTTTGCATAGGACTAAGAAATGAGGCAACGGTGAATGGTCCCTTGTTTGCGTGAATTCTTAAGACACTATATAATATTACTATATCCTGCTCAGTTGATATCGAACAGGCGACATCGTTGTGGTCGAAGTCGACCAGAAGGAATTTATCATCTTATATATAAAAACGGACACAGAACACGAACACAAACATATATATACACTACACATATATAATACCTTATCTATATGTAGATCATTCAGGGATGTTTTGATAGACTCTAAATTTTAGCGCAGGCTATCTCCTCCAAATGTTGCCATATTTTAATCCCACGGGTGCAAGTGCGGACTGGAAGTTGGCCATTCGTCGTGCCTGATGAAATCGATTCCATAGACGAACAGCTACTTTAACTTTTCTTGCTATTAGTATACCTAATACCGAGTATATATATATTTACAATTAACGAATATTGCAACATTAAAGCCGGCCCGTGCTTTCAATTCATCGAAATATAAGCCTTGTGTCTTTCTATGCAATAAAAAAGACATAACCGCAAAGCAGTGCCCGCTTTTATTTCAGTGGAGATTACGTTTTTGCAATGAATATTTTTGAATGTCCCTAGAGTACTCGGGTTATACAGCGAGCGGTATACTTTAAGTACATACATCACTTAAATCTGTCGCAATGGATGGAATGCTTACTGAATATTAATAGTATTGTGGACATTTTCAGTTTACGAGAGTCGAGCTTGCGAATAATATTACAAATTTTAAGTGAAACCGAATGTTCTTTTGAATAAGATATTGAGCTAAATTTAGATACACGTTAAATTTAGCCAACTTTACGTAGATAATCAAGTAGAGTGGTATCTCGTATTTCAGTCATATATTAGGTCTTTACGTATGAAATTAGCGTATTATATGGCAAAAACAAAAACTTTTTATAGGTAGTTTAATGATTCCATAGCTGAAAAATTTTTGGGAACGAGAATCAATAAAATCTTTAAAAGCGGTTTGGACCTCATCGGAATTGAATTTTTTTCCTTGCAAGAATTTGTCAAAATTCCGAAA
Source organism: Teinopalpus imperialis (assembly GCA_029286865.1). Lineage (NCBI taxonomy): Eukaryota > Metazoa > Arthropoda > Insecta > Lepidoptera > Papilionidae > Teinopalpus > Teinopalpus imperialis. Next base: position 1,921,835 of record JAGSMU010000023.1, on the reverse strand, counting down.
AAAATGGTAATCTGTTGGAGCAACGTCCGGGGACTATGATGGGTGTCGGGGACGTCCCAATCGCAGCTCCACTATTTTAGCGACCGTCTGCCTTGAAGTATGGGGTCTAGCGTTGTCATGAATCAGCAGTGGGATAGAGCAATTGACCAGTGTCAGTTGTTTAACGGCTACCTTTTTCATCATGGTTTGCGATTGTTGACAATACAGATCTGCTGGTCGTCTGGCCACATCTTAGGAAGCTGTAATGTATGCCTGCTGCTAACTCTGACGTGGTTTGCGATTGATCAGCTTCCACAATCACCTTTAACTCTTCATTGTCAACTTGATTCTCCGGCCGTCCACGGGATTTGTTTTGGAGGTCAAAATCTCCAGAACAAAAACGTTGTAATCAATAATGTATCGTGCTATTTTCATTTACAGTAGCTTCCCCAGAACACATCATTAGTTGTTCGAGCTGTTTCTGCTGCGCAGGTGAAACGGTAAAACTCATTTTCGTAAATAACGCAATATTTCAAGTTTTCCATTTTGTAACAGAAGGATATCAAAGAAAAAGCAAATGGCGCGAAAACAAATTAATCATTAAATTAGAAACACAAATACGTCACTTAGTCGAGACCTCTATTAGTGGGTAACCAGCACAAGGGCTCCCAAGAGGGAGCCTCGGCTTGGACCGTCACCCTATTCCGCGAGACTGACCGCTGACTCGAGGGTGTCCTAGAGGGCCGAACCTCGGCTCGGTCAGTTGCTTCTGACTAAGAATTATCTACATTAATATCTCTTTTATTATTATTGGCTATCTGTACCACCACTTCGGAATGCGTGGGCGCTGGAGAAGAAGTGGCGCAAGAAACTCCAGCGACGCTTCTATCTGTATTGACTGGAGAGAACTGGCCCGTGACATGGCGGTATCGCGATAACCTTGTTTGTGACGCCCTCACCCAAGTTTACGTACAAACCTACAACGACCGTCGAGGATTTGTACATGGCAGAAACACACCGTCATTGCACCTATCACCAACGCAGTGACCTGACGTTGCTAGGTTTTTTAAATTACATTAAGGGTGTTTTACAATAGGGTTATATGATTACATTATTGTGTACATAGTCTACAAGTGATGGCTACGGCCGATACACACATATGTCCATCCTTAACTAAGATTCAAGGTGCACTTGTGTTTTCACTACTGACGATTGAGATGAAATGCTTGTTATTATTATTGTACACCAAAAAACTCACAAAATAAAATTTAAAATATCAATAAAAACAAATCACGAAAAGAAAATAGACAAAATAAGAATTATTAAGTTGGTACAATAAGGCGGTGTTATCGCTAAAGAGCGATCTCTTCCAGCAATGCTTCGTTACCATTGGGTTAATTGTCATTAATTATCTTTTTATAGGTTTTATGTTAAATTAAGGCAATTGTACTACGGCATAATTGCCAACATAATCAATGTTGTATTTAGTGAAAAGGAACGAATTGCACTATTTTAAAGAAAAATATTCCTTGTCGTCTTTGAACATAAATTAATTGTGCTCAATTTTATGCTTGTGATACACAAATCTAATCCCTCGGATGTAAATCGAAACCAGTACCCCGCTCACTACGTTACGCAGCCGTCGCTGCAGAGTGCATTTTGATTTACAATATTTTTGAGGTCTATTTGAGCAATTATAATGTCGTGATAGAAATCTGCGACTAAGTATATATCGTTATATATATATATATATATATATATTGGTAATTCGAAGTATTCCCGTTAGGAGGTGGTAGGGGTGACTATTTGCGATAATTTTAATCCCCATATGCATTATGATAAAGTGAACCAACCATTTTTGAGTTATGTTTTTTTAGCTTTTTTCAAAATAAGTCAAAAATGCAACGAAAATGTTGAATTTATTTAAAAAAAAATATCAATTTAAATCTCATTTTTCTTCTGATTTATAAAAACGACTAAACACTGGTTATCTATCAATATAAAAACAACAACAATTATCGGTCCAAATTTAAAATTACGAAATGAAAAACGATATTATTTCAATATTTTTTTAAGATTCTTTTACAGTAAACAAAAATTTTTATGAAACTAGGCTTGCAGATTATTTTGAAAACAACCGTTTTCTTAGCTCTCCAACAATGTACATATATATAATATCTCTATCTATATGTTACAGATGTTTGGGTTTAATATCCTCAAAAGGCACGTTTTAAACAAAACAAACGACTTGTACACTATTTTACCTTAAAAAAAACTTAGATACTGCTCTGAAGATTAATGACGACGTGACTTTAAACGTGATTTTGTAAAAAAACTCGTGGGTAAAAAAGTGAAGTGATCCTACTGCGATAACTTAAACAAACAAAAAAACTAATTAGCATCTCGCTCGAAGCTAGAATTTTTATTTTGGTTTATGTTATAGCTTAAATTGTTCGGTTCGCAAAAATTTAAATGTAAATACACAACACCTGAAGGTGGGCATCCCACAAACGCTCTTTACGAATTTAAGGTGAAAAAAATTGTTGAATCAGCTGTCGCTAGCAAGCGTTTTCCAACCAATAGCTCACGGCCTTATATATATATATATATACCCAGAACAACACAGAAATATTTCATCTTTTCTATATTGACCTCAATAGTTCGACACTTCGAAATTTTGCTCATGTTATAAGATATCTTACACTAATTTAGTTGTTGAGAATTTACTTTTACATTTTTATTAAGTATTATTCCATTCATGCTTGGGTGGGTCAAAAATTAAAATATCGAATGTCCTAGCTACTTTTCTTTCCAAACATACGAGTACATAAGATATTAGTGACAACCTGTTCATTACAAGTTGATAATATATACATAAATCTCAATCCTCCCGACCATCGAAAGTAGTATCAAGTAAGTACAGTAATTTATGATTTGTCTACCTCTCAAGGAAACATGTTACTGCAATCCTACATTGGATTTACCCTTGGTGTCATAATATCATTGCGGTTTGGGACATGAGGTGGAAATACATTGTTATTCAATTGAATATGACCTAAATTGTTAAAAAAATATTATAAGTGTAATCAAATAAAAATAACATAGCTAAAATAAAATAATACGTTAGCCACATAGCGCGGTTTTTTTTTCTTGTTTGGCCTTCAGAGCACCTGACTGCATGCCACTCTAGGGATTATTAAATATTATTTATGTAACATTATGGTCAGCTAGACCTGGTTAGGGCCACGCCCTCACAGAATACCAGCTTGAAATAGCAGCTGCATATGCTATGTTTCGTCTGGTGAGTGTAGGGATCCGGAGAACTTTATTACTGCTGACGAAGTATTTCAATATAGTATAAAATGTCCAGTTGTCCAGTATGTAACCCAGAGCTCATAACTTAAATCCAAGCATATTTGGATTTAAGCTTTGCCTATTCATAGTAAATAGGTAAAATTCGACTGCAGTTTGACTCTAAAACGTAAATGAATATACTTGTATGTGTAGTCGGTAGCAAAGAATCGCCGATGACAGAGTTATTTTCTTTTTCCATGTAATTTCGATATGATATGCGAGTGTTTTGGAATGCGCATATTGCTTTCAATTCCACCCGTTGATGTATTTGCTGCGGTTTAATTTAATATCAGTGATATCGATTTATAATTCATGTTTATATTTAATTGCAAACTAATATGTTAATTAGCTTAGGATAATAATGTCGTGATATATTTATCTTAAATGTTTATTATACGTCAATCAGTTGGGTAACCGCCAGAACTACTCAATAAATAAATCGGACGTAGTCGGGGCTCACCACCAGTCATTTATAACTGTTGATAAAAATTTTAATTATGTCTATGCTAATAGTAGGTATATATATATATATATATATATATATATATATATATATTACATTACATTAAGAGTGACTTAAATGTGACAAACGAGCACACAATTCACCTGATGGTAAGTGATTCCTGCGTACCATGACATCTCCATTCATCCTTGACAAGGAATCATAATGCAGATGCGTTGTCACCCTTGAGGACTGACATGGTCTGCCTCGTCACCAGGAATAAGAGTCTCCGGATTACTACACTCACCAGACGAAACACAGCAGCATAATGCTGCTATTGCACGTTGGTTTGGTATTCTGTGAGGGCGCGGTCCTGCCCCGGTCGAGCTGACCCATTCATTCTGCAGCTAGAAACAAACTGTAGTTTAGCTCTACCATTGACGCAAACTTCAATACTGGGATAAATTATTTTATTGATGCAACCTCAACCTTTTGCTTATATGTAAATGAAATTTTACTTGGGAGAATAATCGACTATTGAAATAGTCTTTCTTCGAATTTTATTATTTGAGGACATCTGTAGTCAATGTTCCGAAACCAAACCTCTTGCAAGTTTGTAAGAACGATTAGCAAACGGCAGATTTTTGTATCCATCTATGTCCATTTTCCTCACCCAGGAAAAGATTACACATTAACTGAACAACTATGTTGTGATTTTTATGGTAAGCATGTATCGTAAAGTGGAAGTTGGGTCTTCTGTTGATAAATATAGATCGAGTCGACGGTGATGCAGTGTTAACCAAAGTTACCACATACAGACTGACTGTTATATCTGTTACCCTTATTTATATCAATCCTCATATTTTTCTTACAAAATGACAAACGGACACACAATTAACCTAACGATAATTGATTATCACGTCAAACGGTACCTACAGACTTTCCTCGATAAGGTATCATAATGCAAATCCGATTTTTTATAATTCACCACACACAATTAATCAATTTTAAGTATTCAACCGTTAAATGCTTCAGCTCATTTACACACAACTATATTTTTTTGCCTATGAAACAAAACTAAGAAATGCAGGCAGACTTTTTCATTATTATATATATTTTTTTTTTTTAAAAGACTAATAATTTCTCCAGTTTTCATCTAATAAAATTGACACTTTAAGCGCCTATTATAAATATTTCTACCCTCAAGCGGTCCGATTGATTCGAAGTCATACGTACTATGCCGTAACCATAACATTATGGAACGACTTTACAACATAGCCTTTGCTTTTTATTTATTACTAGCTGTTACTGTATCCTTAATTTGGATTATAAAGCAAGGATTATAAATCTGCACCTAATATTATTAAAAGTAACTGTAACGTAAAATTTAAGAATATTCAAAGTACAAGTAGCATATATAATTGAAAGTAATGGATAAAATTATTTAATTAAATAAATCTAAAACATACAAAATAATATAATAGGCTATTTCATAACGGTCGACCACGCCGTTGAATCATGCGGTATGGTAGACGTGGTTCCTCGCTGTCTGACCAGACATTCACCGTTTGGTTCGTCCGGTTCGGTTATCGTCGTGCTGCTAACTTGCCCTCGATCTACCTCGCCTCCCCGCCGCACGCATGTCGTCTGTCGTTACTCCTATATAGATTTTGTTGATGTTGATGCTGTTAGCCTATGCGGCTCTTACAGCTTCATCGGACACAGGCCTCACGGAACTCAGGGGTCCGTGAGGTGTTCTTGCCTACAACTCGCCATATCATTGATGTTTATAGTTCCACTCCGATTCTTAGTGTGTAGTTATATAGCTAAGAACCTAACCAAATAACGTGATATCTAACGCAAAATATCATTTCAAATCGACTCGGTAGTTACTGAGATTAGCGGTCAAATGTACAAACGTCCTTGTTTTATTATTATTATAGATTTGAATATTATATCACTTTATTTGTTAGTGGGTTGGGGCACTCGTCACGTGCAGTCTGCTGGCGTAGTGCGTGCTCTGAAAACATAAATAATTCGATTCCGACCTCATTGATGCCACGCAATTTAATAAAACAGATGTTTAACAATCCATATTTCCATCATTGCTTTATTTAAAAAGATGATGCTTTTACTAATTTCAAATATTGACCAGTTCTTATCAGTTCTTGTTTTTAGTTTTTTTTATTTATTATTACATATATAGAATTTTTACTTTTTTCCATAAAAATAACACACTTTTGATACTAGTAGTACATTTACTAGAGTACGTATATATATGTATACCCTAGACACTTGATTTATTACTAAATAATAAAACATTAAAGTAATTTTCGAAGGTTTTTTGTTTATACTATCTTACTTTAAATTTAACAAACGATAACAAATATCAGTACTCAAAATTATTTAAGTTGTTTTTATATATCAGTTTTAGTATTGTTTTATTTCGTGTCGTGAAAATGTACCAGTATATCCTGGTACATTTTCATTCACAAATATTTGTGGCAAATTTCCTGTCGTGACAAGTGAGAGATCAACAAATCGATGCTAACAAATGACCCACCTTTAAAATTGTAATCCATCACAGCGCATCATAGGCAAGGCTTTTGTTCCGTATAAACTTCATGTAACTTGGCACATTCGCCGAACCACGATAATTATTTAAAGATCTGATGCGAATAAAATCTCAATTATGGGAGTTATTCATACCATCAGTTATTGTTTGTTTTTAATGTCTATAATACCCAGTTGCCGAGGCATCCTTTCTAATTCTTCGGGGGATGACAACCCACCTTTATATGATTCCTTTTATATAGAATGAAAGTTAATGACAATAGGAACACTTATCATCAAGTGAACTCCGTGCGTCTTTATCATTTCATACATCATATAAAAATATTATTTGGTGATAAATCTGTTATTTGATTCAGAATCTCGCCGACGAATGCTATGGTCACACCTCTAATTGATATTGCAGGCGAAACAATTGTGTTATACTATACCGTGATTTCGTTGAAAACTGTTCTTGTAAGTTTTCTAATTAATGGATTTTTTTTAAAGATATTTTATTCAACAGTTCAAACGTTATTTACTATAATAGCTTTATTTCATCGCCTTATATAATATCTTGTTAACTATTAACTTAATATTAATTTGTTAATATTTTTATTTCCCATGCTATGGTGTAATTTTTTATGGAACGAATGGAGAAGTGTGACAATGTAGAAAACAATTCACTTGATGATAAATGATGATTACATCCCATCCATCCTTCACGGTGATTTAAGATGCGGCATGCGTTGTCACGCCTGAGATGTGTATAATGCTAACATAATGAGGACGTTGGGGCCAACATCCATTGCTAAAAATGCAATTATATTTATATTAACTCAATATAAACATATTTATACAATTCTGGCGTGTTTTGCTTAGCAAATGTTAATTATTTTTATTATCCCATGTATGTTACATATATTACAGAATAATAAGTATACTAATAATATTATTCTTTTTCCTTTAATAACATTTTTTTTATTTTCCGCTTTCAAACCAATTACCAACATTTACCTTAAATAATATACATAGGCGTAATTGTAAAAACAATATAAAATACAGGTACCGTTATATATAGTTTATCGGAAGTTGGAGTCAAATCACGGTCCTTGTATTTTAAAGTCGAGTGAAATCAGCCACAATAATATTTGATTTTTTTTAATAAGAAATAAAACCCTAAGCCACTGCCATACATTCCATTACGTCGTCGAGCGATAAACAGAAAAACATTGGCAAGCGAGCATGCCAGATATTAGATAACACGAATAGCAGGTTCGTTTGGTTCGTTCGTTGTTACTTGCAATGTACCTCAGGTTATACCAAGACAAAACTAGATATATATGTTTTTGATAAAAGTAAATGAGAAACGATCAAACAGATCACATAATCATTTTTTTGTTTGTAAGTATTGACTTTACGGAGTAGGGGCACACAAGCATGAATAATTCAGTGCAAACAGGGAAGATCCTCACTCTCACAAAATACCATCGTGATGTAGCAGTATAATGCTGCTGTGTTTCCTTTACTAATCCATAAACCCAATTCGTCCTTAAATCGTGACATTCCACCTGAGTCCTCAGAGATAACGACAGATTCTTCTCAATCTTGAATCTTTTTTGAAGAAGGTTTTATAGGCCCATCAACACTTACCATCAAGTGAACATCCAATCCTTTATTGTATCATGGACCATATTCGTATCTATTTCGGCAACTACTTTACTCAATGATTTAAGGGTGTCAACATTTTTATGAGGTTTAGCCGAAATCTTTTCCTCTAAATCTTCTTGCCATATTTTGTATTCAAAATTAGTAAGATCTGGCTTGGGGGAGGGGCAATCATTGTGCTTATTGAAGTCGATTTTATGGCACTTGAACCAATTTTTGATAAGACGACAAACAAACCTCTTCGTGATATTCAAGTCTACATGGTCTAATTTTAATTTTTTTTGTTTGCTCTTAAACTGTTCTTTGTTGTATTTATATTTTTAATTATCTGAATAATGTAAATCCATTCTTGGCCTTAAGTTAAGCTCATGTAAAATATGTATATTACATAAAGGGCTGTGGATTTTGTTCAACAATAAAATAAAATAAAAATAAAGTCTTGGCACAACTACTGTATTATGGCTAGTGCCCAGAACAGTATAACGCAGTCCTTCAGTTTCCACTATATCGCGAAAGTAACCAGATTCTATGTCAACGAGATAATAAATAATAGATGTGGTCAAACGGTAGAGAGTGAAAAAGAGGAAGACAAAACCGAGCCCCGCTGTGTCGATATGTTCGAGTTTTCTTCCTCTATTTGTCCGAATACCTGTAACTCGTCTTTTTGGTATCATACGTTGCATTAAACGTTAAATATAAAAAGTTTGTAGTCCAATTCGAGGCTGAAATTTTAGTTTTATCGTGCTCAAAGAAATTTCACAGATCTCTAGATATTTGCTTGGATCAGCTGTCGTGTGTGGTATTTTAAATCAAGCAGATTCCGATTGCTGTCTCCTCCACATTGATTGTGACAATAAGCTCGCTGGCTGGAAACATCTCTTGAACATTGACGTATAATATATATTTCAGTCTCATTGTAACGTTCAGTGTTGTCGAGAGCCACTTCCAAATCTACAACATAGACTGCGATTGAATTTTATTTTCGTCCCGTGCATTTGTCGATCGTATTTTCTCCACCACCTTGAACTTGAACGTTCGTTGTAAGTCGAACAAAAATACGACACCGGCTGCTCAGGGTCGCATAGTAACATGCTATTAACGTGGCCTACACGAAATTTATTCGTGTTTCGGTTCGATGAAGCGTAATTGCAGTCGCCAAATGGTTTTGATGTTATCATTGCCTATATAACGGTGCGAAAAAATGTGATTTGTGTATCAATCATCCCAAACGATATCGGACTAAAGGATAATTGATCAAAAAAATGATTCTAAGAGGTGATATATCAAACCTACTTTTACATTATACCATATATGACATCATCGGTATAACAAACGTTGTCTTACCATTAATCATATTTAGGAAATAAAGATATTTTAAAATAATATTTATTCTTTTAATAAATTACAACTATATGCAAGAATTACATATTATCATTGAACTTCTCCATTAATGCACACATATTTTATATCTAATTGACAGTTGACAATTAGCTTACGCTATCAAGGTGTAAATGTTGATACTTACAAATTTCTTGATTTATTATAGATAATATTTTTTTTCTAATAAATAAATAATGGCAGAACCAATACAATTCTATATGCTTAGTTACGATATAAATAACTAATCTTATCGCAAAATAACACAAAGAATTTTTTTAATGAGGCGTATCAAACTTTATTGCTACCCAAATATAAAATCGTTATTGAACGTTGTTGAAATATGAAAAAGTATCTCGTCCGGAAATAAAGTCGACCTTACAAAATATCGCCTGAGTACGCATGGTACGTTGCTGTGTTTCTAAATGCGAATGGGAAACTAAATTCCATTCTGTAGATCTAGGTACGACGTACTCCATCGCAGTCGTTAGGGGTGATAACGCATGTGTGTCTTGATTGAAGATAGATATTTATGTGTCGCAGACATCATCTATCATCAATCTCACTGTGGGCCAGTTTGTCACCCTTAACTTCAAATTAAAATCCAAAGTAAATAGAATTTGTCCGTTACAGAAATTGATGTCTTCTTTTAGCTTTAGCCTTGTTAAAGCCAGCATAAAATGTAATTTCAGTACAAAGAGCTTCCAATTTACGCGGCATGGCTTCATTATGGCTGCGGAAATGGAACTCTATCCACTTTGTGAGATTTTGTTACGACCGTTTCTAGGACGCTGTTAACTAATTTAATTCAGGACGCCTTCTCGTTAAAAGATATTATGCTAAGTAATAATAACGGAATTAAAATATGGTATTGTATATGTCATCTCTTACCGGATGAGTAATACTTATCAACAAAAACTTAATCAATAATGATAATTATTTTATTTATTTATAGGATACTAATATATATATATATATATATATATATATATATATATATATATATATATATATATATATATATATATATATATATATATTACATTATTATTACATTGAGAGTAACAAACGAGCACACAGTTCACCCGATGGCAAGTGATTCCTGCGGCCCATGACATCCATATTCATCCTTGACAAGGTACCAACAACGCATCTGCATTGTGACCAGTAATAATCGGATCCCTGCACTCACCTGATGAAACACAGCAGCATTGTGCTGCTATTATTCGCTGGTATGCTGTGGCTTGGTCCTACCCCGGTCGAGCCGACCCATTAATTCCGCAGCTAGACTGCAGTGTAGCTCTACCACTGTAAAACTTAATAATAGCTTGCGTATATTATTTGTGGGTAAAGTGTGGAAGCGGCTAAACACCACGTACTGCCAGGTTCCTCATGGCGTAGATGATATTAATATGTTTTATATTTCCTTTACGTTTTACATAAATTGTTTACTCGTTTTTCCGGTGGGTTCGGAAAGTTCTTAAACCTAGTGTCAAAAGAAGAATTCTAATTCTGACAACTGACAAGAATAGTGTATTTAAAAAATATATATAGGAACTTGTACATACATCTTATTAAATGTATTTGAAGTGAATTTATTATACTTTTATGCCACTTTTATTGCGCATCAGTATATATTAAAGCATTATGGGTTAAGTGATTGCATATATCATGACAGAAAAACAAAGGTTGATGTAGGAAACTTATTTATTTTTTTCATTTTCTATACCATTGCGTTTACGATATTTTTTATCTTTTACTTTTATTTCAATGACATGATTTTTTGTATAACATTAGAGGTGACAAACAAGCACACAGGTCACCTGGTAGTAAATGATGACTACACCCCGTACATGCATTTGATCAGAGAAAGATGTTATGCCACGATAGCTGTATTAAATTTAATCTTTGACATGATTTTTTGTATAACATTAGAGGTGACAAACAAGCACACAGGTCACCTGGTAGTAAATGATGACTACACCCCATTACATGCATTTGATCAGAGAAGATGTTGTGCCACGATAGCTGTATTAAATTTAATCTTTGACATGATTTTTGTATAACATTAGAGGTGACAAACCAGCACAGGTCACCTGATAGTAAATGATGACTACACCCCGTACATGCATTTGATCGGAGAAAGATGTTATGCCACGATAGCTGTATTAAATTTAATCTTGACATGATTTTTGTATAACATTAGGGTGACAAACCAGCACAGGTCACCTGATAGTAAATGATGACTACACCCCTTACATGCATTTGATCAGAGAAAGATGTTATGCCACGATAGCTGTATTAAATTTAATCTTTGACATGATTTTTTGTATAACATTAGAGGTGACAAACAAGCACACAGGTCACCTGGTAGTAAATGATGACTACACCCCGTACATGCATTTGATCAGAGAAAGATGTTGTGCCACGATAGCTGTATTAAATTTAATCTTTGACATGATTTTTTGTATAACATTAGAGGTGACAAACAAGCACACAGGTCACCTGGTAGTAAATGATGACTACACCCCGTACATGCATTTGATCAGAGAAAGATGTTATGCCACGATAGCTGTATTAAATTTAATCTTTGACATGATTTTTTGTGTAACATTAGAGGTGACAAACAAGCACACAGGTCACCTGGTAGTAAATGATGACTACACCCCGTACATGCATTTGATCAGAGAAAGATGTTATGCCACGATAGCTGTATTTGGGTTTAGCAATTTCAACACTCGCAATACGAAAGACATCAGCGATCGAGCCGACCATACCCAAACTCACGGCTTACTAGTGTAAAAACTGTGCCCTGTCTGACTAAAAAAATATATATTGATGTATTGTGTAATATAATGTACTTAATACTACACCTTTCAACAACTGAGCACAATTCTAGACATGTCTTATTCGTTGACTTACTCGGCGGCCGTGTAATTATCAAGCAATTCATTTTTTGTTATGCATTGCCATTGAAATGTATATCATATAATAATATCAAATAATAAAATCGTACGTTTTTAGATGAAATGTTCTTAAGATAAAAAAAAGTAACCCGTTGCATACCACCACCTAAAACGTGTTGTTGATCGAACTATCACCCATATTCACGATAAACATAGACGGTTCGTCGTTTACGAAAATACTTTATATTGTAGTTTTGCTATTACTATTGGAGCTGAGTTCATATGAAATTCATATTAGCCTTTTTGTAGTTAGAAAAACAACACTGAAAAACTATATTTGTTATAATCCTACTAATCTTATAAATATGAAAGCGGTGTATATTTATTCCTAAAAGATGCAAAAACAGCTTAATGGTTTAATACAGAATTAAGCAGGACGAACGACAACATCCAAAAGTACTATTTTAAAAGTTTTATGACGATATAGGATGCTCATTGAAAGACGAGTAAGTACACAAAAGTTAAAAAAAAGGAAAGCTAGACAACAATTAGGATACCTAACAAAATTATTTAATAAAAGCGACCTATGAACAGCATGGCGATCAAATCATGGTTTTGGCTATTTTGTTCACGTTGTAGTCGAGCAGCAAATTTACACTGGTGCTCTTACGAAGTCGCAGGGCTTATTATACTCTGATTAAGATTATTACATAATACAGTTCGTGGAATAATCAACACCTGCTGCATAATAAAGTGCTTTTTTAATGTAGATTAAAAAAGCACTTTATTATAATAACAATAAGCGTTACTTTTAGACTTCCACTCAAGGAAGTGATTCTAGAAGCGTTATTTTTATTCATACATTTGTATTAATAATAGTAACCGATTGACCTTAACCTTATTACTGCGGACTCTCCGAGCTCCCTTTCCCAATCCACAGGGGTGACCATGCATCTGCATTAGTATAAGTCCTTATCGAGAATGAATGTGGATGTCACGTGCTGTAGGAATCACTTGTCATTCGATGATCGGTGTGCACGTTTGTCACCGCTAATATCATAAAAAAAAAGATTCCCGGAGTGTTTTGTAACTAATTATTTAAAATAACTGTCTTCGATTTAATATAATTGATTACTGAACTTTGTTATTTTAAATAACTGTCTTCGATTTAATATAATTGATTACTGAACTTTGTTATTTTTATACTTCTTAAGTAATTTTATATTATGTATACATTAATTGCATATAATGTAAAAATAATAAAATTCTTAGTACTTATTCTTAGTAAATTTTACCTAACACAGACTATTTTTGAACATAGACTTATTGAAGATTTATTTAAGCTAGGCAAAGAAACTACGAGTTAGAGTGCTTCTGCTTGGTTCACAAATAGTATCCCCGCGGTCTTAATTGACCGTCAGGATATTGTCATCAATTATGTTCAATTTTACTGATCTATAAACTAGTTGTAGCAAGAAGTATCGACGTACAGCGTTCAAAAATAAGGCGACTTAATTTTTCTCGAATAATATTCATTTATTCATCTTTATCTATGTTGTCCTCTTCAAAGGAATCCCCCTCAGATATACTTGTGACATGCTTGTAATACGCTTTTTCCAATCCTCGAAGATATCTGATATGCGTTTTTTGGTAATGCCGTGAGGTCTTCCATTTTTTTTTTGAGTCGTGTGTATTGCTCTTGGTCCAGAGACCTTTACAGCTTTATCTAATTAGACTCGCGAGCGGGAGGCCCGCTGAGTAGGGAGACAAAGACGATGCTGCGAAGCTGGCGCGGAGACTGCTGCTGCACCACCGCTGCACTGCGACCCCTGTGGACGAAGAACGTCGACGACAGCAGAGGGGGCGATAATACGATCCGAGGGACCCTCATGAGGAGGTACGAGACCTCGACCTGGATCGTTATCTAAAGGGAGGAGCTCTTCCAGCGATGCGATCTTTCTCTCATTAATCTCGTAGCAAAACACCTGCCTTCCATGGGTCTTTTTTTTAGTTATGGAAACAAAGAAAAAACAGGAAGCCAAATCTCGTGTACACGATGGACGAGGCATGATAATGGTGTTATAATTGGCAAAAAAATTACAAACGAGCAATGAAGTTAAATCTGGCGCATTATCTTGGTCCAGTAACAATCACTAGTTGCTCCACACGTTTTAATCGTACTGCTTCACGCAAACGGCGCAAAACTTTAAATTAATATTTATTGACCATACCTTCCGAACTCATAATGCACCACGCCATTATAATCAAAGAAGCAAAACGAAAACAAAAAAAAACAGTGAGCAAAACCTTCATATTTGACAGATCTTGGCGTGCTTTTCTTGGCGATCCAGAATGCCTCCACTTGGTTGAGCCTTAGTTCCGAAGTCATGCGTTAGATATGTTTCATCACCAGTTATAACCCTTTCGAGCTAATGTGGATCGCCGTTGACGTTATTCAGCAACTATTAAGCGATGTCTCACGCAATGGTTAGTTTGGTCAAAATTTAGCAATTTCGGAACAAACTTTGCTGCCAATCTGTTTTTTGCTCAAAACATCCTAAAAAATTTGTATGGCATAACCCAACCGATACGCCGACATCCTTCAGCAATTTCTCTAATAGTGATTCGACGATCCATAACAATTTTTTCCAGTGCTTCAACGTTTTCATTCATTGTTTACGTGCTGGGGCGTCCAGGCGTCGTCATTAGGATCTTCTCGACCTTCTATGAAGAATTTATACCACTTATACACATTTTTTTATATATTTATATAATACTGATTTTTTCATAGCAAAGAATCGCTAAACATACTTAAACACGTCTAACCTTTAAATCGGTTAAAAACAAACCAAAAACAAAACAAAAATAAACTGCAAAATGGCCGATATTGTCAACATATGTTGGAAACCAGTGCCCCAAAATAACAAAAAATAAAAATTGAGAATCGAATATACGTATCCCGTATACAAAATTTGAAGTCATCGTATTTTATGAACAGGTTTCGTAGCGCAGTGCCATAGGGATACTTATGACGAGTTATTCCAATCTCGTGTATGCATTAAACATGTTTTTTTTATTATATGGGGGGTTGACAAACGAGCACACAGTTCACCTGATAATGAGTGATGACCCATCTACAGGGTATCTATATTTGTCCTCAACAAAGTTTCAAGATGCTCATATGTTGTCACACATAAGAACTAAGATAGAGTACCTCGTTATGTGTAATTGGGATCCTAAACTCACCAAAAAGAAACAAAAAAATACAGCACCGTAATGCTGCTATTTCCCACTATGATTTTTGTTATCTTTACTAATCTTCATATTATATCGACTAATATATTATTGCTAGATACAAATAATATACTATTTAATAGTTAAAATCGGCCATAAAAGTAGCCGTAGCCAAAAAAGATAATAGAGATTGACGTCTCCAAGCCGCATCATGCGTCAAGCAATTACATTAACTGCTTCAGTTGCCATGTTGATAATATACTAGATAACAAGCGGCGAGGTTTACAACTGCCGGCTATAATGCCCTTAGGTTTTATTACCGGTCCTGAATTGTTCTAGAAACTAAAATGAATCAGTTCTCGAGTTCTCCAAGATTATTATTATATTTTATTTAGTTTATGATATTTTTAAGTGTGATCATCGAGCTCACTCTTGGTGCACTGCACGCTATTGGCATTTAACATGAGGATTCAAGTTATTGGTACGTAGTGACTATTCAAAAAAAATCACCATTTCTGTTCACAGCCAAAAATAAAAATCATGTATCATGTTGAAATTCTTGAGTATTAAAAAAAAATTCAACATAATGACATTACATGATTTTTATTTTTGGTTGTGAACATAAATGGTAATTTTTTTTATCAGACACCTAACATAGTACTATTATAAGTAAAGGTGTGAACGAGTGACTGTGCGAAAGCGCCAATTGAAATAATTTTATCAGCAATTCGGATGTAGCTGAAGAAAGTGAACGCGAAAAACATGACAACTTACTTTTAACTTGAAAAACATGTTAAAAGTAAGATGGAATGCTTCTTTCATAATAATTTGATCTCTAACCATATCGCTAAATAAACAAAACAGCACCGTATCGCTAGCGCACAGGTAACTAAATGATTCCTGCCGCCCATGATACCCGCCGCATTCGTCTTCGATAAGAAATCGTTTACTCCCGATGACTAAGATGGAATGCCTCATCATCAGTAAGAGACCTAATTAGTTTCCTGTAAAAATTATGCTGAATTATATACTTACACTATCATTTATTACTTTTATATAACTATTATGTTATTAATTATATATTACTATACTCAAATCATTTTCTTCCTTCTGAATTCTATAATTTAGATTTTTGAAGTTATAATAAATGTATGTGTGGTGTAGATAGATAAATATAGATAATTGTTAGATTAATTAATCTTTACTTTTATCATAGCGCAGACTATTTCCTTGCAATCGAACAACGTTGAGTCGTAAGTTTATTTTGTTGTAAAGAAATGTAAATGGAAAATATAAGAAAAAAAAAATAAAACGACGGTCGAAGAGTACAGATTTAGTATTTTCGACGTTTATTAATTTTTTTTATGGAATCTTAGGTGTTAAAAAATAATTGTACCGTAATGTGTATATAAAAGTTTGCATACATTAACATTTTATTGAATATTATGAATTCACTTAGGAATTTTGTTATATGTATTTTGATCGATTGTATAGTATGTTTGGTTTAATCAAATTATATTTTCGTTTGAATTTTTACTATTTTTTTCACCTAAATTACATAAATTCAAACGAAAATATAATTCAACATATCTTGAGATATATTTTAAAATCTTTTATGAATAAAACGTAATCTCATAACCGTTCGGTACGTTATCAATCTATACGGAATCATTCGATACATATAATTGTATTAAAAAAGTTGAAAGTTTTTTTTTTATGATGAAATAACTTTTCAAACAGTTAATTAATATTTGCGAGTTAAACCTTAACAAGAAAGTCAATTTCGACATTTCCCTCGCAGCGCTCTATAGAAAATTAAAACCCTTTCCCTAGTTGATTTAGAGGAGCGATCCTCTAAAGCGAAATTTATAAATTATGTAACTTGATCAATGTACACGTTTCTTAAAACGATTATTCACGTTAGTTATTCACTTCATTAAACTTATACCAAACATTTTAAGTTTTCTTATTGTTAAGAAAAAAAGACTATCCCTACAACCTAGCAGAAGAAAAGTCATTATTAAAGTATTTGTTAAAATTGTAGTATCAAGAAGTTTGTGCTGATATAGAAACTTTAGCAATAAAAGTACATGCAGTACTTTATATAAATTCGTGGTTAATTTAAAATAAAAAGTCCAATTTAACCAGTGCCAGTTGCGTTCCAGATTTCAAGAATATGTTTGTTCACATAATCAAAAAATTGACCTTATAAATTAACAGCTATAACCGTAAATTTTCTCCGTCTCTTTAAATACTTTTCAGCTGTTATCCTGTCCCACTTTAAATTTTTATGGAACGTTTGTTTAATCATACGTAACCTAATTTTTGTAAGTACCGTATTGTCATACCGACGGTACCGTTTTCGAAATCTCGTAAAAGATGGTTAGATCTGTAATGTTTTATAATTACGACTCCAATTTTACTTCTATTGTTAATTGAAAGTAACGGCTTAGTATATTGCACAATCACTGAGTGAACTTAAACTATATATCGAGGTACTATTTTTACTACGTGAATGCTTAACTACTATAAATAAAAAATGATGCGAAGAAATTCGAAGAGTTCAGTATAACTGCTACGAAATGTAACAATATTGTCTAAGGACATAAGTGTACTGTACAAATAAAATTTTATTCATTTAAGCCTCTTTTTAGTTGTACAGCACTTTGCAACTTTAACACATAATCAGTAATACTGATTAAAAAAAAATTGGAATTGATATTTAAAGATATATGGGCAAAAACTGTAAACTGCTGCACTGTCTATAAACTTTTGTGTTGAGGTTAGAGAGAGGCTCTCTCTAACCTCAACTTCAAGACCACACTGTCGCCACGGCACGAATTCTCTAAATAGGTATGCATTAACTGTTTTCATTATGAGCGTGGTGACGCAACACTTTTATCTTTATCTTTAATTTGTGTTGTAGTATCCTTTTCCGTAAATTCACTACGTACACTAGGCGGTACTAAAATAATTAAATGCATAACATTTCATATGCTCAATCCTGCAAAAAAAGCCCCTTATCTCTCTCAACTTTTAATATGGTTCAGGACGAAATTCGAACGACGTCAAATTGGGTAACGTCTTCAGTATTCAATGCACAGTCAACATTTGTTGAGCCGACCCATTCATGTCAGAACTATATACTCGCGTGGCTCTAAATGATGCTCTGTTAAAAATGATGATAATACATGATTATAAGTGTTTCCGCTCCTGTATAAATGTCCTTCTATATTCGACCACCATTCATGATACAAATGAGGCACTTCTGAACGCATACTAACATATGATGTCGATGCTAGTGACGTGGTCTACGTTTCTCAACATTCACCAAATGAAACCGTAGTGTTAGTTGATTATTTTGCACTGGTGTTTCACCTCATCGTGGTCATTGTCCAGTCGAGTCGCATTAGCGCTACTAAAAGGGGCACCACATTGAATTACACATACTTAGCAGAATAAGGAGTGAATGAATAAAAGTACACAATTGGACAGTGCTATCGAGTTTGTCTTGTGTTAAGAATTGAAATGCCGCTTCATACCGGATTCGGTTACTGGTCCCCTTTATTTTTTGACACAGCTGTGATGGGGAATTATTAAACGAAATCGTACAACAGAATACAAAATACTTGTTTCATTGTAATATACAAATAAGTTTGAATAATAATAATGCCTAATACTTAGTAATTTCGATTCTTACTTTCAACAAATGTATAATGAAAGCGTCATACCACAAAGCTTGCAGTTTCAAGGTATTTGAATTATATAGCTTTCCACAGAATAGTGGTATCAAAAACCCACTCCGAATGTATTCGTAAAGTTTTAGTAATTTGTATACAAAAATACTTGAGCAGATATACGGACTAGCAAGTTTTCATATTTTTAAGCTTTCACATTATTTTTTATCATAGATGAGGGTCCTCGCATACACGATGTTTACGTCGTTTTTTTTCTAAAGGGCTAAAGGCCCAGGGCTTTTATAGTTTCACCGGGTTGAGAAGTGACCGAGCACTTATGACGCTCAGTTGAGACCTCTATTAATGGGTAAACAGCACAAGGGTTCCCGAGAGGGAGCTTCGGCTTGGACCGTTACCCCGTTTCACGAGAGCGTCTGACTCGTGGGTGCCCGAGAGGGCTGAAACTCGGCTCGGTCTCTTGCTTCTGACTAAGGATTATCTAAATGAATATCGCTATTATTAGCTATCTATGCCACCACTTGGGAAAGCATGGGCGCTAGAGAAGAAGTAGTGCAAGAAACTCCAGCGACGCTTATATCATTATTGTCTGGTGAGAACCGGCCTGTGAAGCGGCGGTATCGCGAATATCCTTGTTCGCGACGTCCTCGCCGTCGGCGGGGGCAGTATGAGGGTGCAATGTACGTGTGTAGTGTTTTATGAAAGGTGGGACCTGGTGGTCATGTCGTCGGGGTCGTCAAGGGCGTGCTTTGGTCTCCTTCGGACGCGGGTGAATCTATGATTCACGTTGGGATTGTAAGTGGCGGCACTTACAATCAAAGGGTTTGGGTGTGTGACGGCAGAGTCGAAATATCGGCGGGAAGCCTGCTACAGGTATGGTCGGCAGCTCAAGATCTATAGATTTACATTACGCAAGAACCACGGCGCATCGGTGGCCTTGCGTATGAAACGATTTTGAATTACTTGAAGTCGGTGAATGAGACACGGTGAGGCATGCGCAAAGACAGGCCTTGCATAGGCCGTTATGGGTCAGATGCACGCTTTGAATAGTGAATTTTATTAAATAACATTTTGCTATTTTTATTAAATAACGGGTGCAAATGACCTAGGGTCAACGCTGCTCTATTCCGTACGCGATTTATATGCGGACCGAAGGTGAGTCTTTCTCTATGGTTAAAAAGGGTGTTTGGTAACTAAGCGTCGTTGACACGCGGCCGGCGACTGCTTGTGGGGTATGGTTATCAGGGTACGTCGGGTATGAACTAATCGGCTACGATTTTTGGCCTCCATCTTTTGTTGGCGGCGCTTTATGATTACCATTATTTGTGAGTGTTTCTTTTATTGTACCCTCAAAGTTTTTGGTAAATTATATATTATTTTCGGATAAATTAACATCGATTGTAGTTCTCTCAAATTTATTTACTATTAAATCGGAACGTCTTGTGATCGACGGTAGGTCCGTATAGTCTTTTGATATGTTATCTCACGTGTCAATTTCCGTATTAAAGAGCAAATTGTAAAACAGGCCTGTTGTATCGGTCGATACTTACTTTTCAGTAGTAAGTACTTGAAATAATTTAAATAGTAATAAAATATGCAAGTATTCGAAACTTTTTATAGCTTTCATTTTTGTGTACTTTTTCAATTACTGTATGAAATATTTTAATTTAATATTTCACACCGACGTTATATTTCAGGGAGGTCAATGTACTAATAAATGTTTATTTTTGTCACTTAGGATGAACTACTGGGATATTCATATACGCAAAGCAAGAACTTAATATGCTCCTGGCAATATTTAGGTCATACTAAAAATTTCTGGATTAAGATAAATAAGATAATATAATATCTGGTATTATATTTATGATACATTAATTTTTTCGATCGGAACCACTTCCAATGGCTATGTGCTATTACCCGCTGCTTCCGATCGTGTAAATCGTAAACCTCTAAGCTTGATTTGAATTTTCGGAAAAAGAAGGTGCTATGTCCGAATTGTGGTCGACGCGTCATCAGTTCCACATATAGAGGCTTCTAATATGCATTCTTTATCTTAGCGGAATGTGCGGACGTGTTATCGTGATGAAGGATGATATTGCTCCGATGATGCTTTTCTAACACTGCATGCAATTGTTTTCTCACCAATCTGCAGTCATTTTTGGTTTTCAAGCGTTATATTACACACTATAATGTAATATCCTAATTCGCCGAAAAAAGAAGGAACCGTTTTCATGCCGACTTTTCGTAACGTTTCTTTTGTCGGCAAATCTTCGTAAGGAAAGATCCATTCTGCCGGCTGGCTTTTTCTTTCCGGTGCAAAGTAGTACACGCAGCTTTCATTACCACAAGATGTCACGATATTGCAAACAGCCAATGTCGGTCCTCCATTAAACTTTTTTTATCATTTTATGACACCATTTGTCAAGTAAGTTTCTAATCTTCCGTCAAATCATGCGGTATCCGTCGAGTGCAAAGCTTTCGAACCTTCAGATTCAAAGTGTTTTGTACTTAGCTCATTCTAATTCCTTATATAGTACGAATTTGCTGACATGTATTTTTTTGTCAGTTTCAATCAGTTGACGTACGATATAAATAATGAAACAGTAACTGTAGTCGCCTGCGGTCCTTCACATGCGCCGTCATGGAGATGATCAAAGTCCACGTCAAAATTCTCCGAACCATGAATACGCAAAGCTTTTTGCGACATGGGACTTTGTCACCAAATTTCAATTTAAATCTGGCAACTCTAGCATTAACTAGACACTAACACAGCGAAATCGTAATAAATCATTGAGGGAAAATTTTGACAAAATAGAGTGAAATTCATTATAATAGCGATACACAATTTTCTAAAGGATGCCACAGAAAAAAAACAAAAAATTATGAAGCATATTCCTAGATAGTTCCTTTTTAGAATTCTGTAATATCTTTTTTATATTTTTTTTATTGTAAGTGGCCAGTTCCATATAACTTACAATATGCCTCAGGTTTAAGTCAATCGATTCTACATACACTTCTATAATAGATATTCTTTTTAAAATACATATTATATTCGCTAGATAATCGAAATCTACAACAGATAAATTCACGATCTTTCATTATTTACATTTTCATTTAAACTATTTATGACAAACATTTGTTCGGGATATTGACTTTATCACTGATTTATCTCATTTCTCTGTTGCGTAGGCCACTCCCAGATTACATTTTGCGAGTAGCTTTGCCAATTAATACGTCAGTTCCTTTCTTTTTTCACGGTCAAACTTTGACAAGTATTAATTATTCCATTATATTTTTACTTTTTTAATTTTACCATCAGCTTTTAACATTTTAACATTGTAGATAAAATTAATTACTTTATTATTAATTTTACGCTTAAATAATACCCTGGTATTTTTATATTCATAACTTAAAGCATATAAAGTAAAAATCTAGACATGCACATGCAACCTTATATAAAATATTAAACGACTTCATCTCCTTTCATTCTCCTTATCGGCTGACAAATCGCTCTTCCGTTCCAACAAGAAAAGCGATAAGCAAACACGCTTGTTAATTTATTAACATTTGATCTCGAAATATATAGTTCATTTGTCTCTCGTAAGGACTCAATGGAATCTCTTGTATAAGTTCATTAAATTGAGACTCCTATATTGAAGAATTAATACTAAATACATCTAGTTTAGTATTTAATCACAGTTAAAAGCGACAATCGTAGCTCGAGATATCCCGCATACATATCGCATTTTATATTATATAGTTTACGTGATATTTAGTCGGTCGTCGTAGTTCACCAATTCTTAATAGCACATTTTTGTTTTTGTTTTTAAATGGATACAAGCCTGTGTTTGTCTGCAATCTCACCTAGTGTTAACAGTCATGTAGTCGTTGATGATAAAGCGCACTAATTCCTATTCACTTTTCTCCTCAAGATACACACCCACATCGGACGGAAAGATTGCCGCAGGCAAATTATACCAGTCCTTTGCACGCTTGTTTTAACGAATTTGTAAACCTAACTTTAATTAAATAACTTATAATTGGGCTCCTCAGTTTACTTGTAATTACTAGAAAGCGAAAGAACCCGATACTTATTTGTAATTTGTTAGTTACCTAAGCGTTAAAAAGGTGTTTTAAAAACCTTATGATTTTAAAAATATTTTTTAAATATTGGTGTCATTTCATTGGCATGGTATGGCCTATAACTTATTTAAATGAGACGGTATTACAGGTGATATATCACAGCCATAATATTAGTCCCGTAATCTCACGTTATTATAAAAAAAAAAAATTATTTTATTATTATTACGTTACACTATCCATCTAATACAATCCCCCAGCAATATGATTTTCTTAATCGAATATTTTTATATAATAAGTTTTTTTCTCACGAAGGTAATTTCCATATTAACCAGAAACTATTTAAAAAAAGAAATAAAAATATCGTTCCAAAGGAAAGTCTAGCTGTAAAACGTTTTGCCTATCAAGTCTTACGATACGGTCGATTACGGTCTTAAAAACTTTAGGCAGCGTATGTTGAGACTATAAGTTAGAGTAGATTTTTGTTACATTTACCAGAATTTTTGTTGTAAAACTAAAAATAAATTTTAAGCAAAAACCATTTTTGTTGTCTTTCATCATGTCTTTAAAAAAAATCCGTACAAGTTCGAAGCAGACACGCTCCCTGAGGGTTCTATATATTAAAAAAAATACAAATAATTATACTTTATATTATATATATATATATATATATATATATATATATAAATAAATAAATAAATAGATATATGCAGTAAGCCAATAGAATATAAGTGTGAGTGAGATAGAATCCCATGTTCATGTTCTTTGGCTTGGAACATTTTAAGATACCGTAGTCGTAAAATTCGAATGGATCAAATGTTAATGCTTAATATTTTATTATAAAATCTAAATAAATTTGTGAATTTAAAAAACTTCACGTTAAAGTATACAATCGTATCATCTATCCCAAAGTAATAATTGATTTCCGAGCCAATCGTAGACAGCAATTTTAGTGTTAAAAGTTAAAACAAAATCAAAGTACAGGTATAACCTGTTTATATATCTTTTAATTTAGGATGATAATAAGAGTATTTCAATATACGTCAATAATAGTAACTGATTTTGTTTTATGGATAGATGGTAGTTAATCGAAAAAAAATGTATGAAGTTTTTGCAATTTATTGTTAACAGCAGCTCACGAGAAAACATTAATAAATTAAAAATAAAACGACACTCACGTATTTTTCCACATATCAATTATAAAATCACAATGCTAATCGAGGGTATAAAACTATAAAAGTTCTGTACTTAAAACAATCTAAATAATTGTCACAATGCCTTTAAATTCGGTGCAGAATTGAACATTCATGCAATTTTGAACTGTATCTACAAGGTGTGGTATACTAAAATCTAATCGCAGCTCGTGTTCAAACGTCAGACCCATTAAATTAGGTTAATTGGGGGTTGATCGGGCTGTGTTCTGTAGAGCAATGGCGTCTTTATTACTTTAACTAACTTAGTTGTCGGCACGAAGCGGTGCTTAAGTATAAAAGGTCCAAAAGTGCCACATAGATTATAGCCCTGTTAAATATGAAAATTTATATAATTATAAAATATGTATTTACCTACAAATATAGAACTCTTCTTTTTTGTACATGTATGTAGAATACCTTCGAATGTTTCCAATGTATTCTAAATACATGTACGAAAAAGAAGAGTATTCTATTGGACGTTTTCGATCACATCACGGGGATGTATTTTTGTTACTATGGATGACATCAACTAAGCAGGTATATATTGTAGTGCCGTAAGCATTCTTCCAATAAGAGTCATTCACACGTCGCGACTTCTCTATTCCAATGGAAGGGTTATAATGCAGTGTCAGGGAAACGGGAATATACATTCCCACACACCGAGACCCGAAAACAACCAATTTGTGATACACAAATATTGTCGCGCCGCTAATAGGATGAACTCCCAATGGATGTAGCGACGACCTATACAAGCGCTTGCTGGAAGTCGATGGTAGCAAGTGGGTTGGATTGTGCTTTGTGGCAATCTATAGGGGGAGACCTATGTTCAGCAGTTGACTATGGATAGGTGATGAGATGAGGATATGTGATGATGATGATGAAATATTGTTCCTCTCTTTTGAGGTATAAATGAACAATACAATATATAATGTATTGTTCATTTTTAGATCTATTGGTGTCTAAAGTTTTTACTACATTATTTTCACCTACATTTAACCGTATGATCAGCCCTCGCTCATAAAGTTTGGCTACTTTATAAGCAGCACTTATTATTCAGAATTGATTTACAAATATCAAGATTTAGAATTAAAAAAAAATATTGCCAGATTCGAATTAGTAAAAGAATTTTTTTATATTAGTTCAATAGTTTCATGCCTTTTTACCCTCTACATACAAAAAAAAATAAGTAAAGAGTAAACTGAAGTAAAGTAGTGAGGTAAATGTGCAATTAAAACCAATTTATTAGCTTGTTTGTCCTCCTCTCTATGTTGCTGGCCGCATATCTAACAAAGAGCCAAAAGATTTGGCCATTGAAACTTAAAAGTATTGGTCGTGTGATGATGTCCTGTTAGTCGATTTCGACGTCAATATCTTCTGCTTCATTACCAGATGACAACAAGTGAGCATGTTATATTATGGTAGCGTTAGTGTTTGCATAAACACAGGCAAACGTCCATCGTCCCCTCTACTAACTAATGCATCTATATTAATTAAAATTAAAAGCTGTACTTGAGAACATCTGGATCGATTTGTTTTTTTTAAATGTTCGTAATAGTGCGAATTGGGTTTTTTATAGCAAGAAAGGATTTTTGTATGAACTCTACATAAGTATTCGTACGTTGTATATTTATCACAAAATTACAAAATGATTACAAACAATTGTCTGTATCAGCTAGTATGCAATGAAATCAGAGAAAGTGTCTGTGTCAACAACACACCCAGATCCGGAAACCATCAATCTATTATATTCAAATATTGTTTCTGTGCTGGAAATCGAAACCAGGACCAGCGATAAAGCAAGCCGTGTGTACACCAATCGCTACGCCACGCTGCTGACAATTTCCGTGCAACACGTTGCTAAACAAACTTTTCCACTTACGTAGTATATTAAAACCCTAATGGATAGTAAGACTAAAGCTGTTCGACTATATCAGAAACCTTTATGGTCTATAACGCGTGGGTTAATAAAAGTTATATTAAGGTGTGTTGTAATCATAATCTATCTCTGCTTCATAACTCTCCTGTTCGTTATTAAATATAAACCCATATGTTAATACCCCCGTAGGTTAACAACAAAAACAACTCCATGATGTTATGTAGTGTGTACCGACAAACGAATCCAAAAATCGTTGATATGTTTAAATTAATATTTATTAATATAAATATTGTCTGGTCAGAAAAATATTTTCCATAAGCATAAAAGTTATGAATTATTATTTTTATAAACAATTGTATTAAAACACCAAGTTTTGACCGACAGTTAAAAATAATTATGAGAATAGTAACTACATACTATATAAAGCTTAAAGCTTCCTCCTTTCAGTTCGACAATTTTAAAGCTCTTGTTATTATTACTTACTTTAACATTTCTACTAATCTAACTTATTATTTTTACAAACAATTGTATTAAAACACCAAGTTTTGACCGACAGTTAAAAATAATTATGAGAATATTAATCACATACTATATAAAGCTTAAAGCTTCCTCCTTTCAGTTTGACAATTTTAAAGCTCTCGTTATTATTACTTACTTTAACATTTCTACTAATCTAAATTATTATTTTTATAAACAATTGTATTAAAACACCAAGTTTTGACCGACAGTTAAAAATAATTA
The DNA here is from genome assembly GCA_029286865.1 of Teinopalpus imperialis. Classification (NCBI taxonomy): domain Eukaryota; kingdom Metazoa; phylum Arthropoda; class Insecta; order Lepidoptera; family Papilionidae; genus Teinopalpus; species Teinopalpus imperialis. The sequence goes on along the minus strand of JAGSMU010000023.1, from coordinate 1,894,740 downwards.
TGAGAATAGTAACTACATACTATATAAATCTTAAAGCTTCCTCCTTTCAGTTCGACAATTTTAAAGCTCTTGTTATTATTACTTACTTTAACATTTCTACTAATCTAACTTATTATTTTTACAAACAATTGTATTAAAACACCAAGTTTTGACCGACAGTTAAAAATAATTATGAGAATATTAATCACATACTATATAAAGCTTAAAGCTTCCTCCTTTCAGTTTGACAATTTTAAAGCTCTCGTTATTATTACTTACTTTAACATTTCTACTAATCTAACTTATTATTTTTACAAACAATTGTATTAAAACACCAAGTTTTGACCGACAGTTAAAAATTATTATGAGAATAGTAACTACATACTATATAAAGCTTAAAGCTTCCTCCTTTCAGTTCGACAATTTTAAAGCTCTTGTTATCATTACTTACTTTAACATTTCTACTAATCTAACTTATTATTTTTACAAACAATTGTATTAAAACACCAAGTTTTGACCGACAGTTAAAAATTATTATGAGAATAGTAACTACATACTATATAAATCTTAAAGCTTCCTCCTTTCAGTTCGACAATTTTAAAGCTCTTGTTATCATTACTTACTTTAACATTTCTACTAATCTAACTTATTATTTTTACAAACAATTGTATTAAAACACCAAGTTTTGACCGACAGTTAAAAATAATTATGAGAATAGTAACTACATACTATATAAAGCTTAAAGCTTCCTCCTTTCAGTTCGACAATTTTAAAGTTCTTGTTATCATTACTTACTTTAACATTTCTACTAATCTAACTTATTATTTTTACAAACAATTGTATTAAAACACCAAGTTTTGACTGACAGTTAAAAATAATTATGAGAACAATAATCACATACTATATAAAGCTTAAAGCTTCCTCCTTTCAGTTCGACAATTTTAAAGCTCTCGTTATTATTACTTACTTTAACATTTCTACTATTCTAACTTATTATTTTTACAAACAATTGTATTAAAACACCAAGTTTTGACCGACAGTTAAAAATAATTATGAGAATAGAAACCACATACATATAAACCTTAAAGCTTCCTCCTTTCAGATCGACAATTTTAAAGCTCTTGTTATCATTACTTACTTTAACATTTCTACTAATCTAACTTATTATTTTTACAAACAATTGTATTAAAACACCAAGTTTTGACTGACAGTTAAAAATAATTATGAGAATAATAATCACATACTATATAAAGCTTAAAGCTTCCTCCTTTCAGATCGACAATTTTAAAGCTCTTGTGATCATTACTTACTTTAACATTTCTACTAATCTAACTTATTATTTTTACAAACAATTGTATTAAAACACCAAGTTTTGACCGACAGTTAAAAATAATTATGAGAATAGTAACCACATACTATATAAAGTTTAAAGCTTCCTCCTTTCAGTTCGACTATTTTAAAGCTCTCTTGTTATCATTACTTACTACAACATTTCTACTAATCAATCTACAATGGTCAGTAATAATAGTGTAATATAGCAATCGTTAGTAAATACAATTAATAACAAATTTTAAACCTAAACGTTTACTAGATTATACATTTGATATACCCCATATACACAAGATGTAGAGCTACACTGCGGTTTGTTTCTAGCTGCAGAATGAACGGGTCAGCTCGACCGGGGTAGGACCACGCCCTCACAGAATACCGACGTGAAATAGCAGCATAACACTGCTGTGTATCGTCTGGTGAGTGCAGGGATCTGGAGACGTTTATTACCGGTGTCGTGGCATTCCATCTCAGTCCTCAAGGGTGACAACGCATCTGCGATGCTGCAGTTCACCTGATCACAGAATCACTTGCCATCAGGTGAACTGCGTGCTCGTTTATTACTGTCAATGTAATAAATAAAAAAAAAGTAATTTTACTTATTAGAGATGTAGACATAGAACTCGTCTATCCTTATCCACCTACGTCTTTCGCATGACTAGTATTGGGTGAAATATACTGAACACACACGCTAGCCACTCACGCTAGACTCGATACCGCAATACAATCTTGAAAATATTTTTCGAATAAGGCGTGGTATTTTCACTTCTCCGGTCAATGTTCTGATAATATAACTTATAAAAATCGTTATACATATATAGTTCATGGTAACACAGAGGGATTTTATACATATTTTTTCCTGTAAGAAATAGGGGGAAAAATATTTGGTATCCATTCTAAACACTGAGTGGACTGTTTTGCTACATGTTTATGCTGGAATTAGTGATAGTCGAGCACCTGATGGATGCCCAGAGAAATTCACTCTTCGTCTTCTACCCTAGTACAGCGAAATAAATGCATAATTATATTGGAGGCAAGCAAAGTCTATACCTGAAAAGTAACAATTCGTTTTAAACAAATATTGTCCCTCCAGGAATCGAACCCAGACCGCACAATGCAACAGCCGGGTGCTGTTTCCATTACGGAACATGCTATATAGAACTACTCTTGAACTACAGTGTACTATTATATGGTCTTATATAGGGATTTCTGTTGCAACATCTCTACGACTGTTGTTTTATTTCGTTGTAAATTCCATTACGCTTGGAGAGATCGAAAATCTCCCTTCCTTTGTTAATATACAACGTAGCGAGAATTCGAACAATGTAGACAAATAAGAATGGTATAAATATATTACAACTATAATACTGGAATTAATGTTTAAAGAGTATTTATTTCTATATGGGAAATTTGTATAAAACATAAACAATCATAACTTACTTGATGGCAATGATCAATAGGATACGGTCTATGCAAAACTTAATGTCGTAGTTTCGAATTCGACTTTTGTCTTGACCCATATTCTAGCACAAGCATTTCAGATTAATGTTAGTTCGCTTTGTTAACGGAAATGTTATTAGTATTAATAGAATTACCAGCGCTCTTCTTTAAAAAAAAACATTTATAAAATTATTAATGTGCTTTATTTTTTTTCATCAATTAGTATTTTTCTTACGTTTATGAAAGCTTAATCTTCTTTGGATTGCTATAGAATGATATCAACCCAAAATGTTCACCTGTATTTATTATAACATAATTTATAAAAAAGAAATTAAAGACGTATTGTCTTCATATGATGCATAATCAATTTCAAAAAAGTAATTGATAGTCGGACATTACGTGTTACCAATGTACCACAGCAAGGATCATATTGAAAAAGGAGAAGTTACCTGAGTCGACATTCCTCCGCTTAGCTCGGAGTAATTTTGATGATGGGTATTACGGAAATTTATGAACGGAAATAAATTGTCGGCTATGGAGTGTAATCGTAGGATTAATGACTATATATTTTAAACTGTCAGAGCAATAATTTATAATTTTATTATATTTTTGATAAGTACATCGAGCTGTAATTTTCCAACATATTAATTATGGTTGAAATTATTCTTCAAATTACTGAGAATATAAAACTGCATGTGCACTAAATACAAACAATGTAATGTAACCTGCGTAGTTGACATCATATGGTAACAACTAGAAGATTCTGTAATAATAATTAAATAATGTTACAATGTAATAGTACAGTGAGAGAGCTACGTTGCAGCTGCAACATGAATTGGTCGGATCGACCGGGTAAAGCCCTCACAGAATACCAGCGTGAATTAGGAGTAGTATAACTCTGCTCTGTTTCGTATGGTGAGTATTGGGGTCCGATGTAATAAGGTATTATACAGGTAACATTCCATCTCCGCCAACCAGAGGTTATTTTTTTTTTTTGAGCTGGAGGCCACTGTTAGCCCGAGGGCTTTTACAGTTTCACCGGGTTGAGAGGTGACCGAGCGCTAATGGCACTCAGTCGAGACCTCTATATATATGTAACCAGCACAAGGGCTCCCGAGAGGGAGCCTCGGCTTGGACCGTTACCTTGTTACGCGAGAGCGTCTGACTCGAGGGTGCCCGAGAGGTCGCGCAAATGTGCATTAATTTGTCGTTGATAATGATGTTAGGTGTTTATGTCATCACTTCACTTGCCATCTGGTGAAGTGTGTGATCGTTTGTCATTAAATTCATAAAAGAAAGAAACAATATCTCTTATTTTATATAAAAAAAAAAATCTAAAATATATTTGATCTATTTGACGATATTTAACGATAAAAATAGTAATTTTTATTATTACAAGTAGTTTATTGGTCAGTAGGATCGGGCGTTACTATACTTATTACATGTAAGTAGAAATTCCAAAAGGTTTTCCCTCAAAGTTCAGCTTTGTCTTCGCAAAAGTTAAGAGTTGTAAAGATTTTGTACTAGGCTGTCTCCGATTTAATATTCTATTTAACTCAATATTTAATTTCCGACAGTTAGCTTACTCCTCATTTATTATAAAAGCCAGCTACAGCCGTGCCCAAATGTTACGGTGACTACTAAAAATTCGTCAACATTACAAGTGTGTATTTAGGTACCAACTGCGATGTTTGTATAAGCGTTCCTGCCACTCCGAGATACGAGTTTTTACTTTATAAACAAATATTATCTTTCAATTTTTAACTGAATATTTTCGTTTGTATTCACCATTCGAATACATCAATATGAAATAAAAAGTGCGAAACGTATATTTTTTATTTAAGTTAAACTATATGTTTTGAGTTTTCATTACTCAATAGTTTAAGCTTTCCCTCAAGAAAACTATTTTTTATGAAATTTATAAAACAGGTGATCGCCCAGACATAGCTATTAGAACTTACAACAGCTTTGCGTCTATATTAACATAGTTAATATATACATATAATACAATGTACACAAATCCACTTTTAAATATACTAGCTTAATCATCTTATGTGCCCGAAAGATCTTTATTATCTACCGAGAGCAGCCTATGACTCAGTCTTGTCATGATACAAAGAATCCCATATAAGTAAATGTGAAAGCCTCGTTAAAATGCATATAATTGTATGTATATTCCGTGTCCCTGATACCGTATATTGTGACTTAATGGCATTTGGGATTTTGATTTTTGATTACTAGTGACAAGGCATTCCATCTCAGACCTCAAGGTTGACAACGCATCTGCATTATGATTCCTTGTCAAGGATGAATTTACATGTCATGAACTGTGTTTGTTACTCTCCATGTAATAAAAAACAAAATTAAATATGCATAAAATGGGACTACGTACAGTGTTTATGATATATCCTGCTCATATAATGTCATCTAGAAATAACGAGGATGTCTACATGTTCGATGTCGAACAGTACGGACAAACTATTTTCTCCTTAAATACAAAGGCTTTGTATAATAACTGTTGTATAATGGAGATATCGTAAAGTATTATTTTTAATCCAGGTTGATAACTGTTCAAAATTTGTGAGGTAAATGTTGTGCCATTTTAAATCGTTAGGAACTTGTGCAAATAAAAAACTTTGTGACCTTAACAAATATATAATTTACGTAAATAATTTTAAAAAATCGTAAAACTTAAAATTTATCAAATAATAATACAACAATCGACTTTACCAATCGCACTACAAATTGATTACGACATATTTTAATTAGTAACACGAATCAGTCAAATAAGAATTTAAAGAAATCGTCATTACCTCAGCAGCCAACCTGATATCGAAATATCCAGTAGGTTCGTTCTAATTTTTATAAATATGACCCTTCAACATAACTTATGGTATTCTTTTCTTTCAGTTTTCTCCAAAGGACAATGCGAGACAGGGCAGTACCGCTTTCTGGCGAAGTCAGGCGGCTTCGCCTGGGTTCAAACACAGGCCACCGTTATCACAGACAAGCAACAAAAGCCGATCAGCGTGGTGTGTGTCAACTATGTAATCAGGTAGGTCTAGACTTAAACATGACACGAGTTTTATCTGCTTATGTTACTCTTTCAGTGTTTTTATTATTTTCGTTAAACTATTCCATATGGATTGTTAATGTTATATAACAAGTGGAAACAAGGTAAGTAACGCTTTTATTTTTTAACGTAAAATTATAATAATTTTGTAGAAATATAAATGGTTTGCCGCTGTGAGTGTCTTTATCTCTTTCAATTCAATAAACTGCGATCAGTTTTAAAGAACAGTTTTAATTAACTTTCCTTAGAATAGCGCCGTCATCACGATTAAAAGTCGACGGATCAGCAAAGGCAATTAACAATAATGTTACGCAAAATGACACGATTATGAAGCTTCATTAACATTTTCTCATTGTTATTCTGCACCCGTAACATTTATCCGTTTCAAAACAAACTTATTAGGTCTTAAAGCGTGCTAGTTCAGCTTTCCCTTATAAACCAGTCCATTTAATATTACTGTTTACAAGATCTCTTCATTTCAATATTTTGATGAGGTATACATTTTTATAATGTATTTTATCATATTGAACCATTTCAATATATACATATATATGTATATACACATATATATATATTCATAAACGTATTTTATTACTAACAAAGACGTTACTTTTTAATAAATAAGGCACATTTTTTAGCTGCCTATGATATGCTGCATATGTTCCGTGGTGTGCATACGAAGGTTTAAGAAAAGAAGCAAAGTACTACTACTTCAAATATTATAGATCGAATTAAGACCATGTATATTTATTCTTTATTCAATCGATTCGTGACTACTGTAATCCGCTTGCCTATAGACGATGTGTGGTATGATAACTTAAATTTATTTTATTGCACAACCTATTTGCATGTTATATCATGACCCTGGCGGCGTGCGCGTAGCCGTAGCACGCTTTGTAGCTACCGGTACTTTTTCTATGTCAGGTGACAGATATGCATGAGAACAATAAAACGAGCTTTTTCTTTCTTTTAACATATTTTATCAATTATGAAATATTTTTTTTTCTATAAGAAAAGGGAAATAATAGACCAGATTAAGAGGCATTAAATTTCCTTTACAATTATAAGGAGTTGGTACAATGTTAAGCAATGGACATTAGCTTACAAAGTGGTTGGTTATCGACTTAATAGAATAAATATAATGCGTTAGTAATTAGTAAAAGATATTATATTATACCAATATTATAAGATTGTTTGAACGCGCTAATCTCAGGAACTATCGAATTGAAAAATTATTTTTCTGTTGGGTAGTCCATTCATCAAGAAAGGCTAGACTTTAGAACATCAACTAATAAGAGCGTAGCAACAATGAAAAATGTTGCAAAAACGGTAAAAATTATTCCCTTTGAGAGTTTCCGCTGCTGCGTAAACGGTTGAAATTACGCAAAAATGTATGACAGAATTGTTCCCCTTTAAAAGTTCTAAAATGAAGCATTGCTTTACAAGAGACATACCAAGAATCCTGTAGTCTACGCCAACGAAATCGCGGGAACAGCGAGTATAATATATACGACTAGCTTGGCGCCGCCGCTACAGTTACAATTGTTTAACCGATAACTTTAAACAGCGAATAGACGACCCTTTAAGTTGACCACTAGATTACTTTATAGGTAAGGCGTAGTTAGCAATATTGTAAAAAAATAAATTCTAATATTATCTATTAAATTGTTTAAAACCAAATTTGCTTACAGAATACTCACCAAGTTAAAACCTTAATCAATATAATATATTTAATAATTATAAAGTTGTTATTAATAATACTTATAACCACATCAGCCCATCATACATCCACTCCTGAGAATAGAACTTCCATTAGAAGCACGATCCCGAACCACCTGCAATCATCGACTTTTCACAACGAAATGAAAAATATTAGTAGGAAATGTTATGATAATTAAATATCATAATTTTCACACTATAATTGGATCACGTTTTCTTGTCATTCACCTCAATTGATCATGCCAATATGTCACGACCCGTAATCGGTTCCAGTAACGCACATTTTTTTTGACAATCGATAAGCTGACTTTATTTGACAATTTCAACAGAATAGCGGCGCGTTTTTCTTTGTAACTTCTAATACTAATCCCATCATAATATCCAACACTTTGATGTTTTGATAATAAACCGGAAAATGTATTGACTAGTATAAACAACATAAAGCGTTATCATTAAAATTACAGGGTGTAATAAAAATAAAATAAAAGTAAAAAAATAAATAAAAGGTATTTTACCTTTAATATAAAAAATATCTTATTCTATTATATACTTTATGTTTAAGGTTAAAACCACAGTCCACTATAAGCAGTATTATTTTTAGTACTTTAAAGAAATTGAGGTGCTCCTAGGGTTATGATTTATTATTTATATATATTTAGCTTTAACGTCTTTATTTTATGCTCCATATCATTTTGCTCACAATCCATTATAATACCTAGACTTCGAGTCTAACAAAAGAGGCAATGATACTTAAATTTTTGCCGTTCTTTGCAGTTTTGTCATCATACAATCATAAAAGATATGACATGCAATGTGCTTATACAAAACATTTGGGGAGATAAATTTATTTTTAAATTACATTTACGATAAAACTTCAAACGATTGTCCTTTTAAATAATTTTCGTTTTAAGATGTTTCATAAACATTCGTGATAATTATAATGTACGTTTGTTGATTCGTCATAAATTTACATCTAAAAAAAAATATGAGTAAAGTTAAAAAAATGTTTTGTCATAATTTCTTATCGCGCCATCCTATATTTGCAAATATTATGACATTAGCAATATGGATTCAATAAGGATTATTAATATTAATAGAATTATAAAACCAAGCATGACAAGTAATATTTAAGTACGGGGAAGATGCCGAAAGAAAACAAATGAGGTCACCTTAACATTTCCTTGATCCACTTCACAGCTGATCAAGCACTTTTTGACTGTTTTCTCGATAACTAATACCTTACGAATTACTTGAGATAAATTTTATCTTTAAAATTATATACTTTGTTTGTACGTTATCAATATTTTATAGGTAATGTTTAATGGTTAAAAAGCATTTTATAAATGACGCATGTTTTTTTTTAATTATTTAATTAATTATAGAAGAATTCTCCTATTTTTTTTTTATATATATACTGTGTCTGCAAGTTATTTTCCCATTTCGTCGCATCGCATTTACCCGCGTACCCCATAACCCGTAATGTTTAATTATATTTTTGCTACAGGAACCCTTACACCACCATGGAACATACAAAACATGGAAAATACATTTTCACAATTGTTTGTTTCTGTTTTTTTTATTTATATATTTTAATATTTTACAAAATTCCTTTAGTATATACTGACATGATAGAGACACGCCGCAGCTATTAAGTAGCTGTGGCACAGATAGGTGCTCGACGGGATTAGGTCGATAAATAATATTACCTTGTTACTGTGACGACGCACTCTCCTCGCATCTATCTATCTTAAACCACATATGCATTACTTGCATGCACTATTCCTTATCGTGTACAAATGTGGGCATCGCGAGTATGGTGGTTTTGGGTAAGTTAGTATGGGAAATTTTTATATGATTGAAGTTTTCACGTTCAACAAAAACAAATTTAAATTACCAAAACTCATAAAAACTTTGTCTCGTATAAAGTTGTATATCTAAATTGTCGTGTGTATTTAATAAATACATATACAATCGATACGATTTCACACCGTTTTTAAAGTATTTTTTTTAACAATAGTCAAATTTCACCTAGAATAATAAGGATGAATTTCAAGATATTAAGAGAGATGCAAAAGTGTAGATCATAGCAAGATGTTGTACCTTACACTCCAATAAACAAATACCAAATTACGCAATAGGTTATTATATCTATATCTATAAATATTTCACTGCTTACGCCCGTGTACACCAAATTGACCCCTGCTCTGTACACTAAAATATTCAATCATAGCCCGAGAGCCAATAACAGCTTGTTAGACCTCCATTCACAATGAAAATACGACTTCGGGTTTCGGGGCCTCTCTACGCGCGAGTAATAAATATCCTTTATATTTTAAATGTGAAACTTTCTAAAAATATATTGTAAGGTTTTTTTTATGTTGAACTTTTCCCCGCTTTCACGCTTAAACGAATCAAAGGTTTCTTATTATGATTGGCATAGAGGTAGTTTAAATCCTTAGAATGGATATATAATAATTAATCTCACTATTAATCCATTAAAGTGCAACACATGGACGGATTCATATTTTATTCGGAACTCATAAACATGAACTTTTCCTGATAATTTAATCTGGAACAGAGGCCGATATATTTGTATAGAATATAATATGTAAGGAATTAAATGGAAAAGAAAGAGGACATTTCTCAAATTTGAAACTAAGTCGCGGAAACAGCCTATGCTTTATACTTTGTTGTATCTTCTTCGAAGATTCTTTGAATGCTACATAAATGGGATTCCACTAACTAAAAGAGTGATTTTTGTGTAACCGTTATTGGTCTTATTACTTACGTTAAGACGATACGCGGGCGGGCGCCCACAATTCATGGGAGAGGCTTTAATCCAATTTTATATATAAATATTTATGCTCCCTAACCAGGTCTATCAGCCAGAGTTGTGACAAGAAAATACTGTATCATTGTTTTGTGTTATATTTAGACATGATGAACCCCGTTAGAGATATTTTGATAACCGAGACCTTGAACCGTATTTTGGCAAGGGGTCAGATATGAAAACAATATCTGTGATTTATTATCTCAAAATGTTTAGAAATTTGTCGCTGATGGTTAATCAAAGTTATGTTCGTTTTTATTGTCCATTTTAGAGTTCTTTAAAGACTAACATAATTGTATTGTAAATTATTCAATTTATAGAGGCATGTCATGGTTTTTACTCCATATTCTTTCCTCTCTTGTATAACCTTTCAACCGATTTTTACTTTTAGTTACTGACTTTAGCAGTGTACGCTAGTGTTTTTATTTTACGGCTGGCGGAGTGCTAAATTAATCTTTCTGGAAAATAAGCTCATGTAACCTCCTTCGTCCTTTATTCACTAAGCATTTTGTGATTGTTAGAAAGTCGGGTGCCAGTTGAAGTTTGTCTATTTTATTACGTTTATGTTTAAAGAACCGTATTCTCACTTTAAAAAATACTCATTGGAGCATGGCGAATCGTATTTACTTACAAAACCAACACATTAATTTGCTTCAAAGTGTCTTGAATGGTTCAATGAATATACATACATACATTCTTTATTATGGGTATTTCGTAGTTATTTGGTTTATTAAAAAATCACATTACGCTACTAAATTTCGTTGATGTAAAATATATTAGTTTACAAATTTCTACAAAACCATACTTATAAAGTTAAATTTAAAACTAAAAAACTTTTTCGCTTTTTTAAGAATAAAACTTGTCTTTACAAGCTGGGGTGACTTTCGGAACTAAAACTGATTATTTTATTTAATGTAATGAATATACAAAGTTCTTATCGAACTAAATCGATCCTCGCATGTTGTACACGATGTATGAGCATTATATTAAGAATCTTCACCATTTGTTTACAAAAATGAATTTATACTACTAAAAAAAAGAAACAACTTCAGGGTGGCGTTTTAATATATTTACTCGTATGTAATTAAGAATAACATTATAAGAAATGCTAATGCAATAAAGAACAAGTTTTAGAATGACAGATATTTTAATGCCGAACATTTCGTGTCAGTGCTTAACAGTACTGCAACGAGGTTCTTGGTAAGTTTAACCAAACGTCGTTATATTGTCATCATCAAATTCATATTACGCATTTCTCCCTTTAACTAGAATTTCAATGCTTAGTCTGACGTAATTGAGTGGCCGTAATAAAAAGCTAATGGACTCGCAGTACACATTTGCAATAATTCCCGAAAAGCTTTATGCGCGTCTTTCGGTATCTGGTGCCTAATTATTGTCTAATTGTTCTTGTCCATAAAACATTTATTATAACAGCTTATATTGTTTACAGAATCATTAATATTTTAAAATTTTTAAACGATATGAATTATTTTATTAAGACAGTTTACGTTACGTTAAAGGTATGCGTTAATATAATTTGTTAAACCGAAGTTTACGCAAAAACATGGGGATATTACTTAAAAGTTTTTTCTTTATAAAGCCTTCCCAAAAGATAAAAATAAGGGTTAAATGCATAAAGATCCGTTATAATTCCTATATATATAAGAAGGAAAATCTATCTTAGTCCTTATCTATCTATTTGTCAAAGCATCTGCATTAGGGTTCCTTCTCGGACGATGAATATAGTCATGGGCTACGGGATTCACTTGCCACCGGCTAAACTGTGTTCTCGTATGTCACCCACTAATAGAAGAAAAGATGATAATCCATCAAAATGTAACGACTAGTGTTCAGTAGGTATTATAGAATCAATTTGCTTCGGCTGTTATTACTTCAATGGAAAATTTATCTTATCTCCGTTGACTGTAGATATGGCGTGTTGAGTGCATCAGGCCGTTACGTATCACCCGATGCAAGTAAGGCCAGGGTTATCTCACTTGGTCTGGTTGCTATGCCTCTTCCACTCTTCTATTACTACTAATTATTTGTCATTCCCACAATTTATATGAAATAAATAATAATTTAGGTGCAATATAATTTCAACGATTTTAATTTGTTTTGGGTTTTCGGCAGTGTTACTGTTTCGTATGGTGACGAAAACAAACCAGAGAGCTCATTAATGGTACCAGACATTCCATCTTGGTCCTTAGGGGTGACGACGTATCTTACTTTTCGAAGATGAATGTGGTGGTGTGGTGTCTTGAGCCAATGGAATCTGCAATCAGGTGTACTAATATTTGTATCCTTAATATCTTAAAATACAATTATTTATTGATTTATACAAAGAAAAATATAATCTTAATAGTAAAACGGTTTTTTACATACCGTTTTAGATAAGAAAATAATATAAAGGTATTAAGTGTACAAAAGGGATAATTTTTTCTTGCTGACGTAGGTAGGCCCCTAGCAAGTCGAAGTGGGAGCTCTGAAAATTTATACAGACTAATTTGGAAACCATGATCTAGGCATTACCAGTGCCACCCACGTCTGTAAACACAAGGTACTCCATATGCTTCGTCACAAAATATGAAACTCCTAATGTAATAGTTTTAAACTGTCATGAATTAGACATTAGTTACTAAATCGACGGCTATCTGCGCCATGCGTGAATAACGTGCAGATATCAGTGTATCTTTATCGTTCGCTGTTAAAAGTAATTGCCTATAAATATTACCGGAACGTAGCGCCTTTGTCGAGGGTTAGATAATCTTTATAACGTATATTAAAGGATATTAGATTATGAAAACCCTAGATTAGTCTATATCTAGTCCTATACTTCTTTCCATTTTCCGCCGTTTCATGTCATCTTGAGATGTAGGCAATAGTCAACTTACCTCACGAGACGGCTGTCTCCTAGTATAATGCTTATCTGTAAAATAGTTACTAGGCATAAAAGTAAAAAGTAAAAAGTTAAAAAATGTACGATAAATGAGAAATTGGTAGATTAAAAGGCTTCTGCGTTTCGCTAATTTAACCTTTGACCAGACAAGGAATCGTATTATTTTCAGATTTGGCTTCCATTAGTTCTCTTTATTGATAATATGTTTTTAACGCAGTTGTCCAGCCGCTTTACAACTATCCTATGTACATTATACCCGTAGTAAGACATAAAATGAAGCAAAGTGAATGGTAAGAGTAATCACCGTGAACTGACTGCATTATCACATATAATTTATATGTAACACGTGCGTTTGTACTGTTGCTTCAGTAATAAAGTTGATTGCATCAATGTTATTAAGGGCTTTCAAGATTAATATTTTATATTGTATTAATTTTTAATGAGATATATATTCTTATTTTATTATGATATGAGCAAACAATTCGACTGAAGGTAAGGACTGCAATCCATAAAATGGACGCTCATCCTAGATAACGAATAATGCAAGATGCGTTGTTCAATTCAATGGAATGTCGACGACGTCCAGTTTACTCACCAAACAAATTACGAAAATTTAAATATTTTTTACGCTGGTAACTGTAAAATCGTGGTCCTTCCCCGGTTAAACCCAACTATTTGTGTTAGAGCCCAATTAGTTGCAGCGTTGCTCTACCACGTAAGTTTTATAAGTATAAACCAAAAATTGTGTCTATAGATAAAACACAATATAACTTTCCTTTATTTCGTTCGTAAAACAACCTCAAGAAATATTTAACTTACTGCGTGTCTCAGGGATGGACATCTTGCAATGTGCATTTTGAATCCACGCTGAAGATGGGATGTAGGTGTTTATGAGCTGCAGTTATCACTTATCATCGATCGAACGGTACACCGTTTCCTTTTTCTTTTGTTAAATAGAAATAAAAATTTACAAAGTAAGAATAAATCGCAAGTTACAATCGGAGCCACGAACATCTTTGTTACTAACCGCAACTTGAATCTTCTACAATCAGCGGCGGTTGGTACAATACGCAAAATTTACTGTGAACAGTATACGTACAGCAATTTTTAAATGTACCCAGCACGTACAGCAAGTTTTAAATGTACAGCAGTTTTTAAAAGCCCTCGTACCGGCCCTATCCGAGATACCATGATCGCCTTTGGAGTTGCTCCCACTTGCCGTTTATTTTCACGCAATATGTGGGTCAATGCAGCTACATGCTGTATCCAATGCACTCGGAGGGCCGTACTTTGTCTATTTTTAGACATTAATCGTGTCTTGGTCGACGGTAATCGTTTGGATTTCATGTATGTAGATTACAATAATCATCTAGACTTTTAGATATATGAAAAACAAAGGCAAAGTTCATATTTGTATTTGTAATAAAAATTAAAATTATCTATATATAATATTACGATACGTTTATTAGAGTTTGATCATTCCTTATAGACTTGAACACTACTTGATACATATTAATTTAAAATTATCACTCTGTACACTATTGTAACTCAAATCTCAACTTGTGTTTAAGTTTACAGGAATCACTCACATTGTTTCAGTGATTCCTCCTCCTCAATAAGGAATCATAATATGCATTGTTTCATATGCAAACGTTGTGTACTAAGATGAAATGCCTATCAATAAACTCTCCGGTTCTACTACTTTACTCATCGAAGGAATGGCAGCAGCGACAATCTACTATTTTACGCTGGTATTCTTAGAAGTCTGACAACGAACCATTACCAGCAGTGCCCTTGCAGAAAAATTAATAGACAAAATAGGAAATGCGTTCCAATTTTATCACTGACGTTTCCCAGAAATTTTAAGTTTAGTTTTGTTGGTTTGGGCTCGGGTCGTACACCGCGTTTCTAACATTATCTGGTTCAAAATAACAACACTTGGGTGCCCCATATGACAGGAAACGACGTCGTGGCAGACCAAGACAGAGATCCAAGATGAGCTTTCCTTTCTAATCTTTCAATAGATTAATATGGAAGCAAGGTATGGAGGCTTTTTCCCATCAGTGGTACAAAAGTGGGTTGAACATAACTTAATTCTTTGAAGACGTAGGCTCCGTTTCCTACTCTAGTTGACATTTGTGCTACTTACTGCCTAATGTCTTTAAAAATATCAACATAAATGTAGTTCGTATGTAGTATTATTACTCATTACATAAATATAATAATAAAAACCCATCACCGCATTCTATTGCATTCTGCATCCTATATTCGTTATGATAAGATACTGTCACAGCTGAGCCAATAACTCCCATCCGGAATATAACGATGCGATCCGTTGATAAACTGTTAAAAGCGGTGGCATGATGCAGCAGCTATAGGGGCAATATAAAAAAATGTTGATACAAAACTAGAACCTCGTGCAATAAGACATGGACCATAATTGTGTGACCCAACTTTTATGATTTATCATATGATGCGACGGACCACGCATTCCATAATGTGACGTGACTGATGAAAAATAATGACATTGTTTAAATGGTTGATAGTTTAGATGAAACAAATTATAATGTAGATACATACATATATAGCATACATATAGGCTACAGGTCGTCCAACTCTGAACGCCATTGGGTATGCATCGCTTCAATGAATAAATTTCAATCAATTATTATTCTTTATTCTCTAGTTGTTCTTTTACTTAGATTTCTTAGTAACTAGAAGGATTTGTAGGATTGGTTGTTTACGCTTTATAAAAATACGTGGTCAACCGTGAGGACTGTGATGAAACGCCTCTCGTTGTCAGTATTAATACATACTGAATTTCATTACTTTTTATCTATAACCAATCAATTATCTGTATTTTACGACAATTGTTCTGTAAATAATGAAAAAATATATATGGGAAATACGTCTCATACATGTCACAATTATTGACCTTCGCCAAATAGCAAGTATGTCATTAAATTATTTTAACTGTTTCTAATGTTAATATTATTGTATGTATAGATTGCAAATGGACTGCAAGTTGTAAAAATTTGGTCTGTCATTCCTTTAATGCTAAATATTTTAATACTATTTACCTGACGAAACCACGCAAGAGCGCAATGCATGTTAAAGAAGTTAAGGAATGTGTTCGTGTTCACCGTCTCGCCTGAATATTACCGACTTGCCCGGTCGTCGTTCTGTTTCTGCGCCAGGGGAATGCACTGCAAACACCCTATCGAGGTCATTCATCCCCCCCCTCCCTTCTCATTCTACTAGTCTCAGTAGACCACTGCAGTTTTCGTTTCAAGTTAAATGAGGAAAGTAGGTGGTATTCAGGTTATTGAACTGCTTGTACGAGGCGCCGCTAAAGACATTGCTCTAAAACCAGCACCCACAATTATTTCGCTTTATTCCTCTACCTAGAGCTTGAAATCAAGGTAACTTCTTTCACTGTTTACCTTACGTAACGTTACCTTGTGTTTGGTTCACATTTATATTTTTTTCGAATAATCAAATAAGGGATTTAAACGTTTCAATATAATGCAGGCGATGGGCTGACTGCATGTCGGTATAAGTAAATGTAATTGATTTCTTAACCGTTTCATGACAGGCCAACATGAGCAATCTGATAAGGGAGCTAAGGTAGAGCGTCTCGTAACCAGAAGTTAGAACTTGCGTTATCTGTCACTCACGATACGAAAGACAGTAGAAGTTAATTGAAAGTTTGCACTAATGTTTTGTTAAGCCGTAGTCCTATCCTGATATAGCTGAGCCATTCATACCTACATCCAGACTTCACTTATAGCTTGGCTCAACCACTCACAAAACACGTATACGCGCTAGTACACGCATTTAGGTTAGTGGTAACAAAACAATATTTACTTAACATTTTTATTTTTTAACATATTCCCAAATATACAAGAATTTCGAAGTTCAACTGGGAAGAGGGCAATGGTAGTGACGTGAATTGGCATCCAATGTAGCCGTTCAACGCGTATGAGATCTTCGGAGTTTGTTGCGAAAGCTTCAACCCTCTTATATATTTTTTTTAACGAGGGGAATTTGTCCTTATATATTTTTGCCTTCTTCCCATATAACTAATTTAGCTTACCCTTAATTTTTTTGTACAATGAAGTTACTCTTTAAAATTGCCGTTACGCAATTAATTTTCTGGTTGTGTCTTGTATCTCTTCCTTTTTGGCTGTTCAATGTTTTCGATTCAAATTCAATAGTCATTAATAAAATATCACTGACGATACAACATTGGACTGCTAAACTACTGTTGGACTCTCGGTATCATGCGTAAAGTTCATTGACATATTTATCTTTCGATATAATATCATTGCAATGATATTTATTTCAATTTTGATTGCCACCGATTTCTTTTTAATTATTAACATCCAAATTTGAGCTTATATTTGTAGAGCTATTTGAGGAATGTTTTTTTCAAATATAGCATTTGAAAAAAACATTCCTAAAATAGGCCTGCTTGGACAATGATCAAATAGGATTTTAATTGAACAGTTTTACGATATGTGTGAAATACTTTTTTGAACATAATTTCTGATAATATCTCAATACTTCTGAAATCTCCTCTCTATTTGGATATGTAACTATCCAATAAAATGACATTGAGACATTTTATATCTGTGATTAGAAGGTTTTTTATTTCATTAGGTGGTCTTGTTTTTTGGAGGATACGCTCTCGTTCTTTCCGTTGCCCTGCTTCTTGCGTGCTTTTCAAGCAATCTATCGCCTTTGACATGTTTAAAATTTGCCGTTCCACGAATTCGTAAGCCGCGTGTTTACGGTCACGTAAGCTTTATCTGTTTGCAACGCTGCCGGCGATTTAATATTTTTCCTCGTTCAATACTAACCGAAATACCGAAGATATGTTAAAATTAGAGGTTATAAAACACTGTGTTGAAATTATTCGATTAATATCAGATACAAAAACAATGGATTCGAAGAAAGCACATTTAAATACAATTGCCAGAAATGTGACCTTGATTTTTTGAACAATGGAATAACAGAATGATGCGATTTTGCACATTTCACATAATATATTCGTATCGATCATTTTTGCCCAACGAAATTTTAGTACAATATTAACCAGAAATTAGTTGGCTGTACATAAATTTTAAATAATCTGCATTTAATTGAAATCTAAGATAACATTTAGATGATATAATAAGTCATATCCCTTCTCCAATCACTTTGCTTTATCTTGGGCGACGTCACTCGCGACAGCATTTAAGGACGGTGGTTATTTATATTTTGTTTTTTTTTTAATTAGGAACGAGCACACATTCACACACTTGAGGACTGGGAGTGCTTCCGTTACCGGTAGTTCCTTTATTCCACAACACAAAACACAGCAATGATGCTCGCTATTTGACGCTTGTATTATGTACTAGCCACCGGGGAAGCATTATGTCCCGGGTCGTGTCCATTCATGCTGTATCAAGCAACTACAAAAAATATCGGAATTCACGTAAATCATTAATCCAAATTTATTACTTTTTTTTAAATTTCATTTACAATTACTATACCAACAGTTTATTTCTTCTCTTTAGCAGCCGTGCTAGGTCCTAGACCTGTGTTACAGCAGCTAAGGAGGGGCTTCCGGATGAGGTATAATTTATAATAAACTTAAAATTACTGTTAAATTAAAACTATAATTTAATTAAAGAAAAAAGAAGATTATCCCATTACACATATACACATTACAGTATATTAAACGCAGAATCATCCTCAAATAAGATTTTTTGCAAAGTTCCGACTCCTATAATTAACACTAGCATGACGATATCGCTTTATATGGGGCTCGCTAAACGCAGACCGATTTGTCATGTAGGTGATGTAAGGCGTTCGTAGATTGGTTAACGTTGTTTAAGTCACGTACAATCGCATCCACTAATTTTGAAAACTTTCAACCTCGTCACGACGACTAATGGTTCAACGTTTATGAAATGATGAATGAGGCTTGGCTTATTCAATTATTGTTTCACTATTATTCACTTTTTACTTCCTGCACTAATATAATAGAACCACTTAATTGGAGACTTGCTTCTTCTGTTCGGCGCTACTGCGGGTCGATCTGCAACTCACGCTACGCCGCCGACCCATTTATCCCCGGCGCTTTGCTGGAAAATCCCAGTGACAACACCCCTCGGATAAACGTTCCTAGGCAGATGACGACCACGATGATCACTAAGTCGCTATCCTTCGGACTTAGGCCACCTGAAGTTCTGGAATCCCCTCTAGGTATCAATGTAGGCAGTTACTCGCGGACCCATCGCCGTGGGTAACATTTCATACCTGCAGCCTTTAAGGCTTTGCACAATTTCGCTTCATAAAAGGCACGAATATCGTTTCGTTTGGTTAGTGTAAGAAAATCGGAAAAGTTATTGTTGGATGATGTGAAAGCCGTTAAGGGTTTATGTGTACATGTGTATTAAGCCAAATTGTGTTAATATAAGCTGCGGGTGTCTTAAGGAAGAACTTAGTCAGATTAACAGTCCTCCCGTTGGTAACACTCCAATGTAAAAAAGGTCTGGATTTTAAAATTTCATTAACATCACGTGATGGAGCAATATTCTGAGCTGAGACGTTTAACTCGCACAGATTCTCCACCTACAGTTAGTTTAGCTGCAGCTTAGCTCTATTTTTTTATATGGTATTTCCGATTCTTGCCGTTCACGATATAAAGCATATGTAACAATGTAATTTTGAGATTCAAAAGCTTACGGTTTGCGTTGCACATGACTGTACATAATATAATGAGGAAATCGGGGGTGTAGTAAACGTGTGTCAATGACCTGAGTACATACGGCCCTAATTGCATAATGATTTGCAGTCGGCGATCTGCATCTTGAATTTCGCAAGCCGCGCCTGACCTGGAATCGGTAAACGCTATTTACGTATCTGTTTACGACTCATACTCCTAATTTATATTCATATAAGCGAAGACAATTATAAATATCTTTATCGAAGTTTCAGAAGAAACGTGGTGGGAGAGTTAGACTTTTATCTATTCAATTATTCAGTCACCTATCTTGATTTATATATATATATATATTTACCACTATTTACCACTGCGCATCATACATGTTATTTTCATACATTTGATTTAATTCAATTGCAGACACGGCAAGACAAAATAGCGCCAGAGACTTTCATACCCTCACCGGTTAACCGATGGATCACGCTATCCGCTACCGATACCGGTTTTTCTGGTTTACATTCAAGTGCCCCCTTTTTATAACGTCTTTTCATATTCATAGAAACATATGAAGTGAAGCCTAAAATTTATTCCAAACATTTTTCACCGAGTCTTCATTAATAGCAGCACGATGTAATAAGATTCACTTGGCCTTTTTTTTGGCATCCAATTTATTCGAGGCTGCAGAAGGTCACTTTTTGTTACAAATAAACTGCAATTTAACGGATTTTTTATGCTTTGTTACTAATGTATACAATAAATAAAGTCTCCACGCCACGTCCATCCTTATATCTTTTAAGTGTCCCTCCTATTATGAAGGTTGGCTATTACCCATCAGAATTTGTCTTTGCTTTTCGCACTCCCATAAAGTTTAAGCTTCATTCGCTTCATGTTTTCTTCATTTTTTATCGTATATACACTCCGAACTCAGCTCCGAAGAGCTGCTTGGTAACGATTCCTACCGCCGAGTTCCGTCATCGGACGACACGACAGACCACCAGATTCCATCCTCACCACGTGGATGGCTGGCATTCTTCTAGTCGAGTACGACTTAGGGTCCTCCAATAAGCGAGCCTATTCCTTTCTTAAAGGTCGGCAACGCATCTGCAGTTCCTCTGGTGTTGCGGTTGTCTATGGGCGTCGATGAGCGCCTCGGTGTTCCCACCGCTCGTTTGCTCCCTTTTCTCAATAAAAAAAATAAAACCAATTCGCGATTCCTGTCCTCCCGACTTCTGAATGTTGCGGGAGCCACGACATCAAACAAGCCTCTGTTCTTCTGTACGCGCTAAACGCTTCATCATCATTACAGCCTGTCCCATATATTGCCGTAAAGCATGATCCTGTTCCACCTGCATCCACCGACTTCCAGCAAACTTGCATAGGTCGTCGCTCCGTCTAGTGGGGGGTCGTCTGGCAGTCGTCACGCCATTCCGCATTACAACAAAACGCACCAACACTTCAACTTTCTTAACTAAACAGTGTTTGAGCCACGCTTCAATTCTTTTCGAACGACATCCTGTCACCATGCCAGCGTAAAATAGTACCGACACATTGCCGTGCTATATATGCCATCAGGGGTGACAACGAATTTTCATCTTTGTTGAGAAGTAATGTACATGTGTTCATATGTTGCAGTCATCACTTATCATCAGATAATATTTTTTTTCGTGTAACTAAGTGTGCCCCTTGGCCACACATAGTTCCACGAAAAAAAATGTTTGTTGCTTTTTATCTATTAATATTGATTCTAAAGTAAGATTCGTGTACATTATTTGTATAATATCACATCAGAATTATTATTTGTCAATGAGTTGACATTTTTCGTAATAACAAACCGAATGCTCAAGGCTTACGCAAATATATTGTTCTATAAAAATCATTGTACTATAAAAACTACGTAAACTGAATTTTTAGATTGATCCAATCCGCACTACTTTCTGTCAATAAATAAAATAAAATAATAATATAAAATCAACAGTTTGAGCAATGACGAGAATAAATTATATCTTTTTTATCAATCCCAACACCAAGAAATTTATTAATTAGAGCAATGTTTGGTAATAAAATCAACAAGATTTTCTTTTGTAATATATAATATAGTTAGATGTTACATCAGATAGAATTTGCAAAACTTGTGCAATAGTTCGAGAGGTATAGTCATCATCCGATCCGTTTTGAGCGACACTGAATCTGTGAAGTGTAGAACGAAAACGATACGAATTTTTGCTAGTATAATTTTGTAAATTACGAGTCTCTCATGAATACCAATTTTTTCTATTTGAATTTATTAAAAAACCGTAAGTTTTGTGTGGCGTTAACATTAGTTGGCTCTTAGATCTGCTTCCTTTATATTAATAATCATTGGGTATTGTGTGGTGGACGTACATCCTGATTTCTTATCGCGAATGGAAGAGATATCGCAGATATGAAATTACCAACCCCATTATTTCTCTAAAATCCCGAAAAAGTATCATCTATAGTACTTGCTGTGGGAGATATAATAAATTCTTTGATTTATAAATAAATAAAAATTTGCAAGCAATTGCAAAGGTACATGGCAAACAATAACGGGTAACAACTTAAAGGTACGTAGAAAAAATAAAATAAAAGGTATGTCTTATAAATTAAACATAAACTCGTACTTATAATCTAAAATATACTCTAAAATATTGCGATGCCGGATCGATAGGGTTTCAACTCAGCATTGTGTTGGCATAAGCCAACGCTGGTATTCTACTGACACCTATTAAATGACTTCCTATCTGCCTATGACAAATATCAATCCAACTCAACTTAGATGCTTGTACAGTGTTTAGGAGATGTAATTAAGTTTCGCAGACCGTACCCAAACCATTAGGTCATTAAATCTTCAATATGATATAAAAAATTGCCGCTTTAATTTTAAAATACCAAAAAACATAATTTAAGCTTAACAAAGAAGAAACCTCTAATAACAGGTGAAGCAAACGGAAGGAGAATTCATCAATCTCATTCGTAATCCACCCATACAGTAGCTGGAGTCCATTAAAGGTCGGTGTTGTATTACGCGGCTAAATTGTGGAACAACGCGGCTTCATCCATACGTATCGGGTGTCATTGATGGATTATCCGGGTGTTTTGCAATATATAACACAATAATAATTCTTATAAGTATCTTTTGACGTGCTTTGTAGCGGCTATGAATTATCTATCGCATGGATAGATAGACCGGGCAAATATCGCTTGTACAAAATATTATCGTGAAATAGCAGCATACAACAGGATCCGGAGTACAAAGTACTGGTAATCGAAGCATTCCATCACATTTCTGGGGTGACGCCTGACGCGTGATATGCCACTTGAATATTTAAGGTTGATAACTGGAGTCTTATAGTCAGCAATCATCACAGGTGAATTGTGTTCGTTTGTTATTAATTTCATTAAAAAAATACCCCATCGTTTAATTTTACGTTTTTTACGTTAAAAGCGTTAAATTGTTAACGTAATTTTACGTTAACAATTTAACGCTTTTAAGTTTCGTTGGTTTAGTGAAATAAATTGGTGCCTTTATTGTTGATAACGAGGACTTAAATTCATTCTTTGAATATACCAATAACGCATCTCGCACGTTATTTTTTTATAAAGAATATTAGCAATGCTATTGACATTACTAATATTCCGGTTAACAACTCCAACTAAGCTGACAATGCTTGTGCTACGAGATGTTTTACAACAATAGTCGAATGGCGGATTGGAACCTACGACCTTAAGTTTCGCAGAACGTACCCTAAACCATTAGGCTATTGACGCTTAAAATCCTTATCGAGGATGTGATTCTCTTACCGACAGGTGAACCATGTTCTTGTATGTGATTCGTAAGAAAATAAAATCTTATAACACACACACACACCGGCAATCAATAAATCAGACGGTAAAGATTAAAGCTTCATTATACATCTACTGTACTGCGGTTAAGTAATCATAAATGGTAAATGAAGGTGGTTCAATCTGCCCAGAATATTTGTTCTACTCTTTAGTTTAATTTTTTAAACAATGTTAAATTTGTTTATAAGAACTTGGAAGAAGCCTAAATTGGATATATAGTTTTACTTTGACATTAACTTTTCCGGGCTAATTGTTCTAAATCCTCATTTGTGAAACTTCCTCTAAATCTCTACTCTTAGTCGTAGATGGATGATAGACTTCAGTTATATTACAAAACATTAGGTCCAATAACCATATTTTAATTTTGTTCTTGGTTGATACGGTTTTGTTCTTGCGCTCGCTTTCATAGTTATTAGAAAAGTCTGCCATGCAAATGTCTAACATGACCTAGAAATTTAGACATGTAGATTACTTCAGGATGTTTTTCCTTCATCACTTAGGTGGTGGTCAATTAACAAATCTTACCTTATCCGATCTTAGGATCTCGACGAACTTTCAGTACTTACGGTTTCTATGCCGTCATATGAAGCTTTAAAGTACGATAACTAAAAAAAAACCAACACGACATTTTACTCCGACTTTCTGAAATCAATCCTCATGAAATATTCGAAACACAAACATTACATGTACATATGTGCGCTTCGTTGGTGCTGTGCCATTCTAAATTAAAAAGTTGATATTGATTGCGGCTAGCATACTGACCTGTTTTAATCTATGTATCGATCGTTTTGTTCCGTTAATGCAAATAAATAATGGATTTCTAAATTACACTACGTAAACGATATACAATGGTATGGCAGCTGCGTAAAAAAAAAACTATACTTCTATTTTTAAACAGGGAACTCTCATGTTATGAAGGATACCTAACGGGCATACATGTTCATGGTTTTTTTTATTATTACATTGAGAGAAACAAACGAGGACACAATTCACCTGATGGTAAGTGATTCCTTCGGTCCTTGGCAAGGAATTATAATGCAGATGCGTTGTCACCCTCGAGGACTGAGATGGAATGCCCTATCGCCAGTAATAAAGGTGGTAAGGATCAACTTTCCTAATAATTGGAATCTTTTGATTATCATTACAGAACATATATAATTAAATACAACTTGTATTTAATTATATTATGAGTTTTTAACACTCAAAACGGCAATAGGTGAGATCTGTTAGTTACGTAACTATATCACTAGTTACTTACTATTTGATAGAATTAGGTTCTTACTGATAATGTAATAGAATATTCTAATACTCATAACTTTATTCAATTAACAAGATTTTTTCCAAAATGAATAAACAGGGAACGAAATTATTACTCCATGATATTATTTATTTTATTATTAGTTCATTGACCAATATATATATATATATAAAATGAATAGACTTTCTGACATTAGAGTGTCGCAAAAATAACCTCTGACTAAATTTCCACTAACGTCCGCTGATATGAAATCTTTTATTATTACATTTAATCTTAGCAACAATCGACAATAAACACTATCGACACATCGTAACAGCATCGTAAATCGTTGTGAGTATCACACGCGAGCTAGTGATATCTCATTAACCTGACCGTGATGGACCACCGGTGGGCCGCGAACTTTGTTATCTAACCGCCGCGTGCCCGTCGAATGAACGGAGCGGCAACCCTCGAAAATTTATCGTTTTACGTCGCGCCATGTACTATGTGTAACGTCACTAGCGTCACGAGTGCGCCGCCGTCGCGCGCCGCCTATCATTCCCTCCGCGGACTTCATATCGAGCGTACGACTGTTAATAGTCGCCCCGTAGACAACCATCGAAACTCACGATCAGCTGTTCCGAGTGAAACTCGATAATCCTTCAACAACACATTGCAGCGAAGCCAACACCATCATGGTAAGAACCAGTGTTTGTGGACAGTGAACAACAGTGCTTATATTATATATAGTGAATGTGTCCGCTTACATGTGTTTCGATTTACCGGTCGTCCGCGTTATATTAACTAATATATAAAGTGACATATACTTTTAAATTCATATATTAACGTAGTGAAACTCAATTGCATCGAACTCCCACTAAAATTTAACATTTGCCGCTCTTGCATTGCAGTGTTGACGGTGGTTATGATATTATAACTACGGTAAAAAAAAAAATCGCGTAATTTTTTCATCTTTGTGTCGCCCGGCGATGCGTTTTCAGTTCGCCAGTGGTCGATGCGATTGTCTTGTTTTCGAGAGGCGCTAAAATTAGCGGATGCGTCCCCCGCCGTTCTGAGCCAGTTACATAACTCCACGGTGTCGGCCTTGACTCCCGCGCCGCTTCTCAGTACGCCATTGCCCACATAAATGCATCGATCTTCAATAGTTCTACATTCAACACCGTACAAAATGAATATTTGTATATGAAATGAAGTTATATCGATGAGATACTAGGCCCGACCTGTTATTTAGATTTTTATCAATAAGAGATTAGTTAATTTGGTGAAAAGTTCCATTCTGTTCCGATAACTTCACCACTATTTTTCGCATCGTGTCGAAGGACCAAATTAGGCGACCAAAAATAGACCATTTTTCTCTTCGTTCTAATGGAATTTTTATTTAAATTAGCTGCAATAAATTGTTTGTATAAAATGGTTTAAATTATTGTATAAAATTGCACATTAATAGAAATGTCGCAGGGAACATTTTATTTGTTAAATTTGTAGGCGTCTTGACATTACAATCTATCCATTTTACAATATATTTATTTTTAAATATATATTTTATTTGATATATTTAATAAATTATCATTAAAAACAAATGTTCTAGATTCACACGAGTTCTACAATGTAATCATAACTTCTACCACACATAATAGATCTTTAATGTTTTATGAAGCGCAAACGTAACTGTGCAGAAAGAAATCTTATCAGCATCAACCTTGAGGAGTTCTTTTGTAAATATTTATCACACGACAGTCTACTGCCTGTCTTGCACCAATTCTAATCTAGCCATATCTCCTATAAAGGTTTATAATATACCCCAGGCCCAGGATAATAATGACGATATCTCCTATGTCATAGGTTTAAAAAAAGGTATTTAATAAAATTAAATACTTTAATCATATTAGATAACGCCATAGGTCCTATGGGCATTGTTATATTTCTAAAAACCTATTATCTAATGTGATTAAAGTATTTAATTTTATTGAATTTAATACCAATAATAATTACGATTCTCAAAGCAACGTTTAAGAATCGTAATTATTATTGGTATAGCAAATAGATTTTTTTAATTATTAAATATATAATATTTTATTTTAAATACATTTATACAATTTATTGTCAATGACTTATGACTCTTATCGTTCCATATACTTTATAATATACCACTATAGTATAATTTTTTTTCCAACTATTTTCTAATGTAAATAACAACTAATGAATATACATTTTATATAGTAGACATCGTGATCTTAATAAGTATTTTTCCATTCCATTATATAACAATCAATTGTAATATATTGTTAAATCAGTGTTCATTATTTTTATCATAGTAATTTCTATTATAAAAAACTGACAACTGACTGTGAATATTAACCTAGTACCACTAATATTTATTAAAATAAATCTGTTGATGTTAAGTACGCGGAAAACCTAAGCTCGCTTAAGAAAAATACATCTTGACTATGGAATGAGATGACGTGACGTCATTTGCCCTCGACCGTGCTAAGATGTAATTGTTGAATTACGTTACTCGTTCGACGGTTTCAC
Organism: Teinopalpus imperialis; assembly: GCA_029286865.1. Lineage (NCBI taxonomy): Eukaryota > Metazoa > Arthropoda > Insecta > Lepidoptera > Papilionidae > Teinopalpus > Teinopalpus imperialis. Next base: position 1,867,108 of record JAGSMU010000023.1, on the reverse strand, counting down.
GGCCAAGGTCGTTGCCAACAGCTGCTATGTCTAGGCTTCGCCAATTATTACCATCAATACGGAGGCAGATGTTTGTATATAAAAAAAATGAATTGGTTTTGAAACGTGATTTTAATATGTTTAATGAACTATGGAAACTTGGTTTCTTAGCCATTTCAAGGATGTATCGAATTAAAGATAGTGTGTAAATAAGAATTGTAAACATCGAAAATTGTATATATTCCTTCAAAATTTTACTTGTATAGTCTTGAAATGCATTTGCTCTCTATGATGGGAGATTCGACGTAGAAAGGTTTAGATGCGAATATCGCATTGAAATCTCAAACAATCGATACCCACCCCAGGGTGTTGTTGTTGCTGCGCGCGCAACCGTGCCGACTGGTGAATGGCCACTTTGCAGGAAATGTGGGGGTTGGGGATTCGCAAGGTCGTCACTTAGTCCGTACTACGTTCCTACGTTTATCCCCCTCTGTATCACCGCGTTCCCATTTCGCTATCTCACTCAGTTCGATTCCTCTCTCGAATTTAATGCACTTGTGCAACCAAACAGCTTCCGAGCTTTACCTCTAGTAGTATAGATCTGTACGGTTTGTAATGAATTCGTTTTCGTTGCGTCATTATTAGATACGGAAGACCAGTTATCAGACGTTTTTAATTGGTGATACGTGTTTAAAGGCTTCAGCTTCATTTATCCTTTTAACTCGTATTGTCAACGTTGCGTAAGCGATAAAAATTATCCTTTTTAATTAAGTGGCATATACTTGCCATGCGGTGTCGTTAGTAATATTTTTTGTCTAAAATGAAGGTCATATAAACTGTCATACAAACAAAAAAAATTGATTATAGCGTAAATTTCCGTTCAACAAGACTGTTTAATCTATGAGGTTAATACGTACTTGAACCCTAGAAACTCAATAACATTAACTTATCGTAGTGCTCCGTTCTTTGAGATCTAAAAATGTTCATAGTAGATCATTGACGCAAATGTACCTCGTAGGACTACTCTATGTTATCCTCGATATTTGTTATTTGATCCTATTTATAAATTTATTATAGTAGATACATTAAATAGAATACAAATTATGTTACTATCAACTTTTCCTACGGATAAATTTTATCTCAATACAATGCAATTTTTATGTACTTTTTTCTATGTACATTATTTCTTATGTTTTGTTTCGTATTAACTATCTCATTGTTAACACGAAACGAATTATATTCTAGAACTTCCGTTATTTACATTTCTAATTCTTAATAATATATACATGTAAATGTTTATTTATATTGTGTTATTAACTCTTACCACATATGTAATAACTCAAGCTTAAAATTCCCGCCTTTAAATTTACTTTATTGTTGCTTTAAAGTGAAAATTTATGAGAACACTCAGTCTAAATTAATTTTGTCTCCTAGTCTATCAGCGCCGTGGCGTACAAGTCTAAGCTCGTTTAGTACGTTTAAAAACCGGCCTTGAGTATTGTTGACTGATTGCTCCCAATTGCATACACATTGCACGGTGACGCCCATACATTGTATTGTATTTTACATGCACATCATATTGACACCCGCTGCAACGCACGTTTGCGAAATCGAATTAACACTTAATGCAACGCTGTTGACTTACGACCAGTTTTCATTATCGTCTTTAGTAACATCGTACCCACATCATAATGAGATGATACACTAGAGTACACTGATTTCAATTCGAGTGGCAAATTTAATATCCGGAATCGTGGTGTATAACAACCCTTCATGTAGTGACGGACAGACACAAGTAACAAATAACCATGCCGAAAATTTTAAAGAATATCCTATCATCAGAATTACACTTACGTTAGCTAAGTTCAGATACCAGCGGTAAATCTAATAGTAGATTAAAAAAATGTTGCCATGTGTTTTATTCTGTTCGCAGCGGTATCGAGTGCAAAGATGAGGTGTTCGCTGCACACCAAGTGCAGCATGCAGACTTAAAACCTGTAGTGGCAACGACCCCAGCGCAAACAGCGCCAAAGCTTATCTGCCAACCGGCCCCAGAGGCAGGAAACGGCGCTATTGTAGCAACAATTCTCCCAGAAGAGGAGCGTCCGATACCCGTTACAGAACTGATATTCGCGCCGCGAAAGAAAGAAATGAATAAAGGCTTTCTCATGTTCTCCCAAGACGAGGGACTTACAAGTGAGTGGCACTCGAACTTCCACAGCTTAGGTATCCGTTGCTCGCTTTATTGTGTTACATTTCAGTTATGCGGTTATCAATCTATAATTTCATTGCCATATTACAGTGCTTAAGGACGAGCCTGAAGACCTGACGCATTTGGCTCCCACAGCCGGTGATGCTTGCATTCCTCTGGAAAACAGCCCCTTCGATATGTTCGACGAATTCATTTTGAGTGACAACTACTGCAGCTTGCTCGGCGATGACCTAGCGAGCGGATCGCCTGTCGATTCCTTATTGTCTTCACCTGATCCTCGGGTAAACCTCACTTTTACTATTATATACTGGTATATCGCCTTCAATGCACTAATAAAATTGTTTAACCTGTACTATTCCGTTTCAGGAAACTGAATCATCGTGCGAACAGTCCGCCCTATTAACAGAATTGACACTTGATACATTCGACAGCGGAAGATCAGATAATGACATCGAGGATGGAAATTCTCCATTCATCCCGACTAGCGATGAACTCCCGGTTTTGGAATCGGCTGTTATGTGGGGAGCATTGCCTGATAATGTCAGCCTTGCTAGGCCTCAGCCGTCTGAAACACAGACCGTGCCGGCAGCACCAGCATTACACCGTCTTCTCGCTGCAGCACCAACAGGGCCACCGCCACAGGATCTCATTACCAATATTTATTCAGACCAAGGTAATATTAAACCAAATTAAAGTAACTTGTGTTTTTGTTCTTAACTTTGTCTTTAAAATCATTTTAATTTCCAGGTCTGATACCGAATAGAAGTGTTTCTTCATGGGATACGGGTGTCAAAAGGGTGTTGAAGCAGGAGGAAGAGCCAATCCCAAAGCGTGTGAAACGTAGCTTGTCCCCACTGCCGGCGACTCAAACGCCGAACACGCAATCCTCAAGCGTCCTCATGAACCTCCTGGTGAGCGGCTGTGATGTGGACGCGGGCTACATTTGCATGGTCCAATGTCGACCCCGCCCCAAAGCGAAAGCTTGAATTGTTAAGAGTGATTTTTGGAAAAACTGTGATAATGGACGTCCAGTGTACAACCGATAAGTGTCTCTTGCAGTTGGCCGACTCGTGAACTCGGTACCGGGTTCAATTTCGAATAAAAAAAGCAATATTTTATCAATGTTGTGATATCGTTACCCCTATCGATTTTAAATGTCTATCACTCGTGACTATTTCGGCACGGTGTCTATTTGTGTAAAGAGTCTTACTCGATAACTGTCCAGTATCTATCCATAATAAATAATCCCTGTCTGTAGATTGTGAAAGCGTCGGATGAAGAGATACTTTTTAATTATGAAATAATTGTTAGTCTTTCGTTTTAGTTTTTAAGTTTAACGTACGCATATCGTTGTGATTATGTGATGGACAGTTGAATCTTTTTTAGGTTAACTTAGTCGTTTTGTCGAATGAGACTTCGCCGCGCGCTCCGTCTTATGTTGGTAGTTTTGTAGGATTTTTTTTTACTTTTAGCGAAAATTAACGCTAATTATTTATTGTTAGGAGTTATTACTCGACAACGTTGTCTATGTTTAATGATACTTTTAGTCTGATTCGATTCTATTTCGCAGTTAGTCGAGTTCGCGGTTTTATATATTAGAGTTTAATAGTACCATAAGTTTGAGTTCTGTGGGAAGTTTTAAATGCAGTTACAGTATCTTCACTGCCAAATATATAAAAATATTGTTGTGTTTTACTTTTTATAAATTTTGTTAGTTTTGTTAACTATTGAAATGAGTACATTTTACTATCAATATATCAATACGTAGCATATATTAGTAGTGAAAAATGTTTTGAATACTTACCAATTTTTACCTCTCTATGTCTAGCAGCTACTATATGTTAGATTTATTAAAGTTTTCGGCCACATGTAAATTTGAAATTTAAACAGATGTTTATAAAAAGACGTAAATATTATTATATATGTGTAGTGATATATTTATCAACGTTGTTCATGACTTTATAGTTTAAGTGGACGATGTGTAATTAGTAAAAATATTTTTCTCGAAAGATGGATTACACCTAATCAATTTTATTGACAAAAAAGATATATCAAATATTAAAAGCGAAAGTATGAAAATAGTTGGAATATCTGCACGTTGATTTCATTTACCCATATATCCTCTCCCTTTCCACCCGTCTGAGTATTAGCTTTGACAATTATTTTCTCACACAATTAAATATGAATATTTTCGCGAACGAAATGCATTTAATAAAATAATTTTACAATTAATAAGGTTGATGATATAAATTACACTCAATAAGTACATCAAGAACACATAACCTCTATAAAAGATATAAAAAAATAAATCTAATATATAGAATAATCTTTTAAATAAATAATAAAATAAAAAAGGACCATTCAACCGACATATATCACTTTAATTAATAATATTATTATAATTATAAAATAGTAATACAATTCAAATTAGTTATATTACTCTTTCATTGTAATAAATTCAATCGATCAAGCATTTTGGTGCTAATAAGATGAAAGCCAACAAAAAGGGTGAAACTGAAAATATTTTTATTTTCAATATTATTTGAGAGTATATAAAGCCTAACGGTGAATGATAACGACGTTATTAAGCAAATGTTTACAAATAAACTGATTAATATTTGCTAAATACGTGCGCAACGATACGAACGATAAATACTATGAGTAACTTTAGATTTTAAATATATTTTTGTTACATCTGACTAAATTCTCTTGCTAAATCTTTTAAGTCATAAGTCATTCAGAGATTCTCATGTATATTTATTTCAAGTATGTCTTATTAATACCACCACGTTAAGTCGTTTTCTTTATATTAATATCATCTGAAATAAATTGAATATATAATCTAATCATGGCGGACATGAGACAAGATACTTTCCTTAGTCCGATCACAATCCTCCGGTAAACGAGTCCCCTAGGAACGTTAGAGAATGGTGCTCAACATAACGGAAGTGTCAATTACTTTCGCTGCGGGTAATTTAATCTAACAGAATCACTATTGGGGATACGAGACATTGATTTTTTTATCACACATTCAGTATAATTTATATAATTGTATGGTTTTAATCTCAATGTGGTATGGTTTTAACAAAACTAAAAGATGGTTTAATACAATTATTTATGCATCACTTTAATTAGAGAGGTTTAGTTGTTGCTACTTTGTTATTTTATAAAATAATTTCCCCACACTTTTACCATTTTTAAAGGTTGGTTTTAAGGTATCTTTGGTTGATTCAAATAAAAATAACTGCACAAGATAAGACTTTTTCGCATATCTGCAGCAATTGATGTATTATAAATACACAACATATAACATAAACACAATCACGTTATTGAAGGGTGACAAAAAACTGCTCATCTTAAGTTAATGGGACCAAATCAAGGGGCTTTCCTCGTCGTGAGACTTGTGGGTAGATCTTTTATTTGCTGTGTATTATATAGATCACCTCGCAGCATAGCGGCACAGTACCTTATTGAGGAGTCACGGGTTCGAATTGATAAATGCGAGTAACATAGACCAAAGGAAATTCTATCAGGTATAGTGTGTGCCCGTCATCACGATGACTACACAAAACCATTAATACTAAATACATAAAAATACGCGTTTGTCTAATAATCGATTTATAAGAAAATGGAGATATTATATAGATGGTCACATCATTTAAAAGCAGTGATCGTTGAAACTACACTACGATATCGGTCTCACTGTACTTTACTTAATCGGTCGCGGGTTCGAAACTCTTTTATAGCAATAAGTTTCTGAATTCTTAGGTACAAAAAATTTCTTTGTTTGAGTGTTTCAATGCGTCATTTTTGTGATCTAAGAAACTGTTAAGTTGAAATGAAATTAGCAATCGATACCTCTGTTTACCTCGATCCTAGCTCAAGTGAGTTTTGAGTTTGTGGTTATTAATTATATATTTGTATTTTAAACCTCGAATTTTATACAGCCACACATGGGCAAAGCCATCTTCCGTATCTTATATTTGACAAAAGTCCTATAATTGCATCATGGACTAAAATCCATTATTTTCTTCCATGACTTCTTGTTCTTAACTGGTTACTTAACTATTACACTTATGGGCAACAGACCAATTACCGTAAAATAGAAGGGAAATTGCCGCAAACATCACGTAAAGAAGGCTCTGCACAAAATGTGAAACTCTTAGGGACTGTTTCCTATTTGATACTTGAGAGCTTAAGTTCTCATTTATTTTATCTCAAGAGGAAATACAGTGATTACAAGTGTTATATATATTTCCCCAAAATAAGTTCTAAACTAGAGTACATTTGTATATAACATTGTACATAATGCGTTAATAGCTGATTTTATTAGATTTCAATTTATTATATACGGTCCTCTATAGGTACTATAATTTTCATAAATAACAGATAAAGAAAATAATTTTGTAACATACCTTAATATTTCTTAAACTTAGCTAAAAAAGAATAATATAAAATTTACATATACTTTTAAATAAAATCCAAAGAAAAAACGCTATTAAATATTATTTAAAAAAACTTGATCCATGACTATTTACCAAGTCACATGTAGTTAGTTAAGTCCATCGTGTTATTAAATAGTTTGTTGCTACACCTTTAAACAGACTCACATCTAGGGTAGTATGGTTGAGAATACGTTTTCCTTATCAGACCATTCTGAACTCTAAATTTTGTTCATTTCAATGCAATAAATATTGAATAAGTAAATACTATATATAATGATTATTAGCGTAAAACTTAAGCACTTAAAAACTGAAACCTGTGCACTTACTTAGATATATAATACAAAACTTTTCGAACAACAAATCTTTTGTTACTAACTCATTATATCGATAAACATAAAGTTAAATTATGCAATATACAAAACGTTATTTTTTATTATATATATTTTCATTTTTAATATACATATGAGTGATTATACTAACGTAGCAGCTTAAGATATTATCACGTTACTTTTATTAAATCAACACCATATTTTAAATACTCCGAACGAAGCAGTATTTTGTGTTACTAACTACATTGAAACATTTAACTTTAGTGTTCTATCTAGCGTCAGTCGACAGACAACTTGCGGTCATTGTCATTTAAATTTTATAGTCAAGGTTAAAGCTAATACTCTTTTCACATCCTTCTTATCACTTTTTCAACGTGCATATCTTTGTTGTTAATGTATCTGCGTTGTTAAACTATTATTTTTGTGTGTTACAGGACTTACCGCAACAAATGCAACAGCAAATCGGCCCAAAAATAACTCAAAACTACCCACATATAGTCATGAATGCGCAGAGGCCACCTCATTTAGGTTCTATTAATAAGAACAGTATTCCCGTTCCCGTTATAAACATTATCCAGTCATCGTCAAACACACAAATGATGCGCGCCAACACACCAATACCTAATTCCAATGCACATATCAGCAACCCGATGTCTCCACTGAGCCTAAACGTAAACTCTCCGATGTACTCCTTACCTCCAAGCCCCAATACATCCAGCTATAATAGTCCAGTCATGAGTCCGGCTCAGAGGGATCATATATTGAGTCCCTATTCCACACCGCAATCTTTGTCGCCTGTAGGAAAATTCAATCAAGGTTATAGCCCGAGTAGTAGGCTTCTCTCTCCAGTCAGCATGATGCACGGTTACGATCCATATCTGAATAATAAAATGCAAACGAGTCCAGGCTTCCCGCTCCAGCCTACGGATATGCTGCTGGAATCAAACATGTCCCTATCTTCAACCGACTTTTGGGGAGAATCCGAGATGATGCAAGACACCAGCGACTTGCTGACCGCTTTGGATGACGTCAAATGAGTGTAGTGCACATGGGCTGTACGACTGAGGAGTGATTTCTACGGATTCCCTTGGAACTGTTGTGGAAGCATTGATCAAATTATATATATAGCCAAATCATTAACATCCGTATTAGATGACATTATTCAAATCTTCGCACAAACATTCCTATAGAAAGCTAGAAATATATTTGTTAAGTCGAAATATTTCTTTCCATTAGAAATCGCTCGAATGAATGCAGGGTCGAAAAGGTTCTAGTAGAGACAATGAAATCCCATGGAAATTCCACGCAAATTCTATCGTAGTTACCTACCTACGACAATATCTTGTGAGAACGATACAAAAAAATATCTTTGACCCAATATTTACACAAAATTAATTTTACTATTCACTTATTTTAAGTTTATATTTCTATTTAATAAGGCTTTGGGTGGAACCTAAGGTGATACAACGATGTGACTTAGCATATATTAATGAATGGATAGACCCATGATAGTATATAATATAAAATAAAATTATGTTTTTCTTTGTATAGCAGTAAGCGTGGTTGTAATTTAAGTACGTAGATGATACAAATATATGCAAAAATGAGATGGAAACCTACAACATTTAAATTTACAATATCTGTAATGACTAGAATAAGAAATAAAAAAAAGTATATTATCAATATAGAGAATATAATTGTTAATATCTGACAGGTTTTGGTACTACTTAGTTTATGTTTTATTATAGTACAGTAATCTATATACAGACGATGTGACGATCGACGATCGTGTCAGAAGACATCTCCGCATTGTCGATGATTTGAGTTATATATTATGATCAAAATTTATATACTCGTTAGAACATAAGCCATTTTAAAGATTTTATATTTATATGTCAACGCAATGCTGTCATCTTATTTATACTTTTTTTAACACGTTCGCTTTATATTCATTCCGACTACAATCAATGAATATTTTATAGCTAAATGTACAATTCCAAAGCAAATAGTTTCGTGTACCTCAATGTACTATATTCCTATATACTCGAATAAACAACGTATTTATTTTCCCTATTGTCCGCGCCAATGACCTTATTCTCAATTGCGTTGTTAATTTGAAATTATGAACTAATCACCGACAATAAGTTTATGGTTTCGCCTTTGCAACGTACAGGTTAAGTACAATCTATGCTAGTTCAGTTTATAAGAATTATTGTCTTCTTTAAAATGCAATTGTATTCTTTATATAAAATCTCGGTAGATTATTTTACATAATTAATAATAATTATTATAAGTTGAAACTGCAATTTAATAAGATAGACAAAGAAATATACTTTGGGTACATTGTTTCACAGAAACCAATAATTTGACATTTTAAAATTGTTTTGGTAGGTAGGTAATAGATATTTCTTTGTAAACTTATAAATCCTTCATTTATATTTTCTACTGTAACGTCACTATCATTTAGGGGAACATTCTCATAGTGCCAATATACTGCAAATATCCTATATATTTTGATGTTACATACTATGGTTATGTTATTTTTTTTAAATTTAATTGAGTTTTGGAAATCGCTCACGTGCCATAGAATGTTTAATAATTCTGTATTTGGATAATTGATATGATTTTTATGTATATTAAAATCAAAAATATATTTCTTCCTTACAATCTTGTTTTTTATATCAAATTATAATTTGTAAATACATACTAAATCAGATACTTTTATAAATTTTGAGATTAAATTTCAGTCTTGTAACTGTCTGCTGTTTTAATTATTATCAATTTACCCCCCAGGTTTAATTGTATTTGAATTTAAATAAATTTATATTTTTATCGTGGAACTAGTTACAGTTAGTATACAAGTTGTGGTGGTGAATTGACTGTAGCTCGAATGAATCGGCACGTCCAGCTATAGCCTGCGCTGTCGCAGTATCAGCATACATTGTGCTTGCTTCCACTGGTGAATTATAGAAATCGGTGACTTATCAACTAATATAAAATAAAGAAACATTATATTTCAATCATTAGAGGTGGCAGCACTCTTCGCATCACAAATTGTCTACGAGGATGCCGATATCTGTAAGATGCAATATATGTTATGTAATGTATCATTGACTCGCGGTGATTCTGATTTCGCGTGTAGTATTGGTCAGATTATATGACTTCTACAATACAAAGTATTATTTTTCTGGCCTGGGTGTTTCGTATATATATCCCGTATCCATGACATTGCATCCTCCAATCTTATTGCGCATCTAACATCGTACTAGCCAAGGAATGAGTATGTGCTTCTGACTTCTATATCCTAGATAGGACATCATCTTTGTGAAATCTGTTTTTAGAATTCTAATGTAATGATTTAATGTTACCGACAGAGACATCTATTATTAGAATATGAAAATTAAGAGATCGTTGTTGTGATGATTGCACTATTTTTAATTTCTTAAGAAACGATAGAGGAGAAAGCTGGTCTTTTTCTGAAAATTATAAAGAAAATTAAATTTTATTATTAGTAGAACTAAATATTATTTGTAAATTTAAAAATGACAGTTCCCTCTTAATAGATATGTTACAAATCTTAGTGACGTAAGAGATCGATATTCACGTCATTCCTAAATAATAAACTCGATTGAATTGGCAAAAATTACATAAATATATCTTTGTAAATACTTTATAGTTAAATGGATATCTTAAAGTATCGTAAGTTTTAGTAACAACAATCTACACATGTAAAATTTCATTAAAACATTTTTGATTACAAACTGCTTAACTTCTTAATAAAATTAAAAAATTATGAAATATGTATTGTTGTATTTAGCATATAGCAAGAATATATGTATTGTCTTGGGTTCCTAAATATTTTTTGTTAAAAGATGCAAAAAATATGTATTTAATTTTTATAGCAATAATGTATTTATAATTCATAAACTAACATAGAACATATTAATATCGATGAGAAAATCGATTAAAATGTGACAAACGTCAAACGCTACAAGTGCGTCACTACCATAGTTCGTTAGTTAGTCCAGTCAACCGAGTTGATCAGTCAATGAAACTATTTGTTCAAAAAATGAGATAAACAATATCTACAAAAATTGTGCAGCTCGGCTTAAAAAATTAGTCCTGATCTTTTCTTAATCATTATCATGACATCTGCCAAGCAAGCAAACAATATTCCATCGTCAACCAACGGACCCATGGGGAAACGGAAAAAATCTCACAGTAGTAAGGGTTCGTATCTTTCTAAATGGCTAGACAAAAGTATGCACCACATTCAAGAGTCGGTAGCTAATATGGATTCATATGATTCGTTTGCCACTCCAAATGTAAATTATCCTATGAGTAATTCTCATCTTGGTCATGAACCGTACAGACACAACGTTTACGGTTATTTGCCGGAGCCCACATCGCTGCCTACACCTTCAGTTTATTATAATCCTCACATACATCCAGTTTATAATCCTGGATATCCATGCATACATCATGCTAAAGTAAATCAAACTAATAGACCAAGGTTAAGGAGGCGAAATGAAAATAAGGCGGAAGAAGTGTCGAGTGCTCCCATGGACAATGTTGACAATATGTTCAGCCACACAAGGTATATACAACAAAAAAATGTTTCTGATAGCCAAGACTATGCAAGCTTGCCACCAATAGTGACATCAATAGGTGATACTAATTCAACAAGTGATATAAATACTGCAGAGAAAGAGGATGCTAGTAACACAAGAAGATATAGTGATCCATGTGTGAGAGGTCTACCTGATGTAGCGAGGCCAGCTAATGGTGATGTAGAGTCAGTGTCAGAACAAAGCTCGGAATTTTCGGAAAATGAAGTTGGAAGCCGTCTGCTAACTTGCCTTCTCGATCAGATAACATCATTAAAGGAGACTAATGAAAAATTGAATAAGGAATTGCAGGAAACAAGAGGTAAGTTTTTCAAATAAACTTTTCTTTGACATTAAGTTAAGGTAAGGTTACTGAGGCTTATTTATATATATGTAACTATTAGACTCAGCATGAATTTGGATTTACATCCAACAAGGGGAACAATCAATGTGGTTGTCTTCACCTCAAAGAAATTAATGGCTCTTGGTTTGGTGCTCATTATACACCATTAAAATAGAATAATGTTAGTATGGTAATTTATTCTAGTATTTTGTGAGGCTGTGATTTCATGCTAGTTTTTATACTATATTTATTTAATCTTGTTTTTGATTTAATCTTGTATATAGTTCTAGTGTGATTTTACTTCAATAAGTTTTAAATTAAAATTGTTGTGGGTAGTTAAAGTAGTATTGTTATATTTCATTGCATTTAAATTATGGAATAACTTTATCTGTAATCTATAATCTTTATCTTTAATCTATAATCTTTATCTTTATCTGTAATGTTATCTTAAAATTTGTACATACTTCTAAATGCTTTAAATATGAGAATGAATTTCCATATTTTTTAAAACTCAATTTTATATCTATATCCTTATTAATTAAATATGCTCTTTAATTGTAATTTGTGTTACCTTGCTACCAACATCAGGCTTCATAACTCTGAACAATTCTCTTAAGCAACTGACATTACAAGTTTTACTTGCAATATTCACTTAGTGCTACCTGGCTAGGACTAAGATGTAGGGTCAGAGTTGATTCCTGCATGAGAAACAATATGTGTGACATTCATTCATTTTTAGGTATAACTCAGGTGTTATACAGTGGTGTTCATTCGTGACTGTGCTTCTGAAACTCCCACCAATTTTATTGCACATAAATAACATTAGACTAGGATGTGATCGCTTTACATTTGTGTGAATGTAATATAATGAGAAAATATAATATTTATGTTATCTAGTAACAATTAAAATATATAGGACATCATATGAATTCTTTTTCTACTTAGCATTGACATCATAGTGCTGATTAAGACTGCTGCAGAATTTAAATATCAGCTGCAAACCAATAAAATAGTTCTCATCGTAGCATGTGATTTTTTTTTTATTTATTGTTAATAAAATTATGATATTTATTTAACTTTGCATTTCAAAATTTTAACACTTGTCTCATTTAACCTTGCCACCTACATTAAATATAAGCACATAAAAACATTCAAATATCATCACCACCTTTATAAGAATGCCCACACAAACAAGTCTCTCAAGGTTGTAATACTCATAATATTATTTAATAAGTTGTTATAAATTAAATATTATTTTACATCATTGTAATTTTTGATATTTCTGGTTTGAAAATGCACTTCTGTACTGATTTACCAAAACATTCAGGTGTATGAAATTCCTAGTTAGTAGTAATTTGAGCTATGGAATTTTTACTTACCATGCAAAACAAAGCATTGACCATTTATGGCTTAGTTCTAAATTAGCTGCAGTATGGCCCTATCTCTTTCAGTTATATTTAGATACAAAGTATCTTAATCCATCACTAGTCTAATGACACATATACTATTAATGGTCATTAATAGGGTTGTTTGTCCCCTATGGGGTCTCCTCTCTTTTTATATATCAATGTTGCTCTGTACTTTATACCAATAACAGAACATTTACTTTATTATGTTATTTGATAAGTCATATTGCTTTTTAATTGAGTAAAGATCAGTTTATAATATTTACCCATGTTTCAAACCTCCAATCATGAAGCCCCATATAATATCCACTACACTATATGACCACTATTCAACAATTCCTTGACCATGATATGCAACAAAAGTTGTTGTTGTTCTTAGGTTCATACATTAATTTAATCATATAAATTAATATTAAGTAAACAGAATAATAATGATGCTCTAGTTTTCGAAGTCTGTACTCATATTCTGAGTTTAATTTCATCATGTTTTGTCTATACTATACTATATGTGGAAGTCAGTCAGTGCATGATGGTGGATTCTTACATATAAGAGTATATACTCTGCATTGTATACTTTTAAAATGATTTTATTAATGTGATAGATACCTTATAGTATCTACTTAAATCTTCTAATGTCTTTAAAATGTTAAACATATTGAGGTTTATAGTTATTTTGGTGACAGTTTTTCTACTATATTCATTAGTTTATTTCTCATTAGTATTGTTATGTGGTTAAATAAAAACTCGAACATGGAATAAAAAAAATTGTTCATATTACACTGTCTTCATTTTATCTGCTATATTCTGTTCTATTATATATTTCTATTATATGAAGGAATCATTAATGACTCCATAAATAATTTATATTGATTTCTATTTACGTGGGCTTTTACCATTAGGTGATTGCATTTTCAGGCATTAGTAAAGCAAACTGCTTGCCATTTCCTAATTAATATCTATGTGGAGAATAAAGATACATCATAAATAAAACCATCCCTTCAAGAACAGAGCCTACACCTTTCTTAAAGGCCGGCAGTGCATCTGGGACTTCTCTGGTGTTGCAGATGTTCTGGTGGACAGCGTGATTGTGGATCAGCTGCTTTTTTGTCATCTATTCTTGAAAAAAATTAAGGGGATTTGCTTGAGTATATAGTTTGAGTTATTGATATAGGAAATTATAATATACCTTACATCAACTTTATTCTTCATATAGGCTTCATCTGCTTGTCATATGCACTGATTACCTTGATATTTGATAAAAAAGTCTCAAAGCTGTTGATTTATATGACTTAACAGATATAAAATTCTGGTACATGCATGTCTGTTTATGTATTGTTAAAGGCCCATAAATACCAATATCCATCCTCAATAAAGATACATTCTCTGTTACCCCTTTGGATAAAGATGAAATATATATATACTTCAGGAATGGTCAAGCAATATGGTAATCAAAACATGGCTTATGGCCTTATCTTTTGACTGTGGTAGAACCACACCCTCACTTAAAATAGCATCATAATATCGTCTGATGAGTGCAGGGATTGGGAGACATTTATTACTGGTGACAAGGCTTTCCATCTCAATCTGCATTATGATTCCTTGTCAAGGATGAATCTAGATGGCATGGGCCGCAGGAAGCACTTATCATCAGGTGAATTGTGTGCTCGTTTATTACTAAAAAAAGTATTGCCAAAAATGCTGTAGTGAGTCACAACTCAACACACTATATATGTTTTATATTGGTGTCTTATTACTTCACACGGATTTGTTTACACATCTATGTATGGTATTAAGACACCAATCAATAATAGGAATATTATTATTACATGTTTTAAATGTAATTTCCAGCCGAGTTAGAAACTCTTCGACACCAAAATGCGTTTATACAAAACGCCACAAACACAAGCCTGGGCGCAGCAGCAAACCCTCTCAACGGTAATGGTATGTATAACTTTTTTAATTGATTATTATAAACATGTGAACAAGATATTTCCTTCACTGACATGGTCATAAAGTTGAAATATTTTTACGTTGTTGGGGGTAACAAGCTCCTTATGCTAAGGGATTCTTCTGACACATGACACCCACATTAATCCTTGTTAAAAATCATAAAGCAGGTGTATTGTCACTTGTGAGGATTATGATGGATAACCTTAAAGTTATCTCTCTCTCCCTCTCTCATGTTTCTTTCATTCAAAACAAAACATACCAAACCCAAGCTACTGGTATTCTTTGATAGTAGGTATATTTATTTATTTATTTACTCTTTATTGCATTAACCTTAACAAAGTTCACAAAGGGCGCACTTAATGCCAAAATCATTCTCTACCAGTCAACCCAATATGTGTATGATATATATTCGTGTTTCAGTTCGTTTACAACTGCAGCTTCGGTCGGTCCAGTAGAACAAAATAATTGAAATGAATATCTTTAATAAGCAATTTCAAGTGTTACCCACTTAAGCTCCCACGCTTATATGTTTTGCATATACCAGAATGTTTTGACTTGATTATAACTTTTCATCTATTCAGAACACAGTGGTATCTTGTGGCTATCACAAAATGATATTGACTGCATAGGATATATTATAGTGTCATAATAAATTGAAACTGTTTGTCCCTTTCCCTAAAGCGATGTAAAATTTCAATAGTGTCACATATCAGCGACAAGTTCACGCATATCAGAAAAGTAATAAATTGACCTTGACCAGGGGATCGATAGTATCATTCTTAATATCTTACCTTGACTGACATATCAGTTAAGATATAAATTAATATATTGATAAATTAGTGATGAAATTTAATACCGTTAGTTAGTCTTGCAGAATTAGACACAGTACACTTGAGATCAACCGTTAAGTTGCCTTCGTTGCCGCTCATAATAAAATTTGTCCTCGAATGATATTCGACGAGTGACGTTATCGTTATTCGCACGAGATAACACGTTCCAATAATTTGATGTAGATTTTACATAAGAGGACAACAATAAGTACATTATATTATATTGCGCTCAAATTACGCAAAATGGATACTGCGCGTTGGTTTTCAAGCAAGATTTCTTTTATGAAAGAATAGATGGCAGTAGTAAATTACCTTTGTTACGTTAAGAGATGATTACGATCGTTTCATTTTCCTACAATAACATCGTAAAACTTAAGCGAGTCCCAAATGTATAGAACGGTATCTTACGGTGTTTTATTTATATGTTCTCCCAACATACGATTAAAACAAAAGCCATTGTTTCGTTTATATGTTCTCCAAACTTTTGTTAGGTGTGCAAGTGAAAAAAAAAAAGGAATTCCGTGTAAATCATATTGCGGAAAATTTCATTTAAGAATATCTAATAAACAGGAAACATTGAGTTTAATTAAAACGTACTAAATGTAAATAATATAGGAAGTTCCTCATTTGAGTTGTGAAGGCAATACATAAGTGGGTTGCAAGAGAGCATTATCGTTAAATATTAAACATATATTTATATATTAAATCGACTCCAAAAATTAAAAGGTTCTCTAAGATTTGTACTATATTTTTTGTATATATATATGTACTTTTCAAAATTTTCTAGTCCGGCTACTTATACGATAGTGGAAGCTTCTGAAGTGCAGAAGCACTTGTAGGAACAAAATTAGATTCGTTTTTTTAACACGTATTCTTTAGCTAACTCAATGCAGAGTATACTTAAAGTAATAAATATTAAAAAAAATTAAACTTTTTTTATTTTTGCCATCGATACTATTGACTTCACTAACAATCCCACAAACCATTCTAATTAAGCTTAAACATGGTTCACGACATTAGTGGAATGGCGGATTCTAACCCACGACTCGCGAAAAGTACCGTAACTCCTATGCTACATTCAAGTCTATAGACAATTGAGTGCACGATTTTTTTTTAAAATTATAATCGATGTTTTAGGTTAAATAGTTTTTTTATTTATTAAAAAAAAACTTATGTAGTGATGTAGACAGTAGCATAGACGCATAGATGATGCCTTGAGAAAATTTTTAAAGAGACGTTAAAAAATGTCCACTACGTAGTGAAAGCAGTCAGGTAAACCTTAGCTAATTAAATTCACTGAAGTTATTTACCACGGACACTTGAATGGGTGCTTTCTCCTCGCCAAGAGGAACGAACGATCATTAAACGCACCAGTTTTTTTTGTTCTACATCTCTTCACTATAAACCCCGTTACACAAACTTGATAATTAAGCTACTAAAAAATAAAAATAAATTTTAATTGATTGTACGATTAATAAGCAGATATTAAACGATAGTAATTATTTCTATTGGTATTCCAAAAGGTAATGCATCGATATTTTTTAGTAAAAATTAAGTAGACGATTTAGGTTAAGCTGAGCGAACGCATTAGCATAAGCTAAGTAATTTTATTCAAAAGGTCTTTTAATTATAATAATTATAATTTCTTGACGATTTATTTATTTGTTTTTTTGAATTGGGTTGACAAACGATCAACGATTTCAACCAACTTAGTGTTGCGGCTAATTTTCCCACTGTCATTCATCGGACAAGGAATTATAATGTAGTTAAGTACCCACGTCTGAGATTTAAGTTGGTATATATCGTCATAGTAATAACGTCTCCAATTTCCTTCAAACATTAGACCAAACAGAAACACGTGATAAACCTTAATTTATCGCTGTATATGGGCAATCGTTCTAGTATTCCTATATTGGTAAGATATGTAAAGCTTGATTCTAACCCTTACGTGCTACTACTATTTTATAGCTACGGTGTGACTCTACCATGTCAAAAAAGTTAGTACTTTGTAACGGGTCTTCCAATAGGGGGATCCGAACTTAGATAGTTGATAGCGGCCATATTGTTGAAGCTACATGTGTCGAATTGGCTGTCATTAATTCAGTCTGTTTTGCCAAATCACCATGGACGTATATATTGTTCAATAATACGTGCAAATGATAAAATTGTTTTATCAAAATGGGTGGGTGTTCTGTTCGGGCAACGTTCTGCGCACTTCGCCCATTTTACGCTCGCCATAAGATCCTACCGTGAGGACTGTTCGCAGTGTGTTGGATAATTTTGAGTCCACTGGTTCAGTAAACAATGAACTAACACCCATACGAAAGCAATACGGAAGGTATGCCGAAAACATCGCCGCCGTCCGTGAGTGTGTGCGGGTGAATCCGAGGCAATAGATTTCGCGTCGCCCACAAGAAGTCGGCCGTTCTCAGACTACAACTTGGCGAATTTTGCGTCTGGACTTAGGCCTGCACCCGTATAAAATTCAATTGACCCAGCTGCTGAAGGTAAACTACCAAAGACAACGACGTGTGTTCGCTGAATAGGTCCTCGAAACTGTCCAGTTGGAAACTGACCCAGATCAGCTACCGAGATCGTGCGATTTGACCTCGTTTAGTTTTCTTAAGTCGCAGTTGTATACGAATAAGTCCTCAAAGCCAATATAATCCATGTCGTCGGTAAACTTAAGTCTGTTTTATGCGCCAGAGTCATGGAAAATTGGACATTTCGGATGCGCGCTACCCAGCCAACCCGCGGTTGACTTTTGTATGATGTTATATTCCATACATATAGCATCGATAGGCATTTCACACAAATAAAAAATGTCGAATATATCTCACACGCACTTTGTTTTATTTAAATTTGAATATAGGAAGCGTTTAATGAAAGATCCTTCATATTAAAAGCCAGCGATTTTTATAAAAGTGGACAGTTTTGCAATAGACCGTGTATTATTTATAAAAGTAGACAGTTTTGCAATAGACCGTGTATTATTTATAAAAGTAGACAGTTTTGCAATAGATCGTGTATTATTTATAAAAGTGGACAGTTTTGCAATATACCGTGTATTATTTATAAAAGTAGACAGTTTTGCAATAGATCGTGTATTATTTATAAAAGTGGACAGTTTTGCAATAGACCGTGTATTATTCTCAATATATTACGTTTGCGTAAACGGTCAGCGTAAAAGTTAGGCATTTATTGTTTTTATTCACTTATAATTCCTTTCCGCTTGAAGACATTACAGTGTAATCTCACGAAAACAGCTGATGCAAGTAAATTATGCCAGTCTTTGCTGCACACGTTAAAGACTTCGAAGCAAAACACGATAAGATAGAAGTCTATCGAATTCTTAAATGATAGAAACTTAAGCATCATATAAATTATGGTTAGCCGTATGTTGAGTGCCTTTCCATTATAGCTCGAACAAAGTTAAAAATTCTTAAATGATTTTCCTATATACAGTATCCTCAACAGATAGATTGGTGCGCGCAGTATTTACGCTCTACCTACTAGTTTTGTACATAATATAGAGCGAGAACCCGCCTCTCCAAAATAAAAACCCCTTTGAAAATATTTTTGTAAGTATTTGTAAGTCCCAAATAGTAATAATTTTGTGCGATTGCGACGGGCGTCCAACAAGAACAAACACAAGGATTTCTTGCTCGACTTGCAGTTACTAATATAGATATTTCTTAGTTAGAAGCAACTGACAGGGCCGAGGTACGGCCCTCTCGGGCACCCTCGAGTCAGACGCTCTCGAACAGGGTAATGGTCCAAGCCGAGGCTCTCTCGGGAACCCTTGCACTGGTTACCCACTAAAAGAGATCTTGACTGACCGCCATAAGCGCTCGGTCACCTCTCAACCCGGTGAAACAGTAAAAGCCCTCGGGCTAACAGCGGCCATCAGACCGAATTTTTCATTTTTCTCATGCCTCTCAGTCACTAATAAACACACCATTCATCAGATAGTAGCGCTATCTATGAGAGAGGCACGTCCCTTTCAATGTCCGGCCTAAATAATTATTGTTAGTCTACCAACAAATGTATTTATTTATTTTATTTATTGAGAAAGATACACACCATCAACAATATCATTTTGCATTTTACACTCATAGTTTATGTTTACTAAATCATAATGATTTGCCTTTACAGGTGTATACAAAATTAGTATCTTAAGAACTAAGTAACTAAGCAACTTCATATCCATTAAATATTAATATTTTAAATAACAACCATTGTAAGAAAAACCAAAAAATAAGAAACATTGCAACAAGTTAGAAATGGTGAATAAAAGTGAATTATTAAAACTTGAACTATACATTACGTAGTGCTATGTTTTTTTTCTTCAACTTACTCTCTGCGTCGTTATAAATATCAATATTGCTATTTTTGTTCAAGTCATTATATGTACGCAAATCTAGCAATATATGAGATAATATTAGTACCGATTGCATAAAAACTTAAAATATTTATGTAAATATTGAAAACTGTTACTTACTATAATGAAGCCATTTAAATTACGCATGTATTATATTAAGTTACTAACAAAACTGCCAGAAATAAAATACTTACTATTATATCGACTATATTTACCGAGTTTAAATTCCCACAGCTTGCGCAGTTCTCCATCTACGGTCTGTTAAGCGTAAACTTGTTAACTTATTTGTTAGCCTCATACTTTGGTATACTATATGTTGGTACACTTTAGCTACAACTTCTCTTGCTCCCCTAAACACACGATTTAGCTTAAAACACTACAAAATATATAAAAACAAATATCTGCATGTCTTCAGGTAAAGTAAGTATTTAGAGAAATATATATTTTTTTTTAATATTCCTTAATTTTGTTTTTGCAATTAGTACTTTAATACTGCCGGCTTTAAACTCGCGCCTTGAAGCCGCGTCATGAATTCAACCCACAATCTTCACAAGACGCGAACTTCTCTCCACACTGTTCGCACTCATGATTCT
The DNA here is from genome assembly GCA_029286865.1 of Teinopalpus imperialis. Lineage (NCBI taxonomy): Eukaryota > Metazoa > Arthropoda > Insecta > Lepidoptera > Papilionidae > Teinopalpus > Teinopalpus imperialis. The sequence goes on along the minus strand of JAGSMU010000023.1, from coordinate 1,846,033 downwards.
CATTATAATCGTTATCTCGGCCACTTCACCAGCTAGTCCACTGCTGAACATAAACCTATGTTCGTATTCACTGGTACTGAGACAATGAAAACACCAGCAGCGGCAGCTTTGACTCGTATGTGCACTGGCATATTATAATTATATGTTTATTAACGATACAAAGCAAATTAAAAAAGGACGGTGAAAGGCGGACAATGCCTTCGACAACATGGGTTGCCTCTCATGTTGTCGATATTTTTTTTCATAATATTCTAAAAATTTCAGTTGTCATAGTATGTTCGATAAAGATGCTAAATATTTTTAATAGTCTGTTAAAAAACAATCTTTCAATGTTAAAAAAATGCTAAAAAAGTTCTTTGGCGGAATAGGTTACGTACGGATTGCATTATAACAATGCAGAATAATACTTATTTCAGGGCGGTAATTTCTATTGAAATCACCTTTATTTCCAATTTTAAAAAATCATATTAATCACGCACTTGTTTTTTGTTTTTTGTGTTTTACTAATGGCAATATCTCGACGTCTATCTGTATGTTATTTGTTTTTTTTTTTCATGTATATTCGCCTTCATTGAATCCTTGATTCAGGCTTCTTTTTTCAAACTGAAGTAGATTGCATTTAATAAGGACTGTTTTACTGGCGACGAGACATTCTATCTCAGTCGTCAAGGGTGACATCGCATCTGCATTATGATTCCTTGTCGTGGAGGATGAATTTAGATGTCATGGGCCGCAGAAATCACTTACCATCAGGTGAACCGTTTGCTCATTTTAAAAAAAACGTGAAAAATTTTCTTACCCTCATAAATAATTTACTATAATATTTAATTTCATTACAGAAAAAATCAAAGCAATCTTCTATACATATTATCTTCTCTCTCTATCTATATCTATCTCTTATTCTTATATACATTCAGGTTATAGAGTTCGTTGTAAATTCAAAGACTACATCATAGTCCTACAAAAACAAAAGAACACCCTTAACAGTGCGAACTCCTTCGTTATGAAACTACCCGTTTATCATTTAATCTTGTATAACTACAATGGATATGTAGTGTGGAGTCTTGCGTGCAACATGCGACCTAGTCGGATAACCTCGTGGATAGTTAGCTCGGTGCTGCTTCTTTATGGGCAAACTGATAACAATACAGTTTATTTAGCGATTGTATTGAAAAATAATAAATGTTTTTTGTTATATTACTTTCTTATTATGACTAAATCGTAATACTACATTTGCTATATGCCAATGGTGAATTATCTGTTGATATTAATTTAGATAATCCGTCAGAAGGCACTGACCGAGTCGTGGTTCGGCTGCAAAAGAGAACGATCCAAGCCTAGGCTCCCCCTCGGGTGGCCCTTATGCTGATTACCAACTGATAAAGTTCTCGGCTATGGGCACGAAGCGCTCGTCACCTTTCAACCCGGTAAAGCTGTAAAAGTCCTCGGGCTAACAGTGGCCAACAGCTCCAAAGAAAAAAGAAAAGAAAGTGAACACTGCACCTAAGTCGTGTCTCGATGGTCAAGTAATTCATCAATCGCGGGCTCAGAATCATTTATTTCTATAAAATTTTTTTTGAAATACTTTTGATACGTGAAGTTATCTCCCACTTTGTAATGCAGAATATCTTCAGTCATTCTAACATTTCGAGTTGCTTAGAGGAGTTATACAAAACATTTAAATAATTTTTTGGTTAATGGTTTTTTAGAGGAATTTTTCTTGTAGCGAATAAATAGGCTTAGTATTTTGCGATTTGTTTGCCTTTAATTGCTTTTACATAAACTTATATTTATTATGGCAATAATTGTACAGCACTTAAGTTTATTGCCATGTACTGTAATCCGAAGTGTTTAAGTTTTTTTTTATACAATATTAGGGGTGACAAACGAGCACACAGCCACATATAGCAACTATCCCACAGCAACACATAAACTGCAGGCCAAAAGTTTAAGAGCACCTTAATTAAAGTAGGAAAATAAAGTAAAATTCCAATAAAAATTAACCTGCTTAATCATCTAATAATATACTAATATTACAATATATATCTAAACAATATACTTTAAAAGCGTAAAGAAATATTTATAACAGTCCATGCATAAAAAGGCTATTAGCTAAACTAATTTTTCATCAAAAAAACCTTCTTTACATTTTATGACTTCTTCGAAGTCTCAGCATACGGGCAATCAATTTGTTAATGGTGTCTTGTGATATATTGTTCCAAATTTCGCATAAAGTATTCCACATATCTTCTCGCGAGGATGGGCCACGATAACGGACGTTCCTATCAAGCCCTTCCCACAAAATTTCAATGGGATTGAGATCCGAGCTCTGACGAGGCCAAACCAAGTTTTTAACACCCCTTGTGCCTCTTTCTCTTCTAAATATCCTCTACATAATTTTGAGCTATGCTTTGGATCATTATCTTGTTGGAAAATGAATCCATCTCCAATTAATCGCAACAAGGAAGTAACGGCATTTTGTTCTAAAATGTTTATGTATTGTTCCTTTTTCAAAATTCCTTCAATTTTAGCCAGTTCCTTGGCTAGAGGAGCAACCCCAGACCATAATTGAGTCACCACCATGCTTGATTGTTGGGACTACACAATTGAACTGATTTGAATGAACAAGAGCCCATTGCATCCGTTTTTTCTTGTTTTGCGGCCTTAGCAGAGGTTTTCGAACGGCAACGCGATCATACCACTTCGCATCTCTCAGTCGCCGTTTTACTGTAGGCAATGATAAAGGGTTTTGTTTACTTCAACGAGGATTTCTGGTACTGTTAAGCGTCTTATTCGCTTGCTGGTAACAACAATGAAATTATCTTCACCAGACGTGGTAGCTCTCGGCCTTCCCGAGCGTGGACGATCTTGAAAACTGCCCGTATCCCTGTATCGAGTTATTGTGCCATGAACACAAGTCTTCGATAGCTTCAGTTGTGAAGCAATCTCACATTCGGATTTGCCTTCATTATGTAAAACAATGTGCGCAGAACGCACTTCACTGCTAATTTCTCGAGCTTTTCCCATTTTATGACGTCTTCACTGTAGAAACGACAAGTATAACTACGACTAATTGAGATTGTTTGTGAACAAACCCAAGTAAACTCGGGTAGTAATAAGTCAGAAACACGTGTTTTCAGGAGCAAAATAATTATATAATAATTCCTAATTATTGACCAATACGTAACAAAAGCATAGTAATTAGTAATGAGGACATTATAAAAATATTATTACCACTCTACCACCTTTTTTTTTTTTTTTTTTTACGTGGGGAAATGCCTACGCATACCCGCCCTCGCGGGGGCAGGGGCGGGTTATGTCGGACTCGCACCGACTAAAACCCCACGGTGGTCACCACCAACGCTCGCGAGGGGTCGCGGGATCTCCGTAAGGAACGCAACCGCAACCCCCCTGCGCTTCGCTGGGATAGCCCGTCCCGGGGGCGTGCAAGAAGATCGCACCCCCAGAACCCTCGCGGAACTATCACGACGACACGGTACCACGTCGTGCCGTCGTCCTCCTCGGGGTCGCTATTACTGGACGGTCGGAGCCCCACTCCGATCGTCAGCGACCCGTAGGCCCCGTTTACGGTAGGGGATCACCGGGAGGGCCGTGAAGAGGCGCGCGAGCGCCGCGTCGGCCCCGTCTCCGAGCAGGATCGGTCCTCTCTCTATCCCGCTCGGCAGCCTCCTTTCGGACCATTACGGTCTCGCAGAAGGAGGCTACGGCCCTCCACGCCGGTTCCCCGCTCAGCATCGCCGACACGACTGCTGGCAGGGACAGGTTCCATCCGATGTGGCCGACCAAGACCCGCCGCTCGTCTTCCCACGCCGGGCAAGCCGCGAGCGTGTGCGATGCGGAGTCTCGGTCGTTGCCGCCACAGTGGAAGCAATTCGCCGTCGCCTCGCGACCGATCTTACAGGTAATCACCGAAGCATCCATGCCCAGTGATCACCTGCGTAAGTCTGTAGGTGAGTCTTCCTTCTCGTCGCTGCATCCAGGCTTCGAAGACCGGCAGGAATGCTTCGACGACGCGTTTGCGCGCATACCGCTCCTCACCGAGCCGTGCGCGCCACGTCGCGAACGCGATACGTCGTTCCTGCCGTTTTACCGCCTCGAGCGCCTCTTCTGGCTCGCCACCACCGCTCTGGCGTAGGACGCGAATTCGGTGATACACCCTCGCGTCCATGTCCGCCAGTATATCCAGAGGTGGAAAGCGAGCCAGGATTGTCGCCGCCTCAAACGATACCGTCCGGTATCCTCGTACGACCCGTATGGCCATCCTACGCTGGACGCTGTAGATCTTAGTCCTACAGCGTCGGATGGCCAGCCTCTTCGCCCAGACGGGCGCCCCGTACAGGGCTACGGATCGTACGACCCCGGCATAGAGGCGGCGAACTTCCTCCCTCGGTCCCCCGAGATTGGGCAGCAGTCTGTGCATAGCACCCGCTACCCTCTCGATCCGGGGGACCAGGCGCTCGAAATGCTCTTCGAAGCCCCAGCGACTGTCAGAGTGAGGCCCAGGTACTTCATGTACCGCCCCACTCTGACTTCAGACCCACCTACTCGGACGCACGAGTCGGGTGGTTCCCTGCTCCGCGGCAGTTTGTGGAACCATAGCGCCTCGGTCTTGTGAGGCGCTACCTCCAGTCCCAACTCGTGGACTTTGGCGACGACGATTTCCGCCCCAAGCTCGGCGAGCTCCTTGGTCCTTCCTCGAAGGAGTCCCCGCTGGCGACCACCAACGTGTCGTCCGCATAGCAGACAACATTAACGCCAGCGGGGAGCTCGACTCGCAGAACAGAGTCGTAGGCGAGATTCCACAGCAACGGGCCTAACACAGACCCCTGTGGAACCCCACACTTGATCTCCCTCCGGATCCTCGTACCGTCTCGGTCCATGTACAAGATGTACCTGTCGCGCAAGTAGTCCGCGATCACGCCTTGCAGGTAGGGGGGAACACCATGGTGTACGAGTGCCCCCCTAATCGCTTCCCAGGGCAGGGAGTTGAAGGCGTTGACGATGTCTAGGCTAATCGCCAACGCCACTCCACCCCGGGACACAGCCTGCTCCGACAGGGAGCGGACGCACATAACTGCGTCGACGGTGGAACGCTCCCGTCGGAAACCGAACTGGTTATCGGCGAGATCGGGACCGACACGCGACAGATGCCCGTTGAGACGGGTGGCAAGAATTCTCTCGAATAACTTGCCAGCCTCGTCCAACAGGCATATGGGACGGTACGCAGAGGGAGAATCTGCGACTCTGTCTGCCTTCTTCAAGAGGACCAGTCGGGCCTCTTTCCAGGCCCTAGGGAACGAGGAGTTACGGAGGCAGCTGGTGAACAGCTGCCTCAACCTGCTCCCTAGGGTAGCCAGACTCAACACCCAGACCCGGCCGGGAATTCCGTCGGGTCCTGGCGCGGTGTTCCTGCCTTTCAAGCGGCTCACGGCTCGGTCCAGCTCCTGCTCGGTCACCCCCATCTCGTCTCTCCACTCCCACGAAGATTGGGGTAGACTGAGGACTTGACCGGCCCTCCGGAAAGAGCGATTTGATCACTACTTCCAAAAGGGCCGGATCGAGAGTTTCCGTCACCGGGGCATCCAGGGACGGAGCTTACCTAGCACCATCCGATACGGACGCCCCACGGATCCTCGTTGAGTCCCTCTAGGAGCTGTTCCCAGGACCGAGACCTGGCGTTGCAGATGGCTACCTGCAACGCCTTCGTGGCCGCTCGATACGCTTCGTAGAGTCTGGCTATCTCCTCACTCGGAGCTCGCCTTCGCCTCCTTCGGGCTCTGGTGTACTGGCGGCGGCTCCGCAAGCAGATCGCTCGCAGCTCCGCGATCTCTGCCGACCACCAGTACACCGCCCCGCGCTTGGGGCGACCGGTCAGGGCATCGACGCGTCACAAATACGCGTCATCGTGTCCCGGAACCAGTTCGCTTCCACATCCGGATCGGACGGAACCTCTTCGGCGCTTTCTGGCCATATCGCGACGTTGGCGGCGGCTCCGAGCAAGTCTCGGTCTAGCCGCTTGAGACACCAACGTCGCGCGTGGCTGCCTTCTCGGCGGCTGGATTCATCGTCGGGGCGGCGGATTGCAAGATCGAACACAATATGGCGGTGGTCGGATAACGTGACCACCTCCTCTGCAACCCGCCAGCCCGAAAGCATGCGCATTGCAGCGGGAGTCGCCCATGTTAGGTCCACGACCGACTCCCCCTGCCACCGCACGCACGTGCTCACAGACCCCCGATTCGCCAGTCGAAGGTCCATTCCAGCCGCCCACTCCATCACCGTCTCTCCCCTCGGACTGTCTCTGGATTCCCCACGCCCTGGAATGGGCGTTGAAGTCTCCCAGGACAATCGACGGACGAGGGAGGCACCTGCGAACGCAAAGCGCCACCTCGTCCAGGTACACCTCGTAGTCGGCGAGGGACCTCGCGGGAGAGACGTAGCAGCCGACTATGGCCAGGGTGCCCCATTGCACTGCAACGAAGCCCTGACCCTTCTCAATAGGGAGCAGGGTGGGACACCCTCACCACCCCCCCAGTAGATCGCCACGGAACCCAGCTCATCACCGAACCAGCGAGGGTGGTCCGGCACGGCATAGGGCTCCGCCACTACTGCCAGAGCAACCCCCCACTCCGCAACTGTCTGCATAAACAAATGCTGAGCATTGCGGCAGTGGTTTAAGTTGCTCTGGAGGACCTTGAGGGGTGTGAAGAGGCCTAGGAGACCTCCATTCCCGAGCTAGTGCTCGGGGTTGCGATAGTGCCGCCGGGACCGCTACGCTCGTGGAGGCGGGAAGAGATGGTATTTTCCCGCCCTTCTTTGAGGGTGGGGCGCATTTCTTACCATTAAGGCGGTGGTTAGAGGGACGCCCCAGATCCGAGCACAGCGGGCACTTGAGTGCAGGTGTTTTGCATTCTTTGGCCCTGTGCCCGGTCTCTCCACAAGCGTAGCAGCGTGCGCTCCGGTTCACCTGATTGGGGCACCTGCTGCCAACGTGCCCCTTCTCCAGGCACCGGAAGCAATGCATGGGCCTGGGATCCAATAGCTGCACCCTAACAGATCCCCAGCCCACGCATATGCGCCCAGCGGCCACCAGTTTACGCACCGCCGTAGCGGGGCACCGCACCCAGCACGTGCCCATACGCGTTGGTGTCCGGTGGACCTCCCCGACCTTCACATTGTCCACCGAACACCCTCCCGCTTCAGCCACCGCCGCCGCGACCTCACTTGGACTGACGGCATCGTCGAGGTCTCTCAGCCGAACGTCTCCCGATTTAATCGGGCGACTAATAACTAAATTCAGGTCTGAGAGGACCTCGCGCATTTTTGCCGCCAATCGGTCCGCCTTTGGGCTACAGTCTGTACCAGAGATCTCCAATAAGAGACCTCCAGTCACTGCCCGTTTTTGGCGGACCGTCTCGATGCCCATGTCCGCAAGGCGAATTTTGGACTTGGCTACCTCCATCACCTTAGCGTAGGTGATGGAAGAGCCAGTCGGCAAGGTTACCGTTACGGCAGCGGTGGATGGAGTGCGTATGACCTTCCCCTTCTTTACTTTACCCTTGGAGGGTTTAGGGAGGTCGTCGCACCGAGAGCCGCTTGCTGGGCCTTGGCCTTCCTTGGCTTTCTTGCCACCTGTGCCCATGTGCTCGCGGGCAGCTCCACCGACATGAGTGGTATCGGCGCAGCCACCGGAGGCAGCTGCGCCACTGGGGGCGGGGATGGCTTCTTGGCCTTCTTTTTGTCTTCCGTGAGCGGGCGGTAACGGCTGCACAGACTGTGACAGCGGTTGTGCCCCACTCGCGGAAGGCAGCTCTGGCTGACCTACCAAGGGAGGCCGAGTTGCCCTTCCCCGAAGGATTTTCGCCTCAAAGGCAACCAGCCTTGCCTCCACAAGAGCTCCCAAGCGCTCCATGAGCCCTTCCTCTGTGCTACTGGAATTTGGAGCACTCGAAGCCCGCTGAGGAGGAGGCGTGGTTGCCCGAGGCTCCCTCCGTTTCCGGAGAGCGCTGAGCTCCTCCGACAGTCCCCCCACCTTCGTCGAGAGCTCGGTTAGCTGCGAGCGCAACTCCGCGTTCTCGCGCTCGAGCTTCTCGACATTGGGGGGCTGGGAGACCCTCCGCGCCAATTCCAAGGCAGCCGCCTCGACCATCCTCGTCGCCACCCGCAGGCTATGGACAAATGTGCCCTTAAGGTTGCCGGACTTATCGGCAACCTTGTCCACCGCTAGCAGCGAGGAACGGATGCAAACACCCAGGTCCGTCACTGACTTGCCTTCCATATCCCGCTCAAGATCTTCGGGATTAGGAAGGCTAGCCTTAACCCTCGTCTTCGACTGAGCCACCGACGGGTCCCAGATGCCGTCAACGTCCTCGGAGACCTCCGAGGCCGTACCTGCGGCTACGACAGCCTGGAACTTGTCAGCCGCCATTGTCACAGGCTTGGCTCTCCTCTTCCTCGTTGTCCTTGCGGACACGTCAGATCTCGCGGATCTGAGCGACGCATCGGACCTTCCGCCGTCGCTTTCCGCACCCAAACTAGCAGGCGTGCTCGGGCGAACAAACCGCCCACGCCTGTCCCGCGCCGGGACCACTGGTCCCCCCGACACGGCTCCTCCCTCGTTTTGGTCCCCTGATGGTAAGGGACCGGCGGTAGATGCTTCTGCATCACCGCGCAGCAGTGGGATTGCCCCAGATTACGACGGGGCTGCCCGGGCTAGGCCCGGGGGTGGACTCTCCGGCATCGCCGGTACCACCCTGGGGTAGTTTTTTACTACCGACTGCTTTCATTTTTTCCTTTGAAGGGTATGGTCCCTGCCCTCAGCTCACGGCTGGACTCCCCACCAGCCATTCATCCCATCGGCACTGGAGACCTTGGGATTGGGGTTATTTTTTAGAGAGGTTTTCTTCCTCGCGGCTCCATGGCACATACGTCCATAGCGCCCCCGGGCCCTACTGGACTTACGGGTTGTCCGGTGTCGGCTTTCGCCGAAGTGCGCCTGGCACAGCACCGCACGCGTTGCCTCCCCTGTTCCTTCACACAAGTGAAGGGTACTGGGAGCAACCTCGAGCCTACAAGAGGCCCGCCTCGTCGGGCACAGGGCCCTTGGCCGTTTCTCGGTCCCGTAAGGGACTGAAGGTACGCCCCGAACCCAGCCAGTTTTGGTCCGCGCCGGTTTCCCGGTACCGCCCATATCTGGGCAGCGATCCCCTATCCGCCACCTGGGGGACGCGCCCGATAGAAGGTCTGGCAACTCCCACGGGTACCACTCTACCACCTGGCTCTAGCGCACGTATAACACGGTACGTCTACATCCGTGATAAACAAATATTTCAGATGTACACGTGTTGTCATCGTTGCGGACTGGTTTGCGTTATTCTTATAGTCGTTGTACATACAAACAATTGTATCTTATATCATATATATAGGTTCATAGTTATCGGTGTATAGTATATAGTAATATTTGTAAACTATAAGAACTACAGTCGGCTTAACTTCGTTAATAAAGCTTTTATAAAAGCTGCGAAGTAACACTTCAGTGAATTTCAATATTTTAAAATTTATTATCCATTTTACGCTCAGTTAGATTGAGATATGGAAAAGACATTATTAATACATATAAGTTAGTCTGTTAACTAATGTAAGGGCTGATTTTGAAAAATACCTAACGTATTTTGTTCGGGTGTTTTAATGTGTAATATAAAATGTTACATTTATGACGTTAGTGTAATAGACGATGTAACAAGGTATACTTGTCCGGTTGGCCGATAAGATATGATAGTATAAGAAATAATTTACCAACTTTATAATCTTTTATAAATACCGCATTCTGAAGAAAGAAGTAAACTATTGAATGATCCCGTTATGTTTCAATGTTACAGTTTACATTCCCAGCAAATAAAATCACTACGTTTAATCAACCTTGTCGCAATTATTTCAAGCAATTACCACGCTTGTTTTTATGCACTGAAATTGTAAATACCGTAAATTTAACGTACCGCTACAACATAAACTGTTTTATTATTGGATTATATAATTTATTTATACTTATGTATACATTATATACGATGTGAAATTACTACACTGTAAAATTAAATAGAAGAATGATATAGTGAAAAATGTTGTAATACATAAATCACGGCTGTGAACGAATAAAAGTGGTAATCAATACTATTTCGATCTCTAATCATAAGTATAAGTAAAAAGATTGATAAAACATTCTAAACCATTTAAATTAACCATCGAATATCAAATAAAATTGTTACAGTCAATATTTTAACAGTTGTAGAGCTATACTGCAGTTTGCTACTAGCTGCAGAACAAATGGTTTAGCTCGACCGGGGTAGGACCAAGCCCAACAAAACACCAGCATAAAATAGCAACACAACGCTGTAGTGTTTTTTCTGGTTAGTGTAAGGATCCGGAGACCTTTATTACTGGTGACGAAGGCATTCCATCTCAGTCCTCGAGGGTAACAACGCATGTGCATTATGATTTATTGTCAAGGATGAATGAAGATTATGATAAAAAACTTCAAAAACCTCTAAAGATAGTTACGTGTAAAAGGCGTGTAAATAAATGAGCTTTACTTATATTAACTCTAGCTTTATTAACAGCACCATCGACATGACGAAAAAAGTGTAACTTAGGTAAAATAATATAATATTCTACGGAAAAGTGGGTGAACCACTTTGTCATTTTGGCTTCTCGAATTAAATTCCTTTCGGCCTGTGTAAAGAGAGTTATCTATTATAAATACCGAACGGTGTTCGCATATAAGCCGCAACGTTAAGAAGGAAATTATTTTATATTTAAATCGAATATAACCTATGTAAAAGTCAGGAAGGTAATGAGGTGAAAAATTTCACTTATCAGTAACTGGTTTCTGCGATAAATAAATATCAGACGATGATTATTTTCTTATTGATTTCACTCAAAAACATTTATTTCCGTTCTAAGTTAAAACTCACTAATAGTTTCTATAATTTGCCTGCTTCTCGTGGTACACTTCACAGCTATGATGGAATGCCTATTTGCCGGTAATTGGGTGTTCGTTTCTCATAACTTCGTCATGCGAAACACATGTGTTCATCTATATAAATAAAAATTAAAATCTATTCGTTGGTAAGTGCATAATTTGAGAACGACTGGACCGTTTGGTTAGCACCAATTAATTTCCGTTTTTAATTGAAGGTGGGATATTTCAAAATTTCTTCCTCACCATCTTGATGCCGTGCGTTTTGTACGAAGTTTTCTCCCAAGTACAACTAATTAGCGTAACTATCTATAGCTGGCGATATATATGAACTAATACAACTTAGGACCCTACAAGAAAAGTCCTTACTCCTCTCTTTAAGGCGTACAACACACCTGCAACTACTCTTTGGTTTCATGAGCGGTGGTGATCACTTAGGTTCAGGTTGTTACCTCTTTTATAAAAGAAAAGTGCAATGAAATCTATTCATATAGTCCATCCTGGATTTAGAAGCACAAGTTGATTAGACAGATGTGTTATGCTTTCCTTTCTTACATCTCATTCTTCTCTGGTTCTGATAGAAGATGTGAGATTATTGTTTCATTTATTTGCTGCAATAATCATACTTTTCTGGGCATTATTATATGGAAACGGCGATGCGGTTCTCGATCCACTTCGATAAAACGTTGAAATTTGTTTGGATTAAAGCGTATCAATGAAAAAATGATTCAAATTTGTTCTCGTAAATCTCATCTCGCATTTGCGGTACCGATTCGTTTTCACTTTCGCTTGCTTTTGGTGTTTTATATCTAGTACGGATAAGGTCAGATTTGAGTTACTAAGAACAGCTAAGTAATATTTGGCATAGTCCATTGTATAATATTTTTTTTATAGTGAGAATATTTAATAGTAGCTAACGAAACTACATTACATTACATTTTTGAACAAAAGGCCAGCAAACCGGGGCTTTTTTGTTCTACAAGCATCACGCTGGGCATGCTAGGGTATGGTTTTGAAACCGTAGTACCTACCGGTACTTCCATGTTTTAGTAGTTTCTTCTTAACTAGCCAGTGAGGTTGGGTTCCGACAAGTTTTGAATTATTTAGTGGTAGAGCTACACTGCAGTTTGTTTCTAGCTGTAGAATGAATGAGTTAGCTCGATCGGGATAGCACCACGCCCTCACAGAATAACAACGTATCACCAGGAAACACTTACCATCAGGTGAACTGTGTGCAAATTTATAATGGAGGTAATAGTTGTAATAGTAAAACTGAAGTGCTGAAATGGACCGGCCATACAGCTAGTAGTCGACTACCCCCCTCCCCCTACTAGAAGCTGTGACAGCTGATGTAAATCTGCGGAGAATTGTTGGATGCAGGTGACCCAGAAACGGGTTATGGAAGAGACTTATTTTCAGCAGTGGACTAGTAAGAGGCTGAGATGATAAGGAAACCCAATATGTGACGTTGAAATTTAGTTATAATTATAATGTAAAACAATATAATGCTTGTCCCCAGGGCTCCTAAACGGGCAGTACCCACCAGGTTTCCTCACGGACTTGGTGCGGGAGATTCGTGATGCCGCCCGCTTGAGAGAAGAAGCCCTCTACACTAGAGTGCGGGCGATGGTGCTGGAAAGGATAGATGTGAGTTAGTTTCGTCGCTTGCCGTACGATTATTTGTAAAACTAGTAGGAAATTTTGGGCAGTAAAACTATTTCGTTACCAAATGATATTAATTAAGATATTATAGTGCGGCAGTACACATAAGAGAAATACAAACACATTCGTCGCTAAGTCGCAACGCAATTTGATGACCGCGTGGCATAGTAGTCAGAATACTTGGCTTCCGAATTAAGACTACAACGTTCGGATCCATGATGAAGTTGTAATAGGTCCCGTTTCCCTGACACAGCCGCCAAAACTTATTCGTTAAGAGCGGAAAACACACTTAAAGTATTTCTTAAAATTTTTATGTTTTCCTCCACGCCGAACAAAGTGCGCGGTTAAAATTTAAATTAGGCACTCTTCACATTGAGTTATTGGTACACTTTTGTACTTAAATTAAGTTAATTTTAACCAACATAACAAGACGTGTCACCTTGATTTCTTCGAAGAGTCGATTCGTTTTTGTTCAGTAGGAGAGAGAAGCTTTCAGATTGTTCCCACAAAAAAAATTCTTAATTTTGGGTTAAAATTTTAATCCCATCTTATAAAATTAAACGAAACTTTTTAAAATTAAACAATAACGGACATTGAGTCTACTTCCGGAGACCTTTATTACTGGTGACGTGCCATCTCAGTCCTCAAGGGTGACAACGCATCTACATTATGATTCCTTGTCGGATGATGACGGAGGGATGAATGTAGATGTCATGGGCCGCAGGAATCACCATCAGGTGAACTGTGTGCAAATTTATAATAGAGGTAATAGTTGTAATAGTAAAACTGAAGTGATGAAATGGACCGGCCATACAGCTCGTAGTCGACTACCCCCCTCCCCCTACTAGAAGCTGTGACAGCTGATGTAAATCTGAATGAGTAATCTGCGGAGAATTGTTGGATGCAGGTGGCCCAGAAACGGGTTATGGAAGAGACTTATTTTCAGCAGTGGACTAGTAAGAGGCTGAGATGATAAGGAAACCCAATATGTGACGTTGAAATTTAGTCGATTTAGTCGAGATGTTAATTATAATGTAAAACAATATAATGCTTGTCCCCAGGGCTCCTAAACGGGCAGTACCCACCAGGTTTCCTCACGGACTTGGTGCGGGAGATTCGTGATGCCGCCCGCTTGAGAGAAGAAGCCCTCTACACTAGAGTGCGGGCGATGGTGCTGGAAAGGATAGATGTGAGTTAGTTTCGTCGCTTGCCGTACGATTATTTGTAAAACTAGTAGGAAATTTTGGGCATAAAACTATTTCGTTACCAAATGATATAAATTAAGATATTATAGTGCGGCAGTACACATAAGAGAAATACAAACACATTCGTCGCTAAGTCGCAACGCAATTTGATGACCGCGTGGCATAGTAGTCAGAATACTTGGCTTCGAATTAAGACTACAACGTTCGGATCCATGATGAAGTTGTAATAGGTCCCGTTTCCTGACACAGCCGCCAAAACTTATTCGTTAAGAGCGGAAAACACACTTAAAGTATTTCTTAAAATTTTTATGTTTTCCTCCACGCCGAACAAAGTGCGCGGTTAAAATTTAAATTAGGCACTCTTCACATTGAGTTATTGGTACACTTTTGTACTTAAATTAAGTTAATTATAACCAACATAACAAGACGTGTCACCTTGATTTCTTCGAAGAGTCGATTCGTTTTTGTTCAGTAGGAGAGAGAAGCTTTCAAATTGTTCCCACAAAAAAAAATCTTAATTTTGGGTTAAAATTTTAATCCCATCTTATAAAATTAAACGAAACTTTTTAAAATTAAACAATAACGGACATTGAGTCTACTTCCGGAGACCTTTATTACTGGTGACGTGTCATTCCATCTCAGTCCTCAAGGGTGACAACGCATCTACATTATGATTCCTTGTCGGATGATGACGGAGGGATGAATGTAGATGTCATGGGCCGCAGGAATCACCATCAGGTGAACTGTGTGCTCTTTGAACTTGAACTTTGTTACTCTCAATGTAATAAAAAAAAACGAAAGAAGTACTATATTCAATTCTAAATGTTTGTGTTCGTGCTCGTGAATTAAGTCGATATTTTGTATTTAAACAATGTTTAAGTGATAAATTCCAAGAATTTTTACCCTAAATCAATCATTAAATCAAAAAAGTTCTGAACATAAATCTAAATAATTGCCGAAATAGACTTCAGGATTATACCAAGCGTCGACTTAATGAAGGCAGTTTTTGTTTGAAAAAGATATTAGTATGTACTGATGAATATTATTGCATTTGTTCCAAAGACGTTTGCGTTTATATTTAACTCTGGCATTCGGCAGCAAGTTTTCAAATGTATTGGCCAAGCTCCAAGAACGTAAACTGCGACATTGTCAGCCTTATACTTGCATTAAAATTTGCGCAGTTAATACTCATCAGCCATAGACAATAATGAGTCCTATTTTTTATGATTTCTGATGATAAATCATACCATAGTTGCCCATAAACACCTACATCTGTCCCCAACAAAGTTTCAATAGGCGTATGCATTGCTGCTCTTGAGTACTGAGGCGGTATAATATCTCGCTACCAGTAACCACCATCCACCATCATACTTCACGGTGCACTGCTGGATTTCATCCTTTTGTTGTGAGCATCCCTCAAACCCGAACGAAGCGCTTTTCTTTCTCGTCTTTCATTATTCGTACAGCAAGGGACTGGAATAGTTTGCCCGCGTCAGTCTTTCCCTCCGATTACAATGTGGGTGTATTCAAGAGTAGAGTGAATAGGCATTTACTGAGCTAGTGCGCCTTACCATCCAGGACTGCATTTCAGCTTAACATCAGGTGGGATCGTAGTCAAGCACTTGCTTTAAGAGTTTAAAAAAAAAAAGAATTAGGTTTCAGATATCCTACATTCACCATACGACTCCCATCAACACAATCTCCCATTGTAAGAATATGTATATAAAACCCACCTAATGAGAAAGTGCAAAATAACCGAATTTCATTTGCAAGATTCAATTGTAATATTTATAAAGGAAATGTATACGCAAATACACTATGATGATATTTTTTAGATCTGACCATCTAAATATTTATTTGGTAATTATTTCGGTACTTTTATTGTTCATTGTCAACAGTTTTAATGGTTGTATTTACAAATTATAAAATGTATCATAAATTAATTTATATAAATAAATGATCGTCTGGTTGTGGTATTCCTGTTTTAAACATGGGCCTAGTGCCGAAAATAATGATAAGAACATTTATTACGAGTTAAAACGAGTGGCGGTACAGCAAAATGGAAGGATTAAAAATAAATAAAACGTATATTGATGATATATCAAATAACTGATATTAAAGCGGTAAATGAAACCGGTGCATAAAATGTTGGATAATATAGATAACACGTATCACCCTTTATTCTTCCAACTATTCTATCAATTTTTATCTAACATTAAGACAGGCATATGCGCAAAAAAAACTCTTAAACTAATGCTGTATTCGTTTGGGAGGTTTTTTTAAATGAAATATGGCCTACTAGCATACAGTTCAACTGATGCTAAGTGATTATAGGTGCCCATAAATGTCTACATTCATCCTGAATAAATATTTAAGATGTGCATACATTGTCATCCCTTAGGATCATCTCAGAACCGCTCAACGTTTATCAGCGTTTTGCTGCTATTTCATGATGGTGGTCTTTCCCTAGCCGAGCCGACCTATTCATATTGCAACTTTGCTCTACCGCGCAATAATATATTTTTATTATTTATTAAAAAATCAACTTATTGATGTCATATATTTATGTGATAATATATTTGCAGAATAGTTTGGCGTCCACTGAGTCAAAATTATCGGAGAGAGCCCTTGAAGATATAAAGGTAAGTTTGATTTTGTGTCATAATAGCATCACAATAATGTATTGATATATATGTGACGATTAGCGCCATCTATGTAACGAAAGTACCATTCTAAATGTATGTGTAGAGCGCTGGATTCAAATTGTTTCAGAATTTACATAGATGGCGTTAATTACAGCATAAGTTAGTTAAGATTTCAACAGTCTGTCAACAGATGGCAGTAATTTCTCTTTTGATGAATATTTTATTCGAAGGTTAAATCAAAAATATACCATACCATATAAAAATAAAATCGAATATCTTTTTAATTTTATTTTTTTTGTTGTGTTTTGCATGCGTGCTGTTAAGCTGTTTGATAAATGTGTGAGTCGTATATATTTTTTACATTTATTTGTTATCCTTTTAATAAAATATTCGGTAATAGCTATAAACATATTTGTTTCAATAAAACCTTAACAAAGGGCGGACAAGAAATATTGACATTTTACGAACCTTTTTACAACAGATCATTTCTATTGATTTATCTATTTCTCAGATATGTACACACACGTTTCTTTCATTCTGCACTATGAGGACGTGGGTAATGAATGTTTAAAATTAACAATTATACTGGTGTTGGCATTGGAGATTGAACAGAAGAATGTAAAGCCAACATCTATCTTTCATTATATGAGCTGTTTATTTTGAAAGTGGCCAAAGTCCATTTTTCTTCTTCTTTTCTTATCTTCATTGCTTAAGGTCTTGCCCCATCTTGATATGCTTTAACCGATTGACCGCTGACAAGTCGCTTCCACTGTGCTCTTTCCTCCGCTTGTTTTAGAGCAGTTAGAATAGAGAGTCCCGTTATAGTTTCAATTTGGTTGGACCAATAGGTAGATAGCCTCCCCCGTGACCTTGTACCTTCAATCTTACCATTTACAACCAGTTTATCCAGGCTGTCTGGTTCGTCTCCGGGCAATGTGAGCAAAGTAGCTGAGGACTCGTTGGTAATAGGTAAATTGACAGTCTGGTCGTGATGTTTAGTTGGTTGAGAATGGAATTATTTGTTAGTATTGCAGTGCACGGTACTAGCAACATTCTCCTCCCAACACCACATCTCATAAGCCTCGGTTTTCTTCCGGTCAGTTGCGCGTGTTGACCATCATTCGGAGCTGTAAAGAAATATTGAGGGTACCAAAGCTCGCACGAGTCTGGTCCTGGTGGTATTTGACACTTTCCTGTTTTGCCATATTCTGGTTAATTTACTCATTGCAGCTTTAGCCATCTGTGTGCGTCTCCGAATTTCTCCGTCACAGCCTCCTGATTGCTGATCAATGACTGAATCCGGGTACACAAAATCGTTAACAAATTCCAAGTCTGACAGTTCGATTATTAGAAGCCCAGCTCGATCCACTACCATAACTTTGGTCTAAACGTGAAGAGAATAACGTGGTATCATCTGCCTTTCGAAGGTTGCTGATTTTGTTGTCCCCTGCTGAAATACCTTCCTTACACTCTTCTAGTGCTGTCCTCGTGATTGTTGAAAAGTACAGGGGAAAGGAAATACCCCTAACGGACTCCTATTTGAGGATTGAAAGGAGTCGACACCACGCTATTGACCCTGACCTTTGACTCTCCCTCCATATATGGGCATATTAATATAATTACAATTATGTAGTGAATAATATGCGTTTTCTTACTAGGGACGGAGTTGGACCACTTTAAAAAAAAAAGAACCAGATTCGTTAATATTTGAAGGAGCCCCAGTCTATTCAACATATCCAATTTATTTTACATATCCTTACAACACTTCAAAAACATAATTTATGCGATACGAAACATTTTTTAACTACACAACGGGTACAAAACAATATATGAACATATGAAATTACCGTGATAACGGACTTCCCACATTTGCCTAATTTTCGCATTTTAATATTCTATACGCATTCACTAACCGTATTCCGACTAGGCTGTACAATTGACATTTTTATGCTTGTATTTTTTGCGTTTCACCTCGATTCGGTGCTATTAAATAATGTTTACACTGCGACCTGGGTGGTCCGTTTCGAGTGCTCTTGACGCCTTCCCCCTTCCTTCCTTTGCGTCACACCTTGTGTACCTGACTGTTGGCGTGTCGCGAAACGTAGGAAATCCAGGACAAGAGCTTTATTAGGATAAAACTTTTTTATTTATTGTAAATACGTTGAGTACTGAGCCGTTATTTCTATGGAATATATTATTTCTAGGGATTTAATGTTACTATAGTCGATAAAATTATCTGAAAATAAACGTATTTTTTTTCCCATTCGAGTTTTCAATTCGATTTCGATTCGCTTTACGAAAAAAAATGCTATACGAAAAGCATTACCGGACGCGAATATGAACTTACGCGTACTGTTATGACATTAAGGGTGAAACGAAAGTAAACAATTCAACTGATGGTAAGTAGTCCATGACAAACATATTCATCCTGGATGTGCAGTCATATTGCATATAAGTCGCAACCTCTCTTCACCAATAATACTTCTACGCTTTCTATACACAGCGACGCCAAGATATTTCACGCTGGTACTGATATTTCACATGAAAGCGGCTTTTACTAGCCGAACTGTGACTTATTTGAGAACAGAACTAGCTAAATCCAAGATCCTCTTGAATCTTTTATCAGTTGATCAGGATATGGGTTACACAATTAGTTAAGTGTCTCTTTAAAGTCTTACAAATTTACAATATCATGTGATAGTTTGTTATTACATATAAATAAATAAAATGAAATCCCTAAGTCTACAAGTTTTAACTGGGTCGCCATCTTTTTTGTCTTGTGTCTGCTTTTTAAGCATTTATGGTAACCCTGGCAACGCCCACTACACACACAGTGTGACTTTGCAGATACGGGGAGTAATTTTTGTGTTGCATTATTATTTATATAATAGTGCGAAGTCACCATAGGCGGGGTCACCCCCAATTTCTAAGATAGGCACCATCTATTTTACGTTAAGATATTATATACCTTTATTTGACATCCAGCTTCCAAATTTTCAAATTCAAATTTAGATTCGTAATGAATGAAAGTCATAAAGCAAAATTTTTGCATGAGCATTTTCTCTTAACCAGAATACCACCAGTCTTAAACTACAGTCTAGAATATTATAGTTTTTTTTGGATTAGACAGAGGTTAACATTAGAGGTTATTTTGACTTTATTATATTTGATTTTTAACTTTTTGAATCTTCTAATTACGAAATGACACCTTATTTTACTTGAAAATTCGACATTCATTGAGAAAACTCAGGAAATTTTTTGTTTAGTCAAATGGTATCAGCACATTTACACTTGGGCCTGCAACAACAATGATACGCTGTAAACAATAGAATTTATTTCCGTAAATATGCCTCGTTTTTTGTTTTAATAATCTATTACAAGCAAACGTTACTAGCTTGTATTTTTTGTTGAGTCATCGTATCTCATCATAATTTTCGTTGTTACGATCTCTCGTCCCAATAGTCGACAAGTCTGGTTTACCAAAATTCAGATTCGTTTCAAGTCGAGGATAATTGGTCTAGTCGAGTTTTTAGATTACAATTTTTTAATCACAAATGTTTAATACTTATATCGTACAACTCGCAGGATGCAGACGGAAAATAATAGATTGGCGCTGTCGTGTTTCGTGCACTGAGTGAAAGATACCGATGAAATTATTACCATAAATTTAGAGCCGACCAGAAAACACAGAGTTAACCCGATGATGTTCCTGCATCCCATGATACTTACAATCACCTACGATAAGGTATCGCATAATTCGTCGTCATCCGCAAGGACTTAGATGGAATACCTCGCTTGTAGTAATGGGTCCGGATCCTACGCTAACAAAAAGAAACACAAGACCGTTATGCTACTATTTCAAGAAGCTAATCTGTAATGGTGCAGTCCTTCTCTGGTCAAGCAGACTCAATAAACAAGCGTCAACGTGACTTTACCACCATTTAAGTGTTTTGTTGAAAGCATAGATTTGTTGTAACGAGTTGTAACTGCTGTCAGGTTTATGCCAGGCCGGACAGAAATCTGATTAAAACGGATAGTCAAGCACAGTTACGAGTACTTTTATTAACTTTTATGATTTATATGCCGTGGTATATGCGCATATTGCTCGGTGAAAAGTTCTGATATATTTATATGCGATGTCCGTGCGCGGTGATTTCACAATGGAACGCCATCTGCTGAGGCACTACAGTATTGCAACTAACTAAATAGATGCTCGACTTTAAAATTTTATCCCGGTTCACAAATTAACAAGCGTTGGAGGCGCACGCGATGACGTCACGGTTGGGGTGGCGCCAGACTGCAGCGCCATCCACTTACATCTGCCAATATTTGCCCAGCACCCCACCCCGCAACGCACCCGTTCATATTTCAAATGCTCCGATGTGGGGAGGACGCTAAAGACTACAAAATACCCTGGTGGCGCGGAGTGCGCATCACACCGACGTGTTACGTAGAAGTTTATATTAGTTGCCGTTCGTCGAAATAACCATAGACCTCATCCATTGCTGAGTATTTATTGTTGACTCGATGGCTTTCACTGAGATATCCTCCAGCTAATAAAAGATAACAAACTGCGGAGGAGACAGTTTTAAAAAAAAAGTAAGCATTCGGGCAAAGTTATTAATTCATAGTCCCTTCATTAGTTCTATGCATTCGCAATAAGATCAAAGTTTGTGATGTAGTCTTTTAAGTCTTATTGAGATAACAACACAACCATATGCGTCCAGTGTTGTCGTTAATGTATGGAACATTAGTAAACCTTACGTGGTATCCCGTAAGCGATCATGTAGATAATTCTGTTGCTACCCACTTCAGTACCTTTTGAATGGGTTGATTTAATTTGGGGAAAACCAAAGATCCTAGGGAATACTAGTAAAATATCGTCTGATAGTTGCTCTTGCATGCGTGATCGATATAATAATCAGACACCTAACTAGCAGTATTAAAAATATCGTTACTGAGCATAAGATATAAGATATATATATATATATATATTTATTGATACGTGCTGTTTATTTGAGAATTAGGGCATCAAATTCCCGTTATAATCATGCTGCATATATAGTCAGATGATAGCTTAGCATTATTTTGAATGTGTGAATGAAAACGTCAAAATCTTACCAAAACCAGTTTCAAAGCATTTCATCTAAGTCTTCAGAATCTTCAGAAAATAAATCTGCATTATGACTCCTTATAGAGGATTATTGTGTTTAATTAATTTTATGCCGGAATCAACATCGGGGAACTGTCTGCTCTCGTTTCACTTTCTAAATTCGATACCTTCGATACCTTAACAATATATAAATCTAAATTACTATTTACTTACTATTACATTTATTTACTATGTATGAAATAAATCTGCAACTTATTAACTTAATATCTACAATATTTTATTACTAAGCTCGCTAACAATTTGCAACGGTGTACACGCCGCCCCTCGAACCAGCCCAATGCCCTCGTGTTCTGTTGAATCGATGCGTGGCGCTGTTGTTCCATTCGCGGTGATTTTATAATCCTACATCAGCGAACGGGTGGGTACCTTATTTCCTATAGTATTTACACATTTATCGAAATAAATTATTAATATCCCAATTGCCATTTTACGTTTTACTCTTAGGGAATTAATATTACTTGCATTTCGTTAGGAATATCAGATGTTTGATTTGATTAGATATTTTTATGTTATCTTTAAATTTAGAAAATTGAGGAGCCGGTGGTACATATAGGCCGTTATTTTCTGTAAACGACTACACAGTTCATCTTATGTGCGGCATAAGTGATGAGTGAAGCCCATAACCCCTACATCCATCATCAACAAAGATTCAAGAAGCACATGCGAAGTCACTCACTCAAAATTGAGATGGAATACCATGCCTCATTACCAGGGTCTCCGCAATCACCATACAAAACACAGCAGGTTCATGTTGTTATTTAATGCTGCTATCTAGTGACGGCGTGGTTCTTCCCTGACCGAGTCGACCCATTAACGACGCAGTTAATTACAAACAGCGACAGGGCCTACCACTGTAACTATGTTTATACATTGAATATAATTTAAATACCTTCATTTTATATAATATAATATATAATTATATTCATATATATTATATTCTAATATGAATATAATTACTTCAACGTGGAGGACATGTCGATTTCAATAATGGCGACATCTGATTATTATTGCTTATATTATCTAACTAATGATACAATATAATCTGTAACCGATAATTAAAAAAAAACTAACTAGCCAAATACAGATTCGCATAGAACACATCGAACCACGCATTCTTTTCTACAATCTTCTCGACGTAGTGTCCTCAAGCCGTGTTTATACACAATCACGCAGGCAGGCGAGCCGGCTAATTTTGTTTGTTCCGCTAGGTCCGTGTGTTGATAGCCTAGCTGTGATCACTGTTGCACACGGATCGTCACAAGCACAAGCATTCAGTCACGTTCGCAACGGGAAAGGCATAAAGTTTCTCTTCGGGATTGTATGTCGTAGACGTTACTTGAATAGTGACTAATTTACCCGATTTCAAAAAGGAGGAGGTTCTCGATTCTGTACAAGTATGTACACCGCTTCCTACGAAGTTTCTGGGCCGATTTGTGCGTTTTTTTTATTATTCACTAGTTTACGTATTGGCCCTAAAAAAATTCAATTTAAAAAAGGTTCATCTGTAGTTTATTAGCAGGCTGCTCCAAATCGGGCCATGGGTTCGTATCCCACTTGGGATTCAATATTTGTTCATCCCAAAGCCTTTGGGCCTGGGTGAGCTGAGTGTTCTGTGATACACTCCATTTGAACCTTAAATCGAACTAGGGGCAGAGAGTGAGTGCCGATGTTAGTATTTATGCAAATGCTTAGGGTGTCTTATAATATATTCTGTATAGTCGGTATCATCTGGTAATAAATAGAAGATATCGCCGTATCTGGGTCATCAAGTTTTTTTTTAATAGCACATTATGATAGCACTATTAATATGTACATAGCATATATTAATAGCACTTGACATCGCCTGGTAACAAGTAAAAATATCGTTGCGGTTTAAATTTACCTGTATTCTACAGTGGTAGCACTGCAGTTTGTTTGTAGGTGCAGAATTAATTGGTCAGCTCGACCGGGTTAGGACCGCGCCCTCACAGAATACCAGCATAACGCTGCTGTGTTTCGTCTGGTGTGTGTAGGGATCCGGAGACCTTTATTACTGCTGACGAGGCATTCCATCTCAGTCCTCAAAGGTGGCAACGCATTATGATCGAGGATGAATGTAGATGTCACGGGCCGCAGGAATCGTCTACCATCAGGTGAACTGTGAGCTCGTTTGTTACTCTCAATGTAATAAAAGAGAATCCATGATCATTTGGCTTACCAGGATCCATTTCCAGCTAAGATCGAATCATGTCCTTTCATTTATTTCTTTTTTCCGGTAATTGCATGTCTACTTCTACTATTTCATATCACAATCCATGTATCTTTTCCTTAGAAGACTTTCGCATTGCATCCCATCACTTTCCTAGTAATATTACATTCAACCCTTCGCATTACATGTCCAAACCATATCACCCCATTTACTTCTCAACTTATCCGTTACAGGTACAACATTCATTCTTCCTGGATTATAACGCGGCTATGGGTGTTGAGTCTTTCATTATTTAAAGTTGTTTCTTTTTTAATGTGTAAATACTGGTTATTATTTATTTATAACATATAAATTTTATCTTTGAGATTATTGAAGCGATTTCGATTTTACTTTTGGTAAGTTAAAAAATACTGAAGTAATTACAAAAGTTTTTTTTTGATTTATCAAAATCATATTTTTAGTTTCTGACAAGTTCGCGGAAAATTTTTGTTTACATGAAAACGGACAAAATCTTATATACATATAAGAATATGGAGGCATTTAAAATAAAAATTACATACATCTATTTCAGAACCTTTTCATGAAGTCTGTTAAAGCTCTTATAAAACTAAATCATATGTATGACGGTGTTTCGAATAGTACAGTCAGCTTCAGAAGATATGCCTATATAAAGAGATGCTTCTAATGGATTTTAATAAAAGCAAACCGTTTTCAAGCCAAAAGAAAATCCTTCTACTTACTTACTAAAAAATCAAACAAACATAATCTCAATATAAATCTACTTAGCCGTACCGTTAAGAGCTGCGAAGGTATGCCAGTACTTAGTTAGATAGTGGTTATTCGTATGGTATTTAGCGTACTTCGTGGAGCATTAAGGCGATAGTGTTAAGCGACTCGGCGGGGATATGTTTTTGCACCTCAATTAACTTATTACGGGCAGTGAGCGCCGCGAGGGTGCTAATGAATGGAGCAAACTTCACTTCAGGAGTGAAGAGTGTACGCCCACGCGTTGTCGTGTCTTCGTACGTCTACCTAAGCCCTATGGATATCTTATACAAATAGATTTCTCGGAAGATTAGATTGGTTTATTTACAAAAACGTACATACACGATTACAAATATAACGCCAAGTATACTAATCGACTGAAATAAAATTTAACTTTAGTTAATTTATTAAGAAGATGGCTATTAAAATAATACACATGTATATCTGTGGTCATAGATCAGACAATGATATGTACATTATTGCTCAGTACGACTTATTAATATAGGTATAATCGCCAAAAGTTGAAATATAAAAGTTATCATAATCTGATTAGTAATTAGTATTCAATACAACAGTAATATTTTGTTATGTAGTTATCCTGATATTATCAAATGAAAGAGCATTTTTTGGCGATTATACATATATAATATATATTAATAAGTCTTACTGAGCACAAATGTACTTATTGTCTGATCTATGACCACAGATATATATTATTTACGATTAAATTATTTACCCACAATTGCATAACACGTCGTTCGATAGTACCTTCGAATACTGGTAATATTAGTTAAAGGGTAGAAATGGAACAGACACCGGTTCCAAATTAATTTGATAAGAATAAAACGTAAAGGGACAATATTGTTTATAATAATTTAAATCGATAAATATTTCTTCTATAGATTCTTACATATTTAATTTTTGCTATTTTACATAAACTAATGGACGAAATTTTATAGTTTCACCGTTCTTATATAATTCTTGTAAATTTTTTGTAAATATTTTTTTTTGTAAAATAAGAATGTATGAAATTGAAAAATACCTAATGTGTCACGTTAGGATATCTTTGTTAAATATTATGTATAAATAAATGGTTAAGATTTACACATGTATAAAATTATTAAAGTAAGTGCTACCTACTATATACTAATTTACTAACAAAATATGAGTCTACTTATAAAAATATGAGTATACTCATAATTTATGAGATAGTTTTGTTTAAAAACATTAAACTTTTCTCTTCTCAAGCTGGTGACTTAAAGCTTGTGCTAGCTATGAAAATTAGCTTAAGCCAAGCTAATTACAGCGCTTGATTTGTGTATTTTGTGCATACTCCGTGTGGAACTATTTCATTTTCGTCTAGCTGTAGGAAGTGTCTCACTATATAGTAACACTGTACTGGTATTTAAAATTACGCTTGGTGTAAAATTATAATATATTATATATCTTTGTTATTATTTTTGAATACCAAAAAAATGTGTAAAAACATGGATCAGTTCGATTTTGTCTGTGCATCGATGAAATTTGGTCTGTTTCATTTATAAATTTGAGCCATAAAAAAGCTTGCACGTTCTAAAAAAAAAAATTAACGATTATACCATAAATTCGCAATACCACATATAAATAATGGCCATGACTTCCAAGTTGTGCAAGAGATAGCGGTAATTTTGTATCCGAGTCACACACCAGATACTTCGTTCCGACTGCTTTGTGATTGTGCTAAAATGCCGCACAAATCCGCGCTACATATATATACATTTTCATTATGCAAAAGCACATTCTTATTTTTTATTAATGTTGCGGTAATTAATTTTAAAATAAACTTAAATTCACATACATATTTCAGGTGAAATTACTTTATTTCTCTGATTTATTGTTTATTTTATTTAGTATCCGATTATCTCGTTATGGTCAAAGTGGCATCTTAGCCAATAGCGAAAGGTGCATGGTCAGCACACCGTGTCCACGAATACATTAGCCCAACATTTAATGGCTCTCCCGGCACTCTTGCGCTAAGTCCCGTGAAATACGTGCCCGCCATTGCAACCTGATACGGGAGACGGATTGGTTCGCACTCTGCTGTCGTCAGGTTTCCTACACGTGTGTAACCGTCATGACAAGTATAATTGAATCCATGCTTTGT
The DNA here is from genome assembly GCA_029286865.1 of Teinopalpus imperialis. Taxonomy (NCBI): domain Eukaryota; kingdom Metazoa; phylum Arthropoda; class Insecta; order Lepidoptera; family Papilionidae; genus Teinopalpus; species Teinopalpus imperialis. Next base: position 1,819,259 of record JAGSMU010000023.1, on the reverse strand, counting down.
AGATAGTTAAGTATATTTTAAAATTTTAATGATATATTAATGATACTCAGTTGTAGTTTACAATAACCTTCTATCCTCAAATACTAGTAGTAATCATAAAATGTACCGTCTACTTTAATAATGTAATATGGAAAAATATTGATGAAATGGAAAAGTTGTCGGTGTTTCTACTATTTTATTCAATTTTTTTTTTTATTTCCAACCTAGAAAAAAGCGTCCAATATTATCAGCGTCTATAGAAATTGATTTGTAATAAAGTTTCAATATATATATTAGTGGTTTATTTATAACCAAATTATTATTTATATAACAAAATTCTATAATAAGATTTTTAATATTATCTATGTTACCCCTATAGTAGGTAACTACTTAAAATATTAAAAAGAAATAACATATTTAACTATTATATATAATGCACTTGAGATCTATCTTCTTCGTACAAATTGCTGGCAAGACTTATGTTTACCAAAAAAACAGAAACAAGATGTGATTAAAAAAAACACTCGTTTGTTCCGGCTTGGAGTGCTCAATCGGCTAATTGTTTGCGTCATGAGGATACTGTGTCCTTTGTTACAGAGTTCCTTGCGCGCCACGGAAGCTGACAGCCGTCGGGTGATGGATCGCATCGTTAAGCTGGAGGAGGACATGCGCGCCCTGAGGGTGGCCAATGAGTAAGTTGGCGAAGTACGACGTAGACTTGTTGACAATGTGTACTAAAACAATTCGCAGATTTTATAATTTATGGTTTTTGGAAACTTGTAATTGTGTATGTTCGTTGTATGCTACTAATTAAGATGAGTTTCTTATGTTACCATCATGCATAGAGTAGATAGAGCAAAGAGGGTGACTCTTAATCCTATGTACTAACTAAGTACTAACTTTTTTTTTTTTTACTTTTTTTTACGGGCTGATGGCCGTTGTTAGCCCGAGGGCTTTTACAGTTTCATCGGGTTGAGAGGTGACCGAGCGCTTATGGCGCTCAGTTGAGACCTCTATTAGTAGGTAACCACAATCACAAAAGGGCTCCTGAGAGGAGCCTCGGCTTGGACCCTTACCCTGTTCCGCGAGAGCGTTTACTAAGACTATAATTTTTGTTTGCAGGCAATTTAGAGTTTGTCTAATCTATTTCAATTAACATTCAGTTACCAACATTCTGTGTTATTACAATTGAAGAATACAATGAAGAGTTTTCGGGTGATAAACATAAAACCGAATCGACGCCCTCTTACTTAATTGTGTTTATTGTATTGTGTATGTTATTTAATTTGTATGCTTATAAATTCTGAAAAGTAGTTCAGAAGTCGAACCGCCCAGCCCTTAGAAACTTGTAAAGCTACAGCAAAAAATACTATTAATAAAAATAAAGCTTTAGACGTGCAAGATTCTTCAGAAAATTGAAATACGGTAATGTAAATATGTGCTTCAAATCACATTCTAAAACTCCTTACGTTTCAGACCAGATTCGACTGAAAGAATTACGAACGGCAATGCGGAGGACGCGGAGACCGAACGCTTGCGCTTGCGCAAGGAGATTGACAACATGCGCAAAGCAAAGCAAAGCTCCGAGGAACATGCTCTCAAGTGAGCCAAATGCACTTAAATTGCTTAAAGACAGCGTAATACAGATAATTATTGTAAAGTACTTCATTTAAAAATATTATTTGTTCAATGAATTGAAAAAAATTTGTGTTATAAAGCTTTGCATATAGATGAATGGACCTGTTTTGCATTTCGGAAGATTATCAGTTTAAAAATTCACTTTTGTGTCAGTTTGTGTTCCTGTTTACACTTTACGCTTATTACCTGTTGTTGTCTCTGTACTATATGGTGGGGGTTGTTTGTACTAATTATATATTAACGATCTTTGCCAAAATTAATATATATTTTACAATAAATTACTATGACATCCGACATAGTTTTAGGCAATAAATTTAATGTTTGTTCGCTTTTGCCGTTTAAAACAATTTTACTTAGCGCTTCCGAAAGTTTTATCCGAACTGCTAGCTACTTACTTTATTCCACATATTAGGATTATCAAATCTTCTCGCTTTTTTAGCTAGTTGGTTGTAGTTTATTAGTTTCTTGTTCGATTTTATAGTTCGGATTTAATAACATGCTAAGCAGTACTTCAATTCCAGACTGGAACGTCTAGTTACGCAGCTACGTTCCAAATTCAGCGGTCTCCAGTTATCGGCGAACGGGCCGGACTCGCTCCCCAGCGAACCCGAGCACGAAACGAATGCGCGCATTCGCCGAACAAGCGGCAACTCGAGCAACAATTCCACTGTAGTCTTTGGACCGGTAACCGATTTGTAGCGAACGGAGCTGGGCCAGATTGTATACGCTCTTGCCACGGACTTCTTGTCATCGATTTATTATAGAATGTCCAAGCGCGTATAAAAGAATGGAGGTCCTAAGATGGTTCCTATTAGGAATGTTTGCTGATAATAAGACGTTTATGTGATCCTTTTACTGCAAATTTTAGCGGTATATGTGTATTATTATCATATTAAACTCAGTAAATTTTAGAAAATAAAAACCATAAGAAGCAGTACACACAGATCGGTAACACAATAATGCATAACTTTAATTGTCTTTATTAAATGCGAATCTCATTTCAATGAGTAAACTATGTTACACTTTTGAGCACTTCTAGTAAACGTACATCTTAGATAAAACACTTCAATAATTAATAATAATTACTGTAAAGTGATCGACTAGACTTAAGGTAGATTAATTATTGACATACGCAACATACGAGATTTTACTGTCTCAATGTGCTTTAACTTATTTTGAAGGTGCTTTTATATGCTTTTAATATCTCATATATTTTAAATTGTCGTTAACAATTAAGAAATACGTTATTGCTGTCATAACATTTCGTTTGCATAATTTATTCGTCTATGATTTTATTTACTAACGCATTTATGCTCATAATGAACATGTGTTCGCTTATACATTGTTGGTTTTTGCAATTCTCGTCCAATTCGTTTTTGACACCTTCTGGTTTCATGTTATTATATTTATATTCCATTAAGATTGCCTCTGCCAATGTTTTCTTTAAAGGTCGTGTTTCTAGTTAATTTATTTAAACGCCTACTGGCGCCAAATTTTGATCCTTTGTACTCAATATATAACAACTTGTTACCAATTCAAATAATTTATGAACGTGTTTTGTAATTGGCGTGTAAATTATAAATATCCATATTATATGTGTTATTTACGCCGTCGTTACAAACACACCGTGGTTTTCTTAAGATGCCGCTAAATTTTCTTTTGCTATAATGAAAATTCCTTAAAAAAAATTGTCAATAAAATTTTCACGTGAAAATCGTCCTTTTTGAACTCATCAATTATTTTTAATTGATAATAAATATCGTTTGAATTTATTTACTTCTTTTAATATGAATATTTGTAGTATACGCGGTTTGATTCTTAATATAAATATTTATCTATATAATATAAGAATCAACAATAATTTTTCATCATATTCGTCTCGTAATAAATATGAAAACAATTTTTTTCTGTGTACGTTTATATAATTTCTTTGCTGTGTCTTATAAAGTTATGTATTTCTGTCGTTTCTGTATTACGTCTTGGTCTCGGTTATCGCTATCTTTTATTCGCACGAGTCGCGTGTCTATTTGATACGTGATAATTGATTGATTGGCTTACGTAGCTTGTGGGTGCTATACATCAGCTGGACTATCGAAGTTTTATTTGTGAAAGCGAGAATTCGGTGAAAGCGGTCCTAACAACTATTTTTTTCAAAATCTTGTTGCGCTATAATTGTAATTTATTTGTACTTTTATGATAATACCTTTTCTATATATATATCATCGACTTTTAGATTTTATGAGTCATGCTTATGTCAACTTATAGATTTATGACCGACTACAACAAATTTTATGTAATACATCAAAGGGCATGGGCCACTCTCCATGGCACGGCCAACTAAACGAAGTTCGAGGACATTCATGAAATTAATTTTAAATAACCGACTATATATCCCTTTTATTATAAACAAATTAAAATCAATATTGTTCATGGGGATACAGAGATATTTAAAAAATAAGATAAGAATTTTGGGTTATATCATATGAGTGTGCTGTCAATACACTGACACTTTAACATCATCATCAGCTTAAATATTATTTATATTACTATACTTTATGACACAGACCTAATTCAATGAATGCCAAGACTAAGAAAATGAAATGTTTTCTTCTATAGATATTTCATTAATGTCCTTTTGAGAGCACGAGTAGCTGGGCCTAAAATGGCCCATGTACTTTGGATGGCCTTTATTACTATTTTAAGTTATTTACATTTTTTGTGTAATACATTTCTAATTAAAATTTAAGACGGTTTGTACGTTCAAAACTGAGATAACTGTTTTAGCATTTGTAGCATTAGCACAAACGCCTCATAAATAGCCGTTGTCAAACAAGGTTGTTTCAACGTCGTTTCACCTTATCATATCCAAATACAACATTCTCAAGTCCATCTGATATTTTCGTTTGTATGTTTATATGATTATAACTTTAATGTTACGAATTATGAATTAGAGTTGGGACTCGAACGCTCTTCGCCGTTGCCCTTGATCATTTTACGAACAAAGTGTGATAAGTATACGCGACAATCGTATGATGTCATCGGACGGTATGTCGAAATTCTCTCTGAGATTATATAACTTACCGATAAGTACTTATATATGTTCGTGCGGAAATATGTTTATTTCTTATATATATACAATGCATCTGATTTACTTTTACTTGTAAATCATGGTGAATTTAAGTAATTTTAAATCTTTGTTATTTAGAACTAAAAAAAATGAGAAAAGACACGGATTTTTATATTACTCTAGTTAATATTTGAAAATTTGAGCACATTTACTGCAATAATTTTAAACTAAGTTAGATTTTTTTTTAGTTTTATAAAATGTTGAAGCACACATGTGGTATATAGAACACCACTAAACTATTAAATCGCTTCAAAAATGTCTATTGTATAATCGTGTTATGTATATTGTAATTCTCATTTTCACACTGAAAATTAACTATCAAATGACATCTGGATTTAAGGATTAACATTAACAGATTTTCAATTTATAAAACTTCAGAATTTCTGTTTGCGGATAGATATAAAAATCAAAACACATTCATAATGTTCCTAAATAGGTGCTCTTTTATTTTTAAACAGGCGTATTTTGAACCTCTCCCTCAAGCAATATTTATAAAACAATTAGTTCACCCCGATCCTTCGGCCTAAACTTTTACTAACCACCGACGTCACATTTAGCATAGACTGATTACTAATTTATTGACTTAATATTTAAGTAACATACCAAATTGTACTTTTAGCTATTAATCCATAGAAATTATTTAAGAATTAGATTAATCATTATTGTAATTTATTCTAAGACTATCCGGACTTACAATTGAGCGGAATTTAAATGCAAAATGTTTAACATAGACTAAAGCATTGTTATTAAAAAACACTATGAAAATAATATTTTCATAGTGTTTTTAAACGAAACACTTTATATACAAATATTTCAATAATAAAATCGTAAGTTCTTAACGGACGTGGAAATTTTGTTGAATCGTTGTTCTTTTATACTTTTGCATTTCTATTCTGACTACGTCACGTAAATTTGCGAGAAAAAAAAAGCCAGTGATACTTTACTACCAAATTGGCATGAAATTGAAAAACATGCATTCAAATGCCGGTGCAACTAACGGATAAGTTAAGACATAGTTATCTGTAGAGTATATTTACGATTTTCATATGCTTTTAGTTGTAATAAAGAACCAAAAAAGAACGTAGAGAAAAATTAATTACCACATTAAACTCAAAAAGATAAAAATACCATCTCAAATAAAATTAAATAAAACAAAAAACAAATCTGTATATATGTATGTATTTTATCTTTGTATAGCTTATAATATTTTTAAAATGGAAACACTATTTATCACAATATATTATCTGCGCTAATTTCTTTTCTCTACAAAGCCAGGTTCTTGTATAGGATAAAAAAAAATTGGTGCCTTACATACGTAACGTGTCCGCCCATTTAGCGAAAGAGAAATTGTTGACGCTGTATTTTAATCTTGTGCCATTTGTAATTTTCGAGTGTATGTGCTAACTTTAGTGTTTTAATTACAAGGTCCTTGTTTAAGTCAAGGTTTTTGATATAAGTAACACATACGCTCTCGCTTGTTTGTGAATGTTATATCATTTTTGTCTGTTTTTGCACATATTTCGCAACGTTTAGTGATGCTTCAATTGCTATGATTTTAGCAATGAACCGATGAATCTTATTTATGGTTGCTTGAGTGTTTTAAATAATCCTTATCAAAGAATAAGACAAACGTATTATTTTAAATATTTCAATCTTAGAAATTTATGTTTTATCAAATATCTTCGACGTGATTTCTTTTGATTTATAATTTTTATTTTATATGGTAATGAATAAAACTTGGTTGTTGGATAGAAAATTGTCTTTATATCGCCAGAAGTGTTCGCAATGATATCCTAATAACCATAGTCTTTTTGTATTTCAATCTAAAATTAAATGTTTTTTTTATAAATATTGACAATAATACACATATTAGTTAATATTTTTTAAAATCATTAATTATGATACAAAAATATTAATACTTAGCAATTGTTTCATCATTGTGAATTCTTTAACAGTTATTGACTTTTGATATTCATGGTAATATTAAAAAAAATTGCAATTTCGTTTTAATATATTTTTTTGCGCTTACACAGTATTTTAACTAAGCAATTGGAGGTGGAGCCTATTATAATTATTGTAACCGTGATTTATTTAGAACATACTTTTTTTACTCACCGTTATGTACGCAGGCGCCATATTTTTTTGTTCATTTCGTATAATACTCATTTTAATTCGGCGATTGACTCAAATATTTGTCTTTTTTTTCTTCATATTATTACAATGTTATTAAACTACTGGTATAATGAAGGGTTTTAATAAATTATAATGAAAATAATTGTCGTGTGTTTTATTTTTTAATATTTTTTTTTAAACCTTTGTTTTTGTTATTTAGGATTGTATTACCGTACGGGATATTCGTGTGGCTTTAAGTAATAATGAACAGTCGTTTGAGCTTTTGTCACAAAACTATCGTTATCCTTATTACACTGCAGGCCAAAAGTTTAAGACCACCTTAATTAAAGTAGCAAAATAAAGTAAAACTTCAATAAAATATTAAATGTTTAATTAACCTGTTTAATCATCGAATAGAACATTGATTGACAAATAATATACTTTAAAAGCGTAAAGAAATATTAACAGTCCATGCAAAAAAAGGCTATAGCTAAACTGATTTTTTATCAAACATCCGTCCGTTTTTTCTTGTTTTGCGGCAAAAAATCCTAAATCAAAGTAATCATACCACTTGTGAATCAATGTGTTCTAATTGCAAGAATTTATGACATTTATGAATAATGCGAATGAAAAAACAGGATCATATTTTATTACATGACTTATTGAAAGCTAAACAATCTCTGGATGAGTTTGTTACGCATTCCCCAATACAAAAGCTATATCTATCGTTCGCGTCACGAATTCCTTTATGCGTTAATAATGATCAGTTCAATTACGTTTTAACCCCCAGGCTTCCGACTCTAATTTATTCGTGAGTGGGGTTATATACGTATTGTTTCTATTATTTTTGAGCGTTTTCAATAAAAACAGTAAAAGCGCAAAGGGCGCGGCGGGCACGCGTCGACGTGTGCCTTACACGTGCCGGCGCCATCTTGTGTGATCGCTGGGAACTTCCGTAGGTGCGCGTCATTGAGGTGCGTTCTGGGAACAATGGTCAATGTGGTTCACAATATTTTTTAATGACCATCGTACATATTTGATGGCATAATTTTTTTAACAATGTTAGGGGGACAAGCGACTATACGATTCACCTGATGGTAAGCGATTGACACCCACACTTTTATATTCGATAAGGAATAATAATGCAAACACGTTATTATTTTCTTGAGGGCGCCAAAAGCTTGATTGGTGTCCCATACTTGGATAAAACCAACCTGCCTACCCTTGAGCAATGGCGCAAGAGTTAGCACTCTCGGTATTTTACAGGATATATATTGGAGTATGCAGAGAAATTACATAACATGATTTCTCCGTACCCGTTTTATCATCGGACAACAACAGGACACACATTCGGACCAAGCGATATGCTTCCTAGTTTCTAATACGAACAGCGAAGGATTGGAATGATGTGGATGTCTTCAAGAGAAGAGTGAATAGACGTTTGCTGAGCTAGTGCGCTCTGGTATCAACATGTACATAACCGCATGTAAAAATAAAATAAATAAAGAGTATTAAGATATTATAGAAGAACCGGAAACCTGACGACTGTAAAAGATTTCCGCTTACCAGACGACACACAGTAGTGGTATTGAAGCTCCATTTTACGCTTGTATTCTAAGGGAGCGTGGTCCTCCCTCGGTCAAGCAGACCAGATATATGTGTCCTGTACAAATTCACTCATTTAGAAAAAAAATCAGTGTCACATAGCCTGAAGGAATTATCAGTATAACTTTTCGCATATGTTACGTAAAGGTAGAGCATAGAACAAACATTCATACCGGCTCATAAATATTGCTGAACCTTGTCATTAACAGTAATCTACTTATACTAATACTAATTACTTCAATTATCGATAATAAATTGCAAAAAAAGGATAGTGTTGAACGAATTTAATTGACATTTATTAATACTATATAATTTTCCACTATTCCTCCATGCTGTACTTGGCAGGAAAGTTAACGCGTGTATGCCTGCCCTATGTATGGTGATTTTGCCCTGCGTATTTTAAAAAAATAGTGCATCCCTAAACTCCAGTCTATCGATATAATATATAGGTGTAGCTGATTGATAATTTATTAGTACACCTTAATATATGAATGAAACGTATTTTTTGTCTTTCTCCAATTAATTATTTTTCCGAGGTAGAGCTACACTACAGTTTGTTTCTAGCTGCGGAATGAATGGGTCAGCTCTACTAGGGTAGGACCACGGCATCCCAGAATACCAGCGTAAAATAGCAGCATAATGCTGCTGTGTTTCGTATGGTGAGTGCAGGGATCCGTAGACCTTTATTACTGGTGACGAGGCAATCCATCTCAATCCTTAAGGGTGGCAACGCATCTGCATTATGATTCCTTGTGAAGGATGAATGTAGATGTCATGGGCAACAGGAATCTTTTGTCATCAGTTGAACTGTTTGTTACGCTAAATGTAATAAAAAAATCATCATATATTGTAGCTTTATAACAGTATTCCTTACAGCGGTAGAGCCACGCTGCAGTTTGTTTCTACCTGCATATTGAATGGGTCGGCTAATCCGGGGAAGCCACTCACAGAATAATGGTATTCTATCATATATACAATGGCGTAAAATAGTAGCAGAACGCTGCTGCTATGTTTCAACAGGTAAGTGTAGGCATCTTATGATTCCTTATCGGGCATAAATGTGGATTTCATGGGCCGCTGGAATCACTTACCAGGTACGTATACAGTGAACTGTGTGCTCGTTAGTCACCCTTAAACATTATAAAAAACAAAAAGCCCATTAATGGTCTGCTGACCCCGTTAGTGGATATAAGCGTGGGAATATGTATGTAATTTTCCATTTATGTTTTCAATATTACATTCGACACAGGCAGACGTTTCGATCAAATATTCAGGCAAACCGCAACGCGACAAATTGGGCACAAATCAATCGTCGGTCGCGACCATAGCGAGCGCTAAAAAGCTCGACCTTATTATGGAGCATGAATTAATCACTCTTGTCGATTGTCCTCTAGTGATGACACAATGTTTATCGATGAGATGACAGATTCACTTTAATAATTGCGTTCAATGGTGGTGAAAGATGATATCCATTTTTCATACAAGTTAACGTGAGGAATTTAAAACAATTTAAATTATGGTTGGTGGCGGAACTTGAAGAGGGGCTGTCGAAAAGCGACCGGTGCCGGTGGGGCCGCGAATGTGTGCGAGAACGTTCCCGTGATTCTGACATACTGACATAAGAATGACTGAAGATGGAATATCGGGTTTATAGTCGGTGCGAGACATCTTCTGAGATCTTAGGTACTTACTTACTTCTGTTGTTTTTCCTACACCACAGAACTTTTGATTGACGAATTATTATGTATCAAGACCTATTTCTCTCATTGTACTTATACCTATTTCATAAAAAGCATAAGCTCAAACTTAAAAATCATTTAATTCAAAATGGGGTAAAATAAGCACATTTGAATTGACTTGCTTTGATTCAATTTTATCCTATATGACTTTCAAGGAATATTATTCCTTGCTTTTCGATCTACTATATAATTTTGCACAGATTGATATCGGATATGTGAATGTGAGGAGAAAGTCTGTGTCGAAATTAACTTAATTAATTTTGTTCAGATGACAAATAGAGGAATGTGTATTGGATGGATTTAGAACTTAATGCAATAATTATTTTAAAAAAATCCGTTTCAACATTTATTTAATTACATTTAACAAAACCTTTTATTTAGAACATTATTTAAGCATGACAGAATATATTATATAAATAAAAATATTATAGTCTAAAGATATAATTTTAACTGTTCCGTATAATTCGTTCCGGTACCCTATTCGTAATACTTTTAATAATCCATATTGTAAATATCCTCCTTTGTATCAATTTACGAGTATGCATAAATATAATGACTTCAACAAAAATAGCAATATACATTTTTTAATAACGTAGAGAGTAAGTATAAGGAAAAAAAAGTATGCCTATTTAATGTCTAGTTTAAGTTTTTATTATTCACTTTGTCTATTGTTTCTTATTTTTATTTGAAAATGTTAAATAAATTATTAATTTAATGAATAGAATTTTGCTTAGATCTACGTATATATTTTGTGATACTAATTTTATACACATGTAAAGGCAAAAAAAATATTAAGATTTATTAAACAAACTATAAGCGTAAAATGCAAAATATATATGATATGGTTGATGACAATTTCTCAATAAATAAAATCATAAAACAACGACGAAATAACAGCAAAAGTGTTAGCGTTAAAATTTATAAACGGATTAGCAATTTTTTTTAATCGTGTAACAGTGCTTGATAGAAGAAGTTACACGGACAGGAAAGTAAATTTTCAACACGAAATCTTACTAACCTAAGACATATATGTATGTATACACGAGGAATTTCAAAATTTCGTGGAATTAATAGGTTCTAAGTGAAATTAGACAAAAAATAATAATTAGCTATAATATATTAAATATAATTATTTAGCCACGCCAGGTAGCAAGAAATTCAGTTTGCTCTATAGTTGCACTTTTTTTCCTTCTTTTTCTGATGATTATTCGTAAACGAATGAAGTTATAGATTTGAAATGTTACCTAAGATTCCTCCATTCCGTAGACTTTTGGCCCTGCCCTTATAAATAAAATTACTCGTGTATTAAGTTTAAAAAGTACCTAAACTCTATAATAAACACAAAATTGTGTATTTGGACGAACGTTGTGTCTATATTGTATATATCGAGTTCGTAAAGCGCGTCCCTACCGGTATGAATATTGTACGTTGCAATTTGTATAATTTGATTAAGTTCCACCTGTGTGAGTGCCTCGGAAAGGGGCGGCGTATATTCGAGTTAGTTCGAATAGTCGTGTCGAATACTGACTATTCTTCAAACTTCAATGGAAATTTATTGTTTACTGGAATTTATAACGGGGAAAATTGTATTATAACACTTAGTTCTGAATATATATAAAATAGTGTATTAAATATTTATTCTCAATGCATATTCAAAACGCTAGTGTATAATTTCCTCTTTGGATATGTTGCAGTCCCTAGAAGTAAGGAAATGGATCTCCGATTCCTGAACACATCATATGTATGCATGCTATTTACAGTTAGTGTACCTGACTGATGCGTCATAGGTCATGGGTATAAATTTTAGGTATATGTTATCAACTGCAGCATTGCTGCTAAATCGTTACATACCACGTACATAACGCTGTAGTTATTTTATATTAGTGTTATATTATATTTAATATATTTCAATACTTTACTTCTTTTGTCTGTATTCTAAATAAAACCTTATATTACATTCGGTAACATGTCTCAAAGATCGTTTATCTCTTTAAAACATTTAACCGTCGTCTATCCGCTTCGCGCACGCTTATTTAATCAATCAAACACCCTCTGAACACGCTTATCACAATGCCCATCCCGACAAATTACATATTAATACTGGCAACATTAAAAAACGCGCGCTGCCAAACTGACACTTTTCGCTAAGCTGACCAAAGTATATATCAATTGGGGGATAGATATTATTTTTATTCATAAGAAATGTGGCACAAAGATGTGTGGCATAATTTATAATCAATTCCAGTTTCACACATTTCACAATTTTTAGAATATGAATATAATTATGAAAAAAATATCATATATATATTATATTCCTACTTATGTATTTATCGTATTAGATTCCAGTTTTATAATATTGTTCAGGACCAGGTACTTTCCGATCGGCATCATTCACTTACATTTGGCATTACGAAGAGATCTTGCATATTTTGGCCTTTATACAGAATTTATCATGGGGAGTGTTCTGGGGAGTTGGTCGGAATAATTTCACCTGGTGAGTTTAAACATCGTATATCAAGATAGAAAGCAAAATTTAATATACCTCACCCCGATGGTTAGCAATCCACCACCGTGCGCTATACGCGAAATTTTCTTTATTTAAATCTTCGGAATCAATTGCCGTCAGCGGTATTTTCGAACCAATTCGACTTAGGAGCCATTAAGAAAACGGCATACACCTTTCTTGAAGGCCGTCAGAGCATCTGCGTCTTCACGTCATCGTGCTGAAACTGGTCTGAAACTGCAGTTTTAATGAGTCGTCTCATCTGGAGACGGACCACAACCTTTCAAAATACGCTTTCTATGGAGGGGTGACAACGCACATACAATATTTGCTGAGGTTGGATGTAGGTGTTTATGGTTTGCATTGTAATTTTTTTAAAAAATCTAGATTCTATATATCGATCTAGAATTGTCCCACTAGACGGAAAAAATGTTGTTAACCATACCCCTGAACATACCCTTCTAATCACGAAATAGCGCACTAACGGGCGGAAGTACTGACGTGCGCATATGATTATAATTATATTTTTACAAGTATTATTCTAATATTAGGGTGTCGTGGGAGCAATGAGGGTTGAAGGGAATCCAGGTAGGGTACTAAGGGCAGTAATGGGATGAGACCGTAATGTGCTTATTGCGTCCGAATGGCGTTGTTACTGACAGGTGTGCAGTGACTTTTTAATCTGTAACAAATATATGTACACTTAACGTTTTTACTGGTGTCTAAAAATACGATTAAAAGTCAAAAATGAGGGGGCATAATCCTTATGATATTAGGACAGTCAGCACAAGGTTCATTTCAGGGTAATACTTGCGGAGCATGAAACTAATATACGTTCTCCATAATATACTAGTTATAATATACTATACGAAATCAGACTTGAGGGCTAGGATGAGATGCCTCGTCACCATTAATAAAGTCTTCATTTGCTGTCACTAACTAGACGACACAGCAGTGCTAAGGTTTATACGCTGGTATTATCTGTCTCGCTTTAAAAGTAACCTTAAAGTTAGCTCTGATCTAGCCGACCTAACCGCGGTATTACTTAACCTCGTAAAAGCCTATTGACAAGTGAGATTGTCGCGATGCGCATAGGAGGACTACGCGACCACAGAAAGCATAAAATAGCGGCAGAACACTGCTGTGTTTTGTACGTGATAATGGAACGTAGTCCTTATTTAGCATCAGGTAAAATGTTTGCTTGAGCGTCACCATTAGTTTCATTATGTAGAAGTATCCAATATCTTTAGTTAATCGGTCAATATTATAAATAAGAAGTAAGAATGTATATGTCATGAGTCATTTATCACTTCTCATCAGGTGAACTGTGTGTTTGTTCATCACTAAATGTATTATAAAAAATGGAGTTATATGCTATGCTATTTATTATCTAGCTTTAAAATCATATATGATTAATTTTCTTCGCTGATAGCTAGCTCTTAATTGATAATATTGGTAATAGATAAAGGTTAATTAATAAAATGTACTGTGGGAATTTTTAATTTATTTTGAAATTCAAACTTAATTGCAGTTGTTTGGCACACACTTGAATTTCAATAATGCTTCTATTATCTTCCCGAGGCCCCAGTATAAACAAAATCTCCGTTCAATTATAGGCCGTGTGACCCTTTTGAGGTTATTTTTTTACGGATCGTACTTGATATTCGCAAAGCGATAACTTCCTTTGCCTTAATATTGAATCATACGATAGTGCACCTTATCGTTTCGCCATAAGACCTAATGAGGAACTTTGAGTCGGCAAATAATATGCGATGTAAAAGTTTGTAAAAATATTGCGCGGGAAATAGAACGCGTGCGACGCTTTCTGATCGGTCATCCGTGACCAATAGAGGGCTCTCCATCGCCGCCACGCGTATCTATTTTTATTATATTTCAATTAGTATAAGTACTTGTATTTACATTTGATTAATTGAGACAACAGCCCGTACCTTTACGCTCATATAGGACAGTCAGATCGGCCCAACTTGATAGAACACCGGTATGATATAGGAACTAAGTGCTCCTGTCTTTTGACTGAAATAAACTAGAAACTTCATAACTGGTGTCGAGGCATTCCACCTTAATTCAAAGGGATAACAACGCATCTGCATTATGATTCGATCGACGACAAATATGAGTTCCATGTGCCTTTCGTCTCTCTTCATATCATAAAACAAGTCATTTCCCGATCAGATAAAATTATTCAATATGAAATCTCTTAAACTTGAAAATGTATGAATCAAAAATACTAATGCACAACGGTGCAACAATAGGTTTTTAGTAGCTTCTACCTAGCTCGCCCCCGCCGACGGTGAGGGCGTCGCAAACAACAAAATTTTTCGCGATACCGCCATGTCACTAGCCGGTTCTCACAAATCAACATCGATAGAAGCGTCGCTGGAGTTTCTTGCGCTACTTCTTCTCCAGCGCCCACGCATTCCGAAGCGGTGGTATATGGTAGGTTAGTCAATAATAATAGCGATATTAATTTAGATAATCGATAGTCAGAAGCAACTGATCTAGCCGCGGTTAACCACTGATAAAGGTCTCGGCTGTGCGCCATAAGCGCTCGGTCACCTATCAATCCGGTGAAACTATAAAAGCCCTCGGGCTGACAGCGGTCATCTGCCCGAAAAAAAATTACCTAGCCGGAAATAAGTAGGACTTAGGATTTACGTAGAATACGTAAGCTTTGAGTTGCTGTCTACGTCGGTTATGTCAGCAGAGGCAATGCGCCTGATAGTAAATATTTTGTACTTTAAATAGAACACAAATAGCAACCAGCAATTGAGAACATAATATCAAGGTATCAATAAATATGATCTAGATGTAATACTATAATATTTTGTATTTATTATTTAATTTAATATTAGTACAGCTAGACCATTTAAATACGACCGTGTGGCTCATTGTTTTGATTGTTAGCTGAAGAGCAATATGTGTGTGCCAGAAATTTTTGTCTTTCCGATCGGAGAGTGTTGAATAATGTTCCGTGTTTGAATCTGAACCATCTTCTTTTCTCATTGAACATGCTTCACATCAGACTAAGGAATGGCACCTCTGCGTTTGCGTGAAAGCTTACGGATTACCCTTAATACAATAAACATCAAGTTATTATCAGAAGATATCGTTGTGATTAGAATCAGCCAGGAAAACATCAATAAATATATTAGAGATTTGTAACCATGACTCTATGTCTATGTATATCACAGAATATTGTTACGTAATGCAGTCTAGTCTATAAATCTATAAACTAATCTCAATCTATAGATCTTACGCAGATTATATCAACCGGACGCCATGACCGAACCCGACCGCGACATAATACTTTCCCTAATTAACTTCCCAAGACTACACATTAGTTAAATTTAATAACAGAAATCCATTTTTACTTACAAAAACTAACATCAGAGTTATACAAAACATGAACAATTATACGCATTCCAACCAATACACACAAAAAAAAAAACACCCGAAACATTCCTTCTAATTATGACATACAATCATCACCTCTCAGATGGATTTCTTACGTGAATTTTAACAAATTCACTGGAAGCTGTCCGCCCGCTCGACGCGACCACCCACGCTGTATTTGTTTTGCCTCTGTTTAATTGTCTAGGTAAACATTTATTAGTATGGTTCTTCATAGATCTACACGTTGTTTTGTTGGGGCAGGTCTTTATCAAGTAAGGGTTGTAGATTATATGGTCAAGCAGAGTAAATTTAGCTTTATTTTATGCGGAGTTAACATTGCTGAATCGAAAAGGGTTTTAGAGTAAGAAACAAAAGGTTTTATTCTTATATAAGGAGTGAACAACGGGGGCTCAGTTTATGAGATAGTAAGCGATTCATGCAGCCACCTAACCTAAGTTCATCATTGATAGAAAATCATAATATAGATACGTTATTGGCCATGAGGATAAAGATGTAATGCCTGGCCACCAGATGCCAACTATTACCAACCAGATGTAATAGAGCAGTTATGCTACCATTTTAAGTTGTTGTTCTGTTGTTCTATTCCCCGGTAGAGTAAAATAATTTGTGTTACGAATCTATAGTTATATATATCTGCATTGTGGCCAAACAACGTAAAGCGAAAATATGTTCTACGGCTTATTAGTTCCCCTTTAGTATAATTTTTTTTTCGGGCTGATGACCGCTGTTACCCCGAGGGCATTTACAGTTTCACCGGGTTGAGAGGTGACCGAGCGTTAATGGCGCTCAGTGGAGACCTCTTTTGGTGGGTAACCAGCACACGGGCTGCGGCGGAGCCTCGGCTTCGACCGCTACCCTGTTTCGCGAGAACCTATCTGTACCACCACTTTGGAATGCGTGGGAAGGCTGGAGAAGAAGAAACTCCAGCGACGCTTCTATCATTATTGTCTAGTGAAAACCGGGCTGTGACATGGCGGTATCGCGAATAACTCTAGTTCCGCAACCTAGTATTATGAACTAGTGAAAAGCTTTCTCAAAACAAAGGCCTTTAGAACCTAATAAAAAATATCAGAATTTCGCATATATTAACCGCAAGTTAATAAGTAAGCCAAGTACTGTGTGAAAAACAACAATGCGAACTAGGAGAAAATTGGAATTGGTAATTATAAGCAAATCTAAGAAGTTAAAAGATCTATATGCTACAAGACAAATGACACGTTAAACATTAAGTAGTAAAATGGTTAATTTTGGTTATCACGCTGTGGACTTTTACGTTGTTAATGCGTTGCGGCTAAATTATCTGCAGCGCGAAAGGTTGGTTCTGCTAAGGCAGGAGGAGGCAGGTTGCTTTCATAGATAATAAGAGTTAAATTGAAACTTAGCGTATTTTGTCTGGTGAGTAAAATAAACTATGTCATTACTACAACTAACTGTGCTTGTACAAGACAGTTTTATCGGACACTATATATGTTGATTCGAGGCTTATTCCATCAACAGAGATGGTAATTTAAGTTTTAACACAGTTTCAGGCACAGCCTGATGCAGACAAAAGTATCTGGGAGGCATAACAAGTCGATAGACGGAGAGCTCTTGAGCTCGGGTGGTCCGGCACAGGGGGACGCAATACTGACTTCTGTGATTGTTTGTGCTCTGTTATGTTATGTTAAGATGAAGTGATTCTTCGTGTTGAACGATTGATACAAGGATAAATATTAGTATATCAAAAATATTAGTGATAATTTAGAGTACTATTAAAATAATGAAATGATGCTTGCTGCTTAAAAACAAACTTCGGTCTGAGCTAGTACTCTCCAAAAACCACGCATTCCGCAGAAAACCTATGCCTTGATGGAGACGTGGGTTAAAAAGCTTTACTTCGAGAAAAAGACTAAACAATTGATCACTTCTTTTTTATTATGTTAAGAGTAACAAATGAGCACACAGTTCATCTGAAGGCAAGTGATTCCTGCGGGCGGCCCATGACATCTGCATTCATCCTTGACAAGGAATCATAATGCAGATGCGATGTCATTCTTGAGGACTGAGATGTAATGCCTCGTCACCAACTATAAAGGTCTCCGGATCCCTGCACTCACCAGACGAAACACAGTAACATTATGCTGCTATTTTACGCTGGTTTTGTGCGAGGGCATGGTCCTACCCTTGTCGGGCCATTCTGCAGCTAGAAACAAGTTGTAGTGTACCATTGTCATAAAATCACTATTATTATCACTCGTATTTCATCAAATTCATATTTGAGCTATTCTATGTACGACGACTATTAATGACAGAGAGATCTCCTACATCTCATCTTCATCTCCTATGAGACTTTCTGAATCTAGTGACAGCGGTGGAATTTAACTTATATTTTTATTTTATTTATATTATTAAAATAAGAACGATTAGTTGCAAAGAGAAGAAGAGATTGATGTACTAAAAATTATTAGAGAAACATGCTGTCGATTATTTAGAACGATGGCCTCTGGCTTCTGTTCCAGATCCTGGATTCGGTTCGCAGTCGAGTCGCAATAATTTAATAAGTGTGTAAATGTAATCATTTAACTAGGGTAAGGGTAGACTACGTAAATGTCTGTGTCCTTAAACGAATGATGAAATAATGTATAAAACATGACGAAACGGTAACCGATTTATCCGGCTAATTTTATATACTATGTATAGCGTATCAGGAATTAAAAAAAAACGTACATAAAAATAGCAAATGCTCCACCCACAAGAGCTTATATCTCCATGGATGAAAAGATATATCTACAACCTTACTACGATTTGTTAATTATTTAAAACTAAAGTCTCTAATTATATTTCCTTATCAAAATATACAGCCTTTTGTTAACTTTCTTCTGCGTGTGCGCGTTATAGCGAGACACAAGTTTATGATGGTTTTACTGCGAGAGCCACTTAACGCCCGACACGGCTACCGTGTACCTAACCCCGTCCCCCCTCCCTCCTCTACCCCTCCCTTTAATTAGATGCATCCACCCCCGCGGTGTTGCGCCTGCCGCATTCATTTCGGTGGCTTAACTAGATAGATAGGTATGTGGGTTGTGACTTTATAGGGCGTTATATGATTGGAGGTATTTGCTGATAATGCAAATTTCAACAGTGCTATAAAGCTCAAATTTATTCATTCACAATTATTCTAAAATATATCTTTGCAATACAAAAAAAGAGAAAATTACTTTTTTAGATTTATGTGTTTCTATCTCTCAGGCAAGACATGTAAAGCAATATTCTTAAAATAATATAAGGAAACGTCTACGAATCTGAGATGAGGTTGTGGAAACGTAATATTCTGGCAACTATATTGATGAAAAATAACGACATAAACCCATATCAGTTGTTTGGGGCCCTAAAATGTATTCTTTCCAGCATAATCTGTATACCTCGCAACATTTTTGAGCAATGCTCAAATTTATCTTTGTCAAGTAGTTATACTATAGCGTTTTCACAACAGAGGAATATGACGGAATGTCTTGTCGAGAGTTATGTTGATTCCGTAAAGGCGTGGTCCTTAATCAATTCTACTCGTGCTGTCTAACCACAAATTACATTGTTATAGCTGCGGCGAGGCTAAATCGGCTACTATCCTACACCTAAAATTACTAAAAAATATCAAAATAATTACTCACAAGTGAGTGAATATTATTTTCTCATCTAAAAGGACCCAAGCGATAATCTCAATATAACTGATTAGCAAACCATCCCGCCTGCGGGATGATCACAAATTAATTCTGCATTACAACTTCTAAATATTTCAATCTCAGACTCCCACAGAGGGAACCCCTTTATACGGGATACCGGCCTAAGCCGCCAATATACAGGAATTAAACAAGCAACGGTAATAAAGTTCCCAGGAATCCCCCGAGGCGGCCACTTGTCCAGGATTACGCAGCGCTGGCGGACTGCGCCCAGTATTCGCGACGGGTATCGAGAGCTTAAGGCGGGATTACATATATTCGTAAGGGAAACTTGAATCGGTTATTTCTTTTGTTTGTCGGGTGAATCATAACCAACGGATATTAGTAGTACAATGTACTAGAAACCGAAGCAGTTGCAGTGGCCAGTATGACGACCGGACCCTGGAAGTTATTGGTTGTATATGGACACGATAATAGCAGCTGTGGAAGGCTTGGCACCAGGAGCGTGATACTTAAGTAAATATATAATAGATCCACTCTATAGCTATATACTAGTTTAGTAGTAGAGTTGTTATCTACTACTAAACTAGAAAGATATCTTCATGATCAAATTAATTTGACATGTTTTTTTACCATTAAAGTACCTAGCTTATTTTGTTTAAAATATGCGATGTAAACTGACCCTAAAACTAGATCCCGGCATAACTTTAATTGTTTATAAAGTGCGCACACACGGTCGCTACATACAGAGGGGCGCTCGATGTGGTATGCTGCTATGAGAACGACTAAAAACTCTATTGTGGTGAGGGTTCTCGGGCTTAAATACTGATACTTAGCTTTATAAGAGGCAGGCTTGAGAATAATTTATCGTTGTGTGGTACTATCTATAGATTGGTGAAACATCGATTAGTGAGTCCGTTTATTATATTAAGGTGTGTTAAACTTATAAAGTGTACACTTGGCTCGTTATGTGTTTCGAACTAGTTACGAAAATATTATTATACAATGTAATCTTTAACTAAATTATCTAATTAAAAAATAACTATCGTGTGAATATAATAAGACTACCTGGTTACTTGGTTGAAATGTACCCTGCCGACCAAAAGTTTAAGACCGCACATAAACAACAAAATTGTCCATCAATTGTAATAAAATCCCACAGGATAAATAAAAGAAATGCGCATCTGCATATTGTTAGTATCGAATATTTAAAGAATTGATTCTTTTGTTTACTTTCAAGTTATTAGACAATAAACATCTATTGTTTTCACACATCGACAAACGCTGCGCTAGCTCCATGTGGTAGAGTCGTAAAAATATTTGTATAATGTCCTCATTACTAATTACTTTGCTTTTGTTACGTATTGGTCAATAATTAGGATTATTTAACTCCTGAAAACACGTGTTTCTGAATTTTACTACCTGAGTGTACTTGGGTTTGTTCACAAACAATCTCAATTAGTTTAAACTTGTGGTTTCTACAGTGAAGACGTCATAAAATGGAAAAAGCTCGAGAAATTAGCAGTGAAGTGCGTTCTGCCATCGTCGTTTTACATAATGAAGGCAAATCCGAACGTTAGATTGCGTCACAACTGAAGTTATCGAAGACTTGTGTTTATGGCACAATAACTCGATACAGGGAGACAGGCAGTTTTCAAGATCGTCCACGCTCGGGAATGCCGAGAGCTACCACGTCTAGTGAAGATAACTTCATTGTTGTTACCAGAAAGCGAAATAGACGCTTAACAGCACTTGCACCAACAGAAATCCGCGTTGAAGTAAACAAAACCCGAGTTAAACTTTTATCATTGACTACAGTAAAACGGCGACTGTAAAGATACGAAGTGGTATGATCGCGTTGCCGTTCGAAAACCTCTGCTAAGGCCGCAAAACAAGAAAAAACGGATGCAGTGGGCTCTTGCACATCGAGATTGGACTGTTTTAAAGTCGAAGATTTTAATAAAGTGCTTTGAACCGATGAATCCAAGTTTGAACTATTCGGTTCAAAACGTAGAATTTACGTTCGAAGTAGTGCCCCAGAAAAGATGATGTCAGATTCTGTAGTCCCAACAATCAAGCATGGTGGTGGCTCAATTATGGTTGCTTCTCTAGCCAAGGAACTGGCGAATTGATTTTATTTGAAAATTGAAGGAATTTTGAAAAAGAAACAGTACAAAAACATTTTAGAACGAAATTCCGTTTCTTCTGGGTTGCGATTAATTCGAGATGGATTCATTTTCCAACAAAATAATGATGCAAAGCATAGCTCAAAATGATGTGGAGGATATTTAGAAGAGAAAGAGGCAAGGGTTGATATAAAACATGGTTTGGCATCCTCGGAGCCCGGATCTCAATCCAATTGCACTTTTGTGGGAAGAGCTTGATAGGAACGTCCGTAATAGTGGCCGATCCTCGCGAGAAGAAATGAGGAATGCTTTATGCGAAATTTGGAACAATATATCACAAGACACCATCAACAAATTTATTGCCCGTATGCCGCGACTTGTGAAAAAAGTCAAAAAATTAGTTTAGCTAACTATAGCCTTTTTTTGGACTGTTAATATTTCTTTACGCTTTTAAAGTATATTGTTTGTCGATCAATGTTCTATTAGATAATTAAATAGGTTAATTAAACATTTGATATTTTATAGGAGTTTTACTTTATTTTCCTACTTTGATTAAGGTGGTCATAAACTTTTGGCCTGCATGTATGTAGGTATTTTTCTTTTATTTAGCTAAGGAGAGCCCTGGTATCCGATTTTTAAATCATCCGATGATTTTGATACGACCTAATAACCAAAGTAACTGACAGTTTAATAGGCCCTAAGCAGATACTTGTAAAAAGTGTAAATAAATTCTTGTAAATAACACATTCACACTGACATTTACTTAACGTAGCTACACAGAACGGATTCGCTACGAGTGCTTCATATATTTATTCATAAATTAAATTTCTATTTTAAATCTAAGAGCTACATTTTTTATGAAAATTATTCACAATTATTGTTACTCGGGCTTTATATATATTTTTAATTTATTTCATAGTTGTAATTTATTTCATCATTACATCGTAAACTCAACTTAAAGGCGATTGTGGTTTCTTTTTATCTATGTAAAATGACTTTATAGATGACATTTCAACAAAGGTTATGCTAAATATTGTATTTAAATATAATTTACCTTTATATACGTAGCACAACACAGGTCGAAGTCTCACTACGCCTGTCTAACTTGCAGGATTCGATTACAACCGAGGAACAAGGTATGTTTTTATTTATTTATATTGTACGTTTGTCCCGTTACACTACTGTATCCCAGATTTTCTCCAATTTTATTGCGCATGCCATGCATTTGACTAGACAAGGAGACGATGACCGAGAGTCTCTATATATTTCGCTAATTATATATGCAGATATCTTGCACGGTAGATGGCATCTAACAACAACCGTAATATATGCAGTGGTTCAAATCGACTAGTAGGACTTCTTAATCACACACTATATTTTGATGCATTTTTATATCTTATTTTAATTATAATATTAACCATAAATTAAGATTAGATATAAAACTGTTTGATTATAAATTAATTACAATTATATAGTTGTTTTAATAACTATCACTAGCAATGAGGCAGTCCAGCTCAGTTCTCAGGAGTAATAATGCATCTGCACTTAGTTTTTGTTTAGAATATATAATGGCATTAACTTAATTATTGTCATAAAATTACATTAATTTTATTTAATTACATAATTTATGAAAAGTTCCAATAAAAATGCGGTAACCTCTAAAAATAACGTACGTAAGTCTTCTATCAGAGAATCGAAATACCTTCAAGCTCTAAATAAGAATAATATTTATTTATAAAATATTGATGGTTTCTTGAATACGTTAAGTACATTACTAAATTATCTATATAACAGCTTCTTAGCTGCACCATCACCAGCACCATCTTGGTGGCACTATATGTAGCTAACATAGATCGCAGGGTCATTATAGTCAGGTATTATTTGCTTTCTTATTTTGTTACCTTGTTTTCTATAAAAAAAATACAACAAGAAATGCATTACATTAATATATTAAAGTAATTATATTGGCTTTTTTGTATGCGCATTTATTTAACTGAAGCTATAAAAGTTTTTATGATCACCATTAATACACACATCTAAATCAACGCTTCAGGTTGGAAGAGTACACGTGTGAAAGGATAATCGTAGAGGTACATGTTTTTAAATGATTGAAATATGTATTCAATTTTGGTTCAAAATATTTTTTTGTTTAGCATTATATATAAGTTGAAAAATGTCAAAAAAATATATGGTTTAAAATTTTACGGATTTTCCGAAGTGAGTGCTGCCTTAGTGGGTGGTCCGCATCATGCCACTTAGCGTGTCACGTAAAAAATACTTCCAAAAATATGAAAATATTACACGTACAATACGTTGAACCTTTTATGGACATGCCAAGAACGCATGCTTAAGTGTACTTTTGTGTAAATATTTTTGTTTCACGTTTTTGAATTATATGTAAAATTATGAATCGTCTTTTACGTATTTTAGTACTAAAATACAAATGTTTACACTATAATTTTCTTGCAGGTCTTATATTACCAATTTGTTCTTCAGCATATAATGTAGGGTAGGATTTGCGTTTAATTTGTGTCAGATACAGCAAGAAATGTCGTGCAGTAAAAATAAATATGACTAATAAAGCCGTAACGGCAATGACGAATCTTTAACCCCAACATCTCGAAGTATATCACCAACTATCACCTGGAAAGAAATCGTGGCTAATATAACTTGATTTGTGTTTATGATAATTTATAAGGCCCTTTCGCCAAAGAGGCACAGATTTAGAGATTTAGATCAAGTTAATAAAAATGTAAAATATATATAATCCATTTTTTATTTTAGTTACATTCACTTGATTATCATCGTATTTATAAATATATTGCATGTATTTATTTGCTTGATTATACTAAAAATTGCCTACGTACGATTTTATTTACGAAAATATTAATTAAATAATAATGGTTTAAAATTTATTGTATGTAGAGTAAACATTAAAAAAATTGTTCGTATAGAACTGCATGTAATGTAAAGCTTAATCTTTAATTAAATTAAATTTTAAATGTTTCGATAAAAAGTTTTGTTTTTATTTTTATTGTTTAAAATTTTTGCGTATCCACTCTATGCTAAATCTCAGCGTCATGTTTGTTTTCCTAGGTCAGGTACGACGCGCGAGCGCACAGGTACGCGATGAAAGTCCCCCTCTGCCCTTTCCTTCCATTATTCCTTGGTCTGGAGAGGCCGTTTCCTTTACCTTTTTAGATGATAATGAAATAACATTTCGACTAAGCGACGCTAAAACGTGCCCATGGCTAACTTGTATAAATAGTGAAAAAAAATCAAAGTTTATTTTCACTGTAACTTTGTAATATTTACTACAATGTATATTTTTGTAAATAATTATTTAACGTCGTTTCTTTTCCGCATTAGCTGTAATGGGCTATGCAGTTTTATAGCTTGTACAGTAGAAAATGAAATGTACAAATAAATAATATTAGGTATGTATGTATGTATCTGTAATAAAATCCATATGGATTTTCTAATTGTGGTTTTACTTCGTGGTATCGGGTTTCAGTTCATTTTTTTTCGGTAATGGACTTTTGCAAAATAACGCCTGGTTATTTCAAGTAATATAAAAATTGTAGTTACTTATTTATTACTACACTAATCTATTAGTATATTCAGTTTTAAAATGACGAATACTTTCCGCACTCTTGTGTTCGTTTTTGTTCGTAAATAAATGTTTTAATGTAGGAATAACTAACCAAGATGCTGTAATAGGGATCCGGGCATGGCATAGTAAACATTTTACGTTTTTTTTGCTTTGTTTATGTTGTGCCTGCAAAAAACTAAGAATACTTAGAGAGAATTTATCATAATGTATTATGTATATATGTCTTTATTAAAAAAAAATATAATATAATTAAAAATTATAAACCGTTGTGGCCATGCATGGGTCTGCGTAGTGTAGTCCACTGTAGTCCTGGGGATACGTACTCTAGGCGATGTGACATCGATAGCCGATAGTCAGTTTTGTATGTGTACTTTCCACTTTCCTGTGCTACTGCGAATTGGAGCTAGGTGTTACGATCGACACTTATTTTCCTCGATTTAAGATCCTCTGTATTATAGTATCTCAAATCGCGTCTTTTTCTGATATTCTTTCTGTTTCCAAATTATGAAAAAAGTTCTGAAAATAAGACAATACATCATTTATTAAAAATAAGATAATAATCGAAAATTATAACATGAAACCAACTACTACTATAAAAACTGTAGGTTAGCCATAAGAATTTAATGTCCCTTCAATATTTTGTTTTATTATGTTTTGTTTTAGATATGCAAAATAAGAATAGTACAAATATTAAAAATATAAATTAAGGAAAAAGGAAGGTAAGTATGAAGGGATTAGGACGGTGAAAGAAAACATACCTAAAACTACATAAATAGATAGTACACTACACAAATATAAGTATTTACACGAGATAAGACAGTCAAAAAAATAGGTTAATAAATAGAGTAGGCGTACCCACGGATACAGGAAGTAAATTATTATAATAATGTAATAATAAACCATATAACGACAAAACAATTTCAAACTTATGTCTCTTAGCCACATATGTTGATTTGCTAAGGCAAGTAATTGCCTCTACTTAGTAATGTACTTGTCTAGTTTATGTTTACAACACTTACCACGAGTACTTTTAGTACTTTGTTTTGCATAAATGTATACCTCATTCCGTGTTAATGTTAAATAATGTTAACCTAAAACCATTCTTATTAAAAAGGGTGGTTCTTTCTTACAACTGAGGAAATAACGTTAAACGAGTTCTTTTATGCAATTTATCTTAGATAAGAGAGTAATCACAGAACTGATGTGTTGCCACCCCTGGGCAAAAAGGTTCATGGCGTCACAGTAATAGGGTTCAGGTTTCCTTCATCCTCCACTACTATGTTACGTTGGTTACTCTGAGAGCATGGTCCTTTTTTTACAGTTGTCGAGGGAAAATCTTCAAAAGATACCATGCCTCCTGGGGGAGAGACAGGGTTATGTGTGTAGTAATCTAACTACTATAATCTCCCGGTGGTCATCCTCAGTATGATCCCACCTCATGTGGGTCGACCTGCTCGTGCTACAACTAATTTAAAGGCAAGATATGACTCGGCCACGTCAATGCAATCTTGATTCAAGGAGTAATCACATCATTAATGCATATTAACCGTGGGAGCGACATGGATGATGATAACAACGTCAGCTTTCTTGTCTTGGCTGAATTTCAAGTGCTCTATTATCTATATATATTGAAATAGATTGTGGTCACGGAATCAGCTGTTATTGAAGGTTCATATCACAGGTATATATCATCTGTATGTAACACGTAACAGTTTAAATACATATATAGTTTCTATTGCTGGGCACTTTCTTTTATTACGGATTCAATTCTGTATGTGTCGAATAGTTATTTTTTTATTAAGGTTCGCGTTAAGTCGAGCTAATGTTAAAATTTTATCCTATACTATTATCGAATTATAGTTTAGGCTTTTTTACGTGGTAGAACCAAGGTGCTGTTAAATAACAACAGAGAGGTTTTTCATCCTAGTTCCCAAGGGTGACATTTGAATTACTTCTCTAGGATGGACGTAGGTGCCTTTACAAAGCAGATGTGATCCCCACGACCGGATCTTCAGATAAAATGTGTGTTTGTTTGTTAACAATTATTAAATTTCTTACCGTATGTATAAGAATTGAGACAGATCTTGTGTGTTGACAATGTTTTTGGAAAAACCTACTTTATGGTTGGAACTATGAATGCAATATTTATATAGTTTCGTTTATAACTAAACTTATACTAACGGATTATGCTTTATTGATGATTTTTTTGTACTATGTCGTCTTAATAACTGAGACATTACATTACGCTGTAACGAAAAGCACAAGTACAGCAAGTAAGCAAAGCGGAACCTAAATATGCTGGAAGGTAATAAATTCGTAACCATTCGTTTAGTAAGCATTGTATTGTTGATCCATCGAAATTACCCGTAACTTAAGAATAACTGAGTACTGTAAGTAAGTACTAAGTAATACAATGTTTAATCGTGAAATACAACAGAAGTAACTGCAGTTACAGAGATTCGATTTTCATTAGTTACATTTATTTTATATAATATGATATTTTTAGGCGAATATTTTCCTTATTACTAAAATTTATTATGTGTAATTTACTAGATAGGATACAAATACATATACTTAAACTGTAATTTCTTATATATACCCGTGGCAGCTTATCAACAAACGCACACTTTTAATTTACAATACGTAAGCAAATCGGTTTCGATGACCGGTGCACGCACCAATTAAATTGTTAAGCGCAAATTACAGTGCTGATTTATGCCACGGGGTCGCGTGATGGACTATGTCCTAAAACCCTCTGTAGAGAGGTCAATGTCCAGCAGTGGGGTTTTCGAGTATATATATATAGGTTGTTACTTTACTTTATACCTAAGTTCAGAGAAAGTTCTTTTCAGTTCCCCAACACTAGATGGCGTTGACCGATATAATTTATTATATTATATTAATTTATTTTGTTAATTTTTTTAATACATTGAGAGTAACAAACGAGCACACATTTCACCTTAGTTCAGTGATTCCTACTTCACATCACATCTACATTAATCCTTGAAGGATTAAGGAATCGTAATGTAGATGCGTTGTTACCTTTGAGGACTGAGTTAGAATGCCACGTCTCCAGTAATAAAGGTCTACGGATCCCAACACTCACCAAACGAAACACAGCAGCATTATGCTGCTATTTCTCGCCGATATAAGGGCATAGTCTTCTAGCCCGGTGGAGCTGACCTATTCATTCTGCAGCTAGAAACAAACTGCAGCGTAGCTCTACCACTGTTAATAAAATTATCTATAAATCATCATATGTAAATAGATTTATTTAATTGTAGATAAACAAAAATATTTTAGACTTAAGGTATCAAGGTGCGCATGCGTAACTTAGGACTAAAATGAACTGGTAAGTTATCCGATTTATGTATCTCCCCAATGAAAATATAGCATTGGTAAAGTTAGATGCTATTTTAGTTACGAAACTATTATATGGTACGTATCTGCGACGTGGCTCTTATTTTTACATATTTTTATTTGAACCATTCTTATGCCCTATGGTTAATATGCTATTTCCTGAGATAACTACGATAGAAATCCTATTACTCATTCCGGCAAATTCTCACGTCAGAATCAACTCGATCTTCCAACAATGGTCAGTAGTACAAAAACGAAATTATGAATGACAGATGAAAGCAAACTGCAGAGGGTTAAAAGTCTTACGTGATGCTATTGTGTTCTGCCGGCTTACCTTTCCTTACCTGTCTTATCTGCGGAGGTAATGCAATTATGCAGTTTGTTGTGGCTGCCAGTTTACCTTTATCCTTTACCATTGTTTCCATTAAGAAACAAAGTCGACATAGGACGGAAACGCAGAATACATTGACGTATTACTTTTCGCGTCTTTTTGCTGATATAATTTTTTTTAAGAAATATACTGTTTTCTCAATATATTGTAGGAATGATACATGACTTCAAAAATAAAATTTTACCCAAAAAGTATATTCTAAAATATATTTCAATCACTTATCAAGTTGTATTTATCAAAGCAAGAAGAGTTCAAGGTACAAGATTTTAAGTTGTTAAAAATTTATGAAATAATAGATTTCTTGTAACATTTATTAGGCCACTATGTTAAAGTTATTTAAAAAAAAAAAAAATGTAAGCAGAATTGTTAATATTAAAATTCCTGTTAACCAGTCCAACTAAGCCTAAAAACTTTTTAAGTAATCATCACGACCATAGCCGAATTTAGAATTCGAATTTACGACGTTAAGTTTCGCAAACTGTTAGGCTGTTGACGCTGTAAATTAAGGAAAGAGTTAGCAAATATGTTTATTTTTCTAATGGTTCAGATGTAACTGTTATAATATTTTATATAGAGTCAAGTCACAGGTGGAAACTGATGGAACGTAAAGTTTACCTTTGTCCAGAATACGTTTCAAAACTGTCAGTATACAATATCAGCTTATTAATATTGTATCTCTCATGGTGAATAGGGTAAAGTAGAGAAACATGCATTGCAACTATGGCAAATTCCGTCTTCTGATCAGATAGCCTTGGACTATGTCCTACGATAGTAGATATATGTGCAATACGACGTTTGTCATGCTACTTCCGGGATACCCAGCTACGGAAGTAGCGCAACAAACATAAGGGGAAGATAGGTTAATGAGTCACTTTCCAAAGGAAAAAAAATTAACGTAGTAAAAGTGTCACCATTTTCCAGATTTTGACAATTTTTCTAAAAATACCAAGAAAAAGTTATTAGTATTACTATTAAGTTATTATTATTATTTTTAGAAAATATTGAAAATTATTATTATTATTATTAAGTTATTAGTTATTTCTATTAAAAAATGTAGCAGCTTACTATTTAGATTTTATTTTCATCTGATAAAAGGCCACGGAGTCATATTAAGGTGATATAGCCCCGTTGAAGCTATCGTCGAGTTTTTTGTAGACCGATTAGGTTAGTCCTCCTAGAAACGCTTTCACTGTACATCACTGTAAAATATTGCACAACTGTGTATGCTGACGGGGCATTTTCTGAATAGTGATATTGCATCGAACATATGCCTTTTTGTTGAGGATAAATGTGGGTGACATGCTCTTGACACCTACGGTGCTTGTTTGTCACCTCTAGTATCATAAAAAAATATTACATTAACACAATATTGCATAATATAACGTAGGTATGTTTCAGTGTATGCCGAGGTCTAGAAATTTTCTTTATGTTTGCGTCATTCTATCGGTCGCATGTCGGTGGTTTCGGGTCTGGGTGTGTTGTTAATAGTATGTTGCGTATCTTTAACACTCCGTCTGAACCCATCCTCCGTTCCTATTGCATATATATGGATGGAGACGATTAGTGTCATCTATCTGTCTTTGCCTAAATACGACGCTATAATATATCCTGGGCAGATCATCTCTTAATAACCAGAAGATCCTCGACCGCCGTTGTCGAAATCGAGATGAATTGAATCGAATCATACTTTAATAATGAAAGAAAAAATCTCAGCAAATTATCGTACAAAATTACCTAGAAATATTAGAGCACCACGTTTTCTGGTTTAAAGTTGCAACTCTCAAAGTTTTTATTCCTCCAGTAATAAAAACTTGTGAAAAGTGCTTGAGCCGGCTTTCCATGAAGGAAATATACTTGCTGACCATCTTTTAAGTGGTCCTAGCTACTTTAATATTGACTGAGTCCCTAGTTGGAACATCGGTATGCAGGTAATAATGTTACCTCGGTCTCTGCTTATTTTTTATAATATTAGGTGTTGCAAAGCAAACAAAACAAGCACACAATTCACTTGATGGTCAGTGATGATCGAGGTCCATTTATCCTCCATCTATTCATCCTTAAAAAGATTCGATATGTAACATAGCGTAACCTTAGTTGGCTAAGATGAAATGTCTCGTTCCGTAATTGTTTTCCCGGATCCGTCACCATGCGAAACACAGTAGCGTTATAATGTTTTATCAAAATAAAAGCTTCATGTAATATCCATCTTGCCAATACATGCAAGCTAGGGACCTATGGGAACACGACTACCGTCAATCTGTTACGCTCTCTACGGGTTTTATATTTACAGTAAATAAAAGATAAAATTTAAACCATAATTACTTTGGATATATAAAGTATTTAATAGAACATGTAAAGTGATGTACATATACTTTTATACTTGTTAGTAATACAAATGCTAAGTGTAAGTAACTCGTGATCTTGGTGACGTTTATTAAAATAGATCGATTTTAATTTAAAAAATTGAACATTTTAATTATTCCAAACAAAGATTTATCAATGTAATAATATATTAGTTGATGCCTAATTACGTCATTAAAGAGGAACTTTAGTACTTTGTTAATATCGCATTTGTTTGTGCTAGATTATAGGGGCGCACCAATTAACACTGTTTGCTCACGACTCCAAGACATTTGGGCTGACTGCGTGTTTGTCTAATTAACTGTTTTGTTTATTACTGATAAATACCGCTTATCAACTGTTCGATGTTCAGGGTACGGTGGGTAACAATAATGTGTAAATTTTGACCGTTCTATGCACACAACTGCTCCTACTTTACACACACATTTGGTAGATACACGTTGGGAAGGATCATGTATTCTAAATCAAATTACATGTATCGGTATCCCATCTTAATCTTCTGTTTAATGCAGTTTAACACATCAGTTATCTTGATTCCTTAGCGATGATGGAATGAGTGTCTTTGGACCGCATTGACCATCTACCATAAGGTTTAACTATGTGCTCATTCGTCGATTTAATATTATTAAAGACGGCTACGTCTGCATTGATTGCGTCTAAAGTGCTGGGTTTGAATATGATTTGGAATTATTGGTTTTTGAGTTTGTTTATGGTGTGTTTTATGTATGTATATCATGTTGACGCTGAATCTGAATCTTCTTCCGATCTTATTGTATTACATTGGACTATGGGAAGGGGATCAACAGTGAGCACCCCTGTTTAAACACACACACATACGGCACCATAAAATATTCTGCACAGATGATGTCTTCTGATAATAACCTGAAGGTATCACCGTGATAACTTGGTTATCATAAACTTTTATATTAAATTTGAGTGATACCTCATAAAAAACATACAGACGTATAGAAATAGTTATTTCTTGCGCCGACTTTAATCAATTGGGTCCTTTGTTTAATAAAAGCAAGTTTGTTTTATTTGTCATCAGCACATTTATTTATTAATTATTTTTTTCCCTTATATAATGGTTACAAGGGCGGACTTGAACCCAGCGGCATTGTCTGTTAGTCAACCCTGAGAATAGGAAATATGTTGGTAGGCATAAAAAAAAAAGTTATTTAAATATCATGAGAAAAGTTGAAAAGAACGTCTTGTAAAATATCATCGAGATATAGCATAATATAATGGTAGTGTGATTTGTATGCTGATTTGGAACTTCCCGGTGGCCGTTAACTCTCGGGCGAACAGTGGACTGCAGCCATAAAAAAAAAATATGGCTGGTGGCCATTGTTCGCCAGAGTTCAGAGTTCGACCTTTATCAATAGGTAACCAGCACAAGGGTTCCCGAGAGGTAGCCTCGGCTGCGAACTGAATCGAGGCTGTCCGAGGGGGCCTCGGGGGCTCAGTCAGTTACTTCTGACGGATTAATGAACCGGTGATGCAGTAATAAGTAGCAAGGCTTTCTAGATAAGCGCATACGCATCTTTAATCTTTGTTTAGGATAGATATAGATGTTTATGAGCCGCAGTGATCACTTATCACCAAGATAAATGTGCAATTAACTCTTACCAGTATTAAATATGTTTAGACATTGATGAACTTACGGTGAAACAAATATCATGATCATTTTCAACTTTATCCATATCACTAGAATTATCAAGATATCCAAAAAGAATATGTAAAATAATCTTCAAAATAAACCTCATT
Organism: Teinopalpus imperialis; assembly: GCA_029286865.1. Lineage (NCBI taxonomy): Eukaryota > Metazoa > Arthropoda > Insecta > Lepidoptera > Papilionidae > Teinopalpus > Teinopalpus imperialis. Next base: position 1,785,847 of record JAGSMU010000023.1, on the reverse strand, counting down.
CCTTATAAAATAATTTCAGTTGAAGTCACCATTTTTCGTATTTATATGAAAGCTATTTATTACATTAACTCGAGGTTGTATGCAGTTAATATATCGAGTTCACGTTACGTTAGGGGAATGAGACAAGCATCTACCATTAACTGGAATCCGGTGTCAAATTTCCGACGCTAGGCGGGTCTGTGAACTGTTGAATAGAAATGTGGAAATGTATACGAAAAGGTTTCATAAGTACTAAAAATGTCGACTGACATATGTTAAATTATATGCTGCTTATATTATATGTTGTTTAATATATTTAGGCATTAAATATATGTACATACGCGTTATTTTCTATTATCATGAATATATGTTTGTATTCTATAAACATTAAATTATATGACTTTTCCACTGATCAGCCACTTTTTATAAATATTAATGACGATTGATGTTAAAAAGCAATTACATCTTATTTTTTGTGTACATAATTATTTTGTTTGAATTTTGATTATATTATATTTTATTTTATTCTAATACAATAATATTTAATTAAATAAAATATGAAAAACTTTTTTATCTACACGCAAAATTAGACTATGGAGGGCTAGGAACACGCGGCAAAGGAAACCTTGAATTACCTTGTTATTCCTAAACTGGCTGGATGGACACAAATACAAACAATGGGTGCCAAATGAGCACACAATACAACTAAAGGTAATTAAGGACATCCAGATGGGCTTTCAACAAAGATTCATGACGCACATATCTCCATAGCCTCAAGAACTGATATGGACTGCCTTTTATTACCTGTAATTGAGTGCCTGCTACCTTTCACGCTTCTATCCTTCTCCATCTTTCCCTTTCCCGGAGCAATGGACTCACTCAGCAAAAAAGGAAGAGCAACTTTGCAGCTACATACTAGCTGCAGCGTTGCTTTTACATCGCGTATAATTGCTTGATAGTAAGTTGCACACGAATGTAAGATTATTAACATAAGATTCTGAAAAACGGAAACTAATTAGGTTAAACTAACGCAACACTAGATCGGAAGTATGTCTTCCACTAGAAAGTAAACAGCCAACAGTCCATATATAAAGATCCCATTGCTGGGCTTTGCCTTGAGATGATATTGGAGCAAAGTCGTCCACGCGGATGTGTTTCACACACTTTTATAATAACAATGTCTGGTGTTTAGTGTTCACAAGTTTATTGGCATCTAATCTGGGTGTGTAGGTATATCCCATATCCCAGTAAGACAGAAGAAAAGTTCTTATCTAGTATCAGAACTTTTCTTCTGTCACACTACATTACATCGGTTTAAAGAAGATTAAAGTTTAGTTAGTGTTTGCAGCACTAATATATAAATAAGCAAGAAAAATATAATAAAGCATCTTGTAATATATATATATAAAACACAGCAAGAAGACCCGCTAATAAAAATGATCAAAAACAAAAGAGTAATGATGAAATAATTATAATTACTGTTATGTGTGTTATCTGTAATGTTACTTACGACTAGATGAATTTTGAGATATAGTAGTATAATTAAAACTATTAAATTAGTTAATCCGAGTAAATGAAGATAGTTAATTAAGGCTAAATACATAAGCATCGATTAATTTATATCTCTACACGAATGATGTAATTAAAGCTACGCATTGTAAGTTATATTAAATAAAAATGGCGCTTTGCTGATATAAATAGTAATAGGTAAGTTAAGTAAAATAGGTAAGTTTCTTTTTGTGAGGTTGTTATAAGTAAAATTATAGTATATTAGATAGACTAGAGATTAAATCAGTGCACAATTAAACAAGCAGCTGCCCTGCGTTCGGCTTCACATGTATTCGAAATATTTTTTTACATATATTTCATTCACAGTTGAGGTAATTATAAATCAGCAATAAACTTGCTTTTAATAAATTCATTGGCAATGATAACCGAACTCGGTCTGCTCTTAAATAAAAGCGAGCATCCGGATGCTGTTCCGTAACTGTAATAATTGCTGAAAAATAGCGACAGAAGAGATGATACCTGTTAGTTTCTGCCGACGTTTCTTAAACAAACTCTGTAGGAAAAAGTAGTTGAATATAAAGAGGTTACTTTTATACAAATAATTATATTTTAAATATATTTAATTTGTTTTAATACAAAATTTTACCTTCGCCCTTTAAAATACCCTGGGCCTCCGCCATTTCTCTCCGATAAGGAATGAGTTTACGTTACTCTTACTAAGATCAAATACCTCAAATAATAAGGTCACATAGTAAATAAGGCCATCATTAATACGGTAATCGATCTTTTTCTTTCACCAGTCCTTTAGAAACCCCGAAACACAGCAGGGGTAACGTATTGTTTTACGCTGGTATTGAAATAATATTATGTGCAAAAGTGGACCTTCTCCTGTTGGGTCAGCCTATTCATTCCATAGCTAGTTTTTAATTCGTCGTGGCTCTACCACGAAAAAAAACATACTTAATTTTTGAGAATAGTGGTGCTATAATTACTAACATTCCCGTTAACCACGCCAATAAAGTTTAAATGCTTGTGCTAGAAGATGGTTCACGACGAATCGAATGTCGGGTTCGAACCTACGGCCCCAAATTGACAGAAACTTTAGTCATTGATAAGCTATTGATGCTTTTTACTTAATTTTAATTAATTTTAGCATTAATATTTCTGATTCTATCATGATAAAACCTCGGCAACATGTAATATAAAACTGTCTCGGTTATATTAAAGTTTTATTTTATTAATTTATAGAATGACTATCAAGCAACCTGACAGTAAGCGATTCCAGAGACTCATGAGACTCATACATCGAAATATTTTTTTTAATTAACATGACTTATCAATCTTTATGTTACACATGTAATCTCTTATTTATTTTCATTGATTTGTGTTATTATATAAATTTAGATTAATTTATGATTATATAATTTAATTATTTATCTATATAAACCACTCGAGTCTGAATTGTATTGTAAAATATATGACACGAGTGACCGAGCACTACACGAATACGGGTCCTAATTGTATACTTTACTTTTTAATCAAAATCGCTATAATCTCGTTTTTCTATGTCAGAGTAGACGGAAATAAAAGGCTATTAACATTTCACATGAAACGCTTGAAGTAAGTTGTAAGTTGAAACTCATTGGTAAGTATTAGTATGATTTGAAACATTAAATTTCAGACTTCATCTGGTATTCTAACTGCCTACTGTCCTAAAACCCTTAAACTGCAACTCTGTTATTATTTATCACCTATATGAATTGTATATTTGTTAGTCCATGTTATCTGATTGACAATGAAATCTCTCTAATTTGTTTGTTTGTAACAAAACATTGACGACTTAGTGGAAGCAATTAGACTAAGTGATACTTTATGTTGTTTACAGATCGTTACTCACAGCTTCCTCATTGCAAAATAACAGGTCAATAAATCATAGAATATCTGTTGAAGTATTTGTTATTATTTTTATATGATTAAGTTAATTCTATTCATTTGTATATCTATTAATAGTTCTTTTGTTAATTTATTGAACAAGAACTACAAATTTTGGTAAACAAAAGTTTCTTAGAAAACATTGGAAATTTGGAAAATATTTTATAGCACTCCTATATAATAACTATATTTATTAAAATACTGTAAAGCAACAAACACAACAAAACAAAAATTTACTAGTAATTACTAAAACACGAATTAAATGAAGCGAGTAAGCTTAAGTTTATAACAAACGATCCACAGCTAATATATGATATATTTTTTCTGTAATTTTGCAATAAGGAAGCTGTAAGTTCTTTGAGAATTACTCTTTTTATCACCATTCTATTCAATGACCACATGCGTTGTCACCCTTGAGAACTAAAATGAAATGCCTCGTTACCAGTAGCTAGGTGTCCGGTTTCCTAAACGCACCGTATGAAACACAGGAGCGCTATGGATCTATTTCAGGCAGGTATAGCTGAAGTGCGGCCCTACTCTTTCCATTTCAGTCTTTAAAAACTTAGCATGTTATCTTAAAATGAATGAAAAGTAAAAATGCTCAAAGAATGGGTATTACTAGTTTCGTATAATTGCAGAGACTTCGTGATCTTAATTACAGTGATGTTTGGTTATTTAAAGTTAGCAAGTTATTAATGATGGCCTCATTAATAAGATAATAACTTAACTACGATTCAAAAAAACCGCGATGGTTAGACAATATCATACTTAAATGAAACAGTGGTTCACCGCTATGAACTAAATGTAAGTAGCTACGAGAAAATGATAAAATAATTTCGCCGATAAAACTAACCAACAAAGAAACAAGATTCAAAGCTTCACACAAGTACACATTCCAGCTAACTCACTTACGATTATTCCATATTTTTATCTTTCCGAGCTGCGGTATTATTAGCGACGGTTCGCGGCGTGAGGCTCTGTGCGAGGGGGTCGGGTGAGGGAGTGGGGGAGATACGAGTAGGGGGGAGGCAGTGCGCGCGCAGTGCAGGAGGGTCCTGCTGAGCCACGCCCCCAAGCGCCCATGGCCGGTAAGTGGAGGGGAGCCCGGGCCCCGTCCTCTATTTACTCTTTCAATCAGTGCGAGTGTTTGCCCCTGGCCGGCGTGCACGCGCGGGTGATGCGCTAGCCATGATCTCGCAGAAGCTATCGTACGGCGACGTGCCGACGTCCGCGTCGCTGTCTTCCCTGTCACCGGGCCTCGCGCCACCCTACGTTAACGGGATGGGCTGCATGCCAGCTCAGCCGTACCCCAACATATACTCCAACAACATGGTCGCCGGCGGCTCCTGCATGGGCTCCCCAGGCGTGGGCTACTCACCGCCCAGCACCATGGCCTCCTGTATGGGCGGCGGGGGTGCTGTGCCCTACGGAGCCCTGCCTCGTGAACAGGAGGCCGCCTCTCCCACATCAGCTCTGCAACGCGCACGAAACGACAAAACCTACCGCCGTTCCTACACGCACGCCAAGCCGCCATATTCGTATATATCTTTGATTACTATGGCCATCCAGAACAATCCGTCGCGAATGCTCACTCTTTCAGAGATCTACCAATTCATCATGGACTTATTCCCCTTCTATAGGCAGAACCAACAGCGCTGGCAGAACTCGATAAGGCACTCGTTATCGTTCAACGACTGTTTTGTGAAAGTGCCGCGCACTCCCGACAAACCCGGCAAGGGCTCCTTCTGGACTTTGCATCCAGACAGCGGGAACATGTTCGAAAACGGCTGCTTCTTACGGCGACAAAAACGATTCAAAGATGAGAAGAAAGAATCGATAAGACAAGCGCAGAAGCAGGCTCACACGCACGGGCACCACAGTTCGGGTCACGAGAAGAGAAGCGACCACGGGCATGATAAGCCAGCCGGTGGTGCTGGCGAAGAAAAGGAGATGAGGGATGATTTGCTAGCGCAGCTTCATGCAGCACCCGAACTATGCCTTCCTGAACACACGCCATTAGCGTTGGAGCATTATGCACAGTTAAAACAGGAGCCGACTGGCTACGCGCCGGCGCCCCATCCATTCAGTATCACACGGCTGCTGCCTGGCGCTGATACGAAGACTGATCTTAAGATGTACGACGTGAATTACGGATATGGGCACGCACCAGCTGACAATTACTACCAGTCCCCGCTGTATCATCACCACGCCCATGCCCATTCGCAGCCGCCCTTGTGACAGTATCCGTTGGCATAGGCGCCTGCCGTCCTATGGCCGCGCCGGGGGTAAGTCCACCGGCGAAAAGAAAGCGATAATCTCAGACCCTTTGGACTCAATGTGAGCGTGACCTGTGTTCTTGTGATATCACGACTATGTAAGCCGGGGCATTGTACAGATATTGGATATTGTGTAAATACTTTTGATGATTTTTTCAAAGTCCGTTTTGTGCATTCTCTTAGTAGGTATGTCTGCACACTGGGCGCGCCCCGGACGGCGGCGGCGCGATAGGCCTAAACTATTTCTAGGACTTTTGGAAGTGTTCTTCGTAGCCCTCTTTAATAGCTCCTAGTATACCAACCCTTAGTAGAATATCTAATTTATTTAATAAAAACCAAACTCACATTTTTACCTTCTAGTATCCGTTGATTATTATATTGTTTAGATGAGAAACTCTTTGCCATAACTATCCAAAACAAAAGCTTGTATATGATATAATCGTAGCCGTAATACGATCAATACGATACGGTTATCGGCTACTTTATCTATTGATGTTCAGATAAGTTATTTGTTAGAGCGCGTTGAAATCTTTTGTTGACAAGAAATCAAACATCGATTGTATTAGTGTTACCCTGTTCTTAATATTAGTCCTCATTATATGAATCTCTGAAAACAAAATATCTGAACAATAAGCAATATTTTATTTATTTAATAATTAAAAAATAGAGAAAACTCAGAATTCTAAAATATATATAATAATTATATTATAAAATATAAAATATATTATATTTTATAATATAATACAATAATTTTTGAACTAATAATAAATAAAAATCAAATAATTGAACTAATATTTGTGCTTCCATAACATTTGAATAACAAAAACAATAAATGAAAACATCATTGTCCTATAAAATGCATTGCTAACTGAGATGTCGTAAACTGAAAAATTCCTATGAGAACATAAACAATTTTTAAAAATATAGGGTTGGTATACTTATGAGCGTAAAGGGTATCTATCGTTTTATCGGACCGTCTAACAGTGCAATGTTGTTTGTGTATAACAAATATGTAAAATATATATAATTAATTATTTAGATAGGCGAAATGGAATTATAGTTCTGTCGACCATCGCATTTAGGCATAGTTAACTTTTGTATATATAGAGTTTAAGATACATTTAATGAATTATAAGTACATGGTGTTTGGTGTAAGATAGGTTCCTATCTACGCTTCCGCACATTCCATTTAAATATATATTTATATGCAAGTTTCAATTTAGCATTTTTAAAGTTTCAGTGTTGTTTGGTGGGCGTGCGACCTTAGTGACGGTGTTATGTGTACTCCATAATTTTATTGTACTCTTAAATTAATTGCTTCACTAACAAATACGATGAAGACTTAACATATTTGTCCTCTATTTTAGTGTCAGTGAACTTTTTTAATATAACAGAATCATGAAATTTTTGTTTGTTTAAAAAACTTTGTATGTTTAAAAAAACGTTTACGGTAAATGGACGCGTTAAGATTCGACTAATACTTTTAGGATGCATTATGCATTTATTTAAATATATTCATAACATATTTTTCGTAGAGATTATCTTGTTGATTTAAATATCCTACGAATAAATATTGCTATAGAAAATGATGATTTCCGCACGCTTACCAAAATATTTAATGTGTTTTATTTAAGAATATATGCTAAATTTATTCTTGTAGTTATAAATACATATTAATGTCGTATAACTCGAATCTAGATAGGATACTTATATATCATCTGTTAGTTACAGAGTTAATAAAATTAAGTATTTACAAAAAATCTAATAAGTGTTTTCTTTATTTACTTACGATTGCAAAGATTATTCTAACATTTACAATTATTTAAAACAATTGAATTTTATAGTCGTCTACCATAAAAATTTCATTTAAAATTAAATTAGTAGTTTATTTTTCTCGTTTATCGTAACCGTAGTATTTCACTACACATATAAACACATATAGAACTTAAGTTATCGTAAAGCTAGTTAGTAAAACCTTACACATCCTCACTGAATTATTAATTATTAATTGTTACGTTTTTAACAAAACGATTCATAATGCTAAGACCCAATAAACAATAAGAACACGCGTTCATAAACAAAAGAAATTTTTATTTGCTTAACAATGAACTACGTTTTAAAGGATTTGTCTAAGCCAAAGTGTATTTAACCCTTTCTCAATAACAATGTGCAGTCCTATCTGCCGGCGCTAGCCACAAAAATTAAAAAATAATTCAAAATTGCTTATCTGTGCAACTTTTACTGCCGGACGTTTTCACTTTTGTCGGCTTCGTGTTGCGTAAGAGACGGCGGCACCGAAGGTTTATCTCGAAGCTGTTCACTCATAAAACTATAAAATAACACAAAAGGGTTAACACGTGGACCGGGGCGTTAATTTGTTGAAAGAAATCAGCACTGTTGTGAAGTAGAAATAAGGTTTTGGGTGACACTTGTATGTGCTTTTATAAGGTGTTGGCACTCGAATGGATTTTTTTTAAAATAAAGCCCAAGTATGTTACAATATTAATCTGTTTTACACGTATTACTCCTTCATCTGAACAAAAGGAAAAAACATTAAGCTGATTCCATTTGACAGGTGAATTATGAATTTTTTTTCGTCCCTATTATCATACTTTTTTTTCCAATTTGGTTTAAGCAAAAAAAAAGTTAATTACTAGCATATCTTATCAATATCTTTGATTTAATTCGGTAAAATTCAAACGCAACTGGAATTCTTTATTGCTCATTAGTGTCTATTTAGGTCTTAAAGTTGACGTATTAAATACCAGAACTCTGTTAGGCACAACACTATACCTATATATATAAAATACATGTAATAAAAATATTATAAAATACAAAATATAAATCGGAAATAACCTTATAAATTATTATTGGAAATAATATTTAGCATACACAAAAGGTTGTTATTTTATCTCATTGCAATACGACCATACGACAATTCTCATAATTAAGTGAAAATTATATTTCTAAGTAATCAGGTAATCACAAACTGTACTGTGCTCAGGAATTACATGATCTAATTCCCCCATCGCCGTTCCACCATCGGACTTCACTTTCGCACTGCTGGATTTCATCCTTTTGTTGATAGCATCCCTCAAACCCGAACGAAGCGCTTCGCTTCGTCTTTCATTATTCGTACAGCTGGAATAGTTTGCCCGCGTCTGTCTTTCCCTCCGATTACAATGTGGGTGATTTCAAGAATGGAGTGAATATGCATTTACTGAGCTTGTGCGCCTTACCATCCAGGACTGCATTTCCGCTTAACATCAAGTGATATCGTGGTCAAGCACTTGCTTCGAAAGTATAAAAAAAAAAGTTATACATTCTTCAAAGTTTTTACATTACAAATATCGTAAATAAATTGATTTACTCATTAATAATGAAGTGGTGTCGTGTTTTTGCTTTGTTCTTGAACAACCACATTAATCTCAAGTTACATACATGTCCCCAATGCCACATCCATATCTGTATTTCGATTAATAAACATTTCGAATATTGCAAATTTTTTAACAAAATTTGAAATGTTTAAAATCTTAGTCAACGAATACCGTTCATTATAACAAACACGAATAGGATACGGAATGTCAAAGTATTACTTGTAAGGCAAAGGTTTTTATTGAATAATATATTTTTTGTTTTGTATGCTATATATATTAACTTAGTACCTACCAAATCAGTAAAACAAATTTATTTATATTTCAAAGGTTTATTAAACTGTATAGACACATGTAAATTTTGATTTTTATTTTCATCTACTCCATCTACACACACTGTCACATCTACTTCCAGCCTACTTTCTTGTTGGGGGATGTTTTGAATATACAATCTAGTAGATAGCATAGATTAGACCATTATCTTAGTTCCTCTACTCTTTATTGTGCAGTACAAATATTAATATTATTCAATTTATCATTCCTTTTACTTATTGATAACTTTTTGTAAACCTTCCGTCATTGTAGTGTCTTGTTAACTTGAAAATCTCAGACTCCATACCTACACTACACTAATATTGCATACCTCTAGGACTAGAAGATTTCAATCTTGCAGAATATATGTGCCTATAAGCATGTACATGTGCATGTATTGTCTTGATTACTTAAGTATTAGCTAAATGCAGTGTCAATTAACTCATCTTTAGTTTTTCGAAATTTTTATTATCATATTATACCTTATTGTACACCACATAAATAAAATAAAAACAAATCACAAAAAGGAAATAGAAATAATATTACTAAGTAGCGAGGCGGTCTTAATTCTAAAAAGAGATCTTTCCAGACAACCTTCAGACGTAGGAATAATTGAGTTAAATATGTTAATAAATTATTGCAAACCTAAACAACATAATCGAACTAACGAACGAATGAATCCCACATGCAAATTATATATATATATATATATATATATATATATATATATAAGAATTAAATCTAAGCATGTAAGTACGCTAACGCAGAGTGACCTAATCATATCTACATATATACAATATAACACATTGTAGATATATAAATATGTCTAATAGTATATGCTCGAGTAACAAGATATATGTACATGTATTTGGGCTGCAATGATCTATCACTAAGCAGAACTGTATGAACGTTTCGGAAATTACGAGACGTCAGTTTTGCGCTCGCTATTGTTGAACTTTTCATGACTGTCCATATTTTGTCAGTTCTTGATAACAAAATGAGTTAAAAAGTTAAAAATAAAATCACTAATCACCGTGAGGCTGATATATTAAGCGATGACATCAGTTAATGCGAAACATTTACCTTATTCATCTTAACTAGAAAGAAAAACTACATATATTAAAACTATTCAATTCAATCGTTTATCCATTTGCTGAACTTTAATTGCTGGTTCTTTTGGTTTATCAAAATACCAAATTATGCTTTCACAATTTAATAGAGAATTTAGAAATATTTGAACTCAATTTATTTTAACTCCACAAATCAATATGCACTTTTTCCAACTTCGTACATTTTTTCCTACAGTTTCGAAGTCGGCACTCCGCGGGTGGTTTACAACACAGTCATAAAACTAACCACTCCGTCGCTAACACACTGTCGATTTCTACGCACGAGGAATGAATGACGCATTTTCATTGTGAGACGTTACGTTCGATAATAATTTTGAATTGTAAAAAATAATTATTACTTGTTTTGGTAATATATGCATGAAATTATTTCTTGGACTAAGTAATTAAAATAGGTGTTATTTTACAGCATAAATATGTTCATACCGTTCATATAGAATAGAATAAGATACATAGAATTCCTATATTAGATAGCGAATTCCTTGAAGTTGTTATTAATTATATCTATAGTACTATGATGTTTATGGTTATTATTCTTAACAATTTTTTTACTCTTGTCGTTTCATCGCTTATCTTGCTTGTACAACTACTTAATAGATTACGCTAAGAAACAAATTTAGACTACGTATTTACACAAACGCAGGCTAAGGCCTAGATCGATATATAGGTATACTTTCTTAGGTTTATTTTCTTAGGATTGCGTATGAGGAAAACGGAAACCGTCCATGCACATTCGAAGTAGCAAGACGTACACAAGTTTTTTTTATATACTTAATCTGCTATGTCAGCGGGATGGCGAAAAGGTGACGGCATTTTCGCAGTCCCGCCTTTACACATCTAGGTACATAGTTTACTGTTCTACGTAGAACTTACGTTTTTGTGTACAAATATAAAGCTTATTTTCTACCGCTTCTTTTTCTAATGACAAGTTAGAATATAATTCTGATAATGTCACAACATGTCAGTCTGACAGCTATGACAGAGCTGTAACAACAATGACAATGAGGTATGTTTTGTAAATAAAAGTGAACAGGACGTGACGTTAGTTATTGTAATTTGATAGTCATATGTCTGAACTATCTAGGAACAAATTGGACATGTAATACAATGTTTGTAAGGTTTTATCTTTTTTTTCTTTGATTTGATCCACGTCTGATGGCAAGATAAAACCAGATCCACAAAGCCTCTGGCAGGAACTGGTAGCGTAAAGCTGAGGAATGTGTTTAATGGTGTCCCTTGTGGGACATCTATTTCGAGAGGTGGAGAGTGCTGCCACTTATGATGTTTCATGTCACCAAATGTTTCTGATTAAGAGTTTCATAAATAGATTAGAAATAATAAAGCAAAACGTTTTAAGGTTTGTTTCAGTTGGGTTTCAATTAGTATTTCATACAATAGGTAATACTTTTTTTTATATATGTTTATGTATGTTTTGTAAATTTTAATTATAACGATATCTTTGTAGAAAATAAAATCAAAAACTAAATTAATAAATTATGTAAGAAAAAGCAAATTACTCAAAAAATAAACGGATATTAAAGAATTAAGCACATCACAATTATACTTTATTTTAGTTCTGATAATGGAAACGTTTACAAAAGTGTGTGGGCGATTCTTTTATTTATTAATTTATTGATTTTGTATGCCATTCAGCTTGTTACCCAGCGAGCTACCGGGCTTGGTCCTCTTCTCTAAGCACATTGGTAACAACCATTCAATCTTTCAAGTCATCAAATTTCTACACCAACTTATATTTGCCTTCAAATTATTTTTATATTATATGGTCACATCTTTATTACATGTCTATAAGTGTTATTTTATGTGTTGATTTGATTTACTGGGTCGTAAGGACTGCGAGGTTCATTTATAAGTTTTATAGTGAATCACTTGACATTTCTTAGTTTTTTTTGGTTGTCCGCATTCGATTCTGTTTTCGTTTTGTTGTAATATTTTTTTTTATATTCAACTGCGTGTGATATTATGTCAGCGAAGCTTCGTGTCGACCTTAGCGTTTTGTACTGTGATAATAAAAATAAAACACTTTCATTGTAACGATGTAACGGTTTTGTGATTCTTTTGCCGGATTATATTTGTTATGAGTGTATTTATGAAGATATGAAAAAGATCCAACATAATATTATTTATAGATAATAAATGCTAATGTGGAAAGTATTAAATTGAATAAAAATTAAATTAGGTAATTATTGTATTCATTATCAAATTATGTAGAATATTAAGCTAAAAAATAGTTTTCAGTGTTTACTAAACTTTTAATCAATTAATGTATTGTTTGTAATTTACGTCAACATAGTTAGTATTTAATAAATCGGTAACGTAAACAAATTAGAACTTCTATTTTATTTTAGCTTTGGTTTGGTAATTCATCGGTCTTCTTTTTAGCCATAAGATCATAAGAGAAGCTTCTCATTCTACTACAGGATATAAGCAATAAGGTGCCGCTGCAATTTTTCAAAAAAAAATTGACTGCATGCGTATCTTGTAATGTACTATAGCCAACCCATTTTAAACTGAGTCGTCGGACAATAAATGTCACTGACAGTAGGAATGTGCACGCAATGCAACCCGTTATCGATACGCTTTACGATTACGATCTATACAGTTTCTCTATGATTACGTCGAAACAAACATTTTATCTTAAAAATTAAAAACTTTTATTTTCAGATAGCGAAAAATTATTCCTATTAATACTTAACATAATTTAGCATATCGATCGTACCTATCTCCTAATCGATATGCACCTCTACAATTTTTACGCTCATCACTACACCAAGACCTGTAAGCGCGAGTGAGACAGACAGATAAATATGATTTATGACCCGAAGCCTCAGTTCATAATGCGTCGACTATAGTCATCACTAGTCAAATACTTTTTTTATGCTGCGACCAGACTCCAATACGTAGATGTAGTTAGATGGATGGTGAGTAGATGAATATTCTGTCATACGTCGATTGCTGAAGGTTGGTGGAGGGTAGGGTGTTAACGTCCGGGTAAAATGGCATTTAGAAAAATTATGTGTAAATATTATAAACTCGTAATGTATATATCAGATTAATTATTCAGTACTGGTGATGTTAATAATTAAATAACTATTGGAATCGTGCTCTTAATTTGAGCCTTGAAATTCCCCTTTACTGGAGGAGAAAGCGTATACCTCCACGTTAGCGAAGATATTTTTGGACTATACTAGCACTGTAGTTGTATCATATTTTGCACAGGAAGTATCCGTTGTAATTTCTGTTTATTTTAATGTCAGTCTCAAAACCGTATCTGTAGTTAACAACAAGAAACAAACCCATCATCTGCATTGCATATATTTTACATTAGTTGACAATAAGTGACAACGTATTTAGCGTCTGATATAATTTGAATGAAAGACATTTAATATTATCTTGTCTTCGGTTTGATTAGATACTTATGATAAGTAGATGTGTACCATCGTACGGTGATTGAGCTACGATCCCGCTAGAGGCTAACTACTGTACCAGCTGTCAATCAGTTTTCTCCCGCATAATTACGTACAAGAAAATACTACAAACACAACACAATTCATGTTTGATGATTAAATGCTTATTTAATTTTGTTTTTTTTAATACATTGAGAATAACAGATACAGTTCACCCGATGATAAGTGATTCGTGTGGCCAATGACATCTACATTCATCCGCGACAAGAATCATGATGCAGGTGCGTTGTCACCCTTGAGGACTGAAATGGAATGCCTCGTCACCAGTAATAAAAAGCTCCGGATCCCTAAAATCATCATACGAAACGCAGCAGCATTATGCTGCTATTTTACGCTGGTATTCTGTGAATGCGTGGTCCTACCCAGTCGAGCTGACCCATTCATTCTACAGCTAGTAACAAACTGCAGTATAGCTCCACCACTGTTATATTTCTTATAACCATAATTTAGGAAGAGATGATTATAAACAATCTTATTCATTGCTGTATTAAATTAATAAGGCAATTTAGTGAAACAAAAAACAAGGAAGACAGAAGTTTAAAGAAATGGATGTAAATTCTTCTAAGGATCTACGTATAGGGATTACGAATATTAGAGATTACGTCCCTACTATCAATTTCGTGAGTGAAATCTTTAGGCGTGTCGGTCCTGAGGAGGGTGGGCGGAGGGAAGACAGCGACGTAAAATTGAAAACTATTTATTGAACAAACACAATCCATCAACGGGACGGCACTTAGCCGTATTGCCGGAATGAATACTGCCCCTGCTCTGAGCCTTGTTACTTGGATTTGCACATTTGCTTATCTCTATATGGTTATATATATATATATATATATATATATATATATATATACCATGTATATATATATATATATATATATATATATATATACATGGTTCATATGTAACAACTGAGTTAGCAAGGCGGTGATTAAGGAAATAATTTACAGTATCATATATAATGTATTCTATAGGTATATTATATTACAACAAAAAATTTAACCGAAAGCAAATTATTGATAACTGTAGACCATCAGTTCCATGAACGAGCGTATGTTTTATAATTCTTCTGCAGTAAACATTTATGTCGAAAAATCGTCGACATCTAAGACTTTTACAACTTGAGGAATTCATCTCTGTATTTCATTTTAAGGTAAGTATGATGTGAAGTTGTAATAAAGGCATTAGTATTCACGGTTGATATTGGTTAAGGTATCAGGAAATGATTTATACTGGCTATAAGTGTATGATTGACATATCACTATATGTACCATATGTAAATGTTGTATTGTCTGCAATTGGTCACTATTGTTCATATAGATAGACATATTGTTCAAATATATAGAGAGATTTTGTTAAGTGGTAGAACCACGATGCAGTTTGTTTCTAGATGCGAAATGAACACGCTCTTATTGAATGCCAGCGTAAAATAACAGCATAATGTCGCTGTGTTTCGACTGATGATAGTCGGGATCCAGAGATCCTTATCACTAGTGTTGAGGCATTCCATCTTAGTCTTCATCCTTATCGGAAATTGATGTAGGTGTCATGGGGCACAGGAATCACTTACCATCAGGTGAACTGTGGGCTCGTTTGTCACACACAATGCAATAAAAAGGGATAACACTATTATAACTAAAAAATCTTATTATTATTAATATAATTTATCGGCGTTACAGTCTCTTTGTATTAAAATAATGTATCAAAAAAAATCTTAAATAAAATTACCAGCGTCAGTTAATTATTTAACCCCATAATTAATTTAGCTTATAATTTGGTCTAATCGGCTTCGGAAAGTTACAAGATACATAAAGTTAGCATAGCCAGTTTTCGTATGGCGAGTAAAGGTAACTAGTAGATTCCTTATTTATAGCAACACTTAAACACACAATTGTACTGTAAGATTTTGTTAAATTGTCGGTATTTTGTATTAACAATGATGACGGGTGCGTTCATATGGACTATGAAGATTGGTACTACACAAATAGAACTACTCTTGTACAAACAACCGACATATTTATATACATATAGTGTTTATATAACTTGGATGTGGATGTATATTGGCCCGCAAGAGTGAGTACCATCATATTAACTGTATGAACTTGTAAGTCTCATTCCGTAGCGTGATTATTATAAGAGACGAAAAAGAAAAATCGTAATTTTCTATTGTTTATCACATTAAATAAAATAGAAATTCTGGCACTGCAGTTTGAAATGTCGTCCATCCATCTGAAAAGCGTGAAGCGTGACATTTGTGAAATAAAAAGTTCTACGTGATTTTTTGATCATTTTTGTGCAAAGGTCGAATTTATTGATGCTCAGTTATATTATAAATACAGAACATATTTATAACGATAACACGTGTTTATTTAATAATAGAAAATCGTGGATAATACTAATATAATCTTTGTAGAGATCAAATTAAAAAGTATATAATCAAAGTAGATGCAAAATATTCAAACTCAAGTATTATTTGAGTATCACTCCAACGTGTTTATTCTACATCCAGTTAAATCAAAGAGATAAGTTTTAAGTTTAAGTAACAACTGATACTAATAGTAAATTCACTCTGTTATGTTCAGTTAAATTTATATTTATGTAGACTGCATCCACAATAATTCGTTTTAATTATCACAGGATCCAAAGCGTAGAATTGTTTGTAGCATTTACTCATCTCTTTACAGTACCGCTTCTCAGTGCATCGACCCCGCCGCGGCCATTTTGTAGTCCTCTAATTATTACATCATGGACGGCGTTAATAACTATAAACGTTTAGGTATTTCTGTGTTATAAGAGATGCCAGAAACGAATATATAATAGCGTTCGTTTATTAATAAAAAAAATATATATTTTATTATTCTGTGCATATTCTGTTAGTTGCTAAGACGAAGGATTCGTGATTAAACAGAATGGTAGTTAGAAGCTTCTGTGAAAAAGTTTAGAATTTTCGTATTCTGAAACATTTTCTAGTTGTTACGATATAACAAACAACAACTTTACAAGATATGTTATATTGCAATAAGCTCTCGAGCAAATACAAATGCGGGAATTCGGTACTCTTCTCTATTTAGATGAAATGTATATGCATTTAGATCGGAAGAAAGTTCCGATACAGTGTCAGGGACTAGGACGCACAAACCGCTCAGACCCGAAAACCAGTAAATTGTAATTCCTTAAATATTATTCTGTCGATATTGATTTTCTCTATTAAGGAACTAAACTACTAACCCTAGATTATTTTTCACAAAAACAAACGGTTTTGATAACTCTACTATTCGCAGTAGAGTTGAATAGAGTTTTTATATTAGTAGTTTCTTATTTATTAATAATTTAAAACCATGCTACTTGTTTATGTGAAAAACATATTTTTTTTACTTCCACACTATTATTAAATTGTCATCATCAACATTATCATCAGCCTCTGTTCACTGCTGGACATAGGCCTCTTCCATGCCACTAAGTTAGGTCTTCAGCTATTCTCCTCCAGTCTCTTCAGATTATCATCGCCACACCTGCCTACAGGGCGCACTACACTACGTTTGCCGATTCGTAGTCACCAGGGTTACTCAAAGTCAACGATTCGACTTTTGGACCTGACGTCTGTAATTTGGGAACTGTCTATTATAATTATTGTTGATTTAAATCATCTACATGATTCCATTACTGAGAAAAACGCCTATGACTGACAGTCAGACATTGATGTGATTCCATTACTTTCAATTTTTCAGTAGACCTGACAAAGTAACAACAATATTGCGATAGTGACATGCATATAGTACGTATACCGTACAAAATATTAAACGGACAAACGGACAAAATATTTTTTCGCTTTTGTCTACGTATGCGATTTTTCGCCATGCCCCATAGATCAGGCAATTATCAACTTGAGTTAGAATCAAGTTATATCAAATTATCTTATATAAGTGAACTTTTTTCTCCTAATTTATATTATAATTTTGAATAGTTTAATAAGACATACTGATATCATACTCTGTCCCATAAGGGGATATGCTGATACCAATTCTAAACTTTATATAAACTCAAACCTGATATTAATTAGTACATTATTATTAAGTAGATTTCATACATAAATGAACCTATTTTTAACAAATATGTAATAATGTTTTTTAACTTTATTTACTTTCCATCTGACTAGGTCACAGTGAGTTCTTTCACCCTTGAATACGGCACTATATTATATACTGTTCAGTTGTTATTTGAAACAACCAGAAGATATAGCCGCATTCCCGTTCAGTTTTTATGTGTAGCTGTTCATTGAAATAAGTACGCCTTATCGATGGTTGATTGTCGTTTCGGCAATCTTTTCAATTGAACTATCGATTTAAACACAATATTTGTACTACTGATTAGTGTTGATTAAACATCTACTCGAAATGTAGCGAATCATCAAAACAAAGCCCATTTTCATGGATGGTCAATATCGGAATTTGAATCGATAACCTTGTATAAATAAACATTAGTGATTAATATTTTTTTAAGGTGGAAACCTCACTTCTGCATATTTCTGTGCGTACGTGTACGTTATTATTGTATAAGAAACTTATCTAACGGTACAGTCCGTAGGAAGTGACAAGAATTTGGGTACAGTACAATTCATAAACAAATGGTTTTATTCATTTATTTTATTTTTAATTTGCTTATTTTTAAAAGTAGATTTTCTAATAATGAAATTTTAATGTCTACCGTAAGATTTTTTGAAATTGTAACATTAACAAGGATTGTTTAATAAAAATGAAAATTAACTTTACGAACTTCAGTTACTCCTTAGCATACTGTGTTTACCTTAGTTCCATACTGTGGGGCGTCCTATTTATGTGTACTGAAAAGATTGGATTAAATTGCCTATGTTATTCTTTCCGTTGTCCTTAGTATTTGAAAAAATCAGTAACAAACAATTATATTCTATATATAACTAATTTCACAATATAAAACGGTGGTAGAGTTACACTGCAGTTTGTTTCTAGCTGCAGAATTAATGAGTCAGCTCAAGCAAGGTAGGATCACGCCCTTACAGAATACCAGCGTAAAATAGCAGCATAATGCTTCGTGTGTTTCGTCTGGTGAGTGCAGGAGACCTTTATTTACTTTATTACTAGTAGTAACGAGACATTTCATGTCAGTCCTCAAGGGTATGCATTATGATTCCTTGTAAAGGATGAATGTAGATGTCATGGGCTGCAGGAATCACTCACCATCAGGTGAACCTCGTTTGTTACTCTTAATGTAATAAAAAAATATAGCAAAGAAGAGCATGTGCAAATCAGTACACCTGACAGAAGTGAAAATACTTAACCGCTCAACACTACAATTCCTAAGTATGCTCGTTTAGTTTCTAAGTTAAAAAAATAATAGTGAAGGATAAAACGACAGATGAGAAAGATGAGAACAAAATAGACGAAAGATGAGAAATTGGACCAACAACGTATATAGCATAGATATAACTATCTCTTTTTCTCCTTCGGCCTAAGTACTTATTTTCCGTTAGAAACGTTACATATAGAAACGTTGCACTCAATTACAACTTTGACATTTACTCTAATCCCTCTATAAGAGATTTTGCTTTATTGAACTTAATAAATAATTATAAATCATCCGTAAAGCAAGTACAAACCCAGGACTCGCAAGGCAATAGTCAGGTAACTGTTACACCATGGGGCCGTCATCATTCAATTGTTATACCGAGGGGTAGTGCAATATTCAAGGGTAGTACAACACAATGAAGCGTCAATAACCTAATGGTTTAAGGTACGTTCTGAGTAACTTAAGGTTTGAATCCACCATTAGACTTTTGTCGTGAACCATCTCCTAGTACAAGCATTTTCAGCTTAGTTGGAGTGGTTAACCGGAATATTAGTAGTAAATAGCATTACTTTATTTAAAAAAAATACAGAATGGCAGTGACGAAAATCATCTGGCATAGAATTAATTTATGAATAACGATACTAATGGACCCGTAGTGTTTATTAGCATGAGATAAAAAATACGATATAAAAAAAATCAAGCCATCTACCGTTTGATATATCATTACATCACTAAAGTTGAACCAATTCAATTTGAACCACATTCGCTTTTTATCGCGCACATAGTATTTGCTCACTGTCGTATCAGTGCGGGGTCAGTATCGATTGACGCATCAGTTATCGAATAGTCGATATTTTTGTTTGCACAGCCCCATCAATGAGAGAGTCTCGAGTATCTTGCGTATTTAAGCAATAACTTGTTTGATAATGCTTTACAGTGCTTGCTCTGTGATTAGTCCCGCCTAGATTGCGATTGTGATTTTTTTTTGTTTTATCTATTAGTGCCTGATTAAGGTTCATTTACGGCATGTTACTTGGTTATTTGTTTTTTTTATTTATTTTAAGTACTAATGTTTTTTTATCGTGTTTGTCACAAGCGATTGGTAAGACGTTATATAAATACATCGTTCATGTAATAGTTGTATTTCTTGATATTGAACGTAAAATGTTTGCGTCAATGTACCAAATTCGATACTATAGTCTAATATATCTCTAAAAATTTGATAATTCACCAAATAATTATTATATTATTCATGGTAAGTATTGGCTGCGTCAACGAAGATTCACCCTTGAGGATTGAGATGGAATGTCTCGTTACATGTAATTGGGTCTTGGAATTCTAACATGCACAGACACAGAAAAGCAGTATTTCACTGGGTTCACTTCACTAGCTGAATATCGTGATTAAATTCATCGGCTTTAACGAGGCTTTTATTTGTAATATGTGCTCATTTTGTTTATATAACAATTCCGATTAAGTCCATAAATGCTATTTCTATTTTAAAAAATGATTTTAGAAAGTCTTTTTTTAGAATTGGTGGCAAACGGACAAGCAGATCACCTGATGTTAAGTAATCACCGCTGCCCATTAACACTCGTAACACCAGTGGAGTCGCAGATGGGCTGCCGGCCTTCAAGAAAGGTGTAAGATAGAGGTTCTTGACTTGCACTGTATATGTTTGAAAGAACTAACATTTTTTCAGTCTACTAAACTAAACTAATATTTTATTAAACACAGTAAGAAATTGGCTATGGCTGTATTCGAAGAAATAAATCCAATTAAATGGTTAATTACGTATAATAAGCTGAAAAACAAAACATGTTCTCCCCTCAGATTATCCCATACGATCCGACCTAATCGAACCACACATAAAGAGAAATCCGAAACAAGTGGTATCTCCTTTCCCACAGTCGAAGCCGACCACTTAAGGCCGTATTTGGGCTGGATATGTAATAAAATACTAACCTACGGCGATGTAATATAAAAGGCGATCGCATTAGCTAAAGGAGCTATTATTAAAAAGTATCGAATTTCTGAACACAGCGCGTCTATGCGGCGGCCAATCAGCTTCTCCTGTCAACGGTACCGCCAATCGGAGGCGGCCATCTTTCTTTTTTATTGTGGATCGAGTTAATGGATTGTTCTTCATTTTGATTTATATGTTGTTTTTGTTTCTTTTTTGTTGCGTTGCTGTTTTAATGATTGCTCCTGTGTAAAGCATGATTAGGCTAGATATAAAGACTAGTTATAAATAGCAAAAACGATGTATTTTTTTATTTACTTTGGTTTGTTTTTGTATTACCTAGTTTGTTATAAGACCAGTTTGCTAAGAGCAATGAAACCCTTTTTTTGATTAAATCTAGTTTAAGTTTAGTGGAATAGTGTTATAGTATGTGCCAAAGTATAGTTTTATATATAATATTATAATAATGGTAGTTACGTTTACAAATTTAAAAAACAAAAATTGTTCTTAGTTAACTCTGCTACAAACTGCTTAGTTGTAATCCTCAGTGTCCATGTGCATGATATGCTCCCAGTTGTGGGGAATCATTGATAATAAAACTTAGAAGAGACATTAGAAGGAAACCTTTTTAAAGTTAAAAATATAAAAGAAATGGAATTTTCAGACATGGTGGACCTCTAAATAAGTTTCCTTCTAATATCTCTTACATTAGAATGAAACCTTTTTAGAGTTCCACCACGTCTGAAAATTACATTACTTTTATATTTAGAGGGAAGGTGGTATATTTTAAGTGTCCCGTGGAGGTTTAATGTATTATAATAATCTAGAAGTATGTATATATAAAAAAAGTTAAAAGCTTTCAGACAATGGGAGGTAAAAAATATTAAATTAGGGATTTTATTTGAGACCGTCGTACATTTCCGTCCCTTTATATTATTAAAATTTGCATTTTTTTAAACAAAAACATTCGAGTTTTATAAAACAACGTTCTCTAGAAATAGACATCCACATCCAAATAAAGGAATGTAGCAGAAAAAACGGTACTGTTCTCTGCAAATATATATAATTATTTATCATATTTCATCTTAAATTTTAAATCTTTATTTTTATTAATTATTTTTTATGTAGCTATATACATATATGGGCGCCGTTTTGTTTTATTGCACTTATTTAAAAAAATACAAGAAAAGCAAATTTATGAAAAATGCATGCATATCGAATCTAGTTGGATGTTATGTCTCTTGTCAAACCAGGCATGCGCACTGGTCTCGGTCAATACGACACCGTGACGAGTGCGTACTGAATGAGGCTGGCGGTATAACTCTGCTGAAAACCCGATATTGTTGCGGATTCTTATGGATGTCTATTCAATTTGCTTATTTAAGATAAGATACTTGTTTAGTTTCGATAGTTTATATTAAAATAACTCGTTTATAGTTTATCATATACCAATTACATTCAGTTTTTGTTAAATAAATAGGAATACCTTAATATATAAAATAGGAATACCTCAAGAACATTCCTATGAAAACTTATGTCAACTCTCACATCATTTTCGCCGTAAGATTTCATTTGTTTTTATCGGTAAATCTTATATATATTCAAAGTTAGAGATTTTATTACCCGGAAACATTTTTGTAATATAGATGAGGTAACTATGTACCTTAATGAAAATACATTGTCACACTAACAGGACACTATGATAAATCAAATCAAACCAAATCAAAAGAAGCTTTAATCAAGTAGGTTTATACAAAACACTACAAGCTTATAAATAAATCGTCCAGCTAATAGAAATGGCATGAAACTCGATTTCTTTTTTCATTTCACTTTAGTTTTAGTATTTCCTTTTTCTTTTTTTTTAATAATAATTTACGAAATATGCAAGAGTTATTAGTATTAGTTATTAGAGCTATAAAGTATGTGGTGCATGAAGAGGTCAGTTCGACTGGCCAAAGACCATGCTTTCATAGCGTACTAGCATAAAATATAGTTTGGCGCTAGGAGGCGCTAGGTTTGATGTAGGAGGATAAATGTGGTATCATCGGCCGCAGTAATCACTTCCCATCTGGTAATTTGTGCGCTCATTCGCCTAATATCATAAAACACAAGAACACTCATTCGGTGTATTACGAATACAAGAAGTTACTTAGTCACTAACCAAATTATGACTAATTTTTGTGACGGGGTCCTTGTAGTAGAGTTTTATATACATAATTATAACTTTCAAAAGACACGAGATGACGACATGAGTTTTTCAGTCAAGTTTGTGAAATGTTTATTTAATTTTTCAATCATTTAATAACTGAAAATTGAAAATATATATAAGCTCAAGCTTATAAATAAATCGTCCAGCTAATAGAAATGGCATGAAACTCGATTTCTTTTTTCATTTCACTTTAGTTTTAGTATTTCCTTTTTCTTTTTTTTTAATAATAATTTACGAAATATGCAAGAGTTATTAGTATTAGTTATTAGAGCTATAAAGTATGTGGTGCATGAAGAGGTCAGTTCGACTGGCGAAAGACCATGCTTTCATAGCGTACTAGCATAAAAGATAGTTTGGCGCTAGGAGGCGCTAGGTTTGATGTAGGAGGATAAATGTGGTATCATCGGCCGCAGTAATCACTTCCCATCTGGTAATTTGTGCGCTCATTCGCCTAATATCATAAAACACAAGAACACTCATTCGGTGTATTACGAATACAAGAAGTTACTTAGTCACTAACCAAATTATGACTAATTTTTGTGACGGGGTCCTTGTAGTAGAGTTTTATATACATAATTATAACTTTCAAAAGACACGAGATGACGACATGAGTTTTTCAGTCAAGTTTGTGAAATGTTTATTTAATTTTTCAATCATTTAATAACTGAAAATTGAAAATATATATAAGCTCAAGCTTATAAATAAATTACTAATAACTTTAAGCATTTATTACGACTTGAATTAATAGTTATATTTATTTATACTTATACCACGTATTTTTACTAATATATAAAAGTACCTTATATAAAGTTACCACAGTACCCACGGAGAGCCCGTTAAAGAGTTTCCTCTTTGTCAAGATTTAGCTTTCTACTTATGAAATGAACAGGAATATTAAACTTGTTCCGATTTGGTTGAGTAATGAGATCAAACAGTCATTACCGTGTTGGGGACCGGCGTCGGACTTTTCATAAGTTCAATTGAACGGAAAAAATCAGACCGGACTAATCACGACACGGCTCGTCTCGGTCAGCTTTATGCCGTATTGAACCATTTAAATAAGGAAACGATACCATTATTTGTTATTATTAATATCGGAAAAACCAGGTATCCGGTTACCGTGTCACTGGTCTAGTTTAATTCCTACCCAAGAAACAATTGTCGGTGTTCGTATAATTTGTAGCATTGAGCCTTCCCTTCTTCGATTCTTATACATGAAAAGGTTTCGGACCTAATGAGCTCAAGGCATATGGAGTTATTCACCTGATATCCTTTGTGTTGAGAACACATAAGGATAAATATTTTTTAAATATTGGAACGAACGTGACCGACATAGCATAAAGAATCAGTGAGCTGAAGTGCCAATGAACAGCTACTTAGCTCGTGGAATCGATAACCGAAGGATACGAATGAAAAAAAAGCATCATTTCAACATTTTAAATATCATTTATCACTTAAAAAATTCTTGCCTCCATCTCGTCTATATCGTTTTTGTTAACAATTAAGGACGAATTTAAAATTTCCTCTTTTTTTCCTGAAGCAGACTACGAGTTACGCTACTTTACGTTGATCGGTAATTTGTTCAAATTTTCTTTTAAAATTTCCGCCCGATGTTCGTTTAATGGAGTACCTGCTTTATGTTTATTTTGACTTCGTTATTCGATTAAATTGATAAAACTCCAAATTAGGTTAGACCTCATTCCATTATTATAATAGGTTGAATTAGTACATTCTGTGGAGTATATAATATTATTATTTAAATATTTATATATAATATTATTTAAATTTAACTACTACGGTACAGTGGAAATCCACCTACAAAACAACGTAATATTTTGGGGTAACTTACGCAAAATAGAAACGTCGTTTAAAGATCAAATAGGATGACATTTTATTACATTGAGGGTAACAAATGAGCACACAGTTCAGCTGATGGCGATTCCTGCGTCCCATGACATACTAATTACATGATAAAATGTTAACTTCACCTTGCATATATATATATATATATATTGAAATGGTTTAATTAGTTGAACCTAGAACCAATTATACCAAGCAGGTCATTCAATAAATATACCCGACAGTATATCTTCCTAATGGTAAAGCAGCACTAATGTCTGGTTTTATAATATTTCCGGGTGAAGTGTACGTATCTAGGTTCTGTTGATGTTGATGATGTTGGCCCATGCGGCTCTTACAGCTTCATCGGGCACAGGGCTCACGGAACTGAGGGGTCTGTGAGCTGGTTAGAGAGTTTGGTTCTCTTACTTACGTTTCTATCTGAAGTGTACATATCCCGTGCCTCTGACACTGCAATCAGATGTTTTAGCGCAAGTACTACATCGGAATAGTGAAAGGGTCGAGGATTAAGTGCATCTGTGACTGCGTGAACACATACTGCACTATAATGGATCCTGTGAAGTTGATCTCGTAATGACTATAAAATGATAATGATGTCTGGTTGTCCTCGACCAATGATGATCATACAGTTAAGACATTTTGAGAAAATATAGTCCTTTCCTATCTTTGCTATATAGCTGTCTAGCCGTGTATTTATATTCACTACACTATCATTAATTAAAAACATGAATCAAAAGAAAAACAATTATTTTTCCTTCACTTTACACGTTAAAAATATATAATTTGAATACAGTATTTATGGTCGAATTAAGTTGTGCATGAGTTGAAAATGTTTACAATAAGCTTTTGTCTTGACATAAAGTAACACAATGGTACCCGCGGGACGGAAAAAGACGTAGAGGAAGGCAGAAAAAAAGATGGGAAGACGATCTGCCCACAGGTTGGAGAAGGACAGCATTGAACAGGCAAATGTGGAGGGAACTTGAGGAGGCCTATGTCACAAGACAGCCTGCCCTGGTAACTGATATTAAATGTTAAGTTATATACACACCGAAAAAAAAAATAGAAATAAGTATAGTAAGTGTAGTATAATTAAGTATTGTTAGTACAGTTTTATGTTTTATTATATTACAAATTGTACAAAGGTGTAAAAGGTGTAAATTGTACAGAGTAAATAAAGGCTATTTTATTTTTTATTTATTTATTTATTTTATTTTTGTCTTGACAATATATTTATTACACTTAACTTAATATAAGTGATAGTTGTACTATAAACAATTAATGTCTCTTATTTGTAAAGTTTTGAGTTATAAGAAAAATGTCAATCTCAATATTATTAGTTATTCAAACCGTTCTAGGTGTCTAAAGAACGGGAATATTATCACCTGATAATTTATAAGAAAAATAAGTGGCAGGAGTCACATTAGTCCCAGCGCGTCCCTTGTTATCAGTTCCCATTAGATAAGACCGGCGACATCCCGGAACCGTCGAGTAAATATTCTTATCTGAAGGAAAACTCGCGCGAACCGACACATACATTACGGCAGAATGTGTGAAAGATTGTGCATTTTTATTAATTTGATATATGTTGTCTGAGATCGGGACAATGAAGACCAACAATTTGTCATGCTCAAGTATTGGTTCTCGAACGCTGAAACCGAGATATTAACCAAATACTAACCACTAGATTACGTTACCATCCTCGGTACTTTATTACCTAGGGAGGGATATTTAGTTTTTTTTTATGTGAAAAAATATGAGCAATGCTAATTATATTGTTAATATTCCGGTTAACCACTCCAACTAAGCTCAAAATGCTTGCGCTAGGAGATGGTTCATAACAATAGACTTCTTAGCTCGATAGATACTGGCTTATTGGATAGAGGTAAGGCATAATGTTTAGGGACTATAAGAGGACTTAAGGTTCGCGGGCAATCAGGATAAGGGCCTCGATCGTCAATTAAAATGAACTCAGTGGAACGATGAATTTGTTATAATATGTCTATATATTATGTATGAATATATAATATATCGTCGGGGCATAGTGAGGATACTAGGGAAAGGTATGACTCACGAAATAGCTAAACAGCGAATACGAAGCTTCGACGTCAAGTTTCGCAGGCCGTACATTAAGCCTTTGAGCGTACATTAAGATTTAATAAAAAAAAAATACTTACGGGGGAATTCCATAAAATTGTACAGTTAAAGCTAATCCATTTAGTGTTCAAGTAGAAAGTTCACTAGTAAGCCTATATATGCAGGTTAAATCGAAAGCAAAGCTTCACTGAGGTTAAACTTATTAACTGATGACGGTGTTTTAAACAAAATATTAGTCCTCAATGGTTTCAAAGAGCCTGGGTTATGATTCCTTACAGAGAAAGAGCATAGACGATATCGGCTGAGGGAATCACTTACCATCGACACAACTAGTTTGCTAGTTTGCTAATTTAATAAAAAAATTAAAGTAAATGTTGAGCATTTTTGATCATAATTATTAACGATCTTTATTTCATATTAAAAAACAAAGTAAAATGTACAATAATAAGTATTCATGTAAATAAGCAAAACCCTTACGTACGTGTACATCTGCCCCGTTCAGAATGCCATTGGCTACACCTAGAAACTTCTATAATATAGAGGCAGATCGCTTCTGCATGGCAACTGATCGAGTCGAAGTTCGGCCCTCTTGGGTATCCTCGAGTCAGTTGCTTCCACGCGCAGGTCTAACCTCGGGATACCTTGTGCTGGTCTCGGATGAGTGCTCTAAGCGCTCGGCCACCTTTCAACCCGGTCGGTGAAGCTGTACAAAAAGCTTCTGCATATATAGTATATAAGTCAACAACTTTTACTTCTGCTAACATATTAGATGCGATACAGGGGTAAGCTCCCCTGACGCTTAATGATCACGACGGCTTATCGAGCCTAGGCTCTTCATTGCGAATAGATGATGTCCTAGGACACAAGGACGATGAAGGAAATCTTTTTACACTGGTAAGTCGTAACATCGCTGCTGTGTTCCTTTTTGGAGTGCAGGGAACCCGAAACACAATTACTGGTAACGAGGTGTTGTATCTCAGTTTTAACGGAGCAATGTATCTGCGTATTAAATCTTTATTGAGGATGGGTACGAATCATCACTTAAAATTTTTAGGTAAACTCTGAGTTGGTTAGTCACCCTTGTTTCATTAAAAACATAAAACACAGAGCTTCTGTTTTATTATCCACGAATATTTTGTGAGAACGATTCCCTTAAAACTACACACTTTAATCTTTAAGAAAGGAAACTTTATCATCGCTTCCGTCAAATAATGCAAACTCAGTTTTGGTTCTCGATAATAAAAATGAAAAAATGAAAATTAGGTTTATGTGTATTAAGTAATGTTAAGCAAACCAAGTTCGGCTCAGCAAGATAATAATGTACACATAAAGGTAATATTTCTATATGTGGTAGCACGTCGCAATGCTGAGGTCGTACCTCATCGCGAAGCGTTCCGCGCCATTGCACGCCGCCATCTTTTGGAGGCCTCAAGCGGAGTACAGACTGCAAAACAAATCATAAATAAGAAAATTAAAAGCAAAATCAAAAAAAAGTGTGAAAATAGAAACGTAACATACATGTCTAAATGTCAATCGCGGAGACGTAAAGGCAACACATTTGAGAGACATTTGGGTTTTTTTAAACACGGTGAA
Source organism: Teinopalpus imperialis (assembly GCA_029286865.1). Taxonomy (NCBI): domain Eukaryota; kingdom Metazoa; phylum Arthropoda; class Insecta; order Lepidoptera; family Papilionidae; genus Teinopalpus; species Teinopalpus imperialis. The sequence continues at coordinate 1,756,809 of JAGSMU010000023.1, read as the reverse complement.
ATGACAAGAAGAAGCAATACATTTAAAATTAAACTTGCATATTTTTTATTTTTCATTTACGTTTGTAGAAGGGAATCGGGGACTCAATTACAGCTAATGAGTCATCCCATACCAGTCCTCGAGAATGATAACGCACGTGCACTTTTAATGTTTATTAGGAATACATGGTGATGTTCATGGACTGCAGTCATCGCGTATCATTAGATCAGAGGTTCCCAGATTTTTTTTCTCATAGACCATTTTCAAAATTTAGCTGGTTCCGGTGGATAAATGTGGAATATGCAAGTTTCTACAAGTAACAGGTGTTGGAGCTTCTAAAATATTATCAGCCTACATTGATAGGTGAAGTCTAATCAACATTTTAGTTCTTCACTATCGAAAGCAAATAAATACGAGACCCCCGCTTACGAAATTTGAACCCCCAGTTTTTGTCACGCCAAATTAGACCCCTGGGGGTCCACCCGTACCACTTTTGGAACTAAGGCATTAGATGAATTGTGTGCCCGTTTAGCACCCGTAGTTACATAAAAAATATTCCGCGATCAGCTTGTTCGGACGAAGCACAATATTGTATACCACTATGTTACTATTTTGTTTATGGAATTTCATGTTACAAGAACATTATAAGCAAACAAACTATTGTGGCGACGGTACCGCGCTTATCAGACCAAATATTTTCGAAATCGTCCGCGAGCCGGTTTCGGAGTTTTTTTCGACTCCACGTTGCTTGCCATCTCAGTTGAATAAATAAAGACAAGTGTACGCTTCAAGGAAACATCATTTCAGAAAACGGCGTTCTCTGTACATACCTATGTATATGATGGTATGGCGTATGTGCTATTTAATAAAATTTATTATTATTGTGGCAGAGTAGGTTTACGTTTAAAGTTTCAAGATATCATATATCTTTGACGATGATCTTTCTAGTCACTCACCGGCAGGAGATATATTTTAAGGCCTTGAATATTCACACAAATCCAATGTAATGTATGCTCAATAAGATTGGATGAAGTATCAGATGTGGGGATATGATGTGTAGCACCCTACCTCAAAAACGAATATGTAATGCACGTGACAACGCGATCGATCTTTTTTTTATATAACCTTTAGAGTAACAAACAAGCACACAGTTCACCTGATGGTAAGTGATTCCTGCGGCCCATGACATCTACGTTCATCCTTGACGTAGGAATCATAATGCAATTGCGTTGTCCTTTGAGTACTGAGATGGAATGCCTCATCACCGGTAATAAAGGTTTCCAGATCCCTATACTCACCCGACGAAACACAGCATAATTTTAAGCTGGTATTCTGTTAGGGCGTGGTCCTACCCCGGTCAAGCTGAAAAAAACTAAATATATTTTATTTAATTTTTCAATCGTTATATAAATGTGCAACTAGAATATGTGTAATACAAATAAGTGATTAATAAGTCACATTTTAGTTAACGGATGGCCAAGAAACCTGAAAGTTGGCATTTGTGATTCACTGAATAAATAATTGCCAGTGTGCTTAAACACACCTGGATTTCAGTAAATGTTAATAGTTATTTTTTAATAAGTATGCAGATAATTTGTGTGACATTAGATAGAGCAAGATTTTCCAATATAGAAATAATGTCATGTGTGAATAAGTCTTTAACTTTTTTTTAATGACAAGCTCAGAGCCGCTCAGTAAGTTATAGACGGTGTATCTCTGCTTAATAGAATTCGCAACGAGGACTTCGAGGATCAAGGTGAAGTGGCAATGTGAGACCACATTTTGAAGATGAAAAGTTTTAAGTGCTAGCCCCAATAACAAAGTTGTGTATGACCCCCCATGGAAGGGACGGCCCATGCAAATTTAGAAGATGTAGATAGATATGTTGTAGCTCAAAATCGCATTTCGCTTCTATCTACAGGGGAGGTCAATCAAATACTTAGTAAGTAGCATCAATAGTGGCTTAATGGTTGCGGGTTCGGTCTGCGGAACTTAAGATCGTAGGTATATGGTAATATTCTTTTTTTTTTTTTAATTTATGAAACAGTATATATATATATATAAAATATCATCATAAATACGACATAATATATCCGTTTTTTTTTTGTAAAATATAAGAGTTTAATTACTTTAACAGATCTCATATAACATCTGGTAACACAATTTTTCCTATGGAAACTTCGGGCTTAACTTTTGTCACTTTTATAAAATTACTAGAAACTTCTTAGAATTCATTATTAAAACTTTATTAGAAGTTAAATACAATCATGCAATTTCGCGTTTTCGTTACCTTAAAAAAGACACATTGTTTAATGTGATTAAATTAAATGAAGCCTAATTTTTAAAGATCTTATTAAATTATAGAATTAACTTGGTATATCATTATTGAATACTCGTAACTTGTTTAGACCGTTGTAAACATACATATTTTAGTTCTGCGTCAACGGATTAAAATAATCTAAAGTAGCGTATAAATGTAAAATCGATAGAAGCTCGATCTGATAAACTTCAAGAGTGATTGCGTCCGTTATTGCGTCGAGTGAAGAGAGCACCTTGATAGTAAACTTGTCGATAGTGCGGGATCGATGCCCGATAGTGTAACGTATCTAATGACACTGAAAGCTTACACAGACAGCGATGTCTGAAATTCTGTCTGTTATATTGCCTTTGATTTATTGATACTGGCTGTGCCCATCATTTTTTAGCCGAACGTCTTAAGATGGAAAATATTCGATAATCAAGAAAGCAAGAGACCCTGTTTAATTGATATGCCTTATTATTTGTTAACGATTTCACTAATTAATCAATCACAAGTTTATCTCAATACGTGAAGCTAATAGGTTGAAGAACCACCAAATCGATTCAGCCATTGTGGATTATTATTAGCGTGCTCAAACACATAAAAAGGCCGTTTACGACTTTATTATATGTATATAAGTAGTGGCCAGTTAAAAAAAAAACTTTTATTAAAACAAGACTTTTCAAATTCTGATCCTATCCTATCCTGTCTTGTTTCTTTGAAAAGCCCGTTACATATAAAAAAATTGTAATTTTGTAAGGAATTGTAGCTTATCGACGAGCATCATTTGTGGATCGTAATTCTCTTACTTAATTTAAATAATATTTCTTTATCACTTCGATGACCGCCTCAAAGTCAAGAATAAGTTGCTAAACTTGTGTAATTACTTCACTTTTTCGGGTAGCTAATTGAGTTGATTGCGAAAGAAACGAATTATTTCTTAACGTTTCTTATATTTAGTAATGACTTTCAACATTCGGTTAAAAATCTGCTAGCTTAAGGGTGATTTTATGTAGTCCATCCATATGATAAATCCATAAATAATAGTAATGTTTTCATCATCATCATCACCTCTTATCATCACCAGCTTCCTCATAAACTACCAGGAAGTCGACGACCCTGGGACACCGGAATAAATCGGCTTTCAACAAACTTGCATACGTTTTTTTTTACTTAGCAGGATAACAACACTATTGTGTTTCGTTTGTTAAGTGAAGTTCTGAAAAGGTAATTCATGTGGTTTTCGTGGGTTACAAAAATAACCCAGTATCAAGTGTGTTCTCGTTTGTCACTCTTAGTTTCAAAAAAAGAATATATCTACCATAAAGACTGAGACGAGTCTTTAATACAATAAATATAATAAATTGTTTCTTCTAGATCAGAAAGGTACGCTCCCAGTCAGCGCGAGTCCTGTACGAAAGGGTAAGTAAACAAAACGTCAACGGCCCTCGACGAAAAATTAAAGAGAATTTTAACATTTCACTATATTTACAACAAGAAAGCCGTCGGACGATCATAAAATAGTTCAAAGAGAGGACTAGTCACGTTCAAGGGCTCATGTTATTTTAATTCCCTCTAAGTGGAAGTCGACTGCGTTGCACTCATATAACTTGGGAGGCGGGGGCGGAGGGGGCGTATCAAAGACGCCGCTTGGTAGACCGACGGGGACTTATCCTGGAATACTTCGTTACTATATAGTTTTCAGTCCGTAAACTACATATAAGTATAAATTGAAATAATTAAAAAAAAAGTGAAAAAAGTACGTCATATTTGATTTATTCAGAGATGATTTTTAAGGACTTTAAAACATATCATATCCGTATGTATTAATATGTTTTTGTCCCCCTACCCGCGGTTCGTGTTCAAATGACCTGTGAATTATTGACCTTTAATTTCTTAATTTTCTCTCAAATATATCTTTTGATATGTCAAATGGTTGTTGCATTTATTGAGAAATCAATTCAAATACATTTACAACTTTATATATAGATATTATGAACACTAAATATTATAACTAAACTTGAAAATACATTTATACATACTTTTAACAGAGTAAACGCCAACTTTTTCGATCGAATTATATGTAACATAACATCATAAAACAATAAATAAAAAATATATATATATAGCCTTAACGTAGCCATAACATAGATCTATAAATATCTTATAAATAACTATAAGCTATAAGTATATATAAGCTTAAGGTCCGAAGGTTCGAATCCGGCATTTGACTATTGAATTGAACCATCTCTTAGCACAAGCATTTTCAGTATATTTGGAGTGTTTAACCAGAATATTAGGAACGTTAATAGTATGACTAATATTGTTTTTTTTTTAAAAGGTAATTAATCTAACATGTAGTAGTTTTAATATAAATTATTTGTTTTTTTTTTTACTTAAATTATATATTTTTCATATCGTCGAAAGTCACCAACCAGAATAAGGCTTTTTACTAGAAGAGCGTAGTGTCGAGACACAGAGAATATTAGATAGCTCAATTCTACATAATCTGTGGCAGACTGCTTGTGGCTTCTCAGGAATTAACAGAGCGAGACTCATTTTGCAATGGCTGCCAAGTACTCTTAGATGAAAGTAGGTCCACCCCCTTATCACACTTTTTATCAAAACTACCCGTATATATCACAGAATATACTCGTATTTTCTGTTTTAAATGGACGCACTTTGCGTCCTCTTTCGGTAAAATATGAATCAATTTATCTTGAATGTAAACAAATATTGACATTAATTATTTCTTTGATTATTATATTAGAAGATTTATAAAAATCTATTATTATTATAATAATAAAAAATATCTCAATAATCTCAATTTGAGCTGCAGGCGAAAATATGATCTAGCGTTTTATGGGCATGATTTTTTTTTAAGACCCAATACTTACCGGACGTAATAACATAACAAGGAGGTAGTCCTGTGACATCGTGAAGACAAGCTTCTCTTCTCACCTAAATGTTGTCTGAGACACAAGAGAAAACCCAATCTACACCTTACCTTGATCTGATGTAAATCAGGAAAGGTCACTTCCCAGGCGATACAAACAAGAACAATTCCACATGGTACAGTCACGTCGGGGTATGAACTAGCAGAAGGCACAAATAGGTAGTACTTACCACCGTTGGACTGTGCAAATGGTAAATAAACAATCAACAACCACACCAGCAACATTGATGATTAGGTCGTTTCTCCATCCTTTGTTTATTTTACATTGAGAGTAACAAACGAGCGCACAGTTCACCTGATGCCAAGTGATTCCCGCGGCCCATGACATCTACATTCATCCTTGACAAAGAATCATAATGCAGATGTATTGTCAGCCTTGAGGAATGAGATGGAATGCCTCGTAACCAGTAAAAAGGTTCTCCGGATCCCTACACTCGCCAGACGAAACAGCAACATTGTACTGCTATTTTACACTGATGTTCTGTAAGGGGGTGGTCCTACCCCGGTCGAGCTGACCCATTCATTTTGCAGCTAGAAACAAACTGCAGCGTAGTAAACCCAAAGAGGACGAAGTCGTCTTATGTACTACGAGGTATGTAGCCGCACTATTGTTTTTCTTATAATATAAGGCAAAGATCAAAAGAGCACACGGCATGGCATGGCATCACTTATCGTCAGTAACTGAATGTACAAGTCCTTCAGTTTCAGTGTTTAGATTTTTAATTATTAACACTCATTTTCAACAAAGATTCAATTTGCGTTCTACTACTATTCCCACCCTTGACGACAGATAAAAGATCAAATCCGGATCCACATGGTGATTGTAGCAGCATACGAAATACAGAAATATTATGCTGCTATTTCTTCCCTATAATTGTGTGACGACGTGGCTATTACCTTGCTAACCAGACACATCTTTATTGTACTGAGAAACTAACTAGTTGCAACGTGGTTATAACACGTAAAACGTTTCGGGGTAATCTTTGTTGAAGGCCGTCGTCCAGCCAGTGTCTAATGATATGTGGTAGCAAATATTTAAACCAACCACAAAAAGAGGGTCTTCGTTCTGATGGGTATTTTATTATGTACATACACCGGTTTGTGTGAAGCTGAACCGATTACCGCAAGTCTTATAAATTCGGTAGCGTAATTTCTAGAATTGATCCCACAATTTGTTAACTTTGGTTGGCTAGTACCACGGTAATCTTCTCATCTCTCATAGCATCAATTTATACTATAAAAGGCTATATGAAATTAAAACCTAACATTAAGATTAAGACCTTAATTTCGTTTATCTTTAATTTTAATCTACTTTAGAGATGACTAATTTGGACATATGGATTGTATTATAATTAAATTGTATGTTTTGTAATTTAATCTGAAATAAATGATTTATAATTATTATTATTAATTAAATCAGCGCAAGAATTTCTTAATGTCTGAATATTTATGCGTTGGTTTGTCGACTTCAATCAGTTGTTCACGTCACAGACGTGATATCGGTTCGTCTATAAAGGAATCACCGCCGCACATGTTCATACGCAGCACCTGAATAATTCCAAGTATGTTGCTAGGTCTACGCTCTATTCTTGAAGGCCCCTAAGTCGTTTCGGTTCGTAAATAACGCTGGCGACTGCTGAATCGACAGAATAGTCAGAGACATACAGCTCGACCGAAGGAGGTCCTTCCACACTGTCATAAAAAATCACCGTGAATTAGCAGTATTATGCAGTTGTTTCGTTTTCTTAGAGCAGGGACCCCGTTACAGGAAGTGAGGCATTTCATCTCAGTTCTCAGGGGTGACAACGCATATGCATCTGGAATCTGTGTTGATGAATAAAGGTGTTTAGGGACTGCAATAATAACTATAACAAATAATAATAACTTACTATGTTCAACTCTATGTTTGTTTGTCACCCTTAGTTTCATGTAATATAAATTAGTAAGTTGTGTATATATTTTAATAGAAGTTTAAGGACTTTATCTAAAGTAACAAACAGCACTCTTTAGGCTCTAATATAAGACTTTAATTTTAAAACTGTACCGATAAATGCCGTCATTTAAATTTTAAACAAGTAACGTAACAGAATTATTTGATTTTCTACCGTATCCGCTCTTAGGGCCTCCAAAGACTTCGTAGAACAACGTAATTTTCGTCACACGAATGTTTCCGTGAATATTTTCCAACGCTCTAAAGAATCTTGTACATCCAGAACCATATTCACTTCCTCTAAGGCCTTGTTTGCTTTTGGTATTCTACGTGTACACTGACTTGCTCTGGAAGTGACAGGTTATTTAATTTGAATACACATGTTATTGTTAACGCATGTTATGGTATATATAATATTTAGATGATATATGGAATATATGAAATAATACCCAAAATTTATATATGTTTTTTATATAAATGCGCAAAAGGAGAATGTCTAACTTAAACGTGCCACATCAAAAGAGCCGAACGATTGTAGATAACCATCCAATGGTTTGAAAATCTGAGTAGACTGGTGATTATATATGTCCTTAATTACAGTCATAACTTTTACTAAATAATATTATAGGAAAGTAAAAACAGTTCTACATGATGCTACCGCTAGCAGATATTTTCGAACAGGACGTAGTTCTGGAGGACAATTATTTTTTCAGGGAACGTGTGTTCAGTGTATTTATCTCCATTGAAAGTACATAATATTTAAGAAACTAGTACTATCTATCATGAAAATTAGATTTGAGTCTATGCAATAGGGAATTGTAGATTGATAAAGAGCTACACTGCAGCTTGTTTCTAGTAGCAGCATTAATGGATTGGCTCGGCCGGGGAAGGGCTACATGTTCACGGAGTACAAGCCTATCCAAGTATAGCTATATATGTTTATATATCCGGAAATTCAGTAACTGGTGGCAAAGCATTCGAATTTGATCCAGACTATATGGGCTGCAGTCATCAGGTGAACTGTACATTCGGTTGTCTCTAGGTACGAAAACACTTTAGGATTCTACCTGATCACCTCTAATAAAAATCAGGAAATCTGTATTCAGTTAAAATATGATACAAACAGATATAATGCATTAATGATTATATCTAAAATACAATTTGTGCTAAAGCAATACTTATGTTCATGTATGGTTATCAAAAATGATGTTCGCTGACTGGGATCGATGTGAAATACCATTGGTAAATATTTATCTATAAGGTCAAGGTGATTGCATTTTTTATTATGCAGCATAAAGATGGTAAAACCTTGTTTAAATCAATATTATACACAGCACATATATAGATTTTGGTGAACCAAGAAGGTCCAACTTTATTGGTGGCGTCGCATGGGATCGAATTCAGTTCGCTTCCATACTGCATAATGATTATCATGATACCACGGCCACGGTTTTTCCTTCCATTAGACCGATGAGAAAATGTTCCATCGTTCAACATTCTTCGGGAAGACAACATACCTAATTAAGTGTCGATCGTTGTTTGACTTTAATTCTCTTTCCTAGAAAACGCAAAAGTGTTTTCATGTTTTGTTAATAGTATATGTTTCTAGTCATTTCATTTACATCATTAGATACGGAGACATCACGCACTTGAAGCCACTTCTATAGAATCTTACTCCGGGGATTCCACCATAGATGACAGATTTTTCGTAAAACCCCGACGTTGTCACATTGAGTCCGCTTCGCACATAGGCGCTAACGACGTGACAGTTCGAGGAAACCCTCGCGACTTTACGATGTTTGGGCATCACGAGAAATAACTCTGTCCTGTATGTCCTATCTATCTGAGGTCTCTGTATTCCTTTATTCTTCTAAATATGTTTTTTTTATCTTAACGTCCATCTTTGTTTATAAGTATCGATGTCTAAATAAAAAGCTTTATATGACTATGTACTGTTAAATATCAGTGGGTAAAAAGCATAAAAATTCATGTATTTTTTTGGTTTAATTTCCAAAAAAGAATATTAGAAAAATACTATTTCATTTTCAGCTGCCTCGTCATGTTTTATTCTCGTTATTTTTGGTATCTGAAGTTTTTTGCAATTATACTTTAAAATTAATGTTTCACTTGCAATGATAAGGAAGAGAAGGAAAATGAAAAACTTTTATGAGTAATTATATTTGCAGGTTTTGATATTTAAAATAACTTACCAACATATATTACATTTATCTATACTTAAACTTAACAAAATAAAAGTTTGTTAAACAACTTTGGTTCAAAATGATTTCAAGAAGGCTGAAAAATTGGTTTAATGCAGATAGTTTTTGGAACATTATGTTATTTACTTTTTTTTTTACTAGTGCGTATCGCAGAATCCCGGAAACCGCAAAATTGAACAATTTATTAATAATCAATTATAAATATAAATATCCAAAAACAAATACTTAGAATATTTTAAAACCTAAAAGAACGAAACTGGTTTTGGAAATGGAAAATTTTCTTAAAAATTCTCTGTATTATCTTACCCTCCCCAAGTTTATTACGTCGAGACAAGATTTGGGATGTACAGTTCTCATCATAAATATTAAAGCTTATAATTTCAATTTTTTTTTATAAATAATTATACTGTAAATTTAAACGTGAATTCTATTATTTTTTATTACATTTGCAAATGATTCCTGCGGCCCATGACATCTACATTCATCCTTGACAATAAATCATAATGCACATGCGTTGTTACCTTTGAGGACTGAGATGGAATGCCTCGTCACCAGTAATAAAGGTCCCCGGATCCCTACACTCCCTCCGGATCCAGGCGAAACATGGCAGCGTTATGCTGCTATTTTACGCTGGTATTCTGTGAGGGCGTGGTCCTAACCCGGTCGAGCTGACCTATTCATTCTGCAGCTAGAAACAAACTGCAATGTAGCTCTACCATTGTTACTATACGTTGAATAAAACAAAATTGAACGGTTTTCATGGCGGTTAATTTTAACTTATTATCACAGACTGCTTCTTAGAGCGTTGATATTTCAAGCCTGTTTATAGATCATAATAATAAAAAAAGCTGACATCCCCCCGTGACCATGAGTGCATATTGTAATATTTATTTTTTATAATTAGCTTCGGGTCTGTGTTTTATTTATCTGCTGACTGATATATTCTTTCAAGTCTTCCTCCATTATGAGATTAGCTATAGATTACATAAGGAAGAATTAGGATAATACTTACCATAAAAATTTACACCACTATAACACATATTTTATTTGTGAAGAACATCTCCAAGTCTAGGAAGACATCTTGTTTATCTATACCTTAAGGGATGCGGACCTTAAGAGGCACCTCGTGTTCCATCATATTCTCGGCAGACTAAGGTTACACCTTTTCATAACATGAAGCATGCAAGCAAGAGGGTAACGCAGGTAATCCCCTCCACCCATATCTATCAGCAGCACCAAGGACACTGCCAGTGAGTTGACTTCTTGAAGACCCCACCATTGTAGCTGACAAGCAATACCGCTGTCGGAACATGAAAACAATTGAAATAAAATAAAGGATAAATCCTCATGAGATTTACGAACGCGACGGTACTCGCCAATAACTGGCCAGAGCAAATATTTATGGAAGCGAGACAACGGCACGGTTTTTGAGAATTCCGAACGAAGGTCCGAGCCGTGTCGTGTTTGTCTGTTTGTATGTTGCCCCGCTCGGACGTAGCTCATGTAATCTCTCTGTTTGTTCGGCCGGTGATACGCGACCTGCCTGTTAGTTTCTGACACTATTGGTCTTGTATTGAGGGTCTATATACATATATGTATCGCTGAAATATTCACCATAGACCTTGAAAGGGTCTGGCCTAACCACCACCACTCTTTTGTGGAATTATAAAATATATTAGCACTGTTGTATTTCACCGGGTAAGTGACCATTATCGCAAACCTATGCATCATAGAATTCAGGTATTTCGAGATAAAAAAGATATAACATTATATATATATTTATAGACTTACATTAAGGTTTACGTACTAGTTTGATATCGTCTTATTTTTTAAATAAAATATATTAATAATTTAACACTGACGGTCAATTACAAAGTTTTTAATTCTATTCCATATAAATTTAATCTAAATTTCATCAGCTTTGCTATCTATTGTAGCACGGGTACGTTCAGTTTTAATGTTGGGAAAAATAAAACACGTGACGGCACGTATTATTTTCCTCCTTGACATCCTTTAAAAGTCCTTAAGCCTTTATCACATGCTCACGCTCTCTCAATAAGTGAGTGCAACAAGGTGCTAATCCACTAGCCATCTCTAATGAGACGATGCTAATCACTCACAAAGGAAGTGCCCAGGAGTGTGCCATACTCTTCAGGCGTTCAGTGCCTGCTTTTGTTTGCGCTACGGACCGTGTTGGAATTTTTATACGGTTATTTATATTAATTAATGACTCATAAAGCGTGTAAATTAGGTAATAAATATTTAGTTTCGTGTAGAAAAAGCAAATTACATATGAAATGAAATTTATCTTTATACGAAACTAAAAACTTAAATATCATTTGTTATTTTCATTCGGTAGCACGCTTAAAGTCGACCACCATTTCATCATACAGAAGCTGGATAAAAAATGGTGCAATAACTGTGCGTTGCTCGTGGTCGTATCTTCTCTTATTTATTTATTTACTTCTTTATCTTATTTATATATTACATTATACTTAAAGTTAAAGGTTCACAAAGGGTGGATTTAATGCAAAAAGCATTGTCTAAAAAAAATAATTACTAAAAAGAGAAGACCAAAAATAACTAATATACAAATAAATAATAATACATACATATTAAATACATAATACATGTATAAATACACGATAACGAGTAACGAATTCGGATTTAAATCGTAGCTGAAAACTTTTTGTTTTATTGTGAATTTAAATATAATAAAGGGAAAACGTACATTGTACAAGCAATATGGTCTACGGTATCAATCAATACCGCCGTAACCTGTAGAGGCTTGCATCATCAAGAGGCATCACAAACATGGCCGCTCTTTGATCTCAACCGCTTTTGTCGTACAGTATTGCACTGCCTCTTTGATGAAATTGTCTCCGATGCAGTTTCGCCCGTAACATGTCTTTTCATGTTAAAGCTTTTATGTATTATTCATGAAATGTGTATAAAATAAAAAGCTATCGAATTTTGTTTCATTTTATGTTTTCTGTTGATTTTATTTTTATGTGATATTTTTAAGCTTGCTTATCTAAAACACTTTTAAATCATCGATATCATTATAGCACAGAAATGGCAGCATCGGTGTTCGAGCGTACGCCTTAAACACGAACAAAACTAATGTAACTCTTTTGAATGTACAAGCGTTAACCGGACTCTTATAATTACATAATTACTATGAAAATACATATCGCCTATGCAAAAGAAATGATTGCACATCTTAGATGATTTCCATTACATAATTCTATGGATGGTTTTTGTTTTAATATAAGACGGAGAAAGACACATGAACACATAATTCATATGATGGTTTACAATGACTGGCAGCCATAAACATCTTCATTCTCAACAAAGTTTCAAGATTCACATGCGGCATTTGGTGAGGCTAGGGATGCAAAGCGTGGCAACAACAACGCATATGGATATTGAAGGCATAAATATAAAAACAAGGTTGTTTAGATAAAAATATCAAATGTATACAGATACATACATAACAATATATATTCATATATATAACTAGTCTGGCCATAAATACTGTTACATAAAAATTTTTCTTTTCCACTTTTTAATTATTTGAATTTGGAACACACAAAACACATTATTTTAAAAACTTCCTTTGATTTTCCGCCATTTTTTCGTGTTCATTATCTTATTACAATATAGAAAGTGGTGTTAAAGAAAATAAGATTGCAGTAATCGCCTTGCACAAAGTGGGTGTGGAGCCGTCGGTCATATTCCAGACACTTCAAAAGCTTGGTATCAGCCGTATGTTCGTATATCATTCTATCAACAGATACAACAACACTTCTTCTGTCGAAGACCAGAAAATATCGGGGCGGCCGCGTGCTATTAGAACTACAAAGGCTGTTAATGCTGTTAAAGCCAGAATTTGTCGAAACCCCATTAGGAAGCAAAAAATCTTATCGCGAGTAATGAAGATTCCCGCTAGGACTCTGCGCGTATTATAAAACAAGACCTGAAACTTAGTGCTTACCGTCGATATACAGGACATTCCCTAATTCAATCTTTACAATCAAAGAGAATGGATCGATCAAAACGCCTGTCGCGATACGCAGGCGAAAGACAGAAATATCCTCTTTACCGATGAAAAAATTCTCACGATTGAAGAATACTATAATAAGCAAAATGATAAAGTGTAAGCTTACAGTTCTAAAGAAGCTGCTGAAGAGGTCGGAAAGGTCGTCAGACAACGTTGTCATCATCCTGCTTCAGTGATGGTCCTTTTACACAAAACTACAATTTTGTGAAAAAGGAGTGAAAACTTCAGCCACAGTGTATCAAGATACAATCTTGGATCATGTTGTGAAATCTATATATACATGTATATATGTATATATATATATATGTTTATATATATATATATATATATATATATATATTTATATATCTATATATATTTAGACAAACACCAGGGTTAAATATATATATAAATCAAAACTTGTTTGCCTTCAAACTTGTTCTTAATATTGTCGAAGAAGAGATTTAAAAGAAACATTACCACCCACATTCTTGACATCATCCGGAAGGGCGTTCCAAAGAAGTATAGCCTATACTGTGAAAGAATAACGAAAGAACCCAGTGCAATGGTATGGAACACTTTCACATTTCACTATTTAATGATCGAAATACACGATGAAGAGAAGAATGTAGAAATTGGAAGTCATCTTTAAGATAAGGTGGATTATTGAATCATGTTGAGGACAGATGTTAGCGTTTATGGGCTTCAGTCTAATACATTACAATTTAGTGTGTATTCGTTTGTCAACTTTGGTATACAAAAAGCTTCAGTCACAACCAGGATATATAGGGTGTAATCATATCAATCAAGTCAGGTGGGTGTTAATTACTATTAAAATTCACCAAAACTCTATTATCAAATGTGAATTGAAGGAAGGGGGATGCACAATCTATCATTACAGAAAACAACGCCATATTGCCATAACAGCAAATACCAAAGTACTCGTGGCGATTTTGGCATTTATTAAAGTGCACACAATGCGAGCCACTACACAGAATCGCTTCTCTTTTATTTTATTTTTAATATTAAACCCCCCGGCGGTCGATCTAAGGCACAGAGTAATGAGAACGCACGCGCTCTATTTATATTATATGTCCAATGAACGAAGCATTTTGTATTTGTAAAAAAGTATTTTATTATATAATATTGGCGTACATAATGGTACATAATGATCTTGTATCTACGTTAATGCGCAAACAATAATAGTTTTAAAGTATTTTCTCCCGAATCATTTTATGTTTATTAATTTAAATTAATTAATAAAATTAAATCTAGTCTCCCCCCCCCTCCCCATTCCCTCGTGACCATTCAACGGAACTTGAAACTTTAAACGAAATTAACCGTCGAAAGAAAACGAAAAATTTGTTTTAGCCAATGTGAGTTTGGTCATCATTACGTGTATCAGTTTTGAGTGACATTACATACGGTGAGAGGTATAACCCGGTTCATGATCGTAAGTCCGTTATACAATTATTTCTAAGAATGCTTCCAGCTAACCTGTAACTTCTTGGAAGTTTCCAATATTCATTTCTGCCTTTCCGGCCTGTCCTGAGTTGAGGAATAGAATCTCAAAAAGTTTATATAATTATTGGAGTTAGTTGAATATAATGTATGGGGAATATATGTATACACATATCTATAACATTTAATATTATATAATATTCTAATACAATACACGTACATATATATATACATATACATATATATATATATATATGTGTACGTAAGAAAAAAAAGAATCGTCGTGCACTATTACTTAATTTCCATCTAAATCAAAATTTTCCAACAGTAAAAAAAAATTAAGCATTTATTGTAGCTATATGTAATTATTAGTAAGATCATTAGAAATATTATTATTATATATTTTTTCATTTATTTCATTAAACGTTTTTTTCATTAGACGTAATATATTACGAATAATTAATACCTAACAATAATTATTATTGGTATATTTGTAGGATATATTCTGTGTTGTTCTGTATCCTAGTTGATAGAAATATAAAAAAAATAAATAAAACCTCGCATGAATCTATTTTATCGTGCACATAATCATCTTTTAGTATCAATCTATGATAAAATTTACATTACAGTGGTAGAGCTACACTGCAGTATGTTGCAAGCTGCTGAAGAAATGGGTCAGCTCGACTAGGGTAGGACCACGCACTCACAGAATACCAACGTAAAATAGCAGCATAATGCTGCTGCGTTTCGTCTGATGAGTGTAGGGATCTGTAGATCTTTATTAATAGTGACGAAGCATTCCATTTAAATCCTAAAGGGTCACAACGCATCTGCGTTATGATTCCTTGTCAAGGATGAATGTAGATGTCGTGGGCCGCAGGAATCACTTTCCATCATTGTGTTTTGTAATATTGATTAATCATTCAATAAAATTTGAGTCTGTCAATAGCTAGTCTGTACTCAACGTTACTGCGGAGCCTGCTGAAGGGCTCTCAACAGCTATTATAGAGATTCAGATGGCGGACGCCTCTTCATCATGTCTTCTCTCAACAATCTGCTGGGTTAGGTACGTTTTGCTGTTGTAATATAACCTAAGATTATAGGTTATGTTAGGACATTAAGCTAGTATTCAAATAAAAGTAAAAAACGTGTAAAATAGCTCTTTATTTAATTTTCATTTTAAAATTAACATACAGCTTTAATATAATTAAAATATATATATATGTGATAAATTACGACCATAGCGATATAGCGTGGCTAATCACACGTTGTCAAATGTGCAGGATATGTAATAGTCCTGTAAGTATTTCCACAAACACAGAGTATCATTATATCGTTATCGCCTTTCCTTGTTCAAAGTTCAACGTAATGCATTTGCAGTAAGATCGCCGGAAGGTTCAAATGAAAATCAAGGAATGGTTGGTATAGATATAAGAAGAATCGTAAATTTATTTAAATACATAGGAGTTTGTGTCTAGCTTATTTACGATCTTTTTAAGATGTAAAAAATATTTTAGTCCATTTTAATTTGTTTTGTCTTTTTCTGTGTCTACCAGGTGAATATTGGTGTTCCCACCTTAAGTTTGCTTTTAAATAATTGAAAAATCGTTCAGTCTTAAGATTATAATATACATATTCATATGTACTAGGAAACTATTTTAGCATTTTAAAGATACGTTTGCGCGCTGATTTCCTGTCACTCGTAACCAATTTTGGAAGTTGTTCATTGGAACTTAATAAAATTAACCATTCAAACAAAACAAAATCAACCAATTAGTGTTAAAAACACACAAACAAACAGTGGTATTGAGAACCTCCTCTGGTTTCAAGTCTTTCAATCCAAACGTGATAATTATAACATAAAGAAAATCTTTTAGCATTGAAAAATATAGATTAAGAAAACAAACAGAAAAATTGAATAAGGAGTAAGTAGTTTTAACTTGAACCATTTTATATTATGCTTAATTGATGTAAAACCTCTATAATGACTTAGTGAAGACCCAGTATGCCGAAGTTGGCAAACATTAGGTCACGTATAAATTACGGCCTTTTGACAAGTTTTCCACATGACGTGATCGTTATCTGGACATTGCGCGGGCTATTTCGACGATCGCGTGCGACCTGCATTGGAAGCATAGGTACAAGGCAGAAGCAGTTAGTGGAAACTTTATTTCTTTTATAATAAACGCAGCACTGTAATTAATTTTAATTATTATGTTCTTCAGGCTTTGAAAGTGCATTGATGGATAAAGATTTGGATTTGATTTGCCGATTCACCATGCAGGCTAGACGGGTCAGTACGGATGGAGTACCCGTAAGGATAAACTAGTGTTTCTGTGATGATGTGCTCCTGGTCAATTTCAACCACGGTGATATTATCCGGTTCTGGCATGTTTCACGCGATGTGCTGTAATTGGTCTCCGATATTAAGTACGCTATATCTAACTGTATTTTAACCCTCAGCCGATTACTATAGTTATATTAGTTAGTAGGCAGTGTGCACAATTTACTGTTAAGGCTGGTTTTAGAGAAAAACTTACTATAACTTTGACAGCTTGTTATTTTTCCAGGAGAAGGGTGAAGAAAGTTTTGAAAAATAACTATAATCACCTTTTTCATTCAATTATGTTTATATCTCAAAAGGTCACTGGTTAAACTCATGTTCATTTTTCAAGCGGTAGAGTCACGCATATTATACCATAAACATAAAACTACCTATAACAAGAATTATTCAATTCCTAAGACGATGCTTTCTAGAATAGTGTAAAATATTAGTTTAGTACTACTGTTTCCTGGTGATAGAATGAAACCAGAGATCTCATGAGTTATTACTAGTGATTCTCCGACCATTATATCCATACCAGACATCAGGGGTTACAATGAATCTGTATAATGATTTCTTATAGAGGATGAATGAGGGTACCACAGGAATCTAATGACGTTGTGTGGGCTGGTGCTCGTTTGTCACTCTAAATAACGTAAGAAAGTTTATGGGAGAAGGATTAATTAAGCTAGTGTATAATGTCTTATAAAATATATAAAAGAAAAAAATGTTATTATCTTCGGTAAGTGTTGTCCGCTTACTTTAGAAGTATTTAGTCTTATATATATGACACCTAGAAATCCCATCCAGGTCTTTAGTTTTATAAACGCAATTAATATTCCTTAATACAAATAATAAATAATAATAAAATAATTAATAATCAATTGATTCGCAAATATCATTAATACCACAACCCCTCTAATAAACTCATATGAAGAAATTATACCATCTTCTTAACTATGCCATTTCTCTCAGCTCTTCTGATTTGGACACCAGTCAATACTATCTAATAGCGCAAGCAATTATAAAGGTTGTGTAAAGTTTAATAGGGGCTAATGTCGTGCTTTACGTTGATTTATTCACGGAAAGCTTTTAATTTTTAAACGATCTGTAGTTAATGTGGACACATTCTAAATAAAATAAAAAAGTACGCTTCTATTTATATTTACCGCTGTTATACCATTAAAAATCGTTTCAAAAGTGCTAAGGTATATTGACTATGACTAAACATTTAATTCATGTTTAAAATCTTAGACTAAACCTCTTATGACTTAGATATTGTGATTATTCCTCCCTTCTAGATATCTAATGTCTGTGTCACCGTCCCATTCATCGGATAAGACATTATTTCACTTGTAATCAAGGTTGGTACCTTATATAGACTATGTACCAGATTCACTCAACCGTTTATTATAAATTAATATCGTTTAAAATTTAGTCAAAATGCAGGTTTGTGTCTATCAGACATCTTATTTATACATTATAAACTACACTTTTTAGAGTAGCTTGATGAATATATAATATTTGACCATTCAACTACCACATTTTGACTATATATTTATTTATATTAAAGACTATGTCTAGTCAGATATCATTTTAAAGAGAAACGGTTCAATAAAAGTGTACGAAACATCATTGTATTCTTTTTCCCACTGAAACCAGTTTCTCATAGCGATAAAGCTCTGCTGTAACTATTTTCGCATGTTTATTTTTCCAGTCTACTTTTTGTCCTTTTACTAAGTTTATTTTATACTAATTCCACATACTAGAATTTCGGCTATAATTCATAGGTTTACTATGGATATATTTGACTCATCATTACTTATTTGTAGCTCTTTAGAGTTCCACTTTTTTTTTATAGAATTTGCAAAAGCAAGCAGCTCTTTTGAATATCTCCTCGCAATGCCAGTCAAGTTGATCGGAAAGTAACTGATCAATAACGGTTCGACTCTTTCTCTCGTTCTTGTGGTCAAATGGTAGGAGCTGATGGGTGCCGCAGCCCAAACATGAGAACAGTACTCCATTTGAGGACGAACTTGCGCTTTTTTTTGTGCAACTTTACGAACACAGTGGGCCGACACGAAATACTCTCTTGCTCTATAAACGACGCCTAGTTTTCTAGAGGCCAATTTTGCTTTACCCTCCTCCAAGTGACTATGGAACTGGACGTTCACTACAATTAAACTCACAAGCGCAATGCACAATGAAAATGCACCGTCAACTGTGACCTTGATGCTACGGTTCGTGAGATAACTGGTAACCTGCTTCCATAATTTATCGTCAAGCCCATTGGGAAGAAGTTTCAAAAGAAGCGCTTTGTACCCGATCAAAGACCTTAGCTACGCTAAGACCTCTCCCTTGGTCCCTTCTTGGTTTTTACCAGATGATATCGACATCTTGGGAGTGTATCCATCCAGAACATTGCATAAGTAAAAAAGGAAAGTATTATATTTTAATTAATATTATAGCTGTAGGAAGAAAGAGTTAGAAACATGTAGGTTAAAAACTGCCCCAATTTTCGCGAGCAAAAACATTTAGCCCGCAATTGCAGCAGCAAACATCGACAGGTGCCGGCAGGGGAATCGAGCCACGGCTAATAGTTGAAAATTCAAAGTTCTACTCAAACACGTCGAGTAAACACTACGCCATCTGGCGACGTTTGCCCAATACTTGCACCATGGGCTCGCAACCCCGGCTATAGTGCGATTACTTCAATTTCGTTAACAGTGTTTTCCTATTCGTTGTGTTTATAATAATTTTTTGTAACAAATTTCATACTATTTTTTTGAAGATTTTGATTATGTGGCATAATTTATAAAAACTTTACTCTAGATTTGAGGAACTCGTATACATTGTATTTTGTACAAATTTAAATAAAGCCATAGTATGTAAATTTATATAAGTTAGTGTTTTGAATACAATCCTGGAGGTTCCTCTAATTAAATTCGACGAAGTTAGCTTTATTTATAGATCGGTTTCTAGTTTCAGTTGATATTGACCTCAATAATCTAAATATTAAGGTCAATACCAACCGAATTTAATTCAACAGTTTTAACCGTAGTGAAATTTTAATTTATTATTAATTTAAAAATTGTTTTATAAAATTAGTGAAAAAAGTTTTACTTAATGTTTCCAAAAGTCCAAAATTAATTATAAACTTTTACTTTATGTTTGTTCATTAAGGGAATGGTGATTATTGAAGATGAATATAAAATCCTTACTCAAGTTACTCAGTTTAAAGTGAACGGGTTATATGTACGAGTGCGTGCTTGTCTTGCGAGGGAGAGAAGTAATTGACAGGTCCGACGAAAGCCTGGTGCAAAAACATGGCAAATTTTTATTGTTTGAAATTAATCAGCACCATACAGTCATGTTCATTATTCATCTTAACCTATCAGCTAGCTGTTATCGCCAGAACTGATAGCAGTCTTCAGTCGGACTTTAATTAGCATAAACTGAGTGGTTCCATTCTTTTAAGGGCACATGAAGCTGTTTTGAGATAAACCAGTAGGAAGGCTACTATATACTATATAAGTCTACCGATACCAGCACTGCCAATTTCCCCCTATTTCAAGAAGATGAAAAAATCTGCTATCACAAAACATTCTATTTAGTTAAAGATTTTATTAAAAAGTCTCTACCGCCTATATTCCTATCATTATAAAGGTATGAAAAAAATATCATGTCATCTAATGGATGAGTGACATGCCATAAACTCGCATAACGATTACAAATAAGTGGTAGCCGCTCACAGCATCAGTTATCAGGTCTACATTCGCTGACGGCGCCAAAAGTGTACAACGTTCTTCAGATGATGTTTTCAGCTCGTACTGTATACGAAACATCGCAGCGTATTTCACAATGGTTTCCAGCCCAAGAACCTTTCCCAGTCAGGCCGGTACCCATATATGCTGCAGTTACAGACAAGCTGCACTGACAATTAACTGTTCCTACGTGTAACTTTAAACTTTTGCTAATTTGTGTACGGCTTAGAAGGACGGGATCAACCACTCTCACATAATATGTGTTTTGGATCCTCCGTCTATCTCAATCGGAATAAAAGACTACAGTTATTATTATTTTTTAACTTTATTTCTAAGATCTATAAATAGTCTAATTTACATTATGGACTTATATTTTTAAATTAGTATCACCTAAGTCAGTGGTACGTAACCCGGTCATACTATCAGAAATGAAATAATTAAAACCTGTGTAAATAAGCCTCAATAACCAGTTCGCGGTGACTCGAGTGGTCCCAAGAGACAAGCGTGCGCCCCTGGCGTGACTCGCGGGGTAAAGTTGGACCCCCGAGTATACAGTTTGTAGCTGCCACTTTTCATACACCCTCTACGATAAAATTGAATATTGAATTATTTAAGGCCCTTTTTAAGCGAAATGTTTATATTCAATTTATCATACTAAACTCTCTTATTACATATGAGTCTAAAACTTGTTTTTATATATTTTTATGTCAGGTCGTGATCATATAGAATATAAGAAAAGTTTATTAAAAGTGCACGAATGTAAAGAAAGTCGATTAACATAATTTCTCCTAGTCGATTTTAACCATGGACGATGGAGATATTGTCGTGGTAAATAACCAATATCTGGTTATTTAACCACGGCAATATCTGGTTATTTCCAGATTACATCAAGTACGCAAGATATATTCATTAAATATTCGCACAAGCAAAGGTGTGAACACACTCGTTAACCGCATTTCTTGCTGTTCTTGTCTTATAATGCACTCCCGTTAAAATCAGAAGTAGGTGGAAGCCCCCCTGCTGTTTCGAAGACCAACAGTTTATGAAGTATAACTATTAATCCTCAACGAGAAACCCAATCAAAGACCACATTGCGAGTAGAATAGTCTTCAGATATAAAACTTTTGAAAATTTTAAAATCACCCTCTATGATCTTTCGTTGCCCTTATCCGGCTATGAATTTTTGTACAGCAATTATAACATAACCCCACTGTGAATACTGTGTTTTACAGTGCTGGAACCCCATTGTAAATAGTTTCTTGCAACAGCATGAAAGGGTTCGATCAAAACATAAATAGAATAAAAAATCTATATTTTCATAAACACATAATTACTTAAAGTACTAATTGCTGGAATCTTCTTTTAAGCACATGTATATGTCTGTGACAATAGGTTCCGCTCTTCCATATATTAAGCGTATAAATCTATTAACTAAATTTTTTTGGCAATAGCTTCTATAATGTGTATATGTGTGCGTAAAAGATTTTGTGTGTGCCAGTATATGGTACGTGAACTTCGCATATCCTATAAATTCCAGTTTCTTTAAAAAAAAAAAAAATTATCATCGTTATTATTTCAGATTGGCACCACAATATGTTTTCGGGTATATATAAAATAATAAAGAGACTGAAGTCTTTATTTATTTTTTTATATATGTATTTTATATGTTGTATACTCGCAAAAACAATTTTTGCTTGGGGAACACGTGCTTCTCATATTTTTCATTTTATTTATCTTTTCTTCGATTTCTTCGATTGGATTTCACTTTGTAATGTTTCATGTATTTTTAATAATGTTTGTAAAGTACTGATAGTGAGTCACTGGTTTCATCGAACCAACGTTTTGGAATTCGCCCACGAACTTAATATAGTTAATTTATTTCTTCTTTTATTTCTTTGCTTAGAAATAAAATAACCAATAACCATACTAATTACATAACCATTATAAATACATACACAAAAACCAATCAATGAAAAGATTATATAACATTGTACACATTTTTCAACACATTAATTAAAATATTACGGAGATATTAGTAAAAATCTAAAACTGATTACAGAGCAAACTTTTGTGCAAAACAGTATCAGTTCTATATATTTCATTAATTAAAGCTATTTTATTTTTACTTACTTTCTTACTGAGCTAAAGAAAATAAACGCTTTTGGAACAAAGGGAGAAATATTTTTTTTTAAATTGATATTAATAGTCTTTAATTTATTTATTGATTTATAATCAAGACAGTTGATTGTAAATCGCACGAGATATATTATGAAATTAATTATTTATTATTCTAGTATTTTACATATTATTTTAACAGTGGTAGAGCTACGTTGCAGTTTGTTTCTAGTCGCAGAATGAATGAGTCAGCTCGACTGAGGTAGGACCACTCCCTCATAGTATACCATAAAATAGCAACATAATGCGTATGTTTCGTGTGGTTAGTGTAGGGATCCGGAGACCTTTATTACTGGTGACGAATTCCATCTCAGTCCTCAAGAGTAACAACAAATCTTAATTATGATTTCTTGTCAAGGATGAATGGTAATCTACATTACATACATACAAGTACCGCAGGAATCGCTTTCCATCAAATGACTGTGTTGATTTATTACTCACAAAATAATTATTAAAAGAAAGTTATTATTTCATTGGTGTGTTTGTATAATATATACATACATATATATTAGTGTTGACAAAGCTCGAATAATGAAACATTTTCAAAATCAATGCAAAACAGTAATAAAGATCTTATTAACGATTCGGCGAGTAGGGGCCCGCCATATGGCTGACGTAGCAGCTTACTTTTATTAACTCTGGCTGTCAGTCAATTTGGAGTATTAGCCGTGTCGGCAGACTATGGCTGGAGGGCTAGCTTTGATATGTATGGAGGGATGAAAATCGGGTTGCAGTGGTAATACAAATTTTATACCAAATGTCACTTATACTTTTAAAATTAATAGACTTAAATATAAAGATTTACATTGTACATTAATGAAATAAAAAAGAAAACTCTTATAAACTACCCAAATTTTTGTCTCTTCATTTTGGACAATAAGGAGTTGCTGTTGATTGATAGACTGATATTAGATGACAATGACGACGATGTCCTCGTGCTCAATTTCAAGCATAGCGATATATTATTGGTATTACTGTGTGGTATCAATTGCACAGGACAATATGATGGTGCCGTAACATTCGCGCAAACACAGAGGCACTCACTAGTCGTCCCATCGAAATAATACATGTTCAATAAGAAAGGTTCAAGACCCTACGACACACCGCGACTAGAAAACCAAAAATTTATGATGCTGCAGCTGGGAATTAAACCCCAAACCCAGTACGCAGATGTAAGGTACTGTAATCGCTACGTCACGCGGTTCTGATTAACAAATATATAAGTATGTGATATATTCATAAAGTTCCAGGTAACACTTGCTGCATATACTAAATCGCAATTAAAAGCTAGCTTTTACGAATTTAAACAATGTCTTAATTATTGTATTCTTGGTTGTTGTTATGTTATCTTTGGATAATTCTTAAGCACGCTGTTAAAGTATCCTAGTAAGTATACAACTTTTAAAAACTTACTTGTGTATTTTTGAAAAGAATCTTTCATGTTACAGTATTTTATTTCTAAGCTGAAAGTGCTTGTACTAGGAGATGGGACACGACAATAGTAGAATGGTGGATTCGAACCTACGACCTTAAGTTTCGCGGACCGTACCGTAAACCGTTGTTATTTAATGTATCTTTTACCTTTATTGTAAACAATGTTTTTTTTTCAAATAATCTTTTATTTACATTTTTTTCGGATTTATTAATAATTCATAGAATAAAAGAGAAATTATTAATAAATTTATAGAATAAAATAAATCACACGTCTACAGAATAAACGATAAAATTTAAATTGTTTAATGACGTGCATACCCCAGGGGTTAACGGTAAGCCGAAATGCCGCGGGCGTGTAGTGACATGCATTGTTCCCGCCCTCTCGTTTAGCGGTATTATTGCTTATGGTCGGCCGTACTCGATCCAGCTTGTATATGCTCCCGCGCAGTGTTGTGAAACACATCATAATCGATTCAGTTATGCGTGAAATTCCGGACTATTTTGATTTTCGCGCTCCGATTAATCACAATACAGGCGATAGTAGAAAGTTAAATAAATTGGTATCGATACTAAAAGTTTGGTGGTTTTAATTACATTCGTCATTTTTTTAAAGATAAACGTTTATTTGATAATACAAAAATGATGATAAATAATATTGTTTAAGATTACTAAAAACTTAAATTATCCGAAATCATGTTAATGTTATTTTTTTGTATAAGTACGACATAAAGAGTACATGTAAATTAAACACAGAAATAAAGGTAACTTGATCACCGACAAGAGGCCTTAAATAATCAGAACAGTGATGAGCTTTTGTGTCGAAATTTTGAGAGATTAGGAAGTGGGGACTCTTTTCCATCGTGTCAATCGAAACGTAACAATTGCAATAACTTTTAACCAATACCAGAATTTATTAAAATAACGACTATATAGCACCCTGTGGTTATTAGTCAACATTAATCAGAAGGATATTATCGCCAATTGTCATCTCAATCTACCATTCCTTCAATCCTTCATATGTCGTGACACAATCTAGCCACACTGTTTCCTAGTACCGGATTAATCATTTTTTAATCAATCGCTGTATAACTAGGTCTTTGGTACTTTAGTTAGATGGACTATAATTATCAATACAAACACGATAATAGGAATTTATATTAAGTGAAATAGATTTGTACACATATTTTATAGATTTTCCACCCTCATTACGAATGTGTTTAACAAAAATACCCCGATAATAATTTATTCAGCCGCGCCTCTGTAATCCGGCCCGCGTCGCACGTCATTCTGACCCGATCAGATGCGGACAATAAAAATCTCGCCGCTCTCGCCCTCACAGAGGGACGTGTAAAGGCGCCTTTACAAGGGTATATGGAATAACAATTTTTTTACTTATTACAGATTAACTATTTTATTGGGCTACATTTTCACAATTATATTTTTCAAATATTAACCACGGTAAAATATATATTATATTAAAATAAAAACTAGAATTTAATTTTTTTGCATTATCTTTCATATTAAAGGTTTTTATTACAAGACCAATGTATGAAGGTGGGAAGGAGTGAGTTATATAATGAATTTTTAAGACTGTTCATACCACTCCAAGTCATTTCAAGTACTATATTTAAAATAATAAATACAAATAAATACTTTTTGTAACTATAATTGCAAATAAAATTAAATAAAGAAACTGTGTTATATTATTTTTGATGAAGTATTCAATTGTCCAATATATAACCTACAAGGGTGCTAAAATCAGAGAGGGCGCGCTACGGGGTGCCGACCGAAAACAACACGATTTGTATTTATATCTAAACCGTTCTTTTGTCGAGCGATTAGTAGCGTATTGTGCAGAAGTGTACTGTGTGATAGGCGTGGGGTTACTTTCGACAGCTTCTTATATCGTCTAAACTGTTGCAAAAATAAAATAAAGCTGTATACTTAGTATAAGAGAAAACGGATTAAACTCATCTGAGAAAATAGTTAAAATAAAACAAAAAACCATATCCATTAAAGCTAGCGTTTATCTTATTTTACTACAAAATGTATAGATATGTTCAGTTCTTAAATTTTTTTTCACCTCCCAAAATATTGTTGCAGCTTCACATCGTAGATTAGAACCCGCCATTCGATTATTATCGTTGGCGGGCAGTAATTTATTAAATAAATACATATCTAACACAAACCATAAATTTACCGAGTGAGAATTTATGATAATATATTTGAGAAAGGTAAAATGAGATAACTTTAAAATGGGATACATTTATATTAATAAATTCTTTATTATTTGTTAAAAAAATATTTATACAAAATTCGCCTTAAACTGTAAAATAAAGAAACATTCACGCTTAAAAAAATACATACAAAAAGACAAAACAATCATAAATTAAATAATAATAAATAATTCAATATTTAGTGTTACCTCCCCTGGCTCTAATTACATCTACTAATCAGTTCTATATAGACTGGATAATATTTTTCACGGTTTCAGGGTGTGGCTTGAAACTCCTGTCTCGTAGCTGGTACAGGATTTCTTACCCAAACTTTTCTTTTAAAGTATATATATCCATAAATGCTCAATAGAATTTAGTCCGTACTACGTACTGACCAGGCCACTCCATGCACTCAATTTCCACCTATTGCAGGTACTGTTAAACAGAAGCTGTTGCATGTGGACGGGCACTGTCCCGCATTAGCACTAAATTTTCATCGATAAAGTCTACATAAGGAATGACGTTAATATCTCTTTATATATCGGTTCGCCGTCAAACCTCCAAATCTGCCGCTAGTTTCGATGAATGCCAACTCAGTTTTTGCCTCCATTGAAATGCTCGCCCACACGTTCCAGGAACCTCCTCCAAATCTCTTGGACTTCCGATTTCTGAGCTGTAAGTACTGACGATGAATCGGTCATCCCACTCTGATGGAATCGCTTCTTCGGTTAAAGCTCCAGTCTAAGCTACCAGTCTCCTTGTATCACCGGTAAACTCTGGACACAGCAGACTGGCTCATGTTTAACACACAATCCACTTGGGGCAACCATTTTGGCCACTTCTACAATAGATATGTCCATGTTTAGGCCATGTTTGTATTTTATAATAAGGTTACGTGTATCGGTTGACGTTTGACGACTAACTGATAAGGGTTGGTCAGGTAAATGACTTTTTATGCATGACAATCCCTAATTAGCGCTATTATACACAGGTTCGAAAATGGTGATTAGCAATGACAACATGTTTTTAGGCCGTATTATTGGAAAAGATAACACAAAAGCGTACGGCTTTTGTATTATCTTCAAGCTTTAACAATTCAAATTTAATAATTCAGGGCTCAGTTATGTTTTTAAAGACATTCAACCTCGCATGTCCTTTGAGACGATTATTTGGCTCGAGCCGTGTGCATCTACAAGTTTCTTTTTCTCTTGTCTTAAAACTACTTTTCTTAGTTTTAAGACAAGATAATGAAAATGCAGCATGGTAAGTTTGATTACAGCAATATAAGTAAAGGACAATTCCTTTACTTGCCTTTTTATTCCAGATATTATATTTATATGCTTCCAAAAAAATAAAAATAAGTAAGTAAAAAGATATAGATTGGATTAGTTTAAGCTGTATTATGCCATCACCCAAATCCATCAAATTTTAATGTGCAGAGGAGAGGACACCGGTCTAACAGTATCTGCAACCGTCGAAAAGCCCCCCATCACAAAAGCGTGCCACTAGGACAACAAAAATCTCCGTTAGAAGTGAAATGTCATCCACCAATTCGTCACAGGTGGATTCAATAAAGTCACAAGTTGGGAACTGGACGACATACAACCGAGAGCCATTGTATCGGATGAATATCTCTTTGAGTCGTCAATGTGACTCCCAATCCGGAAACCGTCCTAGCGGACAGTGCTAGACCGGTTTCCGTTCTCTAGTTCAAGGCACAAGCAAAATATGGAGAAGAAACGCTCACGCTATGTACAAGACTTGGTGATTGTTGACCGGGTGCACAACAAGCTAGTGACGGGAACTGATGAAAGGCCACGCCAGGACTGATATAAGGAGTGCGGTGTAGTTCTACTACGTGAAAGCTAGTTAGAAATATGATATTTTGACTTTCAACCTGATATGACTTTTCAAGATACCATATAAGTCGTCAATAAAACTTAATGACAATCATTATCTCACAAGCTACAGTGACAATATAAGGAATTACAAATGAATGAATCAATAATAGCAAATTAAGGAGTAATAAAATAAATATTCGTTTGACCGATATATTCAAGATATAGCTGCAGTTTATTGTTCAAGTTGTATGTTGTTTTGACAGTAGTAGAGCTACAATGCAGTTTGTTTCTAGCTGCAGAATATATGGTTTATCTCGACCTGGGTAGGACCACGCCCTCATAGAATAAAAGAGTAAATTAGCAGCATAACGCTGCTGTGTTTCTTCTGGTGAGTGTAGGGGTCCGGAGACCATTATTACTGGTGACGAGGCATTCCATCTCAGTCCTCAAGGAAGCATTATGATTCCTTGTCAAGGATGAATGTAGATGTCATGGGCCGCAGGACTCATGGACATACCATCAGATAAAATGTGTGCTCGTTTGTTACTCTCAATGTAATAAAATAATTACTTATAATATACAGAAGCTTGTCAGTTGTTTATGAACTTGTGTTTATGTCCGTAAACTCAGTGCAGGATAAAATCTTAACGAAGTAACTAGCCTGGCCATAAAGTCGGCAGTTTACTAAGGAATATAATATATTTATATAACATACCAGGATATAAATTAATATTAGTCACGGTAAACTGCCACAAAACCCTTTTCACTCTAACAGTGGCAGCTCTGCAATTAGTTTCTGACTGCAATATGAACGGTCCGGCTCGACCGGGGAAGGATTTACCGAATACCAGCATGAAGTAGCAATATTGTAGAGATACGGAACCTTATTACTGGTCTATATTATTATTCCTTATCTAGGATGAATGTACCCACATTCATGAGCGACAGGAATTAATTACCAAGAAATTAACAACATGTTCGTTTGTCAAAAAATAAACACAACAACTATAAATATTATTTTGGCCTATCGAGCGATATTTTCAAGTTTATAAACTCACCTCCACGTCTTCCTTAACCTGTACCTTTAATGTCCACATCGCCCGCAGTTCCTATCTGTCAGTGACCACGTAGGTATGTATATACTGAAGATACGAAAATGTGGTCTTTGCGGATGAACTTTTACGTTGTCGATAAGTTCAACGTAGTCTTTATTTTTATTACATTGTAAACACAGATATGAATTTTAATGCGTAACATGACTTATGGGCGCACTGAGTCATTAGCAGAAAGTCGATGTATGTACTTCGACTTTATTAATTAGTGAACAGCAGTGTTGACCATAAAGCTTTGTTGAAAAAAGTTGTACGCCCACACTAACACAAATACCTACATCGCATCTGTGTAAAATGTAATAATGGAGTCTTAAATATTTGATGAACAACAATAACCTAATTGCTAGAACTAGGGAACTAGTGGTTGTGAGTTCGAACTATGACGTATTCCTTAAGGTTTTTATGTGCAAAAAATTAGCAATTATTGTCACAGCAGATTGATTATCAGTCACGTTAGGGACTTAATAAGATCCAAGTGTATAGCGTATAGTGTGTAGCGTATCTCTGTCCTGGAGAGTGACACACATCTTCAATTCGTGTTGAGGACAGATGTAGGTGTTTATGGGCCGTAATCGTAGTTCACCATTGGGTGAATCGTGTGCTCGTTGTCTCTTAAAAAAAGATCTTATACGTTATGCGATATATATGTTAACATTGCTGAATAGTCCGGTGACAATAAAATACCAAACACCGTTACCAAAACCAACAGCATCTGTTCCCTATCGTCGGGTCTACGTCACGCACGATTGCGCCCCGCGTCGCCGCCTGCTAATGAGAGATAATCCCGAAACGTTTCGACCCCCACGCAGTCCCGGCTTTGATTCCTATTTCGCGATCTGCTGATTCCGCATTTAATAGGGGAGGTGTTATATATAAATTATTGCGTTGTTATTTAAAAGACTGAAGAGATTTTTTTAGCGTTAAAGTCCCACTGCTGTGAATACTGGCATGAATACTTCGACTCGGGGAAAAGATATTGTTCTGCTGGTCGATATCTCCTAGTTTATCATATGACATCAACTGCGTAGGATATGTTATAGTGCCGTAATTATTTGCGCTAACATACATAGAAACACTTACTTATCCTTTTTCTAGTCGAATGCAAGGCATGCGCAGTAAAATCGGTGGTCAGATACAGTATCAAGTACTCGGGGCATACAATACACATAAACTCCAAAACGAACAATTGGGCCATCAATCGGATATTGTTCGTCAACTGGGAATCGTCCCTAGAGCCGTGACGCAGCAGATAGGTTCACTAACCTACTTATGTAGTCACCAAGCTGTCGTAGACAACGTCTTCACAGAATATATACGTAAAATAGCAACAGACTAGATATAATAAGTTTGTACTATTAAAGAAGTATTACATTCATTTCAGCTCTAAGAAAGACAATACATCTACATTTATACTATACCAAACATAGATATAGATGACCAGGATCCACCGTGATACACTTACCATCAGGTAAACTGTGTGTTCCTTTGTCACCAAATTGTAAAAAACACGATTTTAAAAAAAGTATAATAGTTTAAAAGTTGAGATAATGAAGGATTAGCGACAAATTTGAGAACATTATAAATCTAAAAATTATTCTTGAAATTAATAGCATATGTACATGCAGCTTGATTAAATCTTGCTTGCTCTTTAAGCCTGTTCTTACAGATCACCTAAACCAAACTTATTACTGCCTTACCATCTAGTATTGTAACTTAGTTAATTTGGTAAACGGTAATGTTAAATTTTTTGAATTGAAATGTTTTTGGGCGCGATGAGAGTAACATTTTAAGGTCGAATTTGTGTCATTTTTTTTTCATTATAATTTTTTTATATTTCTATGAGAATAACAAACGAGCACACAGTTTACCTAATAGCGTAAAGTTATTCCTGCGGCCTATGACATCTACATACATCCTTGACAAGGAATCATAATGCAGGTGCGCCACCCTTGAGGACTTAGATGGAATGCCTTGTCACCAGTAAGAGAGGTCTCCAGATTTCTTCACTTACCAGACGAAATATACGCTGATATTCTGTGAGGGCGTGGTCCTAGCTAGAAACAAATTGCAATATAGCTCTACCATTGAAAGTTACTTTTCTGGCGCAAATTCTCTCTTTTTCATCTCTCTCTGACTCTCAATTCCGTTTCACCCCTTTCTTTTTTAACAATTTTTATTATTACATGCACATCTTATACAACCCTTAGACATAGAAAATAGCTAAAACTAAGTGTAGGCAAAATTGTTACTTTATCAGAGTTGGCAACTATTTTAATTCGATTCCGCCGACAATTGACATTCTTTAATACAACTGGAACTAAAACTAAAAAAAAGCTAAATTTAATATTTCGTAAGAAGAACTTTTAAATGCTGAGCCTCATCTGTCTATTGTTAACAAAATCTGTTTTTACTCTTTAGTATTTTTTACTTCTCTATCTATTTACTGCCTTTTGCGTTTTACTATTTGCGTATTCTTATAATTGGTCTTCTGTATTAATATAAGTATTAGCTGTAAATCTTACGAAAATTGTAAAAATAATGAAATTAAATAAAATAAATCGAGGTATATTTCAAAAGAAGTTCCACTTTAGTCACGTGTACTGAGGTACTCGCGCTCTTTTAATAATTTTGAAACGTTTCTACATCATTCAAGAGCTCTATACAAACTCCTGTGAAATCTTTATTAATATAAAGAGTAATGCATATTTACTAGGTAGAGCAAAACAAGTAAGGAAGCAGCCTCTCGTCTCGCGAAATTAACTTTCAAATATTAAACTCGCCTTATGAAAAAGGCTCTCTACGTACTTATCATACTTGGATGTCTAAGTCCTTTAGATACCTACTTACTGTGGCGCCATAGCACTCTTTAAAGGAGGAAACATTATATTCCAAAGAACTAAGTTGTTTTCCCATATTGTGTGCATAATTTTGCACTTTAATTTGTGAAAGATAAGGTTCATTTTAAAACTGACCGCGCTAGATATTATATAAAAACGAACACGTGGGAAGATGCATAACATCGTAAGGATTTAAAGCGTGTATTTTTTTTAAACTATTGTGTGTTCTAAATATAATATCGTAATTTATTAGTTAAGATTAAATTATTCTTTATTTAATTATTTACGATGTGTTATGGCCACTCTGCGATTATAAACTAAATGAAGCACAAATGAATTTGTTGCGGATGGAGAACGACCACGCAGCCACAGGACCCTGATATTCTTTGAAAGCGTGATCTGTGGTAAAGCGCACTGCTTCTCGTACTCACTTCTGTCCCTATTCAGCGAGCCCACCTGGACCGCTAAATGCGGCCGTATGCAAATTCCTCTTAGCTTCACCCTAAGTGACGAAACAACGGCTACGAATACCCCCCCCCCTCCCCCATACGACAAGGCTCCGTTCGAGAGGGGCTAACAGCACCCTTGAACTGCTATGCTTTTCCTGGAAATATTAAAGACCTAATTATAGGTAACTCAGAACTGACGAAATATCATCCAATTATTTTTTATCGTAATTATTATTATATATAGATATCAAAACCGCACCACTATACAAACCAAGAGAAATGCTCGTTTGCCACCCCCATATTTAATGCTAAATGTAATTTTTACCAATTTTCCATTTGATTTTACAATTAATTTTATTTTTTCATTTTATTAACTACATACAAACTTTTTTTTTAATTATAATTATAAATATTCATATGTTATTTTTAAATTACATGCTTACTTATTAATATCTTACTAATTACGTATGTTTATAATAAATATTTATTTAAACTTTCTAGTTAATTAATTCTATGTTATTTTTCAGTCCTAGATCTTCATTTGGATGCAAATCTCTCGGTACCTCATCCATGAAAGGCAATATAACAACAAGTAATTATTATTAAGTAATTATTTAATAGAAGTCTTTTATTAGCTGCAAACGTTCATAGCATCCACCTAACCTAACCAAAACAAATGTAAAATGTTAATTTGTATGCCCGGGTAACAGTTATGCGCGACAATAGCAAGCAAACACGGGCGCAAGTCGCTAGCTAGCTCATGTCGAGAGCGGGCCGACATTTCGCGAATAAACTTTGTTAGTGTCACCATAGAATAACTGTTACTTCGTTAAACAGACATCTACATATGTAATCAAATAGAATTGTTCGTGGAAAACGATGAACGAGCTAACAGGATAGTTTTTATAATATTAAAACAATCTCCAAGCACACAGTCACATCTACCTACATAACATTGTAATGTAAGTCCATTTTGATTAAGAATAAAATGTATCGTACATTGTTATCTCTGAGAAAACCAGATCTGCGTGTTTAAGGGTTGCCGTAACCACGCAAACGGTGTGTTCGTTTGGTATCTTAGTCCCATAAAAATAAATACATTTTTTTTATGGAATACATATTTATTGATAAAAGTGATGCCATTTGATGAAAATCCAGCCAATGATGTTACCAATTATCATTTGTGGGTGGTATCATATAACAGTATTATGGCTTTGGTAACAGACAATTGTTCTGAATGCTTCCGTCC
Source organism: Teinopalpus imperialis (assembly GCA_029286865.1). NCBI lineage: Eukaryota > Metazoa > Arthropoda > Insecta > Lepidoptera > Papilionidae > Teinopalpus > Teinopalpus imperialis. The sequence goes on along the minus strand of JAGSMU010000023.1, from coordinate 1,722,523 downwards.
AATTAAAAAAATATGTATATATGATATTAAGGGTGAATGAGCACACAGTTCACCTGATGATAAGTGACTACGGCCCATGACCTGTACATCCAGCCTCGACAAAAATTCAATGTGCACATGCGTTATCACCCCTGAAGACTTCTTTTCACTCATCATACAACAAGCCTGCAACGTGCCTCTACCAATGTTGAAAATATTGAAAATCTACAGACAGTAGTAGTACACTGTCAACAGATATTTTCATTCCATTTGATTACTGAACAAAAACATCATGTTTTTTCGATGACCCTGCCGCAGTCAGAAGCCTTAAAATTGACGCTGCTGCACTAATTTATGTGGTATAAAAATTTAAAGACACCTTCAACTTCGATTATTCACAGGCAAAGTACAATTAATAGCCAAAACGAACCTATTGTGGGACGAAGCGTCGCGACCGGTATTTAGAACAACTGTACACCTGCTCAAACATGTCTCGATGAATAATTAAAAATTTCACCCATGTGATATATGAAGCCTGCATGCGTTCACGCGTGGGCGATGGCACAAGCGATACATACGGCATTGTACATTCGATAAATTGTATATTGGTCGCTAAATGGCAGCACAGTTATAAAACAAACTGACTAATGAAGTCAGTAAAGTTTACAAAGATACGTCAAATAAATTATAATATTGAAGATTACTTATAATGCTCATCTTGTAAATGAATATATCATGATCATTATTTCAGCTCATCACTAATCAACTGTTCAACATAGACTTTTCCCACAGTTAATAATTAGTGCTAATGTCATCATTTTTAACACTCAAAGGCCTTCCAACTGCTATCTTAAATCTAGAATTTAACTTTCCTTCTGAAGCACGAAAGTGCTCAAATGTAATATATTCCTGAAAACTGAGTCAACTTAAATGGAAATTTAAGTAAATCGTGTGGTTTAAATACAGTAACATTTATTTTTTATTTTTTCAATCAATTCATTCCAATAGATTTTTTTTTATTTTCTTTTATTTACGCTAGCTCGAAACAGCAGCGTGACAAAATTTGTTGTGTATTATATTTTTACACTAATGGTAGTGTGTGTTCGGGAGATCGATTTTACCAATAACAACGGCAAGAAACTGGAGTACTTAGTTTTTATTTACAAAAAGATAAATTCAGTGTAAAAAAAAATTAAAATAAAAAATATATAATAAAGAACTATATCTTACCAGCTAAAGACATTTGCAGAGGCTAAATGTACTATCCCATATTGACCTAAACCGGTACCTACACATCATAGGTTCTTTTCTTCGATATATTAATTCTTATTATAATAGGTTTTATTAATCAATGCCCTTTTAATAAAATTTTTAAACATCTTCAACAGTTTTCTAAATTTACGTACACTTAATCGGTGTATTCTTGTATGGACCTTAAGGTCTACCATTCTATAAAAACTAATAATTTTATATTGTAACTTATTTTATCAACATCAACTGACTCCAATAAAATTAATCTTTCTGCAAATGATTTCGTAAACAATTTCATTGTATCAAAGGGCCTTGTCGAATCTAAAAACGTATACAGAAACGGAGATTAGGGGAGGGTCCTCTGAGGAATACTGCGTTGTTTACACCGCATTTCATTAGGATACCGCCCCCAAGTCTATCTTTGCGAATTTGTTAGACCATAAAAAATAAATAAAGCCCCCAACTATTGCTTTGATTGTAACCCGGATTACAGATAATGAAGTAAGAATATTCTTTTAGTTCTTACCCTATTTGTACGTGTGATAAAAAGTTAAAATTTCCACTGATAAATTTCATTAACTTTTTTTTGCAGCGACAGCCTAGTTATTTTTTTATAAAACTACGGCTGACAAACGGGCCCACAGTTCACCTGAAGGTATGTGAGCGTTGCCTCATAAACACACCAACTTTCACTAAAGATTCACCAACTAAACCAATTTAATAATAAAAAAAAAAAACTAAATATTCAAGATGCAGTGGTGTGCTGCCATTTCACGCTGGTATTCTTGTGCACAGCGAGGCTCTTTTTAAGACCAATATTAAAATTTAATTGATGAATAAATTCATTAGAAATCAAAAAAAATATAATATATATATTTTATTTATATATATATACATATACATATATATACATATTTATATATATATATAAATAAAATATTGGAGTCAATATCCCAGTGACCACTTCTGCTAAGTCAAGATACTTCAATTGTTTTCTAATATGAACTCGTTACGTCAAAAATCTTAAAAGCTATACCTATATATATATCCTAATATATATATTTACTTTGAACAAACTAAAAATACTTTATTTTATTTCTTTTTTATTTCACAATGTAACAAACGAGCACACAGTTCACCTGACGGCGATTCCTGCGGCCATTCATCCTTTACAAGGAATCATAATACAGAAACAAACGAAACACAGCAGCATTATACTGCTATTGTACGCTAGTATTCTGTGCGGGCGTGGTCGAGCTGACGTATTCATACTGCAGCTAGAAACAAACTGCAGCGTTGCTCTACCACTGTCAAAATATGTATGTTTAGTAATGTGTGTAAAGTATATCCATTATATAACAACATCCCAACGAAGGCCTTTCATACATTATTCTCCGTGTGGTAATCATTGCCAAAATATCTCGCTTTTCATGCAATTCGGCAATCGTAACGTGAATTAAAAATAAATAAAGAGCCACGCCGTAGTTATGAACTAGCTTATAAATAGAGGATCAAGGAAGTGCCACGTTTTCAAAGAGTACCAGCTCCAGCTCTCCCCGGTGAGGATACTGGGACACTGTATACCCTAATATTATAATATACCTATGTCCAAAACTTTGTTTACACGTCATATACATACAAATACATACTATACTTAATATATCTACATCTACACACTATAACAATTGAATGAAACAAATGATGTGCTAAACGGAACAATACGTACGCAAGCAACGCTTGCTCATAACATAAATCTCTTCAAATCCCGGGCGACAAATACGTCCAAATCAACGAATCCACATATAATACCCCTCAATAAATACTAACTTGTAAGGGTGAAATTGCATCCCATATTTACCCAGAAACATAACGACGTAAGCCCCTCTAAGATAGTTCAAATTTGTGTCGATTTGGCATTGCGTGGTTCGGTGCAATTTAACAGTTAAATGTACAATTGTTATAATTTGTAGGTGGGCACAATGGAATAGAGTAATTGTCGCGTATATGTCACAGGATTATTTAAGTTTGCGTGTGGATTTTAAACGCAAATCTCCAATGCTCCAACATGGCCCCATTATTGTGTTTATTACACGCCGTTAACACTTTAATTTCTAATTTTATTACTTTATTCTTGGACGTTTACATATATTTTCATTTGGTAAAGTGACCCTGTGTGCTAAAGTGACGTGCTCTTAGTAGTGTGTGCAATCACAGTAGTGTAGGATGTGTTGCGTATGTTTATATATGTTTTTTATTACATTGAAAATAACAAACAGTTCACCTGATGGCAAGTGATTTCTGAGGCCCATGACATCTACATTCGTCCTTGACAAGGAATCATTATGCAGATGCGTTATCACCTTTGAGGACTGTGATGGAATGCCTCATCACCAGTAATAAAGGTCTCCGGATCCTTACACTCACCAGACAAAACACAGCAACATTATATTGATATTCTATGAGGGCATGGTCCTACCCCGGTCGAACTGACCCATTAATTCTGCAGCTAGAAACAAACTGCAGCGTAGCTCTACCACTGCTAATATTGTATTGATAAATGATTGTATTGATTAATCTCACTGCTGTAAAAAGCTTCTTGAGAGAATGTTGGCATAGTCCATCATGCTTCTAGTACCCGTATTGGCGGACTTCACATGCCTACGTCACGATATATATATATATATATTTTTTATGCGTACCTACATGTTTGTTCAGGATGTTTTACTTTACCACCGAGCACGTAATAGGATATATCACATAAAATTTTACAATCAACATTTTCAATGCTAGTGACACTGGGGACCGAACTCGGTTTGTTCGCGTACCGTCAATTGAGAAGTAAATGTTATAAATACTAGAAATAAGGATAAACTTATAGTGCAAAATTTTCATGTCCACAAAGTTAGTGAATTATTTTCCTTACCCTGTGTAAGTAATTCGCATTTATAGTAAGTTTCCAAACGTCTCTTTCAGATTTGCCAACATTGTCAATTTAAAAGGAAAATTACAAAAATACACAAATTTTACAAATACAGCAACATTTCCACTAATACTTAGAATTAGATCGGGTTGATTCTAACGTACGATTGAACGCAGATTTTGATCACGGCGATATCTTCTAGTTATTGCCAGATTTCATCGAGTACGCAGAATATTTTTATAGTGACGTATCCAAGTAGCTGACCGAGCCGAGGTTCGGCCCTCTCGGACACCCCCGAGTCATACGCTCTCGCAGAACAGCGTAAAGGTCCAAGCCGAGGCTCCCTCTTGGGAGCCCTAGTACTGGTTACCCACTAATTGAGGTCTCGACTGAGGGCCATAAGCGCTCGGTCACCTCTAAACCCGGCGAAACTGTAAAAGCCCTCGGGCTAACAGCGGCCATCAGTCCGAAAAAAAAAGTTACTTCAAATAGCAAATAACAAATGTGTCTTTATCGCCACAATATATGTACACTCGAAAACTTGTGATTTGGATAAGAATTTGCTCTATCTGGTCTTCGAAACAAAACTTATACCGTTCTTTGAGCTTGGACAAAAGGTAGAGCAACAAGAACATATAATAAGGCGATAGAAATAATCGAAATAAAATGTTAAAAATTAATACTGTTAGTGTTAATACATTATAAATTACATTAGTCAAGGCAAAATCACGGGTTGGACTAGTGCATCGATATGTGACACAAGGTACGGACCGCACCTTGTGTACGTTACAAACGAGTAACTATCGATAAATATATAACATATATCGATAGATATCAGTCACGACTCTATATGATAGTGCAGTATGCGATATATATGATGCGTATATATACGAGGCTTCTAATAGTGCTGCCGTTGTGGCTGCGTGAGGCTCGGCACGGAGGTAATTAATTGGAAACGGGCGAAAACAAACTTGCTACGTCGGACATCGCTCAATAACTCTAATTGCAATTATAATTACCCTATCATCAACGATTAAATACTAACTTTTTTGTTAGTTAAACTAGTTCAGTGCTTAAACGCTCACTTTTAATTTACGGTACATGAGTAAACCGGGTTCAGTTCCGGTGCCAATGAAGTTGTTCATAATATTATAACATAATATGCACATATATATTTCATAAAAATATCGTGAGGAAACCTGATAATCAAAGAATAATAAAATAAATATTTCAAAGACATATGAAGTCCACCAATACATAGTGAAGTCTGTACCCTCTTTATAGACGAGGCCTATACCCAACTGATTCATATAATAATATATCTGACCGATTGAAATCGTTGTTACGTTACTTTAGGTGTTTTTAGGTGTGAGGCGTGAGATACACCTGCCTTTTGAATTATCAATAGATGCAGTGTTTGATTACCACAGCGATATTTTCTGCTTAATAACAGATGAGATGAACTACGCTGGATATATTAAAGTGCCGTAATAACAAACACAGAGGCACACTTTCATCACCCCGTCCCTAGCTATATACGAGTACATATGATATAAATGACGGGAGCCGGTTCTGATACAGCGGCAATTGAAGATGCTGAAGAAGTTTGTACAGTGGTAGAGCTACACTGCAGTTTGTTTCTAGCTGCAGAATGAATGGGTCAGCTCGACCGGGGTAGGACCACGCCCTCACAGAATACCAGCGTAAAATAGCAGCCTAACGCTGCTGTGTTTCGTCTGGTGAGTTCAGGGATCCGGAGACCTTTATTACTGGAGACGAGGCATTACATCTCAGTCCTCAAGGGTGGCAACGCATCTGCATTATGATTTCTTGTCAAGTATGAATGTAGATGTCATGGGCCGCAGGAATCACTTACCATCAGGTGAACTGTGTGCTCGTTTGTTACTCTTAATGCTATAAAAAAAAAAAAAAAGATATCTAAGTCGTATAGGTTCGGGAATAAAGCTGGAAATTAAATTTACAAAGTGATCATGCGTCTCTGAAAACTCGGCACATTGAACCGCCAACCATCAATACCGTGAAGATGACATTTGGCCAAATTGCCAAGAGACTAAGAAACATACACAATTGCCAAGAGACTAAGAAAGATGCAGACAGAGAGGACATGACACATGTAGAAAAATTTTGCATAGAACTAGAAAAGTTTTTGTATTGTATTGTATTTAATAACTATATATGTATGTATTGTTCCTTATTTGTATATTTTATATTAGTTGTTTTTAGTCTTTTCTTTTTATTAATTAGTTTATTGCTACACCTATCACAATATTTCATCACAACTTGGGTTGACTGGTAAAGAATGTCTTTGTCATTAAGTTCGCCCTATGTGAACCTTTAACTTTGTTAAGATAATGCAATAAAGAGTAAATAAATAAATAAAAAAAATGTAAATTACTATTTTTAACATAAAAAATATACAAAATTAAATTTCAAACGGTAAATGTAAATATTAAATGACTATTATCTTATCCCGAGTTCCATTATTAGGTAAAAATGAAACATAAAAAAGGCAAGAAATTCATTAACTGTATTTGTACAGAAGTACAAGCAATTATGAAGAAACGAGTTCTAAACTAACACGAGCCTTGCGACGGGAGATGTCGTATAATTTCCCCCCACCTTTGTATTATTAGGGACATTAGTCCGGTTCAGTGTAATTAAATGTTACTTTGGTTTCTACTATATTTATAAGATGAGAATATATTGATCTTATAACAATTGTTAGCTTTCTGTTATACATTTAGTTGGAGTCCTTAGTAAAAAAGCGAACGTTTAAAACAGCGTTTTTCAGAGAGAAAAATTAAATGACGGTAAATTTATCTCTGTTCACCGGGCTGTTTTTTTTCATGATATTAGAAGTCACCACCTGCTAAGCGTTTACTCCAGCCTTTAATACTAAATCATCAACTGGTAAAGCGATTCCTCCAGCCTATGACACCCAGGTTTTGATAAGTAAGTAATCATATGCCGGCGTATTGTCTTCTTCAAGACTTATAGGAATGCCCGATAGTAAGCTCTCCGGTTTCTTATCACTCTTCACATTTTCAAACTTTTTCAAACTTTTCAAAGTTAAGATGAACTATTAGTGCTAAACTTAGTCCATAATTCCTATAGTTTTACATAAAAGTTGAAATTTGTTTTGTGCGACATTACAATGCCAATAAATATCCCGACGTAACTGCTTTTGGACAGAAAAAAATAAATGCCTGACATTTCCTCAGCATTTCATTATACGATAAAGTTGGCAATCAAGACGTCGGTGGGTGCGCTTCGCGATAACGGCATACTCGTGCCTTCCCTTGCGGCCTACGGATTAGAGCATTTCCCCAAGAACCCTAACTCACCAAGAATCCCACTCCGCGAGATACCAACGCTTCGAAGAATTTAATTTGTTTACTTTTAAAGTTTTTGATTTGTTTTATAATTATTACTTACAATATGTGGTAACACCTAGTCCTCACCTTGTATTTCCTTCCGTACATGCTAGACGTATTTTTTGAGGAAGGCCTGTATTGTCTATGTATGTGTTGTGTATTTATTTGCCATCTGCTTTTGAACTATATATAATATCACTGCTCAAAGTTATATCACGTATTGTAGTTGAATGTATGATGTTCTTGGCTAAACGAAGTCGATAGTATCTTTCTATCTACTAAAAGTTGATTTGTGATAAAGTTACGCACCCGCTATAAAGTTGTCGTAGTACAAATAAGTAGACTCAAGTCGTAAAATAGAAGGTTAGCGTTATTGTACTACTGGTGATAAGGCATTTCATCTTAGTCGCCGTGAGGTGAACTGTATGTTGTTTTTCACCCCAATTGTCATAAACCAACACATTGAAGGTAAGAGATCATACGACACAGCAGATGAATGTAGACACTACATTGTATCTATATTCTACTATCTATATCACAAATAGTAATATAATATAGAACAATCTATATTCTATGTTCTATATCTATATGTGATGGTAAGTGATCATACAGGGCCATTGACGGCTACGACGATTTAAAAGATGACGTGAGATATGGCAGAGTAAGATTTGTGTTACCGCTAGTTTACCTTTGTTTTATATATGATTGTTATTAACTAATAAAGTTAATTAAAATTAACGTGTTGATTTGTCAGTATAAAGCATTAATAAACCCTTCTTTATTGTAATTACTGTAACTCCTTTCAGGACACAAATTTTCTTTACATTCGTTAATGTTACAATCGTTATTTGAATTGATACTCATTCAAATCTTATACACCGCCAATAGATTTCCACGAAGTAACTGAGTCAGCCATTTGCATTCATAGTAATTTTAAACTCGCTCCATACTCGCTCTATCAAGTCGAACATCTTCTTAAACTGAATTTATCAGTTTGCAAAATTACACATGGACGCACCGTACACCCACACATCGAACTTCCATGGATAACATTAGCAGTTTGATTAAGAACTAATTAAAAAATGTTATTTATTTTCAATTGATGAATGAGAACCATGACGAACCCGGAAGACATCATCACGTCGTCAAATTAGAACTATCTCGTATCCTGTATTATTTCATAATAAAAGAGATTTTGTCATAATACAATAGTTTATTTAATTTATAAAAATTAGCAATAGTAGAGCTACGCTGCAGTTTGTTTCTAGCTGTAGAATGAATGGGTCAGCTCGACCGGGGTAGGACCACGCCCTCACAGAATACCAGCGTAAAATAGCAGCATGATCTTGCTGTGTTTCGTTCGTTGTGTTGTGTCTGGTGAGTGCAGGGGTCTGGAGACCTACATTACTGGTGACGAGGCATTCCTTCTGAGTTCTCTAGAGTGACAACGCATCTGCATTATGATTCCTTGTCAAGGATGAATATAGATGTCATGGGCCGCAGGAATCACTTGCCTCAATGTCATATAAAAAAAACCAAAAAGTTAGGACAGGAGCGTTATATCCGAACCGGCAGTAATATGGGTGACATTAAGTGTTTCAATCTAACACGGACAACTATGCTGCTCATATCCAAACGTGGCCGATGCCACGCGTCAGAATTATATCAGCATATTCGTTTTAATATCGCACTGTGTTGCGCCCACACGCGGCTGTGTTTGCGCCACGCGACCGCCACACGGCATCTCGAGGGTCGCCACCATCGCTAATTCCGTCGGAAATTCCGAACGATAATGAGGGTGAATGTATTGTTCAGTACCGAAATCGTTTGTTCATTTCGTTTTTTCATTGTCTCATTTCGGCCGGGGTCGGGTAAAGTAAATTAAAAGATTAGAAAGGTCACATTTATTGTCAAGTCCAAAGTAATTACCCTTTATGACAGTATTTCTACTAATTAATATTAGGTACAGCTTGGTTCCCAATTTACGGGTTACGGTATTTTTTTGTCCACTCTATATGCTCGCGTTTCGAATAATTATACCTCTTCCATAATTGTAATTATACCCATACCATACATGGTACTTATTATTTCTATGGTTATTAATGGATTCAAAACAGAACTTCGTACTTACGTATTATTTAGAGTCATTTGAGTTCATATCAACTTTTAACAGTATCTGGAATCAAAAGATCTAGCAAATGATTTGCAACGTCGAATTTATTTAGAGCACGTTACAAAATAAATTTTTAAATTCGATTATTATTTTCCTACAAATGTTTACATTATTTTATGGCAAAAATTCTATTATAAATATATATAATATACTATTATAAATATTATAATATTATATATATTAAATAAATAATAAAACTTATTTTATTCATCCCATAATTTTACTAAATAAAAAAAAGCGAAATTCAAAATACATTCCGACCACGACCTGATTAACCAAATTAAGATGTAATAAAATGAATATACCAATCAAGTCTCACCCTCACGCAACATAAACTTACATTTTTCTGAGGCCATGGCGTCCCTCCCCGATGTTTGCGCGGGAAGACTATCACCCGCCATCACTGATTGATACGGGCCGCAACAATTCCTGTTTGTTTTCAATTACACACGCCGCGATCCGAACTCTATCCAACACTGATATCAGAAAAGCAGACATTTAAATAGAATAGACAAAAGGATAATAAAAAAACTTAAAACTCATGTAACATTATATTTTTTTTAATTTCTTTTTTATTCAAATTAAATAGTAGTTTACATAAAGTTAAGTTGTTATATTTTTTGTTAACATGTTTGTATTAAGTGTATAGTGCAAATTACAGAAAAATATTTTCATATGCCTTATCCAAAATGTAGAACCAGTGAAGAGAACCGGCAATAAATTAACAGGCCACATTCTTTTTAAATTGACAAGTTGTTTACAATTATGTGTTCACAAGTTGCCGTAGTTTGAAGTTTCGTATGCAAGACATAATGTACAGTAAAGTATATAAAGCTTACGTAACGTTAATGTAATTAATGTATCAACTAAGCAAAAGACTATAACCATAAAAATGAAAAGTCTTGTTAACATTAGGAAGATCATGACTCAATTGTTATCCACCTTCTAGAATAAAAAATCTTTTCACAGACTATACTACGTATTATGAGATTCGTGAGAACACTTTGTTAATTGCTTTACATTGATAAAAATATAGATCTAGCGTAAAGTTTTCAATGAGTGACATAAACATTTCTTTCCGATTAAAAAGTTTTGCATAGGCTCAAAATAATAAACTATATGTTTCTTATCTCTATATCCTTGTAGCACTAACACTATATTTTAACGACTGATGCCAAAAAAAGGACACTCTTACGCACTTCGATATAAGATACAAAATACATTATCAGTATTTTGAATTTTCAGCGTGATACCAATATTTGATCGAATTGCTTAACCCCCAAACAGTAAACCATCGGATTTCGCCGTTGACCGGATGTATTTCTTAATCAAGATTTAGATCAGCGAATCGATATTCGCTTAAGCTGTGAAAGGCAACTTTGGTTCATTATGATGGGCAGTATAATCGTAAATTCGCAAAATGTTATATATTAATTGCTCTGGTAATGGCTTGAATTGACGAATAGGAAATATAGAGGGACGGGAACGAGTGATCTTTGTCATAATTTTTTCAAATATGAATTATATAAGTACAAAAAATACGAATCTTTCATCAGCTGATTCTTGAATCAATCTGCAAATCAGGTTGTAGAAGTGCTCTCGGCTTTGCTTTAGACGGACGTATTTTATAAGACAGATATAAAAGGTCATGGTAAGAAAAAGTAATCAACATGCTTTGAAACTAGGTCTGAAGAAGTAACCAAAATTAAATCGAATAGCGAACGAATGGTATTTGGAAAGTGGTGAGTGGCACTTAGAGGGAGGATAGAAAGATTATACGAAACTAAGACTGACTGTAGAGAAAGTCGAGAACCTTAATTAAGTAGACATGTATTAAAATCACTCATAATTATAGTATGTACAGGATAGGTTTTTTCAAGAATGTTTACAAAGCATGAAAAAAAAAATCATGAAATGGAAGGTAATTAATTATACACACTAAGCAAAACTTTAGACTGAAAATGTTGTATTTCAAGTAAAAGATGTTCACCAATGCAAGACGGATGAGGGTTTACTGATGTATTAATAATTAAGAAAGAAATTAACGCACGAAGATATATAGACACACCTCCACTCCCACCCTCAACACGATCATTATGAATGAAGTGGATAAAGAATTAGAACTTCAGAAACGAGAGGAGTGTGAATATTTTTAGCTTACTTTACATAGACGAACGAGGCCAGCATATTTGTGAAATGCTAAATTTTTTTTTGAGAACAGAAAATGGTTGTGGGAGCTTCAGACAGAGATGTAAAACTTCCGAAATTATCATCTTTATGATTAGACAAAAAATCTTTAGAATCACCTCACATCTATGAAATACAAAAAATATATTAATATGGTAAAAATAAATTAAAAAACTAAATACTTATAAATTTAAGAGTCAAAAAGAAATGTCCACTTAGCAGTGGAGTATAATGCAGTAAAATTTTACAACACTAAAAATTTGTAAAAACAAAAAAAATTAAAAGAACAAAAGAGATCAAAGAAAACAACATGAAATGATAAAACGAAACGCAATACATTACACTAAGTAACAATTTGTAAAAAAAAAAATTACCGTTGGAATAAGGATTATTAATTTTACTTTATTACTTTAAAGTCTGTGACAACAATACGCTACAGGAAAGTTTAACGTTTAACATAATATTTTTATTACTGTATTTGTTAATATTTACTTTAACCTTAAACTTACGGATAAAACATAAAAGTATAAAATATTCAGTAATATAGCGTAACTAACAATCCCTTAATTTTCCTCTGCTTTTTCTTCAGTCTATCAAATAATTTCAAGAAGGCATCAGCAAAAACTGTCACTTCTTGATAGATACGCCTATAATTACCAGGCTAACAGGACATATTGGTGAGCAAACCACTTTTGTACTTGAATTTGATAACGCTCAGACCAAAAAGTTCTTGCGATATGAATGGAATTGGAACCAAAAATTTAAGTGACAAAAACTTGGGTGTAACTTTCTATCGTAATAACTTAAAATGTTTTAATGTTATATTTCCAACCGAAAACTATCAAGCATTTGTCCGCTGACGAAAAACCTCTCGAACAATCGACTAAAATGCAAAGAGGGAATTTTAACAAGTTAACCAGTTTTATTTGATTTATTTTCGCGGTACGCCCGGGGCTCGCGCTGCCAACCAACTATTTTAATATTTTATTACAACTAGGCACTCGCTTCTAATAGCTTTCAATGAAACGTTTTTATTATAGTTAGTCAGTTTTCCGCTCTGCGATTTTTGTTCGCGGTTTCAAACCATTAGATTTTGTTAGATCATTGTTACGTTTGAGCCCCGGAAATGTGATTAGATTATTCAATTTAACGGCTTTGATGACTTATCGATAATTATTGCGTTAAATATACGATGACTATTTATTATTTATAAACAAAATATTAATATAAAATAAATATTAATTTTTAAACCAAAAACATATTGATGGAGTACGAAATATATTTATATATAATCTTTGCTAGCATAATCTTGTGGATGAAGTTTTTAAATAAAACACTAATTTGTCTAAAACCGTATCTAATTTGATTATTGGAATACTGATATAGTCATATTTATCAAAAGTACTTAAACCAAAATACCTTAGTTTATTTTATTTTATTAAAGTCTTGGGTAGCTTTGGTTTTTAGCACACACGCTTTTACACAATTCGTGCTCCTGTTAGTTAATAGTTGTAGCGTGGCCCTACAACGAAATAACTTTAAAAAAAATAGATTTAGAGTGGATTACGAAGAAACGATTACGATCATAGTTGTCAGTGTTTATTTTCGTCGCAACACAAATGGTATCTGCAATAAAAGAATTAGTGGTGTTCATTATATAATTGATTCTCGCTTTATATGAATCATTTACACATAATATATATTTCCACCTAGTTTGCAATTAAAGTAATTAAAGCGGGGGATGCCGGTTCGAGTCCGAGCGAGGCTCGTCGTATCGCGAGTGCGCCTTATTTGAAACACAAATATTTGCCCCCGATGAAACTTTTCCAACGTCTCCGGGCCTTTATTAATATTTTATTATTTTGTCTTGTACCTCCGTTTCGGGAAAATTTTCCAACTTCGCTTGTTAGCAACTCTCGGTTCTAAAGCGATTATATTTTAAATTATTTTAATTAAAACACTGTGCAAACGTCTAAGAACGGTCCGATGGTTTTGAATTTTCATAGAATTTCTGAAATATTTTAGTTGTGAAACTCTATTTCAACGGGTTCTTAGTTATTCAACTTTTTACTTGTAGAAAATATTAATTATTTCTCTTTTACGTGGCTGAGTGACGTCTACGGGGGTATGACTAGAAAACAGTGGCTTCACATCCTGTTTCTCCAGTGAAGGAAACCGTAACCCAATTAATTACTGATAACATACACACGTAGATGCATCGACAACCTTATTTCTTTTCGGCATTGGAGGACAAATCATCAGAAGATCCCCTGCACGCTGGGGGAAAGACATGTTATGTGAATTTTACACAAACTGAAAACCACCCGTTGGCCAGCCTAAATGCCTTGGAGAGATCTTCCAGTTCCTCGGGACGCAACCATGCCATATACACTGAGCCTACTCACGTCGCAGGTGAGGCAATGCATACCGTAACATCCTCGCTGTGCTACGGTAACACAAGACCACTCCGTGTAGCTGTCTGTTCCTCTTTTAGTTGGACTGGGAGGGTGTGGGGGGGCTGATATTCAAAACCCTCTCCTATAAGCCCGTGACTACAAAGCCGGCATTGTCACCACTAAGAACTTTAGGAGTATAAAGCATATGCATTTAATATATAATAGAGAATATTTTGAATGTCAATAGATAACACCGATCACTTAGTTTCTACTACATTACCTAATATGTGTCCTATTTGGTCACTTGTAATCCATAAAAATCCCATAAATATTCTTAGCTTATATTGTCCAGGTGAATGGTTTTAATTTCATGGTACACGAGCTTGAAGGAAAATATGAGGAACCAAAAATTAAAAAAAATGTTTTCAAAATATTGGTAGTCCACCAATCCGCTCGTCCAGTGGAGCAGAGCGTGGCACTTTTTGCTAGGAGGACTTTGTCCAAGAGTGGGATCTAGATATATTTAGGCTTTGAATTGTCAATTAAAAAAATAACGTACAAAAGTTTATTTCAGACATATTTTTTTAGTAACAGAGAATCGCAATGGGATATAACTCATTTTGTAACTCAATTTGCAAGACCTACCCATGCAACTCGGGCCTATCTTAATGAATACAGATTTATTTCGATAAAAAGCAAATATTTGACCACAAATATCAGTTCTATGGTGCTAATCGAATATTGTCGGAAATATTCGGCACCAGCTATGAATTTAATTTTATAGAGGTAGGAATTATGCTCGTACAAAGCAATTAGATTTAAGATTCAACCAATTCCACAATATCTCTACATGCGTCAAAATGACTGAGAGTGGTGCGGAAGTGTTTTGGAAGTGGAAGTGTGTAAACCATGAAGGGATACATTGGAATATATTGGGTATATTGGGTATCAGCAATGCATTGTTAAAATACACTATCGTTATTTAACTTTTTTTTAACAATGCATTTCGTTTTGGGTTCTTAAGCTACGTCAGCCACTCTTGACTTTTTGATACGTTTCTCCACTGACTTAAAAGCAATCAGCTGATATTTAACAGCACCAACCCATTAATGACGTCAGTGCTCTAAACACAACTTAACTTGCGCTTGTACACACGGTACAAGAATTTGAAACAGTAATCAATCTTGGTCTACGCCTATTGCTACGATAGTGAAGCGACGTCTTTTTTTTCCTTTTTTAGCATTAAAGGTTACAAACGCACACAAACGTCTACTGATGATATGTGATGACTGCAATCCATGACATCTTCATCCGTCCTCAACTAAGATTCAAGATGTATATGCGTTGTCCCCCTTGAGAACTGTAATTGGATACCTCGTTACCTATAATCGATACGTACATACTTCACACAAGAAAGACAACAGCGTTATGCTACAACTCTACTATTTTTAAAAAACCAAATGGAATTTGCTTCGAAAGTGATGTATTAGCCTATATATGTCCCACTGCTTGCAATTTCTCATCTCTGTCTGTCTATAAATATAACTCTAAGTATAAGAGCATACACACCACGTTGCTCCGCTCTTTTTTTCAATTTCATTAACACAATTTTTCATTTTCATTCGCATCGACAACGAGGATCGAACTAGGTTTGCTAACATGACGTAAAATTAAAAGTGAGCGCCCGGATACTGAGCTATAATGACTTTTGATTATAAACTCAATATAATTGTCGCCCTGCAAATATTATGACGCCCTTAAGAGCGCCCCAGAAAAAACAAGAAAATATTGACTCATTGAGCCAATGTTGTCCTTACAAATTTCTCCTTTAGATCGTTTTTATACTGAGGTGAGTTTCGTTCAGCGTACGTTGACCATTATTTTTAACCATAATTGTGGATATTTAATAATTATTTATCGATGTGCATAAAATAATCCAATACCTGTCACTTTCTTTTCCTTCTTATCTAAAACAGTCACAAATTGGGACCCGATTCACTTCATGGTAAGTGATGATTACAAGCACCAACTAGATAATCACTTTGATCCGTCTACAACAAACGTTCAAAATGCACATGCATGGCCACCTCTCATGATCGTGACGAAATAACTCCCTACACTACCTAAAGAAACACGTAGCATTATGTTGCTTATTCACACTCTGAGAGTGATCGTACCCCGGTCGAACAGACCCATCTATACTGTCTACTTGGATACGAAGTGTTTTGGTATACGACTGTAATCTTATACTGTATCCCACTATATGATCGCTAATTATTTTATTTAATATCATCACTGCAAAATTAAAGTTTACTAAATTTAAGGAACTGTCTAAGGACTTCAAGCTAGGTAAGTTATTATTGCTACAAATTAACTATAGAACCCATAGATCAGCTCGATCAGAGCAACAGTTTACAAAATAACAGTTTAAATTAGTAGTGATGAGACCATTCATCTTAGTTCTTAGTTCTATGAGGACAGCGTATCTTAGTGATGATTCCTAATTCAGGATGAATGTGAAGTACACGAATCTCGGGAATCGCTTATCACCTGAACTTCGAATTCATTTGTCAACCGCTAATGTCTTAAAAAATCATAATATGTCCCTAAAATCCGGGCATTATGGTATATATATTTAAGTGTAACCAATACCGTTTGTTCTGTCGATTAAAAATTGTTTACAGCGGTTCCTGCGAAACAGCATTGCTGTTGATCGAAGGAAAATATTGCAAATATTGACTTCCATCCCTTGCTCTTCTCACGTCCAAGAGAGCAAGGGAAACTATGTCGCATAGATCGGTAATGTTTTTTTATGAAATAACGAATAACAAACGAGAACATAGCTCCACCTGATGTTAAGTGATTGCCGTGTGTCTTTGAGAAATGTAAGTGACATTTCTCTTCGGTTTGGAACAGATCCATTACATCACGCCTGAAGACTAAGATGGAATGCGTTGTCACTTGTAATAAGGTTTCGGTTTATTTAACCCACCATACGAGGATACGGGGGCACGCCCTCGACGACCCCGATGACGCGACCACTACGGCCCAAGCCCTGTTCAAAACACTACACACAAACACTGCACCAACTTACCGCCCTGGCCGTCTGCGAGGGCATCGCGAACAGAATTAATCGCGTTACCGCCCTTATTCAGGACAGTGTTCACCAATTAGTATAGATAGGAGCGTCGCTGGAGTTTCTTAAGCCACTTCTTCTGCAGCGCCAACGCAGTCCGAAATGGTGCTAAATATCGTTAATAATAATAATGTTATTAATTTAGTTAATCGGTCAGAAGTAACTGACCAAGACGAGGTTCGCCCTCCTCTATTCAGTTGCTTTCGCACCTTCAAGCCGAGGCTCCCTTTCGGGTAACCTTGTGCTGGTTACCTATTAATAAAGGTTTCGACTGAGTGCCCTTAGCGCTTAGACACCTTTCAACACGGTGAAGCCATAAAAAAAACATACGAAACAAAGCACAACTAAGCTAATATTTTACGCAAATTTTTGTGAGAACATAGTCCTTCTTTCTCTAGATAATTGTAATTTATTAAAATATTCCAATAAAACTTTAAATTTTAAATTTTATTGTAAGTTTTACCATTCGAACTATTAACTGATTCTGTTGAACTTAATATTTTCGTGATTTTAACGTAAGTCCATCAGTTTCCTAGAAGTTTCCCGGCGTTGATTAATGAAAATTCTCTGTAAAAGTGACGAAGAATCTCTGATCTTATAAGTTTGCGTAAAAATATGTTCGAAGTTTTATTGAGTGTAGTTCGATGGTCAAACAGTAAGCCAACTTATGGTGTTGTCTAGTTTGTTGACTTACAGAAAAAAAAGAAATTATACTGTACTACAAGGACTGACTTCACTCGGTCAGTCATTCAAGTTATATAGTTATACACGCTATAGAACGATATAGCTAATCAACATAATTGTATTATGAATTCTACTGTACGCGAATACTTTGAATAAAACCAATTAAACCTATTTTATAGCATTAATTTTAGTACCGGTATCAACTACAAATCAATTCGTATCAATAGTTTTATTGTATCAATATATTTCTATCCTCAGACGTCCATTTATTTTAAATTCTTGACAAAACGTCAAGAAATAAGAGACGACCGTGTGGCGTAGTGATCATCTGAAAAGTGGTCAAGCCTTCAGTCTGGGCGCTTTATTGCAACTCTGGGTTCAATTCTCAGCTGAAAAACATTTATTTTTATTATAAATTGATGTTTTTTCGGTACGCTCATCTAATCAGTCCAAGATAGAGCAAGTAGATAGAGCACTTCTCTCTATGTTGGGCGTCAGCTTCTGTTAAACACTAGGTATTTAAATAACTTTAAGCCATTTTAGATTTGGTATTGGTCTCTTTATTTTTGTTGCCCTGTTTACTACACACTAATGAGGTACTCTTGCACTATGTGTATACAGTCTACGTCGCCTATATAGGACTTCAAGACTTTAAGCCCACCTTACATGTTGCTCCTTGCGGGTTCTTCGCTTTAAATACAATTATGTATGAAGGCGGACTTAATGCCTTAGGCATTCTCTACCAGTCAACCTTAGGGTGATGCAGAGATGAAATGAGGTAGGTGTATGTTTAAACACTATTATATTAATTATATTACATAAGTAAACAACATATGTGTAATTATAAAATGCATATATAACTATACACATATAACAAATACAAGTATACATACTTCTATGTTGTATATATGCAAATACACATAAATACATCATTATTTAATATCGAGATGATTCAGCCAATCTTAACGCGTAACGATTTGTAGCCGCCCTGACTACTGGAGGGAGAGCATTCCAGAGAAGAACGGATTGAACAAAGAAGGAGGAGTGGATAAAGTCGGAGTTATGAGAAGGATAAAGAAGTATCTTCATTTTAGCCATCGGTATAACTTGATACATGTGCAACTGACCAATTATAGGTAAGAACGGGATTGTACGATAGATGTTTTTATCGATTTTATTTTGAATTATCAGCCCACTAAAAATGTCTATTGCAATGAACTTCTCTGCTTTATTTTATATAAAAACTCACCTTTAAATTTAATAAATAAAGTTTAATTATTTTCAATTTAATTATATATATATTAATATAATAATAATATAAACTTTAAAATCAAAAACAAAATTAATATGTATTACAATTCTATTTCTTTGAATTTCACAAATAGTTATGGTAAAAAAAATAGAAAAAAATTGTTATTGATGGAATACCGAAAAAATGGCTAAAAACACACGATAATAATAATCAAAAGATACCAAGTATGACGATAAACGACACACGCGTAGCATTTAAAAAGAAAAAAATCAGCAATGTTTGAACTACATTATAACATAAATGTGGCTTTTACAAACAATATACTGTTATTTCAAGCATTTAAAATAACGATCATAAATCCTCGTAATAGGGCTTAAAATCATTTAAATATATTTTGATGCACAATAATTTGGTTGGTTGGCTGTCAGTTACGCGGTTATTTTCGAGGGCCCTCGATGTTGGCATCACAAGCCATGGCAAAGACATCGAGTGATTCAGCCAGAGATATTCCAACAGAAGCTTTTGTCAGAACTTTTATTGTTGTTGATATGTATTTATCATTCTAAAAGAAACTAAAAAATTATTTTTCTATTAATAATACTGCCACATACGATTCTGAAAAAGCAGCATTCTTTTGTGTTAGTCTTCTACAGTCATTCCCGGCTGTCAAACATAGCCGCTATAATGGCAATTATTGTCTAAATATTTTACATGGTAAAGCCAAGCTACAGTTATAAACTAACTATAGCACGAATAGATTGGCTCAACCGGCAAAGGCTTTTATAAAATACCATAAAAAAAACAGTAGTTTACTGCAGCTGAGTTTGGTTATAAAATGTTGATACAAATTGGTGACCTTAATTCTAGTGACGAAACATTCGGACTGAGAGAGGATAATAAATTTTAGTGTAACGCTATAGCTTGTTTCTAGCTACACAGTGAATTGGTTACCATGGGAAAGGACCACTGTCTCTCAAAATATCCCCGCGAATTAGCAGTACGTTGCTGTATTTCTTTTGGTGAGTGTAGCAGTGTGCGAGGTATTGTTTTTCATATATATTTTATATAGTATTTATTATAATACAATCTCAGTCCTTAAGAGTGACAACGCATGCGCATCTTGAATCTATGATGAGAATGTATGTTTTATGAGCGGTCACAACTTACCATCTGATGAATTTCTCTATTTATCAACTACCATAAAGAGAACTATATGCTCTCTTCTCGTACCTAATATGCTACGCATTTAAGTAGCCTTTAACTGACCCTCTAAAAATATCGTACATCTCTAGCATAATACGAGTATATTCTGATGTAAAAGTGGTAAGTAGATTATAAATGATAGATTTTATTTATATAAATCTTTAACATTCTACAATATTTTCTGGAAAACGTGTCGTAATGATAACATGGTCTAATCCTCGTATAAATCAAAGGCGTGCAAATTTATGAGCCCACTGAGCCCATAAGCATATACACACGTAAATTATTATCAGACACCAACGTTCGCTTAAAAACACGCTTTATAATATATCAACTGCGTTGTCTATCACCAAAAATTTGTGTGTTATTTTTTTGTGCAGTGTTTACGTTTATGATTCTAGTTTTTGAACCAAAAAAAAAACACCTGATAACTATAGAAAACAAACAAAATAACAATTTAATAATGTATCAAACAAATTAGACATGTGCCCAGTGTAAAAGGGAGAAGGATAATTTTATTATAAGCTTATTAGCCGAATTGATACAAAATTATAAATTAAATAAAAACAATCATACGACCGGGCATTATACAATTAAGGCAAAGAAAAATAATAATAAACGTGCTGTAGAATCTCTATTGTATTTGGAACACGTGGCGTTGTTGTCATATCGCAACACATTTTTTTTTCTGTTTAATATTCTCAATTCTTGCTAC
The DNA here is from genome assembly GCA_029286865.1 of Teinopalpus imperialis. Taxonomy (NCBI): domain Eukaryota; kingdom Metazoa; phylum Arthropoda; class Insecta; order Lepidoptera; family Papilionidae; genus Teinopalpus; species Teinopalpus imperialis. The sequence goes on along the minus strand of JAGSMU010000023.1, from coordinate 1,701,232 downwards.
CGGCGAGACATGTGTATTATTATTCTGTGCTTCATTCACCTTTCTTTGCGTGGACAATGGAACGGTCCACGGAACTATGATGCACATACAATAGAAGACATTATGTTCAAAGACGAAAGAGAACTGGGAATGTTGGAAGGAAAATATGTTACACGTTTATTCAATGCGTTATTTCGGATGTAAAACAAACTGACATCGAATGTAAATACTATTGTTAGGTGTTGTCATCCGAAAAATTACATTCGAAATGGATTTTTAATGGGTCTCATTCTTGTATGACACCGTCACACGGGAGACAAATGCCTCCGTGAACTGTGTAAGTTTTTTATTGTTTTGATAAGTAGTGATGAAAATGGTTTACTTTTATTTTTTTTCCCATGATTCATGAAGTAAAGGAACGAACAAACCAGAACACAGACCTACCTTACTACACTACCTACAGACTTACCTGAGGGTAAATTATTCACAGCTAATCAAGCTTAATAAATAATCATATTGGAGATAGATAGCGTGATAAACGCTTGTGGATTAAAATGATCCTCAAAACCCGCAATAAGCTCGTAACATGATGTCTACGCTTTCATTCTTTCACCAAAAGGGACATAGTAACACTAAGGTAATAATTTACGCTGGTATTCTGTGAAAAATATAGGCCTTCTCCAGTCGAGCTGTCACATATGCCCTGCTGCTGGTTTACAGCTTAGATTGGCATTAACAAATGCATGACTGTCTCGAAACTATTCATACGTAACTTTCAAAACAATATACTTGGAGTATACGATTTTAGTATAATTATATTAATTATATCACGACAGTAAATATGACAATTTTGGGTCACAGCGATTTAGTTTTATGAAACTAAGGGACACAACACACACCAGTCACACAGATGTCTTTGGTCTACTCGGGGACTCTTTCTCTGAAATTGCATGATCGTCTGGGCATGATAAGAGTTTGCGCGGTATGGTTGTCGAAAATAATCACGCCACACCAGCAGGGCTGGGCAGCGTACTACCGCGAGTGTCTTGACGTTACTGGGACCAATTGTTACTGAAAATAATCACTGAAAACATTTCGTCATTATGAGCGTGAGTCTTAGCAAGATTCAATACAGCGGCCAAGAAGTTCAAAGTGTCCCAATCGGCTAAAAAATGTCTCATGACCACAGTTTTTAAGATTCAGTAACATAGCGTGAAAATACTAGGCTGGAATAATTGAAAGTTTGAAAGATACTGTGGGGGAACTTTGAGATTAAAAATGCGTGCTGCATTTGGACGACAACGTGCAATGGTTGATATACAAATAATAGACTCTAAAATTTAAGAACACGGTCGGTGTTCTTATATCTATAAAGGACAGATTTATTATTATAAATTACTATTTATTTCCAAAAATTTATAAAGAGCTTCGAGGAAAAACTTACGAATGACAAATATTCGAAGAAGGCGATTACTACCAATTTACAGAATATTTAAAAAAAAAAATTATTACAAAATATTTTGAGGATATAAACACGTTATGTAACCAAAAAATCCTAATAAGTAAGTAAGTCTTATCATAATGATGTTGGTTCTTTGTTAGGTTAAAAATAAGGAATTTTATCGATTATTCATTTTTGATATATTAAACTATTAAAAAATACAACTTAAAACGTTAATTATACGAAATAAGTGCATGTAAATATTGACCAGAAGCTCTTGCCTCATTTCACAAGTACCCATACATATACGCAAGCAAAATTGTCTGTGTGTCCGTTTATTCATGGTAGCACAAAATATGTCACGGTCCTTCGTCCAACAAAGTTATATATAGAAATGTTAAATTCAAACTCTTTCAATTCTAGTCCTTTTGTCTTTCGTATTACGGTATATATTGTGGTGAATGGAAAGCATTAACAAGATTTTTATTGTGTAATAAGCTACCAACGCTGTAGTGTGAGTAAAACTAATGCCTCTGTCATGAGATCTTATATACATATTTTTAAACGACTAGTGATACTGCAAATCATAGGTAATCCCTCCTGACTCAAATACATAGATTGAGATGACTGGTAATGGACATGTTAATCAAGACGTGGAATGCATTAAACATTTATATATGACGAAAAAAGGACACTGTTTAGAGAAGCTGATGAATGAACTGATAATTTTATTTTTGACTAGGAAAGGCAGATACTTTCACATTATATCATCTAAAAGAAACATTACGCTGATGTATTTCACATAGTGAGTGACAGAAAAAGATCCTCAGCTCCTTATTGGTTAAAAGTGTAGGTATTGTCAATTTTAGGTTCATCGTCTGGAGTGGTGTAGGTCAATGTGATGCGTTGAAGGTGTGTTTTCATTTCGTCGCCGAGATACCTCAGAGCAGCCGGCAAAATTGCAGTGGCCACTTGTTAGCGAATAAAAGTAGTTCAGATAGGCACTGGCTTCATATATATATTTTACTTTGTTTGTTATACGTCATTTTTGTTTCCCCAATCGTACAACAAATTGCTGACAACCTCTCCACCTCTTACTAAACGTGATTTTTAAAACATAGTAATTTTATTATATCTATAAAGAATATTTAAACCTACAAGAGAATTTTGAACTTTTAGCAACAATTTTTGGTGAGACTTGAGCTTGTTTACGAGCAACAGCTTTTAATTGGTTTGGTGTACGTAAAAGAGGACGGCGAAGCTATGTGAATGAGGTGAAACACGTTGGCCGCCGGTTACTCAGGAAAATGTTCAAGTTGTCGATAAAGTTATACGTCCGACTATTATAAACCCAACGAATTACATAAAGAACTTAAGTTGTACGTCACGAAAACATGATTATATATCTATAATCCTGAAACAAAACGACAGTCTGACGGTATGGTCTTTTGAAGAAGAGTCATCTGCAAAGGAATGTGATCATGCACAAAGTCTCTTATTTTATTAAATATGTATAAAAATAAAAAATATATAGTTACCAATCTACAGAATAAAACCATCAAATAAAGTTTACGTACACCGGCTATGAATAAAGTTATGCTCCATTATCAAATTAAACTTCAAAATATCAAAAAAAGTCGCCTTTTACTCAAATAAACTGAATTAAGCGTGACGCAAATACAAGTGCAGGATACAAATTCCAAAAGGATCTACTTATTTGTAGTATTTTCTTAAACTTCCTGTACCTTCACAGCGTAACTAGGGAATTGGACACGCCCTAATCAAAATATATTGCCGTGCAAAAACCGGTGAATCGAATTGAAGAAAAAGTACGTTATGCGAATCATATTTCAGCAATTCGGTTCCGCATAAAAGCTAATGTTTCCTGCCAAGTGTTAAAAAATTTAATCGTTGAAATTCAAAACAGATACAGTGCAATAATGTTTCCATAACTATATTTTTCAAATATGTTTTGTGATATTTAAATTAGTATGGAACGACCAAAATTGTGCTTCCAGTATAATTAACAAACGTAAATTGTATAATTATATCCGTCTATCTGAAAACATCTTAAACAAACAATTTAAATCAGTCATGTTTTTGTTTCCCATATTAAAATATTACTTTATCAATTAATGAATGTACTTAAATTGTTCGTAAAGCATAGAAGAAAGCTATAAAATATATAATAGTCTTTTTAAGGCTTTCTTCTCCAATTGGTAATGCATGAATTATAAAAGTATAGCTGTCTTTGGAACTATCACTTAAAAACCTATGAGTGAACTCAACGGGTCTAACCTTTCCCCTGCAGAACCCCAAAAATCACATCGGCATTCGCACAATCAATCAAGTAATAAGCCAATAAACCTCAACGATGCGCTTTTGAATCGAAAATTCGATTTTTGAATTGAGCTATTGTTGGTATGGCTAGCGGCGACGCGCGAATCTGCCTTGTCGGATTGCACAATGAAGGGGCAAGCGGAAGTGGAACATGTCGGTGTCTCCTTATGAATGGGCCGAGTCGGGATGTGTTCAGGAACTATTGAGGTTTTTGTACAACTGATTCTGCTGGCTACGGTTAGCAAAACAATAATGTTCGCTTTAATCGTATTTTGAGCAGATATACCTATATATTAGATTGTCCGAATAAGATTGAGAATAAATATGAAGAAATACGTGACTGCAATGCCCTATCATAAGTTATGCTTATTTATGAAAATAACCTATATATATATATTTGATTTATTTAACTTTAATTGGTGATACCTTACAAAAAGGGAGGTAGGAGGAATGCCTTAAGGCATTCTCTACGTCATCCCGTGGCGTGGACAGACATTGTGGTGTTGGTGTAATGTGTCTTAAAACTTAAAATTTATAATATATATATATATATATATTTATATATATATATATATATATATATATATATATATATATATATTATATATATATATATATATATATATAAATATATATATTTATATATATATTAAATAGTATTACGGTACCAGCCTTTTATAAGAGAGCTTTAATTACCATAATTGTATAGAAAAAGGTTTTAACCATTTTGATATAGCTCTGTGAATGCGTTTGAACTGTTTAAACTGTCGGTCTGTTAGTATTTTAACTTTTAATCTTATTTCGAATGGTACCTTAGTTTGGTATGTTAATAAAGCACAACTATAGTAGAGTTTGTTTTTTAAAATATTAATCCTTTTTGTCATCTTATAGCACTGAAATACAAGCGTTTAGAGTTTGAATATTTACAGTATTGTCTTATCCAAGTAAATAGTATTATGCATAATTTAACAAGTTTCTTACTCAACGTAGCTTTTGTATTTCTCACAAATTGCAATTTTCTAACCCTACATTCGCTAATATCCACAAAGTATAAAACTGTATAAAAACTCCAACAGAAAAATATTGTATAACAATACTACGCCCCCTATATAACAGAGAAACCGGCGTTGTAGCTTTGCGCTAGCAGAAAAAAAGCGGGACACCAGAACTATAAAATTAAACATACCATAAAAGGTGGAAAGTAATAATGAAATATGTATTACATGCTATAATGTTGTTAACCCCCGTTTAGTGATTGAATGGATTCTTTGATAGCCCGTTTGACTTGTCCCTTTTGTAGGGAATTGTCCGTGAAATTGTTTGAGATGTGTGATTGATTTATTGCTTATTGGAGATTCTATCGCCCTTTTTCTTTTAATGTAACGGTTACTAATGATTCTGTAAGCAATTACCGGAGTTTGTTTTCCAAATAAATGATAATAGTTCGTTAATCCTTTCCTTTTGAATTGTTAAGATGACCGCCGGTACAGTTGCATGAAATCTTTTCTCTGAGCATATTGAGTACTTTTTTTAAGAAATGTCTATACTATATTGCTTTGTTTGCATTTTAATTTGTGATATTAAATTTATGGGGCATAGAATGAATTTGCGTTATAGAACACCATTGCCACCAAAGACAATAGACAGATTAAAAAAAATATGTTGTTGTAAAATGTAATATGTATAATTCCGTTCTAAAACTAAAGAATCAATTTTCCATAATAATTATACTTTCAAATTTAAGACCCTTGGAAAATAGAAAGCGGTTACTTTCACCATTAAAGACAAAATGTGTTTGCATTTAACATTGTCTTTTACTAATTTAGTCATGATAAATCAATTTTCAACTTTATTCCCTTAATATAAGAATTACATGGACGAAATATGAATACGCATTCACTAATCTCAAAAAAAGCGGTACCTACGATGCATTCCTAAGAAGTATAGCCGGTTCATACTAATTAGTGTTAATCAAATAATGTCCTATCCGACTTCAAAACTAGTCATTTCCGGCGTTTAATATGAAACTTATAATCATATTTCCTCTAACGCATCTTTTTTAGATTTAGAAAGTAAAAAAAAAAACGATTGAAAATATTAGTATTAGTGTTAATTCTATTCAAAGGCCCATCCTTTAATTTGAAAAGATTATTTGATGTAGAACTAAAATACATTAGCACCTTTACGATGCCTAGGCAATGCCTTGTTTGTAGTTTTGTCTTCTTTCCCATCGTCCAACGTATAAAATGCAGCAGAAATATTCATTTAGGTATTACGTGTTACGGTATTATGTGAAGCAAATCATTGACTTTATTATAACCAACATAGTGTATAAAAAATTATAAAATATGCCAACAAGTAATTGGCAGAAAGTATAGAAGCTGTAAACGAAACTATTATCATGTTGCATGTCACGACGGTGTCATGTCCTACTTGTATCAGAAGTCTACTTAGTCTGAATATACATATAATAGTCAATAGAATGGAATTAAAATAAGAGAAATGATTTAACTTATTTTAATTCCATTCTATTCGTTCCCAACCTGCAGCCCATGTATCATATAAGCAAAGATATCGAAAGAAAAATCAGAAGCAACAAGATGGAAATACAATCTTGGACAGACTTTTTTTTTATACAACTGAGCATCCTTGAAACCATAAATCTGAGGTTGGAGCTGAAATGCTCCGCTAGCAGTAGCTGGGTCTTCGGAACTCTGTACTCAACAAACGAAACACAGCAGGGTTATGCTGCTTTTTAAAGCAGATTTTTCATTTTGCAGCGTGACTCTGTATTATTCACTAATATTAGATTAGTATGAGATTGAATCTGATTTTTACCATCCTTAAAAGCCGAAGGCAACGCTTTTGTGACTCTTCTGGTGTTGCAGATGTTCATGGGCTGCGGTAATCACTTACCATCGGGTGGGCTGCATGCTCGTTTGCAACCTATTCTATATTTCATAACAACTGCTCAAAATATATTATAGCACCATAACCATTAGTGCAAATACAGTGATAATCACTTCTTGCCTTCCCTAAACCGATATAATGTGTCTGCAATATGATCGATGGAAGGTTCAGATGAAGTCTCACAGACACAGGACATACGGCCAAAATCCAACAATTTAATTACGACTTGTTTTTTATGAGACTAGGAATCGATCTTAATTACTCGCTAAAGTTGAGTGACAATAATTTCATGAAAAATCTGTTTATATGAAATATCGGACATGTTTTTGCGCAAGTATTTACTTATCTACTACTCCTGCGCACAGGAAATCACAAGTCTTAACATGTGACGGTAATTTATGATTGATTGACGAGACTTAAAAAGATGAAAGGCCATCTTTCCGATAGCGCTTTAAAGCAGCCTTCATTTGACTGAGGTTTCCATTGTACAAAATTCCTGCGGATTTACTTACTCATTGAAATTAAAGGTACAAAATTAATATTACGGGAATATTTCTAAGTTATAATAATTGTGTCTTCTTATTTTCGTGTATACAACTAACAAATTAATAAATACTGTGATAATATTTCACGATTATAAAGCTTGAATGAAACTTTGCACTTGTTTATTTGCTTTATCATAATTGCTTTTAACCAACCTTATGAAAACTTCGTTCATGTACACTATTTGCCTAAATAATGCCTTAATGCCTACCTTCAAAGTTATCTTAATAGGTATATTAAAATTAAATTTATTTTGAATATAATATTATTTTAATAAGGTTATTTGAATTGATCTTTATAAGTACAATACCTATTTTTTTTATAGAATAGGCGGTAAAGCTAGCAGCTGATCTGATGGTAAGTGATTACTGGCCCCCATAGATATCCGCAACACCAAAGGAGTCGAACATGCGCTGCCAGCCTTTAAGAAAAGTGTAGGACAATTGAAATGATGAGGATGAAATTTTAATTATATACAGACATATACCTATATTGCAGAATAAACTTAGGGCTCATTTATTTCACTATTCTTTTACGGAACAGTTTATATTTTAGATAGTCATAAGAGTTAGGTTTACTTCTCGATAATTCATAAAAATTAAAAAATATATTAATGTATTTGTATTTTGAACTGTATTAGATATTTACAATTTTATCATCTATATTCTGGCTTTTCTGCTTAGGCTTAAATGTTATATGACATATGTATGTTCATTGTTTATTTAATCTTTTTTCTTCACACCTTACAAAAACGCCTACAATGGGCGGACTTCTGTCTTAAGTTTTCTGTTATTGCATGCCATAAAAAACACATAACCTTGCCAATATATAAATACAATAAAAATCAGAATATATGTAATACAAAAGTAAAAACAAACATGCTATTATATAAGTATATTTAGTTATAAGTTACAAGTGCATGGTAATCTTAGAAACTTATTATTACTAACTTATTACTTTTCCACCGACAGTAACAAAGGTCTCCGGATCCCTACACTCACCTGATGAAACACAGGAGCATTATGCTGCTATTTTACACTGGTATTCTGTGAAGGGGTGTTCCTACCTAAGTTGAGCCGACCAATTCATTCTGCAGCTAGAAACAAAGTGCAGTGTACTTCTAGCACTGTCAAAATGGACAATTTGAATAAGTTCACAATAGTGCGATCTGTATTAAGCCCACTCTGAAACTACGGTGATTAACATAACAAAATTGTTACACTTGGGTGGGTAGAAGATATGAGGGCAACGACAGTACAATATATTTAATAAAGGTAGAACCATGCTTAAAATCAGATATTGCATGAAAGATCAGCGTGTCAGGAGAAATATCAGGCATTCACTGAACACAAGCCTAAAATACTATCTTAAATCTGCTGTGTTTCGTGTGGTAGGTGAATGGGAGACCTTATTACTGGTACCAATTCCACTTAGCCCTCAGAAGTAACAAAGCATCTGCATTATGAATTATTATAGAAGATTAATGGGAGTGTCATATACCGGAATCAATTACCATCATGTGACCTGTTTATTAGTTTGTCACTCTCTAATTGCATAATACTACCTTAATAATGACTCTTACATATTATCTGGAAATATAATAGGACATAATAGAATAGGATTCTATAATAAAATTAGATTTGCGATGGATTTAAATAATACCAATAAAGCACTACTACTATATAGTATTTAATTATCCATTTATAAAAATAAAAAGATGGTTACCCTTATTTAAGAGTAATGACAAGGTAAATAGTGAAACGGCTGGCTGTTATCATTTGATAACCGCGTCTCAGAGACTGACAAGTTCTTGGAATATTTCCACTAATTACTCACTCTCTTATGTCATATGCTAACAGGATAATAGCATATTTAAAGGTTTTATTTAGGCAAAACTTGATAAACAATAAAAAAATAAATGTTAATCAGACGTATCAACGATTCAAATTTTTAATTTATTTCTCATCAATATCGTTATTTAAGCCATTACATCATCATCATAACCATCCTAATTAATAAATTCAGGTGGACGAATGCCATAGCGGTTTATATGCTCTCTTCCCATACCGGGGATTTGCATTGTTGCGATGAGGGCGCTTGCAAAACTTGGTTCATCCAATATTATCGGTGGAACAAATAGTACACACAAGGCGTTGGGCCAGCGCGGGTTAGGCTCACAGCTGGCCTCAGCGATGGCGGTGAAGCCATAGATGAGATTCACCGCAGATGGTTAGGAAGGTCAGAATTTAATTAATGACGAATGAGAGCTTTATGATATTATCTATTTATATTTGATATTTATGATAATTCCTACGTGGAAGTCTCCAACATCTTCAACAACCTATGGTATAGACCACGGGGAAGCAATGACATGCAAACTGCTTCGAGCATATCGCCAAAACAGGAATTTAAGTATATAATTACAACAATTTAATATTTTTTCTACATTTGATCTCACTTGTTTTCTCTTGCTTATGTTGTCGAGCTTCGCCATTGCTGGTATAGACCTTACTACAAGTGACGAGACATTCAATCTTAACCCTAGGAGAGACAAAGTAAAGCCCTTATTCCTTATTATGAATGTACCTGCCTTGGACTGTAGGAATATCTTAATATTAGGTGATCTACTCTTTTCTTCCTCTTCAACACCCCTCCCTTCGTCTTATATCACAAAAAAAATAAAAAGCCTAATTTAAAATATATACATATATATATATATATATATATATATATATATATATATATATAACATCAAAGTGGTCAACTACTTACCAAATTAAATGGTAAATATCATTCGTTTGTAATTAGTTTACAATTGACTCAATAAATTCACAACAAACAAAAATCTCTTCGCTTTAATCAAGAGACATTTATTCGAAACAAATATTTACTTCTATAAACGTCGAGAAGTCAATGTTTACTGGTAAAATAATGTCTAAGACTCTACAAATTAATTTAGATTGTTGCCTCAATTGACGTTGATATAACAATATAGTGACGAGATGAGAGCTGAAGATCATGTGTGGTTTTGTTAAATCTGAACTACCTCTGTTTATGTACTATATGACTTTTGAATCATAGATATTGTTACTTGTGCTTTTGCTGCAGTGTTAGCGGTTTTGTATTTCTATTGTACTAATTCGAAGTAGATCATAGTTCCCAAATAAGACCAATATTTGCATCAAAAAACATACTATAACATATTATGTTTCGAAGTTAAGACCAGGTGCTGATCACGAATATTTTATTTGTCTATAGTTTTTGTTTATTACATTGAGAGTAACAAACGAGCACACAGTTCACCCGAAGATAAGTGATTCCTGCGGCCCACGACATCTACCTGCGGCCCACGACATCTAATTTCATCCTTGACAAGGAATCATAATGGATATGCGTTGTCATCCTTGAGGACTGATTTGGAATGCCTCGTCACCACTATTAAAGGTCTTCGGATACCTAAACTCACCAGACGAAACACAGCAGCATTATGCTGTTATTTCCGCCGATATTGTGTTAGGGCTAACCTACTCATTCTGCGGCTAGAAATACACTGCAGTGTAGTTCTACCACTGTAAAGATTTATTAGGGAATCATTCAAATATCGTATACGAGTATATCAAGAGAAGCATACATTTCACCTGATAGTGATTCATTCGACCCATGAAACCCACATATGTCCTTGATAAGGAATCATAAAGCAGATGCGTTAATAATAATGATTTAATGGAATGCCTAGTAACCACTAATAAAGTATGCGTTTCTTTCCTCCACCCGACGAAACACAGTAGCGCTAAGGTACTATTTTAAGTTGTCAATCCGCAAAGCGTCGTCTTACCCTGTCGAGCTACACTATTCCTGCCAGTTCATAGCTGCGACGTGTCTCTACCAAATACAACGTTCACGTACGTGTAAAGATACAAGATAGCCCAGTAAGCAACAGTTGCTGAAACTAAAATTATTGCACCACGCTGGAAGACTAAACGTGGTTACTTCATTAGTACTTGTTGATCCTGAAGACACGGCTTGCCGATCATCGGGCGGCCATAAGGAGTTTTAAACGAGCGCTAACCATTGGCGAAGTTTATTTCCATATGTAATTTTCCATAACACTTGTCCATGAGGCCTGGTCGTGCAAGATGGCGACTCGTAAACCGCTAACAATTCCCGCAAACATAATTATTGAAAGTCGCACATACACAACTCTGTTTGATCTCGCTTATTGTACAACACGACCGATAACAGTTTCACAGTAAAATTAAGTATTGGCACATTCGGACGGAATGTTTCTTTACGGGATATATGTACGTCGGTCGCGTTAGATACGAGTGTCTATATTCCAACTTATCCAAAACCTACCTAGGATATCATTAGTACATGGAATCCATTTATTTAAAGCTAAAAATGCGGTTGAAACTAAAAAAAATGTTGGCAGCCACAAAAAACTACGTAAAATTCTAATAATTTGAAATTACGATGATTGAACGAGCGACTCGTAGTCACCAGTTTTTTTAAAAAATTGTAATTAATTTTCACAATTCACATATGCTAAGCTCAGTTCGTGCGCTTGATTCTCGTTTCATTGTATCGTATTGGTCATGACCATCCCCGGCACCGTAAAAAATTTTGACTACTATTTTAAATGATAACTCGATGGTGAAAAAAAAACAATATGTAAATGTAACTGTTATCGCCCATTATTATTTATTATTATTATTATCATTATATGTTATAACCCATTATTAGTCTACTAATAAATAAAAGCCTGCAGGCTTTCCCGATCCCGTGCCCCCCTACATCCTTCAAGTCTCCGCTAACTTACATAGGTGGGTTACATTATCTGATGGTTACCCTACAATACTTTTGTTTATTTTTTTACACTGAGAGTAACAAACGAGCACACAGTTCACCCGAAGATAAGTGATTCCTGCGGCCCATCATATCTAATTTCATCCTTGACAAGGAATCGTAATGGATATACGTTGTCAACTTTGAGGACTGATTTGGAATGCCTCTTCACCACTATTAAAAGTCTTCGGATACCTAAACTCATCAGACGAAATTATGCTGCTATTTCACGCCGGTAATCTGTGAGGGCTTGGTCCTACCCCGGTCGAGCTGACCCATTCATTCTGCAGCGAGAAACTGCATCGTAGCTCTACCACTATAAATACGACGTTACCAGTCGGGAACCCTGCTTATCGAACAACGACCGCCCATTGTCTACCTCAGCTTTTGACACATGGATTTACCAATTCTTGTAGCAAAATTCAAATTTGACCATTGATTTTGCTACAAGAAATTATTTGTTACCTTTAGTTGTATTTATATTATATAAAACCTATATAGTATTGTAGTTTGACATCTTGCTATAGAATAAAGGCAATCGTTTCACTGTATCTAATGTACGACATTCGACCGCAAGCGCGATCAATTACACGTGTATCGCTAAACAAATACATGTTAGGTTCGGTGTGTTACACGAATCTTTGCGGACACGAATTGAAAACTCAAACACTGGACTTGCGCTTTTGGCAATAATGCCTCGTTTGTGCCGACTTGACGGTCGAGTGGGCTAATATGGTATTATTTGCGGAGCTGAAATGAAAAGTGGTTTATTTTGTATTTTTGAAAGTAATTAAATGTTCAGCTTTAATGAGCAAATAGTTGTACAAATCAATGCTCTTCTAACCGACTTTAGCAATGAACACAACGGTGAAAATGTATCTTGAGATAATAATGAACTTCTTCCGCTGACAAATTAATTTACTCTGTCACTTCTAAAACGTTAGTCAGGAAATATAATGCCTCTAAATATTCAATTATATAACTACACTACACATATTGTAAATTACCAAAATACTGTTTAATAAATAGAAAAATAATAAAATTCTTATACTTGTGTCTGTTTCTCAGTAGGTAAGTATCTTCAGGCAGTCAATCAATATTTGTTGGACAAGAATATTATTTTTCAATAATTGCTACTATGGTGCAAGTTTACAATCATGGTGTAGGTGACTCACGATTCTTATTTTAATTTTTGTTGACTAGTGAGTTTGAAATATATTAACCATCAATAAATTTACTAACTAACAGAAAAGTTCAGTATTTATAATCGTTACCATTTGATAATATATAAAGGTAAACCTTAACTAAATTAGTTGCCTACCTTCACCTTCTTTTTTTGCCTCATGATGATCTAAAGTTTAGTCAACTTGTACCTTTTTATAATTCATGTAAGCATACCTTCTCAAAAAAGGGTACCAACCAGAGGGTCACATTACAGGCGGGCCGATAATTTGTACAGTCTCCGGTCTCATTCGACTCATTAACACGTGTGATGTTATCCGGGTATTGACACTATACAAACTGATTCATGAAAAGTCGAAGACGGCATACGAAGATAACTTTTTATAAAAAAACGTTTAAACATACACCTAGTTTATTCAACTTATAAAGGATTGGAGAAAAATGTTATGACGTGCCAACATATCACTCCGCAGGATTTCATGTTTAAAAAGTTAAATTATCGACTTCATCTGAAAAGCAAGTAAAATATGCAATATTTTTGTATTATTGTGTAGCTTAAAACCTAACGACCAAGAACCAACGATAAAGAAAAATATATAAAAATCGAAAGAAAATTTTTATCGTGTTAAAACTCCAACAAAACGTCTCATTTTGCAGGTTCATCATAAGGTTGCGTTAGGAAAATTATTTTGTCTATCATTGACTATTTCGGAGGTACTTTAAGAAATAAAGAGTACAGTAAAAAAATATGCAGTATAATTGTGTAGCATAAAATCTTAGGTAAATGCTAAAACATAAAGGCAATATTAAAGGAAGGTATCAAAAAAAAATCCAAGACGTTGCCACGATCAACAAGCGCGACCGCAATGACGACACAGCAAACTCGTTTTTTTTTTAATTACTCAAAATGAATATTGAACTTGAATAAGGTAAGATGATAGAAATATCGTTTTTCATATCATCATTAACTTCCTTTCAGACTCTTACAATCAACCGCTTAGTGAACCCTGCTCTATCAACAAGTTATGTCCCATTGCTATACCTATCTCAGGCACTATAGTCAGAACCTTGCTTTTATTTGTAATCCTTATCTCTACATCACCATTATCGAATTGCGACTGACTGCTCGGATCACTAAAGTAGGGCCATTTTTTTCATTAGTTTTCACTGCAGACATAAGACACGTCCAAGTCGATTTAAGCCTACCCTTCTTTTCTTTAAGCATCCAGTCGCTACCAGCAGTCTTGCGGACTTCACACTCCTGTCTAATCATTAGGCTATTCACACTGCATTTGCCTCAGCGTGATCTCCACTTCGCCTCAGTAATATTTTTAATTCATGTTATGTACGAGTAATTCTTATTGTAAATAATAAATTATATATTCAGGGCTAGTTTATCATTAGCTGCAAACACGCTTATAATAATCACAGAGTCAATTAATATCATCGTCCAGTTTATTTAAGCACCACACACCAAACACAAAATTAACAAGTCCTAGACAACGAGAAACAAACACACCTTCCCCCGTATAAATACAATGGGCTAAGGATTAACAATTTCAGTGACAAATTACATAAGTAGCGTATGTTAGTGAACCGAAAGCGCTACAAATATAAATATTATGTTTATATATTGATAGAGTTGAGCGCTCGTCAAACACAGCCGTGTGCGATGCCAATATTAACTCTAGTTATCAGGCCATTGCTGAACCTGACTGCCAAGGTCATTGCCAGGGTTAACCGTTTACATTTACCATGTCAATATTGAAAATCGTTTTACGAAAATTCGGCACCTGTAAAATTGAGTACGCTAACACGTTCGTGTAAGGATATGGATTCGGACAACATTCAGTGAACAATGACATCTAAAAATAATGTTATAGCCGATAATCAAGTAATTTCGATTTGGCGATATAAATTACCTTTATTTCTTATCAATTTTAACAATAATAATGTAATTAATGAAATAAACTTGAAGCAATTTTGGTATTAAATTATATAAAAAATAATTATTGTTAACTGTAACGTAGTATAAATAATATCTAATGGAAGAATAAAACGGAAAATAGAAAAGTAAATGACAAAATGTAAAACAATCTATGCCAACTTCTAAAAATTTTAGATATATTTTTAATGCTTAAGAGCTCAAAAAACTACGATGTGGGTAAAGAACGATAATAGAAAAAAATATAAGTAAAATAATTGTTATATTTAGGATCAATTTGTTTCTTAAAGATGCCTACAAATTGAAATTAGGATAGATTTTGTCTATTTTTCAGAACCCATGTCTCTAATCCTTCAGCTAATTAGACTTTTTAAATTACGACGTTAACATAAAAAAAAGAAAATATATAAACAAAAGAATAAAAGCATTCATAAAAATATCTCATGGAAGTTATAAATTCTTGAACAATACCCAAAGATACCGGAATAGTCTAGATATATATATAATATATATCCAATCTTTAGTTCACCTAATCCAGTGAAAATTCGATTTTTAGACAGAAGGCATATACTCATCAGTGGGACGTTACGTAATCTATAATATTCGTTATTCAGCGGGCCCCGCTCACGAGTCTATTTAGTTAAAGCTGTAGAGGTCAGCTGCAGCATCACACAAAACACGAAAAAAACTATATTATGTGCTATTTAAATTTTACGTATATACCTAAGAAATTCGTTGGAGCACTGAACGTACATAAATATGCTACTGAATATCAGCGAAAATTACAGTATGTCGCTACTGTGTTCTAGACGGAGACTTTGTTGTTACAATACAGTTTTCTAGGGTGACCACACATAAGTATTATGATATCTTATCAAGGATGAATGCACCTAACATCACAGCTGTGGGAATCATTCTCCTTATTAAGGCTCGACTGTATACAGCGATATATATATAAGATACCCTTACCCATCAAGAAAAGCGAAGCAATCCATGTACACTGGTACCTTGAAGATTCTTAATATCCCACGAACGTTTTTATTAATTAAATCTCGACGATGAAACGTATTTTTTTTATGAACACGACAAGGACACGCATTGTCACCCCAAGAACTAAAACGAAAATCCTCGTTACAAGTTATAGTGTCACCGATTCCCTACACTGCCCAAACAAAACACGGTAGCGTTTTACTGATGCTGCACGATGCTATAGGTCAGGGGTGGCAAACAAGTCGATCTATCGACCCATACTTAGCTGGAATGCACCTTATACTGAAATACAGTGTATAAACATAGTAAACATTTCACACCCCTTCTTATCCCTTAGGTAGCGCCTAGGACAACAAGTCGACACACTTTTAAGATAAACAGTAAATCTTATATACAGAAAAGTTGGCCACCCCTGCAGTTGGTTGGTGCAGTGAATATTCTACGTATAAATAATTTTAATTTCACTTCGCGCTGTTAAAAAATTCTAAGAAAATATCCTTGTCAAAGAACATAAAATTGTACAGATGACGCAGGTTTTTCACAGTTGAATCAACAAGAAGAAGCATTCGTTTATCATACGACTGAATGTGTTGTACCATATGCGATTATGTCCTATAATTGTTCTACAGATAACGATAAACCCTGGAGTGAAATGGCTAAAATATTAATCTATGGTAAACAATAACGTGCTCGCAAAATAACCTTATCACATCTCCATTGACGCAGAATGTTTGCCATAAGTCGTCTTTATGAATCGACTGAGTAAATTAATGTTAAAAGAGAATTAATTTGACTATTTTCAGACAGGATATGATTTTAAGGCCAATGTGCACCTTTTAAACCTTTCAATGCTAAACAGGCCGGTACAGTGACAGATATCAGATTATTAAACTCATAATTTCAATTTAATCTGATTCGGGTTTTTACTCATGCAATGTTTAAATTTTTATTCGTAACTCTATTACATTGAAAATAACAAACGAACAAACAGTTCACCTGATGATAATTGATTCCTGCGGCCCTTAAAATCTACATTCATCCTTGACGAGGAATCATAATGCAGATGCGTTGTTACCTCGAGTACTGATATGGAATGAAACACCAGTAATGAAGGTCTCCGGTTACCTACGCTCACCGGACACAGGAGTATATTGCTGCTATTATACCCTGGTACTCTGTGAGGGTGTGTTTCAACCCCGGTGGAGTTATAATCACCACTATAATTGCTTAATATTCCCAAGACGCGGTTGCTAGTACTCATGGTGAGGCCATTATGTGCTATATCGATCATCGCAACGTTAGACCATCACTTGATATTTACATATTTAAGACGATAAAGCACTGATTAAAGTTGATGGTAATAGTTCCTACGTTCATTAACAGCCACTTTCGTTTTCGGTAAGAAGTCATAATGCAGAAGGGTTTTCACATTTTAAAATCGTGGTAGCTCAGTTTCTAAGCGCTTGCTTTTAATACACGAGCAAATCTATGTTTATGCCTAACGCTATTACGTTTCTTATTTTAAGAAAGACAAGCGCAAAGCTACTTTTTTAAGTTAGTCATCTGTAATTACGTGGCCGATTCATATTCTTTGCGTTTAGTAGTTCGTTTTTTTCTTTTTATAACATTAGGGGGTAACGAACGAATACTCTTGACGGTAAGCGATGTCCGTAGCTCCTGACATCAACATCCATCGTCAACGAGTATTCAAGATCCACCCCTGAGTACTGAGATGAAATGCCTCGTTCGCGCCACTTCCGGCGCAACACAACAGCGCTGTGCTGCTATTTCCCACTAATGTTCCGTAAGGGCATGCTCCTTCCCCAGTCAAGCCGAGCCATTTATATTGCAACTAAAAAATACCTGCAACGTTCTTAATCTACGTAGTTTACAGACAAGTTATACAACGGAAACATAATAATCTCTTCATTTTACTTTTATAAATTAAAGCTTTAAATTAAGTTTCGCCTTATACATAATCTCCAACAATACCAGTTCGCCATCTTACCTTATGGATTATCTACCCTACCTTTCATCTTTATTTAATTAATTACAGAGTACAATGTCGCCTGCTCGATAATACTGATTTAGCTTCCAATAAAAATAATTTAAAAAAATTGGTTGAGAGTATTACACAAGGGAAAACATCTTCTGCAATTCATCAATTTATGTATTTTATTATATATTTATTGTATTTATGTATTTATGTTGTAAGATAAGATAATATTGTTTAATATATTTGATGTCAAATATATTATACACATTCTTGTTTTATATTTAGCCTATTTTCTTTTTTAGACGTGTAGAAAATGGAAAAGTGCATTAAGTTCGCTCACTGTACCCTTGTTTTTATTTTACATATGGCTTTAAAAATTAAAGATTAAATAAATAAAAAATAAAGTATATATATAATCTAGGTAAGCGATGGTCAACGTTATTAATTTATATTTCTATATTTGTACAAGTAAATTGTTTCACCGTACAAAAAGGCGGACTTAATGCCCAAAGGTATTCTCTATCAACCTACATTTGGGTCATGCAGAGAATATATTCTGGGTGTAATAATAGGAATCTTATATTAACTTCAAGAGTACATAAATGTAAAAAATAAGATACTAATAGAAATAGTATACGTGTTAATTAAAGTTATTTGCACTTTGCATAATAACGGGGGGGGAAAAAGATTTTTCGTATTTTAGAAGTAAAAAATTGTAGTAAAATTTCTGGTTGGTTTTTATACCATTAAATAGACGATATTTTAATAACAGAAAAATAAAAAGTATAAACGGTTACCCGCCATTTTTAATTTTATTTAATTTATTTTTATTTTATTAGTCAAAATGAGTGAATCTAACGAATTAATTCCATACATTTTGAAGTTTTATTACAAAAACAGGGAAAAATGCAATACAATCCGTGATAAGAATGAAGCTCGCTCCTCGACCCGTTACAGGTAAAGTCGATATATATTTGAAAAAGTGGAGCAAATAAGGCAAATTAGAAATTACGACATATCTGAAGCTATCTCTTCTACTACTACTAGGGTGACTACAAAACATTTTAACCCATTTGGAAAAGTTGTATTACTGTATATGTAGATACGAGTATCTAACAATCGTCATATACAAAAAGCTCGATATTTGGGTGCCACATGAGCTCACTAAAAAAACCTAATGAATCGTGTACTCATTTGAAATTCTTTATTGAAACGTAATTTTACCGAATCGTCTTTGAAAAGATTGATCACTGTTGATGAAAAGTGGATTGAACCTACTACAAGAAGGTGCGAAAAACATATCACAGAATATAGCGAAACCTGGATTAAGTCGCAGTAAGGTTATGCTGTGTGTATGGTAGAATTGGTAGGGCATCGTTTATGAGCTTTTACCGCCAGGCAAAACCTTCGAACTGGATCTCTACTGCTAACAGCTGATGAGACTCAAGCAAGAACTAATGAAAACACGGCCGGATTTAATCAACAAATAGGGGGTGGTTTTTCATCACGATAACGCCAGACCACACACATATTAAGCCACTCGGCAAATATATATATAAAATATAAATAGATATAATATAAATAATAGAGCTTGGTTGGCGAGTATTGCATCCACCATAGTATAAGGTTAGGGCTATTCTAACTTATATCCTCAGATGATGACCTGTTTCAGTTTCCCCAGAATTCTTATGAATGTTACGATAACGCTACCTGTGTTAGGTAAACGATCATAACCATCAAGGGAGGACTGTCAAAATTACTTGCCGCAGTTTTATGATCAAAAAACCCAGTTTAATAAGAAATAAGAATACTAATTGATAACTGCATGTACATATATTTGGGGGCATTCTGGTCTCAATCAAGTCTGATGGCAATATCAAAGTTAGGTGGGTTAAATGGTGCATAGAATTTACTTTATTGTATTTTTTACATACATATGTTAATTTACAAGATAATTAATTAAACAACCTGAATTTATGAATTCAAATTTAATTTTAATTTAAATTTAATTAGACAAGAATGGAACTGAAAAAACACAAATTATACATTGCAATTATAACCAAATATTGTCTCAAATTATGACAAAAAGAATTTACCGATTCTAATCTCTCCGTACACCAGCAAGCAATCGGCAATCTGTGTGTTTAATATATCAAGGCAAACTCCTTAGATTACATTGGCGGTGTTACCAAATATTTTCTGTGCAAGCCACGTCGTGTGTGCGCTGCGTACATATTATTTGTGTTTGTGTGTTCTTCTGCGTACAGAGCATATATTTAGCTGGGCCCAAAACCCCTTGCCCTAACCAAGAAGATAGAAAGGAAATCTCACCTACTTTAATACTTTATAGTAACATTATTGCTTAACTTTAATAGTTAGCAAAAAAAGGCACACAATCGATGTACTTCGTTGACATAAAACTTTTTGGAGTTATTTTGAACAAAATATTCGGCATTGGAACATTTGAAAATAGGTGCAGTTTCACTTTGAATTTGCTTTTATAAGAGTCCCAGAAGTTTATTTAAAAACACGATTGTATGTAATTCTATGTGTTTTTAATAGGTACCTTTTCCACTATACCATTACCATTTTCCTATCAAATATGATAAATATCCTAAAAAATCACGAAAAGTTTCAAGCTATTGCTAACTATTCTTCTAAACATTTTTTGATCGTTATCTATCCTGTCTTTGTGTTTTCCCAGCGAATTAACAGTAAAATTCATTAACGTATCTATGCAAGATTGTATGAGCCTTATCGCGTTATACACTAATTATGATTCACTGCAAAAGATAAATACAAGACTAAATTACGCAAACAATTTAATCCTTAAGTCCTCATTTGCGTTCTAAGAGTACATTGTGGTCGAGACCTTTATAAAACAGGTCTCCAGAGAACAAACTCTTGCGCAGTGGCATACGCCGAACGCTCTGTAAACAATATGGCCGCGATAAGGCAACGGCCATCTTGGATTTACGCAGATCGAGGTTACGACGCCACGTTGTAAATGTAAATTATGATTTTATGGTCTTGGGCTTAACAATACTTCATATTAGCGAGTTATTTATGGAAGGTTTAATTAATACCTCTGACGTAACATGTTATTCCAGTAACTTGGAATAAGAAAAATAAACTTTTTAAAATAAGTTATATAAGGTTTGTAATTGCAATAGGTTAGTATTTTATAAATAACCCTAAAAAAATATTCTTTAGATTTCAATGATAAAGCTTAATTAAAGCTTGTTTGTACTGTGGACGATACAAGATCCAGTCTTGTGGTTAGTGGTGGCAAATATATAAAAATAACTGCTACATGATCTCATTACAACGAGACTTGCATATTATTAGATAGAAACAAAATATTAGATTGAGGAAAAATATAACTGTGCAGGATAATCAGATAAGAAATACAATCAAACTTTGGATTTTTTTTTCGGACTGATAGCCACTCTTAACCCTAGAGCTTTTGCAGCTTCACCGGGCTGAAAGGTGACCGAGTGCTTGACCAGCAGAGTGGGTAACCAGCACAAGAGCTCCCGGTGATCTGACTGTATGTGTATATATCTAAATGTCCTGTTTTCTTGACACTGTATCACAGCCTTCTGCCGATTTTATTGCACTTGCATTATATCGAAATAGGAAAGGGGATAACGAGTAAGTACGCGAATGCTTACGGTTCTAATATGAAATCTAGCTTAATTGATGTAATAACCAGATACATACGGCAAGCTATGCTACAAAAGACTGAAGACGAGTGAACAGGTTCTAATAATACAACAAAATATGTATTATTTTATAAACAATCTAAAATTGATATTGATTGCAGATAGAGATTGCAGAGACAGTTTATAAAATAATCTGCTATATAAAGATCTCTTTTCATACCACCAGACCTCAGTAATTAAAAATAAGCTTGGAGCACATTTGGAAGTAAGCGTCCAAAGGAGATAAGAGTGACATATAATATATCAAATATATCAAAGTAAATTCAGAACCTTTTCATCACATTACAAATTTTCAAAGAACCTGTGCGAGTGGCGTCAGCAGAAGTCACATTTCAGCACGAATGGGCTCGCTACACCAGGAAAAATACGCACCCATAGAATAGCATAGGTAAATAGCAAAGTAACATAATGCTGTGTTTCGTTTGTAGAAGAAGGGTCAGGAGACGCAGACAGACGTACAGACGATGTTCAATACCTCCTCAATCCTCAGATGTGACAATGCATATCCATTTTAAACTTTTGTTCTAGATGATTACAGGCCTACAATCATTTACCTTCGAATGAACGTTGTGTTGATTTGTCCACTATTGCTACATAAAAAAAAAATCTTCTTTCTCACAACTATAAGACATATTCGTTTTAAAATGGAGAAAGTGATAATTGCTACACTTTGGAAATGTTGCGATTACCACTATCAAATTTAGCAGCCCTTTTACACCTTAGATACTGCTTTTTGATTCGTTACAGGTGTTTGGCGTATTGACATAAATCGCCCGTTGCGAGTTGCGTTGAGCCTTGTTGCGTTCCTCACTTCAGACGCACACTACATCGATTGTCATTTCTGCGACAACTATCCCAAGCCCACTGAATGCATAAATACGGTGACCTAATAGTAATTAATGAATGAAATATTTTATGTGATAGAATATAGTATTATTTTAGTATTTTTACTTGAACTGTCTCGCAAGAAATCTCCCTTTAAATTATTTACAAAATAAAGTTTTCAACTTAAAGAACTTAAAGCGATGCATATCTATAAACAGTGAGTAGTGATCAAAGTCTAAAAAAGTATAGACTAAATAAACATATCAGAGTTGAGTTTCACAGCAACTAATATATTAAAGCCACACAAGCACAAATATACTTCAATTTATTTCGTTTACGACGTTTAATGGTAGTTAGAACCACATTTAGCATGTATCAAAAAGATTTTTGCGCAACATACGCTCAAAAATACTTATAATTCATTCCTGGTTGAATTCAACCACGGTGACGTCTTCTGGTTATTATCAGCAGATATTAACTGTGCAGAATATATTCTAGTGCGGTAAGAATATTACATTAACTCACTGCACTCGCTTACGGTCCCCGGCCCTAGTCTGATGTAATGCATGTCTTATAGCTAACATTGAAAGAAGATTCAAAGATACACCGACCTGACACTGAGAATTTGTGATAAACAAATATTATTCCCCGTCTGGGAATCCAACCTTGAACTTGCGATGCAGGTGCAAGGTCCTATACAACACTCACTTATACTAATGCACAGTGTACGGGAAAAGCTTCTTCCCCTGTAACGTTTAGTATAAGCTCGAGGCGAAATATGGATGGCATCTAAGATTAACAGCACGAGAGATACACAGCTTATATACTTTTGGCAAAGCATAGTTAGTGTTCTTACTAAATTAAAAAAAAAGCAACTCAGATTTACATTTACAAAATAGTGAAAGTAAATGAATCATAGGACGCAAAGAACATAGTCACTATAGCAAAGATTTTGCAACACAAACATACACAATTAATATTCAACATGATAACAATTGCTATCTTTAGTAGAAAAACAGGCTAATCCCGGCGTTGAGTGAGACAGAGAGTAAATTTGCTGTATCAACAATCAACTGCCACCTAACATTGGTACGTATGAGTAAGGGATGAAACATATATAGCGACAGATAAACGTCCGTTTTCATTTTTCTAATTTAGTAGCTTTATCTGTGTTAACAGTATTGATGTTCAATTTATTAATTATAAATTAAATTTAAAAGGAAATTGACGTAACTATATAGCGTATTGTACTGCTGCCCGAGTCATAAGGTCAATATTTAATCAAAGTTTACGTTTTCTGTATAATACGTAACATTGTTATTACTAATATTTAATAATTAGGCCTTAAGATTTATTAGAAAAGTTTACGGTATTTGCACTTGCGTTTCTTTGAACTTATTTAACCGCTATACGTGAATAAGGCCTTATGGATAGTCACCCACCGCTTACACAGCAAATATTTCAACAAAGATACAGGGGCGCTCAACTCTAACTTTAACTACCCTAGTGTACATAGGGCTTTATGAGAGAAAGCGAATGATGCTTGCTAATGTGTGTTCTTATTGTTTTTCAGGTTACTGGGATATTTGCATGTATCATGTGTTTTAAGCACCTATCCTTTTTCTTATTTAAATACAGACTTTGTTCTTTTATAGTTTGCGCATACGTTGTTTCAACTCTTTCGAGTCCTTTACTTTAAAAATATTATATTTAAATTTAACCGACATAAATCAATCTCGAAAACGACTAATGGTATACATATATTATCCTTAAGCGTTTGCAAGGGTTTGACACATACATTTTGATTGCTACAAAAAGGACATTATCATGCTAGTATTTCAATATGTCCTAAATGTCCTACTGAGCTACGACAAATAGTAAGCTTTCAAAAAGTTTTTAAACACTTTCAGTACTTGACATATGAAAATACACAAATGTAAAAAAAAGTATTTACGTTTACATTTAATTGACTCCTCGTATTTGTTTACGTTAACATAATCGAGTGCTCGGCGAAAGCAACATCTCTGAGCATCAGTTTTCTAGAACCTGCAACCAACTCCATAATAGATTACGCATTCTAATAATCTGGTATTTAGTTTGTTGCCAACTAGCCCACCTTTTGGGCTACAAGACTACAAGGTACTAGACGTGCTATCTATTTAAAAAATAAATTTCATTTTAATAATACGCTATTATCGGTAAGAGTAATAATATCATCCTGATCGATATCGACCAGGGCGATATTATCTTCGTGATGAATTTAACTATACAGGATATATAGTGCTCTAACTATTTACCCAAACACAGAGACACTCGCTCATCGCCACCTTATAATCTGATGTAACATCAATGAGACCAAAGGAATTGTTAGTCCGTCAGAAGTAACTGACTGAACCGAGGTTCGGCCCTGTCGGACACCCTCGAGTCAGTTGCTTTCGCACCTAGGGTAACGGTCCAAGCTGAGGCTCCATTTCGGGAGCCCTTGTGCTGTTTACCCATTAATAAAGGTCTCGGCTGAATGCCCTAAGCGCTCGGCCACCTTGCAACCCAGTGCCACTGTTATCATCAGCCATAAAAAAAATCAAAGGAATATTCAAATAAAATAATATGTGACATAAATATAACATAACTAGACCTAAAAACCAGCAATAACTTATTAACAACTTTTATTCCTCGCCTGGGATTTGAACCTGGGGTGTACTCTATACACTCTGCTACGCGGTTGTCACGATTACTGTAAATTAAGGTATGGATATATATTATTATGTTTAACAATGTTGTTTGGATAAACTTTCCACCTGTGCTAATACTTACAAATTTGACATTGTTTCAAATTAAACATCTACGCAAAAGTAATTTTGTATTGGTGCGACAACAGTAGTTAGTCTTTTTTGATGTTAGGCTGTCACAAACGAGGTCATAGGCAACCATTCATTATTACTAATTTATGTTTTCTCGATAAGAAATGAATCAATGAAAAGAATTCGTATTACCACTGATTTAGATATTATTTTAAAATGTAGTCGTTTTTTCTACGTCGGTGGACTCACTTTAAATGTCATTATACGCGATTAACCTGTAATCGATTCTTGGTTTTACGAACGGTGTCCTCATCGACACCCTAACTTCCTTCAGTTCAATGTTGGACATGGCTTTTCACAAGCTATGCTATTGGACCCAGTAATTGGCTTAGTCATTAAGTTTCTGACAGTCGCCTTGCATAGTCCGTCACTATATCTACCCAGGAGGTGTTAAGGTGTGTGCCACTCTCAGACGCATCTACTCCAACAATGGTAAATGATTCCTGCGGGCTCTGATAAGCACATCTTTATATAAGGAATCATAATGCGGATGCGTCACCCTTTGGGACTACGACGGAATCCCTCTTCACGAGTAATTAGGTGACCGATTTCTTTCAACCGCATGACGCAACCAATATAGCCCTACGCTCCTACTTATGCTGAAGACCCTTCCCTGGTGTAGCCAACCATTTCGTGTTACAGCTAATTAAAAGTTTCGATATCTGAATCGTCATTTAACCTCCTTTTAGTATACTGCTGAATTGTATTAAAGGCCTTTTCTCCATCATAGATTACCACGAAACACAACCCCGAACCACCAGGATATATCGACCTCCCACAAACTTGCGTAGAACATCGCTCCATCTAGCTCGAAATTATTTTTCTGAAAGTATTTTACAACAGTAAACATATAGTAAAACACTGTTTTTCATAGTACAGGCAGCAAACGAGCATGCAGCCCACCTGATGGTAAGTGATGACCACCGCCCATGAACACCAGAGGTGACGCAAATGCGTTGCCGGCTGCGTATCTTCAATAACCTCTCTAGAAAGGTAGCCCATGGTCCAGCTGTGACTTAAACAGCAAACAGGTAAACTTACTATAATCTATTTTAATTAAACATTTTAAATAATATAACTCTTATTCTGGCTGAATAAGAATTATATATAGACTCATACCAAATAAATTACCACAAAATCCCTTCGAATATCTAAACGTGCAATCCGTTAAAAAAAAATCAAAACGTATGCACTGCGACGGCACGAAGATCGCACTCTAATCGTGTCGAGCGTGGTTTTCAAATATTAGTGTTTGTCAAAGAAATGAAGCCGCCGGTGCTCGCAGCTCTGTTTGTCCGTCCGTTTGTCCGACCCCAGCGGATGGCTTTTAACTGTGACGACTGTTTCTATACACATATTAGCTGAAGATTGTGACACTTTTGATTACTCCTACTTTTTATTACATTGAGAGTAACAAACGAGCACACAGTTCACCTGATGGTAAGTGATTCCTGCGGACCATGACATCTACATTCATCCTTGACCATGAATCATAATGCAGATGCGTTGCCACCCATGAGGTCTGAGATTGAATGCCCCGTCACCAGTAATAAAGGTCTCCGGATCCCTACACTCACCCGACGAAACACAGCAGCATTATGCTGCTATTTCAAGCTGGTATTCTGTGAAGGCGTGGTCCTTCCCCGGTTGAGATGACCCATTAATTCTGCAGCTATAAACGAACAGCAGTAAAGCAACGTAGCTCTACCACCTTAAGATTGATTTTTTTTATTTTGTTCCTATTAAATATACGGGTATATAGTTTGATGGCTAGGTCCAATACGCAAAAATATTAAGAAATAAAAGATATAATCATAACCATTCAATGTTAAAGTTTTAGGAATACTTTTGAACTGTATTCCATTTTTTTTTATTTAACTAAATTTCACTGGTTGGTCAGTGAAGATAACGGCCCTTAAACACTTCAAGAAACAGCATTTTGTCATTACTAACATCAAGAGGAGAGGACAATAGTGTTTGTTAAAAAATTCGGAATGACGAACGTGTGCTCGACACAGTTAACCTGATTAGTGATAACTGTAACATCTGTATCCATCCTTAACAAAGATTCAAGATGGATAGATCCCCCAGGTCTACCCTCACCAAACGAAACAGTATTCTATGAGTATGAATAACTGTAAGGCATTAAATTCTAAGTCTTATATGAAGCAATACATAAAATATATTTTCGAGAGATAGTAAACAATGAACAGCTCAAACAAAGGAACTTGATATATTCCGAGTGTACGGACGCCACTTTCCCGGAAACTTTTCTTTTCCGACCAGTCTCCAATTAATATAGTTCAAGGCAAGTTGTAAATTATTTAAAATAAATACTTGTAAGATATTTATAATTCAATTGTAATGAATTTGATGGAATGAAGACTTGTGTAACTTTGCGGTAAGAAAATAATGCAACTTGTATTTATTTACTGTCTTGGACCGTACCTTTCAATATATTAGATAGGTATATATGCCTACGCAACGTGGTCATTAACAGTATATAATAGTTCGAATATGACCGACATACGAGTAACTCAATCAATAATTTAAAATGACAAAGGGCCACATTTTGCATAAGAAAGGATGCATTTTAAAAAAACCGATGGGCTACATGGGTTCCGGAGTCTGGTGTTATTTCGGACAGGCAATTACAGTGTAGCACGACTCCCCACTAGAGAGACAATCAATGCAGATTTGCGGGAAGTCAATGGATGTAGGTTACTCAGGATGGTGGCAATATACGAGTAAGTTTATTATTTTCTACGTGGTCTAATAATAGACTGTTATGATAATAATGATCAATCTCATCGTGTTAACGTATAGTTTTGTATTTCGGCCAACGTAACCTTAGAGATGTAGCCATTTTTCCATATATTTTGAAAAGCAGTATAAAAAATTCGAATAATGAAACTTGAAATGTACCGAATACACACAGAGTATAAGGGACGCCAATTTCCCGGCAACTCTCTTCTTCCGACCAGTCCCCAATTAATCCGTTTGAAGGCAAGTTAAAAATCGTTTAAACGCTACCTGAGCGGGCGAGCAACCAATTGAATTATTAATGCAGCCTCCACAAACGGCGCGGGTACATATTTACTTGTCGCGTAAATAGATGCGCACACAGCCAACACGCGTATTTTATGCAGTATAACCGAAATTGTCAGAGTATGCACTATTAGAAAAATTGCATCTTCGTATCCCAACACGCCGCCTACGAAGTACAAATTTATTTCATGTCCCTCTTACAAAAACGAAATATGCCCAGAGCTCAGTCTTATATAGATGTATGCAGGTCTATAATGATATGTTTGGAAATATTGACATATTCCATCTTAAACGAAATCTGTTTCTAAACGATGTTTCTGAAGCACTCCTGAATTCGCCTTAACAAGATGCATACGCACACACACACGCACATACACACACACACACACACACACTACAGATTAAAATGTATGTTACTCCTGTTGCACATACTTTTAAAATAAAATGTATATAGTTGTAACTTCTTTGATGGCTAAATATCCTTGTTAATTGTATTTATGTTTAATGTTTCTTGTATGCTGTGAAGTTTCCTAATAAAGTAAATAAATAAATAAATTAATTAATCATTTTACCATGTACGACAATAATTAAACTGAGTACATAATTTTTAGATAAATCTATAACAAAATACAATCTTGTGGTGTTATGATAAATGTAACAGTGGTAAAGCTACACTGCAGTTTGTTTCTAGCTGCATTTTTAATAGGTCAGCTTGACCGGTGTAGAACCACGAGCACTCAGAATACCAGCGTAAAATAGCAGCATAGTGAGTGTAGGGATCCGGGGATCTATAATTAAAAAAATCTATTTACATATATCTATTTATTAACAGTGGTAGAGCTACGTTGCAGTTTGTTTCTAGCTGCAGAACGAATAGGTCAGCTCCACCGGGGTAGAAGACTGAGCCCTTATATCGGCGAGAAATAGCAGCATAATGCTGCTGTGTTTCGTCTGGTGAGTGTAGGGATCCGTAGACCTTTATTACTGGAGACATTCCATCTCAGTCCTCAAGGGTAACAATGCATCTGCATTACAATTTCTTGTCAAGGATGAATGCAGATGTGATGGGCCACAGAAATCACTTGCCATCAGGCGAACTGTGTGCTTGTTTGTTACTATCAATGTTATAAAAAAAATTGTAATTTATTTTTAAGATATTTATTGTATCTTAGGTTTCTCACATTCGGTACTCATTGTTACATTTTCCTCTACTCGTAGTGGACGCGATTACCAAGTAATAAAACATTAACTCTTTTTTTCTAATATTATGGAGTGACAACGCATTAGAAATATGATTCCTTATTTAGGATGCATGTAGAATAAAAATTACTCAGGTGAACTGTTTTTTGCACCCCTAATATTATAAAAAAGAAAATTACTGAAAGAAGATCTCGAAAATTTTCGCTTCTGTAATATAGCGTTTACCTAGAACGACAACGCAGTGATATAAAATCTAAATCAGTAATAAATTTAACCTAAAAAAAAAATAGTTTATAAAAAATTATGTTTCGTTTTTCTACATACGCAGTCGCGTTTCTGTACACAATACGTACGTAAAAGGCCGTAGTTTTCCCGGTTGCGCGCGCTGCCTTTCAATGTGTGCGCGTGTGCTTGTGTGTGCGTTCAGGGTTGGCCTTTTGCGACGAGGGGCCCGAAGCCCAATGTGGGGAAAGGGGAGCGCCTTAGTAGGAACCGTGGAGTCGCTCTCTCTACGCGATGTATTTGCCGACTTGTGCAATTAACAGCTCTTTATGAATATTCAACAAGAGACGGACGAACGATTTTTATATTATTCCATGTGTGACTTATACGGGTGAGGTCCGTATATTCTAATGATCAGAAATATGTCGGGCTACATTGAATATGAGAAAGAGAATAAATAAAAATATAAACGTGACACATGACATTCCTCAATAAATCTTACCAGCTTTGAAAGAAGTAAAAGCATGTACAAGCTTATATATAATAAATAACTAAAACCTAACTAGTTTGAGACTCCACGTATCTCACGGAAAACTTTGATGGAAAGAGACGACATTGCGTTTAAAGAGAAAGCAACAACGGGGATGAGTCTTGCGCTTTCAATTCCGAACTGACTTTTCACACTAGGAGTCTTTTGGCGTCAATGACAATTCTATTGCTTACTATTTAGAGTTGGAAATCGTTTGGTAATATGAATACATGAGCATTGTGCGTGTTGTATTAAGGCAGAAGAGAGCGGACAACAAATATTGATTCGAAACAGGGTGTGGGAGGGGAGTTTGCGGGGTGGGGGGCGCACATAATTTGGACTAATTCCTGCGATGTTGACACAGGCTTGTCTGCCAGCCGCATGGCTACGATCAACCTACCTTTCTTTTACAACTTTTTAATAGTTGCCTAGTGTTCTGTTGAATATTTAACAGCAATGATGGCTTTTTAAATGCCCGAGTGTAACGTACGGTGCACATTAACTTATGAGAGTTTTCGAGTACCCGCTTTAATATTATTAGGCTTGTTCTTCATAATCTCAATAAATCTACAAATTTTTACGATTATTATACATTTAGAATAGACATTTATTTTCTTCTCCATTGAGGTTTGAAGATATTGCCGTGGATGAGGTCGAATTCGAATTCATCCACGGCAATATCTTAGAGTCATTACCAAGTTACATCAACTGTACAGCATATATAACAGTGCTGAAGCATTTACGTTAAACCGAGGTGTAACCATTCGTCGTACCCTTCCCTTGTCTGATGCATATGCAATAAGATCAAAGAGAAATTCCGATGCTGCAGATAATTCAGAGACAAGATTGAGCATTCTTATAACACCCTAAGAACAGTAAATACAAATATTATTTTTTCTAAATTGAAAATCTTACCCAGGACCTACTACATGGCAAACAAATACTTTAACCATTATGTCGCACGTCCTTCTTTTTTTTATAGAATAGATGGAAAATGAGCAAGGAACTCACCTGATGCCGCCAATGTACATCCGCAATACTAGAGGATTCGCAGATGCTCTCCCAGCCTTTAAACTGGGATGCCAACGAACGCAGTTCAACTGCACGACATAGGAGTATACACCAATACGCTGAGGTATAGTCTCATCTCATCTCATCTCCAGCAATGAGGCCTCCGTTTTTGCCACTCACCATATGAAACAGCTGAGGTAGAATATGCGTGGTAGAGCTATGTTGCAGTTTGTTTCTAGCTGCAGAATGAATGGGTCAGTCCGACCGGGGTAGGACCACGCCTTCACAGAATACCAACTTAAAATAGCAGCATAATGCTGCTGTGTTTCGTCTGGTGAGCGTAGGAATCCGGAGACCTATTACTAGTGACGTGGCATTCTATCTCAGTCATCAAGGGTGCCAACGCATCTGCGTTATGATTCCTTGTGAAGGAAGAACAGGTAAACTTTGTGCTCGTTTGTTACTGTTAATGTAAAAAAAAAGAAATTTAGTCTATAGTCGCGGTGTTGCTATACGTAAAATAAAACTATTTATTTAACACACTAAGCATATAGCACTAAGCTCCTATTTTACCATAATCTGGGAAGTGTGGTTTTACCCCCGTAGAGTTGATTTATTCGTGCAAAGTCAGTTCATAACTGTGATATAACTTTACTATGTTATAAAAGGTTGTTATAAATGGTACACCATGGAATGGAAGCTCGGTTACTGAGTTATAACGGTTCTTACAATAAATATTGGTATTCAATTAAATATTATGTATATAAATATATATGAACTGTCACCTAGAAGCAAATATAAAATATAAATTATATATAAACTGTACATCCTGTTATGTGTAACATTTTTGGTTATACTCAAGCAAATATTCCCTCGTGTAACAGAGCCACGCCTACAGAGCCTCTTCACACTGACCGCTACGGCGTGCACAGTTCATTTCGTAACTGAGACGGTCATTATGATTGATCGGACTTTTTAAATGCGCACATTCTGATAATGTCAACAATTTACATTAGTTATGTGGCGTTGCAAAAGGTAATGGGCGAATGTGATCACTTTTCATCAACTACTATCTCGCGTTTCTATCTCCTTAAAAATCTGAAGTATCATAGTATAAATCACAATGCCCAGCATATATCTCTCTAGAGGGAGTATTTGAACCTTGTCTGCGACGCGGTTCCCTTGCATATTGGCTGACTTTGAAGTGTTATCTACTTAACCTCAATAAAGTAAAATTTCAAAGTTCACCTTCCTTAAAGACCGACAACGCATTTACTCATATATAGTACTTATAGTGTAGGATGTTTTCTTACCATCGGGTGGGCTATATGTTCGTTTATATGCCTATTCTGTAAAAAAAAGATATAAAAGGTTAAATCTGAGTGCAACTATTCTATGGAATGAAAGATTATAATAATAATTCACCTGATAATACTTAATAAAGAGTTAACGACAATCACGCTTTAAAATGGGAAATAAGCCAAGTAAAATAATTTTCCTTTATTGATGATTTTCATAAATTGTATTCAAGTATGCTTTTTAGGAATCCCAATATATCCTGTTTTACTTTTATGTATTTTTTTTATTATAACAAAATGAACCTCTTGCCGCCACCTCGTTTGTTTTATTGGAAGTCCAACATATCCACTGACATCTAGTCTGTAGAAATATTTCTTTGCGGTCGTGTAAAAATCTCATATGAATAAGCTCTTACGAACAAGATTAGAAAACGAGACATCTTACGTGTCCTAACGAATATACCATGAATAATTCATCTCTCCGTATGTAAATAGACTTCGCATGTGCAGTGTTATGACGTAATACCTAAATAAATACCTACCCGCGATTATCTTTACCCGTTTGCCACGCCTTTGTTTAAAGAATACTAACCCAATAATACTAAATAGCCATGAATTTTATTTCATGGTTGAGTTAAGCTATAACACAAACAGGCCGGCTCCGACCACGCTTTTCAGAGTATCAATTTAATATAACAGTTTAGCGTAACCGTGTTTCGTCTGATAACAGAAAGAACTAGGTGTACTTATAACTGGTGACGAGGCAATGCATCAAGTCTCAGAGATGATAACATATCTGCATTTGAAGTCCCAATGATGATAGTTGATTATGAAGGTGTTATGGGCCTCCGGAATCAGCTTAATTGTTTTTAGTCCTAATATCATTAAATGAAAGAGTAATGCAAAATCCTTATATATTTTTTAGGGTCGCATCGCATACATGAAATCAATCTTAATCCATGAATACATAAAGACAAATCTGTTGTATGCATCAATTAAAGATAAGAACATCAATTGTTTTAATTAACGGTTATCGTCTTACATAAAAAAATAATTAATGGAGTAAACTAATCAATTGCTGAATCAAAATAACAACAAAAAACTTAATTGAATTATCAAAATGAAATAAATTAAATAATATCATGATAAAATAAAATTAATCATAATAAAATAAGATATTAAAATTATAATAATAAAATAGTTACATAAGATATTAAAATTAAATTAAATGAAGGCACAATCAAATTCAAACTAAGTGGGATTTCAATTAAATGTCAAGGACAATATTATACAAAATAGAGATTAAACAAATTAAATAGGGATTAAAATCTAAACAAAAAACAAAGACAAGATAAAATAAAATTTATATTAAAAATTGAGATTAAATCATTTCTATAGCCACTCTTTTGATGTTGAACTCCACTTCTATGATGAATGGAAGAGATGCATCGAAAATAAGATAACTGAATGCATTGAATTTAATGCGAACTTGTTTGGAATTATTAATGTTGGATTATAACGATATCATATTTGTGAAAACTTAAAGGATGCAGAAACCACAGATTTTTTTTTTAATTTCATGTATAATGTTAATAAAACGAGTGTAAACAATTGTGATGAATAGAAGAGATGCAATGAAAATAAAATAACTTAATGCATTGAATTTAGTGCAAACTTGTTTGGAATTATTCATGTTGGTTTATAACGATATCAGGTTTGTGAAAAGTCAAAGGATGCAGAAACTACTGTATTTTTTTTTATTTTTATAATGTTAATAAAACGAGTGTAAACAATTGTGATGAATAGAAGAGATGCAATTAAAATAAGTTAAGTTAGTGCATTGAAATTAGTGCGGACTTGTTTGGGATTATTAATGTTCGGTTATAACGATAATGTAGGTTTGTGAGAAGTCAACGGATGCAAAAACAATCTGCGATTTTACTTCAGGGCAACTGCTAAAAGTGTCAGACCGAGATGATGGCTAGATTACGTTACGTGGTAAGATCATTAATAGAAACTATTTATACGTGCTAAAAAATATAGATGCTCAAAAGGTTTCAAAAAGTTGGTGTTTAAATTTTTCAAAGGTCATGTTTCGCGGATAAGAAAAAATTAAATCTTCCAGGAGTGCAACAAGGTAGTAGAAAAACTATATATTGAAGTCAAATGAACTCAATTATCTTTAGAATTTTAAATTCTATATAGCATTTCTCGGAATCAAAAAAAATTGTAAAAACTATACGCTATATAGAAGTAAATAGAGTTCACCATAAGAATTTGACAAGAACCTTAGGATCAGTCTTTTCAATCACCGCATTTAGAAAGTGGAAAACGAGCACACAATTCACTTGACGACAAGTGATTTTACGGCCCATAACACCTACATGAGTCCTCGATAGTTATAACGCAGAAGCGTCGTCACTCGTAACAACTAAAATTCTCCTGTTTCTTCTACTCCTCTGACGAAACACTACATCATCTATGTATATGTTGCGATGCAGTATCTAACAATCATGATTATAATATAAGATCAGAAGGCAAGGTTAAGTTTAGCATTTAAATAAAATTCATATTTTTAAAAACATAAAAAATATGTAATTGATACGATGTATTGAGAAGGTATATCAAACTTTTCCATGCTACGTCTAGTTTATAACTAAGTGGTGAATCTACCATTTACATATAATACATGGATAAGTGTATATGGTTTACTTGCAACATATAGGGTACGTAGATATAAGAGCAAACACTGGGCATCCGCCACATCGCTTATCTCCCTGTACAAACTTCGGGCGTTCCTATCTCAAAATATTTCCATATACGTCGTCTAACGCAAGAATTTCTAAGAATACACGATAAGTGCTAAGAAAATTATTGGTACCATTTTAGGCTTTATTGCAGCAATTTTGTCAAAATAATCCGTCTTTGAAATTTTACATCTATATGAATAAATATGAACACAGTACAATATAAACATAGATTAGTAAAATATGTAAAAATGCAAATTGTAAGAGTTAAATTAATTAGTAAGAGTTTAAGTAATACATATGTGATTACAGAAAACCTTAGAATAGTGACTTACATGTCAGTGTAAATAGAAACAAAAAAAATTGTTAAATAACATCCTAAATAGATGCATCCACTGCTGGGTATAAGCGCCCTCTCTAGTGAGGGCTTTTTTATTATCACACTGAGACTAACAAACGAGCATAGAGTTCACGATGGCAAGTGATTCCCGCGGCCCATGACATCTTTATTCATCCTTCACAAGGCGAATGCGAAGATGCCTTGTCACCCTTGAGGACAGATAGAATGTCTCGTCATCAGTAATAAAGTTCTCCGGATCCCTACACTCACCAGACGAAACACAGCAGCATTTTGCTGCTTTATAACTCTAGTAGTGGTCCTACCGCGTGCAAGCTGACCCATTCATTCTGCAGCTAGAAACCAACTGCAGTGTAGCTATACCACTGAAGCATAGGCCCATGACACCCAAATTCATCAGCAAAAAGGAATTAAAATACTTCGGTACTTTACCCCTGAAGTCTCAGGAATGCTTAATCACTCGTATAACATCCCCATAGTATATTAATCGGAATGTTAATAATTTATTTATTTATTTAAGCTTCATATACGGTATGTATAAAGGCGGACTTAATGCCTTAGGCATTCTCTACCAGTCAACCTTAGGGCAATGCAGAGATAAAATGAGGTAGGTGTATGATTAAAGAACTTGTAATAAAATACTATTATATTATATAAACAAACAATATATGCTTAATTATAAAATACTTATATATAACTAGACATATAAGTATTTTATAATCAGTCTCCTAACACTAACTAGTACGATAATCATTAAAGGCACAATAACGACCA
The DNA here is from genome assembly GCA_029286865.1 of Teinopalpus imperialis. NCBI lineage: Eukaryota > Metazoa > Arthropoda > Insecta > Lepidoptera > Papilionidae > Teinopalpus > Teinopalpus imperialis. The sequence continues at coordinate 1,664,463 of JAGSMU010000023.1, read as the reverse complement.
TCTATTGTAACCTTCAAGGGACTTCAAACACATAAACCTATTTTACATTACGTTAAAAGTAAAATGGCAGCCGCTTTAACTAATGGTTAGGTTCCCCGGCGGTTGTTCCAGTCTGGGTGTTTTGTATGTATCGTCTGCACCTGGGCCTTCATTAAATCTTATTGCACATGCATTTATAAATAAAGTCCGCTGTACCAGGTATCAAATAACAACTTATAAATCGACCAGGAGAACATTAAGATTCAATATTTGAAATTAGAATAACCCGAGTTAAAAATAGTATTTAACTGTAGATAAAAATTCCAAAATGAAAATCTTTTTAAAAATACAGTACCGAGACCCGTTTAAAGTCACCTTTGAGTCTGTAGGATATTGCACTTCAAAGATAGGTATGTTTACATTGCGATGGAATCATAAAAACCAACATATATATTTAGCCTTAGTCGTGCTACAATATACAATGCTATATCTATATACCATATATACTTAATTTTTTAACTAATTATTAAAATAATTATACAATAGATTAATAAGATATATTATTTAATATCGGGAGAAAAAGTTCAAAATAAACAACATAAAATCCGTAAAACTAGATTCATTCAAAGTGCAGTATTCGTATATATATAAGAAATCATTATTTAATTACCAATTACCACTACAACTAAGTAGTGTGTACGGGTGTACAAAATTATTTTTATAAATTATTACGTCGCCTCTAGATCACCATTTATTCGAGAAGGAATTTCACAATGAAATCTGTAAAAATATGGTATAACAAATATATTTTTAGCGGCTGCCGTATCGTTCAATTTGCTTCCTAATACGAACGAGAGGCGGTCTCCGTGTGATTATTGACGGCAGGGTTTGCAACTCCTTCCGAAACTATTGGGAAGCATACGATAAAAATATTTGATTCGTGGCCTTATTGCTAAAGGGTTTTGGTAGTATCGCTAGTGAAATTGCTTCTAATTATTAATGTATTGATAAATTTATCAATAACGAGAACCGTGTTAGCTCAATGTCTAAACGCTCGCGTTTAATTTCCGGTACGCGATCAAACCGATTTCTATCCGTGGACACGGTTCAAATGAAATTGTTAATAGAAATTTAAGCTATTAAACAAAATACCTAACAGCGAAGTGAAAGGCCATCGTTAAGCGAAACAAACGTAAATTTCTAATCTATAAAATAATGTAAACACATTACTTGAAAATGTCTCCTTATTTTCAAATGACACATCTTACCGTGAAACACTTACAGATTGCAATGATTATCATCGATTCAACAAAAACAATGATTCGCCAACATACAAAATAATAAACGTCAAATGTACAAACCGGTCACACAACTTCGGATCCCCCAGGCGGGGCCCTTCTAACCCCAACTCTACCAGCCCCTTTTCGCGGATCATCCGCGATCTTCCACGATATTAGCACCGCGGGCAATTCATGGCCATAAATAAAAAAATACTTATACCTATAGGGCGGGACGGTATAAATATGTAATGATTATTTTTTCAAAGCGATCTCTGCAAATTTATGGGGATTTCGAGCGTTTAGAAACGAACCGTTTCGTAAAAATATCTGAATAGGGTGAGATATTGTGTTGTTTTTTTATTTTGTCGGTCCTTTTTTGCGTATCATGTATTAAATAAATTGTTTTTTATACATTCGTAATACTGTACATTTTATACGTTACCTATGTAAAAGTGAATATTTCGTTGTTACATTAATTAAACATTAATTATATCAGTCTGTAATTAATCCTGGGTGGACAGGCCTCTTCGGGGTTATAAGAACTCGTCGTAATCGTTACCGGTAGGAATAGGATAAAGATCACAGTACTAAATCTCTCGCACTTAGAGGCGATGGTCGTTTTTTACGCTAATATTTTATGAGAACGTCTTTCTGGAACATACAAAAGTTTTTAAAAGATTGGTACAGCCATGACGACAGGCTGGCACACATGCCACAATATTATTAGCTTAGTGCTGCTGTGTTTTGTCTCAGATTTTTTTTATATATAAATTACAACTGTAATACAACACGATAACCACTCGAGTTTATCTGTGTTGCACTCCACAATTGTCCTGATTATATTTTATTGTAATTATGTAAAGTAAGTAAGACTAAGTTTACAATCATTATTGCCTAAACCTCAGCGGGGCATCCTGGCTGATTTAGAAGTTTCAATTTAATTACATTGAGAGTAACAAACGAGCACACAGGTCACTTAATGGTAAATGATTCCTGCGGCCCATGAAATCTACATTCATCCTTGACCAGGAATCATAATGTAGACGCGTTGACACCCTTGAGGACTGAGACGGAATGCCTCGTCACCATTTATAATGGTTACAGATTCCTGCACTCACCAGACGAATCAGAGGAGCATTATGCTGTTATTTTATGCTGATATTCTGTTAGAGCGTGTTTCTACCCCGGTCGAGCTGACCCATTAATTCTGCAGATAGAAACAAACTACAGCGTAGTTCTATCACTGTCAAAAGTATATAGAAAGAAACGTGTAACGTGTGCCTGGTCAGGTATTCCATCGTATCTAGAATAATTGTGCGTGGCGTTACTTAAATCACTTACCGTTAGATGATCTGTGTTAGTTTCTCACACTTCATAATAAAAACTGTTCATTTTCTTAATATATTGATAATTCATTGAACACAATTTATTGAATGTAGTAGTCGTTCAACAATAGACTTCGAAACCAATTTAAAAATCAGTGTTTCCCGACGCAATACAACCGTTACAAGTTTTATTACTGCTCTGAAAATTCCATGCTATCAAAAGCCAAATTCAATGGTATTTCTTTAAAATGGACTCGAAACTGGAAATTTTCGACAATCGAACAGTACCGAAGCGAATACACTTCACCTTTATTTACTTTAATCACCCGTCGGCTGCAAACACGGCGGGATATTCGCCATATCCGCTCAGTTCCGATATTCTCCATCCAGCTTTGTACCACATTGCAATCGCTTTTGCCCTATATACCGATTTTTTTTTAATATAACCTTTTTTTTCAAAAACACTCCTCCAACTAGGCCGTAAAAAACTGTATAAATAAATAGGACTGATAGAAATGAATGCATTTACGTTTATCCGGTAGATTAATAAAATTATTTTCTTTAACGACCGCGGTTGCTTAGAAGTTGTGGTAGTTCAGATTTCAGGTCACTTATGGTTCAGGTGGTCGATTTCAACCACGGTTTTTATAAAAAAAGGGTGCAATGGGCGGACTTAATGCCTTTTGACATTCTAGTCAGTCAGACCAGTCAACCGTTGACACGGAGAAACTTTGACTGTAATGCCAATGACAAAATATTCCTAAATATTAACAAATTATAAACATACTTAATGTACATAATAATAAACAAAATGCATTAAACAATAAATTGCATAATAAATACATAAATATAATATAGAACTGAAATATATAATAAGATTCCATTCCCTTAATTTGTATACACACAAATTAGGAAGGCAACTCGTCATCAGGCAGGGCGTTCTGCAGATCTGTATAACCTGAACAGTAAAAGAAAAATTAAAGATACCAGTGTTGTAGTGTGTGAATATAAATCTTGAAACGAATAAAGGACGAGATACTCTAATATGAGAAGTGTAAAGATAAAACGAAATCTTAAGATAAGATGGTGAATTAAAATAGTTCTAAATTGAGTATAGGACCCAGCAACATTCGTAGGGATATCTGCGTTTCTAATTTTCTTAAAGTCATCCAATATACCTGTCAGCCTATCGTCGACACAATTCTCCAAATTGTGATCTTTATTTGTATCCATTACTTTCAATAACGGACTTGAAGATGTGAGGGAATGAAGAGAGATCAGATGAATTATCACGATCTTATTTGGCGACAACAATGTTATTATTCTGCAACACAAACCCAAACGTTTTATTTTAATAGAATAAAAATAAAATACCGATGAAGGCGATTTCTCTGCAATGTTTTTTATTTTATTAAAAAAAATACTAGTAATCGTTATACATACCCTTTTGAGCTCAACTGGGCTTCCCTGAACTGAAAAAATAGTGTAAAACAAAACTGTAAAATTCATACAAAACCAATCTATAAATCAAAGCAGAAACCAAATCTCGTATAGTTCAAATTACGAACTCGATTTATAATCAATAACAATATATGAAAGACTACATAGAAGTCCGATACAGGTATTGTTAAACTTAATTAAACTCGTTAAAAGTGACCAACTGGAACCACGAATTTCAGTTAAGCCGAAATTGGAATCGCCTTCAATTCCCCCAACTCGGTATCACCGAAGTAATTCCAGAACGTTCCCACCGGCCGTAAATAAAGGCCGCGACTGTACAAACAGACGGAAAGTGTGCAAACAACATAAAACACGGAATGATTGCAATTAAAAACGCATCGCGCGGTCACGTGCTACGACGCCATCTTGCCACGTTCGCAGAACAGTGACTAATGGCTCTCGCAAATTATACCTATTTTATATTTCAGGTATATGTACTTGTTTAACATGAAAGAGCTTTTCACATTAACGTGTATAAATAAATATTACATTTATTTATCAAAACATTTTTCGATAACGTCCTTCTTTCATGTCTTTTGACTTTCTTTTAATTATAATATGTACTTATATTTAAAAAAAAGTATAGGTAATTTGTTATTATATACATAGATAATAGAAATAATTTAATGGCGGACAGAGGAGGGAAAATTTTACGAATAGTTGACAGTTAAATCATCACCGCATTTGACAGTTAAAATATAATTTTGCGGAACAATTAAATATTAATAAATATTAAATAATGTCTCATCATATATAAGCTGGTATATAGGCTAGTAGTGGCAGCATATAATTGTTGGTAAGAATCAGAGCGTTTAACTACTGAGTGCTGAGTTCAATTCCGATTCGAAGTTAAGCCGAAGCGGCAATTTGTGTTATAAAAATAGTTGGTTTTTGAGTCTAGTGTCTTGTATATGTCCCGTACCCTTACTTTACCTTCAATTATTTTTTAATTTATTTAAACTTTATTGGTCACACCTTACTAAAAGGGGTTAACTACTAGTCATTCCGTGGCAGGTGTAGTGCATACATATACATATATATATATATATATATATATATATATATATATATATATATATATATAAATATTTATACACTAGTATATAAATATATTGACATATAAGTACCTGACGGTAAGTGATCCCGGCGGCCCATGACCTCTACATTCATCCTTGACAAGGAATCATAAAGCGTAGTCACCGTTATGGACTGAGATGGAATGCCTCGTCACTAGTAACAAAGGTCTCCGGATCCCTGCACACGCCAAATGAAATACAGCAACATTATGCTGCTATTTGACGCTAGTATTCTGTGAGCTCGATCTAGCTGACCCATTCATTTAGTAACTAGAAACTAAAAAAAACTAAAAAGAAAATAAAGTGTGAATTAACAAGTTACATAGAAGTATAAAACATAGTAAACAAATATTTTGTATATAAAAATATTGAAAAAAAATATTATATAAAATATTGTTTTATTTTAATACAATATAACAACATTGTCATCATCACCGCCTATCTAGTCTACTGCTGGCATAGGACTTCCTGATAGATTGCCACAAAACACAATGCCGAGCCGCTTGCATCCATCGAATTCCGGAAATCTTGCACGGGTCTTCTCCATCTAGTGGGGTCATCCTACATTGTGATGCTTGTTGACATTTTGAACTATGTCGGTCACCCTCGTTCTACTGTGGTTGTCTACATTGGGTATTCTATCACGCTAAGAAACACCAACCGTAGTCCTCTCCATAGCTCACTGAGTGACTTTTAGCTCTCTCAGCAGAAAGAGACCATGTCCTAATACAACCATCACTGGCAATACGCACCGTTTAAAGCGTTGAGGGATATTTGAGAAGACTATATTACAGTATATATTTTTTTTTCTTTGTTTTGTATCTTTCCTTTTTTGTTTTTTTTTAATTTAACAATTTTTTTATCCATAATTTATACTTCCTTGTTGTTTACAAACTTTTGTTGTCTACAAAACCTTATAAGGATTCTCTAACCGTTTTCATTTTCTTTGTTAATATTGATTAAATAAAACTGGGCCATTAGGCTATTGATGCTTCATTAGCTTGTGTATAAATCCCCCTACTGGTCACAGGCCTCATATCTAGAGAGGGTGTCCACGCAGCTCCACTGAGCTCGGATTCGTAGACTACACGTCTTCGAAGTATTTACATTGGATTTAATATTGGTATTTGCATACTGATTTCAGTTTGTTGTGCTTTATTTTTTTTATTAGGTAAAGTTATATATATCATGGCAAATACATACTATTTCTATTATATCTACTATATAGATGTGGTATGGCGTTACCATGTACAAAACATATCCGCTATTCCACTTAAGTATCGCCCGGGACGTGCTGAGTACGTACAAACTTAATCTACTTAGTGCACGCCGAATAGTTTCAAAGTACCGACAACTAGTTTGTTTGCTTATCGGTAAGCATGTTTAACATAAATTGTAGACTCCCCTGTATAAGCCCTCCACAACTCAGCTACCTCTACCCACTTTCATGTTTCCTATCAATATATGAAAGTTATAAACTCAATATTTCAATAGACTTTTTATTAACACGCCTTTACTGACATGACCTGTATGTAGGTTATGTAATAGAATTTTTCAATTCATTAACATCTGAATAATCCGAAATTTTGCAAACTTATTAAAAACCGATCACAATTTAATAATTTAATGATCGTGCGTATAAATTATTATTTGAAAGTACTCTGGACACTTAGTTAATGTTACCGCTAAATATTACATACATATATATCTGTTGGGAAGAGCGGGGAAGAGAATCAACAGTTGCTTTTTTCAATTATTGTTCACGTGTGTATATTTTATATAAAGGTTGTATACACATTTAGCGTGAGAAACAGCGTGTTTGAATTACTTATATGTTCCCGAAATATAAAGATTTTATTTAAAAAAAAAAGTACTAGTACTTTTAAAATTCCCAGCATTCCTGTTAACTAGAAAAACTAAAGACAAATAAATGTGGAAATGGAGATGGCAGACGAGAATATTGAATATGAATTAGGATTGGAACCTTTTAATTACCTTATGATTTTGGTCTACACCGTTAAGCCCAAACCATTAGTCTATTGACGTTTATAAGTATCTATACACAGTAAAATAAAGACTTTTTCTCTGTTTGGATTTTAATACATAATCATTTTCATAAGGGCTAAACTGATTTGGATATAGTTATCAGTGAGTAAAATAATCTTGGGTTAATATTTAGTGTTTATTTCATTTAAATCGGTTAACAAATAAAAAAGATATTTAAATTTTAAAGTGCGTATCGCGCAAGAATGATAGCGCGTGCTTAGCTAGTACAATAATGTTACTATTAAACTAATTAACATTAATAATACATAATTTATAAACTAACGTGGCACATTGGCCAGTACTTGACCGTTCTATTGCAAGTCCTTGGTTCGAATCTCACACACTGCATCCGAAACATTCTACGATGGTATTGCGTATGTATTATATAGTAAATACAGACGACGATAGAGTACCCGTGTATGTGATTTAAAAAAAAACATTTTGAGTCCTTGCGTTAATATATGACTCTTCGCTGGCTTTATATTGTATCAGTCTTTATAATACGAAATACTTATTTTGCGATTGCTTTGATTTAACAAAATGAAACCATCAAACCGTGCTTTTAAGCCTTCGATAACGACTTTCTCCTTAAAATACCTTAGCATCGGTAAAGTTACAGAATAATAATAACACTGCTAGCACAATTTATTTGCCGACTATTCAATTATTTTGTCAAGGAACGATCAAACGGCGTCCCCTAGACGTGCATCGTCCCGATAAAACGGAACGCAGCCTAAGTAAATAGGAGAGTTGAACGCATCTGCCTCTAAAGCGTGGCCCTTGTACCTAACATGATAGAAACGCGATATGAGGGTACGTGACAGCGTTTTATATAGATACAGCACGAAATCAATCTGAATTTTAGATCCTAAATTGGATTGGTTTTTATTTTATTTTTTTTAGGTTTTTTTTTCTTTAAATAAAGTTAAGTAAAGTTTAATGAGTAAATTATGATATTGAAAATAGCTACGAATAGCATTATTAAATATAATAAATAGGTGATTTACATCTACGTACATCTATGATTAAGGATGCGTAAGCTTATTAAACAGGAGCTTAAATAAAATTGCCAGTTTAATGAGTAAATTATGATATTGAAAATAGCTACGAATAGCATTATTAAATATAATAAATAGGTGATTAACATCTACGTACATCTATGATTAAGGATGCGAAAGCTTATTAAACAGGAACTTAAATAAAATTGCCAGTTTAATGAGTAAATTATGATATTGAAAATAGCTACGAATATCATTATTAAACATAATAAATAGGTGATTTACATCTACGTACATCTATGATTAAGGATGCGTAAGCTTATTAAACAGGAGCTTAAATAAAATTGCCAGTTTAATGAGTAAATTATGATATTGAAAATAGCTACGAATAGCATTATTAAATATAATAAATAGGTGATTAACATCTACGTACATCTATGATTAAGGATGCGTAAGATTATTAAACAGGAGCTTAAATAAAATTGCCAGTTTAATGAGTAAATTATGATATTGAAAATAGCTACGAATAGCATTATTAAACATAATAAAAAGGTGATTTACATCTACGTACATCTATGATTAAGGATGCGCAAGCTTATTAAACAAGAGCTTAAATAAAATTGCCAGTTTAATGAGTAAATTATGATATTGAAAATAGCTACGAATAACATTATTAAATATAATAAATAGGTGATTTACATCTATGTACATCTATGATTAAGGATGCGTAAGCTTATTAAACAGGAACTTAAATAAAATTGCCAGTTTAATGAGTAAATTATATTATTTAAAGTAGCTACGAATAGCATTATTAAATATAATAAATAGGTGATTTACATCTACGTACATCTATGACGAAGGATGCCTTAGCATATTAAAGAGGAACTGTTGAATGTTTCCAGTATAATTATCTTATATGACTAATGGTAAACGAGTACATAGTTCACCTGGTAAGTGATTACCGCCGCCCATGAACAGAGAAGTATGTAGCAGATGCGCTGCCAGCCTTAAAGAAAAAAATTGTCTCCCTAAGCTGATTGCTCGTTTTCTACCTATTCTATAAAAAAAACATCAGATATAATACAGTTAAAACTTTTTTTTGTGCCTCTCCATCAGTGGAGGACAACTCGGCTCCGGATTCTCTCTGTTAAACGCTAGGAGAAACAGTTCTTCGACGCTGGCGACTTTCGCAGCCTTGATTTATAGTTCCCAATAGGCGCCTTGTTGGTGATAAGTGATTATGATGATGGAGGGATTGCCCTATATCATCATCACTTTTAGCAAATTGTAACGGTCTGTTGCCTAGCACAGTGAACCAAGATTCCTACAGTGGTCTATGTCAACCCTTCTGTGTCGATTTTAACTTGGGGTCATATCAGAGAGAAACATAACGGTAAGGGGCAATGACTTGATAGTTGCCTTTAGGGAAAGTAGGGAATCTACGAAAAACAAAATTTTACTAAAGAGAGAAAAAATAGATAAAAAGAAAGTAATAAGAGAAGATAGAATGCCTTATATGTAATAGTAATGGTTCTATTATATTAATTAGACCATAGCTGGGATTCCGGGCGACTGGGGAATGAACATCCGTGCGCTCAGTGTTTGCTGTGGTGAATAAATGGAATCGGAGTCTTCTGAGTTCAGTAGACCTAAAAGAAGTCTTCATAGGGAGGTTCTCATATAGCTTGATTGTATCGATGACACATGACAAAAAGTATCTTTTGAAAAGGTTAATCTCACTTCTTATTTACTAAAGTTTAGGCATTTCATAAATAATCTTTTACTAAATTTTGATTTTAAAAATTCAGTTAATATAATAAACTAATATATAACATATTGGCACATCACACATGTAATATAATGTCACATTCAATTCTACAAAAACATCCAATTTAATTTTACATTATTAAGACGCCATCTGTCGTCAAATAGCGTAAATATATTAGAATAATGTTCTGTGTATACCAAAAAAAAATTAATAGTCGCACATTAAAACCTTTTATCACCTTTGATTTTTTTAGGATTGTTAAAGCATCAAAGTGCATGGTCAAACAACAATACGAAAAAGTTGCTCGAACGTCCACGCGGACTTGTCCACAATTCTATTTGCGAAAGCAATTTCGCGAAATGCCACAATTTATTTAAAAATTACTCCCTTGTTTGTGTGGGCAAATATTGACGTGTTTGGTTTATGATAATGGCAGCACTGAGCGGCAGGTAGACCGACTAGCGACAGTATTATTTACCTGTACACATATTATTTAATATTTACCGTCACAATGCAAAGTTTACAATATAATATTTGTTAAGTATGCTCCTCTTTCAAACTTTATGTTTACACCTTACATGTGGTCTTTAATCAAAGGTAAATTTGGAGACTAAACATTGACGGGTAGCCTATATATCTAGATGACTATAATCCTATTAGACATTCTTTTTTTAAAATCTATTCTATTTATAAAAAAAAAGAAGGTGCAATTTTTAAATATATATATATATATATATATATATATATATATATATATATATAGCAGCCAGTAATCTTAATCTATTCAATTATTGACATGTTACATTATTAAGAGTCGACGGCAATTTGCTACCAAACAAACTCCTCAATCGAACGTAAAGTCAAACTGCAAACAATATCATCATAGCATTTGTACTGAAACAACAAATTTGTAGCCAGCTTTAAATGCAAGCCCAACACGCGAGCACACACTCACCGTGTGTACAGAGACAATATGTAGGAGACTACTACGATCTTAAGCAAGGCGACAAAATGAATCTCCGCTCGTGACTGATACGGCCCAATTCAAACAGTCAGCGCCATTTTGTTTTGACAAGCGGCTATCTTGTTAGAAGCAATTCAAACAAACTTACACCCAATGCTAACTACTTAAAATCTATATTGGCGCAAATACACTGAGCTGTACGAGCATCGGAAATTAAGGGAGGACCAGACACGATTTTGTTTGCCGTCTAACGTGGTCCCAGGACGAAGTTACAAATATTTGACGTGTCAATTTTGTGAATATTGACCGAGCATTGCGGTTAATATTCCCGACCCGAACAACCTGACTGCGTGCTCAGTCACCCTTTAATTAAATGACTAAAACAGTCCGACTGTTAATTTATTAAGACGGGTCCTCGAACGTACAATGGGTTGAATATAATCTAAGTAAATACGCTAGTAAGGAAACGATACGTTTATACCTAACACAATTTCTATATTAATGTTTTTGTAATATTCTAAATAAACACATTGTGCTAACAATTTCTACCAATTAATTGTGTATATATTTTCTACAAACAAACCCGAATCGATAGAAAAAAAACAATGTAACAGCTTGTTAGGGCATATTGCTCGTTACCGCGCAGCTATTTATTTTCGAGTGGCAACATCGAAGAGTCCATAAACAAAAAAACACTTCGGCGACTGTTTTCACAGACAACAATGCCGTGGAGCACTCCATCCAGAGTGTTAGGAGTGAGGTTTTGAGTAGGTACTTACTTTTCGCGACGTAGGTATCTAGTAGGGGCTCTCGGCTCAGTATTTTCATTGTGTGCATTTAATTTTGAGTGCGCGAACTAGCTCGCTCTCCCGGGACGTATGTTTGCGAGGGTAATATTTGCTTCCGCTGTATAATTCAGCCGGCCGCCATATTTGCCAAAGAGCAATCATTTTAATATCGTCAGGCATCACATTAGGGCAGAGTGGGATACTCACTCTGTTGGATGGATTAATTTTTCAATTTTAATTAGATAGCTTTGTGGAAAAATTATACCAGTATAAGTATGCTTCGTACGTTTATTTGATTGAGTTACATTAATGAATATGTAACTACGGCTTGATTAAATCACTCGGGGGTCTGATTTTCTCATTGTTTTAAATACTTTTTTAAAACAAGATTCATGAAAAGTAATACTTCAAGTACTTTTTTTAATGCTTTCTTAACAACTTCATCTCAATCCACTATTAGTACACAGTTAAACTTACGTGTATTTCATAGATTCTAGAAAGACAATTTTTGGTTTACCATCATTGAATTTCCACAAACTTGAGCAGATCGTCGGTCCAGGGCTCCGTTTGCAGGTACTTAACCATCGATTATCGTTATCAGGCTGCCAATCAAGGTCTATTCTAATTATCTTAATCTACACTGCAGTTTTTTTCTGGCTGTAGAATGAAAGGGTCAGCTCGACCAGGGTAGGACCACTATCTCATAGCATTATGCTGTTATTTAGCATACCAGCGTTAAATTACAGCAGCTGCTGGTGCGTTTCGTCTGGTGAGTGTAGGGATCCGGAGACCTTTAGTACTGGTGACGAGGCATTCCATCGCAGTGCTCAAGGGTAACGACACATCTGCACTATCATTCCTTGTCAAGGATGAATGTAGATGTCATGGGCCGCAGGAATCACTTGCCATCAGGTCAACTGTGTGCTCGTTTGTTACTCTCAATGTAAATGCAGACATATTCGTGGTAGAACCACTCTGTTGTCTGAAATAGAAGCATGACACTGATGGGTTCCGTTTGGTGAATGACGGAATCTAGAAACCCTGTGACTGGTACCGAGGTATCCCATCTCAGCCATCAGGGATGGGAACGCATGTGTTTCTTTAATCTTCGTTTAGGATGGATGACTGATGGTACACGATGACTGTAACCCGTGATATCTACATCACGGGTTACAGTCATCGTGTACCATCATATGAAATATGTGCTTGTTTGCCGCCGTTGTATTATTAAAAGCCCAAAACAACCACATTGATTCTCGACAAAATGTAGCATAATGTTATTCCGTTTCCGATCGTAACATCTAAGAGATATCGATACCTGACGGAAAATGTTGGCTGCCGTGCAATTCACATCCAAAGATTCAGGATGAAAACGCGACGTTACCTGTTAGATGGAATGTTCAATTTATTCCCCGGTCAAGCCGACCCATTAATGCTGCAGCTACATTTTTTTTATAGAATAGGTAGGCATACAATCATACATCTCACCTGACGGTAAGTGATATCCGAAACACTAGAGAAGTCGCGTATGCCCTGCCGGCCTTTAAGAAAGGTGTAGGTTCTTTTCTTGAAAATCCCTAAGTCGGAAGTAAACTAAGTTCGAAGTATACCGCTGGTGACAGCTGATTTCACAGAGTATTTGTGCGTGGCGGAAAATTTCACGTAAAGCGCACAGTGGTCGATTGCCAACCATCGAGATGATGAGGGTGAAATTTTGAATTCTGTCGTTTAAACTCAACGGCTGGAATTAATCAGCACAACTCCTCAGAATATTCCCCATGGTAAAAGCATAGAGGTGCAACATCTCTTCGCAATGCCAGTATACGATAGACTACGCTGAAATTTTGAATTATGCCGCGCAATGTCGATGCAGCTAGAATTAATCCTAACAATATCTAAGAGCACTCCCCGTGGTAAATGCAATAGTATTTTATTTAAGTTCGTCAAAGATATTTCCCCGCGTCCTAAGGAGATCGATGCACGCCCTCGACGACCCCGACGACACCAGGACTCAAGCCCTAATCAGCACACTACATTCCAAGACTGCACTAACCTACCGCCCCCACAGACGGCGTCGCAAACAAAATTAATCGCGATACCTTCATGTCACAGGCCGGTTCTCACCAGTCAATCCAGGTAGAAGCGACGCTGGAGTTTCTTGGGCCACTTCTTCTCCGGCGCCTACGCATTCTGAATTGGTGGTACAGATAGTTAATAATAATACTGGTATTAAATTAGATATTCCGTTGTTAGAAGCAACTTACCGAGCCGAGGTTCGGCCCTGTCGGGCATCCTCGAGTCAGACGCTCTCGTGAAACAGGGTGACGGTCCAAGCCGAGGCTCCCTCTTGGGAGCCCTTGTACTGGTTACCCACTAATAGAGGTCTCGTCTGAGCGCCATAAGCGCTCGGTCACCTCTCAACCTGGTGAAACTGTAAAAGCCTTCGGGCTTACAGCGGCCATCAGGCCGAAAAAAAAATCGTGCTAATAGCGGCTACCGTCCCGTAAAAAATCATCAAAGATAAAGCAAAGGTCAAACGATTTGTTATTTAGTGTGTTTTTGTATTGCACCATCTACATTTTTTTACTTGTAACTTGATAACAAATTCTTCCGAGTAATTGTCTGTTAATGTTAATACGTATAAAATAGATGTCACTGAACTGAGCCTTAATATCTTTTTTTGTCTCGTGTAGATGGCGCTTAAAATAATTTAACATATTAGGTTTCTTGTTTATAATAATTGTTTATGAAAATATATTTATATATTTATAAATTTGATGGAGAGAGAGCAATGGAAGTAAAAGCAATGTCATGTTGTACGTTGTTTGTTATTTATAGTTACTACAAACTTAAAGTTACAATAAGTCCATTGTTTTAAAGGTATTTGAGGTCTGCTATCTGTTCTATATAACATAAACGTAAAAATAACACTAATTAACTGATTTTCAATTCACTTTGAATGCTGTTTTTTTTTTATTTTTTTGGTTTTCTATTTAGATATTTATAATGGGGTTTATAAATACTCAAATCTATATTCGATTGAGCAGAGTTTTCAGGTTAACATTTAATTCATTAGTGATCCTTAAACACAGCCTTTTTACAACTGCAATGTAACAAAGCTGCCCATGTGTCTCCGTGTCACTACAGGCATTTACGATATGCCCACAGAAAAGAAGCTGATAGATTGATCTTTTATTTTGTGTATGGGAAATAACCATTTTTAAAATTGAAGCGTACTTTTTTATATGGGAGTTAAATTGCATTTTTTAATGAAAGTAAAAAACAAAAGAGTAATAAAGAGTATAGTAAGTAATAATTGCGATTTATAAACATCTTCATAAATCCATATGCGCAAGTATTGTCAACCCTGAGGGCTAACATGTCATACCTCCTTACTACTGTTGTTACTCCGGTTCCGCAAACTTAACAAAACTCAGCATTTGTCTTGCTATTTTACTCTGGTTTTCTGTGCGTCCTATCACGGTCGACCCATTTATACATCAGAACCATAATAACTAGCGGAAGTATGGATCTAACACGATAAAAATAAAGGTTAATCCATCGGCACCGCAGCTGTTGGGAGGATTCTAAGAATTCGGCCATATGCAGTATGCATATACAGGGTTATTCGACGTATTCCCGTTAGAAGACGATAGGGTGACTGTTTGCGATAATTTGAAGCTGTGCATGTGCATTATGCCAAATTGAACTATTTTTGAGTTATCACGTTTTTTAGCTTTATTCAAAATAAGTCAAAAATGCAACATCAAACATTTATTAAAAAAAAAGTATCCATTTAAATCTCATTTTATTCTTCTGATTTATAAAAACGATTAATCCCTGGTTATTTATCAATATTAAAACAACAATTTTTTTCCACTCAATAAATGCCTAAAAAACCAAAAAAATGTTGTGAAACTAGGCTTGCAGGTGAATCGTGTATATATTCATATAGGTGAGAACGAGGATTTTAAATAATACAAAAATATGCGCTGTCAACACTGAAAACCAAGAAGTAATAAGAAGGATTTCTTATTAGATATTTCTTTCACCAGATGAAATTCAATAGCACTAAATTATTATTTAACGCTAATATCGCGGAAAGCGTCGCCTTGACCGATTTGTGCTACGGCTAGTTTATATCTGCGCCGTGACTCTAACTCGTTAAAATTTTGATAAAATATGTGTAACAAACAAAGGAAATAATGATGATGATGAAAATCATAATTTAATATCCATTTGAATCTGGCTATTCTTATTACAAGATACATAATAGTGTCGCAATATATATAATTGGTCTTTACCTATGAAATTGCCGTTTTGTATGAAATAAGTTAAAGTATATTTTTTTTAAACTTTTTTATTTCCGTTATTCAAAGTAATCACCCATGTAATCGATGCATCTTTGCCAACGCAGTGGTAGTTTATTGATGACCTTCTTGTAAAAATCAGCGTGACGGGAGACAACAAAATCTTCAAAGGCTGCTCTGTACTGCCTCTAGGGAGTTGAATTTTTTTCTCGCTAAAAAGTTGTCCAAATTTTGGAAAAAGTAATAGTCGATGGGTCCAAGGTCTGGTGAGTACGGTGGATGAGGGAGAGTTTCCAACCCAACTCTTGCAGCTTGGAGACTGTCTATTGTGCAGTTTGGGGTCGTGCATTGTCATGTAGGAGCAGCGGGGATGACCGATTGACCAAAGCTGGTTGCAGATGTGCGAGCTTCTCCATCATTGTCTTCAGTTCTTCACAGTACACATCTGCAGTAATGCTCTTGCCGTGTGGTAAAAACTGTGATGAATCACACCGGCACTAGACCACCAAAGAGTGACCATCAACTTTTTAGAGGTCATTTTTCGTTTAGGGCATTGCTTTGGTGCTGAACCAGGATCTATACCAAATTGCTGAGCGCTTTCGATTGTCCAACAGAATCCACTTTTCGTCGCACGTAAAAATTCGGTTCAAAATTCTTTCATTTCCGTGCCTGTTGAGCAGCGCGAGGCAGGTCTCAACGCGTACGTTGCGCTGGCGATCGTTAAGTACGTGGGGCACCCATCTATCACGCTTTTTTACCTTGCCAATTTGTTGCGAATGGACCAATATAGTTTTGATGTTAACATCAAAAGCTGCTGCTAGCTCGGCTGTAGATTGAGTATCATCGGCTTCGACAATCGCCTTTAATTCATCATTGTTGACCAGTGTCCGGACGACCACGAGCTTCATTTTTCAAATAATTACACGAATTTTTAAAGTGTCCATTATGACGGAAACTGTTCAAACGTAATGAAAATACAAAGCTAGTTCAAACAGCGATTTTAAGTTTAGTTCGATGTTTCTCGTCCTACTTGTTATACATTGTTGAAAAGCTAAGAAAACGGTTCTGTTTTTTAAATAATCTACAAGCCAAGTTTCATAAAGTTTTTTTTTGTTTTTAAGGTATTTCAGCGGAAAGAATCTAAAAAAATATTGAAATAAGAACGTTTTTCGTCTCGAATTTTTAAATTTGGACCGATAATTGTTGTTTTAATATTGATAAATAACCAGGGTTTAATCGTTTTTATAAACCTGAAGTAAAAATTAGATTGAAATTGATATTTTTTTGTAATAAATTTTTGATGTTGCATTCTTGATTTATTTAGAAAAAAAGCTAAAAAAAAAACATGATAACTCAAAAATAGTTTACTTTTGGATAATGCATATAGGGGTTAAAATTATCGCAAATAGTAACCCCTATCACCTTCTAACGGGAATACGTCGAACCCTGTTGCATGCATATGGCCGAATTCTTAGAATCCTCCCAACAGCTGCGGTGCCGATGGATTAACCTTTCTTAAATTCGACGTAATGTGAGAAAATAAGGCGGTTGACTTAATTATCTCTATCAAATATTTATCTTAATGAGATTGTCATAATGTTTTCGAATTTTACACTATTACTCAGCGTGCAATGTGCAGGATTATGGCGATGCTTTGCGTTAATAATAAAGATCGTTAGGTGGGATCTGCAGTGGAATGGAATCTACCAACATAATCATATACCCTTCTCTATGCCCAGGTCTGTGGATCATAATCACCATTCGAAGGATTTGAACAACCGCCCACGCGACCGCACTGCGTATTCAAATATATAGCGTACTTCAAATGTATTTGAAATACTTTTTTAATAAATCTATTAGACATGCAGGTTACCTCACGATGTTTTCCGTCCCCTTTTAATCAGTATCTAAAATTGCAATTAACAATTTCATTGTTGCTAGCACCAACGATCGAAGTTGATATATGTACCTGCATATAAAAAAAAATCGACTGCCACCACGGTTTTATGATATAATGAAAATGTTCATATCTAAAAGTGGGGCAGAAATCTGTTTTACATGCAACCTTCGTACGAGCGATATATGCAAATCTTCCATTTATTTAAGCTATGTTTACACTGTAACCCTTTATTACTGGCGACGAGGCATTCTATCTCAGTCCTCATGAGTGACAAATCTGCACTATGATTCCTTGTCAAGGATGAATGTAGAAATCATGGGCCGCAGGAAGTACTTGCCATCAATTTATGTGTATGCTCGTTTGTTACTCTCAATGTAATTTAAAAAAAAATATAGGGGGTTTCGAATATATTAGAGATCAAAATTATTTTGTCAAAGAGTATACTAGAGTGACTACGACCTTGTTCTTTCGACTAGACCTGGCAAGGACCTTTTCTCACTGAATAATAGCATGACCATGAACGTCAGTTGCATATAATAGAAGGTTAATTAATAAGGTTAAGGGATGGAATCCCTCGCTTTCGGTATCTGGGTCTCCGGATATCTCTCACTCAAATAATCAAACAGCAGCGTTAACCAGCTAATTCCCGATAGTATTCTGTGAGAGTGCGATTCTCCCCGATCGAGCCAGCCAATTCATGATGCAGAGAAACAAGCAGGAGCATGTCTTTACCACCATTAACTTGTAAAGGTAATCTTAATCCTGCATGCGATACTTATAACAATAATTTATGTATTGTATCTCAAGTTTATAAATTTTCATGCGTGTTCTTTAATGCAAAGCAATGTCAAAGTCTCTTAATTCGTAGCAGAGTGGCGTTCTATGCTGCAAAACTAACGAAATCTGCACTTTTTTTCGATCAATGTTACAATACTGATTTAAATTTGAGCCATTTATAACAGCTATATAATAATATAATAGTTATAGTAAGGGGTCGGGGAGAAAGATTTTTTAGTATTTTATAAGTAAAAAGTTGCACTAAAATCTCTTTGGTTGTACTGTTTATATCTGGCTGGTTTTGATACCATTAAATAGATGACATTTTAAAGAACAAATAAAAAGTAAAAACGGTGTCCCCTAATTTTTCTATTGGTTTCTATCTGCCAAAATGAATGAATCTAACGAAGATATTCGATACACTTTGAAGTTTCATTACAAAAAAGAGAAAAATGTGACACAAACCGCGATAAAAGTTTGTGACATTAATGGACTTAATGCAGTGTCAGTAAGAGTAGCACAAAATTGGTTTAAGCGTTTTTAGTCCGGGAAATTCAAGGTGATGCCATTTTTGAAAAAGTGCAGTTATTCAAAAAGACTTTTTCAAATGGGTCAAAAAGTCTAGCTACACAAAAAACCTCGAATTTTCTGCCACACGTGATAGAAACTAAACAAATCGTGTACTCTTTTGAATTCTCTTCTCCTTAATCTTTTTATTTTGATTAACTATTAAAACTTAATGAAACCGAACCGTTTCTGAAAAGATTGGTCACTGGTAGTGAAAAGTAGATTACCTACGACAAGATCTTGCGTAAAAGATCATGGTTAAAAATTAGTCAAGCTCCACAGACTATAGGGAAATCTGGATTAACTGACAATAAGGTGGTGCTGTGTGGGATGTGGAAGGGGCACATTGTGCAGGATGTGCGGGGCATCGTTCATTGTGAC
This sequence comes from Teinopalpus imperialis, assembly GCA_029286865.1. Lineage (NCBI taxonomy): Eukaryota > Metazoa > Arthropoda > Insecta > Lepidoptera > Papilionidae > Teinopalpus > Teinopalpus imperialis. The sequence goes on along the minus strand of JAGSMU010000023.1, from coordinate 1,644,804 downwards.
CTTTTACCACCGGGGAAAACCATCGATTCGGATCTCGACTGCCAATAGATGATGAGAATCAAGCAAGAAATAGTGAAAATACGGACGGAGTTTATCAACAGAAAGGTTGTGGTTTTTCATCATGATGACGCCGAATCACACATATCTTTCACCACTCAGGAAATATTGAGACAGCTTGGTTGGGAAGTATTAAAAATCCACCATAAAACCCTGACCAGATTATCACCTGTTTCATTCTCTCATTTCGACGCTCAGCAGTCGCCGAGAACGGTCGCCCGGCTCCCCGCCACGATCGTCCCGAGCTACCTGCCCCCGAGCGAGCCACCTGCGCACCCATTGTTCCGAGAACAATACACCGAGCAATTTTTATTGCGGGTGCTATTGTAATCGGAAATTAGTTTCCGAGAAAGATTATTGCAAAGCCACCTGGGTGGTTACACTAGTGGATACCTTGCGGTGTTAACTTAGCTAGTGTAGGGCTAGCCCCGTACGCCCGTGGTTCCCCTTCTGGGAAACGCGAAACCGGAAGGAGTCGACGCAAAACTTGGCCTTGGGTAGTGCCCTAGCCAAGGTTGACCAACCCGCTGGACTTATAATAGTCCCACGCGTAGTTTTAGTTAGCTCTAAGCACACACCCAAGTGCACAATAAGACTGGCACTTGGACGCACTAGGGCTACACAACTAGGCACACATCCTCCCTGCCTATACCCGGCAGGGAGGGAAGTAGGCTATTCACCCCGGCATCCCACCGGTGGCCACACTTCCCGCAAATAAAGTAGGAAAAAAAATAAAAGTGAACAGAGTGCACAATGGAGGACTCTTCCTCAGAGTCGTTGCTGCACTTCATCAGCATACTAAAAAATAAATACCCCGATGTCTTCCAGGACATAATCAAAGAAAGACCGCTCCCGGATAGACCCTCCTCAAGGGCCTCCTCCATATCCTGCACTTCATCCGCAGTCTCCGAAATGGAGCTGGATAACGCAGCGTCCACTGAGTATCCCCAAGCCGAAGACACCAGCGATTTCACGCTGGTTGAAAAAAAAAAAGAAAAAAGCGGGCTTCACCCGCCCCGACGCCGCCTCCTAAGGCGAAAAAACGGGAAATGAAGGCCCCCTCTCCCCAGCCATTTACTTTGGCCCTGCCCCAGGGCCCCCTCACAGCTGCCCCACAGCAAGCCCCCGCCGCTCCTGAGCGCGCCCTAGCTGGCTCAAAAAAACCTTCGGCTGTTTCACAGCCATCGAAACGCCCGCCGCCTGTCTTCATTCAGGCACAAGACAAGTGGCCGATTGTCGCATCGGCCCTATCCAATCGCTACAAATATCAAGCGATCCCCACCGCTGTAGGTATTAAACTGCAGCTAGAAACCACGGACGACCATAGAGCGGTAACTCGCTTCTTGCAAGACAAAGGTGTTTTCTTTCACACCTACACCTTGGCAGAAGAGCGCCAACTCAGGGTAGTAATTAAAACCTCCCGCGGGAAATCCCAGCTGATCTGATCAAAGAGGACCTTCAGGCCCAGAATCTCCCAGTCCTGTCTGTGCATAGGATGTACAGTGGCCATAATAAAAGCCATTCAACATGGTGATTGTGGCCCTCGAAAGATCCGAGGCCGGGAAGCAGGTATTTAACCTGAAAACCTGCTGCCACCTCTCTGGGCTGACTATAGAGCGCCCACATAAAACGGCCCACCAGGCCAGTGTCACAAATGCCAATTATATGGCCACTCAGCACGCAATTGCTTCGGCAAACCCAGATGCGTCAAGTGCCTGGGTGACCATGGCACCACCGAATGTCCGAGACCCAAGAACAAGGCCCTTCTGGCCACTTTCGGTCCCCCCGCATGTGTCCTATGCAACACACAGCCAATTACCTTGGCTGCCCAAAGCCCCTGCCGAAACGTCCGGCACTAAAATCGCGCCCAAGGTCGCTACCCCGACCGCCGCCCCCGCGCCAATTCTCGCTCCTGTCCGACCTCTACGCCCCGCATGGCATACGCCGATCGGAGTAGCGACCGTTGCTCAACCGGTTGAGCAGCCTCCTCCATCAGCCGGACGGCCGGTTATCGAAAGCGACCTCGACTTAGTGTGTCGCTTCGCCGCCGTCTTCAACGGCGCCGACGTCTCAGCCCTAGCAAAGCCTTAAGGGATTCTAATGGCAAGCCCGAAGTCAGGATTGCCTCCACAATGCGCTACCAACATGTAGTGTCAGCCATCGTCAACTTTCAAGCATAGAAGGCCTTTACAACGGCAGAGTAAAACCGCGTTCCTTAACGTCGCACTTTTAACGCGAACGGTATTAACAATCAACGCGACGAAATCTTCAATTTCGTTCGCGATCACCAAGTCGACGTGCTCCTAGTGCAGGAGACATTCCTCAAACCGCACACTCGCAATCCCAACATTGCGAATTATAACATCATTAGGAATGATAGAACTTCTGCCGCTAATGGCGGAACTCTCATTTACTACAAAAAAGTCCTTGCACTGCGTGCCCGTCGACACGCCAACCCTCACTTTCCTAGAAGCCTCAGTCTGTCAGCTAGCCATGACCGGCCATGCCCCCATCACAATCGCGTCCGTCTACCTGCCTTGCAGACGTGATGCACAAGTATTACGAAGCGACTTCGTGGCACTCCTTTCCCTTGGAAATTCAGTCATTTTGGCAGGAGATTTCAATAGCAAGCACACTCGGTGGAATGCAATTAAAATCAACCCCCGGGGGTTGGCTTTAGACTCGCTAAGCGACGCTCTCGACTTCGACGTCGTAGCGCCTACTACGCCTACCCATTTTCCATATATATTGGGTCACGCACCGGATGTGCTTGATATTGCCATCTGTAAGAACATCAACCTCGCCTTCCAAGGGATAGACGTAATCCACGAGCTCGTTTCCGATCATCGCCCCGTTCTTCTTCGGTTAGGGCCTTCCGCCCCAACCTCACCCTCCACCAAAATCATAGTAGACTGGCACCGACTCAGGAACGACCTGAAGGAAGCCACATCACCACACCTAGATGCTATTCCTAGGAACATATCTTCAGTCCACGACACGAACCTCGCAGTTCATGCCCTCACTAGGCACATCCAGACAGTCGTCGAGGATTGTTCGAGGCGGGTTCCTCGGTGGAAGACCACCGATGGACCCTGCCAAGCGACATAAAGGACCTAATGAGGCGCAAGAATGCGGCGACTCGTGCCCACGACTTATATCCCACTGAAAGTAACCGGCTGGTGCTACGTACCCTTCAGCGTGAAGTCCGGTCACGCATAGCCCAGTACAGGAACGATCGGTGGGATAATCACCTCTCCAATATCGAACCTTCCCACCTCGCCTTCTGGCGACTTCCCAAATCCCTAAAAGGGGGCAACGCCCAAACAATGCCTCCCTTAGCGCGTCCTAATAAACCACCCGCCTTCTTAGACGAAGAAAAAGCCGAATGTCTGGCTGACAATCTGAGCTCCAATGCTCACCGAGCACACTACCGATCGACGCCGCTCACCTTGCAATGGTTGACAGCGAGGTCAACCGGAGGAGTAAGGAACCAACTCGCGATTCCGTTACTCAAGTTACATGCACCGAAGTTGAGTCCATAATTAAAAACCTGCGACCACACAAGGCTCCCGGCCCCAACGGCATCACCAACAAGGTGATGAAACTCCTTCCCATCTCTATTTTACACCTACTGGTTATAATCTACAACGCGGCCATATCCAAAGGCACCTTCCCGAACACCTGGAAGGAAGCCGACGTCATAGGGATTCTCAAGCCCTCAAAACATCCAACAGATCCATCAGCCTATCGACCCATAAGCCTACTCAAAGTCTTGGGTAAGGTATATGAAAGGCTCATCCTTGCCCGCCTAAAGGACTTCATGCTGGCCCGATCAATGAGCAGTTCGGGTTTCGAACCCAACACTCATGCACACATCAAGTGCACCGCATCACGGAGCACATCCTCAGTAAATTTCTTCAGGGCTACCAAACTGGGGCACTTTTCCTCGACGTGGCGAAAGCTTTCGACAAGGTCTGGCACAACGGGCTCATATACAAACTATATGAGCTCGGTGTGCCAGATCGACTCGTACTTATCATACGAGACTTTCTCCGAAATCGAACCTTTCGTTACCGCGTCGAGGGAACGCGCCCGAGGTTCACCCTATTTGTGCCGGAGTACCACAAGGCTCCGTCCTAGGTCCTATTTTGTACACACTCTACACCAACGACATACCGCGCACTCGAGGTGTAGAGCTAGCCCTTTTCGCCGATGACACCGGCCTCTATGTGTCTGGGTTCAAACCAGACGCTATTTGTAGACGCCTCCAATCTGCAGCCAACACCTTAGGGAAATGGTTTCGGAAATGGAGGATCGAGGTTAACCCTACCAAAAGTGCAGCCATGTTCTTCTCTCGGCGCAACAAAACGCCGCATCTCCCAACTATAGAGTTATTTGATCGTCCAATCCCCTGGGAACAGACAGTCAAATACTTAGGCGTTACTTTAGATGAAAGACTCACCTTCGGTCCGCATGTCAACCGCGTACGGAATCGAGCAGCGTTCGTCCTAGGTCGTTTGCACCCGTTACTCAATAAAAATAGCAAAATGTCCCTGCGTAATAAAATTACACTATACAAAGCGTGCATCCGACCCATAATGACGTACGCAAGCCCCGTCTTTGCGCATGCTTCCCCGCGTCACATTCACCGACTTCAGGTAATACAAAATCGTTTCATGCGCAAGGCCACCGGTGCACCGTGGTTCTTGCGTAATGAAAATCTACACATAGATCTTGAGCTGCCGACCATAGCTCAGTACCTGAAGCAGGCTTCCGCCGATATTTCGACTCTGCCGTCACACACTCTAACCCCTTGATTGTAAGTGCCGCCACTTACAATCCCATCGCGAATCACAGAGTCACCCGCGTCCGAAGGAGACCGAGGCACGCTCTCGATGACCCCGACGACGTGACTACCAGGGCCCAAGCCCTTCATAAAACACAACACACGTACATTGCACCCTCACATCGCCCCCGCCGACGGCGAGGGCGACACAAACAAGGATATTCGCGATACCGCCATGTCACTGGTCGGTTCTCTCCAGTCCATACAGATAGAAGCGTCGCTGGAGTTTCTTGCGCCACTTCTTCTCCAGCGCCCACGCATTCCGAAGTGGTGGTACAGATAGCTAATAATCATAGCGAATTTAAAGAATCCTCTGTCAGAAGCAACTGACCGAGCCGAGGTTCGGCCCTCTCGGGCACCCTCGAGTCAGACGCTCTCGCGAAACAAGGTAACGGTCCAAGCCGAGGCTCCCTCTCGGGAGCCCTTGTGCTGGTTACCTATATATAGAGGTCTCGACTGAGTGCCATTAGCGCTCGGTCACCTCTCAACCCGGTGAAACTGTAAAAGCCCTCGGGCTAATAGTGGCCTTCAGCCCGAAATTCTTCTTTCAATTCTTCTTTCATTCTCTTCAGAATTCTTTAGGTAGTGCTAGGTTAAAATCAAGAGAGGACTGTCAAAACTACTTGTTCAGTTATTTGATCAAAAGTCCTAAAATTTCTATAGCAATGGAATTATACAACAAAATGGCACATATATATTATAATCAAATGTTATAAACTATGATAAAAATATCTTGAATTTGTATTATATATAAAATACGATAAATCTTTTTATATATAATACACATTTGGTTTAAAGGGTCGGGGAAAACCCTTTAAACCAAATTATTAAATCAAAAAATAGCGATAGGTGACAAAAAGATAAAATATCGATAAGTTCAACTTGCTTGTCCGTCACAGGAACTAGAATAAAGGGTCGGGGGAATGGTTTTTTCGTATATTGCACAAATACGAAAAAACTTTCTCCCCGACCATTATTAGGTATATCTAAAAAGTAACGATACGAGACAAAAGGGTAAAATATCGATAAGTTCAACTTGCTTGTTAAATTTTACTGACTTCAAGCGAATGAACCTTTCGCCAAATTCAGTTGTTAAGTAAACTAAACTTTTATTAAAACAAAAACCGTCACATGTAATAGAATAAAGGGTCGGGGGAAAAGTTTTTTCGTATACTGCACAAATACGAAGAATCTTTTTCCCCGACTTATTATTATATCTAAAAAATAACGATACAAAAGGGTAAAATATCGATACGTACATTTATCGTAAAGTTCTAGTCTTCATGGAAAGGTGACAAGAACGCAATCTGTATTTCCTAGTTTAATTGATAATAATTTCAGTGTAATCTCCTCTTTATAATAAAGGTACCTATTATCTTGTCGTCTTCCCACTTTCTGGAAGATTATTTTTAGCATACAGGTCACATTTCACTTCACATTAAACAAATACATGTTAAAGAGCCGAGGTAATGTTGAATATTAATCGCCGCCCTCGCGGTCTGGGGTATATAATCCGAACGCTTGACACTTCTTAGCACATTCGATAAGGGTGAATCGTGGAGAAAATTGCAAAGGTAAGTGATGTTTTTTTAAGTATCTGTTATGTGATTTAATATAAATACAAACAAAATAATAATTAATAAAATTATCTAAACAAAAAATCACTTCACTTACAGATTGAACAAGAAATATACCTCGAATTCAATGATGTCGTTTATTTTTTATGTAAACTACTATTATTTGTATTTTAGTATCAATATTTGTTTTGAGAAAAAATACATTCAATCTAAGTAAATAAATTGTTTTTGAGATCCATAACACACTAACGTATCTCTTACAAATACATAACCGGCCTAAATGTTTCGGAAGAACCGGTGTTCTAAGTCGCTGGAGTTTCTTGCGCAACTTCTACTCAAGCGCCTTTGCATTCAGAAGTGGTGATACAAATACTGAATAATAATACTGATATTAAATTAGATAATCCGTTGTCAGAAGCAACTGACCGAGCCGAGGTTCGGCTCTCTCAGGCACCCTCGAGTCAGTCGCTCGGCGCAATACGGTAACGGTCAAAGCCCAGGCTCCCACTCGGGAGCCCTTGTGCTTGATACCCACTAATAGAGGTCTCAGCCGAGCGCAATAAGCGCTCGGTCACCTCTCAACCCGGCAAAACTGTACAAGCCTTCAGGCTAACAGCGGCCCGAAAAAACAATAACCGGTATACATATAAAACCTGATACACAAATTGATATAGAAATTATATAATAGTTTAAAATTCCTCTACTCTTTATTGATTAAACATTTTTAAATTTACCGCACACGTTTTGTTCCATTATCAACCCTTTTCATTACTCTCCACTATCTAATTGTCTTTGTGTTCGACTAATTTGTTAACGTGATTATAACATTGGCATTAAAAATATTTAGTTATTAAATCATTATTAGATTAATACTATTATTGATATATTAGTATATTTTATTACTGACTATATATTATTACCATTGGAAAATGAATAACATTTCCTTTACGGCCAAATATATATATATATATATATATATATAGATATATATAGAATACATATATGTAAAAAAACGAGAACATTCCGTTCACAAACTCATAAATCTAATGGATCCATTTTTTTCTTAGATGTTTTGTCAAACTTTCGCCATTATTACAATCTCGTTATTAATCTCGTCTTGCTGCGGCCACATTGGCGGGAAAATATCTCTTCAAGATGTCAGGGATATGAAGCCGCAGAAATATTGCGGACCTAACTTAGCAAAAGCTTTGGCACTGTTATGCTACGATGAAAATGTCGGTGTTGGAAAACGCTCTAAATATAATTCGATTTACAGTAAGTTATTGTTAATTATTAGACAATATATGTCACATTGATTTATATTCAAGTAGTTTATATTCCGAGAAACTCATTGTGTCAATTCTCATAGGTGACTACATATTCATCATGAATCTATCTCAAAGATTTTGTCACGCCTAATACTATAAGAAAAAAAAATATATACCCAATTTAACACAAACAACCAATTATATTAAATTTGGTGTTTATTGGCATAACCTTGTTTAACTATTTTAAAAAAAATATAAACAAACTATATAAAATGTATATTATGTTTATATTCGTTATACGGCATGAGAAACCATATTTATATTTTTGTGGACCAGTTAATAAGCTAGATTGTACATATACATTATTATTTTCCACAGATGCAGTCGTACCGTCGTTGTACAGAGAACAAGAGATTCCCTATTGGCCGTGGTTATCAACTGAAAAAGCCAGGACTATGGGTTTGCCATCGCGTGGCAAACGATACGTGGGCGTGGTAGACGAATGCTGCTTTAAAACTTGCAGCGTCGACGAGCTCATGTCGTACTGTTAGATCGATATAGATTATACGAATTACCCACCGATTTTACTGTCTATATTTATAAAGTAAATGATCTTTCCTAGATTTAAGTGTAAATAGCCAATCTTCATGACATTTATCTTAAATATAATAAAATATATTTGGCATTCCAATTTAATATTTTCTATTAGAGTTTTAAATACAAATGTTTAGCTAAACCTACCTTAGTTGACATGTCCTATTTATCCTAATCCGAAGGAATTATTACTAAATTATCTATTACTTTGAATAGGTCAGCAGGAACGAGTAAGGACCTCGCTCACAGAATATACCTTACTAGTGATGTCGAGGCATATCATCTTAGTCTTTATTTATTTAAGCTTTAAGTACAGTTATGTATAAAGGAGGACTTAATGCCTTAGGCATTCTCTACTAGTCAACCTTAGGGTAGTACAGAAATGAAATGAGATAGGTGTATGCTTAAAAACTTTAAAAGGGGTTAAAAAATACATATATACACTACAGGCCAAAAGTTTAAGACCACCTTGAATTAAAGTAGGAAAATAAAGTAAAACTCTAATGAAATATTTAATGTTTAATTAACCTGTTTATCTATCTTTTTCTTTTATATATCTAATAGAACATTTATTGACAAACAATATACTTTAAAAGCGTAAAGAAGTATTAACAGTCCATGCAAAAAAGGAAAAAAAAAATTATTTTTATTTTTATTTTTTTTGAATTTTTTTGATAAAAATTACTTATTTTTATCAAAAAATCCTTCTTTACATTTTATGCCTTTTTTCACAAGTCTCGGCATACGGGCTATCAATTTTTTAATGGTGTCTTGTGATATATTGTTTCAAATTTCGCATAAAGCATTTCACATTTCTTCTCGCGAGGATGGGCCATGATTACGGACGTTCCTGTCATGCTCTTCCCACAAAAATTCAATGGGATTGAGATTCGGACTTCGAGGAGGCCAAACCATGTTTTTTAACACCCCTTGTGCCTCTTTTTCTTCTAAATATCCTCTACATAATTTTGAGCTATGCTTTGGATCTTTATCTTGTTGGATCATTGTCTTAATCGCAACCCAGAAGAAACGGCATTTTTTTCTAAAATGTTTTTGTACTGTTCCGTTTTCAAAATTCCTTCTATTTTAATCAAATCGCTAGTTCCTTGGCTTGAGAAGCGATCCCAGACCATAATTGAGCTACCACCATGCTTTATTGTTGGAACTACACAATCTGACCTCATCTTTTCTTGGGCAATGCGTCAAACGTAAATTCTACGTTTTGAACCGAATAGTTCAAACTTGAATTCATCCGTCCAAAGCACTTTGTTAAAATCTTCTTCAGTTCAATCTCGATGGGCTTGAGCCCACTGTATCCGTTTTTTCTTGTTTTGCGGCCTTAGCAGAGGTTTTCGAACGGCAACGCGACCATTCAACTTTGCATCTTTCAGTCGCCGTTTTACTGTAGTCAATGATAAAGGTTTAACACCGGTTTTGTTAACTTCGAAGCGGATTTCTGGTGCAGTTAAGCGTCTATTTCGCTTGCTGGTAACAACAATGAAATTATCTTCACTACACGTGGTAGCTCTGGGCCTTCCGGAGCGTGGACGATCTTGAAAACAGCCTGTCTCCCTATATCGAGTTATTCAAGTCTTCGATAACTTCAGTTGTGAAGCAATCTCACGTTCGGATTTGCCTACAATATGTAAACCAACGATGGCAGTACGCACTCACTGCTAATTTCTCGAGCTTTTCCCGTTTTATAACGTCTTCGCTGTAGAAACCACAAGTTTAGACTAATTGAGATTGTTTGTGAACAAACCCAAGTAAACTCGGGTAATAATAAGTCAGAAACACGTGTTTTCAGGAGCTAAATAATCCTAATTATTGACAAATACTTAACAAAATCAAAGTAATTAGTAATGAGGACATTATAAAAATATTATTACGACTCTACCACCGGGCTCTAGCGCAGCGTTTGTCGGTGTTTGAAAACAATACATGTTTATTGTCCAATAACTTGAAAGTAAACAAAAGAATGACTTCTTTAAATATTCGATATTAACAATAGCATATGCAGATGTGCATTTCTTTTATTCCTATTTTAATCCTATGGGATTTTATTACAATTGATGGATAATTATGATGCTTATGTGCAGAGCGATATCACACTAAGGTTATGTCCTCTTGGTGGATTTTAACTTCAACGGTTATGACCGGATGATGTCAAATCTCGTCTGCTGATAATTCATGAAATAAAAGACCATTAATTTTCAAACGTTTTATTATAAAATGAAAATGTCATTGGAGCCTTAAGGCGACATCGTAACTTCGAAGTTAAATAAAAATATCTTGCAGACATGTTCTACGTTTAGGTTTACTTCAAACTTTCTTATTTATATAAAGATACCAAAACTTACGTTATTAAAGCTAAAATGTCTTTAATTGCGATAAAAAAAAATATACTTGAAATAATAACAAAATTTTAAGTGCGTTAAAATTCGTAAAAATGTCTCACTTTCACTTAATTGATCCTCATTGTAAAATAACATAAATATCTTTTTGTCTAAAACTTTTAAGTTTAAGTTTATGTAAAAAAATTAAAAAGACAGACATTATTTTTGATACTTCTATTATAATAATGTAGGTATAATACAAATACTAAACAATTCCACTTAAAATTTATTAATATTATTATATATTTTTTTATTTGCGGGAACTATTCGTCCAGCGAATTGTATTCTTGAAAAAAAAAAATACAAAGAGGTTTTAAAATGGCAAAACGGAATGAAAAATTGTATACCGTCTATATATACTTATCTAAAGGTTCATACCTTAATTAATGCAAATTTATTATGTAATTTCTCTTGTTATTTCATTTATTTATTATTCATCCAGTTATATTATATAATTAAATTAAAATTGGACACAGAAATAAATTTAAATATTTTTTTTCCTTATGGCAACAAAGTTTTCTTACATAATTACTACGATAAATGTATTTTATACCTATGATTTTGCATTAAATAAATTATTAATAATAGTTTAAAATGTTTAGTGTTAATTAAATATTACAATATGTAGTTATCACTATAATTTGTTGTAATATGCATGTTATTACATAAATACCTTACAACGTTGGAAATAGCAAATTGTAAATTTGTTTGTATATGATTTTTTATATTAAAAGTAAGAGAGTACTTCGGTCGAAACTTATTATTTTAAGTGTATTTTACTTGAAATGTTATAAAAATATGGAGATGTGCAATATGTAAAGGCTTACCATAAGTTTTAACAATGCACTAATATCTTGTATTGATATAAGCTTTTTAAGTACATTCTTATATTTCGTTTATAAATCCACTGCTTTATTATTACAATACATAAAATTAAATCTGGATACAATAAAAATAAAACACTTATTTTACGGTTGTGGCATCAATTATTTCTTGCATTATTACTTCAGTAAATGTATATTGTTACGGAGACGGGAAGGAAGGTCAGATTTTTTAAAAAAAATTTCAGTCACCTATAGGCCTTGTGCAGCAGGCTGAAGCATTTTTTCAGACCGTTTCAAATGAAGGCCTGACACAAACCAGTAAATTAGAAATTCCTCAAGGTTGGCGCCGTTATCGGCTGGCTGAAACATATTTTCAGGCCGTTTCAAACCTAGTTATACCCCAGCTGTCTCCGAAATATTCCATAAGATGCGTGAGAAGCATAGACGAGTATATTCAATCAAGTCTCTAGAACATTCCAGATGTAAGCAGGATGACTCTATGCGCGAAAGAGCGACGAATATATTCGATTATGTATCCGGAATATTTCAGAAATATGTGAGCAGGATGGCTATAAGCTTGATAGAAAGAGATGGTCGTGTTCAACTATGATCCGAAATGTTCTCAATTATACGTACAAAGGACGGCTTTAGGAGGGAAAGAGTCATACTCATCTAGAACATTCCCGAACCTTATAGATCGATTTTCCGCGCGTATATAAGCGGGTTGGGTCGCGGCTACGGAGTTTCGATAGAGACACGACGCGATACACATCGGAGATAATTGAAAGGCACTAGGTGAGTGAACTTCTGTAGGATTTTTAAAGTGAAGTTTGTTACAAGTGATTCCTTTTTGTTCAATAAACTTAGTATTACGTTAAAGGCTATTTACTATCCAACGAAAATATTATATTTATGATTTTTCAATATATAAATAATTACAATAATATTTTTCAAATATTTATAATGATATACATGCACGATTGCATTTTACAATACATAATTATATTGTAATAAGCACCACAAAGACACAAATTACATATTGTAACATACAATCGAATGTTATAAAATAACTTATCCAAACTGTCAAACTCTAAATTTAACCACGCTTATTTAAAAAAAAACATTAAAACCGATACAAAAATAATCATGTCATGATTGAGATATAGAAATATTACTGGCAAAATTAACTTAAAAATTGCCAACTGTCAGATTGTCATTAAATATTGCTAGCCATAAAAATAATACAACGTAAAAAAGTTATCACTAAGTATTACCACTATTAGAACGGCAATTTTCATAATTGCATCAAATTATCGATACTTTGCTTTGTTTTACACTAAAACACGTGATAAAAATATTGTAACCTTCAATATGTCGTATTTCAACAAATTAAATAAGTAACTTTTGAAAACTTATACACTTTAAATTGCCTCTATTTGTACTTATTCTACAACTAAATCAAAATGGTCAACATCTTCACACATCGAATTAAATCCTGCCGCCCATGCATCTACCTCTTTTTCCTGAAAATAAAAAATAACACAATAAGTAATTTAAATTTTGTTCAATCTTTCTTGTCATGGTCGATTACGACCACGGCGATATCTTCCGGTTATAACTCGTTGATGTCAACTGCAAAAGACCGTAATGATTTGTTATTACACGAAAATATATGACATATTGAATAAAACTAATTTATTTACACATTTTACAGATCATCTTAACTTCATTTACAATTAAGTTTGAGACAAATAATTCTTAAGCCGTCCTAAATGTGTTAGTAATTGGGAATCCTAATAACTCCTTAAACAACTCACAAACCATTCTGTATGTATGGAAAAAATAGTAAATATACATTTAAACAGTCTCTAGAGACGCAATAGCTAATTAATGACCGCCAGTACTTCGTGGGGATTGCTGATCACCTGATAATCTTCTAGTCTAAGTGACGCCCAGGCAGTCGAGACCACAATAACTCGGGTTAACAATGACTCATGGACTTCAACCCGCCCCCCCCGGTAGTTATGAGTGCTGCAAAGCACGAAACTTCGTCCGTTGTCTGCATCTTTGTTTCAATGGTAATGTTACGCTGGAGCTACTCTCTAAGTAGAACATGGACGGATCAGGTCAACCGGGGAAGGATCATGCGCTCATATAACAGCGTAAAATAGTAACATATCGCTGCTGTGTTTCATATGGTCGTGTAGGCGAACCGTATCCAGGAACGTTATCACAGGTAACGAAATCTCCGCCCCCCGATGGGTTCTTGCCTTATCGTGGCAGAGACAATGACTTGTTCGCCCACAGTGAAGCTAAGAGGAACCCAAACTGCCGGCCTAAGGCGGTCTGGGCCGGCGCGAGGAGGCCGTTTCGGGTGGGTTTTAAGGGCACGCTCCTTATAGGCTCCACGAAAGCGTGTCGGTAGATTGCGGGTGGAGGAACAGACGGTGTTAGGGACCGTCTTCCTCGCCCTCTGCAGCCGAGGCGGAGTTGCGGAGGGAGAGGAGTGTCCTGCATGTTCTTGTTGAATCTTTTTTAAATATGGATCGAGACGTCATGGGCACCAGTCACCACCTACTGTTGTAAATTGTTTGCTCATTTATTTCCCTAATATTAAAAAAAAATACTTACTTTTTATTTCACTTAAAAGCTACGGCAGTTTTAGTTACGGTTAGTTTAGAATAACTATTTAACAAAACTATCATAGAAAAATAGAAACCTATAAATATGAATGATGGTGTCGCAATAATCGCTTCACTTCAAATGAACTAAGGTGCTTGTTTGACACTTGATAATGAAAAAAAATATACAATGATTGTAACATATATAGCTTTTTATATTAAACGATACCTCTTTCTTGGACAATTGATTTTTAATTTTCTTCTTTCTCAGAGTTTTTTTCGGTTCTACTGAAGGCAAATGGAAAGTGAGGTCATGTAAGTCGTCTTCTTCTGCACTGGACTCGTTCCGACCTTCACCCACGTCACTATCCGGAGTGTCACTTAACACAGAATTTTGTCGGATAGTGACTTTCTTGGCTTTACAGTAGCTCTTTCTTGATGGCTGGAAAAAAAAGGGGCCATCAACAACACTATTTTTTTTTCTTTAAACTTTCTGAGGAAGTGCTTGACCACGATCCCACCTGGTGTTAAGTGGAAATGCAGTACTGGATGGTAAGGCGCACTAGCTCAGTAAATGCCTACTCATTCTACTCTTGAAAACACCCACATTGTAATCGGAGGGAAAGACAGACATGGGCAAACTATTCCAGTCCTTTGCTGTAGGAATAATGAAAGACGAAGCAAAGCGTTTCGTTCGGGGTTGAGGGATGTTCACAACAAAAGGATGAAATACAGCAGTGCGTCGTGAAGTCCGATGGTGGAACGGGGATGGGGGAATAAGATCATGTAATTCCTGGGCACACTGCAAAATGCATTCTGTACAACACTGAAAGGCTAGCCACCTTACGCCTGTTAATATTAATTTAATTGCTTAAAGCTTTATTTATGATTTAATTCTAAACTAGGGGTTGTCTTTCAAAATATGTTTAAAAGGATATTTTAAAAATAACATATAGAGAAACCCAAAAATGTTGCGTTGCATAATGAGAAAATGTGTAAATTAAAAAAGTATATACTTCAGTAATAGAAAATTTCTTATTTAAGGGAACTTCTTTGAATCTGATGAAAGTGAAATTTCAATTTCGAATTTAATATAAATTTCTTTTTTTTAATAAAAAAAAAGCCATCAAAAAACCCATGAATTGGGGGAAAATGCCTATAAATTGTCTGCCATAATTTTAATTGAATTATAAAAAGCAATCTAAGGGATGTGAATGTAAAAATTTTAAACAGAAGTTTCTAGAAAATTCTAGAAATTACTATATATTTACTTTATTGCATTAACCTTAACAAAATTAAAGGTTCACAAAGTGGCCTTAATAAAATCTTTCTACCAGTCAACGCATATAAAATCCCAAATAAAATTATTAATAAAAACAAAATTACTAAAAATAGATTGAAATATACAAATAAAGAATACATATTAAATAATTAATACATATATAAATACAATGTACATACAAAATATATATATACATACTTATATAAGTACTATACAATAGTGGTAGCTACCAATAAACTCCATATGTGGATAATGAAATTATCTTACTACGGGCTATATATATACATATCTTATTATTAAACGAAGATTGAAGGAGTCGATCACAAGATAAGGAGAGATATTGGAATTTTTCTAAAATATATGAAGGCGATGACGAATCATTTAAAAGGGAGAAGAGAACCAGTAAAATTTGTTGTAGAGAAAGCCAATTAAGCTGAAATTGATATTGGGGATATGTTATCCAACCTAAAAATAAATTGAATGCAGTTGTACAACAGGCACTCCAGTTTGTTAAAATAATCATAAGAGGCAATGTTTGGTTATCCAATGAATGACCTTTGCTTTCATGGGAAGGAAATGCTATAGACAATAGAGAAACTAAGGTGGCAGTGACTAAGCTGCTAATTTCTGCAACTTGTATTCACCACTTAAAATTGTTGTCAATATGTAGACCAAGATTTAGTATGTTATTGAATGTGAGGGCCTGGCATGTCTGTTAATGTGGTGTGATGAGATTTTTGATCACTTCTTGTGGAGTCCATTCTTCCACTAAGGTGGTTTGCAGCAGTTACGTTTCTGGAATAGGATTACAGGCTCCAAACCTAGCAGTTTGGCTTGCCCCAGAGGTGTTCTATGAGATTTAATTTGGTTCTGTTAGCTGGCCAATGCATAACTTGAATCCCAACCCCATGAAGCTGACTGTTCTAACTGTGTGAGGTCTCTCCTATATATCTAACATATGATATGAGGTCATGGGATGAGGTCTTTGTTGTGATAAGATATCCTTAATGTCACTAGTAGGCACTCCACGCCATTCCCCAAGTCTAACCTGTTTCACACTGAAAAATAATTACAAGAAGGGTTGAGCCTGTGTGTGTAGGAAAATAAGCTTGAGGTGTTCTATTTCCTCCATATTTTACGATAGAGACTTGTGTAAAAACTTCAGTTTTTTGCGAGTTCCAGAAAAGACAAAAATTATAAGCACACAGGGCTAAAGAATTATAAATAGTTTAATGCTATCAATAACCCATCATTTCAAACATTTAAAATCTACCAAATTAGAACTACTTTGAGCTTTTTTATATCGGACCCTACCCCTTACCTGGCTTTTTTTCTGTCTGGGGAATCTTCAATAGGTACCCTGCTTTCGGGGTTGAAGACAGGGTTATATTAGATATGTACCCACTGAGTTAAACACCAAGGGAGCCCTGGCCTCCTCTAGCGCCCTAGCTGTGCTACAGCAACCCGGGACCACTCAATGTTGCAGTCCTCCATGAGTTCTCTCTCCTGAACGATTAGAGCCTCCACCCTGATCGCACATAAACCCAAACCCCTGACCTACAGTTCCAGTACCCTATCAAACAATATTTCATAACATAACAAGTTGTAACTATTATGACCACTTACTTATATTGTAAATACAAATCTTGTTGACACATTCTAAATGACTCGATTCCTACAAAAATAAACAATCTCTCTGAGCAAATCTATATGAACCCCGAATGCCTCATACATATGATACAACTATGAATTTTTTAGACCTGATTTTATGATAGCTTAGGACTACAATATAAATATGGATGTACTTAATAAAAACCATCTTACCTTAACTCTATACACCGATTCAAGATCTTCAAACAAATGGACTGGTTGAGAGTCATCTTGACACAGAATAGGAGCATTGGTTATAATTGTGTTATTTGCACTATTTGTAGTTTCAGGATTGTTTTCAACAGTTTTCTCTGGCAACCCTTGATCATCTTTTATTTCATCAAAAACCCTAATAATATTGGCTTTTGCATTATTTTTCTTAGTCATTATAGAATTAACTCTAGTAGGACCTGTCTGAACATTAAATTCTTGTAGTACAGCCTTAGAACGAGGCCTTAATGCTTTAATGCGGTGTTTGTATAATTTTTTTTTCGGTGATATATTTTCCTGGTCTTGCTCCTCACTTTCATCAAATCCAAAGAAGGTGATATCTTTCTCCTTGTTTTTACTTTGAATAACTTCTTTTTGGCTTGAATTTAATTGTAAGTGATTATGTTCAACCGCATTTAAATTATCAGTGTCACTTACAAACTTACTGCTGGTGACATTTTCTGATGATATCTTTTTGTCAGGTGTAACACTTTTGTTAACAGAATTTGAAGTTATTTGCTTAACTGGACTAAAGGCATTTACAGAAGTATTTGAGATATCTTCAAATATGGAATTTTCTTTAACTGGTGTTGATTTCAATTTGGATTTTTTGTTTGCACTCTTTTCTACTACTTCTTTGATAAATGAAATTATACTAGTCTGTTTTAGTCTTGATGTGTTCTCCTCTGTTTCTACAATTTCTGGCAAAACATCATTTTCTTCTAGCACCATATTTGTATATACATGCTTCTTTTTATTGCTAAAATTAATGAATGAGCTTTCAAAAGCTGGAGTCATGTTGGGCTTAACATATGTGTTTACTTGCCATTTTATTGGCAATTGTCCAAATTCAACCCTCCATGGTGTTGCTGAGGGGTTTCTCACAGACACATTCATGCTACTGCTAGCTGCTGGATGTTCATCAAAGAAACTTATGTCATCTTGAAGGTTTAATGGGTCATTATTTGCCGTTCCTTCATTGGTGCAACTATTGACATTTTTAGGTTCCAATGACACCCTGACATAATTAGGAGAGTTTATAGGTGAGTAATTAATGTCATTATGATCATGACCAACTGATTCATGATCCAAAACTATGTCCTCTATATGGAAAGAATTGAAATTTTGTTGTATAATATTGTCTTGAGTATTATTTGATTTATGAATAACATTTTTCATGTCATTATTGACATTATAATTAGTTTTTACTTTGTTTTGTGTTCTTTCTTTAATTGCTATTCCATCCTTGGGTTTACATTGGAAAGACTTCATAGAGAGAGCACTTTTCAATACTGCTAAAGACTTTGCCACATTCTTATCATAGTTATTTGTGAAGAATGCTTTTGGTTTTTCTTGTTTTTTCCGAGGAGCTCTTTTACGTTTTTTCTTTTGTGGTGGGGGTTCTTCTGTAGGATCATAAGTGAATTCATACACATCGAGAGTACTCACCTCTCGTTTTGTTCCCTTTTTCTTATCATCAAATACCTTAAAAGAATAATTATTTTCCAAAAATCTCTTATTATTAATTTGTTTTTTACTATCACCAGTACAAGATTTTGATGTGTTATGCAAATTTTTCCTCTGATTCAATTCATTTGCATTGTTATTAGTATCAGCTAGTTTTTTATTTGAGTCTTTGTTTCTTTTAACAGCAGTCTGCTTCTTCTGTACCACATTCTTAACAGGTAACAGCTTAGCAGACCTACCATTTCTTGTTTCTGATTTTTGTATAGATGTATCTTCATTTTTGGAACAGTTTTCTTCCATGCTATTTTCTTTTGAACTTTTGTTGTGTTTAGGCTTAGCTTGAAGTGTTTGTGAGCTTTTATTAACACATAATTTATCTTTTATATTATTACCTTTACTAGATTTTTTAGTACTATTTTTTGGCACTATAGGTGTACTAGCTTGAATCGGTTGGACTGGTAAATACTTACTTGGGCTAATTGAATGGTCTTCAAACTTAGATGGCAGATGGCAAATCCTTTTCGGGCGACTATCTGCAATACTGGTTTCAATAACATAATCACACTTTTTTAATGGAGAGAGCGAAACCACAGGCTTTTTCTGACTTACAACACGACTTTTATCATTTATCGAATTGGCCTCGATTCTATTAAGTTTTAATAGAACTTGATTTTCAACAAACCGTTCAGGTAATCTTCGATTTCGACGAGTCCTGACTGTATCGACATGTTCTATTTTACAATCAACATTTTTAGTGGATTTGTGTGATTTTGTATGAATTTGACCCTTTAAGGAATTTTGAGGCTCATTATCATCCGATGCCGAATTTGTTTTATCCGCTAGAGCTCTTCTTGAATTCTTCGTAATTTGAGAAACACTTTTCGACTTCAACTTAGTTGATACACAAACGTTTTCCTTTGAGATTCCGCTGTTTTTACTTCTTTTCGATTTGGGCGGCATGACGCGCAATAACAATTTGATTCTTACAAAAACAAAAACAAACTAACTAATCAACTCCTGTGTATATTGCGTTCATAATTCTTTAATATCAATTTAATTTAAAATTGTGACATTTGTTAACATAAAATGTTTAAATCAAGTTTTAAGTCAATCAAAACTTTTGTTTTTACAACTTTCGCTCGTTTTTTGAGTTTGACAAATAAATGATAAATGACAATGTCACTTGGTGTTGCAACGTAAGTGGCGCTGTGATGATTACATAGGTGTGTTACACTGTCAATATTGCCAGGGTTTTTATAGAATAGCCGGCAGAGGCACGATCGGCTAATCTGATGATAAGTCATCACCGTTACCGAAGAACATCGGTAACACTTTTCTTAACGATCCCTAAGTGGTATCGTTTCGGAAATACTACTGACTGAGTCGTTGAAATTGCAGTATAATGTGATGTAAATCTCATCCCAAAGCGACTGAATCAAGCCGATCGTAACTGAAAAGCGCAAATCACGTACTTAATTAAAGTATGTACTTTTTATTAAGTACGTGATTTGCGCATATCGTTATTCATATAGAAGTTCTGTTGAAAATGCTAACAATGAGAATAAGAATATTCAGGAATCCACGATACTCGTCGGTGTTAGTTTGATTCATACATCTGTAAACGTTTACACCACTGTAAACTGTGTGTTATCCCTGGTATTAAAGATATATAATACATATTAAGAGTAAAATATTAAGTTTATAAAGACGAAATGTGATGATTTTAAATAACTGGCTACATTTTTTAGTATAATAAATAAATTATTAACAAGAGAATCGATGTGTCAAAAAAAATTGGCGGTTTTGATGAGATTTTTTTGGGGATGTACTTTACTATGTGATAATTCCTTATATTTTTGTACATTGCCCCATGCGAAGACTTTTTTATCTAAATAATTCCAAAATAACAAAATTAATCCAAGAGCACTGGGCGTAAATTCGAATATAATATAATTAATATTATATTCGAATGTACACGTAACACTTTTTACTATATTTAATTAATTTTAAAACAAAATTTTGTCTCTGGTTTATATAATAATATCACATTTATATTATACTAGTGGTCGATAGTCAGTTGAGAGATTACAGTATATGAAAATAAAAAATTAATGTTAATTTAATGTATTCCTAGCACATATTATATTTAAAGCTTAAAGAGGAGATAAAAGATTTTTTTCATGAACATATAAATACATAGATGTTAAAATTATCTATATGATTGATCCTTTGTTATTGTGCTTTTAGGTAATTCGATAAACGGAAACTATACTTTAAATTCAATCGTACTATCTAGTTGGATTTAAATATAAAATTACGACCGCAATATTGTGTGTAATAAATCTTAACTATTATATATTAGGCTTTAGGTAGGTAAATTACAACGAATTATTTTTATTGAGTTCTACACATGACGGAAACAGAATATATATATATATATATATATATATATATATATATATATATATATATATATATCTTTTAACTTTAAACAGAGGCACAAGCTTCTTGTTTCTTGATGGCAACACTTTATTCAAAAGTATCGTTGTATTCATTGGCTTACCTACATATATGATATACCATATCTACAGCTACATATATCTACTAAAACTGTAGTTGCCACCCGGACCGTTATACTTTTAAAAGTTTGAACTTAGTTCGTGTATTAATTGTCTTATTTGGTTTGTTTCCTTTTCGCTAGAAATAAGTACGTTCTTTATTTATTCTCGTGTTTCAAACTTATGATAATTTTTGTTAATTATAAATAATAAATTCATCATCTTAGATACTTACCCAAAAACAGATTTGATTGTGCCGTGTTCAAAATTTTAAGTCTTTTCCTTTAAATTACAGGATATTTGCAGTATTTATATTATACATATTTCAATATTTCATTTCTCTTGGTTTGATATAAAATGTGAAAGCCATTAAAAACAATAAAATAATTTCGACAGTTCGTGGTTTTGGCAGTTAGTGTGTATGAATATGAGAAAGAACCAGTAATTGATAACGAGAAAAAGCTAGGGCCTTTTCGTGTTATATAGGCCAAAGTAATATAAAAAAATGGTGGACCGTGAAAATAATAAAAGTACCATAGATACCGTGCAAGTTGCTCTTCGAGTAAGACCTCTTATGCAGCAAGAAATAGAACGAGGATGTGATGAGTGTATAGACGTCGTTCCTGGAGAGCCTCAAGTTCAAATCAAAGATCTTGCTTTCACGTACAACTATGTGTTTCCACAACATATAACACAGCAGGAGTTTTATGACACTGCAGTTAAAGGTCTCATAGGAAGATTGTTTCAAGGTATATATATATATATATATTTATTTTTATTTTACATCAACAAATTAATGGTGATTTAATACCTTATATATAGTTCAGTACATCTAAATATCAGAATATGCAAATTAGTAAGTTTGTAGATGGATACAGGTGTCTCAGAATTGAACATTTTGGCAATCTGTACTGATGGCCTGTGTTAATTTATCCAAATATCTTTATAATATCCATGGATCGAAGGTCAGAATAACAGCTTATTAATACAGGTTGAGAACTATAATCTAATAAGCTATGTTCAAGTATAAGTATATTCTTTCGCATTTACATCTTTCTTCTGTATTGGGAGTCTTTTCTTAATCTACTATATTAAGGGTTGACAGCAAGCATAGTTGACCTGAAGGTAAGTTATGCCTGTGGCCCATGACACTGACATTCATTCTCAATAAAGATTCAAGATGCACCTGTTATATCATCCCTATGGGTGGTAATGTAATTGTATCTCTGGAAATTCATCACACAAAACATCATTTTGCTACTATATAGCAGGGTGTGGGCCTAACCCAGATGAGATGACCTATTCATAATGTAGCTATAGTCTAACTGCAGCATGGTCCTACCATTACACTATTACAGATGGTCTTGCTTTCATATTTGATAACTTTCATACTTTTGAACAAGCTGGTTAAGTCAATGGGGCTATAGTACTATATGGTATATTCAGTATGTACTATATATGTAAATATCAACATAATGTATAGAAGAATGCCAGAACTATAATAAAGTATAGATGTTTTTTTTTTCGGTGGTGCTTAATTGACTATTTTTATATTGGAATAATTACATAGCAAGGCTACACAAAATATTTCACCTAGTACCCCATTACTACAAAACCTCATAATGCACATATATGATAGATTGTAATGTAATATTCCTGAAACTCTTTACTGCAGCATTATGAAATGGTTTTAAGCTAGACTGACTGGTAAGGTTTCAGAAGTTATTTCTATGGCTAATATAGCATACATCAATTTGCTAGCACTGTTGATATTAAGTACTAAAATAATAATAATATGTTAATAATAATAACGACATTTATCTCAAATTTATTTCAGAGAATATGGACCTGAATATATTATTAGTATTATAACTATTCTTATTCTATTTTTAATATCATGCAAAATAGTGATTTTCTGAGTAGTAGTATAAACCTTTATAACATTCAACCCATCTGTCATAGTTATTTGTGAGCTATGGGGAGTGCTTTATTGTTTCTTGCTGTGATGAGAACTTTATTATTTTAATTAAAAAATACATACTTCTTGTTTTTATTTTCAGGATACAATGTTACAATACTTGCTTATGGACAAACTGGGTCAGGAAAGACTTACACCATGGGCACTAATTATTCTGGCTCTGATGGTGATTCTACAAAATTAGGTGAGTTATAGTATTTATAAAAGCCTCACATGTAAGATGGGCATGCTGTGTCTGTTCCAACTATTTCACCTAAAATATGACATTTAACTTGCACAGTGCAAGTGTTAAACTAAGCTGCATCAAGTGTTTATAACATAATTTTAATGCCATGTTTAATTCAAAAAACAAACTGATATCTGTGGATAGTCATCATTTCAGATATGTCATATAAATAATTGTCAACTTGTGTACTTTCTCATAATTAAATTATTTTCTATTAGGTCATATTACTATATAAGTGCTATATTACTAATTTGCCTAAATTATAATGGTATTAATTATATTGGAGTAATTTATAAGCATTCTGATTTTTGAAAAAAAATCAAGAGAAATATAAAAATATTTATTTCAGAATTGTTACACTTTAATTTTTTTATAAATATTTACTAAAATTATGATAATTATATAATATAATATATACACAATAATACAAGGAAAATGTTAAATTGAAAATGTCTAAATAATTTCAGGTGTGATACCTCAGGCTGTGGCGGATATATTTGACTTTATAGATACTCATGAGGATAAGTTTGTTTTCAAAGTAACTGTTTCCTTCATGGAGCTTTACCAAGAGCAGTGTTATGATTTGTTGTCGGGAAAAGAGCGAGGTCACAGTATTATAGAAATAAGAGAAGATATCAATAAAGGTGTCCACTTGCCAGGTAATTCCTTTGACATTTTGTTAATTTTGTGTTAAGTCTGAGGTTGGCATTTATTCATATATGAAAGAAATTCATATGTGTTTGTTAATAGAATTAATGATTAAATCACTAATCCCACCTTTCTATATCGCGTCAATAGAACGCGCTTCGAAGATCACCCCGTTCGAGCCGGAGTTCCACAAGGCTCAGTCTTAGGTCCCGTCCTTTATACACTTTAAACCAACGACATACTGTGTACACGCGGTATAGAGACAGTCCTCTGTGTCGAGATCTAAACCAGACACCCAATCCGCAGCCAATAAGTTAGGGAACTCATTTCGGAAATGGAGGGTGCAGTTTAACTACACCAAGAGAGCAGCTATGTACTTCTCTCGGCGTAAAACGCCGCATCTCCCTACCATATAGTTATTTGATCGTCTAATCCTCTGGGAAAAGACAGTCAAATTACTTAGGCGTCACATTAGATAAGCCTTCGATTCGCATATCATCCGCGTACGGAATCGGGCAGCTTCACCCTAGATCTTTTGAATAAAGACCTAGGGTGAAAGCTGCTGAAAAAGAAGCGGGCTTCCCGCCGATACTTCGACGGTTGTCTCACACCCGAATTTGCTGATTTTGAGTGCCGTCACATACAATCCCATCTCGAATTCCCCCGTCGTCCGAAGGAGATCGATGACCCTGACGAAGCAATCACCAGTGCTCAAGCCTTGATCAACCCACTACACTCCAATTTTTCACCAATTAACATAGATAGGAGTGCCGCTGAGGTTTCTTGCTCCACTTCTTCTCCAGCGTCAACGCATTCCGAAATGGATTCATTGTATGTAATGTCATTTATAATAATGATATTAAGTTAATCCGTTAAAATCAACTGACCGAGCCGAGGTTCTGCTCGGTCAGTTGACTCGAGGGTGCCCGTCGAGTCCGTTGATTTCACGCTCAAGATCTAAGCCGAGGCTCCCTCTCCGGAACCTTTGTGCTTGTTACCCACAAAGAAGGGTGCTGGCTGAGGGCCCTAGGCACTCGGCCACCTTTCAACCCGCTGAATCTTTAAAAACCCTCGGCTAGCAGCCATAAAAAAAAACACTAATCTTTATATTGAATAAAGTCCCTTACATAGTTGTAAGGATAAAATACCAAAGTTCTTGTGGATCTCATATTCGTAGATGCTAATTTTTTAAATAACAGTGGCATTCCTGTTCTTATCTGTTTTTTTACGACTCTTCGATGCTTATCTTTGCAAAACATTTAATTTTGTATCATTTGATGACAAAAAGAACAAATGGTTAAAAAAACCATTTGTTTTATTTTTCTAACCATTGGCTGATGGTAAAAAAAATAGTGAGAGTGATATTATAGAAAGTTATATAAATAATTGTTAAGGTTGAACTTAAGCTATACATATAGTTTAAATTCACTAAACCTCAATTTTTTAATGAAATGTGTCTAATTATATCCATTTTTTTTTTATTGATATATAGATGAGGCAATTGATGTCTGTAGGTTTATGATTGTTAGGTGGTTTATGTAATTATTTTTATTCTTATTAAAAAAAATATTTTATCTACTTGTAGGTATCACAGAGTTACCTGTGAGCTCCACTATGGACACAATGATGGTGCTGGAGAGAGGATCTATTGGACGAGTGACAGGATCCACTGCTATGAATCAAGCATCAAGTAGAAGTCATGCAGTTTTTACTATAGTCATTGCTAAGGAGAGTCGAGCTGATAAGTAAGTAATGAACATTACAATCACTGCATACAATAAAATCGTCTTATCATATCTCGCCATCTATATGCGCCAAATTTTGGAAACTACTTGAGAGATTTTTATTAAGTCGTCACCCATGATTAGACTGATACTTAAGTTTTATGTAAATAATTTTTATAAAAGTATCGTATGTATCAAAATTATTTCTGAATTTACCAAGAAAGTAAAAATAAATTGACAGGATATAGGAAGGAGATATTCTTTATGCTTTACATTGCTTTTATACTGTCTAGAAAAAGAAACACTCACAACTGCAATAAAAAACGAATACGTAATGTAAAATAAATTAGAATTATTCCATAGATTGGTACAGGTAGAGCCAGATAGACGTAGAATTTTAAGAATGTTTTGCTTCGGATTTTAAACGGATTTTGTATATCGTTTAACGAAAAGTTCGTCACAATGGAGCGTTTCTCTAGCGTGCAACATACGGCGTCCTGCGTTAAAATTGATTACAAAAATTGTGTTGGTGACTCCAGCACTGTCGTTCGTCGTTTATGCGGCGTTTCGTGGGTATGCGTAGGCATTTGCGTAGTCAGCAGATATGTTAGGAATGCCTTGCCTATAATGAATGAAATGAAATGAACGACTCGTGGCCATTCTGAATGTTTAATTTAAATTCAGTGTAAGTCCGTTGCATAGGCAGACATATATATCCCTTTAGATAGCGATCCGAGTCGAGGTTGCGTACCTCCTTATGAGGGGCCCTCAGATCGTGTTATCGCCTCCCTCTGTTGTCCTCGACGTTCTTCGTCCACAGGGGTCGCAGTGCAGCGGTGGTGCAGCAGCATTCTCGTCGCCAGCTTCGAAGCATCGTCGTTGTATTCCTACTCAGCAGACCTCCCGCTCGCTAGTCTAATTAGATAAAGCTGTACATGTCTCTGGACCAACAGCAATACTCACACAAAAAAAAAATCTTAACCTTTTTTTTTTTTAACATGGCAATAAACCATAATAAATAAAAAAAAGGCATTGCATTGCTGTACTGATGCCTCGTCTGTCGAACTATCTCCCCACAACGTAACAGCACGATAGTTCGCAGTCGCCTTACGAACGGCGAACTTCTGAGACCACATTATACAGAAGAAACTTCGCAACGATTTACTGGAATACTTTAAAGTGTAAGAAGCTGTTGCACTATACAGCAATATGTATATTTATATATATATATATATAATTTATCTTGAAAGATTTTTGATTACGTAAATCTGCAAATCGCTCTGATGGTTTGGCCGGGCTACACTTGTAGCCTCAACGCAAACCTTCGATCGTACGTTAACGTGGAATGGTGCGTTAACTGTATCTTTCTGTTGCAGGAACATAGCAACCACATCAAAATTCCACTTGGTAGATTTAGCTGGTTCGGAGAGAATAAAGAAGACGAAAGCGATTGGTGAGAGGCTTAAAGAAGGTGTCAAGATTAACCAGGGCCTGTTAGCACTTGGTAATGTTATATCGGCGCTTGGCGACGGCACCAACAGGAGTTTCATCAGTTACAGAGATAGTAAACTCACGAGGCTCCTTCAAGGTAATTTTAATTATATAGAGCGGTTAGGTACCGCGCTTTTACTACCGAATATTTGTCCCGGTGTTACCATAAAGAAAAGCATTATGTGATTCCTTATCGATGAATCACTAATATTAATTGATAATCGGAATCATAATACATAGGTATAATTTTTTTTTCGGGCTGATGGCCGCTGTAAGTCCGAAGGTTTTTTTTGTTGAACAGTTTTACTAGGTGGGAGGTGACCGAGCGCTTTTGGCGCTCAGTCGAGACCTCTATTAGTGGCTAACCAGCACAAGGGCTCCCGACAGGGAGCCCCGGTTTGGTGATACAGGTTCATCATCAGGTAAAAATAATGGTAATTTGATACCCACTAATGTCATAAAAAAGGTGGGTGAACACACAGTGAACTCTTACGAAATCTAATGATGACATATATTTTAATTCCTACTCCTTACTCCACCTAGTTTTACCTTGTTGATTACCAGCGTAATGGTGCTGTGTTTCGTACAGTTAATTTAGGGATCCGGAGATCCAATTACCGGTAATGGTGGTATTCCTTATCAATCCTCAAGGGAATCTAGAATCTTTATTGTGGATGGATGTAGATATAATGTAGCCGCAATTATCACTCGCCATCAGGTGAACTGTGTGCTTGGTGCAAATATTAGAAACAATACATTCTATTTTTTACTTAAGACGAGTTTTAACATTGATTTATCATAATTTAAAATAGTACCGTACAGACATTAGTAGAGCTACAGTTTGTTTCTAGCTGCAGTAAGAATGGGTCAGCTCGACCGGGGTAGGACCACGCCCACACAGAATACCAGCGTGAAATAGCATCATAATGTTGCTGTGCTTCGCCTGGCGAGTGCAAGGATCCGGGACCTTTATAACTAACTGGTGACGAGGCATTGCATCTCGGTCCTCAAGTGTGACAACGCATCTGTATTGTGATTCCTTGTCAAGTATGAATGTAGATGTAATAGGCCGCAGGAGCCGTTTATCATCAGGTGAACTGTGCGCTCGTTTGTTGCTTTCAATGTAATAATAATAGTAGATTGCTATTGTACTGTGGTATACTACGATGTAGTCCAATTCAGCCTATTTAAGCTGCAGCTGGAAATAACTTGCATCGTGGCGCCCACCATGTTTAAAGAAAACGTGTATACATAAAATTAATTCTTTCCCTCTCTCGTTTATTTTACAGACAGTCTTGGTGGTAATTCATTGACCCTGATGGTGGCATGCGTGAGCCCGGCCGACTATAACTTAGACGAGACAGTCTCCACGCTAAGGTACGCGGATCGTGCACGTCGCATACGCAACAAGCCCGTCATAAACCAAGACGCCAAAGCCGCCGAGATTGTTAGGTAATTATTTCATTTGAGAAAATTATGCGAAACTCAAAATTTTATTATTAATTCTCACTGGCATAAATTTTAAGAAGTGACTGACGTCCGTGACTAGAGAGTTATCTTGCTGTTGTTATTCGGGTCCCGAGTTCGCTATTAGAGCAATTTTTTTTTTAATTTTATTAGCAATGATTACTAATATTCCGGTTAACCACTCCAACTAAGCTGAAAATCTTGTTTTAGGAGACAACAATTGTCGAATGGTAGATTCGCACCTATGACTTTAAGTTTCGCAGACTGTACACATTAGGCTATTGAGGCTTCATTGTTGTTTGAGCCATTGGTGTTTTATGTACAAGGCGTGGCTAACAAGTTCGCGGTCTAAGTTACTTTGCAAATATCATATCATTATTGATAACACTACTTATAGACTGCATATATATTTAAAAGAATTCTAGCATTGCTAATAACAAAACTATCGTGCACGTACTACAGCATAGTCATACTATTAACGCTTGTGCTAGGAGGTTCCGCCCTAAGTTTCTTCGTCCTCAGTGGGTCGGAGAGCAGCGGTGGTACAGCTGCAGTCTCCGCGCCATAAAGCTGTAAAGGTCTCTGGACCAACAGCAATACTAACACACAAAAAAAAAACTAGGAGGTTGTTCACGACAATAGTCTAGAGACTTTAAGTTTCGTCGACCGTACCCTAAACTAAATTATTACTATATTCCTAAATTACTAGTGCCTTATCGAGGGCTTAACTAACGTCTTATAGCCCGCTTTTAATTCACACAGCGCGTGCAACACGAGTTCGATTCTCTGTGTCAGCATCAATGACATTGATAATTACAATTTTAAATGCTCATTTATCACGTGCTCGATGGTGAAGGGAAACATCGTGAGGAAACCTGCATGTCTTAGAATTAAAAAAAATATATCGAAGTCACGTAGAGTCCGCAGTAAAACCGCTAAGTGGACCGTATGCTCTAACTTCCTTTCTAGAGGATATTGAGGAGGCCTATGCTCAGTAACGAGTTATATAGGTTGTTACTTTACTTTACTACTTATATATTATAACCCTTGATTTATTTGATCTATTAAATCGACGTCAAGATGTCCAAACGAAATCGGAATTACTAGCAATTTGAAACACTGCTCCGTGATTAAATTTCCCACTAAGAAATACCTAATAATAATCATATAATCGGTGTTTCAGAATTTTGGGACTTAATTTGGATTAATTTTGTATGCAACGATGGTGGAAAAGTGGGTATTAGGCAAATTAGGGTATTAGGGAAAATCTAGGATTACCGTTATCACCACGCCGTCACTAGCCAACGGGTGATAGCAACAGTTAAAAATAGTTGATGATTATTTTTAAATGTTCGATTTATCAGTTTCGGTTAAACAGTACAATGTTGATACTTATTAATTAAATACTATATATATACTTAATAATTGTAATTAAATTATTTTCAGATTGAATAACTTGGTAAATGAACTAAGACTGCAGTTAATAGGAAAATTACCTACCATAAGTGAACAGAGCAATGAGCAATTACAAGAAGAGCTAGAAAAGGAAAAAGCAAAATACACCGAATTATTGAAGAAACACAAGCTAATGACAGAGCATCTCAGCAACATGTTGATTGAAAACACGAATTTATGCGAAAAAGCACTTTTAGCTGAAACCGCAAAGGATAAAATAGAAAGGAAGCTTAACGAGCTTACCGAGCAGTGTAATCAGAC
Organism: Teinopalpus imperialis; assembly: GCA_029286865.1. Classification (NCBI taxonomy): domain Eukaryota; kingdom Metazoa; phylum Arthropoda; class Insecta; order Lepidoptera; family Papilionidae; genus Teinopalpus; species Teinopalpus imperialis. The sequence continues at coordinate 1,614,204 of JAGSMU010000023.1, read as the reverse complement.
AATAGAAACCTTGAACACTACTGACAAAGCTCCGGATGATGAGTGCAAGACCACAGTGGTTGACTATCTCAAAGAAATAAAGTCACGGTTAGAAGATTTACAATCGGTTAATATTAAAACAAATGAGGAATTGATTGACCATGAGATTAAGTTGTCTTTTGCTAAGGAGGAAAATGAGAACGACAAAGTTGACGATGAAAATCTACTGAATGAAGATCAAGCGGTGATGGAGGAGGAAAAACGAGCTATAGGCCAGGTAACATAATAACGTATCTTTATGTATTTTGTCCGTGGGCATGTCACATTATTTTTTATTCATAAATTTAAAAAGTTATTTAACCTTATATATTTATTTATAATTGAGAAATATAGCTATGACATAACAAAACATTTATGGAAGGAAAAGCATAAGCCAGAACAGTTTACACAAATACTTATATAATTAATAAAATAAATAATAATAGAATTATATTAGATAGGATTATATTATAATAGAATTGTAGAGTGTACATACAATAGTATCCATTAAAAGTTTTCATAAATTTGTATTCTGAAAGTGTTCAGAAACTTGGTCTATAATTGGCAAAAAATTAAATCTGGTTATGGAAATTATAGTCAAAATTGACGAGGTGTACTTCCTCATAAGTTTTGTTGACATTAAATTATTTATGCATACATACAGGTGGCATTGAATAAAGAATTACAAGAATTGAACCGAGCAATGGCTATCAAGAAATCGGTTGTCCAAGCAATTCTTGCTAATAATAAAGAATTGTTTGATGGCAACAATCTCAAAGAGAATGAAGAAAAAATTGCACACTTGGAGAGGCAAAGAGATGAGCTTATGCAACAATTGAAACAAACAAAGGTACGGTTCATGATTTATGTGTTTATATTCTTTTACCAAGTGTCATCATCTATTATTTTCTATGGTAAACATCGAGACTTGTGATAAAAATCTTCCGTAGCATAGTGCTCGAAGCAACAGAGTGCGGTACGGCTGTGTGGCAGGTTTTGGGTTCGATTCTCAGCCTATTTGTGAATTGGTGCCATAATATATTGTTTATATAGGTTTTTACTATACTGTACTTCTTATATATTATAACCCTAGATTTATTTGATCTATTAAATCGACGTCTACGATGTCCTACCGAAATCTGAATCACTAGCAATTTGAAACACTGCTCCGTGATTAAATTTCTCACTAAGAAATACTTGATAATAATCATATAATCGGTTTTTCAGAAATTTGGGACTTTATTTTGGACTAATTTTGTGATCCAGTAATAACCAAAAGATGTTGTCATGGTTGAATCAGGAGAACCATCATGTAGTAGTATCATCAATATTGCCTGTGTGTGTGTGTGTCCAAAAGTGCTAATAGTTGCAACCTTGACAACTTAGTATCCTGTGTCTATAAGAAAGTAGACTAAGATTTTTTTTTTAAATAAAAGAATTAATAGCATTCTTTTATTTATAAAAATATCTTAGTCTACTTTCTTGCTACATACATTACTATTGACAACTAAACTTAAATGCTGGCGCTAAGTGATGGTTCCTGACAATAATCAAAAGGCAGTTTTGAATCTACAAACTTAAGTGCAATTGTTTGGCAGACCTTAAACCATTAGGCTATTAATTTATGGAAAATGAGATCCCTTACCTTATTCACATAGATTATTAAGTGAATAAAGGCAAAATTTAAGATATTAAATAATTAAAATGATTACAGATTTGAGATACCGAGTTAAAAAATCTGTAACATCTTGTAAGATGTACTGTATGTATATGACTTTTTTTAATTGTTCATGTAGATGTATATTTCCTACAGAGTAAAGACCCATCACACGAGGAGCGCCGCACTAAAGTTTCGACATTAGAGGCTGAGATAACAGAGCTGAAGAAGAAATGCCAGCAGCAGGCCAACATCATCAAGACTAAAGAAAAGAATGAAGCTAAGATCACTTCTCTTAATGCTGAACTACAGGCTATGAAAGCCACTAAGGTATGCCCAGACTTGTTTCTATATAAGGTGCTAACATGGCCTTTGCCATTAGTGCCATCAAAATTAAGGGTGACCGCAAATCAGGTGGCCAATTTATGTCTATTCCTTGACCATTTCTACCTCAAGCCCAGCAGATATGTTGGTCAAAACTTTTTCTATGTGACATCATTTTCATCAAAGAGAGTTGTGTAATAAAAACTGAATAAACTTTCCACATACTGGTCAAGTTTACTTAAATAGTGAAGCAAAAGAGAATCATTTTTTTAAACCAATTTGTCCTGTCTTTGTCTCATTAGCTAACTCTTAACAATACTTATTCCCTACCCACTTGTCCAGTTAACTTGAAGTTGGTACTTTAGTTAGTATTGGTAACGATTTTGTTGCAATCTTTGAACGTTTTGAAGGTAAAACTTCATCAGCAATCTATAGCAATGTGAGAATACAACTTCCAGCAGTGGTGTTTCTGTTTAACTACTGAAGCTAGTTTTCAAGTACTGCGATTAAAATATAAGGTTAAAAATTCCAGGTAAAAATTATCAAACAAATGCGCGAAGAAAGTGAGAAATTCCGCAAATGGAAAGCTGATAACGAACGCGCGATGCTGCGCTTACGCAACGAGGACAGGAAGCGAGCGACCGCTATGGCTAAGATGGAATCGCTGCACACTAAACAGCAAAATGTTTTGAAACGCAAGATGGAGGAAGCTGTAGCAGTGAATAAACGTCTAAAGGTATGTAATTTATAGAGTTTAATAATATTGTAATAGCTGGAATGAATGTGCCTATTAAATTTTTACTATAAAGTATTGAAGAAAAAAGTTAAAATACTCATACTCTATTTCTTAGATGAACAAAGGCTGCTCTTGTAATTTTACGATTTTAATTGCTAGGCGTTCCCTAAAACTTTACAGGATAACTTAAGTTAATCTGGTGTCCAGTAACGAGGAAAAAGACATGAATAATATTACATGCTCTAGAGGAAAGGAGTAAGCATAAATCTGAGAAATATAACAAAAAGTTTATTTAGAAGACTATGTTAAGTATGCCAATCTGGAATTCAATCATGAAAATGGAAATCATCAATGGTACATCACATGGTAGACTGCTCATGTTTCAGTGTCGTCCATTGAGAAAAGGCTAGTTTCGTTGTTTTGTGGGTGATGAAACTCAGAACTATTATATATAGTTAAGTGACACTTAAATGAAGAAATTAAATCCTACATCAAAATAGTTTCAAGGTGCACATGTATTATCAGCACTCATGTCTGTAAGGATGTAGTTCTTGTCTAGTCAAGCTTACCCATTCATACTAGAAACTCACCATATATACAGGCATTCTTTTAACTCTATACCTATATACTCTATATATTATATCATTAAATGTTATCTTTGATGTGATTTTCAGGAAGCACTGGATAGACAAAAGCAATCACAGATGAAACGTAATGCTAAAGGTAACGTGAAAACGGGAGCGGTACAGCAGTATATTGAGCAAGAGCTGGAGGTTCATCTCAGTATAGTGGAAGCGGAAAAGTCATTAGAAGAACTCATGGAGTACAGGTGAATAATTATGATGATGGTCAATTTAAATCGTTTTGCAGCACCTGGATATTACAAGATGATGCAATTAAAGATATTTATTATAGTGTAAGTATTGGTGTAAATAAAAAGGTACGCAACGATATCGGAATTAAACCCAGAAGTGATGACATAGCAGAGCCAAGAGCAGGGCCACATGGGCAATCAGGCAATTTTTTATATTATATTAATGCATTGTTTTTGGCTGGCATATATCTGTCTCTTCATCTGTGATTTATAAAAAGTTTTGATCTTGAAATTATTATATTTCACCATGATCAGCAATATGCAGTGGACAAAAATAGTTGCAATATATTTTGTTGTAATTTTTATTTAACGACATTTAATATATATAAATATATATTTTATTACATTGGGAGTAACAAACAAGCACACTAATGATGGCAAGTGATTCCTGCGGCTCATGACATCTACATCCGTGACAAGGAATCATAATGCAGATGCATTGTCACCCTTCAGGACTGAGATGGAGTGCCTCGTTATAAAGGTCCCTGGATGGAGTGTAGGTACTCACCATAAGAAACACAGCAGCATTATGCTGCTATTTTATGTTGGTAATCTGTGAGGACGTGTATTTCTTCATATCATCTTCATCAGTTATGCTTTCCTATGGAATTAATTAATTAGAATATACAACCAGTAATATAACATTTGTATGTACAGTAACATTTACTTAATACATAAAGGAGGTAAATATATATATATATAATAAAATTTTACAGCCGCGTGGTTCGTGTAACAGGCTGCTGCGTCACGGGACTTGGGTTCGATTCCCAGATTTGTGGTTTTTCTGGTCTGGGTGTGTTGTGCGTATGTCCCGTGTTCCTGACACAGCCTTCAAATGCAATGCTGTCGAAATCTAACAATCACTATTAAAATTTTCAAACATGAATATATATTTTGCAGAGCATGGATAATGGAGCAAATAGAAGTACTACGAAACAGTACTGATGATCTGGATAATAGGAAGAAAATGGCTGTATTGGAAGATGATCTCGCTTTGCGTAAGGCACAGATATCAGATTTACAACAGAAGATATTAACAGCAGATCAAGGTATAGTAGTGTGCTAAAATGTTATTTGTGTTAAATCCTTTTGTCCACCGTCGTTCCACTATCGGACCTAACGACGCACTGCTGGATTTCATCCTTTTGTTGTGAACATCCCTCAAACCCGAACGAAGCGCTTTGCTTCGTCTTTCATTATTCGTACAGCAAAGGACTGGAATAGTTTGCCCGCGTCTGTTTCCCTCCGATTACAATGTGGGTGTTTTCAAGAGTAGAGTGAATAGACATTTACTGAGCTAGTGCGCCTTACCATCCAGGACTGCATTTCCACTTAACATCAGGTGGGATCGTGGTCAAGCAGTCGTGCTTTGAAAGAATAAAAAAAAATCCTGGATTTACCAAAATATTCTTAACGATTTTTTTTGATTTTATAAAATGAAGATATTGTTAATTAATAAACAAACAGATTTTTAAATCTTATATGAGGTTTCAATCTAATCGGAATTAGAAATCACTTGTTTTACATTTTGTGTAACACAAATATGTGCACTGTTGATTGTGATATAAATTAAAATTGTGTGTGTGTTTTGCTCATCGATACTTCTATACACAGAACCCCTCTTGTATATAGTTACTAGAGGAATTAATCTTAGTGTTTTGCTATTGCTAAATCTATAACAAATAAAGAGTGAATTAATATGTAGACTCTCTGGTTTCTGTTGTCTGGTTTTTTCTGCCTGGTATATCCAAACTCTATGGTGTTTTTTTTTTTTTTTTACAATAGCTGGCAAATGTGCAATTAGCTCACCTGATGGTAAGTGATTACCGTTGCCCATGAACATACACACCACCAAAAGAACAGTTGTAAAAGGTGCATTGCAGAATAATTATTTATTTATTTATTTTAAACTTTGTTGGTCACACCTTGCAAAAAGGGTTACAAAGAGCAGACTTAATGCTGTTGATTAATATTTATTTTAAAATTGTATAGCATGTTGTATATAATATAAATACACTTGTCAACAGAAAATAAATCACACACTCAATGGGACAATATTCAATCAATGCTAGAAGCTAAAGTGGCCCTTAAATGTCTCTTCGAGTTATTGGTGGACACAAAGAGAGAATTGCAGAACCAGAGTGAAAAGGGCTATCAGGCCCGTTATGAGGAAGTCAAGGAGGCCTACGATAGACTAGCGGCGGAATATGAACACGGCAAGGCGGAATTTGAGAGGCATATGGCCGAGGCTAAAGTGCAGAGCGATCAAAAGGTAAAGGGGGGCTTCACTCTTTGATGTGTTTTTCTTAATTCTTTTAATTATAGACATAAAATACTATTAATACACGGTCATATACATTGGTTGATAAATGAATTTAACCATACTATATGGATGTTTTTCTTAGTTTTGTAAAAGAAATCAGCAAATGTTTGTTTTATATGTATCTAAAAAGAGTACATTTTCTAGTTGTTTAGAATATTTTTGATCTCTTTAGCAATTTGTGCTACATATTTATAATGAAAATATTACTAAGTATAATATATAAATAAATAGAATAAAGAAAAAATCACTCGTAAATTTAACTGTTTTTACATTTTTTTTTCAGATAAGAGCATTAATTGCAATACAAAGGGGCGTCGCAGTGGGTAGAGGAGACAAGAGTGAAGCCTGCAAACATCTGCAAAATGTGATACAATACCAACAGGACCGTTTGGAGCAAGTGGAAAAAGAAAATGTATGTAGTGTTGTTCAAGAAGATTTTTTTAATATGAAAGAATCATTAACCAATTAAGTTGGGAGTTGGTTCACGACGATAGTCGAATGGCGGATTCGAACCTACGATCATGAGTTTGGCAGACCGTACCCTAAACCATTAGGCTATTGATGCTCTTTCAAAGTTATGTGTACTATAGTTTAAAGTCTACAGTTAAGTGACATGATCTTGAATGTTGGTCTTTACGACTATTTACGGACAAACGACGGAGTGGTTAACGATTACCTTGTTGTCGATAGTCGTCATAGTCTCAATTCAATTTCCTTTAATGTCATTTGTCATCCCTTTATCAGTACTCTGCTGTACAACGGCATAACCTAAAGTTTGCAATTGCTTTCATACAATATTGTATTGCATGTAGATAGATGTCCTTGCCTTCTATTTAGCCTTAAAAGAAAAGATGCGCAGGTAGCTTTGGTTTATGCTTGATTTTATCTATACATATATAATTACTTGCCCCGGACTGAGTGATTGATCAAATCAGAGCCTAAATCGCTGGGCCTACACTGCTAACTTGAAATTTTGACAGTTGATGCGTTTTATTTTGTAAGCGGATGCTTTCCTAAAGTTTTTGGAAATTTCACCCCTAAGGGGATAAAATAGAGGATGAACGGTTGTGTTAGGAACTCGAAATTTCATATACCTGCTTCTGTTTAGGAAATAATGTGTACGTATATCGACGTTTTTCAAAATTTACCCCTAAGAGGGGTATTAGGGGTTGAAAGTTCATATTGTTTGTCACTTTTGAAGGAGGACATGAAATTCAATATGAAAGCTTATGTAAAGTTTAGTAAATATATTATAAATAAGTAAACATATAAGCTTGATAGATGGCGTTGTGCACTGTTTCTAAATCGCGCTATGGTTGCGTTCGCGGCTTTTAGGTTTTTTTTTTTACTACTCAAACTACGAGCCTTATTTTAACATACACATATCTACGCATCCGAAGCTGCGGGCAACTAAGTTATCTTATATAAATAAACAAGCAAATTTCATATAAAAACTAATAAATTGTTTCTTGATAACACAATATTAGTTTGGGATGGATAATTATATAACGGGTGTCATTTCATTTTATAATTAAGAATTTTAAATATATCTACATGCATTACAATTACATATAATGTTAAAAATTATAAAAACAATACTTTTAAATCAACAGAAAAAGTTAGCAGACGAGCTTGACCAACTACGTACTGCTGGTAAAAAGGCTCAGAAGCAAAGCAATAAACAACAAACTGACATCAATTCAGAAACTGAGATAAAGGATTACATTGAGCTCACCGATGAAGAAGAAGATGAATTCGAAGATCCAGATAAAGATCCTGATTGGAGAGCAACACCGTTATTCAAACGAATACAGGTAAACCAAATGCTTGGAATTAGAATACATTGGATTCTCACATAGAATATGTGAATTAGTGGAGAGTTTTGTGTAATGCAATTATGTATATTGTATGTTATGTATGCATAAGGAAATTGCACTTACCTTTCATCTTCCTCGATTTAATTCAGATTTCAATAATGTTAGTTGGCTCTGAATTGTGATGTGTGAAGGCTAAATTCATTTTATATTTTGGAGTTATTTCTAAATAATCCAATAATCATTCACCAATCATTACATAGGCACAACGTACTCGTCTCACAATGGGTATCCCGTCCAACGAAATCGATAACACGACGCGAGCAGTGAAAAGAGGAAGTGACGGTGCTCCACATTGCACCTGTCGTGGCTCTTGCGCAACCAAGATGTGCGGCTGCGTTAAGTCTTCGAGGGGCTGTGGAACTGCTTGCCGATGTCAGCCAGCGCTCTGCAAGAACCAACGTCGGGCCTCCTCCGACAGTGAGGAGAACAAGGAGAACCAAGTGAGTTACTGGAGGACATTGATGGTATATAAAGGAGGATCGGTGCTAGACAGAGACAGTAGATAAGAGGTTTCATTAAGTATCACATAAGTCTTGATAAAAGCAAGTCGTTAGAGATAATACAAAGTATGGGCGCTAGAGAGAAACATCAGGTGCGCGATAGTTATTTTTTTTATAGAAAGATGGGAGCAAACGAGCGGCGGGAACACCGAGGTGCTAATAGGTGTCTAATCTTGTTTTAATTATAACCTATGCGTTATTGATCGTTTATGAAAATGGTCTACTTGTGCTTGCCACGCTGCAGCGGGCAACTAGCCATGCTATGAATAGATTGGATCTTCTTTTTTTGAACCTAGGAAGGACCACGCTTTAACAAAACAACCTTAGTGATATAACATTTAGGTTTTTTTTTCTTATGGAGAGTTAAAGAAAACCTGTCTACGATCTCTCAATTTCTGGTGCGAAGGCATTCTAACCATCGAAATATAATAAGCATAGAAGTACTTGTAAGCTATAAAAAACGATGGCTGTCAACAATTTGCGCAGTGGGCGTGGCTTAAATGAATCATCACCTCTCGTTCTCACTCTGTTGTCGTTTCGTGTCCTGTCATAAGTACAGGTGGACCAATATCTATATAATATTATAATTTATTATAATTTTATGTATTTATTGTTTAGTATTGTATATATTTGTTTTATTATATGTTTATAGTATTTTATTGATCAACCAGGCGGATATAGAATAGAAAAATATCCCCAAATAATAATAATGATTCATTATTTTTCACCACAAATAATAAATAAATGATGAGTTATGGTATGTAATATATATTTTTTTTAACTTTCAAAGCAAGTGGCTTGACCACGGTCCCACCTGATGTTAAACGGAAATACAGTCCTGGATGTTAAGGCGCACTAGCTCAGTAAATGCCTATTCACTCTACTCTCGAAAACACCCACATTGTAATCGGAGGGAAAGACTGACGCGGGCAAACTATTCCAGTCCGAATAATGAAAGACGAAGCAAAGCGCTTCGTTCGGGTTTGAGTGTGTCTGTGTTTGCACATAAGCCTCGCGTTTGCACTTAATAATAAGAAATTTAACAAATAGTTTGGATTAGAGCTTTAGTTTCGTCATAAGTAAATTTTTGTAACCTGTATGGTCGTTATTTTCTTACATTTCATATAGGTAGACATATAGGTCTTAACATTTCAGATAGCTAAGAGATGTTTTGGGCACATTGATGACACTAGACTTATGACTGATCAGGCTAGGTTGCTCTTGAACGGATGCTCGGACGTTCTCTCGATGTCTTGGGTCTGCCGAATCGTTGCTGCGTTAATGTTGTGCCCGTCGTCACGTCGTACCGAACTGCTGCACCCAATTCTTAATTGCTTGAATTGTTAGAGCTTGATTTGAGTTCCGTATATTCTAATGAGAACATAATTTCTGTGTAGCTTTGGTCGCAGATTCGTTGTTTCGATAGTACGTGTTCGCACGAATCGCACATTGTGCTCCGTTGAATGGACGCTATTAGTATTAAATCCATTAGCCGCTCTCCCCTCTGGTAACTTTCCCGCCCTTGCATATTTACCTTCACGCGAAAAAGCGGGCTTCTCTAATATTAAGATTGGGGGCGAAAGTTGATTTATTTAAACAACGCACACTACGGTAACAACAAACACAATATTTCTTTTGTATCAAATAAGTGCGTTTCGCATATACTTTGTGTGTTTGTTTTATGTTTTCGTACAACAAATTGTGACCATGATATTACATTTACAAAAAGCATAATAGCACAATTTGTGCATGTTAAATTGCAATATATCACTAAAAATTATTCCTTAGTTCATTGGTCGAGGCAAAAGTTAACTATATTTAAACACATAGCAATGTATCTGATTGAGTATACATTAAATGTTTTGATTTAGAATCAGAAGTAAAAATAAGTAATTGAATGCAAAAAATTGCATAAAATAAGCTAAAATAATTAATGTAAAAAAGTTGTGTTCTTTATTGTATAAACCATTCGGAAGACGTGACTATGATAGCAGATTGCATTACATGCTAGTGAATAAACGGCAGTATGCAATAGAAAGCATCAAAGTGAAACAAATGTATACGTTATATGCGTATATTTTATAACCGAATAATATTGAAACAATTCAATGTCTTCCATTCCAGCCCTCGAGTTCCGAGTGTAGCGCTCTAGATACCACCCCGCCGTCTTACTTTGACAAACGGTAAGTTTTGTGTCGTATAAATCTAAAATTAAAAATTTCCACAATAGCGCTAAAGTTTTGAACATGTTTAGATTTGAACCATCACAGGAATTAAATGAGATGTCACGAGAAACAGAAAATACGGTAACAACAACCGCCGAGACGCCGCACGGAATTCTTCGTCGAAATCCTCGTCCATTGCCCGTTTTATCCGAGACGAGGTTAAAAAGCTACAAACATAAGCAAGGATGGATGCTAGCGCTATTGCTGTATAACACTTGTGTGGCTCCAATGTCGCAGTACTGTGCTAACAACATATTTCAGTATGGAATGGACGTCGCCAAGTATAACTTGATGGGAAATGTCTTAAAATTTTTATTGCGGGAGGTTACTGACTTGATATTTCAATTGCTGAACTATGCGTTTACTGCCCATTGTCTTTTCAAATGCAATTCGAACAAAACATAATTAATTAAATAAAATTATGCTTATAAATATACGCCACTTCGTTACGAATCGGTCGTGTAGCAAGATTGTTATGACGTTCAATGTTTATATATTGTTTTAATGTGTTGCTATGTTTGAAGTGTTTAATACCATCTATATTTTTTCAATTTCAAAGGCGTACTGAAAAGTATACGTTCTATAAAAATCTATCGGGAATATGGCATATTTTTCAGAAGAAAGGACATTTTAAAACGAACTCGTGCTGTAAGTGCATAGTTCTGCAAAGCATTTGTAATTAGTCTGTTTTCGTTCATTTTAGTTAGAGTAGCCATAGGTAGTTTATATATTAGTTTTTTTTATAAGATCATAGCGGTATCTGCTATGCAGAACTATGTAGGTGTTGCATGCATTTTAAGCTACACCCGTGTCCCTGACATATTTGTCACACTCGGATATATCAATAGTCTCAAAAATTCAAAACTCAATTCGTACGAATTGATCAGGTAAAAAAGCTAAAAAAACATGATAACTCAAAAATGGTTCTCTTTTGCATAATGCGTATGGGGGATTTAAATTATCTCAAATAGTCACCCCCCTATCACCTCCTAATACGTCGAATTACCAATAACCCTGTATACCTCCCTCTGTGGCTACGCATACGGACATATCGCCTCGGGTCACTCGAATAGATTGAAACATTTGTAGCGTAACGTCGCCCTGTCTGCATCGGAATCTTCCTATAATTTTGCACATGTATTATTAAATACGGAATGAAAGAAAGAGACACGATGAGTGAGGAGCGCCTCTATAATTTCGCTCGTTTGGCATAATCAATCCACTTTTCTTAATAGGGCGACATTTAATAATTTCTAAATAATGTATATTTGAGAGTATAACATAAGGTTTTTCTTATTCAGTTTATGTTTATTGTTTGACCTTTTCAAGATATTTGTTATACAAAATTATTACATACTTTTAAAAAAATATCCACAAATTACAATTAAATTTCCTTTTGTTCTTATGAGTAAAAGTTTCCTATAACGCTCGTTATTTCTAGTAGGAAATCTAGGTAGACTTCACCTTTTTAGCTAGTCACTTAGTATTATTAAATACTAGTTTCTTTTTAGTGTGGTAAAATATATGAATTATTATTTTCAACGTGACGTGACGTGTTTTTTTGTTATTTCAAATATATTTTCCTTCCCGCAGAGGTCTTGATGCTACGTATGTGAAGAAAAAGAAGAATTATTTTTTCCCTCCTGCTCAAACTAATGGCCAATAAACAAATTATGGTAAGATTATTATTTGTGTATAGAAAATATAAATATCTTGTCAGAAGCAGCTTTTTAGCTGCGAGACTTCTAAAATACGGTTCCCACTATATATACAGCAGTCTGTATGATCACTTATCCTGAATGGTAATTATATGAACAATTTAATTACCATAAAGGTCATTTACTCTATTTTATAGCGATCGTTTGGAATAAGCGATAGCGCAAAACAAAATAAATACCAATTTTTTGATTATATAAAGATTCTTAAAGCTTATGCAATTTTGTACTGCTAGGTGAATCGTTTTCCCTTTTTTTTTAAAAAAAAAATTAGGGATTACATTAGTGGGAATTCTATCGACCTGATTGTGATTCCTGTGGCCCATAACTATCCACTATCATGCTCGATAAGGAATTATAACGCGGACGCGTTCTCACTCTTGGAAGACCAAGACGGAACGCCTCGTAACCAGATCTAAGGTCCCCGTTTCCTTTACTTTTTTTTTATTAAACTTTTAAAGCAAGTGCTTGACTAGTGCACTATCCCACCTTATGTTAAGTGGATATGCAGTCCTGGATGGTAAGGCGCACTAGCTCAGTAAATGCCTATTCACTCTACTCTTGAAAACACTCACATTGTAATCGGTGGGAAAGATAGACGCGGGCAAACTATTCCAGTCCTCTGCTGTACGAATAATGACAGACGAAGCAAAGCGCTTCGTTCGGGTTTGAGGGATGCTCACAACAAAAGGATGAAATCGAGCAGTGCGTCGTGAGGTCCGATGGTGGAACGGGGATGGGGGAATTAGATCATGTAAAAGGGAATTAGATATATATATTTCACAAACAGTGGTAGAGCTACACTGCAGTTTGTTCTAGCTGCGGAATGAATGGGTCAGCCCGACCCGGGGTAGGAGGACAACGCCCTCACAGAATGCCAGCATAAAATAGCAGCGTAACGCTGTTGTGTTTCGTCTGGTGAGTGCAGAGATCCGGAGACCTTTATTTCTGGTGACGAGGCATTCCGTCTCAGTCCTCAAGGGTATATACATATATAGAACTCTTCACCGTTCAATTAAATATCAGACGCTAAATAACGCACATACTATGTTGCTTTGTGTGTTATGTGCAAGCGAGACAGATGATAATGGCCGTATATTTATAGTATTTGTACTTGTCGGGATCCATTCGTACTACGTAGTATTCTGCAACACCCCTCTACCTATTAGAAGAAAAATAATAAGAATTATGTAGACTTCAAATAGGGGGTCGTATATATATATATTTAATATTATATTTTTTTTTACAGACTGAATAAAACGTGTTCGTCTTCGTGCGATTTGACATCGAAATTATTAAAGGCGTTATTTTTCTATATTATTTTGATTCAAACAAGAGCTTCTACATTTATAGTTGTCCTACGGAACTCTAAATTTTATCATTTGATTATTGAAACTAAGGTAATAAATATAATATATTGAATTTTGATTAATTTAATTCTGTGTTGACTGGCGACAGGTAAGCCTACTGTGAGAATTGTAAAAGTTCACTGTGGATATAAAGTTTGATTTAAAATGGCAGTGGATTTTTGAAACTGAAAATTCAAATTGTTTTGTATAATATGCATTCGTTTTATGAAATTGATAGAGTAGACGACAAATTTATCTCCTATAAATAAAACTAATTTATTGGTTTCTCTGTTTTATTTACTTTTATTTATTGTAATTAATACATTTATATACAATAACTTCCGATACACAGTTCCCATGTATTCCTGAGTTAAAAAATGTTTATAATAATATAAATAATAAATAATTTAAAATCATAAAACATTTGGAAAATACAAAAGTCGACTTCACGCACCTAATAGTTATTAGTTGAAACAGATTTTTTTTATTTATTTAGACGGTTACTAGTAACGGAATTCAATACGCTTCCATTGAATTTATCTGAAGCTAATAAAAGAAACACAAGTTTGTGTGCAAATTCATTGCGTTTCTTCCAAATTATCCAAGATATCGAACTGACGTCAATAGATTTTTTTAAAAATATTAGTTGTACTGTTACAACAATATTATTTTTATTAGTGTGAATTCTATTATAATTGTTCCCGGATATCTTTGTTATATGTAAATGATGTTAACAGGAATGGAACTCTATTCCATCCTTGATGATTCTATCTTTGGTTTGATCGCTTTTACGAAACGTCATAAGCGGGAGTGCTACGAAGCCCGGACTGGTGCATCTGTGTTCCGGGGTGCAAGTTCCACTTTTTTTAAAATTAAATAAGACTACCTCTAGGTCCTTAGATAGATATCTCAACAGTTCTTGCAGAGGCTATATCGGAAAACTGGTAATCTTGACGCACGGATGGGTAGGACCCACGCTACCTGCAGCTCCAAAGCTTATGGATGCTCCAGTAATAGTAGAAAGCGACAGTATTTCGTTCGGTTGCGGTCCGAGCCGAGGTTTGAACCTCCTTATGAAAGGTCCTCGGATCGTATACAGCCCCCCTATGCTGTTTTCGATGTTCTTCGTCCACAGGGGTCGGAGTGCAGCGTTGGTGTAGCAGTATCTTCGTGCCGGCATCATCATAACGTCCCCTACTCGGCGGGCCTCGCGAGTCTCCGCTGAAGCTGTTATAAGAACAACACCAGAAAACATAAACAATATTTCGTGTCGGCCCACCGCTTGAACGCTGATTTTAAACATATACGATGTTTCGATCGCGCGACGATTTAAAATTTCATCCTTACCATCTTGATGATTGGCAATCCACCACTGGACATTTTACACGAAGTTTGCCACCCCGCACAACTTTGTGGCATCAGCTGTGAACGTTAGAACGATGGTGACCGATTTAGCTCAAAAGATTAACAAACTGAAGCTGCAATCGACTATATATACTTCGGAGAGCCGATTGCGAAAGAAAGAAAGAAAGGTTCTTGTATGGCAACCTCGGCCTGGCAGTTGCAGTGTCCCCACTAGACGGGCCGATGACCTATGCAAGTATGCGAGAAGTCGATCTATGTGAGAGGCCTACGGTCAGTAGCGGTTTATTGATAGGATGTGATAAAGAAGATGATTACATCACAAAATATTTGCGATCCAAGTTCATTTAATTTAATAGTTCATAAGTACTAACAAAACCACGATAAATACTATAAATTATGTAAATATAACATCAGAATTAAAGACAAAAGCCGAGAAAAAATTCTAGAATCTAGCTTTTAAATTTATTTAGCGCTAGACATTTGAATGGATTTGATAACTTTTTGTTTAGTTTTACAGTCACAATATTAATCTTTACTTCGAAGTTGTTTTGCGGTACTGGTAATACTAATTTATCTGGGTATACGCATATATTACACGACGTATTTATTTATACAAAAGTTTTTATTTCTAGTTTATAAAATTGGGTGTCCTTTAATGTAATTCCAGGTTTCATAATTATGCAAACATAGAATAGTCAAATTAGATTTTTAATTTTAGGCCTGCATTACGGCTAATAAGATACTCCACGAATAACTATGTAATAATAATGTTTAATTAATCAAAGTATGCCATTATTATCTATGTACTTTCGCTATTTTATGGATATTTCATTGGTTCCATTGCTGAAAAAACATTGGGAGCAAAAATCAATACAGCAAGAAACTTTCCACATTCTCCAAAAAGTGGTAATCTCTTGGAGTAAGATCCGGGGAGTATGGTGGGTGTTGGAGGCAGTCCAATCGCAGCTCCTCTAATTTAGCGACCGACTGTCGTGTAGTATGGAGTGTAGCGTTGTCATGAAGCAGCAGTGGGTTAGAGCAATTGATTAGTCTCGGTTGTTTAACGGCTAGCTCTTCCATCATGGTTTGCAATTGATGTTAATATAGATCTGTTGTAATCGTCTGGACAGATCTTAGGAAACTGTAGTGTATGACACCAGCACTGGTCCACCAAACACTCTCTAGTACCATTTCCTGAGTCAACTTTCGCTTTGGACAGGATTTGTAGTAACGCAGCACTCAATGCGTGTTTTTTTATTTTTTTTCAGGAGCCATCTAAATTTTTAAAACAGGATTACAGATTTACCAATCTGTAATCCTGTTTTACTGTGTACTCGAAATGCGATTGGATATTTATTTAAATGAAAGAATGTGAAAACAAAAGTTTAATATCTTTAAATAATAAATCTACAAGTTTATCAAACTTTATTAGGTTTTATTCCCAAATCCTGTATATATAATATATACCCTGTTGAGACCTCCATTCCACAAAGGATTATTTTTAAAGTAGTTAGGTTTATTTTCTTTGTAATATACACGTTATTAAAAAAAGGTCGAGATCTTTTTAAAAGTGATATGGTTACACACTTACTTTTATTTGTATAATATAGATTTTAATGATAGTTTTAAGGAAATTACATTATTGAAAACAAATATTACCGTTGTTTATAAACTTTATACAAACAAAATATATGCTTTTGGAGCTCTTTATAGTAAATCAATTAATGCAATCAACCTTTAAGCAGTTGACTAAGGCCATTATTAGCGGGGATGATGTCATATCATAACAGAACATAATGCTTAATGGCTTAATGTGTATTCATTTTTCATTATGATCACATAAGAAATCTTACATATGTTTGTCTCATAAGTAAAAAGCATAAGTAATTCTTGAAGTAATAAATTTGACAAATTACTTTTTATACTAGAGAGATTAAGCTTCTATAGTATTTATATACAAAGGTTTATAAAATAATAATACATAGTTAGATTTTACAGAAATGTAAAGTCAGAAAAAATATATTACTGGCCTCCAAAAATAAATTGAAAATTTATATTTTCCAAAATTGGAATCACGAAAGCATTTGAAAAGTTCAAAATCAACGGTTATTGCTACTGCCCGAAAGTAATAATGTTTGTTTTCATTCGCTGTTTTGGAATGCTCTATCAAATTTGTCCGGTTCCGTCGATTGTTAAGAACGAAGGAATCTCCATTGATTTAATGAAGTCAAAACAGAAAACTATACTGAAATGTCTATCATTCCATCTGACGGACTAATTTAGTTGTTTTTGAAAACATCAGCACAATTTGATTATATTTTATCAACTTTTACATTGATCAAAATCTATTTTTTTTCAGTTGGCTCACCCGAGGGCTTTTACAGCTTTTTTTATGTTTTATTATGATACTCTAACCATAACTTAATTTTATTATATATTGTAATATTTAACAGAATTTTTTAAAGGTACTAAAAAAGAGTAAGTATTCAGTTACGATCTTGTTAAAGCTACTATCATTACTTACTCGTATTTACGTTTTAAATATATACAAAAATTATATGATTTAAGCTATTAAATTTTAAAATGAGTTATATAATGAATCTCGAGCCCATTTAGTGTATGGAATATACGAAATAATCGCGTTTGTCGTGTGGTAAATAACAGACCTTCGTTCTCATAGTTAAGTAAAAAGTTCATCAATAGCTTAAATATTAACAACAGTAAGCAAAGACCCTTGTGATTCGATACCAACGCTATGCAATGACATTAGGCTTAGGTTGTGATTCAGTGACCTAGAATTTATTAAATTATAGTCAGAGATCAATAAATTATTATGTGTTCTAGAAAGAAATTGGCTTAGGCTGCCAACCGAATCTAACACTAGCGACGTAGTTCACAGCAAACATTACCTTTAGGCAAGGATCATGAAAGTTCACTTGCCCGCAAGTGATGACTTCGTGCCACAAATGCATGCTTGTTCGACGGAGTAACAAGACACAAATGAAGCTTTAACCTGAAGAACGTAGGTGGTGTCTTAGCCGCTATCGGCCAGTAACTGCATCTTCGCTACTCCTTATTCATTAAAGAAAACGCCAGGGTCAGTTTAGTATTCTGTGAAGCTTTGATTGTGTTCTTTCAAAGTTCAGGCTCCCAATTCACATTAAGTCCAGATTATAATTACCGTGGTATTACCACGTTTTCCCCCGCGAAGTTTTCTCGCCGTGTCGTGGCGGGGGGTGGGGAGGGGGGGGGGGTGAGGGGGTAGATACCGTGGCTTGGTCACCCATGGTGAAGCAAAGAGCGACCCAAACGGCCGGCCTAAGGCGCTCTGTGGCCTGCCCGAGGAAGCCGCTCCGAGAGGGCTTGTTAAGAGCTCGCCTCGGAAGCTGCTGGGAGCAAAAGAGCTCCGCGGCCAAACATCGGTCGGTGGCGCATACCAGATCCGCTACAGGGGCCTGGGATTGCTTACTGCTTTCCTGGCCCCATGGCCTCTGGGGGCGGACTCTGGGGAGTCTGCTTCCCACCCACAGAAGAGGCCGAGTAAGAAGGCGTGTTCGTGTTCCGTGTGATTTGCCTGGAGGGGCGGAGAGGGGGATGTCCTCCCCCGGAAGAAGGGGCCGCTTTGTCGGCTGGCGCAGGTGGGGTCGCGGATGTGTACAAAAGATTTCCTGTGACCCCGCCATACGCGACGAAGGTGGTACACCATGGTAAAACCCCATGGTGTAGCGCAGGGGTGGGTATACGTAGGCATTTCCCCATGTAAAAAAAAAAGAAAATAAAAAAGATATTACCACGTTTAATTACACACCCATGTGCTGAGCGATTATTTTCCAATTACTGAAAATACCAAATGTTTAATGTATTGGGTCGGGGATAGAGACTTTTCTTATTTTATATGTTAAATATTGCAGTAAAATATCTTTGGT
The DNA here is from genome assembly GCA_029286865.1 of Teinopalpus imperialis. Taxonomy (NCBI): domain Eukaryota; kingdom Metazoa; phylum Arthropoda; class Insecta; order Lepidoptera; family Papilionidae; genus Teinopalpus; species Teinopalpus imperialis. The sequence goes on along the minus strand of JAGSMU010000023.1, from coordinate 1,595,315 downwards.
TGTACGGTTTATATCTGGCGGGTTTTAAATATAAAATAACGTTTTCCCGCCATTATTTTGTTTTTCTGTTTGCCAAATTGAGTGAATCTAACGAAGAAATTCCAAACATTTTGAAGTTATATTACAAATAAAGGAAAATGGGGCTCAATGCTTCGTAAACAATTTGGGACGTTAATGGACTTAACGCAGTGTCAGTAAAAATAGCACAAAATTTGTTTAAACGTTTTCGGTCCGAAAATTTTGATGTCGATAATGATGCTCGCTCTGGTCGACTTCTTAGAGATAATATCGATGTTATTTTTGAAAAGTGCAGCAAGATCGCCAAATTAGTAGTTACGACATAGCTAAAGAGTTTTGGGTTGGTTAGGGTTGACCACAAAAACAGTTTTTACCCATTTAAAAAAGTCTGGATATACAAAAAAACTTGATATTTGGAAACGAGCTTACTGAAAGAAACGTAATGAATCGTGTACTCATTTGCGAAACTCTATTGAAATGTAATAAAATTGAACCATTTTTGAAAATATTGATCACCTATGAATGAACTTGATGACTAAAAGTGCAGTTAAGCTCCTCACACTATAGAGAAACCTGGATTAACTCGCAATAAGGTGATGCTGTGTGTATGGTGGGATTGGAAGAGCATCGGCAGAAACAAGAAAGAAAACACGGCCGGGATTGATCAACAGAAGGGATGTGGTTTTTCATTATGATAACGCCAGACACCGCACACATATTTAGCCACTCAGCAAATTTTGAGAGATCTTGATTGGGAAGTGTTAATCCACCTTCACCTGTTATGGTGAAGAATCACTTCAGAATTTCTTAGGTAGTATTTGGTTGTCATCAAGGGATAACTGTCAAAACTACATGTCGCAGTTTTTTGATCAGAAGTCTCAAAATTTCTACTGCAATGTGGTTATGCACATATATATATTATAATTAAATTAAAAATAAACTATGATAAAAAATATCTCTAAATTGTATATAATATACGACAAAACTTCTTTCTCAACCCATTATTTGGATATTTATTAGTACTTCTGTTTTTATTTCGATAAAAGACCCACGTAACTTTGTAGTTGTTTACGTAATAAGTGAAACATTTTTGAGGATTACATGTGACTGACAGTGTGATTAACAGTGACGTTTATTTTTTTGGTTACGGAATTAAAAAAAATGCATTAGATTTTCTATGTTAATAATATTTCATTAAGGTATGTAGAAAATAATTTATACGTAGTGTTTTATTTTTAGAAATCGTTTACTCGTCAGGCTTGTGTCAGTGTATTGGAAAGTACATAGGTAATATTTGGGTAATGTATGCGGTAACACAACGGTGTTTGAATCATGCGGCCTTAGCTCCCGGAGTTTGTCAGCGAACACCTTGGCCGACTTCGTCCTGACGGCGCAGATACGCGTCACGCAATATTACACGACTCGAAAGAAAGCCTTTGCTTCGATTTACTATTGGTTTTTAGAACTCGAACGAAAGTCGTTCTTCGATAATTCGTTAAGGCTGTCCTCGAAACGCTAATTCATAGTCGATAAGAAAACGAATCCGTTATTTTTTTCGGGCTGATAGTCGCTGTTACCCTGAGCGATTTTACAGTAACACCGTGTTTAGAGGTGACTCCCCGGCTTGGACCATTACCCTGTTGCGTGAGTACTCATAGTGCCCGAGATGGCCGAACCTCGACTCGATCAGTTGCTTCTGACTATGGATTATCTAAATTAATATATCTATTATTATTAATTAACTGTACCTCCACTTTGAAATGCATAGGCGCTGGAGAAGAAAGGATGCCGTCTACAATTAAAAGGTCTTCTGTCACTCGCCTCAGTTCGATTTTCAAATGTCAATATCCATGCCGGACGTTTTTTTTTATTTTTCTGTTTTTGGCCTAAGAGTATTGAGACTCGTTCTTCTATTTACTAGCATTGCAAATGTTATTGCATATTTGTTACCAAGGTTTACGTAAGTAGCATTAACTGAGAAAAATTTAGAGTGAGTGTGGCCTCTTTGTAGGTATGTGCGAATACATATATATATATTTTACCTATATATATGTATATATATATGTATATATATATATATGTATATATTTATATATATTGCCTATGAAATTGCCGTTCTTCAGTATTGGCCATTTTAAACAAAAAAAAAGTTTTGATTGGCTTTGAAATCTGAATTCAAATTAATTATGTTTTAAAAACATGACATTCTTTTTACAAAGTCAGTCTGTAGTTTATTGATTAGCTTTGTATTTTCATTACGTTTGAACATTTTTCCACAAAATGGATACGAACTTAACGATCGCCACCGCAACGTACGCGTTAAGACCTGCCTCGCGTTGCTCAACAGGCACAGAAATGAAAGAATTTTGAACCGAATTGTTACGTGTGACGGAAAGTGGATTCTGTTCGACAATCAAAAGCGCTCAGCAAATTGGTTAGTTATGGCCTAAACGAAAAATTACCTCTAGAAAGTTGATGGTCTAGTGCCGGTGTGATTCATTACAGTTTTTTTTACCAAACCGCATGAGCATTACTGGACTGAAGACAATGATGGAGAAGCTCGCACATATGCAGCACAGCTTTGGTCAATCGGTCGTTCCCGCTGCTCCTTCCCGACAACGCGCGACCCCATACTATACAACAGATAGTCTCCAAGCTGCAAGAGTTGGGGTTGGAAGCTCTCCCTCATCCACCGTACTCACCAGACCTTGACCACCCACTGACTTCCAAAATTTAGACAACTTTATAGCGAGGAAAAAATTCAACTCCCGAGAGGCAGTACAAAATGCCTTTTGAAGAGTTTGTTGCCTCCCGTCCAGCTGATTTTTTCAAGGGCATCAATAAACTACCACTGCGTTGGCAAAGATGCATCAATTACATGGGCGATTACTTTGAATAACAGAAATATAATAGTTTGAAAAAAAAACTTTAACTTATTTCGTACAAAACAAACCTATAATATGTATATGTATATATATATATAATTATATATATATATATATATATATATATATATATATATATATATATATATATATATATAATACTAATTAATTTTATTTTACTAATTATTATTATTAAGATAATTTGATAATTCGATGTTGTCCATAATGAATACGTGTAAAGTGATTTTAAATCGAAAACGCTTAGTAATATCAGCGTTTCGCCACGAGCGAAGAAATGCTCGGAAGCGCGCTTTCGATGTTTACGGGGAGAAATCTCGGACCGGTTGCGGCTCTGCCGATCCCGTCATCGTCAGTGTTATTCGGCGCGCCGGCTTCACATCACGTGTGTTAATTTTTTAAGAAAAATAACTAACTAATACGTGTTAACATTCAAAAATATATTTCGTATATACCATCGGAATTTCGACCAGTGTTATTTCGACGAGTGTTTAATCTGTGCTCATTCTGAACTTAAGACAGTTTTATTTTTTATTTCTGTTAGAAAGTGCGCTTGGAGTGTTTTTCTGCCAGCCACCGGTATGTTATTAAGCGATATAACACATTTATACATTAAAGTTGGTCCAACAGCGGTTTTTAAGGTCCAATGCATCGTGTCGTCTCCATTCGACCGCTACTTAGAAAGGTTTCTCTCGGTTTGCATTTCACCTAGTTTCGTGCGTTGATGACTATATCCAAGTGTTTTTGGGCCAATTTCACTTCTGCACAGCGATTTATGATCATTTAAAATGTTTAAGTTTTATTCTATGGATCTTCAAGGATAGATTTTGTATAGCATTCTTAAAATATGTTATTTTAGTTTCCTTAAATTTAATTTGAGGGACGGTAAACTCTTTATATACGCGTAATAATTAAATAACATGTTTAGCTTGATGACCTTAAAAGTACTTTACACGTTTATTTACAGTTAAGTGATTGGAAATAAATACAACTATAAAAATATTACATTTTTGCCTTAAAAGTATATTTAATATTAAGCATATTATCAGTAATAACAATTCATTTCGTTATTACTCTGTACTAAATAACAACTTATATATCTTATTGTAAATTTTAACCCCGTATGATTACGTACAACATCTAACTTGTATATAAAGGTATATGCTATAGAAACACACATTAATAAGGTATAGCAAGTAAGGCAGCCATATGGTAAATGTATTTAACATTTCTATATTATTATATAACTATTATAATGGTACGTACTATTAATAATTATCATATAATGAAACATGTTGATAGTGTTGTTTTATTAAAGAGCGCGTGATTCAGTAGCTAGAAGGAAGGCTCAGTGTCAGGAACACGGGACATACATACAACACATATGGAGTCCCTAGTCACCAGTTATAAAGGCCACTGGATACCTACACTTACACCATTACGTCCATACATTTTACGTCGGTACTCTGTGAGGGCGTGTATTTCTTCATATCATCTTCATCAGTTATGCTTTCCTATGGAATTAATTAATTAAGATTATACAAACAGTAACATAACATGTTCAGTAACATTTACTTAATACATAAAGTAGGCAAATTGAATTATGGGTTTTTGTATATATATATATCTCCATCCTTAAGGGTGACAATGCATCTGCAATATGATTCCTTGTCAAGGATGTAGATGTCATGGGCCGCAGGAATCACTTGCTATCATCATCAGTGTGTTTGTTACTCCCAATATATATACATATATGTATCTTTCTAAACTTTCCGCATCCAACTTTATTTTACTAATTATAGTTATTTCGTTCTTTTATTTTTTTTATTATCTTTTGTATTTAATCTTATAGAATAAATTTGGTAAGTATGCTCTGCGATAAATCGAGAGTTCTTTGTTCGCCAGAATATGAGAGCTGCTGTTATACTTGCTACAGAAATATAGTAGTCCTTTTCGTTGTTCCAATCTAGTGGCGAGATCGCTAACTTCGTGTTAGTTTAACTATATTTTGTAACATATTAATTATCATTTTATTAATTATTGCTATGTAACTAAATAAGTTAACTCCTGTACTTTACAGTATCGTATATATAGTTTTCAATATTGTAGTAACTTTAGTATTTTATTTCTTTCTTAAATATTGACTTAATGAAAGCCGGGCTGATGAGAAACCCTAAATCGATATTCAAGTTTCAAGTTCGACTGCGTCGTTGTGAATTATAATGACTGCAGCTTTTTCATGGAGATATGAGAGAGACAACATTCAAAGCTCTACGTTTTTATAAACTTTTCCGTACTCTGCCAACCGCTATGAATACAAACTTAGTTATGTATTTTTGTTCAGACAAGTTCAGAATACTTGAGTTATTCCACGCCGCATGTTCACTTTACATAACACCTCTGTTTACTCTCAAAAAAAAAACTGTTCGGTATACTCGACTGAATTGCGATTGGATTGTTTATCAATTGCTACGTCGTATGCGCCGTGTGAGAAATAAATATGAGGTAAAATGGGTCTGCGGAGGTTGATTTAGTGTGGGGTTGTGTTGCTCGTATGCCACCTATTCTAAAAAAAAACGTTTAACTAGGCTACCTAAGTAAGCTTTAAGAAGTGATATTTTATAATCAACAGATGTAGAGCCAAATTTCAGTTTGTTTCTAGCTAAGTTATTAATGGGTCGCCTCGAATGGGGAAGGGTCATGCCCTCACATCATAAGAGCATCATATAGCGGTGTAAGACTGCTGTGTTACATCTGTGCATTACTGCTGACGAAAACATTCCATCTTAGTATTCAAGGGTGACAACGCGTCATTATCGTTATGATTCCTTATGCAGGCATAAATGTAGGTCTTATGCCTGCTGCAGCAATCTCTTACCATCAGGCGAACTTTGTGCTCGATTGTCACTGTTAACAGAATAAAAAAAGTCGGTACCGTCTCATAGTAATATCGAAAACAATTCAACGATAGACGACATGGTCTTGTTCTCTTATAATACCATAAGCATTTACTTATTTTTCCGGCATAAATTGATGCAGTGTCAAATACACGAGATATACATACAAGACACCCAGACCCGAAAACCAACTAATTGTTGGCAACATTAATCAAACATTATTCATTATCTTTCCAAATAATGTACTTCAACTGTACCAAACCCAACCACTATACCACGTGGCAATTTATAGTTTAATGCGGTAAACGAATGGTTTTAAATGTATAATATTTTTTACTTTCTCTCTACAAGTCAACATTGACAGAAGAGTCACTGGATTTTCTTGCACCACTTCTTTTCCAGCGCCTACGCATTTAGAAGTGATGGAACATTTAGTCAAAAATAATAAAGATATTAATTAAGATATTCCATAGTCAGGAGCAACTGATCGAGCCGAAGTTCGGCCCTCTCGGGCACCCTCGGGTCAGTAGCTTTCGCGCAACAGGGTAACCGTCAAAGCCGAGGCTCCCTCTGGGGAGTTCATGTGCTGGTTACCCACTAATAAAGGTCTCGACTATGCGTCATAAACGGTCGGTCACCTCTCAACCCGGTGAACTGTAAAAACCCTCGAGCTAACAGCAGCCATCTCTCCGAATAAAAAGGCATTCTCTCAGTGTCACACACTCCATTTATTAAAATTGTGAAATGTAAATTTAAAGTATTTGACTGTTATTAAGTAAATATATACAAAAATGATAATTTTCTTCTGACAGTGTAGGAAGTGTCATACTAATTAGGGAAAAGCAAATGGCGAGATAGTCATGTGGAATGTGCCAAACTGTTAAACGACTCTTAAGGTCTAAGGTGCGATCTCTAATATTGCGAGCATCAAACTATTTACAAAATGTCGAGTTCTAAATATTTCATTCATGGGAAATTCCACTCTCCGAAAGAGTATTTTAAGGCCAACGAAGAGGACAACGTGGGCGTTTCTGATGATACTGAAGAAATGCGTAAGTCATTAGCATATTGCGTTAGGATATTGAATCAGTAGCTTATTCATTCTTTTGTTTTATGCATCAGCCTTTCCAATTTTGTTGTCAAATTTTCTGTTTTCTTAACCTCAAAAATTACGTTAGGGTTTATCTTGCGTTTTGTTCATTTTTTTTATACACGATCATCGATCACTATTTACCCAAATATAAACTTGTAACGGTTCTAAATAAACGTAGGAATATTTATCTTCTCTTTTTCATTAGCATATAAAAAGATTTTTCAGATATATAGACAAACATCCATAACTTAATAACTAACTTATATGTAAATCTGTTTATTTAAAAATCACCTTTAGTATAAAGTTAAGTTAGGTGCATTGTCCGCTTGGCTGTGCGGCGAATATTGTGTTTAACAGGTCGTGGATAAGTTATGTAAGTTAAAATAGTGTTTGTATTGTAAGTGGAACTTCGCTGTGCATATGGAATTAGACTTGTACCAATGGTTCCCAATCTATTATTTTACCTGTTTGAACCAGTTCACAGGGTTGACAACGCTAGGATATTTATACGATAGGTAGAGGATGAATATAAGAGTTAAGGGCTATGGGAATCACCATCCAGTATGGAAAGAAAAAGAAAAAGAAAGTATGGGAAGTCAGTTAAAGTTTGGCTTGTTCGTTATCCCCTAACCATACAGTTGAGGGTACAAAAACCTTCGTCAGTTTTCAAATTCTTTCCTTTATCAAGTCATAGACTCTTAGTACCTATTGAAACTAAATCTGTGTATGTGGTAGTGAGCGCTGTGTCGATACAACAAAATAGTAGAAACATATCATCAAGTTCAATTCATTGGGACCTTAATTACTGGTGACGAGGCATTCCATCTCAGTCTTCAAGAGTGAGCGAAAGAGGGAAACGCATCTGTATTATTTGTTAACAATGAATGTCGATGTCATGGGCCACAGGTATCACTTACCATCAGGTGAAATGTGTGCTCATTTGAGAGTAATCAATGTAAATAATAAAAAAAAACACAACGCACAAAACTGGAAAATTAAGGTTCAGAACAAATATTTTAGTACCAGCAGTATCACGTACGTTTGCTGAAGTTTGACACATGCTGGGTATGAATATTCATTTATTAACTACTATGTTGCTAATAGAGTGGGGCTTTTTAAGTCGTAGCTGTGAATTAAGATAAAATTTATTCCTTTAAACTATTATTTCTAAGTAGGTATGTGCGATGGATTAATATTTTCTTTTTATTATTTTGTTTAGTGGACATTGAAAGTACTGATTTTATTATATAATCTGCGAAATTACGCGATGTAGAAATAGAAAAAAAAAACGGATAGTAGTTCTCTTTTGGACTACAAAATATTTTTTTTTCAGTTTTTTTTCATTAAGTCTTACTGCGTCTGAATGAAATTTTTTCCACTTGTGTAATATAAATCTGATTTGTCATACGCGATATTTACAACAGCGGGGGAAACCTCTTGGCCGTACAATGATTATTGCAGAATACACATGAGGAAATGTTTTGAAAGTTATGGTTACAATATTATTAGATTATATATATATATGCAAATTTTAAATTTATATTAAAATAAATATAAATTAAAAAAAAATGATATATAATTATATATATTAAAAATTTGCATATATATATGAATGCATACGTAGAAATCAAATATTGTTTAAATATAAATAGTTATCTCATTATATGTATATATATATATATATATATATATATATATATATATATATATATTTATACTTTCAAAGCAAGTGCTATTATATATCCTATGCTGTACGAATAATGAAAGACGAAGTAAAGCGCTTCGTTCGGGTTTGAGGGATGTTCACAACAAAAGTTTGAAACCCAGCAGTGCTCCGCGGGGTCCGATAGTGGAACGGTAAATCTTTAATGATTTTATTCTTTTTTTTTATTTTATTATTTTAAAAGCGTTTTTAATAAATTCAAGTTATTTATAACACATAACCTTTTATTGGTGCTATATGATACAGTTTTTATTTAATGATTAACATTATCTTTCCAATATATTGTTTATTTTCCCAAGTTGCGAGAAGCGAAACAAACTTATAATGGACTCTTCAGCAGGTGAATGCCCATACTCAAAAAATCGCTGCATTTTCTCTTCATTATTTTACAAACATTGTTTAGTCACTATTTCCCATAGAGTTACTTTCTCGCTAATAGAAATTCCTAATAATGGTAACTACATAAAAAGAAACTCAGAAACCTTAAATATAGAGAACTAAACGACCCCAAAACAATTCCGTGTGAGTAAAAATATTCTTTGCTTGTGTCATTTACTAAGTATAGTGCAGCCATTTCCAAAGTATTATAAGGTCCATTAAACTAATTCTATTTAATATCCACACATTTTCAAGTTTATATTTGGGTAAATAGTGATCGATGATCGTGTATAAAAAAAACGAACAAAACGCAAGATAAACCCTAACGTAATTTTTGAGGTTAAGAAAACAGAAAATTTGACAACAAAATCGGAATGGCTGATGCATAAAACAAAAGAATGAATAAGCTACTGATTCAATATCCTAACGCAATATGCTAATGACTTACGCATTTCTTCAGTATCATCAGAAACGCCCACGTTGTCCTCTTCGTTGGCCTTAAAATATTCTTTCGGAGTGGAATTTCCCATGAATGAAATATTTAGAACTCGACGTTTTGTAAATAGATTGATGATCGCAATATTAGAGATCGCACCTTAGACCTTAAGAGTCTGTTAACAGTTTGGCGCATTGCACATGACTATCTCGCCATTTGCTTTTCCCTAATTAGTATGACATTTCCTACACTGTCAGAAGAAAATTATAATTTTTGTATATATTTACTTAATATTAATATATGTCGTTAATACAATATATATGAAGTTAATACAATGCATAAGTTCAAATGCCCTGATTGCAACATAAATAAATATTAAAACAGTATTAACACACGAAAATTCCCCACATTTGTTATATAAAGGTCTCGGTTGTGCGCCGTTAGCGCTCGGGCACATTTCAACCCTGTCAGCCATAAAAAAATGAGATCGAAAAAAAAATAACTTTTACCGGACAACCCTAAGACGGTTACGCCGTTTATCAATATGCCGGCCTCGTGCGGCTTCGATGGCTGCTTACTGTTCGAATCGTCAACTGACACGGCGCGAATTTACATGCGAATGTCGTCGGTGGGCGAGCAGAGCGTCCTACCTAAACAGGGAACAACCCGACCGGACTTACGATGCCCATTCGAGGCGGCTATAAACTTGAGTTCATGACCTTAGCTTTGCTATGTTAGTGTCTAGGAAACTGACGTAATGCGTTTTGGGGTTTTTTTTAATAATAAGGTGATTTAGACGCCGTTATACTTTTGTATTATTAGTTATCTTTATATATTTTGATATATTTTCACGGTCCCGCGTATAAAGATGATGCATCCTGGGCGATTTCGGCGATAACTTCTGGTTGTGAGCAGATAACATCAACTACGCAGAATAATTTATAGTGCCGTAATCGTTCGTGCAAACTCAAAGGCGACACTCACACATCGTCCTTATAACGATGTAATATATACCTACATAAAATCGAAGTCAGGTTCAGATTGAGTGTCGAATACACGAGACGTGCACAGTAAATTCTGACCGTAAAACCAATAATTTGTGATAAATAAATATTGTTCCATGCTTGGGAATCGAACCCAGGACCTGTGACATAGCAGCCAGTTACACTAACTCCTACACTGGACTATCACTATATTATTATGACTACATTATGTTAATATATTTATTTTTAATAAGTACGTTTGTTACTGTGAACAGTGTATAAGTGTATGCTAAAACTTGTTGGATAAATTCAACGTGGTCATCACCCTGCATCAATCATGGTGTTCATTGGGTTCTTACTAGATATATTTCATTAGAACTGAAGACTGGCCCTCGTCCACTCGAGATGGCCTGTTTAAAACGTTACTTGATATCGAGCCTTTCAAGAAATGTTTAGAGAGAGAGTAGTGGCCTAATTCTTCATACAGATTGTGAGTAAATCTAAAATTTTATGGTCAAAGAGACTAAAAGCCTGTATTTGACCGCAAAAAAACTAAGGGCACCCTTCGGAAAAAATTGTTAATAACCCTAGTTTTGACTGTTATCCAGATGTTTAAAGGAGATAAAGATCGTAGCAAGTAGGTGTCAAAGTTAGAAATTTAGGTCCAACAGTTAAGTATGTTGCAATCAGATGAAAATTATGGTGATACAAAAACCTTGACTTTAAAATGAATTCTGAGTAAAGAAGTTCCATTAAATCTTAAAAATAAAAAGGATAAATTCTAAAAATGTACTTTTCATTGCTTGTACCTTCGTTTTAACATTAAAATTCGAAACATGAAGTATGCAAGCATTCACAAAAACAGATCATTTCGATGATTACGGTGGAAATAAATTCATATAAAAACGTGATTGATTACGTTCATTAGAGTTGCGAGTTACCAAATATTCCTTAATTTTTTTGTGAGACCGAGCTTGAAAATATTGCTCGTGTGTGTGTTTGATAATTAAGTGTTAGCAATAACGTAAATAACTTTTTTATGAAGCGTTCGTGGTTTTAATTTTGCGATGTTACTTTAAATAGTGTTTGTACTTGTCCCTATTGAATTGTTGCCCATTAGTAGTATTTAAATCGAGTGCTTCATTAGAATGGTATAATTACCTGTCCCTCCCAACTGTAGTATTTGTTGTAGTAACTGTTGTGTCTTCGAGACCTTCGTCTTTGCCTATGTTCTATACTCTATGTTCTATTTAATGTTGCAGATCTTTTGCTAGTATCTTTCCATCGCATTTTTGGCCTTGGTCTTCTCTTCACGTTCAGATACTTCCTCAGCGTTGTCTTCTTATCGGGGATGATGTATACGACAGCCACGAACATACACGTTGCGTATTTTATCAAGTCTCGGTCTGCTCACTGCACCTCAATCAAAGCATCTTCATTTCAGTCTGTCAGGATTGTATGAAAATGTTGTAACGCAGGTTTCGCTCTCGAAACTGAGTACAGGCCTGATGATGCCGTTATGTACGGGTCCCTTAAGTCTCACAGACATCCTTCGATCACAAGTAAAGCCAGTTATTTCGGGCCACTTTTGCGAACTGGAAACTAACTGCAGTGTGAATACTGCGCCGCTACCTTAGCCAAATACATACGGTACTTTAATATATACTGTTCAGTTGTGTCATCTGATAAAAAGAAGATATCACGATGGTCGAAAGCAAGCAGCTGGACACTTTTAAATATTTTAACTTTTATATGTACATATCTTTATTGACTGAACCAATATCGATGAAATAATAACTATTCAGTATAATATGAATTTGTTTTACACGACCCAAATCTTTAAAAAATAAGCAAAAAACATTAAAAAAAAATAACTCGAGCGAATCAAATAAGTTTTTCAGTAGTGCACTTCTGCGCAAGGCTCTACTTATTCACATGTACACATTCAATGCTATATCTATGCATTAGCACGACCCATATGATGTGCTTTTCCTGGTTCTTCTTCGTAGTATGCTTGTTCGAGTTGCGGTGACCATGCCGTAAGTAAAATCAGCGTAATCCCGATGTTAAAACCCATCCGACGTCAATTCTTGTTAATAATCATAATACTTTTAATATTCAGGGTTATCCGACGCATTCTATTCATTTTTGATATTACCCAGCTTAAAAGATGTTCAAGATTTACATTACAAATATTTAGTTGTTTTATAAGTCTTAGATACAACTTGCAAATAACGTATACAGTATATATATATATATATATATGTGTGTGTATATATATATATGTATATATATACAGAAATAGAATACATAATACACACCTCTTTTATATTTATATAATTCAACACTCAATACGCAACAATTATCATGCATAAACGCCTCTTTATTCTATTCAAATTAAGAAAAAACAACAAAGACAGTTTTACAACAGTGCCGCGCGGACATCTGAGCCAACAAGAAATTACTTACAAGTGTAAACGACCGCATTCTCAACGCTCCGGTTTCGAGTATTCCTCGAATTCATTGTAATCTTGCATCGCTTGGAGATTTGATGATACACTAAATGTGCCTTCAGAACCTGTTTTATGCCTATTTAAGCATGATTGTATGAGCGAATTACGGAGGTTTAAAAAAGCGCTTAAAGGTGTAAAACGCTAGAAGGCTTAAACTTCAGCGATGTCGCTCATTAAAAAAGCTGTAGTATTCTTTTTAAATAGGGCTATAGGAGAGAGTTTGACAATAGATATCTATATAAATAAAAAGTATAATATAAAAAAAATGTTATCAGTATATGGATTGTGTTAGCCTAACGAAGCATGACTTGCTATGAAGAACCCATTATCATAGCTGTATAAAACACGGACACCGGTATTTTATTTTTAAATACTCAAAGCTAGTGCTTACCAACAATAGCATCTGATATGGCGTTTCAATCTATGTATAAGTCAAAAATGTAGCTATTTTTTTTTATTTTTTTGGGTTAATTGCCGCTGTTGTTTCACCGGGTTGAGAGGTGACCGAGAGCTTATGGCGCTCAGCCGAGACGTTTATTAGTGGGTAACTAGCACATGAGCTCCCGAGATAGAGCCTCGGTGTCATCGTCGTTGCGCGAGAGCGACTTACTCAAATGTGCCCGAGAGAGCCGAACCTCGGTCAGTTGCTGACTACGGATTATCTAATTTAATATATTCTATCTAAATAGATAATAGATCTACCTATTAACAATTGATATAGGTTGATTATTGATTTTTTTGATCTTTGCGTTAATTACTATGCAAGGAGCGACGCAGATTTTTTAAGGAACTAAGAGTAAAAAGCAAGCATACAGTACATAGTGACGTCACATAAACACCTATATCCATATCAATAAAAAATCAAGATATCTGGCATATGCGTTGTCAATCCTGTAGCGTAAGTTAGTAGTAACGATAGTGAATCTCAAGTTATTTATGTACAGCGTACAAAATGTAGGAACGTTATGCTGCTATTTCATAGCGGTGTTTCGTGCGGACAGGATCCTTCCCTGGTTGAGCAGACCATTTATGCTAAAGTTAGAAATTACCTGCATCGTGGCACTACCACTGTAAAATGTTAAACTGCTTTAACTTAGCTGATATATTAATATTAAGTTAAGGAATGTTTTTAAAATTGACTCAATCAACATGGTTGAACACTGAAAAGTTGTAATTTCATGTCGGAGACGAATTTTCGACGGTACAAACTTATTCATCTTATTTTATAGGTTGGTTAAATATATATAAAAAAAGAGTTAAATCAATGTAGTGTTGGTGCCATAAACATATTATATATTTTTATTGTATACATGAATATTATTAACTATTGAATTTACATTGTTCATAATATTTTTAGTCTTAACGAAACCGAGATGAAATTTAATTGAATGTTAATCCTTTATTTACACTTAATATAAAGTAAACTTAATTCACCAACGTTACACATTCTGAAGCGATGTTTCTTTAAGAACGTTAGGGATCTAGCCTAGTTTTTAGTATTAAATTTACAAAAAGTGAAACAAATAGAATACAATGCTTATTGACCTGGCTGCGGGTATGTTGCTCATGCAAGTAAATAATAAATCGATGTTATATAATAAAAAAGAGTGACATTGCCTATTTAAATATCTTTTTTCAATTATGTTTTATATCTTTTCGATTTCGATTAAGTAGATTTTACATACAAGACGTAAAAAGCTTCGCCTCTCGAGTGCCCACGACACCTCAATTTTTATTGGTTCTACATTGTTTTTGACTAAGTTCATTTAGGGAATTATGAAGAAGGAAATCAGTTTCTGATAGAGGAGTAAATTCGCAGCAGAGGGAAAAATTTAAGATAGAATGAATTCTCTTTAAATGAAAAATGCACCTTTAGGATTTGTGTTTTTGTATCTGATAATATGAACATCATTATTGCAAGTTAGTCATGGACTTTATTTAAAAAAAATCAAGGCGTTTCACAAGCGTATTTATGAAACCGACAGTTTACAAAGGAAAAATGCATCAACGTTTACGATTATAACGAACCAGTCTGCGGGATGCCATTTTTTAAAGTTAATTTCGAACGAATACAACAACCCGCACGTCTGCAAAATTACTAATGAACTTCGGGTTTTTTTTATTTCTCGCTTGACAAATAATATTGCTATAATTATTATTATATCGATCGATACAGGTTTTAAAGTAAATCTAATAAAAAAATTAGTTAAAATCTTTCTTTTATTATTTTGGGTAAAAATAAAATAAACATTTGTTTAACTTATGGACAATTTCAAATATATTCCTATTTTAAGTAATATTTTTTTTTGTCATTTATTGTTATGTACTTTTGTGTTTAGTTGGAAGTTTACGGGAAAACGATGTCTACTTGAATTTATGAGGCTTTGAATTGTGTCCGGGCAATTGGTGAGCATAATAAATTAAGCGTGTTCACGAACATTTATGTTGTAACAGTTATTGTTTTTACATTATAATATATTCTACAACCTGACGATACGATTTAATTTTATACTATTAAATTTTTAATATACCTTCTAATTAAATAATTCTCAGATATTTGATTTATACATATCACTATTACCCTACCTATTTTTCTATTTTATTTTTATTTACGTAATGTTGTTAACTTTCGTATGCCAGAACAAGGCAGCGTCTACGGGGTTATATTTTATTAAGATTAGGATATATGAAAGCCTAGGTACCTAAACTGGGTGCTGCTGTACTTAGGATGCCGCGAGCGCATGTCAGAGGTTCTAATCAGTCTGCTAAAACTGTTTATTTTGATTTAAAGCTAAAATTAACTAAACTTCTCATAGACAAAGAAAATAATGAAAAATTCATCCAAATAACTTCATTCATCGCATTAAAAACAACTGAGTATTAAATTTGCACAGTTTTTCTTCTTTTCTTCAAACCGCTTTGGAGCTACCTGTGCCGCGAAATATTTTTTCAACTGACAAAGGTACCGCGGCGAAAAAATTGTATTAGATGAGATAGAGAGATAGAGAACCAATGTACCGTAAGGATTGGTGCAGAAAAGATGCATACATTGGCCGTCGCCGTAGTAGGTAATAAGATTGATGGAGGATTCATATGCATTGTCGGAAACTCGAGATATACACACAAAAGATCTAGAACTCGAAAACCGGGAATTTGTTATTCAAAAATATGGTTTCTCAAACGCGAATCGGACCATAAAAGTAATATATTTATAATTTAATAGAATATTTTTTTGAAAGATTGATAAGATACGCAATTCACCCGCTTTCCGAAGTGGTGGTATAGATAGCCAATTATAATAATAGAGATATTAATGTAGATAATTCTTAGTCAGAAGCAACTGACCTAGCCGAGGTTCGGCCCTCTCGGGCACCCTCGAGTTAGACGCTCTCGCAAAATAGTGTAACGGTCCAAGCCGAGGCTCCCTCTTGGGAGCCTTTGTGCTGGTTACCCACTAATAGAGGTCTCGACTGAGCAATAAGCGCTCGGTCACCTCTCAACAAGGTGAAACTGTAAAAGCCCTCGGGTTATCAGCGGCCATCAGTCCAAAAAAAAATACTGTGCACCATCATTATGGAGCTTGGCGTAAATGTCGACTTATCGTCCATAACATTGTCACACATCAGGCACAAACTAACTTGTTTATAGTTGCGTAGGAATTAGAAAAATGTAAACTTATACTTCTTGGTAGAGCATTTCGGTAGAGCTACATTGCAGTTTGTTTCTAGCTGTAGAATGAATTGGTCAGCTCGAACGGGGTAAGACCACGCCCTCACAGAATACCAGCGTAAAATAGTAGCATAATGCTCCTGTGTTTCGTCTAATGAATTGCTTTCATCAGGTGAACTGTGTGCTCGTTTGTTACTTATAATGTAATAAAAAAAAATCCTGAATTCGAATATCTATACCCGTTTTAATTATAAGATATTGATTAATCTCTATATACTATGTACTACTCTTGTAATATTTGACGTTACGAAATAACTGACATATTTTTGGAGCAATGAAAAATATTATGTACTTTTATACGCTGAAATTTATTACTTTGTGTTGTATTGTGTGGTATTGCTATGTTTTTGTAAACAGGCTGTAGCACAAATATGACGCATATACCGAGTAGTATCATGAACTCGCAGGTTAACAATATATCAAAGATATTAAGCATGTACATTAAAGTCAATAGTCTAATGTTTTAAGCTACTGTCTACGAAACTTAGAATTGTCTTCGACTTGTCGTGAACCATCTCCTAGCACAAGCATTTTCAGCTTAGCTGGAGTGGTTACCCGGAATATTAGTAAAAAAAAAAAAAACAAAAAAAATAAGACCAGCGTAACAATACCCCTGCTCTGACCGGAGAGTTGAAGAAACTGTAGACTTAGATTGTTCATGTTAGTTATCAAGGGCGATAATGCATCTGCATTATAATTACTTACCCAGGACTGCGTCTACGTCTGCGTTCTCGTGTCATATTTCGTGAAAAGTATAAATGTTGAAATATGAATAATAAGAAAATAGTTACATTATTGAGTAAACTTAAATGTTGATCATTGCTCAATCACTCAATCACTGGATTAAATCTTAATGTTTATATGTTTTCATAAAGACGAGAAGATATTCTTATATATTTTATATATATTATATCTTACCAATATATTTATCTTATTTGCTATATTCACACGAGGAAACCTTGATTATACAAATATGACATTGCACTTAAAATGCTTCGGCTTATAGAGACTGCGTAATATAATATCATTAGTATAAGGTTATACAACAGGTTTTCTAGATCTTAGCTAATACAAAACATGGAGTCTTAACAATAAGGTATTTTGGTCTATGTTAACTTGTATAGCATTCCTAATTTCTTGCTACAAAATAAGACATGTTTACAGTATAAAACAAACTTAACTTCTTAAATAAACACAAGACAAATAATATACTTACTTAAAAGGATGCCCCATATTTATACAAACATATACATTTAGAAATGATTTTTTTTTATTTCATATATTTTTCCATTTTCGCATGAAGATTCTTGTAATTATGAAAATTTATATTAAATCCGTAGGTTAAAGCACTGGTGACGAATCTTAGGATCGATTCCCAGCCGAGGAACAATATTTGTGCATCATTAATTGTCTGATATTTATATTTATATTGATTTTCTGGTCTGGGTGTATACTACGTACGTCCTGTGTCGCTGACACTACATTTGAACCTTTCTCCGATCTTATTGCATATTGGAACAGGGAAGATAACGACGAAAGAGTGCTTCTTCTCCAGAAGATATAACCGTGCTCAAAATCAACCAGGAGGTATACGACGACATAGGCATTAGTTTATTATGATTAAATAGAGTCAGTCGCAGTAAGTTTTATAAAGCATCCTTTGACTATATCAATACACGAACAATGCACTTTTCTTATACGGCACACAATAAGTTACGACACGATGTAGTGACCGATTAGATGTGAAAAACCGCGGGAGAGGCCTGAGATTGTTAATACGTGGGAACACTGTGTGGTAATGTGTGGAAATCTTAAGCAAATAGTCGCCAATTACGATTGACTTGCTTTGGTTGGTGCAAATTTTATAGTAGTAGAGCTACGTTGTAGTTTGTTTCTAGCTGCAAAGTGAACGGGTTAGCTCGACTGGGTAAGGACCACGAATTTTTTTGCAGAATAGAAGCGTGGAATAGCAGCATAATGCTGCTGTGTTTCGTCTGGTGCGTGCAGGGATCCGGAGACCATTATTACTGGTGAAGAGGCATTCCATCTTAGTCCTTAAGGATGATAACGCATCTGCATTATGATTCCTTGTCAAGGCTGAATATAGATGTCATGGGCCACAGGAATCACTTATTCACGTGAACTATATGCTTGTTTGTTACTCTCAAAGTTATAAAAAAACACGAAATAAGCGCATTAAGTTGAGATTTTAATTGTGGTAGTTAGAAAGAAGATAGACTTTTCTATGAAATAGTTTGTTGTCATTTTGTTTCATTATTATCAAATCACTAGACCACTGCTGAATATGGGCGTCCCGACAGATAGCCACAGAACACGATCCTCAGCTAGCTGTCATGAAGTGGGCGGTCATTCTTCACTGCGATTGTTATTACGACGTTACCAAGCAACTTACCTGATGGTAAGTGATTATCGCCGCCCATGAACATCCGCAACACCAGAGGAGTCACAGATGAGCTTCCGGCCTTTAAGAACGATGTACGCTCTGTTCTTGAAGGTTCCTAAGTCGTATCGGTTCGGAAATACCGCTGGCGCCAGCTGATTCCACAGAGTAGTTGTGCGTGGCAGGGAAATTCGCTTAAAGCGCATAGTGGTGGATTGCCAACCATCGAGATGATAAGGATGAATATTTGACCTGCGTCGTGATGTTGTGATGTTTATAATCTGCGCCTAGAATTCATCTAAACAACTCCTCAGAATACTAAATACGGTACCTTAAAATAACCACAGTTAGCATAGGAGATTTAGAAAAGTTTTTAAATAAGGAACATTGGAAAATATGTTTAACACTGATATACATAGGTGCCTTTACAATACCAACTTACCCTAGAAGGATCCCAATCTTTGACTTTACTTTTGTAGAATGCGTCTTGCGGAGAAGTTAAGTTCTATTGAGATTAAAAGTGATTATCGGGACTACATAATCGTTCCGTACCATCGTAGTGACGTTTTAAGTCTAAATCATTTCAATTGCATATGAGTTCTAGAAGTAACAATAATTAGATCTGATTCAGTCAGACAAATTGATGCATAAAACATTGGAACCCAGAGCTGCGTATTTATATTTAAGTATTTAATTTTGAGTTGAATTAATAAATTTAATTTGGTTGTGGCAAAATATTTTTAAAACTTTTTTTATTACCTTTAATTTTATCATTTAAGTTATTGAATAAATGTTTTGTTCTTTTATATTTTAGTAATTTAAAGTAAAAGTTAACGGTCCTGGGAGCAATGTTATAATATGCTCACATCGATTGGAATATAACCTCAAACATAATACTAAAAACAGTATAACGCGTATGTCAATCATTTTAACATAACCAATATAAAAACAATCGCCTACTTTCTCGCCTCTATGGGAAGATGAAGTTGTGAAGAAATCGGCCCAGTTCTGTGTCAATCATGATTTCACGTCGAGGAATTATATGTAAACTGGGTTTGTAATGCTCTGTTCACAATTCACATCACGTCGTATTTTTAGGTGATTCAGCGAAAATATATACTATATGTTTGAAACGCGGATTTTTTCGTCCCGTTAAGACGATAGTTTACAGTTTCATGCTCACGAGAATTAAGGTGCTTAATTTTTAGAAAATATTTAAAGTCGTCTTAAAATATAACTTTGTCTCCTACACTTTACTGAAGTTATTAGTTACACATAAAAATATACATAAAAGATACATAAAAGATTTAAGATGCACATGTATTGAATGATCGCCCTTAAAAACTGGGATGGGGACCTCTTTACCTGTAGTTGTTTTGCTGGGGTCTCTACACTCACCATTCAAAACACAACATCCTTTTTCTTTTTTTCTTTTTTCGGGCTGATGGCCGCTGTTAGCCCCAGGGCTTTTACAGTTTCACCGGGTTGAGAGGTGACCGAGCGCTTATGGCTCTCAGTCGAGACCTCTGCAACATCCTTATGCTGCTCTTTCACGCTGACATTCTGTAAGGGCATGGTTCTCCCCACTATGTAGGTACAGAGTGGCTTTATTAGGGTACAAAGAGAGCATAAGATCGCAAAAGCTATCGAACATCGGGCACAAATGTTCTCAAGTGAGTTGTTTTAATAAAGAAACCAAAAGAGTAACGCCATGGTACTGAATAAGTTATTTTATTTATTTGAAAACTCAGTGCTGTATCCACGTCAAATAGGAAGCCACCTTTGTATTATTACCGATGCTTTTGATTTAGAATTCCTAATTTCATTTTTTTATGGATTATATCCATACGTATCATTAGACGCATTCGACGACCGTGTGGTGTAGTGGTTTGTACTTGACTGGTGTATCGCAGGTCCTAGTTTCTATTCCCAGTCGAGGTATTTCGAGAGTCGAGATATTTGTACATCACTAATTGTAGGTTTTCAGGTCTGGGTATACTGATGCATGTTCCGTGTCTCTGACTGCATCAGGAAAGGGGCGAGGAGTGAGGTTGTACGAATGCTTGCTATATTTTATAAATGTATTCCACGTAGTTGATATCGTCTCATAATAAACATAAGATATCGTCCTGGTTACAATCGGAAAGAGCACAACATTATCAATGAATGTTATAATGCTTAGAAGGTTATTGAAGGTTTCACGATTCGGAAGGCTTATGTAGTCACGACGTAATGCAATCGTTAACCTTGCAAAGGTTTTACAAGTATATAGCGTGTTTGTTGCAGAACTTATCCGGCTACCGACTTTGTTTGTTTATAGTAATGAAGAGAAACCATGTAATGTAAAGCTTGAAAAATTGAATTACATTTTTTTAGTATTTTTTTTTAACGTTTTTTATTATTAACGTGTAATGTGTAATAGTTACAAGTCTATACATCCTAATATTAAATATTTATGCTATGACATTAAAAGTTCAGAATGAAAAGCTTAAATGAAAATTATCGTAATTTTGTTTTAACGTTGGGAGATGATAGGGCCACTCTACAAATCGATCGAATCGACACGACTGGATAATGATAACGCCTTTACAGAATAACAATAAAGTTGAACATTTTAATTCCGTGTTTCATATTTTTAGTAAAAGAAACAAAATTATTTAAGATACGGAAGATATATGCCTGGGTAACGAGGCAATTTATCTTCGCCCTCAAAGGTGACAAAGTAACTGCATTTTAATTGACAGTTTGGTCTATAGGAATGAATCATCAAACCGGCATTTGGGATGCCTCATAGTAAGTGATCACCGCTCCACATTTTTCGATCGAATAAACATTTGTGTTGAAAAATACGTTAGTAAAATAATCTTGTTTACGTAAACCTTAATTTATACAAATATTTTCTTAATGCCCTAATAAAAGAATGGTTACTGTTTACTATATTAATATAAACATCTATTATGAAGGGATTTGTCTTATGCGAGATTTTTCATAAATAAACATTATTCAAATCCATTCATACCTATTAGATTGAAACGTTGTTATCAATAACATCAACCATAAATACGAGCACAAAAAATCAGTTTATCTATGGTTGAAAGAAACTGGACACTTCAAATACCGCTGGGGCATTCCGTCTTAGTCCACAGAGGTGACAACTTATCCATATCTAGATTCTTAATGGAACCACCACCATTTTATGGTCCATAGGAATCTTAAATTACGTCAAATTTTTAGGATGGCAAAAGACCACACTCTTTTGCCATCCTAATCACGTGAAAAATACTTATCTATATGCCTCATATATTACAACTTAGATATGATGTGACACAAGTATTAATTGGAATATAAATATTTCGTGATTAATAAAAATAAGTTCCAGTTCGCGTTTTAGTTTTTTATTATTCCATTATTATCTATTGACTTTAGTTCTAAAAGTTGAATTAATTAGATCTTTAAGTTTCATTGTGTTATATAAAAGTGCCGACCAGATATAGTGGTATACGTAAATAACTTTGCGCAGGTGGACGCAGGTAAGAAATTAAAAAAAATATATTTATGTAATTCAATAATTTACTCAATCTATTATTTCCTAAACTATTAAATAACTATATGATTATATATATATATATATCTATATATATATATATATATATATATATATATATATATATATATATAAATATATATATGGTTTTTTCATAGTTCTAAAGAGTGAAGTTGAACTTCTAAGTATTCAATTACTTAACCTAAACTCGACAAGTCGGTCAATGTCAATTTGAGTTTTAGCCAGTATATTCCGAGCATGTATTATTTATATGTAATAGCTATTTCAAAGTTTAGCTAACAAAGGTCGATTATAATATTCCCCACAGACCACGGTTTTATTATTTCCCGCATACAAGTGAAGCTTAATCTACTTATGGCAACTTTTTGTGTTTAAAGAAAGTTGCGGCTTTGTAACGGCTTCTCGTATCATACACGTTTAATCGATGAACTAAATTTTCTTGTAGAGGTCACCTTCGACGTCAAATTATAATAAATATAATGAAAATATGTATAATTTATTATAATTAATCATATCATGAAAAATTATATTTTCTAGTATAGCCTAGTTTTTTTTTTCATTACTTTGAGAGTACCAAACGAGCACACAGTTCACCTGATGGTAAATGTTTCCAGTGGCCCATGACATCTACATTCATCCGTGACAAGGGATCATAATGCAGATGCGTTGTCACTCTTGAGGACTGAGATGTTATATCTCGTCACTACAATAATAAAGGTCTCCGAATCCCTACACTCACAGGACGAAATACAGCAGCATTATGCTGGTATTTCACGATGGTGTTCTGTGAGGACGTTGTACAACCCCGGTCGAGCCGACCCATTCATTCTGCAGCTAGAGACCAACTGCAGTGTATCTCTACCACTATAAGTGTATTGTCCCCTTATAACAGTGTAATGTACACAGGAAAACTTATGGGACCCGTCATAGAATATCTGTTCAAGAATGGTAGTAGGTCATACATATTTAAACTCCATTGTTAGTGTACCATTGAAGGTCAAACAAAGGTAGTGAAACGTAATGTGTTTAACGCCTCTACCTGCACTTTCTTTCGCCTTAATAACTTTACTACTCTTTGTGGAACAAATAATATATTAAAGTATAAAGGATTTCTTACACTAGATACCCAAGATGGCTTTCTTCTCACAATTTCACAGCGAGATTTCTCTTTCATCTACTTAAAAGCGGTCCGACAACTTGTCAGTGTTGTCGGTAATATGATAGGTTCTTTTTGCCTGTACATTTTCCGTCATTTATTTAAGCTTTTTATTACAGAATACATGGTATTTGGTAGTATTCATTAACCTTTAAAATGAGGCTAGATTATTGTCGGCTTATTGTTTCAAATGAAATTTTTTGGAGGTAATTCAAGATATCGCTGTGAATTTGCTAATGGACGGTTTTTACACGCACTATTCAGAAAGCTGTAATAATAATGATCGTTGTGATAATGGATCTCAACGTATTGTCTGAGTCTTCATCTGTGCTTGATTAAAGGTTTATCTTGACATAAAGGTTTATACTACACCGATGGAAGCGACCCATTTTGTAGCGGACAAATTGAAGTAGCTCGTACACTCCATTCAAGTCGTTAATCGGTTCATCGGGTATACTAAAGGTACTTTCAAACGGCGACTTAGTACCGCCAGGTCGAGATCAACTACGGGACACGAAGACCATTTTATTGCGAATACTTCTTTGCGTAAACGCGGCCTTAATGCTGTTCAGCTTCAGCAGGAATAATGTAGGAGTAGAGACAATGAGATGAGAACGAAATTTAAACATGAAGCTGCAACTTGTCCAAAATCAACTGTCGTTTATCTATCGCAGATCACGTCTGGAGCTATATGTATGAGAACACGTAATTGGACGCTTGACAATTGGAGATCGGTTTTGTTTTCCAATGAAACGAGGATATGACTTTTTAGGAAACAGGTAAAGAGGGTGTACAGACGTCTTGGAGAGTAATATGTTTAGTGCTGCATCCGCGAAACTGTGAGTTTTGAAAGTGGTTCTTGTATAAGGCATTTCATACGATACTAAAACGGAAGTTGTCTTCATCGTCCCTGCTAACAATGGAAGGCAGAAAATCCTTATTTTCAAGGATAATAAAGAAAGTACCGAATAACATCTATTCAAAAGTAATAATAAGTCAAAAAACAATAATAATTCACATAGAACACAAAAAACGTGTATTTTCTCTCAAGTACGACTATGCATAAATTGCTAATTAAATTACAACGTAAGGGTGTACGAAAAGCATACATTTTTTCGTTAAAAAGGAGTCTAGTACTGCTATAAACAAATACACTACTATGCATAACATTTACGATGTTTTAGATTAGTTAGTATCTTAAAGATGCCGACTTAAAAAATATACAATAAATTATTCGTTTTAATTTCACGGTACGCTAGCAAACCCCTATATCGGCACCATTGAACTTGTTAAGTGCAATTTTAGTGCGAAATTACCACGTGTTCGACGGTGAAGGAAAACATTATGAGAAATATTAAAACAAATTTATTGAAGACATGTGAAGTTCGCAATTCGCAATACGAAAAATGAAGACGCAAATCCAATCGTAAGAAATCGAAAAGTAGAGCCACGTGTTAGGCTATGCTCTCTCTCTCTAATGAGAGAGAAGAGGCTGTGTTCCTTTCCTTTGCTTTTTACTTTAAAGGTGTATCTCTACGATATATATAATAGGTCTTTACTACCCATGTAATCGATGCATCTTTGCCAACGCAGTGGTTGTTTATTGATGCCCTTCTTGTCGGTGGGTGCAAGGTCTGGTGAGTAAGGTGGATGAGGAAGAGCTTTCAACCCCAACTCTGGCAGCTTGGAGTCTGTCTGTTGTACTGTGTGGGGTCGCCCGTTCCCGTGTAGGACAGCGAGGACGACCAATTAACCAAAGCTGCTTGCAGATGTGCGAGCTTTTCCATCATTGTCTACAGTTCTTGACATTAGACATCTGCAGTAATGCTCATGCCGTGTGGTAAAAAAACTGTGATGAATCACACCGACACTAGACCACCAAACAGTGACCATGAACCTTCTAAAGGTAATTTTTCGTTTAGAGCATAACTAACCAACTTCCTGAGCGCTTTCGATTGTCGAACAGAATCCACATTTCGTCGCACGTAACAATTCGGTTCAAAATTCTTTCATTTCTGTGCCTGTTGAGCAGTGCGAGGCAGGTCTCAACGCGTACGTTGCGCTGGCGATCGTTAAGTTGTTGGGGCAACCGTCTATCAAGCTTTTTTACCATGCCAACTTGTCGCAAATGGACCAATTTGGACAAATTGAACAATATTGTTTTGATGTTAACATCAAAAGCTGCTGCTAGCTCGGCTGTAGATTGAGTATCACCAGCTTCCAAAATCGCCTTTAATTCATCATTGTTGACCAAAGTGTCCGGACGACCACGAGGTTCATTTTTCAAATCAAAATATGCAGAACGGAACTCGGAAACCAATAACGGGCTGTGCATTCGTTTGTAAAGTTCTCTCCGTAAACGTTGTTGATGTTACGTGCAATTTGTGCCGCGTTGCGTCCGAAGAAACCGACGCACGCCCTCAACGACTCCGACGATGCGACCACCAGGGTCCAAGCTCTTCATAAACACTACACACGTACATTGCACCCTTATACCGCCCCCGCCGACGGCGAGGGCGTTGCAAACAAGGTTATTCGCGATACCGCCATGCCACTGGCCGGTTCTCTCCAGTCAATACAGATAGAAGCGTCGCTGGAGTTTCTTGCGCCACTTCTCCAGCGCCCACGCATTCCGAAGTGCTGATACAGATAATCAATAATAATAATAGAGATATTAATGTAGATAATTCTCAGTCAGAAGCAACTGACCGAGCCGAGGTTCGGCCCTCTCGGGCACCCTCGAGTCAGATGCTCTCGCGGAACAGGGTAACAGTCCAAGCTGAGGCTCCCTCTCGGGAACCTTTGTGCTGGTTACCCACTAATAGAGATCTCGACTGAGCGGGATAAGCGCTCGGTCACCTCTCAACCCGGCGAAACTGTAAAAGCCCTCGGGCTAACAGCGGCCATCAGCCCGGAAAAAAAAAAGTGCCGCGTTGATGCCACGACGGAACTCATATTCCATAATTACACGAATTTTTAAAGTATCCATTAAGATGAAAAATGTTCAAACGTAATGAAAATACAAAGCTAATCAATAAATAAAAGACTGTCTTTGTAAAAAAAATGTCATGTTTTAAAACAAAATTAATTTTAATTTAGAATTCACAGCCAAAACTTTTTTTTTGGTCTGAAATGGCCAGTACTGAAGAATGGCAATTTCATAGATAAAGACCTAATATATATACGACAAACATGTGTCACTAATCACTTAGATACTAAACATGTAATGACATTAGAAAGTGAACGCTTATTTATATGATTTACTAACAGACTCACAAACAATGACTGTACCTATTGTTGTCTTGACGTTACGTAAGTGAAACTAAGTTTGATGACCTAATAACGCACTGGGTAGGTTTTTATATCAAGGAAGATAAAAAGCTCATAACGGTTTCATAACACGGCATATAAAACATCTTCCTAGTAGATTTTGATCGTTGCACTTAAGCTAGCACAAAGTATTATTAGCTTGAACAAAGTCAACACAGTTTAAACACCATATTAATTCTATTGATGATTGTTTTCAACTCTACATTCTTAAAATTCGATAAATTGTATTGGTAAAGTTATGCCGTAGTTATAAATCAGTAATCAACCGAAGTAGGAAAATCAGCATAATCGTTTTGTGCTATTGTATTTCGTCTCGTGAAAGAAAGAAACCAGAGACTTATCAAGCATGAACGACTCATGTGCAGCAGAAATCACTTATCATAGGATGAGCTGTGCTCGATTGTCACCTTTATATCCTTAAAAAAAATATTTTAAAACTTTTAAATTGTATCCGACATATTATTATTAACTTCAATATCTTTATATTGTCGTAACACCCACTAGTTATAGCACTTATAGCTTCCATTTCGATGTTTTTTATGATACCAAAAAAATTGCTCTATTTTTTTAAAAGAATTCTATTCAATGCTATTAACATTACTAGAATTTATAGCTTCCATTTCGATGTTTTTTATGATACCAAAAAAATTGCTCTATTTTTTTAAAAGAATTCTATTCAATGCTATTAACATTACTAGAATTTCCGGTTAACCATCGCAACTAAGCTTACAATGCTTGTGTTAGGAGATTTTTCATGACAATAGTCGAATGGCGGATCCGAAACTCCGAACTTAAGTTTCGCAGACCATGCTCTAAACCATTAGGCTCGTTGCCAACTTTCAAAACTACTCAATAATTACAATATATATTATTTAAATTTCAAAGATTGTACTATTAACATTACTAACATTTCGATTAACCACTCCAACTAAACTTACACGCTTGTGCTAGGAGATGGTTCACGACAAAAGTCGAATGGCGGGATTCGAACCTACGACTCTAAGTTTCGCAGTATCCTAGACCATAAGGCTATTGACGCTTTATTATATATTCATATATTCAACTATATAATTAAAATTCAACTATATCATTTCATTCCCGCCTCTTTCTTTCGTTACATCCGGAACTGGTGCTGTTATAGCGTAAATAATAATGCTAAATATAATGTTACGTGACGTATCCATGTAACTTACACGTCGTGTACAGTTATATATAAAAAGTGCTAAATATATTACGCGGTGTTCCGCAATTCTGTGTAAGTAGCCTTTGTGTTCAACAGTAATATATCCAATTATAGTACGGTATTCAACGACCTGTAGAACGGCAGGGACAAGATACGGGTTTGAGAATTTTATATACTCACACCAATAAATGTAAAGACAACGCATCACCGGCAAAATAATCGAGGTTTGGGATAAAGCACATAAAACAAAACTGCGTAGTTTAGTTTTTGTGCGTTACAAACGACACAAAATAAATTATTCAAAGTACTATTCCATAATATTTTTATATCAACTTATATATCAAGAAACTAAATTGTTAAATATATTAAAAATATATCAATATAACATTTATATATTAATACGCAAAATACTACAAAATACATTGAACGTTCATTCTATGCCAGAGGTACACATTACTAACAAAGAGGTACTCAAGAGGCTGCGCTGTCTAGACGTGAGCAAAGACGGCCTGACGGTATTCCAGCGATAGTTAAGTTAGATAATCTTGTGCTCCCGAGTTGTCTCCTGTTTTAACACGCCTGTACCGTCTCTCCTTAAAGACCGGAATTTTGCCTAAGTCTTGGAAACTTGCGAATGTGCAACCCGTGCCCAAGAAAGGTAGCCGCGCCGATCCTGTTAATTTCGATTTCGATTACCTCCATTATTTGTAAGATAATGGAGCGTATAGTGAATGCACGCCTTGGGGCATACCTAGAAAATAATGAAATCCTTAGCGACCGACAGTATGGGTTTCGTCGAAACCGGTCAACTGGCGATCTTCTAGTGCACGCCGCTCATCTCTTTGGTGAGGCTCTCGAGAACAACGGTGAAGCACTAGCTGTCTCACTTGATGTTTCGAAGGTCTTTGACAAGGTCTGGCACGATAGCCTTATCAGCAAGCTTCCAGCGTATGGCATTTATCCTGGCTTGATCACCTGGAAAGCTTCTCTTCTTCTTCGGACTTCCTGAAGGAGCGGTCTCTGAGAGTAGTCATAGATGGCTGCTCGTCTGAGATAATGGCGAAAAACGCTGGAGTTCCTCAGGGTCTTTTCTCTCTGCCACTCTGTTTCTGCTGCATATTAATGATCTGCTGAAACCCGGTATCTTTGGGTATGCAGACGACAGCACAGTTGTAGAGAGTTACCAGTTAGGTGCTAATGCCACTAAGGATCAAGTACAGTCCAAAAGAAGAGCCATGGTAAAACGAATGAATCTCACATTACAGGAGGTTTCCAGTTAGGGCGACGCCAACCTTGTGTGATTTAATGCCACCAAAACATAGGCGTATCTTTTTTAAGCCAAAAGAAGTCAGTGCACCTTGGCTCCTACCTTCCAAGATCTATCCGTGGAACTCACTGATCGCCTTCAGTTATTGGGAATCGAATTTCATAGAACCTCAACTATGAACGATTCATCGAGTCCAAGGCGAAGAGAGCTGCAAAAAAACTTGGGATCCCGGTTCAAAGTGCAGCGGTATTTCTCTGCGGGGCAGCTTTTAGCGTTCTATAAAGTCCGGTCGTGTGTAGAATACTGTTGTCACAATTGGGCTGACGCCGCTAAATGCCATTTCGCAGCTTTGGACTCCGTGGAAACTCCGTGGCGGGCTAAGAGGCTAATTGGTGACGCAGCTGAAATCAATCTGCTCAGTCTTGAACACAGGCGTAAGGTGGCAAGACTTTTAATGTTTTACAGATTGCATTTTGGAGAGCGTGCTCAGGAATTACATGATCTAATTCCCCCATCCCTTTACACCATCGGACCTCACGATGCACTGCTGGATTTCATCCTTTTGTTGTGAACATCCCTCAAACCCGAACGAAGCGCTTTGCTTCGTCTCTTATTATTCGTACAGCAAAGGACTGGAATAGTTTGCCCGCGTCTGTCTTTCCCTCCGATTATAATGTGGATAATAATAAGAGTAGAGTGAATAGGCATTTACTGAGTTAGTGCGCCTTACAATCCAGGACTGCATTTCTGCTTAACATCAGGTTGGATCGATTTTTTTGCGATCTACCCTTATCTGTTTTATGGCTTCAACATTTTGTTATAGATAGTTTCTGGGTAATGGGTTAAAATAATGGGTTGTTTTGAACCGGAAGAATCACGCGCTCACAGGATACCTGTCTGAAATATAGGTATGACTCTGCTGTGATTCTCATGGTGAACTGTAGGCATGTAACGAAGCATTCAATCTCATTTCTCAGGGTAAAAAATGTATGGGTACGTCGTACGGAGTTACATCAGAATTTCTGAAAGCGGATGGTTGAAGTTCTCCAAAGGGTGTTTAATTCCCTTATTAACGGAGCAATGACGGACGTGTCGAGCGTATAGTGATAGAGTATAGAATATAGTGTTGCTATTTTTTAAGAAAAGCGATAACGCCCTCTTGAAGATGTATAGATCAAGCTCTCTTCTGAGCCGCGTTTGAGACTTGATGACTTCCCTCTTCCCGAACAAGTAAGGTTGAATATCGGAGATACCGGACTATCTAGCCTGCTCGGCCTGGATAGTAAACAATGCTTCACTTCACAAACGTTGTTCGGTTAACTCTAACATCGTCATTCACCCACATCGCACCGCGCGCACCTCGGTCGCTTATTGGGCGTTGTGCACGATACAGCCGTTACAGCTTGACATGGAATGTATTGTGCGCTGTACTATAAAAATGTTTTATAACATTTTCTTCTTATTTTTATGCAGGTATCTTAACAATTGTGGGTATTACATTGATAACAAAAATAAGATCATATGAATAGATGAATAGAGACAATAAGTCTATCGGCATGCTTGAGAACAATCCTTCAATGTTAATGCGGGTGTTGAATATAACATTAGAAATAATTTTAAAACGAAGAGATAACGTGTAGTAAGCGCAAATTGTGCTCTTGTATGTCCCTGTGAGTTGACTATATAATTATTAAAAAAAATGTATTTTAATGTGTTAAATGTATGTAAATTTAGTTAAAATTCGGGTTTTTTTTTCCAAAGATATCTTCAAAAGAAGTGTTTCATAGAAGTGTTATGGATCTCTAATAAAATGTGTTTGCCACTAGCTGCTCTATCTTCTCTATTTGGAAATTCGTGGTGAGAACGCATGTTGCTCCGTACGTATATATGCAGTATTTTAGATATAAATTAATATTAGTGTATGTTTCGAGACTCATGTCAAAAGATATTACTAATATTATTAAAAATTAATAAAATTTATCCCTTATAACATGTATCGATATTTCAAAGTATTTACCTTCGACACATTTACATTTCTCCATTTATCTAAATCTTTTGACAAATATCAAGGACCAATCGTTTTTGGGCATCTCAGAAATCACAAAGACACTTTAATTTTTCTTTAAATTAGTAAACATCAAAGTCAGGAGAATATGGCGGTTGAGGTAAAATGGAATTACACACAATTAAACACTAAAGTTGTGGCTAAAATTTAACATTCTTGCCACATTATGTTGGAAAAAATACGTGTATAAAAAAAAAAACATTTTTCAAAGTGTTCAAAAAACTATTATGAAAATATTCAGGATTTACGATGTGGTATTACTTGCCAGTGCGTAAGGTGTATCTAATTATATTACCCTCATAATATATATGAGCGTCTGAATAAATATGCCAAATGCTCTTCGACTTCCCGGTACGATACTATGTATATTTATTTTAACTTTTTGCATGTGTATTCTTCTGGGCCTTTTTTTTACCCAATCTAAGAAGCTACTTATAGCAAGAAGTTTTTGAAGACCTGTAACGTTTTGTATTATAGATGGCGAAGCGGTGATGGCGAGGAGCGTTCGCGCTGTGGCGCTGCTGTGCGCCGTTGTCGCAGCGGTGTTGAACAACGCTGCCACTTACACCGTGGACTGCAATCACGAATATACTGACTGCGACACAGAACTCAGTAAGCCCTACAGACCAGGTGAACGATCGAATCACGTTTCTCGAAACTAACCTTATTTGTATGTGACTAAGGTTTGATTTTATTTACACTTTTGTCAAACCTAATATTAAATATAAATAGTATAAACATTTCGTACTAAAATATAATAAGATTATAAAGCCTTATAAGTTGAGTCTGTACAAGATTAGCTGTCTAATAGTTTCGTGAAACCGTTTCGATGGTTCTAATTTGTATTAATAGACTTTAGGACATTTTATACCCACTAATCTTGTTTATTTGTTGCCTATTTGAGTGATCACCTGTACTAATAGATAATTCGACATTTTTACTAATTTAATAATTATAGTTTTAATCTTTTATCAATTTAATAAGCTGTTGCCTTCGTGTGTGTTTCTAATTATCATTTCATGGTTTTTATACTCTACCGACGAACGAATGTACGTTTTTATACTCTAACGAATAAGAAATGGATTGAAACGGAAGGATATATTCATGGTATCCTCTTAATATCTATTTTTTCATCTTTTATAAGGTAAAAGATTGCTTCCTCATTCAGTTGTTATTTGTTCTATCAAATATGATTATTCCGAAAAAATATTTTCTTTACATTCATTTATTAACATTTTTAGACGTGTTATTTAGAGCTGCATTTTCTTTTTTAATTTTTGAAGTAACTTTTAACAAAAACTACGAAAAGCATAAGTTTTGTTCAAGAGTATTCATTCTAGCCCTGGAAACCTTAATGTAAAGTGTGATTCAATCGGCACGGATGAAGAAGTCCATTATCTGATAGCGGATACACTAATGGTGAAATAAAGCACGTGCACTAAACTGGTCAAATTTATCCTACCGCGTTAACATAGTATAATGGAAAGATTACGTACAGACACGACCTATAGTCGTTCTCACTTCTGTGGCCACCTTCTGAGATAAAATTTGTAGGAAATAGAGAGAATTTCAAAGTTTTTATAAAATTCTTATAAAAGAAGTTGAATTAATAAAAAACTAATCAGGAGTTGATGATAATGATATTGGTAGTATACTTATGCCGTAGCAAAAAGGTACTCATATATAAATTCTTGCGTACCTACTATAACATACAGGCTATGCTTTGGTCATGTTTCAGGTTTAAAAATAATTAAATAAATAAAGATTAAAAAAAAAATCGTATGTAGACTTCATCCAGAGAAATAAATGTAGTGTATATATATTATATATCCTTTGGACGTATTATTCCACTAAGATCAAAACATCTAAGTAGAACGCGTTAAAGACGAGCCACGTTATGGACTGGTGATGGATGCCTAGCGTCGTCATGGGATTACATGTGAGTCGAGGTCAATAATTGTATTATAATAACATTAAAAATTCATCACTCATGCATCTTCAAAACTTAAGCAAATTACAATACATCTAACTAGAAGTAAGTGCGAAACATAAAACCAATTATGAAAAAAGAAAAATATTTCTTTCACATATATATATATGTATATATATATATATGTATATATATATATATGTATATATATATATATGTATATATATATATAAACTTTACAACTATTGCATCATAGATCGGCTCTGTTATGAGATTGTCATAAATACTCTAAAGGACTGTGCGCTATGTAATAAAATATTTTCAATATTGGCAAGCTGTAAACTGTTTTTCTTGTGAATTATATATCTTTAAACCGATCTTATTGTTAATATAATTTTCATCGGATTAGGTAACACGGCGAGTTAGTGAAATAGTGTGTTCATTTGCTTATTTATATAAAATACATCCTTCCGTAACACATTCTCGCGTCTATTGTCTTAACTGTTTTGATTACAAACAAATGAAGTCCATTGAAACGTTGAATGATCCGAGCAAGCTTGTAGTTCTGCCCACGGACCACGACCCACATTCATATAAAATAGAACGAAATCGGAAAATGAAACGGAAAAACTTGTGAAATATGAAACACTAAATTATCGCATGAATGAGGTGGACTTATCAGTGCTATCCAGTCAGTGGTGATGTAAGTAGATATGGGGTTGCTTGTCACTATTTCTATAAAACAATTAAGGCACATTCTATATAAATGACTGTGTATTCATGAATATATAAAGATACAGATAACGGTACAGATATGGTAGATGTTTCTTTTTAATTATAAGGAGGCCATAAAGGAGCTCACGGTTCATCTGATGATAAGTGATTTCTATAGCCCACCCAAAGCTACAATATTTGTTGTTAGTAATCATAATGTAGATGTTTTGCCACCCCTGAGGATCAAAGTGCAATGGTCTATCCCCAGTAGTAAGATAGTTATTTAACTCAACAAACGCAACACAGTATTGCTAAGGTACAATTTATGGTTGGAATTTTGTTGAAGTGTTTTGTCGTTTGCCAATCGAGTCGACTATAGAACGAATAGTGCTACAGCTATTTTATAGTTGCCACGTATAACTACCATATACCGTGTCTAATATATATAAAATAAGATTTCATGCCTATTCCCCAATCAGGATAGATGGCGATATTAAATGCTGTCCATATATCATCAATAATTTCGAAATTCAGGAAAAATTTCATACAAACATTTGCAAAACCGGAACTACATATATACGAGTACCGTTGGCATATTTAATATGTCATTATTTATGGATTAGTAAAATGCGTTGTATTAGTTTTCTGCTTATTGAGAAAAATTGTGTAGTGGTAGAGCAACACAGCAGTTTGTTTCTAGCTGCAGAAAGAATGGGTCAGCTAGACCGATAGGAAAGGACCGATAGGACCACGCCCTGACAGAATACCAGCGTGAAATAGCAGCATAATGTTGCTGTGTTTCGTCTGGTAAGTGTAGGGATCCGGAGACCTTTATTACTGGTAACGAGGCATTGCATCTCAGTCCTCAAGGGTGACAACGCATCTGCATTATGATTCCTTGTCAAAGATGAATGTAGATGTCATGGGAATTACGTACGTTGCAGCCGGAGGATCGAAAAAAAACTTCTTCATATGATCTTCATATGGTAGGCATATGTAATTTGGGCCGCAGGAATCAATCAAAATAAACAAATCAGGTGTTGAATGAATGTTGAATGCTCGCTTCTTACTATCAATGTGATAAAAGAAACTAATTTAGCTTAGTTTAGTAGTATTAGAAAAATAGCGTTTACTTCTAACGAAATGAGCTTTTTTCAATGTATGAATTTGGTGTTATATTGTGAATGATCACATATCACTGTCGACATTCGACCCCACAGAACTTATTCGAATAAGTAATAATATATCGAATAAGTAGATATATATGTGATATAATATGTATATTAACATATAATATATACATATATATATATATATATATATATATATATATTACTCACAAAATATAAAACGGTATGAGACAGTGATCGGGCGTTCGACTGAGTTGATTTCAGGCACTTACGTCGATGAAATTGGTAAAGTAGATAAAATTTGTCCTTTGTTCGATGTAAACTTCGAACTGCAGGACTATGTCTCTGTATTATACTGCTATTCGTGACAACGTGAAATATGTTGTCTACTTGGCTAACAAATTTAATGAACAATTACAAGATGTTCCCTATATTCAAATGCAGTCAGAAGGATATTACATTATTAGTTCTTATGATATCCCCCTAGACCATATTGACTACGACAATATTTTCTGGTAGCCATGACATGATTTATTTCACTCTTCGAAATCTCTTCATATATGGAATGCGATCAAAGAAAATTTCGGATGCAGAATCAACATCATATAACATAACTAGGGCATCGCATTAAATTACCTTTAATATTCTGGAAATAAAATAACAAACTAGTGATAAGAAAGAAGTATCTAGATAAAGCTCTGCATGCTCGTTTGCTACTTTATAATTGTATAAAAAAAAACGCAACATGTCAATAGAATCGTCATCACAGGCTATCAATAGTCCGCGACTGGACATAGGCTTCCCCCACAGATTTCATGAAGATCCTCACGATACTGAATCACCTGCATCCAACGATTTGCGTAGTTCATCGATTCATGGTCTTACGTGGTTACCGCTAGAAACCTTCCTTCCCACCGATTATGGGTTTTATGGGCATGTGGCTGGCCCATTCCCCGTTGTCCCGTTAGTTCAGTTTGCTGATCTTTTGAGTAATGTCGCTCAACCTCGTTCTATATCTACATTCTACATACAAACGTACATAAATTGCATCTGTTTTGTTTATACATAGACTAAAAGATCAGGGAATATTTTTTTTACCACAATATTACATCCTACACCATTTATTGATTTCTTACCGAAAGAAATTCCCTATAACCGATTGCTGTCAGGTGGACATTATATTCTTTTACACACAAAATTCGAGTGGCATTAACCCTGTAACATGAAAACACTGCAACGTCGGTCGGCCCGTTATTATCACTAATTCAATCTCTCATTTCGAAGATGAATGGTCACATTACCGGAACGCCGGTTGTTTGGGTCATTATTTTTTTATCTCACAATTCCACTGCCGCAACGCATTTTTGGTCGGTGATTTTCTCTTAGTATTATTACAAGGTTGGCGCTTTATTTTATTTTGACAGAGACTTCTTAGGTTCACTTTATATGGATTGGCCATAATTAAAAGAATATAAACTTTTTATATCTGTCATTAAGCGATTTTAGTTAAAATATATTAATTAAGTTTTTAAAGAAATATTTACTGGTGGTTACGGTTTTGTGTAGTAAGTTAGAAGGCACAATATTAAATTTATTGTATATATCTATATATATATATCTACAGCGCTATATCATAGCTTCTACTTACGCATGTATACCATAATTCATGCAGCTTACTTCTAGTCGTAAAAGAAAGAATTTTCACAATTTCAATATCGACGATGTCTAAAATAGTTTTGTTTATTTTCGAACACAAAATAATGTTTATCCGTTATTTTATTATTATCTTAAGTCATAGATACGAAGCTCGCACGGCCTTTACGGTCGTAAAATTACCAACCAGTTTTAAAATGTCTGCATTTCAATATCGTTATAAATGTAAAACTGGTCAATATTATTGATATATATTCAAGTCAATATATACACTACACTTCCTCATTATTCACCACGAATATGGATATTTCAACTGTTCAAATTTAAAAATATTATTTATTTAACAAAATAACTACTTTTCATGTACAATTTTTGTCAAAGTTATTGAATATCGTATAGAAAAACTGCCTGATAAAGAATAAACCCTCGATCAGGCCTGCCTCCACTCTTACACTTACCATTTGCAAGACATCAACCAAATATTCGAACATAAACATAGGTACCGTTTGTCGTTGTATGTAAAGTTAATATAGGTAACATTATTGCAGCCTAAGAAGTAAAAAAAGACCTATTTTACATATATATATTATAACCCGCCAATGTCAGTTTTGCTCATGACATAATCCTATACTCTTTTGCATCCGATATTGAGGGGTATAGCTCAGACAAGAACTTAGCTTAGCAAGCCTTAGGGTTGGACTAAGGATGACAATAGACTAAAATAATGACCAACAGCAGAAAAGCAAAGAATTAATATAGAAAACATAATAATAGATAAACATCAAAATAGCGAAATGTGGGTAAGAAAAGCTATTGAGTCGATCTCACATAACGTAAAACGGCGACGTGGTAGACCATGGCGGATATGGCAGGACGACTTGAATTCTTTATGCAGCGGTTGGCACTAAATTCGAGCTAGTGGAAGACGTATGGGTTTAAGGCTCTAAATATGGCTGAAAATAATATTAACTAACTTCTTTTACTTCTTCTTCATTAACAAGATTTTTCTCGATTGAATGTTCTAGCAATTTTAAAATATAAAGGTGTAAATTGGGTTAAAAATTGCTTAATTATCGTTGATCGTACATCGGAGAAAATCTAAATTTGTGTATTTTAAAATCATTAATATCAATTAATTGTATTAATTTATCAATTGAACGGGAAACTTTGATATTGCGATGCGGGCGTCGCGGTTGCTAATCGATTGTGGGTGGATGCGGCAACAGTGTCATAAATCTATGGTCACAATTTAAATAAAAAATATATAAGAATGTATTTTATGTTTAACTTTAAATTTGTGATATATTTTTATTATTGTATTTAGGGTGATACTGAATATGAACGAGCATATAGTTCACCTAATGGTAAGTGATACCTGCGGTCTACGTTATTGTATTATGTATTATCTATTATTACTACATTCATCCTCAAGAATCATAACAGAGATGCATTTTCACCTCCATAGACTAATGGTGTCTATCATAAGGGTCTCCGTATCCCTCACCAAATGAAACACACCAACCCTATGCCGCTACTTTTCGGTAGTAATCTATGAAGGTGTGGTCTTGCCCGTGGTATCTTTTTAATTTTTTATATTTTATAATCTGATAATATATATATATATATATATTTATATATCTATATATATATATATATTTATATCTATATATATATATATATATATTTATATATCTATATATATATATATATATATATATAAATAGTATGATAGTCACAATAGGCGTATCTATAAAATATGTAAGGGCGGCAGCAAGAGAAAAAATTTCAATTATGACAAAACAGTCAAATAGTTTAGTCGTGACCTCACCGAAGCCTTTTTTTGTGGAATAAGGTTTCACGCATTCCTTATACCGAACAGTTTTTGCCACCATTTTACGTTTAGTTTTTATTTTTATAGAATCATACTAAAGAAAATAGTGATGGGAAATTATAAAAAAAAATATATATATTAGGTTTTACCTATGAAATTGCCGTTTTCAATATTAGCCATTTCAAACAAAAAAAAATGTTTTGATTAGCTGTGAAATCTAAATTGAAATTAATTTGTTTTTAAAACATGACATTCTTTTTACAAAGTCAGTCTTTTGTTTATTGATTAGCTTTGTATTTTCATTACGTTTGAACATTTTTCGTCTTAATGGATACTTAAAAAATTCGTGTAATTATGGAATATGAGTTATGTCCTGGCATCGACACGGTACAAACGGCACGTAACATCAACAACGTTTACGGAGAGAACTTTACAAACGAACGCACAACCCGTTATTAGTTTGCCTGGTTCCGTTCTGGATATTTTGATTTGAAAAATGAACCTCGAGGTTGTCCGGACACTTTGGTCAACAATAATGAATTAAAGGCGATTGTGGATACTCAATTTACAGCCGAGCTAGCAGCAGCTTTTGATGTTAACATCAAAACTATATTGGTCCATTTGCGACAAATTGGCAAGGCAAAAAAGCTTGATAGATGGGTGCCCCACGTACTTAACGATCTCCAGCGCAACGTACGCGTTGAGATCTGCCTCGCGCTGCTCAATAAGCACAGAATTGAAAGAATTTTGAACCGAATTGTTACGTGCGATGAAAAGTGAATTCTGTTGGACAATCGAAAGCGCTCGGCAAGTTGGTTAGATTCTGGTTCAGCACCAAAGCAATGCCCTAAACGAAAAATGACCTCTAGATAGTTGATGGCCACTGTTTGGTGGTCTAGCATGAGCATTACTGCAAATGTGTACTGTGAAGAACTGAAGACAATGAAGAAGAAGCTCCACAAGCACATCTGCAACCAGCTTTGGTTAATAGGTCGTCCCCGCTGCTCCTACACGACAACGCGCGACCCCATACTGCACAACAGACAGTCTCCTAGATGCAAGAGTTGGGGTTGGAAGCTCTCCCTCATCCACCGTACTCATCAGACCTTGCACCCACCGACTATTACTTTTTCCAAAATTAAGACAACTTTTTAAGGGGAAAAAAATTCAATTCCCGAGAGGCAGTACAAAATGCCTTTGAAGAGTTTGTTACCTCCCATCCAGCTGATATTTACAAGAAGGGTATCAATAAACTACCACTGCGTTGAAAAAGTTGCATCGATTACATGGGTGATTACTTTGAATAACAGAAATAAAAAGTTAAAAAAAAGTACTACTAACTTTTCATTTTCATACAAAATGGCAATTTCATAGGTAAAGAGAAAAAGAAAATTAGTATTATACATATCATCAGACATATTTTTTTATAAGAACTACTAATTTATAGGTTTGATAAAAAGAAAAAAAATGAATCTGTGATTCCGTATATTTTTACCGCCTTTACTATGTGAAATAAAAGTACACGCTGATACTAAAAAAGAACTTAACTATTTTTATTATTTATATTTTCATCCATATTATTTATTTTATTTGCAAACGTATTTTAGGTAAATAAAATTAATATAAAGTGCTATCAGATTCTGTTTACTTGTATTTCTGATTATTACATTCTTAAATTTAGTTTGTTATTAATAATAAGCACTTTCTGAGTATTATGAGTATCGATCTATCGTATAGTACTCAACCTTTCGTACAACGTGGTACATCACTAAAATTGCTGTGGTTGTTGGCGATTACTAAGATGTTGGATTTACTACGCGGAGATTTTAATTTAACAAAATGAATGTCTTCACATTATTGTCCAGCTATTCAGTTAACGTTATAAGCGGCATTTATAATTAAGAGAAATTTGTATTAAAAGGTTTTTTACTGCAAATAAAGAACATTAGTTTGTCAGTAAAACTCGTTTTACTTGTTTAAATACATTAAATGTGCTGCAGATGTTCATGGTTGGAGGCGATTACTTAATATCTGGTGATTTTTATTATAATAAAAACGTAGACTATTATTAAGGTCCTTGATTCTCATCACACATATGAAAAAATTAACTGCTGCTATATAGTTTTTTTACTAGAGCTGTTGATTAAATTAAAGAACTAGTCATGCTAATGTCTTATTTATTCTAGACGTCAACATAGGCTATTGTAAAAAAACCAATTATATTATAGTTAATTTTAACGTCACCATTTCAATATCAAGTAACATTCGGTTGCAAACACGAAGTTATCGATACAATGAGTATATTTGCAGGAAGATTGCGTTGTAATGTAACATTGGCTATGTCGTACGAAACTTTCAGTATTGTCCGCCGACCTTGTACCGTTTAGATCTAATCGTGTGTGACTCGATACTAACGTGAAGTGAAAGTTGACGACCATGTTTGGAGATTGATGAGACCCGGGAGCGATTATTTGAGGTTACTAAGGAAGAATTGATTAGCACAACAGATGTATAAATCAGACCAACATTAAGTAATCCTTTTAGTATATTAAAAAATGGGCGTTCGGTTGAAGTTTTAGAACTATTGAATTTGCATATATAAAAAACGCTGTATATAGGATCACTTCTGTTTTTAGTACTAATTTATTCCTTCATTTTTAAGACTAGTAAGCGCTATATGAATTGGTGACATGACATTGCACCCCTACTTTAATTGTAATGAAACTTTCTTTTCATGTAATTAAAAAGTAGTGTTAGTATCGACCGTCCAGAGATTTTTACAACGTAATTTTTTTTATCCCATTTTGATATGATTGATTGATTGATCTCTGTCAAGTATTAACCGCCTAGAGTATTTATTAAAACATGTAAACAAGTCAGTCTTATATTCCAATTTGATACGATAGAGTTTTCAAGAATTTATATATTAGATGTTTATTTTAACCATTCTTCATCTTCACTTTACAAGGCCATCATTCATTAATGTGAGTAATCCACAAGACAAATTAGTTTCGAATTTACACATATGACAGTTTTAAGCACCGTGATTTTGGCCACATGTTTTTATGACATTATATTTATAAATTTTTATTGACAGGATCGGGCCTCCACAATAAGATAATCTCCTCTTTTCTAGTTATTACCAGATGACATCAACTGCGCAGGATATAATATAGTACCGAAAGTAATAGTAAGCATATACGCAAACACTGGGGCACCCACTCGTCATCTCCCTAGTCTGTTGTAATGCATTAATAAGATCGAAACAAGGTTAAGATACAGTGTCAAGGTCACGGAAAATACACACAATACTGGGTGTGTTGTGTGTGGGTGTTCCCTTGACCCGAAAACCACAGATTTTGTAATATATATATACAGTTCCTCGGCTGAATTTAATCCGTCAGAAGCATGTTACCGTGGCCGAGGTTCGGCCCTCTCGGGCACCCTCGAGACAGTTGCTTTCGCGACCAGAGTAAAGGTCCAAGCCGAGGTTCCCTCGGGAACCCTTGTGCTAGTTACCCATTAATAAAGCGCTCGCCCACCTTTCAACCCAGTGAAGTGTAAATGCTCTCGAGCTCTCATGGCCATCGGCCATAAAAAAAGTCGGCTGGGAATCTAATCCAGGACCCGCCACATAGCAACTAGGTACTTTGAACACTACACCACGCGGCCGTCCGCAATATATATATATACATACATAATATTTGACTATGTATTTCTTTATGAACTTCAGATTTAGAGCTTATAAAATAAATAATGGCCTTTAAACTTTTATAACATGCCTGCCCAGAACTTGGAAATAGGAAGTGCAGAAGTTGATTCAACGTGTGAACGGATTTCCTTATAGTGTAGCGGAGCGGATTCTTGTGTCCGTTGAGTGACTTTATCGTAACATTAGCCGATACATCAGTGAATTCAATTACAGTCCATGCGTCAGGTTATCTTGTCTTACGTTTTAACAAATTTAAGACACAGTATTTATTTGATATTTGCTACATTCGTTTTTGTTTTCTTTGGCAGTAGTATTGTTGTGAAAACTTGGTGTTATATTTTCGGTTTCTTAATATCTTTGATGAAATCATTAATAAAATCTGCTTAGTTATTTTCAACATTATCACATACAAACGGAGAAATGTAGCCTGGAGGTTTTATTTTATACTATTATGTCATGGGAAATTCTCTTTTGGATTATGTATAAAATTATTTAAATAATTTTTAAGTGATACTAAACTCGTAAATAAATACTTTATCCCAATATTGTACTATGTACTATATCCGATAGCTTCTACACATATTGTTTAATGCACTTATATTAAAATAAATGACATTACATTTACGTTAGAGCGTATTTCCTTAAATCATACGGTTAATTTGAAGCTGCTATAAATTATTTAAGGCAAATTTAAACGAAACATATTAAGGTTGTAAAGTGTATCCGTCATAAAGCTGTTGACAATTGGGTAATTAAGTTTTATTAGAGGTGTATTTCGTCGGTCCGGACCGGTCAAGTAAGCTTGTGTCCTTTAGCTAACCCACATAGTCGAGAGGCTGAGGTCGTTCGCTTCGTGTTAGATTGAGTATATGTTAGATTTGTTTCATAATTAAAAAAAAAATTGGCTTTGATAAAATTAACAGATACAAATAGTGGTGTTATCAACCTTTTTATTATTGAATAAAGACGTTATTTTTTGCCTGAAGCTTGGTTTTTGTATTTTATGAAAGTAAGGAATATAAACGAACACAATGGTGATTCTTGTGGCTAAATAAATATTCGTCGACGGTGAGTAATAGTGAATATGGTTTAACTTTTTGTTATTATTTGAAATCTTTAGTGATATTTCATTGATCACATACGTGGTATCAGGGTGAGCACCATACATTATTAACTGTCAGTTTTGCTCACTCTTTTGGAAGACTCGTTATTTCGCCGACCAAAAATGCTGATTAAGTGAATTAGCAAATTAACTACTAACCATTCGTATAATAATTATTACCTAAAATTAAGAAGTGTAATTATTGAAAAAATTATGTGACACCTTTCATTTTTTTTAAATAGTAGATGTAAATAATCTTGACATATATTCAAGTTGAATTAACAATAGGACAATGGTGAGACTCAATTTAAAAGCAGATAGCGATTGAGGGTTTACTGTATAACCCACGAGTGTATCCACCTAATCTCTTAGTGGTTTTTAATAGACTTGTTAGGGGTCAGTACAATAAATATATCAAACATTTAAAACGCATTAGGCACAATGATATAAATAACTTAAGACATTTCCGTTGTCTGATCCGCAACAAGGTTTTCCACTTCTAAATAAATCATGAACCGTTTCAAAAATGGAAACTAACTGGCTCTTAATGTTGACTGATACAACTGGTGAATCATAAAGCTGTTATTGGTCAGCAGATGAGCTCACCCATAAAGTAAACGACATCTTTAGTTTGGTTATCCTTACAGTGGTTATATATATATATATATTTATGTAGATGTAAACGATACAACTCTGCAAGGGGTTAAAATAATAATAAATTTGTCATGGGATATAGTGTCCGAAACTTAGTAATTTCAGAGTCATTCAAAATTTAAGAATTTAACTAAAAACTAGCTTTCATGTTAAAATATATCCTACTAGTTAATTATACGGGATAT
The DNA here is from genome assembly GCA_029286865.1 of Teinopalpus imperialis. NCBI lineage: Eukaryota > Metazoa > Arthropoda > Insecta > Lepidoptera > Papilionidae > Teinopalpus > Teinopalpus imperialis. The sequence continues at coordinate 1,550,764 of JAGSMU010000023.1, read as the reverse complement.
TGTTTATTATTTTGATTTTTCTAACGACTAGACACTCATTCAAAACCAAAATAATGAATAACCTGAATTAACTTTCTTTGTTCATTAGCTATTCAAAAAAGTAAAGTTATTATCAATTTATTTAATTAAAGTTTAATCTGATTTACAATCCTGTCAAAAAAGCAGGCCATCCGTTCCTAGGTAATGCTCTACATTAGCTTACCGCACACGTGTGCAGTGTTTGTTTCGTTGACGACACCGCTTTGCAGCGGTAAATTAAGTTAAAGAATTATACAGACAATTGTTTCAGGATCGTAAATGATAAAAAAGTTATGATTTTGATAAGTCTCTCATTAGATAACTATGAAATTATTTGAATTCTTGCTCAATATGTGAACCCTGTCTGTTGCAAACCTGAAGTCTTATTCCTACGTCTGTTTTTGTCAGATTTTGTCGAATTTCTTGTGCTGCCCTCTGAATCCGATCTCTTTGTTTATGATGCTGTGAGATAAATACAGAGCTTGCAATCACTCACAGTTTCTCTTATTCTCATTTATCATGTCCTCACATCGATTTACGTGTGTAACAGTTCTGTTTTAAATAGCCGAGGGCGAGATAAAAATATAAAAAGTTGATTCTGTAAATATAGATTTCAAATATGTACTATCTTTGATTTACACTTACTGTTTTACTTATTTAAACATATTTGAAATGTTTGTTTGGTTTTATTATTTCCTTTCAATATATAATGCTAAATTCTATAGTCTCTAGTATCACTATTATCATGTATTGTAGCTAGGACGCGATTGTACCGATTATATTACTTACTAACTAGACTAAGAATATGTTGACAGAAAAAAAAACAACTTAAGTTTTTCACATCTTATACACTTAGACACAAAATAGTCCTAGAATTTATCTGGGGATTCACCTCATCACACCCTATTAAAACGTATCCCAGTATTCAGCCAAATTCTTCGAAAAATAGACTATCTGAAGAATTTATTAGTTTGGAAGAGATTATTATGGAACGGGAATTGAGAAGATCTCGTTATATAGCACTGGTTATAAAATAGTAAAATAATGGTTATAAAATTATTTTGTTCTGATTATGATAAGAGGTTTTGAGTTGATATTGGTATTTCTCTCAATATGTTGATTGTTTAGTTACAGACGCTGAAAATATGTTATTAACAACAGAGTCATCTTCGCCGAATTCGCACCAAGAAACATCTATAGGTATTTAATAAAGTTTACTTTGGTAGTTTTGTTTATAGGTTTTTGTAGATCTTTTATTTAGTAACGTATTTTGATTCCTTTTGCTTCATTCTCGTATGTAATGAATTTGCGTTAATCATCACTGTTATTTAATAGGTCAGATACTGATTTTGTATTTACTTAACAGTTACGTAGTTGATATTGACGCTTTAATTTCATTCTATTTTAAGTTCTTTATGATAATTATATATTAGTTTCGTAAGTATATAGTTGTTTTTATAAAACCGTTGCACGTTAAAAGTTTTATTTGTACCATTAGAGAGTCACTTAGTCTTATATCGTGTAGTGATTATTTTATTACATCAATTGCCGCCTGTGTATAAATACATTTATAAGCCTTAAAAATACAATGTCTTTTCGTCATAGTTTTTCTCCAGAGGTCAGTATCACGCTATAAGGAGTTGAAATAAGAATGGAATGAAATTCAGTTCAATCAATATAAGTCAACTGAATTGAAGTTAGTGATCCATCTATCTTGGAGCTCTTTCATTTTGGTACTTGTAAGCTGAATGTACTCTCGCGTGTTTCCAAAGCCGAGCTATGTGCTTTTATTATCGAATATAGTTTATTTTATATTGTTGTTAGCTTTCAATGAATTGCATCTTGACTTATAGATACTGATAACGCTAAAGACTACTACTATACTTCTCTCGCCAATTTTACATTAACAAACACTGAAACCACTGTTTTGTATATAGATTATTATAGGTTTTTTATTAGATGGATTAGATTTTTAGATTTTTTTTAAGTCAAGCCAGTAAAGTAAATTTGTACATTATTTCCTGTAGGGTAGAATTTATAAAAGTTTAACAATTTCCTCTTTATTATCTATATTCTTTGTTATATATGTATATTGTTATAGTAATATATATGTTTACATATATTATTTATATATAAATATATATGTATATATATATATATATACATATATATAAATATATATATATATATATATATATATATATATATATATATATATCAAAACAAAAAGTGGTCATATATATATTTAATACATTGACTATTCAGTTACAGACGCTCTAAAGATGTTATTGATTCCAGAGTCATCTTCGAAGATTACACATCAAGTGTCGTCTATAGGTATTAAATAAAGCTTACCTCGTATACCGATATTGTAGAACTTTGTCGTGGTGTATTTTTTAGTTAATTCGCTTCAATTGTTATTTTTTCCTGTTATTTTTTGCTTAGTAGTAGTAACTTTTATTTTTACTTTTAGTTGCAAAATAGTTCCATTAGTAGGAAAGTCGATGTTTGTAGCTGCCTACTTGTTTTATTTCATAGTCTTTAGTGGTTTTTATATTACAATATAGTAACTATAGTAAGTCTATCATAAGTAAGTCCATCATTGGCAGAGAAAGGAATTATAACTTTTATTGGTATTTAACGCGCAATCCTTGTTTTTAGTGTTTATTTTCGATTATAAATTCCTTGCATGTGATATGTAGCTTTATTTTTCTATAAGCAAATACCGTTGAAATAGTTTTAAAAATACTATTGCAGGGCCATTTTCTGCGACACTTGACGTGTTGTATTTTGTAGCACCTATTTATATAAATGTCCACAGAGGCGCTGGTGATTTACAATAAGTTCGTGTCTTAAGTCCCACACTGTTAGGAGTTGGGACTGGGTTACACAAATAGATTTTCGATTAGGGAATGATCAAGTTTTTATAGTATAAAGTGTTATTGTGTTTTGTATGTGAGATGATGAGAATCGATATCGTATTTAAGTTCATTTTGATTATTTTGATTTATTACTTAGAATAGATGTTGATGTTTATTAGCCACTTCGCAAACCCTTAACTTCGTGAACCCTAAGTACCATTAAAAAGTTTACCGATACTGATAAGACGTTAAAGACTAGAGACAGATTTATCCTTCCTTTGATAATTTAAATCAATAAACACCAACAGGTGTATTTATTGAAGACATTTAATCTGTGTCGAAATCTTTGTAATAATAATAACTCTCATTTGGATGGTTTTTAATATATTTATTTAATTTTATTATACATATTGGGTTTTATTTATGTTATTGATCAACTAGTGAAGTGTAAAAATAAACATCCCTATAATAATAATGATTCAGTTTATTGCCACTTAAAATAATGAAAACACAACTTTTTATAACGATGCTCGTAATATTATTAAATTTGCCAAAAGTACTAACACGGCTTTTCCCAACACGTGACTACAATCCCATGTTCCGCTAGTTTCCGGCCAGTCCCGTTTCTCTAAGATTATGTAGGAGTTGAGGGCTCGCCAATCACTATGTATATAATAGAGTAGAATTTTGCAAGGTCACGTGTGTACTAATATAAACAATATATATGCATATATAAATATATATTGATAGTTGATACTTTTGTTCAGTTTATACTGAGTCGGCTCTTTAGTTACAGACACAAGAAAGGTGTTGATAACAATAGATGACTCTATTATCTCTATATATTCATCGATTTCATATCAAAAAACAATTCCAGGTATTATTAGAAAAGAATATGAGAATATGCCGATGAAATTCTTAGTTATTCATATTTAGTTACAGGCACTGACGTTTTGCTAAATAAGATAAAGTTTATCCGGCAGATCTCAAGTAATGAGTCATCTACAGGTATCAAAAGGACTTTTGGTAGATACGAAAGTATGAATCATAAAATTTATTTAAGACATACATTTTTTACTTTTTGAAATAATTTTGAGTAGTTACTACTAGGTCTGTTACTTTGATTACTGTATAATCATGTTTAATTGTCTCTGTATCATGTTTCGTTAATATTGTTCTACTAACTAACTAACTACTAACTCATTCAACCACTAACAACAACTCTGTTATTTAAGTCAGTAAAGATTACTTCGTTACGATTGTCATTTTACGCAATTACAACTTAACTTAAGTCGTAACATCTTCTCTCAAGCGTCTTCTGCATTATCATGCAATTTCTACTGTTATCCAGAAAAATGTTATCTAAAAATCGGTAATACCAGATTTTACTTGGACTTATTGTGACTAACCTGTGACTCTTAGATATCGTAGATTTTGTCACTAAATGTGACAAAACTACGATATCTATAGTTCCATATTTAAATAATGCAACGCTCCAATATCAATCGTTTGGTGAAAGTGATAGTCGTTGTACCTGTAATACGTAACACGATAACCATACTTAGACCTATTTATGTTTGTGTACAGCATTGAAATTGTATTCTTATAATAATTTAATGGAATGGCCATGTATTTACAGAAAATAACGTTACGGTAAAGCCAGTGACAAATAAAGAATCCCATTCAAGGATCCCAAAAGGTATTAGTAAATTTTGTTAGTAGTTTCGTTCTTATGATTCAAAAACCAGACAAGTTATTGTAAATATTTTTAAAATTTTCAATTGTTCTTTTTGTGTATCTTTTAGTCTTTGATAATTTCTTTGACCTTCCTTATACATTATCTGATTTATTAAGACATTAACACCTTACAAGTTGATCTTTGAGTTTATACGTTAGAATGTTACGTCATGAAGCTACGCGTTTACGTGCTAGAGACCTGCAACAAATATAATTTAGCTGAAGTATGAATAGAAACCAGAGACATTATTACTGATGATCATAGTCCTATAGTGTGAAAGCACATCGGATTTATCACCCGCCTATATGGATGTCATCAGGCACAAGAATTATTTACCATAAGGTGAAGCATATCCTCCTTTTCTCTTAATATCTTCCAGGGTAAACATTTTCGAATTACTAATTGAATTGAATAAAATTTCAACTTCAGGGCTAGGTCGATCCTATACTGACTATAGTGATAATTTTGAGGTTGTACCCAAACTGCTTCATTTATCACGCAAATTGGAGATCGTAGAAGCAGACTTTTGCACTATGCACTAAAAATGCTGCAGCCCGGCCTGGTTCCGAATATTCAAATATAATATTCCCAAGAATATTTTTAAGAATATTTACGATGGCTATTCAGTTCTCAATTGAAGGTGACAAGATTATTCTGCTGTTCGTATATCTCATGTTCGCTATCTTTGGGATAACGCGATGATTAATTTTTCATTTTAATATTTGTACATGGCGTGATACATATATTTTATTATATGTACCAGGCTAGCATAATTAATTGTTTTTTTAAATAAAATTTCAATAAATTGTCCTATAGGCTCGGGTAAAACCTAGAAGATAGAACCTTCATGTGATATTTGAAAAAGTAGTACATATAAACTATTTTTTAAAATATCCTTTTATCATGAAGTATTTTAGATATGTTTCTTATTCTCTCTTTCATTTTATTATGCAACATATGAAAACTTAAATACATATTTAAAATTGTTAACAGCACTCTGCTATTTTTGATCCACCGTTGAAAGGACACAATTATTATTATTTAAATTTATTTATTAAAATACATTAAATTTAATTACTAAATAATAGTTTCGCCAAACTGCCAACACAGTTTATTGGCGAAAACTGCACCCATAAATCTATCTTAATACTAACTAATACATACGATACACTATAATTTTATATATTGCAAAGGTTTATTTATATTATTCGGCAGCGCAGATAGTTTGTTTATTTAATTTCTAATTTGACGTCTTTAAATCCTCTTTATTTTTCTCTATATAATATTTTTATAAATATATATTTAATAATATAATTAAATACTGTAATATTTTGAGTATTTTTTAATACTACCTTATTAAGTTTAGCAATTCTATTTAAATCTTTGATATATAGTAAGATGGAAAGTACCTAGCCCTAACATAATTTGTTTAATTTGTAATCAATGTTTAGTGTTAAGTGAAATTGTATTTGAGTTCAATTTAATGGCCCAGACCTATACTTACAGATACTGACATTACAAAACCAACAGGGGTTTCCTGGCCGGTGACACATAAAGAATCGTATTCAGTTTTTCCAAAAGGTAGTACTTTTGGTACTAATTGTAGTTTCGCTCGTTTGCATCAAGAAGTTGATATACGAATATTTTGTTCTGTAATGCATAGAGTTGCCAATATTAGAAAGATTTTCTCACGGAGTCTCTGACTCAGAACAGCAGAAATAAAGGTCATATTTGACCTCACCGAGAAAGACTTTATGCTGCCTAAGAGCACATTTCGGTCATCTCTTATAAAAAGTCTCAAGAATTTAATTTATATTCTTAATTGTAAATAGATTCTGATATTTTTGATCGTCTATTAAAATTATTCCTAAGTCTTTATATCTTTTCACTCCATTGTAATCTCACCTGTTTAAATCATATTTTTTTATTTGTATCACATTTCTGATTTCATATTATTACATAAAATGTAATTTCACTTATGCTTTTTTTTTGGGCTGAATGCCACTGTTAGCCCGAAGGCTTTTACAGCTTCACCTTCACCGCTTCAGGGTTGAAAGGTGACGAGCGCTTAGGGCGCTCATCTGGGACCTTTATTACCGCACATCCTCACTTATGCCTGAGGACAAAAAAATCAGACATTTTATTATCTTTAGAAAATCGTTGAGTTCTAATCACTTAATGAATATGTTATAATTTTTTATTATCTTTTTTAATATTTGTAGCAGTTTGTGTATCTGTGGTATGCTATTCAAGTATACTTATATACTTTTATGTTTGTTCAGGGCATTTAAATAGAATTCAAATAGTATTAGAAATTCAATGGAACGGATCTGTAGTTACAGGAACTGACGTTACGCTAAAACCAACAGAGGTTTCCTGGCTGGAGACAAATAAAGAATCATATTCAGGTATACCTTACGGCATCATGAGTAATCTTCCCTACTTTCTTAGTTTTGCACTTATGCACTCCATTCTCTTCTTAACTTTCGTTCTTTTAGTTAGATATTTTAATTTTATATAGATATATACTGCATAGATAGATTATATAGTATAGATTGGAAAAATGTTCTTTCATCTTTTACAATTATTTTATATATTTTATCTTTTATAGTATTACTCGTATGAGTTGATTATTTTAAATTAAAGTCTAAGCTGTTAATATTTTTACGGTATCCTTAATCCTCTATTAATAATTTTTCCGAAACTATTTTAAAAAAGTTTATTAATTTCATTATTGAATTGCCTTTCATTTTAAAAATCATCTTGAGTTTTTTCTATAGTACGTTTTCTATAATTCAAAGTTTCTTTTAAGAAAACCGTATGTTTCACTATTTTTAGAAAATTGTACTGTTCCATAATTAGTATATATTTAGTTCTTATACCTATGATATATAAAAAGATTAAGAACACTTAAAAATGAAGTACCTGTTTATCTTTATAAATTGGATTTAAATAGTATTCTTATAAGAAAACATAACGGGACTGAACTATATATAGTTACAGGCACTGATGTTACGCCAGAACTAACAAAGGTTTCCCGGCCAATGACAACTAAAGAATTGTATACAGGTATTCCGAAAAGTATTAGTTAGTAGTTTTGAATGTTCTGCACGTATACAATATGACGTTCATTGGTAATCTATCTTACTTTAAAATATTCTTAATGCCTTCAAGCGGATCTCATTTCTTTTGGGATGTCTTTGACCTTTAATTTCATTTTTAGATATTTGTAGAAGTATTGAGTTCATAAACATAGTATTGTTATCTATATAATTAATAGTTAAATTCGTTCTGTTCATTGGTATGCGCGTGGCTTGAAAAAAGCTGGACCGATAGGGGATTTATTTAAATTTTGTAATAGTCCAAGTTTTATGAAAAAAAAATATGAAAAAGTTCCACGGAAAATTGGCAAATTCAGAAAAAATTGGGTTCCTTTTTATATGGGATTTTTTTATGAACTCAAGACCACGAATTGAACGATAGATAATTGTCAAAAACGATCACAAATAATTAATAAATATAAAACCTTAATGGGTCAACTGGAATCTAGTAATAGTAGTCGATTTAGTAATAAGTGTAGTTGACTGTAACTAAGTAGTTGTTACTATTATATACAGTTTAATAAAAATAATACTTTAAGATGCAGTTAGTCTACTGACTGAATTTCGAAAACTGAGTTTTAAAATTGCTTTTGAGTTTATAAAATACATTATTATATCAAATTATTTAAATTCACAAATAAGAATTGTTCTCAAGAGTGGCATAAATTTAAAGGAACGAATCTATAGTTTCAGACACTGACGTAACGTCAAAATCATCAGAGATTTCGTGGCCGGCGGAAATAAAAGAATCATACTCAGGTACTTAAAAAGTAACTATTAGCAACCTTAGGTAGCATTTATAGTTTAGCACGTACATATGTAGGTAATTCAATGCTCCTTTTCAAAGTTTAATACCAATTTATGCTATTTACAAATTATTTTTTATTCTTCTCCCTAAACTGTTATGTACTTGATTAGAAGTTGAATTTCTATTTTAGATCAACAGTAAGCATTTCACAGTATGTTTAATTTATAAAATTAGTTTTCCAATGGGTTCCTCCAATAACAGCCTGGTGAAATCTGTATTAACCCGATTGGGATGAGATGTGTTAATTCTTTGCATCTTATCTTTGGCGGTAGGTGTGCTTCTCTTATGAAGATCCGTAGAGTTGCGCAGATGTCGATATGGGGCATCAGATTATGCAATGTTTCATTTCGATTGCTGATGTATCCATGGCAATCTCGCTTATGTTTTAACGCCTAACGTTACGAAGCCCGTAAGCTCAAAATTCGACGTATTACTAGTCTAGAGTATACTTTCAGTTCCAGACTACTTCGACTAGAGAATACCTACTTTGTAAAATTAGAGATGAGAAACGTACAAATAGTTCATCTGATTGATAATGATGACTAAGACCATTCTCAAAAAATATTCAAGATGCACATGCGTTGTAAGGACTAAGATCGAACCTCTGATCGGATTGAACCTCTCGTTACGTATAATCGGGTCCGAGAATTCCCCACAAGAATCCAGATCCACACACGAAACATAATACTGTCATGTAGTTATTTCACTTCGGTATTCTGTGAGGAAGACCTCACAGGAGAGGTCGAGAAGACAGCTAGACTCTAGCGGCAGCATGGCATTACCACTAATCTCATTGCCTGCAAGTGGAGTCTCGGATTTCTTTCGGTCACTATACTAAACAAGCTGCTGTTTTAGTTTACGTTGCAAAGTAGCTTAGGTAAGTAACAACTCCAGTGACTATCACAGGAATGACGAATATAATTTAAGTTGTGAAAAACTGTGCCTTAATATTAATAAAAAAAAGGTATAACGGGTCACTAGACACACAGATCCTATGTTCCGGAACTGGATGCTAGGGGTGCCGCGGTAATAATCAGGAAAAGTCGGCTGAAAATGGTGATTTTGATTTGAGGGTAAAATTAACTAACCTTCCATAAACATAATGAAAAATTCATCAAAACATTTTCTTCTTTTGTTCAAACCACTTTACGGCTAGCTGTGCCGCAAAATATTTTTCACCGATAAGGGTTCCGCGGCTAAAAATTTTGAGAATCAATGTACTAGTGACTCTCTCTCTCTACTGTGACTCTCTCTCTCTATTGTGACTCTTTAATCTTTTAAAAGTTTTTATAATAGTTTAATTCTACCAAACATTGATGGTGATTATTGTGACTAACTCCCTGGTCACTTTTGTTCTCATCAATATCTGAATCCACAACGCAATAGCGAGGTACTTAAGAGTTACTACGCTACGTGACCGTTACTACGTGTATAAAGGAGTATTTTTTAATATTTCTATACTACGTCACAGCCGTATTATGATTTTTTAATAACATCCGTAATTTAATACTGACGTTATTATTTGCACTAGAAGACAAAACTGTATGAGTCGTTTATTTAACGGCTTGAATATATCGGATCCTTAGTTTCAGACACGGTCGTTCCGGTAAAAATAAACATGTCTACATCGACGACGAATAACAAATCTTATACAGGTATTCACAAAAATATTTTTGCTTGAACAGAAGGAACTCTTTTTATATTACCGAAAACATTACCATTTCCCCAAATACATACTAATAACAAGATAGATTGTATTACTGTTTACGGGGATATCCACTTAAATCCTCAGCAGTGTAATAAGTCTGCATCTTGATTTGATTGTCTAAACTGGAGTAGACTGAACAACGCTGCAGGGATAGTTTGTTTACACCGCACACTTCCGTAAAATAACACAACATATCCATAATTTATAAAATACTTAGGCAAGGATGTTATTAATTATAATCAACAGGCATTTTGTTGTTGTAACACACGTGTAGTTCTTTAACTGTTTCCATGCCATAATTGTTTGCTATTTCCAAATTCATTTCATTACTGAGTTTAAGCTATCGTTTTGTTCTAACGTTTCGATGGTGTGACCCATACTACTAATAGAAATTAAAAAGCATATATAACTGCTATACTAATAAACAATATGGTATTAAAACTTATATTTATATTGAAGTTTGATCTAATCGGTCCCATAATCAGCTAGAGTTAACGTACTATCGATAGCAATTTTTTCTTCCCTTACAGGCTTTCGGCGTTCAGTTCAGGTTCACAGTTCGTGCGGTCGTTCTGATGTTTCCTTTGAAAGACCACGTTTTGGTTTACCTATTGATACAGTGATAAAACGTTTGCATCGTGGTATAATTTAACAGTATTACTTTGGTATCAGTACTCTAATATCTTTTGAAGCATCCTTAAAATGACCCACGGCTTAATACTCACTTTGTGTAAAGCGATCACCGTAATCCTCTTTTACTTCTAAATTCATAACGTAAAATAACAATCACTGTTCAAAATGATATGTGTAATATCAGGAAATCGATCTAAGGTTTAAATTACAATTGCATTACAAATTTGAATTTAAAAATAGATAATCAGAATTTTTAAATCGTAAAAATATTTCCGGCCTGATATAGTTATTCGAATAAGAATGAAAAAAGAAAAGATTAATGTTTACCTTCTTTTAATTTAAGATTCAATTAATAATAAAAAAAATTTTTAGTGCATAAATAATAAAAAAATGTGAACACCTTAGATATATCATCTCACACATCACATAATCTATACAATCTCATCAATACAATTAATGTATTCGTTTTGAGTGACATCAATATTGTGTTACATTACGATACTGTATTTTATATGTATCGATTTTTAGTTGCAGACACGGTTATTCCGCTAAAAACAGAGATTTCTGCGCTGGTGACGAATAACAAGTCATACACAGGTAGAGTAGAGTATTCAATACATAAATAATAGGGTATATAATTTACATGAAAACCATACTATACTGAAAAAGTTTTTAGTCAAAAATTTGTACAGTCTTATAAATAATTCTTTATTCATATCATACTAGCTTGCTTTTGAAAATTTTATAAAATTTCGCCAATATGTATATTTTGCTTTCTTGACTACTTTCAGATTTAATTAATTATTATCTTATGAATATGGCCACAACTTGATATTGAAAAGAAAGAAAAACTTATAAACATCTATGTCACTATTTTTATTCCTATAAATAAATAAACTTTATTTATTATTAGTAATAATTTTTATTATCCTAATGACTTTATATTATCATAACTGGAGACAAAAGAATTATGTTTGTATAACGATATTACTGCGACGGTGCTTTTCATGTATCGGCTCTTTATTTGCAGATACGCATCATCCACTAAGAATAGAAACTACTTTGCCGATGACAAACATGTCATACAAAGGTATTATCAAAAGCCATAAGCGGTATTGCTTATGAATTCCGTTACTAATTGTTGTTAATAAACCTTTTTTAAACAATGCAATCATTTGTATTGTTTTAATATTTAACAGAATACAAGATTTGACTAGAACAAGTTCGATTTCTGTTACTAAACCTTTTATTTAACAACAACAAACAAAAGATCTATTGACATATGCTTCTCACAAGTTATATTTGTATATCGTTACGCTTCTATAAATATACAAAGTCATGTCATGTTTTTATGTGTATAAATAACCATTACTTAATAGGAAAACCTAATGTTATCAATACTTACCTATATATTATGGAATGTCTCGGAGATGTGCAAACTGCTTCGTTTCCAAGGTATTGTTAGCCAGTAAAGGGAATTGATATTTGATATTTCCTTGACGGGTTGACAATTTGTCACTCACGCAAGAAAAGTTAGTTCATCTTTAGACCCTCAAACCATTGACAACAATGGACGTCGTTACGTCGTTAAGCAAGGTAATTAGTAGAAGTGTAGTTTTTATGTATTTTAGATTAGACATTCCTCAAAATTGTAGCTTTTTTAGCTAGTAATGAATTTTGTTGCACAAATAGAACTGTATAAAAATAATATGAAGACAGAGATCGCAAAAGACCTTTCCAATAACGTCAATATTCCTAATTTGACGACACAATTAAATCTGTGTCAGTCGTTTCTCTTTTTTCAATGTTTTTATTTATCACTATTCTTGCATTAGATTTTGTTTGGAGGAGAGAGAGGAGTGTTTGTGGATAGCAGTCACACCTAAACGTCGCGTTAACTGTTTGGTTTTCTTTAAAAATAATTCATAAAACCGATTTTTAGTTACAGACAAAGATGGTATGCTAATGAAGACGGAGATTTCTTCGAAGATTACAAATACAGAGATATCTCCAGGTATTCATAAAAGGCATCTTGCAATATTTCTAAGTATTCATTTGTTTGGAGTAAATTATAAGTATGCTTGTTTAGGCCAAGGGACCATGCCTAAAACTATTTCTTATAGTTATTAACAGTAGTACGAAGCTATTAACAGGATAACGGTCCAAACCGAGGCTCCCTCTCGGGAGCCCTTGTGCTGGTTACCCATATATAGAGGTCTCGACTGAGTGCCATAAGCGCTCGGTCACCTCTCAACCCGGTGAAACCGTAAAAGCCCTCGGGAAAAAAGCGTCAATCAGCCCGAAAAAAAAAACGAAGTCTTAGTCGGTTAAGAAGTTCAAATGACCAATCACCGTACTTATCGTCATATTACCTCAATGATTATAACGTATTATCATCGTAATTATAAATGTGTACGTACAATATTTCAAAAGTCAGTTAACTAAAATTAACAATGTTTAACAATAACACAACTATGAAATGAAATTGTTTACAAATACGCAAGCCATAAGTTTCCTTTCAATTTAACTTTCGATTGCTAAGTCACCTACATTATGCCACCTATGTTACAAATTTAGAGTTACTTATTTTCAAACACGGAAGAGTGATACGTGTTCGAGTTTATAAAAACGTTGTTCGTTGATTATTATGAACTGAATTATATTTATATTACTAGAAGGAACATGAAGAAAGTTATGTTTTGATAAAGGTAGACAGTTTCAGTAATTCACTTAATTTAAAGGCATAAGAGTATCTATAGAGTAGTATATATGTAGATATAATCAATCTCTTTTATTTTCTCATAAAAATACTTTAAACCTAATGAAAAAAAAATAACCTATCGCTACATTATATACTCATTTGTATATTAACTATGAAGTATTATAGCTTTAAGATGGATTTGAATGCCTGCTTTAGAATATATTTGGTAGAGAATTATTAACGTAGCTCTAGATTTATATTGATCGTATTTACTTCTATTCAATTGATTTATACGTTATCATAACTTTTACAGATAAAATAGATGTTTCTAAAGTAAATTTTTCCCCTATTTTCAGGTAAATTGTCCAATGATGATGAAGATGCTGGATCACATCAATCGTCCCAACTAACATCACGGCCTTCCACTTTTACAACAACAACAAAACCCCATAAGATTTTCTCAGAAACTGCAACTGCTTCAACAACTACTCCTATGCCTACAAGATCCACGGCAGCAGCGATATTTTCTAAAACAGATGCAGAGACTACCACAGAAATATCTGACATGGGTGAATCTATATTAAAGGCCAAGCCAAGATTACTTGATTTAAGTGTTGACGAACTACAAAGTTTTGCAAATGCTCTCCACAATCAAACTAATCAAGGCTTAGACAGAAAAGTACTTTCTGACTTAAGTGAAGTATCTCTAGATATAGATGAGGATGATGAACCACCAAGACTGATTACAAGTGTACCTAAAAATAAGGATATATCAGATAAGTTTTACACCAACCTTCAAGTTCCATTTAACCCTTTACTATCAATAGATAGGTCGGAAGAAATGGAAATGTGCAAAGAAAATGAAGTTATGTATAAGGCAAGTCAGAAACATTTTCTAAATCCACTGTTAATATAATAAACTGATAATTTTGACCTTTTATATATATTTATATACCATTAGTGACACTTTTTTATTATGTACTTAGTATTTGAGAGTATTAGTGGGGATGTGCTCCAACCATTAGTTTCCAAATGATGTCACTAAAGTTGAAGACGGTATTAAAATATTAAAGCTATCTATTACGTCCATCCATAAAATAGCAGGCTTCATTCAGAAAAATCATTGGATCAAAATCATATTTTATAATTTTAGGTGGGAGAACACATATATCGTGGATGTGATGAAACATGTGAATGCAGTTCTACTGGTCTATTTGAATGTTCACCGCGTTGTAAGCATCCATATACTCGTCGTGGAAGAAGGCTCAATGATCCGCTATGCTTTGAGTCACCAGTAGATGAATGCTGTTCAATTATTACTTGCACCACCGGCTCCAGAGGTAAAATTTAGTGTCCAAATACCGATGTCCATTATAAAACCATTAATTTTATCAGAATTGGTTTTCTTTATAGCTTTATTTTTATTTTTATGTCTGACGGCCACTGCTAGCCCGAGATCTTTTACAGCTTCACTGGGATGAAAAAGGCGGCCTTACACTTAGGGTACTCAGCGAGTACTTTTATTTTTGGATAACCAGCACAAGGGCTCCCGAGAGAGAGCCTCGGCTTGAACCGTTTTCCTGCGCGTGAAAGAAACTGACTTGAGAGGGGTTTTTATTGCTTTACTTTGATCGAATATGTAATTTTTAGAACCCAAGCCGTCTACAGCGGATATGTGTAAATATGGAAATCAAACTTACCCGGTTGGATCAAACTGGAATATTGGATGTGAGCAAACTTGTATCTGTGAAGTAAATTCTATAGTTACCTGCAAACCCAGGTAAATCTTTTTATTGTGTACCTTTTTTATTTTTATTTAGATTGAATAAAATCATAGAATAAGGACTACTGAAAGACAATTGTATTTAATGGTCTTGTAATGCAGATGCAACCGGATACAGCCTTCGGATAAGTGTATTAACGTGCAAGATCCTAACGACGAATGCTGTGAAGTGCAAGTTTGCGATGTTTCTTCAGACGTCCATGAAGAACCCGAGAATATGACGATAGCTTCATCATCAATTAGAACAACTACTACTTCTTTAACACCTCATATTACACCCACGACATCAATAATTTCTAGTACATCAAAAACCACGACATCATTTACTTTAGCTCCATTTTATGAGAATACTTCCCAGGTAACACTTCATATTAATTAAAGCTAATTTATTTTAGTCTTTCGTTCTTTTTAGTATTTACTTATGAGTACCTACATATGTTAAACTATCATAAAATATTGTGTAAATTATATATCATATAAAATGTTATATAAAATGGTGTATCCTGTCTCATTTTTACCTAAAGATAAGCATTCAGCCACCAAACTTTAACTATACTTTATAAAAAGTAAATGTAAAAAATATTTTTTACTGTAAATTAAAAATTTCTGTTTCATTAGACGGGAAGATCCTTCGATGACAAGCAAGATTCATTCAAACCGACAATCAGACCTTTGGTTTTATCAGAGCCCATTGGATCAGTGTCAGTATTGCAAAACAATAGTGTGCGAGTAAATTTAATGCATATGAACAATAGTGAAGATCCGATTCATCTGTTATTAAGCAGTGATGGAGGACGAAACTTTGAAGACATAGAATTGAAATATACTAATCTGATACTAAATCTAGAAGGAGGCAAAGATTATATTTTGAAAACAAAAGAAACTGGAACAAAATTTAACTTTACCATAACTGCAACAGATGCAGCGACGAATGAAGTACCAGTGGAGGAATCTGTTAGTCCAATTAAGATCGGATGTCATCATGACGGACACTTCTATGCTGTTGGTAAGGGAAATCTTTATAATTTTTATTTTTTATATAAAATTATGAATAAAACCTACTTTTGCTTCCGCTCGATTATGCCTCACAACTTTAAATTTAACTTATCTAAAATCTGTGTGGCCTACATAGATCCTCTATAGATTCCTCCCAGTGAATTTGTTTGGTTGACATAAGATTACAAATTATATTTTTCCATTAAAAGCTCTACTTTACTTACATTCTTCAACGTTACAACCCTTTACGGGTCTTGCCCACGTCAATAGTGTTTTGCCATTCATTCCGATCGTTGGCTTTTCTTCACTAGGCTCTAGATCTTGCTCAATGCTATCACACCAACATCACCATCTCAGCCTCCCACTTGGTCATTATTGTTGCGGCTTCCATTTACTCATTACCTTGGGTGCCCTAAGGTTTTTCATTCACTCAACGTGTCCTGCCCACCTTGGGCGTTGCGTTTTGTTGAATCTCACAATTTTCTCCTGTTTCATCAATATATTGAGCTCGTGACTCATCCGGAGGCGGCATCCGCCGTTGTCATTTCTCGGTCGGATTAGTGCCCTACTCATCCTTTTTAATTGTATCCTAATGTTTCCGTTTTAAATTGATTGTTTAAAAAATCAGGTGAAGAATTCCACATCGGATGTACAGAGCTTTGTGAATGTACGGGTCAAGATACGCGTGAGTGCGCGGCGTTGGTATGTCCGTCTCATGTCGGCTTGGAGCTGGTATCTAAAGGATGCGTACGTTGGGCCACGAGCCCTCCAGCTCAGCCACCTAACTGCTGCCCGAGAACTGCGAGATGTTTAAGCGACGGGACGTGTCATTACAAAGGCGTCGCGTAAGCTATCCTATCTTATTTTCATATTTAATCATTTATATTTTATTTACCATATACATACATACAGTTTTAATTACACCAAAACAAAATATAACATATGCTACATAATAACAAAGATTTCTAAAGTATTTTCATATTTTCTAGATTTCAAACCAAAAACATACATTGTGGTAATGGTTATCATTATCATTACCACAATTTATCAATATTCTACTGCTGAATAGCCTTCTCCAGATATTGCCTCAAACTGGCATGGATTTCCCATAAACTTACATAGCAATCAGGGAGGTTTCCTACACTGCGACTGCCAGTCCGTAATAACACTTCTTAGCGTCCAATATCCTTCAAGCCTATAAGACAAAAGTAAGCATATTGGGTGCTGCCGGTGATGACTTGAGCCGGGATATTTCACTACTCAGAAAGCTCATAATCACTCAGTTGATAGAACAAAATTCATTGTATTGATTGAACAAAAATAAATAAATACATTATAATGATAATTAATAATTTAAATTCAACTATTCAGAGTGCCGAATTGGAGTGAAGTACCAATTTCTCTCACGGGTTGCGAGCAGCGCTGTTTCTGCGAGAATGGTGAACTAGATTGTCAGGAAGTCTGCACACCATTACCATCGTTGCCTCCACAGTCACTCCGGTGTCCTCCTAATCATAGACCAGCCGCTGTTAACATATCTGACGAGGATTGTTGCAAACAATGGGGCTGTTTACCCAATGGTACATTACACATTAGTGCATTAGCTTTTCTTTTAATAGACAAAATCGCGTAATCAAAGCGAATCATTTGCATTTCAATAAGCTTTGTCACATTTAAAAGATATATTTGCTTTGCTTTCTAATATCAAATATAACATTTATGATTCTTCTGCG
The DNA here is from genome assembly GCA_029286865.1 of Teinopalpus imperialis. NCBI lineage: Eukaryota > Metazoa > Arthropoda > Insecta > Lepidoptera > Papilionidae > Teinopalpus > Teinopalpus imperialis. The sequence goes on along the minus strand of JAGSMU010000023.1, from coordinate 1,532,684 downwards.
ATTTTAAAATAAATAATATTCTTGATATATAAAATACACATTGACATAAATAATGTGGAAATACCCACTGAGACGTTGGTAATGGTATAAAATGTGTTATTGATAGTCACGTTTATAGTTTTATGTTTCTAACAAATATATAATATTTCATAAATTTAAACGAAAGATTTTAGCAACACACAGAAATCACATTATGCATCAATCTATATTTCATTGTACGTAAATTTCTATTTTAATTAACTATATACTTTATTTCTTTATATTTGTTATTCTTAGAATCAGAACATTATTTATCTCACCAACGAAAATGTCTATGTATTATTTATACTAAAATAATTAATTACATTGCATGGCCGCTGATCTCATTCATCAATCATAATATTATTGCTTGCAGCTGGATACAAGAATGGGTCCAAATACACGCATGTTTCACCATCGCATGATGCAGCGCAAACGTTCAATTATGTGACACCAGTTGCACCTGTTTTACCTACATTCACTACATCTGTACAACCACCAACTTTTGTTACGACCGAAACCACAGACTTTTTTAGACATTTAAGTCCAGTCAAGACTAGACCTAAGACTAATAAACCTGCAGTATCACCACCTGACCCAGGTTCCATTAATGACGACTCTACATATAATTATATACAAGGATTACATGAAAACATTAAGAGTGACAACTTTACTATGTACAGTCCAAACGACTTCAACCATAAATCTTTCAAATTACTTCAACCCATACCTCCTGTCACAAGTATTAATGTTAATTGGAAATCGTTACAACCATCACCTAATTCTATTCTTGTTGCTCCTTTACCTGTACAAGTTCGACCAAACGTTCCACAACCACCTGATCATTCAGATTTAAGAACTAATAGTCATATAAATTTTCCTATACCTGATGACAAGATGCGTGATTTACTTAAACTTTATAAAAATAATCAAATGTTGGAATCAAAAACTCTCTCTGAGCACGATGCTTTTGTAAAAGAAATGTACGAGTCGGCTAGTAAAGTCCCTGTTTTACACAATTTAAATTATTTCTTACCAATTTACGATAAAAAAACACCAAATCACGTTCCATATAATTTCGGTGAAACAAAGACGACACCACGAAGCCCAAAGCCCTTGAAAACTTATTTCGAACCCCTGTTCAACCAGTCTTCAGAATTTTATAGAAAACATCCAAATCCACAAACATATAAAAATGGTCGTCATGATGTTCACGGCTTACATGGAAAACATGTTACCATATTGAGAAATAAAGATTTGAAACCTGTTAGAACTTCAGACAATGGAAAAAACGATAAGTCATGGCCTCCATCCAACTTACATGTGCTGGAAAAAGCACCAAATCCATATGAGACTGTTTTATTTCGAGTTTTACCCGAACCCATAACAGATATGCAAAAGGTTCCTAGCAATAGTGTTAAACTTCCAAAGGTTTCAGACAAAAGTTATTCAACGTTAGACCTGGAACACATGCTCTCCCAAATGGAAGTGGAATCAGAAGTGAACAGAAATCTTGGACGTTCGGCTGATAAAGATTTGGGAGATGCGTCGGCAGGTCAGTGACCTCGCCTACATATAGTTTGTGTTTTGTAATTTGAATAATAGACTATCGTTAAATCAATGACTGCAACACGTGACGACTGACGAATGATTTACAAAATTACAATACTTTGCCATTTTAATAACTTTTCATCTTTTTCTAATTCTTAAATGTTATAAAAAATATTTTTATAATTACTAAAATCTCATTCAGTCATTCCATCACTCGTTAACATTTAGTAGTAATCTTAACTAACATTATAATAGAGGAAATATTTTCTTCTCACTGTATTTGAACAAACATATCTTGTGTCTGAATTTTGATGATTAGAAAATTTTAATTTTAACAATTTCATATATTTCAGGACCTCTACCTCCAGGATTCCCGCCTAAATCTCCTCATCCTCAGGAACCTTTCATACCAACCATTCCTCCAGATATCAGGTATCCTCAAGAAGATATTTCGGATTACGAACAGAATAATATCCATCGACCTCTCAATCTGGATCCGACACTTAACGGGTTACCAGCTGGTTTGCCGTTACCACCTGTTTATTCAGATGATAATAAAAGTTATCTGTCATATTATTGCAAGCTGATTCTCCGACAAGTGTTAAAATGATTTTTGGGTTACCGCCAGTTTTGGTTGGATTGCGGGGCAGTGTTGATCTTCGATATACTGATACAGCGTAAGTGCTCGAAATTTCATTAAACATTTTTTTAACTTTAATAGTTTGCTTTGTAAAAAAATTACGTTTGCTTTGAAAATTAGGTCAATTAATAAGGTCAAGTTGCTAAAATATTGACAGATTATTTTTAATTTTTATTAATTGTAGATACTGATTTTATATGAGTTAAATGGATTTCAAATAGTTAGATATGTACCTATTAGAATCTCTGTTTCTATTATGTTGACAGGGATGAAGATATATCTCATTGGTACTCTCAAATATTTGCTCCGGCTGATGAAATCCTAGGCACACAGAGGTTGGACTTCCGGCTGACTGGTTTGAAACCTTCGACTTCGTATAAAATACGAGGAAAATTATACTTGCACAATCTGCCAGTAGAGCCGGAGAGCGCCGTGTTTAATGTCCGCACTTTAGATTTACCTTCGGTGAGTTTTTTTTTTTTATAACAGCTAAGAGGCAAACGAGCAAGACGGGTCACCTGATGGTAAGTGATTCACCGCCGCCCACGGTCACCAGCGACGCCAGTGCGTTGCCTACCCTTCAGGTAAGAATATGCTCTTTTCTTGAATAACCCAATGTCGCAGTTGTTGGGGAAGACCGCTGATGGCAACGAATTCCAGAGATTTACTGTGCGTGGCAGAAAACTGTTTTTAAAACGCATTGTAGTGGAACGCCAACCATCCAGATGGTGCGGATGATAGTTCCGGCGAGACGATCGGTTGCGAAAATCAGCGGCTTTTATTAAATTGAACAACTCCTCGGAACACTCCCCATTGTAAATTCTGTAAAGTATGCATAGGGAAGATAGATCCCTACGCAGTGCCAAAGGATCTAGCCGATCGGCAAGTTCAGGATCGTCGACAATCCGAGATACCCTACGTTGGATTCGGTCAAATGGAGATAGCTGATAACCCGGAGCCCCGGCCCAAAGGTGGCAACAATACTCCATGTGAGGCCGCACTTGCGCCTCATACAGTTTAAGGCGGTGAGCCGGCTTGAAGTACTGTTTGGCCCTGTTGAGTACTCCGAGTTTTTTGGAGGCCATTTTAGCCTTGCTCTCCAAATGACCGCCAAACTGGACAACACTTGAAATGTCGACGCCCAGAATGCCAATGTTTGGCTTGGCACAAAGGTGAGTGTTTCCGATTTACGGTCCGGGGGTCCGAGCATGAGCCGTCTACGACGACTTTGACTCTCCGTTCCGCAAGGAAACTGCCGATCCAGCTACAAAGTCTCTCAGGAAGCCCATAGGAAGGAAGCTTCGATAGTAAGGCTTTATGCCAAACCCGATCGAAGGCTTTCGCTATGTCCAAACTAACGCCTAGTGCCTCACCCCTACTCTCAACCGTCTGCGCCCAACGGTGAGTTAGTAAAGCCAGAAGATCACCAGCTGATTGGCCTTTGCGGAAGCCATATTGGCGGTCGCTGATCAGCTGTTGCTCTTCCTTGTAGCCCATGAGCTGGCGGTTGATTATGGATTCCATAATTTTGGAGAGTAAGGAGGTATTAGCGATAGGCCTGTAGTTGGACGGATCTGAGCGGTCACCTTTTTTAGGGATCGGGTGTACTAGAGCCGTCTTCCATGAATGTGGGACAACGCCGAGGACATAAGAGTGTCTGAATAAGCGCGTTAAAACCGATGCCAGCTCTGGAGCACACACCTTCAGCACAATAGGAGATACTCCATCGGGCCCACTTGTTGACATCCAGGGAGAATAGTGCTTTCCGCACAGCACACTGTGTGAAGCGGACATCCGCCATTGTGGTTTCACACCTCGGGATGGTAGGAGGAGTATTCCCCCTGTCGTCAAGAGTCGAGTTTTCCGCTAAGATAGAGCCAAGAAGATCGGCTTTCTCCCTTGCGGAATAGGCCAATGAACCATCCTCCCCGCGCAAAGGTGGAAGTGTCGACCGACAGAAGTTACCCTGGACAGCCTTGGCCAGACTTGACCAGAACGCACGAGAGCCAGGCGTGCCAGTCTCTCGCCAATTCTCCCAACGTAATTCGATTTTGCCAATGCAATTTGCCTCTTAAAGAACCTGGAAGCAGAGTTGTACTTCTTCTTGAGTGAGTCAGAGTTTACATCCTTATTAAAAAATGAGTGGTAAAATATGTATAAATAACCTTCCGTAAAAGAAAGTTTACAAATAGTTTAAAAGGCTATGTATCCTACCGATTTCCATATGTAATATATAAACATGGTGTCAAAGATATTTTTAAATAAATATTTTTAAATTCCAGGAGCAAACCGAAGAAGAGACACGACGAGAAGTCGATAGCAGATTGACAGTCGTGGACGTGAACGACACCACGGCTCGTATTAGTTGGAGACACTTCAACGAAGAAGAATTGCAGTTCCTTGATGGTATTCAAGTGCGGTATGTGCTCACAAGTGATTTATTGATTGCTACTGATAAAGATTAGTTTTAAGATCATCATAGCACTGCGGTTATATTCAGGCAACACCTAACTTTACAATTTTGCAGTTTGAATATTATGGGTTTTTCCAAACTTAGGGTAACAAACGAGTACACTACTTTAGATGATAAGTTTTTTAATTATATTGAGAGTAACAAACGAGCACACAGTTCACCTATACCCAGGCCTATACCCAGCAGTGGGGAGATACGGGCTGATGTGATTGATGGTTGATTAACACAGTTCACCTGATAGTAAGTGATTTCTGCGGCTCATGACATCTACATTCATCCTTGACAAGGAATCATAATGCAGATGCGTTGTCACGCTTGAGTACTGAGATGGAATGCCTAGTCACAAGCAGTAAAGGTCTCCGGATCTCTACACTCGCCAGACGAAACACAGCAGCATTATGCTGCTATTTCATGCTAGTATTCTGTGACAGGCGTCCTACCACGGTCGAGCTGACCCATTCATTCTGCAGTTAAAAACTGCAGCGTACCTCTACCATTATAAAAGTCTAGTGATCTATGTCTCCTTTATAATAAATATCATAAATAGTATTATTGATTACTTTGTGAAAATATAACTTAACTACAATTTTTTTTCAGATACCGGCCAGTGGGAACACCAATCTATAGCATGACGGAGTTACTTCATCACAGTCGGTCTTTAGTTGAACTAATAGAATTGCGTCCTGGCGTCCGATATGAAGCCTCACTGGTGTTGATCCCTCCGCCGCGAGCCATGATAGAATTAGTTGACCCTAATAAAGTAGAGTTTACGACTTCACCTTATGTTGGTAAGTTGTAGAAGTGATAAAATATTAATAGGAAAAATAATGCACGAAAAGAATTTCTGTCTATTACCATTCTTGGTGAGTGGAGTGGTCATTGGAAGTACTAAAGAGTTCATACTATACAAAACAGATAAAGTATTCATTAAAACCACCACCAAACTGGTAAGTTTTAAACACTGGAAAAATATGTATTAAAAGTATTTCTCTCGATTGCCAAGTACATCGCGCTTTAAAAGCTCACCGTCAATTCAAAAGCTGGACAAAACAAAAATTCAAAAACTCTATATGATTATTTTGCCAACGATTACATTATGTAAAAATGTACATAATATACAGTGTTCAACAGAAGCCTAAACGTAATATAGCTTCATAAAGCTCTTATGAATTGTCATTTTTTACACTACCACCGATTCAGAATGTCGATTCTACTGAGAAAAAGCGATAAAAAACTCGTGTAGTTACTTCTGTTCAAAAGGTCTATTAAAGAAAGTAAATAAATTACAAAAGTATAAATAATGCACGATAAGGTCAACAAAAAAGATTAACAAAGAGTGAGTACACTGTCCCCTATTAACTCAGTGCAGGTTCAGATTTACTATGCTGATGATATTTACATATGCACCATTGCCTGTTTATTTTTTACTTAGTTAATTTAAGGACTGATAAGTTTAATAATAAAACCAAGAACGTGATAGCTACATACTACTCCAAGTTTGGTATTTTCCCCCCCTCCCCAATATTGCGTTGATATATGTTATGTTGAATGGCTTCATTCCAGACCCATACAATTGGACGGTAGCAGTGGAAGTGCACACGGTTGGATCTGAGGCGGCGGAGCTGATGTGGCATGGGGTGCCGGTACCTGCGGAACGCTGGGTACGCGTGTACAGAGCGGCACACGCCTGCGGGGCCTCGAGGAAGGAGCATGACGACTTCCGGCTGGCCACGCGCGACCTCCCGCCTACCGTCACGCTAAATGGCCTTAAGCCTAACTCTAAGTATGTAACAAATTATATGTATATATGTAATTATATAAGAATTCGCATAAAAGTTTACTAGAGTCCGCATGAAAAACAGAATAAGGTACGCTGGCTAGTCACGACTGAAAGAGTTTTTGTTAAGAGTAACAAATGAGACGAAAATTACATTTATCCTAGATAAGGAATTATAATGCAGAAGCGTTATCATCTCTGAGGATTAAGGTGGAATTCCTTAGTAGTGCTAAACTGCTATTTTTGCGAGTATTCCGGAATATATATATATATTATTTTGTAAAATTCGTGTTACACTCGTACTTACTTTATATAAACAAATCAATTACGTTAAATGTTCTGTTTCAGGTGTCGAGTGTGGTTGGAGCTGTACCTTACTAATGGAAAAGTGAAAACAAGTAACGTTGTAGAGATCCATACTAAATCATTGGATTCACCGGAGCCTATAGATAGTAAGTATTATTATTCAACTTCAATGACAAATAATTATATCGTCTTGGCCGCTTTCATCACGACGTTTATTAGCAGATGACACTAAATGTTTATATAATATATATATATATGTATGTATGTATAATGACAGGCACAGTATACAATTTTAGATTATGTAAGGTTAAAGAGATAAATTAAAAAGATGGATAAAGGAACAATTAACGTAGTACGTAGTATAAACAATAGAAAAAGATTAACTAAACTAAATAAATTAATAACCTTCATCTCACCCCGTAGGAGAAATATTTGTGTTAAATAATTTGTGATTATTAATATCTTTACCGTGATCTAATATTGAAATCTCGACCAATTACAGATGTAATAGAAGCCTCGTCAGTATCGGGAGGACGTGGGCCTCCGCGGGGAGATTATTACGGTGCGCTAGTGGTGGTGGGCGTGATCGCGGCGTTAGGCGCTCTGACGTCACTGTTGTTACTTCTTGTGGTAGTGCGACGTCACCGGCCGCGCTCCGTACCTATAACCCGTGAGTATTTTTAATGTTCAAGGGCAACAAACGAGCCCCAACAGTCATCCTGAAGGTAAATATTAAGAGATAAATATGATCAAGACTCTTAAGATTTCAGTGGTAGAGCTACACTGCAGTTTGTTTCTAGCTGCATAATCAAAGGGTCAGCGCAACCCGGGGTAGGACCACGCCCTCACAGAATACCAGCGTATAATTGCAGCATAATGCTGCTGTGTTTCGTCTGGTTAGTGCAGGGAACCGGAGACCTTTATTACTGGTGACGAGGCATTCCATCTCAGTCCTTAAGGGTGACAACGCATCTGTATTATGATTCCTTGTCAAGGATGAATGTAGATGTCATTGGCCGCAGGAATCACTTACCATCAGGTGAACTGTGAGCTCGTTTGTTACTCTCAATGTAATAAAAAAAAGTACTTAAGCCACATTTAGTACAGCATATGTTTGGAAATTGGTTTTCCAGATCTTTCAATGTCTAGTTCAACCATTCGTGTGTACTACTCTGTTTAGTGGGCGGTCTCTGCCTAGCTGTGAGTTGTACATATCTCACTTTATAATGTTATGTAGTGACATATTTTTTTTATAATAGTAGGGGTAACAAACGAGCAAAGGAGCAATAGTTCATCTGATGATAAGTGATAACTGTTGCTCATGACTTTTACGTTCATACTCAACAAAGATTCAAGATGTACTACATGCGTTGACACTCTCGGGGACATAGATGCTATGCGACTTTACCTGTTTTCTAGGCCCCAGAATACCCACACTCTCCATACGAAAACCTAACTAAATATCCCTCCCCGGTTGAGTCGACCAATTCAAGTTTCAGATAAAAACAAGTTGCAACGTGGCTCTACCTTTGTTAAAAATGTAAGCGTTAAGAGGGAAATTCTCACATTTTTACAATAAACGCAGAAAGCACAACATTTTCAAACCACAACTGAATGATCAACCCCATGTTTATTGCCCGTTACTTTGACTGACCTTTTAAATCGGCGGTATATTACTTTGTGACGTAATTAACCTTTGATGTCGCCGTAATTAAGGTTATTTTTTATTTTCCAGCCGTTCCATCCGCTCCTCGAGAGTCATCATTGCCTCCGTATGACAATCCAGCATACAAACTTGAGTTGCAACAAGAAACAATGGGTAATTTTGACTACGATAAATCTGGTCAATTTAATTATTATAATCACAATATCAGTACACATTAGTACACTGCTGAACTTAAGCTTCCCTCACAGATAACCGTGATGTATAATGCTGAGCCACAGTCGACTTTATGCAGACTTAAATATTGAGAGTCACTCCATCTAGTGCCGAATCATCTTCCGCTCTACCCGCTCTTACAAACACGGGGACGCTCTGCCAGACATCACCGGCACCGGCCGAGAACCCGGGGGTCGTAAACATTTTGATACCCCATTATAATTGTTTTTCATTTGATTACACCTATAATAACCTTAAAAATAATGTATATTTTCTATTTACTCACTCTCTCGGGATGATAATAGTAATGTCTCCATCAGCAACTGCGCGGGATATATTATTATTAGTGTGTTAAGCATTCGCGTAATTACAAAGCCCCTTCCCAAGACGACGTCCCCTTTCTTTCTAGTCCGATGAGAGAGAAAAGATAGGAGTATGCTTCAGATGCAGCATCAAGGTCACAATATCCATCGATACATCCACCATTATCATCCATTATTTTATCTACATTAATAAGTCTTAAATATTGATTAATGAAACTGATAAATTTTAATTATTTTAACATTGTATACGTCTGCCACCAGATCTCTGACAGTTAAGTTCCCGTGGGCACCTTGCAAATGGGCTCAACGGGATTTCAGAGCGCACCGTTGACCCACACAACGGACGCCGGCCTTATAACGAAATGGCCGTATAGTTTCCGTAACAGCTATGGTTACTTGAGATAGAGACTTTTTTCAATCAATATTATTAGTGTTTGAAGTGTTATCCACTGTAGGAGGCAAGTAATCTATTTGCTCGAACTTTTAAGATGAAGATTTCCCCAGTTCTGGGGTATGGAAGGATTGAAAATATGCGTTTGCATGTCCGAAGTAGGGAAGATATAATATTGAGGTAGATGCACACTGAAGTCTTTATATCAATAATTTATGGGCAAATGTCATTCACGTCAATATTGCGATTTAATTAGATGATGTAATATTTGTGGATATTTTGTTATAATTTATTTCTCACGTTTTAATTTATCAGTCTTAGTTTAGAACAAGATCTACACTGTCCTTAGGAGTAAGTGTTCTAGTGTGTATCTGACCTTACAAATTTTCAACTTTTAGAATTATATTACTTTTGTTATACTTTTAAACAAAGCATATCCAACTGTAAAGCGAGTAAGATCATTATATGCACTTTACACTTAATCTGTTTTTGTGCACTTCAATTTCTTTTTCATTTATCCCATTTTTTTACTTTATAAACGTTAAAATTAAACGAGAGATACAAATAATTCTATGTAATTATTTGATGAAAATTTTGTTAAATTCAAAATAACTTTATTGTACCTTATTATATTGTATATAGTGTTAATAGATTAGTAGTAAAGTATTTGTTGAATATTATAGTCAAAGACATTTTGTCATTGGGCATTGAGAAAAGATGTTTTGCGCTAGATTGTCTTATGAATATGATTAAATGGATTGAGATGGCTAATTAAATTAATAAACTTGAAACGCATTTTAAATACGAAGAAAACATAATTTTCAGAGCTAATAGAAAGATACAGAAAATGTTGTTTAAGGAATTAATTAAATGCTCTACTTCAATGCTGACAAGAATTGTCATGTCAGTTTGTAAATTTCGCCAATATTAATCATAACACCGTGAACGCTAGCACATAAGTATTGCTTTGTGTTAATTATTTTATTACAAATCAAATTTCGTTTAAAACTTTAGTCTTCAATGACTGTATTCTGTTAAATAAGGGCACATTATCAATTTTCAATATTTATACATCTACAATTTTTTTACTACGTATTATAGCGGTGTGGTGGTGCGAGGAAAAGCTCAAGGCTATTTGATAAAGGTCACGCTTTAACCCAAATTTCTGAATTTTTCTTGGTTAAAACTTAATAATAGACAATACGTTAAAAATTGAGAAAGATAGTAACATAAACATGTGTAACTATTTTCTATAACTCTTCACCTCTTATTTCTAATAAAAAATAAACCATAAGCGTAATTAAAAAAAAATCAATAACTGATGCTATAAGAGTTATGGAGATCAATAAGAGATAAGAATTTATAAAATTGACTTACTTTGATCGTATCGGCAACTTGTATAGATTTATTATTGATACTAGAACAAGACGTATACTGATGAGTGGTTAAAAATAAAAATGTCAACAAAATAAAGTGCCTTTGAAATTCCTATAATTGTGCCTTCCTGTTATAAACATATTTAAAACGATACGAAAAAGTTACCTAGAGTGGAATCCGTAAATTATTCTATTTACTGTTAATTGTAAAATAATAAAATTGTTATTTATATATATGTGTTTTTTTTCGTCTCATTTCGCACAACAATCCGCGTCTTGTCTAGCGAGCTGGATAAAACTTGACAATCTTGCAATTTCATTTTTAATTATCGTTAAACAATTTTTGGTTATTAATATAATTTTAGTTATTATTAGACATACAGTCAATACCTTACAACCATTACAATTTTAATAAATATATAATTAAACGAAATCCTAAATTGTCATTACTCACATATTAGAAATCTTTACGAAAAGAGACAATAGACATTTTCTGAGCTAGTGTGCTCTACCATCAACACATTCATACTTCAAAAAGATTCAATATGAATGCCTGACGACCGATATGGAATGATTTATTACCTGTAATTGGGTCGCTGGATATACGAAACATGGCTGCGTTATGCTGCTTTACTGATATTTAATGAGGGTGCAGTTCTTCCACTGTCTAGCCGACCCATTCATGTTGCGACTAGAAACTATTGCAGCATGGCTCATTATAAAGTATATTCATGATGCGAAATAAGTGGTCAAGTATGTGGTCATTGCAGAATATCATCAATACGAGTTTATACTATCTTGAAATTAACGAAAATCGTATTTCTTCATAAATAAACTAGGAAATTTCATCTTCAAAAAGTTTAAGATTTATTTTCATCTCAGCATCAGTGCCGCGCTGTTCATTTCCTGGCGTTGGGTCGTTATTTCCTTTATGGCTTTGCAGATAAAATGTTTTGAAAAATTGTGCTACGGATCGAGATTTACCAGATAGAAAGGAAACTTATGATCGTGTTGGAATGAAGTCCTCGCGTATTGTATTTATACTAGCAGCTTTGTTCGATTTCGCTTAGAGCTCTAAATTTACACAATATACTAACGAAAGAAATTGATTTGTCACACAGCTATAATGTTCCTTTAGGTAAAAATAAAATAAAGGAATAAACTATACACATTCAGTAATGTGAGAGCCCGACATCCTCTGAAGGATATAATTTGCTAAGAAAAAAAAGTAGGCCTAAAAGAAAAGGACCACACTTTTCACGAGCGTAAAATAAGACAAGACAGGACATGAAAAATCACACACAACAGAATTAAACTTATTGTACTCAACTAATGAACAATGATTCAAAAGTTTTGTGTGAGCCTACTTATTATGATTTTTTGATTTGATTCTTTTCATCTGATTAATTGAAATCGTATTTTGTGAGTGACATAATGCCAATCTTGTCACCGAATCAATTCCGTCGGGAGCTTATGCCAATAATAGCACAACTCTTTATCTATGTGCGCTAATCTTTTACCATAAAACAGTATTTGTTAATAATAGCGTCAATAGATTTATTGACTATTGAGGAGCTTCCTCATATTCTTTCCTTATATGTATAATTCATTAAACCATTGTGAATACAAAGCTCAAGGAAAACTTGATTCGAGACGAAGCTTTTTAATAAATAGCGTTAGATTATTTTATTATTTAATTAATGTAATGGATTTATATAGTTATACGACAAGTGATGATATAATTAATATCATCATTATAATCAAACTGCCGTTGTTTGTTACGACTAATTGTAGTAATTGGGGTAATGAATAAATACAATAATGCAGTTGATTTTCAGTCACTGTGCCATGGTTCCGACCAAGCACTATTTAGGACAGCAAAGGAGAGGCTTAGTACAGATGTGCACTATTTATTTGGCAAAGAAGATGGTACTCAACAAATCTTTACTTCAATGCCTAATCAAAAGATGATTATTGATCCTTGAAGTGGATTTCAAAGGTGTTTGAAGAAAAATCATAGTTAAGTTAAAGTGCACCCTTTTTTATTTGTAACTTTTTGCCTTTAGTCTCCTCAAAGGATTTTAATTAAACTTTAAATGTCATTACTTTTCCTTAATACTAAAGAACATAATTACGCTTTAAAGCCTGAACTATCTTATTGCATTTCTATGCTGTGTACGTTCAGTAGTTGGATTGTCTGCTTTAAGTTTCTTTTAAAATTGTTGTGACAAGATTTCCCTTTCCTTGAAAAATATTTACAGCTTTGAGTTTAAATAAATGCTTGCATAAAAACACTAAGGTAAAACAAAAAAACAATAAAACATTCCGTGCCATTGTCAGTTGTTTTTTTTATAACATTCACAGTAACAAACGAACATACAGTTCACCTGATGGTAAGTGATTCCTGCGGTCTGTATTCATCTTTGACAAAGAATCATAAACCAGATGCGTTGTCACCCTTGAGGACTGAGATGGAATGCCACGTTATAAAGGTCTCCGAATCCCTACAGTCACCAGACGAAACACATCATTATACTGGTATTATATACGGTGATAAACTGCAACATTCTCTAACTTCAAACATTTCATACTTACGATCACTACATTTCAAAGATATCAAGATTTGTTTTTATTTTTACATTTAATTTTTTTGTGTTGAAATATATGCAAATATTTGCATTTTAAATCACAAAAAACATTTTACAGGTTTAGGATATAATCATATTCCAATTCAATGATAAGAGGTAAGTTCTAGTTATCTTTCAATTTAAACTTGTGACAATATAACCGTCTATAGAATATTAAATAATTTGTAATAATAAAAATGTTATAACAAATAAATTAGCAATTCTATTTTATTCTAGTAACATTTACTTTTATATTATGCATTATCAATAAATGTACGTAGGATGAACTAATTTATACTTAAAGCCTAATAAATATATAGATATTACAATCTCACTATTTAAGAAAGTAAGGAAATTTTGTAGTTTTCTGATTTGTTACTGTCTTCTTATTTGTGTCATAAATTTTGTAACCCAAAGCGTAGCCTATTATCACCAGCATTAATGAAAATTCAACGTAATATAATTAAAGAATCACTTTAAGCATCACTACACATAATGATAAACGTACTAATATATTAACTTGGTATGTGACCTCGCCCTAACTGTAACTAATATAAGGGTAGGTTCATGATTAATGACACGATTTCATAGCAACCGGATGAAACGATCTGTATCCCTCGACGCCGTGACTTTATCTGATCAAAAGTAGGTCATACGTCATTGTATTAAGATTGTCCTCGTGTTCACTCTCCAATTCGAATTTATATTAAAACATGACATTGTGCGTAAGAGGATAATTAAAACTATGTAGTTTTTTTAATTAACTAACTTTTACTCATTTACTGTTTCGCAGTGAGAAACGCGCGAAATTGTGTAAACTTTGGGTATTATACATTATTACGTATTACATACAGCTTAGAGAAAGACGGTGTTTCATAGTCCACCAACGCCGTTATATTTTTCCTTGCACTTTGATAATAGTCGTAGTAAAACTGGAATGAAGAGGAAAATGCAGCCTTTTTAATTGGAACACGACCTTCCGAGGTGGTGGGGATTATAGAGATACAAGGGATGACAAAATTTTTGCCCTTATTTTCTACTCAAGTTATGTAACTTAGTAGTCTTCTCTGCGTAACCGCGGTGTACATACATTTTGTATATAAAAAAGCAATGTTTATTTTTAAAAAGTTGTCTGAAATAGTTTCTGTGAGGCATTACCAGACAAATCCAGAAAATTCTTTCTAAAAACAGGACATCAAATATTCTGTATCCAACGGATACTAATATCACGTCTGAGAGTATTTTGTCTAGTATATATCTAGTCTGAATATATTTTGCACGCTTAAAGAAATTGCTATATGAATTATTCAATGTCTTTATTCCTTTATCGATAAATTATAATTTTTATTATCTGAGCGTTTGAGATGAAAGTTGATACGGAGGTCAAGGGAGCCAGCGGTGAACAGCGAGACTCGCTAATACTTTTTTTTTTTAAATAATGAAACTGAATGAAAATGAAATAACTACGGAGGTTCAATAAAGGTGATATTTCATTTATTGTTAAATTGTGTATATACTAATTTAAAAAGTAGATGTCCAAAATCAAGCGTTTCAGTAATAATTGAATGGAGTAAGGGATTGTTTGCGCTTTTGGTAATGTTTACGGTTGTTGTTTAAATAGTTGTACTACGATGCGTTGACGATCTAAGTTTTCAATTTTTTTTAGATATTTAAATTGTAAGTTTATTTTATATTTGTGATTGGACAATTATGATAATTTTATTAATAGCGGTAACCTACGCTG
Organism: Teinopalpus imperialis; assembly: GCA_029286865.1. Taxonomy (NCBI): domain Eukaryota; kingdom Metazoa; phylum Arthropoda; class Insecta; order Lepidoptera; family Papilionidae; genus Teinopalpus; species Teinopalpus imperialis. The sequence continues at coordinate 1,517,579 of JAGSMU010000023.1, read as the reverse complement.
TGGTTTGAATCTAGCTGCAGCTCGACCGAGGTAGGACGACGCCCTTACGGCGTAATAGCAGCATAAATCTGCTGTTTCGTCCTGTGAGTGTAGGGATCCGGAGACCTTTATTACTGGTGACGAGGCATTCCATCTCAGTCCTCAAGGGTGACAACGCATCTACGTTATGTTTCCTTGTGAATGATGAATGTAAATGTCATTGGCCGCAGGAATCACTTGCCATCAGGTGAACACACAGCTTCTTTGTAACTCTCAATGTAATAAACAAAAAGCATCGTCTACGTAAAAGACAAAACCGTTTTATTGTTCTATTTATTTAAGGAATAAAATAAGTTAGTTAGTAGTTAGTAACTGCTAATTCCTAAAAAGATTTATATCTATTTTTTTAGGAGTTAGCATTAATGAGTAAAAAATGTGTATTACGAAGCCATTTTCTTTATAATACTTTATTTTCCTTTAATTTCAATGAGACCTCTTAGAATTAAGAGACGCATAAGTTAATATATACAATCGTTACCAATACTACTTTTAAATAATCATCAGTGATCTATTTTGGAACTGGGTAATTGCTGATAATAAAATTAAAAAAAACTACCAAAAACTAAAGCTTTTTCGTTAAAATAATAAATTTCATAAAACTAAACAAAGAAAATTTTACGTGAATAGAAATTAATTCATCGCTTGGCAGAGCAATCTCTGTAAGCCTCGTTATTTAAACGCCAGTCGCCATCATTGTTTAAAAAAAACTCAAGTTCAAGGTTGTTCTACCCCCCATTTGTCGGAAGGCACGAGTTCCTTTCTCCCTATTCCTTCAGATGTTTTAAATTACACTCATGGAAAATATCGATCTACAGATTCTATTATATTCGCTATCTCAGATTGCTTTTATACTTATTTAATTATCTATGTTATATTTATAAATTAAACTTAGGTTCTAGGGTACGGTCTGAAAAATTTCTTCATACTTTACGCTGGACTATTATCGTGAAGCATCTAGCACTGTCATCAGTTCAGTCGGAGAGTTTCACGGGAATGTTCATAATGTTATAATAGCTTTATTAGTATACTTTTTTAAAATACAAAAGACGTAATACCAGTTGCTGAGAACTATCTGAGATTGCATTGCAATTCTTGCTTTATTTTTTTTTCATAAATCCACTGCTATCTATATAAGAAAAAGACATGTCGAGCTTTTCCTCTGTAAATTGTTAAAATAATGACAATAAAGAAATCTTCAAGACTATGAAATCACCTATATCAAATGTGTGTCTAAAAGTAAAATCAATTATAAACATAATATTTATACATATTAGAAACCAAAGCACTGGCTTTAATAGGTTATTTAGACTAAAGCTATAACGCTTAAGTGTAATATAGTTATAATGTGTAAATAATTAAAATAAGAAGAACGCGTTAGTTATCTGTGCTTATCAACAAACAGTAACAGTGTGTTTTACACTGCAAACATTGTTAACTCAACTTAGATTACCAACTGTGTACTTCTCTCGTAAAATAGAATTTGTATTTATTTAATTTTTCTTTTTGAAGTATATTTATTATTTAAAGATTTTATTAAAATCTATATTTTCCTTCATGTGTAAGATATAAATTCTTAAATGCTTCACTTAGTGCAAACAAATTAAAATAAAATTCCTTACGACTCAGTCGGCTATACGAGAATTTCAACTACAAAACCTTGCATATATAAAATATTATTTTATATAAGATAGTGTTTGACATATACGCCTTCATAATAATGTTATATCTACCGTGCTTTAAGGATTCTTTTTGATATAACAATAAATAATATACACGCCCCTTTGTAAATTATCACAGCTACGTTTCTGTTTTAACATACACAAATAATAGTAAATCTAAATGTTGAACATTTAATGAATGTGATGTGTGTATTGATGTTGATAAGCCTTTTTATATTATTAAAAATATATAAATAACGATAATGGGTAATTTATGTTCACAGATCTATTTTTCTTGTATTTGTTTTAAATGAAGAACTAAAGTATCTATTTGATGTTTATATACTGGTATAATCTACATTCTTATAAGGATCCGCGGAAACTCAATGGCAAGACGTTTTATACCTGATGATTAGGACCAATGCATTTTTAAATTTTAAATCAATAATTTAATTTGTTTTCGTTAGACAACATTGAAAAAAATAGTCAAGGCAATTAAAGCCGGTGAAAAAACTGGTAGGATTTAACATATTATCGTGAAGTCATCCGTCAAGGGTGATCCATTGTATCTTTAAGTTAATTTTTAATAATTTATGCAATATTACAATTTGAAGTGAAGCACCTTCTTTGAATATACCGCGTTCAATTTAATGATGCTGGTATCAAAATTTACACATTTTATAAATTGATCTTTTTTCTTCCCGGCTAAGTGCACATCTAATTAATTCTAGAGTAGTAGAGAGCTCCTTTAAATTCATTAACGACAAGGCGAACTCTGTTCTTTGTTAGATTTGCGTTATATATAATATAATTTATTTAAATTGTAAAATTATCGTATTAATTTAAGTTCACAAAGTGACAATGAGATAAATAATCTCCAAAAAAATATATACTCAATCAAAAAGTAGTCTTAGAAAATCCAATCAAATAATTTTCAATAACTACAATATGTACAATAATACATATATTTGTACAATCACGTATCACCTGTCTCAAGGAATATAGTATTATTCGAAGTACTTCTATCATAGTGACATTTAAATGTTAGATGTTAAAAGATAAGTAATCCTCTCTGTGTCAGGAATATGATTTATGACATAGGCATATTGTATTTTTGTATTGAGTTTGTCCTTTTAAGGAAAGGCTAAGATACCAAACCATATAGCCAAATCTTTTGTGTTATTATTTCTCTTCCTTCGAATCTCTACGTAGATAGCATTAAAATCCTCTGAATTAATACAATATGATGATTATAATAAAATAATGTAAATTATTGTGTGAATTGATGTATGAACAAGCTTCCCGCTAAAAGCTATTCTATATTGTACTTTGACAGGAGTTGCACCAGTTGTTTCACTTTTTCTTAAGATAACTCATTTTTGATATCGACCAGTAGCTGTTGTTATAAAACTTAAAAAATAAATAAAGTTAGAAATATTTTTTTATTACTCTTTAAATTGATGTATATAAGCTCAAGATATATTTATTTAATAATTAATATTTGTTATTAGATACAAAATATTTTTACATATAATTTAAGATATTTTTTGTATTGAATATATTCAATATATATTTTATTATTAATTATAATAATATATATATAATAAAACTAAACTAAACAAAAACAAAACAATTTAATTCAAAATTAATCACTCATTTTTTAGTTAAAGTGTGTGTTTTAAATCGATCCTGGCTTACGGCTATAAAATTTTGAAAAAATTGTAATTTGACAACTTAATTGGGATATTTATTGATCTATTTTAGATGTCACAATATGTCAAATATATCGTATAATCTATTACGTATACTTGTCGGCATGGGTCTGGAACGAGCTTGCCTGGAGAATTATCTAAAGAGAAAAACTAAGTTTATGCACGCTTTACTTTATTTTTTAATAAAAATATATGCATAATGTCTCCGAGCGAGTTATAATTAATGCAGCTCCATAAACTTTCGTCCCTTCACTAGTCAGATTATATCCCCTCTACAAAATCACAGCGTAAACAAATTAATGAGAGACCAGAGGTCATACTTGCGGGCAATACCAGTTTTATAATTAGAATATTATTCAAGAGAGTCCATGATTGCGAGAACTAATGATGGTTATGTAGCGTTGATACTCCTTCAGCTCTATATTTTATATCTTGGCCAATAATTATATACAACTAATTCAAGTTACCATGATGAAGCAAGTGATTGCTTTTTTTGTATTATGGTATAGTTTGTCTTGTAGTCCTCTTTTTTTTGTTAAATTCCACATTCGCGTTTGCAAGCATTTCATATTTTTTTTAAGCATTATCATGATGTTAATGAACTATTAATACAACGCTGATAATGGTCATTATTATTATCAATTGTTTTGAACCCTCTATGATTTATTAATTCAAGCTTATTTTAACAGTGTCTGAACAAGTAATACGGGTTCATCTTTGTGGGTTTATTTTTATTTTGTGAATGAGGGTGACCACATACGTTGTTGCCCATGTTGATGGAATACCCAGTAATTGGGTCTCCAATTGCCTATAATCACCATACGAAATACAGCAGCTTCAGAGCTTCTATATCACGGTGGCATTCCTTGAGGGTGTGGTCCATCCAAACTAATTGAAATGTAAATCGCCACGACGCCACAGACGGTAAGAGCCCTGCAAATTAAACAACAAGTGAGTATTTGTTTAAAAGATTGAAACGTTACCTGTAAAATCAATAATATATTTAAATATCGCATCGCATCATACAATTAAAATTAGGCACTAAAGATAAATGGCTACGTTTGTAAGTAATAATATTAGAAACATTTAAAAGGCATTAATCAAACAAATTCACTTTGCTGGAGACCTTTGAAAGATATTACAGAATTTAAGTTTCACATTTAAGCTGATTTGATTAAACTTCAAGAAAACTTTATTGTTGTTTCTGCCAAGTTACGAGTTAGTAAAATAGTTAATTTAATGCTTTTTTTATCGTGGAAGACAACAAGATTTTTTAATGATAAATCTAATTCATTTATTTTGTTTATAAGCAATCTCATTAAAGACGAGGTACAACTTATTACCACCAGTAAAAAAGGAAGGTTATGAAATTAATGATATATCCATGTTAAGAATATTTTTTCGAATTTTGTTAATAAAGTTAATGACGATTGTTTATGATCAGAGTACCTGGATACTTAACCATGAATTTTACTATTTTTTTAAAAATAAATGTAATAAAACTAAGGGTGGCAAACGTGGATACAGTTCATCTATTAATAATTAGGTCGCCGGAACCTCCCCAGACGAACGGTATTCCAAAAGAGCGTAGTCCTTTCCCAGTCAAGGTGACCTATTTGTGCTGCAGGTAGTATCAGACTCTAGCGTGAGACTAGATGTAATTTTTACTTGCGATAAGGGAAGGTGACGAATACTGCGATTAGTATATAATACTAGTACAAATACTAGGTATATAATACTAGGTATACAATACTAGGTGTACAATACTAGGTACAGAATGCTATGGTTGTATATACGAGAAGCTCATCTAACGTCAAGGTTGTTATCTTTTCCCAACACGCCAATAACGTATTTGCTTTGCTCGATTATAATCTCATGGGAAATTTAGTCGCCGATAGATTTGTAGACCGTATTTCTGGGAAGTGTATTGGATTCAAGTGATAATATTTTTTTATTATTATTACAATTATCATTGAATTAAGAAGTGATAATAAATAAAAGATATTTTTCTTAGAAGAAAAGTATAGATTTTTATAATGATCAAATTCAGCACCGTCTTATTTGTATCTAAGACGAGCTCATCAGAACAAAATTTATAATTTTATTGTTAAAATATTTTATTATTTATTTATGTAAATAAGAAACATAGTTAATATATATTACCTGTACGGCTTATTTTAATATGATCGCTACAATAAGCCTTATGAAAAAAAATCTTTTGAAGTTCCATCGATTAATCAGGTTAAATACATTAGATATGTATGTTGGCGTCTGTTTTGGTTACGGAATTATTGATATTAAAGCTCCAGGGCATCTTGCATTACCAATTGCCACAGAAAAATCTCCTCGAGGCATATACTGTATAAAATCTGCATACATCCTATAATGATATGCTAGTGTAGTATTAAACACATTCAGGGTACAAAATAAATTTCCTCACCAAGCGACTGAGGCCTGCTGATATCTGAAGAACATTTATTTACATCGGGACCTACGGATGTAATCAATAAGGATATAAAAGAAATTTAAATATGATTTAAGACTACCCTTACTCTTGTTGGTGGTTTTAGGTGCCTCTTATCCCCAGCCCTGTAGTGTAGTGATTAAAACAAAACGAAAAAATTAAAATTAACCCTGTGCTACGACAGCACGAAATGAAACCGTGTTAGGTGGTTAGTCTAAAATGAGGGAAATTTTTAATTTTTTTCTTTTTAATTCTCCTTTTATTTATAATTAGCTCTCAGTCATTTAATTCTCATCAATCTGGGCAGTATATGGATGGGTCATCTTATTACCTGAAGCTACATATGTCATAAACGAGTCAGAAGATGCCGTTATATTGCCGAATATTTGACGCAAATGCTTGCGCATGGTACGTGAAAATCCAAAATATAAAAACTCGTTATAGTTCAAGCCATTGGAACTCGAACACTCGAGCACCTTTGTGGGTATGATGTTTAATCTGTCAGCATGTCTATCACAGCTTTTCAAATTTTAATGATTGTATCGTATAAAAATAATTAGCACGGCAAAGCTATAAAAATGTTTGTGTATAAAAACATCCTGTTAATAATGGGTGTGGTTAAAGTATCCAAGTTGAAAGCAATTACAAAAGTGCTCAGCTAAAGTACTTTTAATCTGGGTTAAGCCGACACGTTTGCGATGTAAAACACTTTGTACCCATTTCCTAAGTGTGGGATTGTTCTTAAATGTTCCTTTTAAGATTATTTTTATTCTATTCTCTTTTATGGACATTGTTATTTTCTTAAAAAACAAACATATACTTTTATGAGTTAAGTAACGATCTCTATATAATGATTCTTTGCATGCCATAGATCTTTTCTTTCTAAATACACACTGTTGGAGCATAGTTGGTCACGCACCTTCTGTGGATTGCTGGACTTTACATATTGTAAGTCATCGCATGCGAAAAATCGATGGAGGCTGGTGGATCAGAATTAGGCTTCGAGGCAGTCTGTATGGGTATGGGTAGGCCGATGGGCTAAGATGTAATACCTCATTTACTTCAATCGAATTTTCAATTTCCTGCACTCATCATACTAAACGCAGCGAAGTTTTAAGATATTTGAAGTACCAGAATAACATTTATTAGATAGGACAGTAAAATTAATAAAAAAATAGATTTTTACTCCACACTCCAGAAACACCTTGTGATTTCTTAAAAAATTGCGTAAACAGTATAGAGACAATTGTTGGATGGTATGCTTTAACTAATCTGTCTTATGGAATAAGTTTCTGCTACGATAAAAAGTCCTAGTCCCTTAAAAAGTCTATTCGCAAGGCGATATCTCAACCTGAATGATCATATTCAGTAATTGACTATTTGACTTCTTGTTGACTATTTATCTGGTTTCAGAACACGATGCCACACGTATTCTAATTCGTTACAAAATTTCGCTCTGTCGCCATCCTTCCTAGGAATCCGGCCCCGGTTGCAAATGGAGAAAAAAGGGTACGGCAAACCCTACCTTGCCGTGGATTTCTGCAACATTTTGGGTCTTTTTTTTTTTTCATTTCAACCTTAATGCCGACTTTAACGCCCTCCGCTTTGATTAGCTTGGACCACGTACAACCAATCATGCGGGGATATTTAATCACGACTTTGCTTTGGCATGTGATCTGAAGTAACTGGTAATTTCGCACACGCAGATTCCAGACGTGGAAAATCATACACCTTCCCCGTTCAACTCCTTTTGGCTCAGTCGATGCCCCTCTTGGCTTGTCGGACTATTGTTTGATCTAGAGTACGGTACCTCTCACATTCCCGTTGCAGTTTCATGGTTATCGCCATGTGTGATAAGTCAGCGGATTGTAGAGGTCTTTTTTGCATCCAACCCATGGAGGCGAATTTGCTTCTCACCGGACGATCTCAACGCTATTGCTCATTCTGTTTCCGAGGTACTTCAAGGGATGAATCTCTTCATTCCATCCATATTGGGCAGATTCTAGCCTCAGTTTGGTCACTACTTCAAAATAGCATCACGTTATAATCTGAAGTGTTACGGGGTCTAGGCAGGTGTATCGGCATCCAGGGATGCAAAACCCATCTTTTTTTTAGAAAAGTACAACTCTGTCTCCAGATCCTTTAAGAGTTTTTGGAGTCCAAGGGAATTTCTGTCAGCCATCCCTTCCATCTCTGCACTAAAAAGACAACACGCTGGCCGATAACGCAAAGAAGAAAGCTAATTTCTTAGGCTCTCTTTTCGTGTTCAACTCGACTCTTGACAACAGAGGGAACTCACCGCCGACCATTTTGTGGTGTGACAGTGCCATGCCAGATATCCGATTTCTGCGGAGATCAGTGCATAAAGCACTTCTTTCCTTGGACATCCACAAGTCGAGTGGGCCTGATGGAATCACACTAATTGTGTTGAGGAAATTGAATTGATTCCAGTTCATGACATCTGTTTCGGTATTCCTACTTTTTAACGTTATCTGGAAGATAGCTTTGGTCCCCCTGGCCCCTAAAAGGGTTGAACGCTCAAATCCGCCCAACTACAGGCTCCATTCTCCATTCCATTACTTCTTTGTTCTCGAAAATAATGAAATCAATTCTAAACTAATGAGATACCTAGAGGAGAACAAGCTGATAAGTGACCGCTAGTACAGCTTCCATCGGTGTCACTCAGCCGGTGAACTTCTGGTCTAATTGTTACATCGATGGACACTGGAAGTCGAGATTAAGGTCTTGGCGGTGAGTCTGGATGTAACAGAGGCCATTGATTGAGTTTGGCACTTGAAGCTTCCTTCATATGGACTTCTCGATAAATCATGCTAGTGGGTCACTAGTTTTCTCACAAACCGTAGCATATAGGTCGTAGTTGACAGTGCATGTTGCGACTCTAAACTAATGAATGCTGGTGTTCTCCAAGGCCAGTGGCTGTCCGACCTTATGCCGAGTGCCGTAACAAATTTCTGTCTGAGATCGAGGCATTTTTAAACAAATAATCTAATTTTTATTTTTTTATTATAGAAAGTGTTCTTAGAGGTTGTTAGGATTAATACCAGCCGGTAAGTTTAAACATCATGACAGAATGTAAAATTTCATCCTCATTATCTCGATGGTTGGCAAACCATCACTAGGCGCTTTACGTGATCTTTTTTCCACGTGCATAGTTACTCTGGAATCAACTATCGTCAAGGGTATTTCTTAACCGATACTCTTTAGGAACCTACAAGAAAAGAGCATCTCATTCATCTTTGTTAAAAGTCAGCAGCGCATCTAAGACTCCTCCGGTGTTGCGAATGTCTATGAGCAGCGGCGGTGATTACTTAACATCAACAACAGGAAGCTACTTGCTCATTTGCCTACTATTCTGTAAAAAAAAACTTGAGCTTTCTCAGAATATACACATAAAATAGCATCAGCTTGTTTTGTTCGAGCATGACGAATGAGAGAAACCACCGACATCCAAATTACTGTTAATGATCTATTACTTAGTTCTCAGTGGTAAACAATACATGAACGTCTTGATTTTTATCGAGATTGTGTATGTGTGGAAGCTTTGGTGATACTGTCAATTTCGATCACGGTGTTATCTTTTTTTGTACCTTACTACTTTCTTCTTTCTACGTGTTTTGGTAACCTACCACGAGGAACGGGGCTATACGATAATTTTAGTTTTTAGGTTCCTATAACTGTAAACATTATTATGTTTTGTCAATATTATAATTAATCTTTGGTGACCTTAGGTGCAAAGGTACGTTTATTAAATGACAAGCTTCCATCTATATATTCATCACCATCATCATAATCACAGTCTGTCCATAGTCCACTGCTGAACGTAGGCCTCCCCCAAAGATTGCCACAAAGATCCTGATCCTGATCCTGATCCACTTACAATCCATCGACTTGCGTACGACGGCGCTCTATGTAGTTGTGCCGAGTCGTATATAAACTCAAACCATCTTAACATAACAAGCCAAAAATGTCCTTAGGTATACAAATTTTAACTTCTTTTTATTGCTCTCCGAATATGTTACGTATATTGAGCCTGAGAGGTGAAAAAATGTCAAATTGTTTGAGAAATACATTTTGTCGTATTTTGTGTGTGATCTCGTCCTAAATGAAATTCATATGGTGTTTGATTAATGAGATGATTTCGTGTGGTGGCCGGATGAAACGATCTGTAACCGTCGTCGGGGTGACTGCGGAAATAAATTTATGTCATGATGATGATACTTGAATTATGATTATCCTCACGTTGACAAAGATTAAATGAGTAGCTACAATTATTAACATCCTATCAAGTTTCTACGGTTCACTACTTTGTTTCTATCGGCCAAGTTTGCGCGTCGAAATAAAAGGAAATTTAAAAAAGGCTAACTATAAATTACAATGTCTGAAATAAATTCGTTAAATGCTATAATAAAAATCCAAAAGTCATCGCTAAGGTATCTGATGGGGAAATATAAAAATGTCGAAAATATATTATATAAAGAATATTAGATATTTCATTGTTTAATACAGTTTGAACATTTGATTCATATTATCGAAGAATATCAACCTATACCGCTACAGCCATACAAACATTATACTTTACGATTTAGGATCAGGGAGAAACGAGACTTTCCTTGAAACGGAGCACAGTTAGCAAACTAATCCACAACTGTTTCGTTAATCTTGGTTACAAACGATGTTCAATGTAAAGATCTAAGTAGTAATTTGAAGACATGTCCAGATAGCGATTAATTTTCTCCGATTTATTTAATTTTCATAACTACTAGTAGTTTGTTGATTTTACAAAATTTTTAGTTTTGATTAATTGAATTAATTGTGATTTTGTTAACATTGTTCAAATAAAACCAATATTACTAAGTTAAAATTTTAAGCCAGTAGTATGTACAAACATAATTTTGCAAATCAATATATTTTTAAAAGTAAAAGGACTTTAAAAATATTACAAGGAACAAGTTGTTATCATAGACTCGATAAACAAATTTAGAAAGTTATTCAAAGGCCTAAAAGAATAACACTTTTAGCTTCATTCATATATTTCAGCCGACATGTAGAATTAAATTTATTTTGAAAACTAGTTTCTAGTTTTAGATTCACAAATTAAATCACTTTTGGGCAAATTAATAGCGTATACGTTTTACTGAAGTCTTTATTATGCACGTTTTAAGGTTTTGAACGGTTCTGTTTACAGCAGTACAATTTTCTATAAAGATGCCTTTGACGTTTTTAAATATAGGGAAAAAATAAAGCATGACGCCATACCAAGATAATACCGACGATTATACTCATAAAACTGCATTCAACAATGGCTTAAAGCTTAAAGAGAGTTTTTGTGCACAATAGGGATGCGCTCACGATCCGCCAAAAATCGTTATGATGGAAACTTTGAGAGAATATGCAAAGAGGTAATTACCAATACTTTTTTTTTTATAATTTGAGATTTATATATTTGGACGCAGAGTCAATAACCCGACAAGTGAATATTCATTGAATAATTGTATCATCCAATATTCCTCGAGCTTTAAAAATTAATCAGTGCGTGGTAACATACGGTACTGGATTATGTATAAATAATAATATATAACTATAGCTCTACATTCTCTGTCGATAAATACCTAATAAATAATAATTTCTCAGCGTGACAGAATACATAACTTAGATAATTAATTAGCACTAGATGGTATGTAACGTATGAGTTTCAGTGGCAACCTTTTTAATATAGGAGAGAGGTAAACCAGATAATGATTAATCAACATCGGAGGTGTTGCAAGCAACATTGCCGGCTTTGGAGAAAGGAGTAGGCTTTTTTCTTGAATGTCTCTAAGTCGCATCAGTTCGGAAACACCGATGGAGTGATTGATTCCACAGAGATGATGAGATGGATTCCACAGAGTCTTAGATGGAAACAATTATTTTTACAGTAGTAGAGGTGCAGTTAGTTTCAAAACGAAACAGGACTAAGTCGGCGCCCTCACAGATTATAAGCATAACGCTGCTGTCGTGAGAGTGCTGCAGAGATCCGGGGACCTATTCAAGTAACGACGCATTCCATATCAGTCTTGAGGGATGAGAACCGATGTGCATCTCGAATTTTAGTTGAGGATAGATGTGGATGTCATGGGCCATAGTCATCCATCAGGAGAACTGTGAGCAGGTTTGTCAGTCTTAATACTATATATTATTATTTTTTTCCTATATAAAGCAACAAACTTTCAATTATGGAACGTGTAAATATCGTTTATTCCAATTCACGTTATGCGACGTTCACGCGACTGAATATGAGGACTATATAGTAATTAAGAAATAACAGTGGTAGAGCTACATCGTAGTTTGTTTCTAGCTGCAGAATGAATGGGTTAGCTCGACCGGATTGGGACAACGCCCTCACAGAATACCAGCATGAAATAGCAGCATAATCCTGCTGTGTTTCGTCTGGTGAGTGTAGAAATCCGGTAACCTTTATTATTGGTGACAAGGTATTCGATCTCTGTCCTCAAGGGTGACAACGCATCAGCATTATGATTACTTATCAAGGATGAATGCAGGAATATATTGATAATTAATTAGGTTGACTGTTTGCTCTACAGTTCTACTCTCAATGTTATAAAAAATAGAAAATAAACTTTGCTTTTAACTTATTTATCGCGAGGTACACAACGTTAGAGGTACTACGTTAGAGGTACTACGTTACAGTTATGTTCTTAACATTTTCAAACAAAACAAACACTTACGAGAACTTTCTTGTTCCCAACAATACTGCAACTAGTTTGTTCAACGTTTATACTTCTTTATGATAAACAATTCAAAGATAAAGTTTCATTTATGTGTATACATAATACATTTTATAATTATGTAGCACACTTTGTTAAGTTTATCTTAAGCATAAGATTTAATTTAATACATACGGAAATAATAATATTGTAAACAGATTTCCACGTCATTATACAATAACAAATAACAACAAATATATATAATATTACGGAAGAAGCGTCAACGATTTTATTCTCCACGAAATACCATGTCAAAAAAGAGTAGATAGATTAAAATGGCACAACCAAACTATGTTATCCGAAGGCAGTAGAATTTTACTTATTATGTATTGTAACAGTAATAATAATTTTATTGTTAAATAAAAATTGTTGTTCCAACAGTAACAATTTTTATATAATTAAAACTCATGTACATTTCGAAGTAAACATCGATAAATATCTGTTTGTCATCCTAAATAAAATAATTTTAAAGTTGTTTAAATAAATAATCAAAATTATAAAGTCGAACAACAGTTTGGTCTATCTATCTAAGTCTCTCTCACGATATCTTAAATAAGAAAAGATTTATATATATGTAGGTCTAACACCTACCGGAATCTACCAAGTCGATTTTTTTGTTATGATTATTGACGGAAAATAGTTATGGTAAATAAACAGTATGAGAAAGCTCTTTCAATATATCAAAGTGTCGCATTGGTGGTGCTTTGTCAACATAAAGATTTATGCATTACATTGGACTTGAGAAAAGGACGAGAGGTGCCTCTGAGAGAATTTGCACAATTTTCAACTACGGCGATATCTTTTGGTAGGTTCAATAATAATTGCAGAGGATATACTATAGTGCCATAATCATTTTACAATTGCACACTGACTCATCCGCGACCCTACCCACGTTCAACAATTTGCAGTCGAACCCAGGACGTCGAAGGGTTGAATACAAGGAACAGTTACTAACTATCCAAGCCAATTTTAAAAACAATTTCTGAGCTACTAAAAATCTCATTTTACGTAGTAGTTAATTATTAAGTTTTTCTGAATATAGAGCCAAAAATATGTTCGAAAAACTTTTAACAGCGTAAGTTTAAAAGGAAGTCAGCTGCACAAAGTGGTATGTATGTATGTATATATTTACTACATCTGTTCTCGTGCCCTACATTAATGTCCCAGTGGGTTGCGTGCACATTAAATATGAGTGAAAGTTATATCCCGCTGACAGTATTACGTAACACTTAACATACTTCTTTTATTATTAATTATTTATGCTTAATATTTTTCTCTGTTTCCTATCGCTTCATTTAATAGTCTTACAATATTTTATAATTAGAAAATGTATACTCTGAATAATAACAGGGCCAATTACAAATAAATCAATCATCCAATTAATCAAACGTGATTATAACGACGTGCTTTTGAAACAATTTAAAGATGGAACAAAATATTGAATAAAACTAGTTTTACGGATTTTTTTTTTATGCTGATGTTGGAAACATCAAGTGCTTTAAAGCACGAATGGTTACGGGGAGGTCTGAGATGTTTAACGACTCGATGTCATTGTAAACTCGAACTATTAGATTCATATTATATATTTTTCGCCGACCTACGCAGAATTACTATATAGAATTATAAAGAAGAAGAAGATTTGTGAAGAAAATCGAATAAATGAACTGCATAACGGCAAAAAATATTTTGAATTACTGAGTATATTAAATTATGTAAATGTAAACATTCGATTCATACATATATCGTTTTGTAAAAAAATATTTCAAAAAGGTATAGTGTTTATCGTTACACCATTTAATCGTTCTTTTTTATTTTACATGTTGACATCAAAGGCAGCTGTTTCGTAATAAGTCTTTGATACAAAATAACAACCTTTGATATAAAAAATCTTTGATTTATGTTTCCTGTATTGTAACAGAGAATGCTTTTACATCAATTTCCATTTAAGTAAGTCGAGTACCTTAAAACAAGTTTATACTTTTTTATATCGTATATAATAAAATTAAATATTTTCTATATAATTATGGTTATTTCAAAAGATACACTTAAAAGTAAAACTTAGTTACTACTAATATAGAGTATAATATTACTAGGAAATTCGTAGAAGTTCATATGACGATTTCTTTAATTTCATATTCTTTGAGAATTTTTACTATAAAATATTACGTTATTTAAAAAACATTCTGTTTCAGATGAAAATATTAATACAAAAAAACTCAAATATTTGTATAGTATAAATGAATTAACATAGTTGATAATAAATATAATAAGTAAATTATAATAAATAATAAAATAAATACGGTCTTTTTCTATCGCGTATAATTTACACTAGTTATTTCGTTAGCACTTACTTCAATGTCGGCCCCGACGGCATCACCAACAAGATGATGAAACTGTCCATTTTACACCTACTGGTGATAATCTACCACGCGGCCGTATCCAAAGGCACTATCCCGAACAACTGGAAGGAATCTGACGTCATAGGGATTCTCAAGCCCTCGTAACATCCAACCGATATCTTGAGTAAGGTATATACCTTATTATATAAAAGGCTCATCCTCGCCCGCCTAAAGGACTTCATTTTATTCCGAGGGCTACCAATCATTGAGCAGTTCAGGTTTCGTACCCAATACTCATGCTTACATCAAGTGCACCGCATCACGGTGCACATTCTCAGTAAATTCCTTCAGGGCTACCAAACTGGGGCACTTTTCCTCTGCGTAAAGGGAACGCGTTCCAAGGTTCACCCCATTTGTGCCGGAGTACCAAAAGGATCAGTCCTAGGTCCTATTTTATACACACTCTACACCAACGACATACCGTGCACTCGCGGTGTAGAGCTAGCCCTTTTCGCCGATGACACCGGCCTCTATGTATCTGGATTCAAACCAGACGCTATTTGTAAACGACATCAATCTGCAGCCAAAACCTTAGGGAAATGGTTTCGGAAATGGAGGATCGAGGTTAACCCCACCAAAAGTGCAGTCATGTACTTGTCTCGGCGCAACAAAACGCTGCATCTCCCAACTATAGAGTTATTTGATCGTCCAATCCCCTGGGAAAAGACAGTCAAATACTTAGGAGTCACATTAGATGAAAGACTCACCTTCGGTCCGCATATCAAACGCATACGAAATCGAGCAGCATTCGTCCTAGGTCGTTTGCACCCGTTACTCTTAAAAATAGCAAAATTTCCCTGCGTAATAAAATTACACTATACAAAGCGTGCATCCGGACCCATAATGACATACGCAAGCCCCGTCTTTGCGCATGCCTCACCGCGGCATATTCATCGACTTCAGGTAATACAAAATCGTTTCATGCGCAAGGCCACCGGTGCACCGTGATTCTTGCGTAACTAAAATCTACACATAGAGCTGCCGATCATAGCTCAGTACCTGGCGCAGGCTTCACGCCGATATTTCGGCTCTGCCGTTACACACTCTAACCCCTTCATTGTAAGTGCCGACACTTACAATCCCATCGTGAATCACATATTCACCCGCATCCGAAGGAGAACGAGGCACGCCCTTGACGACCTTGACGACGCAAACACCAGGGCCCAAGCCCTTGATAAAACACAACACACACGCGCAATCAAGGTTATTCGCGAAACCGCCATGTCACTGTCCAGTTCTCTCTAGTCCATACAGATAGAAGCGTCGCTGGAGTTTCTTGCGCCACTTCTTCTCCAGCGCCCACTCATTCCCAAGTGGTGGTACAGGCAGTTAACAATAATAGCGATGTTAATTTAGATAATCCTCTGTCAAAAGCAACTGACCGAGCCGAGGTTCAGCCCTCTCGGGCACCCTTGAGTCAGACGCTCGTGAAACAGGGTAACGGTCCAAGCCGGGGCACCCTATCGGCAGCCCTTGTGCTGGTTACCCATATATAGAGGTCTCGACTGATGCCATAAGCGCTCGGTCACCTCTCAACCCGGTGAAACTGTAAAAGCCCTCGGGCTAACAACGGCCATCAGCCCGAATAAAAAAATAGAAAAACTTCAATGTATGAACTATCTTACGAAATACTAACCTAAATTGTATGTGGTAGTTAACGGATGAGTCCCTGGTGATGAGAACTGAAAATCTAATGACTGGCAATGCGATATCTTAGTCCTTACTTGTGAGAAGTCACCTACTCATTTGTGACTTAACTGGCCTAGCCATTTGCCAACCCAGGGGGGTTGGCAAATGGCTGCCATCAACGCAATGGACTTATGCAGTTAACTTCAGATAGAACGGTGTATCATGGTTCAAATATTCACCACTTTTAAACAAACAGGTTAATATCTTAAGAATTTACACTAAATTTCCTCGTGACAGGATGATAACCGATGTCTCAATGCTAAACATTATTTCGTGGTTGTATTTTGTGTTAGGCTTTATACTTCCTATGGTTGAATACCAATCCTAGAAACTAACTGCAGCATGCCTTTACTATTGTTTGTTGTTCCGCAATACGATTTTTCATTTCACTATTCGAACGTCTTCAAGGTGATCGTTATATTCAGGTTCAAGATGCATATGCATCATCCCTAATAACCGAGATGGAATACTTCTTTTGTTTTATTAGGTCCCATATACTCTCGTACGAAACACACGTTGCTGCTATTATAGTTTTCAACTTTTTATCATTTTTATATAAACAATGGTATATTAAAAATATGATGGTTGACAGATGGAATTTGTAAGAAGTCTGCAGCATTCACTAAGGCTTAAATTTAGAACCTTTCAAGTGGTCAAAAACTGGTTGCACGTGGCTCTACCTCTGTATAAATATTTTTTATTTATCTTTTGATATTAGTTATACTAACACATATGTATTATGATTAGGTCTTTACATATGAAATTGCCGTTCTTCAGTATTGGCCATTTCAAACCAAAAATAGTTTTGATAGGCTGTGAATTCTAAATTCATATTAAATTTGTTTTAAAAACATGACATTCTTTGTACAAAGTCAGTCCTTTGTTTATTGATTAGCTTTGTATTTTCATCACGTTTGACCATTTTTCGTCATAATGGATACTTTAAAAATTCGTGTAATTATGGAATATGAGTTCCGTCGTGGCATCAACGCGGCACAAACCTAACATCAAAAACGCTTACGGAGAGAATTTTACAAACGAACGCACAACCCGATATTGGTTTGTCCACTTCCGTTCTGGAAATTTTGATTTAAAAATTGAACTTCATGGTCGTCCGGACACTTTGGTCAACAATGATGAATTAAAGGCGATTGTAGGAGCTGTAGATACTCAATCTACAGCCGAGCTAGCAGCAGCTTTTGATGTTAACATCAAAACAATATTGATCCATTTGCGAGATATTGGCAAGGTAAAAAAGCTTGATGAGGAGATGGGTGCCCCACGAACTTAACGATCGCCAGTTCAACGTACACGTTGTGACCTGCCTCGTGCTGCTCAACAGGGACAGAAATAAAAGAATTTTGAAACGAATTATTACGTGCGAAAAAATGGATTCTGTTGACAACGCATGACCCCATACTGCACAACAGAATGTCTCCAAGCTGCAAGAGTTGGGGTTGGAAGCTCTCCCTCATACACCGTACTCACCAGACCATGCACCAACCGACTATTACTTTTTCCAAAATTTGGACAACTTTTTAGCGGGAAAAAAAATCATTTTCCGAGAGGCAGTACAAAATGTCTTTGAAGAGTTTAGTGCCTCCCGTCCAGCTGATTTTTACAAGAAGAGAATCAATAAACTACCACTGTGTTGGCAAAGATGCATCGATTATATGGGTGATTACTTTGAATAACAGAAATAAAAAAGTTTGAAAAAATAATACTTTAATTTATTTCATACAAAACGGCAATTTCATAGATAGAGACCTATTATTTGGTGAATGAGAAATACTTTACACCTACATACGAGCATTTTGTCATATTATCCAATTTTAACATGTTAAAATTCAATTTTAATATGTTAAGATTGGAGGCAATATTTTAATTACTAGGTATGGATACGGGAATTACTGTCCACATTCTGGACGGAGGGTACTGAACCGTTGGACACTTTTTATCGTAAAAAAAGCACTTACTTCAGTTATTGTGTCACTTGTTTCCCAGTTGTCAAATAATTCAGAGAGACTTCTTTTTGCAACAGTGGTAGATTAGAGGTAGAGTGGTAGATTATCTACGCTGCAGTTTCTAACTGCAGAATGAATGGGTCAGCTCGACCAGGGTAGGACCACTACCACACAGAATACTAATGTAAAATATCAGCATAATGCTGCTGTGTTTCATCTGTTGCGTGTAAAGATCCGGAGACCTTTATACCTACCGGTGACAAGGCATTCCATCTCAGTCCTCAAGGGTGACAACGCATCTTCATTATGATTCCTTGTCGAGGATGAATGTAGATTTCATAGAATCACTAACCATCAAGTAAACTGTGTGCTCGTTTGTTACTCACATTGTAATAAAAAAAATCAATGAGACAAAGTTGTCATGTTTAAAGATAATCTGATAATCTTTACATAATTGGGACTGACGCCTGTTATAGCTGCCTAGGGCTTAAGCTTAATTACAGATTTCTTCAATTAGTCTTCTTAGACTTAGAAAGTGACTTCTAAATTTGTTAACGAGCTTAATAATATTAAGTAAATAATCTTGCGAAAAAGATAAAATATAATTTAAATGCGGATTAAGCTTAAGTATTGCTTATAATAATTAAAACAATTATGACTGGTAATTTATTAATTTGCCTACGATTTCGTTGAGGGAAATTTGTAATCTCTCTCGTGAAGGGTTAAAATTTTATAGATCTGCATCAGCAGTGAACTTTTCTAAGTTATAAACTTGAAATCAATTTTTTTTTCTAGCTGTAACATGAATTGGTCCTCTCGATGGTGGAAGGACGGAAGGTGTGTGTGAGACACGGGGACCCAATTACATAAATCGGGTTATTCCATCTCAGTCCTGAGGGATAGCAACGCATTTGTTGGGGATGGATATAGGATCCATGG
Organism: Teinopalpus imperialis; assembly: GCA_029286865.1. Lineage (NCBI taxonomy): Eukaryota > Metazoa > Arthropoda > Insecta > Lepidoptera > Papilionidae > Teinopalpus > Teinopalpus imperialis. The sequence continues at coordinate 1,497,930 of JAGSMU010000023.1, read as the reverse complement.
ATTGCAGTTATCACTTAGGCTGAGATTTATAAAAGGTAATTGAACTTTGCTCAGGCTTTGCATTTGAAATCTTTAAAACTTTATTTTCAGTTAGTTTTAGAGCATCTTAAAATATTACTAGGAGCATGTAAGTATTCCTTAAGTCAAGGATTTTGGTGACTTTGGCCATGCTAAGCATTTGCTAAGCATAAGCTGAGGATATGACTATAAATTTCATTGCCTACTTAACTCGAAAAACTAAGTCGAAGCAATGTCTAAGTGCGCTTTATAATTTTCAGCCTTAGCATCCGATGAACTGTGAGCTCTTTTGTCAACCCTAATATATTTAAAAAAAAACATTCGCAGAAAAAGTTTAAGTTTAAATTTTAACACGAGGTACGGTTAATTTTAATTTGATTAACCTAGTTATATTGTGTTAAATATTTTCTGCCTTTAAAACAGGAAAATTAATTATATTTATAATAGATTGTTTATATTTAAAGTTTACAAAAATATTCTACTAAAAGCTTGATGTACATCCCTATCATAATACAAGAAACAAAAACAAACTTGTGACACATGTTTAGTTAAAAACATTTCAACATTCAAGTGTTTTTTATGAAACTTCTTCAATAAAGCTTCTATTGTTTTTGTCACCACGTTTATTTTTCTTACACAATATACATTCGTGTATAAACATCCACGAACTTTTAAAAGTTCAGTGGTTGTTTACGATATCGCATATTATATATATATACAAATGATTTTCCCATAGTATTTTTTTTAAATTAATTATATTAGTAATGCTATTAACAAACATTACTAATATTCCGGTTAACCATTCAAACTAAGCTTAAAATGCTGAGATGGTTCACGACAATAGCAGAGTAGTAGATTCGAACCTACGACCTTAAGTTTCGCAGACGGTACCCTAAACCATTAGGCTATTGACGCATCAATATACAAATTACATTTATAGTTCCAAATTTAGGCTTAGAAAATAAATATTTAAGTATATATCTTGTGATTGAAGATGTAATATGAATAAATGAGATAAGATGTGATGTGATTAAAAATACCCAACAAAACTGCTGGTCAACACTTATTTTAAACAAACAACATTACCAGTGCGATCATACAAGTCCAATAAAGCATTTATTTTGCTTTACATTTGCGATCAAACCAATAAACTCCGAACTCGAGCTGACAGTAAATTCTTTACAAGATAGAGAAATAACACCGAGTTATTTCTGAAATATAGTGTAGCATAAAGAATTTTTTCGTAGTAGATAATTCAATATCTTAAACATTTTTGGTATTTATTTTGCTTCTATTAAAATAAGAAACAAATTCTCTAGTATGTATCAAATGCAAAAGTTAGCATTTTTCATGCAGACAAAGAATGATTTTCCCACAATTTAAACAGAGGTACCTAACACCTACCATTAAATGAAGCCGAACACGTAGCTCAATACGGAAAAGAGACTGCATTATTGATATTACGATGGCCCTAGAGTGAAAGAGATACACAATAAAATTATTTCGTTTAAATTATTTTTTCAAGGGTTAAAATTTTTTAAAGGTTTTAGTAAGATTTAAGATTTAAATTTACGGGAATATAATATGTACTGTATGTAATACAGGCGGTTCAGCTTTTCAGCAGTGGACTGTTATTGTGATGATAAGGCTAAAGATTATCATAACTTATTTTACATTATTGATTACCAAATAAGTATGAATGTAATTGAAAAATAAATAGCAAAGATTTATCAAAAAAAAACCATAACAGAAAATATTTCTAAAATACTAATTGCTTCCAAGAATTTTATAACACTGCAAGTGTGTCGGATGAACCGAGATTAAAAATACTTTAGCTGAATTCTTTTGTAATTGCTTTTCTCTTTAGACATTTAGAAAACCTTAAATTACTACAATTACTTTTATTATTAAATTTTGTATTACTTCTTTTTTAACTTTATTGAAAGATGGTCGCATAGCATAATATCTCTGTAATTTTTTTTAATTATTATTTTTTTATTTAGAAAGAATATTAGGCATGTTATTAACATTTCTAATATTCCGGTTAACTACTGCAACTAAGTTGAAAATGAACATATTAGTCTAATGTTGGATTCGAGCTTACGAACTTAAGTTACGCAGACCGTACCCCAAACCATTAGGCTATTGACGCTTCTTAAGTGACCGTTCTATTATTCTTATTGTTGCTTAGCTGCGACTTCGATGGGCAGCCTCGATCGGAGAAGACCACTTCATAGTCTATCAGCGTGAAAACGCAGCATAACGTTGATGTATACGATTCGTCAGTGTAGGTTACACAGATCCAGATGTTGGTAGCGAGGCAATACTTCTCAGTTGGTGGGACCATTAGGAACTGAGAAGTATTGTACCAGTGAATGTAGATATTGAATCTTACTTGACATCTATCAACATGAATAGAGCTCAAAACGCATTTATAACAATGGTGGTCTTGTGTCCTTGCCACAATCTCTACATCTTCCTCCGATATGATTGCAATACAAATCAGTCTAGGGAAGGGGACGGCTAGGTCGCCAGCCTGGGGAAAGTTCAATACTCCAATATTTGTACCGTAGATCTCTGTATGTACGACATACTCAGAAACTGTACTAAACGTGTCCTGTTATCCGACAACATCACCGCAAGTACTATATACGCGCGTGCATTAATAATTTTATACAGAGCGCAATCTAGATGTATAGTACTAAGTAGTGACCACAAAAAATTGACCACGATTTAGTAAGATAGGTACACTTAGTTCTTAAGTCACGTAATAAAACAAAACTATTATCTGTAAACAATTTTAAATAGCAATAAATTAATATAATCAGCGATTAACAAAATAGATTAGACAGTAATGTACAACGCAAGTATTTTTTAAGTTCTTGCTTTCATAAAATCTTTGCTTAATTATTTTAGGCACGAACCTCGTAAGGGGTTAAATGCCTTAAGGGAAGAAAATTTCCGGTTGAGTTTATATTACACACCCTAAATTTTAAACAACAAAATGGCAAATGGTAATGTTTAGTAATTTTCGTGAAACAATCGTTTAATTTTCTAAACAGTTAAACAAACATTTTACAAACATTTTATACAAAATCAAAATCTTAACAAGGTGGCTCGGCACACACCTCGATCAAAACTAAGGACAAATGTTATATCAATTGTGCGATAGGCAGTAAAATTATATTGACATGCAGTGTTTACAATTTAGAACGTTTTTAAAGAAAATAACCTGCTTGGCCGACTTTAATAACGAATGATATTTATTACTCAATCAGATTGTATTGTTTATATGCGCAATTACTTAAAAAGGAAAATCTAAAGAGTAGAAGCGATAAGATGATAATGCGATGATATAATATTTTAATTAAGACCAGAAAGAGCGTCGAAGATAATTAAACACTTCAGCCCGTGAGGCCAAGGGATTTGCGGTCGCCCCGATCATTCAGTGTAATCTGATCTTTTCACGATCCAAATCTTGGTACAGAAAAAAAAACTTAACAGAGAATATATTTTATTTAATGAAAGTTACATTTTCTTGTCAAAAAACAGTTTTTTTATATATTATACCCTTTAAGTTGATAAAAGCATACAAGTGTTATTTATGTTCATTATAAAAGAAGAGACCTAAAGTTTTTGAATGTATCTATGAATATTTTGTAGTGGCACGATATATATATAATCTAAAAATATTGGTTTACTTCTGTTGTAACACAAATAATAAATTCAATTTATATTACAAATTATAAAATTATTAAAACAGTTCAAGGCCAGGCAGTGATCTGTGTATAAGCTCCATACTTATTTTCCTTTTGATGGATCCTAAATAAATAATTCGAAAGTTGTGAAAGCATCTAATGTTAGAACAATATTACAGTTTATTTGCTTATGGCTACATTTATATGTACGTTGCACTGTTTGATTTCCTCCTAAATAACCTCTACATTGGAGCACAATCAGTTCACCTCCACATGACAATGCCGGATTTCTCCTGAGGAGAAATATTACTAAATAATATTTTGTCCACTTTTAAGACATGCAGGTTTACTCATGATGAGTTTCTATATCATCGAACATGGTCAATCAACACTAAATTGCAATTAGCTATTATATTGCGCTGATACCGAATCGAATTCAGGATGCGCAAATATCCTGAATATAAAACGTACTAAATATTTATTTACTCATTTAATTCCTCATTGAACGCAGTGTAAAAGCTGGGGTTAATGCTTAGAGGGATTTTCTACCAGTTAACCGCACGAGAAACAGATTTCCTTAATCTCTTATCTTATTGTTTTATTTTTCACTTGCACCATTTGATGTTTATAATGTAAATAAACAATATTTATAACATAAAATATAATATACTCTTTGAAAGCTAAGCACCTTTTCATTTAATTCCTTTTTAAATTTTGATATAGTCCCACACAGGTTGTTTTTCAATAAATCTGAGCGCGATACGTGTTCATTGTTTTGTTATATCGCTTTACAAAGAGAAAACGGAAAACTTTATACTGAATCAACATTCCGTATATCTACAATATAAATGTGTTGTAATTTTTTATTTAACTTTTTTATTGCTTTGACAGTAACAAAAGAGCACACAGTTTACTTGATGGCACGTGATTTTTTAGGGCCATGACATATACTTTTATCCTAGACAAGGAATTATAATGTTATTATACCCTTTAGGACTGAGATGAAATGCCTCGTCACCAGTAATAAAGGTCACCAGACAAAACACAGCAGCATTATGCTGCTATTTTACGGTGGTATTCTGTGGTCCTACTCCATTCGAGCTGACCCTTTCATTCTGCAGCTAGAAACAAATTGATAATGTAATGTAAGTAAAAACAAAGAATAAAAATCTGATATTGAAACAAACTTTGTTTTTTTTATATTACGGATAATAAACGGGCTCAAAGTTTCCCCGATGGTGATGACTACTCTCCATTTACATTCCTCAAAAAATCAAGATGCACATGTTGTCACTCTTGAGGATTGAGATGGAATATCTCGTCCCCACGATCTGCCCAGGATCCCGACACTCGCCATACGAAAAGCAGTACTGAGTACTGCTGTTTCACGCTGGTCTGTGAGAGGCTGGTCCTTTCCCAATGAAGTGGGACTCTAGAATTGTTAATTTTGTTTGATTTGAATTTTCGTGTTTATATTTTTAAGCAGTCAAATAAAATTTCACTCACTAATTTCCTATTGGCAAAATGGTCTAGGGAGACTCTTCACTAAATTGCATGACGTATCATGGAAGCAAGGGGGAAATCCATGGATATGTACATCGACTTAAGATTGAGTCATGTGACAGTCTATGCGGTAAAACAATATGGTCTAAAACGATTATGATAATGATCATTATTATAATTTTTATTTTGTTTTAATTATTATTTTTCATAAAATCCCGGGATTAAAGATCAATATGGAATACAGTTTTATCTTTCTGATTGAAAATGTTGTTCCATTCATACTCACCGCCTTATCTGTACAATGATATGAGTATGTTATCCTTAGATAACATACGAATACGTCGCGTGCTTTACATAGGTTTCATTAAATCAAACTTTGAGAGCAGCAAACGCGTGTAAATTTGTTATTAATCATCGTCAGCATTACCAGATCTCATTCCTAACTGGGTTCAGGACTGTACGATATGACCACCCTTCTCACTTTAATGCCAATTTCACATCCACTCCCACTAAATAAATTTTAATTTTTGTTTTCACACAATCAAACCATATTTTCCTTGGTTTTCCTATCAATTTGTTCGTGTTTATCACTCATTTGTTTTTCATTTTCATTTCATTGATTTTCATCCATTACGTCAAAACCTGTGTCTTCTTAACTTATCCGTCACAAGTATAACTTTAAAACTTCCTCTTATGTATCCATTCTATATATTGTCCATTCTAGTTGGGGTTATAATTATAAAATTTAAATAAATGCTGTGGTTCTTGTAAAATGTTTCGTTTTAAATTTCGCTGCAAATAGCACACAATTTGATGGAAGACAGATTGCAGCCTACATATGTAAAAGCTTTGAATGAAAATCAAATATTGTTTGTTATGCTTACCGCAGATGAAATAAACGTGAGATATTTTTTTGCCATCAAATTATACTAGCTAACTTTTTTCCGGTTTTTACTGCCCCACGATTTTCTCCGGTTGATGATGTGATGTAATGTTCTCCTGCTCCTCTGCGAACTTCTTGTTATTACCAGATGATATCAACTGCACTTTGTGCAAACACCCTTGCTAACCCATCCCTTGTCCATAATGCAGGTGGAAAAAAATCTAAGAAGAGTTTAGATGCGGAATTTGTAAAATGGTAAAGGCGCATTACAACTTATTTTTAGCTGTAATGCTGAAATAGCCCTCACAAAATACCAACGTGAATTAGCAACCTAAAAGTACTCTGTTTCGTATAGCAAGTGTAGGGACCCAGAGATATAATTACAGTTAAAGAAGTATTCCATCTCAGTACTTAAGGATGACAACGTATGTGAAATTTGATTCTTTGTTGAGGATAAATCATAGCTTACCGTGTGCTCGTTTGTCATCCCTGAAAATAAAACACGACACATAAATATAATACTAGACCCATAGTTGGTTAAGATACAAATATTACACCTTGGTTGAAAATCGAACCCAGAAGTCGTGATACAGTGTTTAACTACTACGCTATATTTAGCGTATCGGGTAGTTAACTACTTTTAGATCATATAAAAGGAGAAATAGAATAAAATTCAAAGTCACGAAGTTTCTTTTAAATATTATCTAATTTCACGTTAAATAAGGCCCGTTATTCCTTCGTTTCCATAGAATATACGACTTAGCGTAGCGTATAAGATTAGTAAACGTTTAGCTACTTAAATTAATCTATGTAACAATATTTATTTAAGAAGCCAATATCATTGAAACAATTTAAAATATTTCAGCTACTGAAAAGTCGTAAAGTTGTGTCAACGTTAAACTTCAGTAACTTGTCTAAAGTCACTTAATTATCTAAGTTCATTAAATTATTTTGAGTACTTAGCTTAAACAGAGCGGAATAATCTCTTAACTGAATTATTCACTATAAAATTTGCAATACACATAAAATTATACTGCTACTTACATAATTAACACGACAAGTATAAAGACGGTGTGTCCATTAATAGCCACATACAGTTGAGAAAGTCTAGATTTGCACAAATATGTAAACCGCTCGCAGTGATCACATACGGCATGAGTTAATGAAACGTCCTACACGTGCAAAAGCAAGTAAAAAATACGTCTTCCGGTGTGTGTAAGTAATAAGTAATAAGTGTGTGTAATAAGCAATGTCATAAGTATTTTATTTTTTATTTAATAACGGATGAGCACATAGGTCACCTGATGGAAAATGATGCCTGCATCCAATGATATCAACATTCATCTTCGATGAGGAATCATAATGCATGCGCAGTGCTAAGAACTAAGTTTCAGTTAAGGAGACATTGATAATTGAGATTTGTAGAATCAAAATTTGAGTTATAAATTATTCAAATATTTACTTATTAACTGTATTTTTACGGCTGTAACACGTATTGTATTGAATTGCTATTGAATGATCACATTCTTACAGATTGTCAGCGTAAAGTGGCATATTTATCCCCATAACTTTTATTAAAAAAAAAGTAAATATCTTAAACTTAATTATCCCTAACATGTATATTAGAATAAACTTCAGTCAATAGAATATTTTTAATACAGTTACGTTAAACACAGATTGACATTCATAAGCTTAAAATATACTGTAATTCAATTTACTAGTATACGACAAAAATATTTTCCAGACAATAAATAGTTCTATTGAAGTAATACAACTCTTTTAGGAGATACAAATTGTATCACATTCTGTTTTAAGGATCGAATTTCAATAAAATGTTCCCTTTAGCTCTTATCTTTCTTTTGTTACTAGATACCATTTTTCGATTTACATAATAATAAGGAAAGGGATAATGCCTCTTATTTATGCTCAATATTATTTATATTACTAATACTGTTTTTTTTTATAAAATTAAGGGGTGTCGATATTAATAATTTAACCTTGTTCCTCAATATAATATGTTTATACGGATGCTGTGTTACCCCTAAGGACTAAGATTTACGATGAGTAATAAGGTCCTCAATCCATTCCGGTGTGCGTTATACGTGCGTTTTGAGCTATACCGGTGTAAAGCGAGGTATAATACATTTCTATGTATAGCCCGGTGAGAAAGATAGCCGGAAGCCCACACATGATGCATGGTAGCCTAGGCTGCTCTAAGAAATCTGAGCGTGTATTCTCAGGCTGTCCCGGGTATTCTAAAGGGAGGAAGGCCCTAGACTACCAAGCCAGCCTTGCTTTTCTCACCGATATGCAGATATCTTCTCTGGCTGACACCTCATATCTCTCCTACCCGTAATATTGAATTTGTATAAATTCAGTAGTGTTCAATTTGGAACACCCGTTTTGCACGTCAGAGATGATGATATGTTCTCCACGCCTCTGCAATCTAGAAGGTACGGACCTGTTCATCCTTTTACTGCGCGTAGATACCGACGATCAACCCGTTTATAGATCTCATAGTGGTAATACCGACACTGACCGTTTCATCGATCACATCCAAATGGCTATAAACTCCATGCAGCAACAGATCCCATCCGCAGAGATCGTGATACTCGGCGACTGTAACGCCCACCACGCTGGATGGCTTGGATCGCGTACAACCGATCACGCGGAGCGATCTGTTCACGACTTTGCTTTGGCACATGATGTTCTCTTGATGATGGATGATGGATGGATGCTGCCGGCTAATGATAATGATAACATAATATAATCGCCTTGACGAAATGCTGTAAATTTTTAAATAAAGCGAAATGTACCATGTTAAGATCAAATTTTGACGGCAAATGATATAGCGAAAACGAATTTGATATGTACTACTATTTGGTTCGATGATACGAAAATGATACTGAGTGGTGCCTTTTATAGGAAGGATGCCAACGCGTGACCAAACAAGCAAACCGAATTTGGTCTTCCATTTGTATTTTGTTTTTCTTTTGCTATTGTTAATAAGTTTAACTGGTTACATCAAATCACTAATATATGCCAAAAACTTAGAGCTTTCCTAAGCGTACTATATATTATTAAAGATAGAATACCCTTTAAGGTTAGACTCATGTTATATAACGCTCTCGTTGACTCCGTTATTGGTTACGGTATAACTAGCTATGTTAGAACTTTTAAAACATATCTCAACTCTATACTTAACTTGCTAATTAGAATTTTAAAAATGATTATCCCACCTAAAGTAAAAGAACAATTTAAACATAACGATGAGTCGGCATTATTCAGATATTGCAAGGTACTTCCTGTTCACACTAAAGCCACCTACAGCATCATAAAAGAACAATTCTTTAATAAGAGTATACAAAACAAACTAACCCATCATTTCCAAACACGGCACAAAACTAAAGGAAAATTGGTCACTATCGCAGCAACTAATATTTATGGTGAAAGAACCACTCCGTATCTCATACCACGCATTCTTAATTATATGGATGCATCTTTCAATCAATGCATCACAGTTAAAAACATAAAGCAAAAATTAAAAATTTTAACATTGAATGCAACGGTGCTCTTTCTACCCACCTTTACTTCTGTGTGTGTAAAATAAGATCTTCAGTGTATTATATTTTTAGTTATTAATGTAGCTACTTGCATGTATTGCTCAACATTTTTATTGAAAATATTATTGTCAAGTAACATTCTCGACAAACCTCTGTGGTTATCTGAATGTTATTTTTTGTAATTAAAATGTTATGTACTCTTATTATGAATAAATAAATTAAATAAATAAATAATAATTAATCGTTATTGTCAATTTTGTGGTCAAATATTGTTTTTAGTACATTTATTATGTATTATATGCAATTTTTAACGGAGACCTAATAACGTTTCCTTAAATATCAGTTTATACTATTTATAATTTTTCAGTCTAAGACCCGCAATAAATTATTTTTAATAATTCCTTGGCTTTAAAGTTAAAAAAAATGTTTGTACCATCTGAAATTTTGGTTACATTATATATACAGCTTCTCACAGTAACGACTATTATAGACAGATGTGTATAAATAAATCACTTAATTTTAATACCTAGAAGAAAACCTGCACGTTGAAATGAGAAAACGGAGACAATAATGGAAATCAAATGATTTTTTTTCGAATTGTACAAACTATTACGAATGTAATACGATAGGTGTCTTAAGACATATACTAGACTTAACATTAAGTGTCAAGTTTTTATTTGTAATACACATACTTGGGTTATTTGGAAAATTACACGCTAAAAGAAAATGGTATTACAACATTATTACTAGAAAAGATTATGGTCAAGATATATTAAAAATAAAAAATTGCCACATTTCGTCCATATTCATGGAATGATATATATGATTTGACAGATTTAAATGAAAGTGTATACCAAAATAGATTCAAGTCAGGGTTTGGTAAGATTACACAATCCCATGTAACAGTTTGTACATGTTGGCCTCAGTTTAAAGGCGAATTTTCTTTGATATCAGAAGTGATCGAGACAATAGATAAAACATTGCAAGTGGAACCATAAACTAATTACGTAGAAAATACGCTTAAGATTTTATCCTGAACAATTTATAATTTTTTCATAATCGCCTACAAATCAAGAATCACGGCAGAATATGTTTAGCGGACCTATTGAATATTTTGGATCATAACGTCTTAAAATAGATCCAAGAAGATAACCACCCTTGTATGACCCTTCTATAGATAATTATTGTTTTTTGGCTGAGAACCCAACTTGAAGCAGCCAGGTACATTGGCCACTATGTATCGCGTGCTTTTCGTTATTTCAGTGTCAAATATTATTTCGGTAGTAATCAAAGCACTTAAAGGGATCATTAAATCGAGTCGTTTGCAGACATTCTCGCCACATACGATTTCTCGACGAATACAAGGACTGGAAAAGCAATTCACAAGAAGAGAGAATTACATTTTTATTCTATATTAACTCTTGTGACGATATTTTTTCGGAACAACAAACATCGAAGAAGTAATATTACGAATACAGCAAAATAGATTTTCGATGGATATGTAATATCAGCATTATGATATTATATAAACACAGACACAAAATCAATAAGTTGTGAGTAACATTGTTAAGTGTTATCTTGTAAATATTCGAATTCAAGCTATTTAGGCATAATACGATTTTTAATACAAACACGTGTAGTCAAATCGTTTAAGTTACGATATGCGAAACTTGACGACGTGGATTCCACATCACCTTTTTAGTACTGCCGTGGAACATCTCCTACCATAAGATTATTTGGAGTCATTAGCTAGAATATTAGAAATAGACATATTTGAATCGTATTTACTCATTGCTCATAATATATGGTATTCGAATAGTCCTAAAAGATGTCATTGATAGAGTATTTTATTTTATTTTGTTTTGTTTTATTTAAGTTTATTTTATTTTGTTTTAATTCTATTTAATTTTATTTAAGTTTATTTTTTTTTATTTTATTTCTTTTATTTTGTTTTCGGTGCCCCATTCACGGCTGATGAGGATTTCAGCGTTGGAGAGTAGGAACACAGGTTTCCTACTTTATCCACATGGATAACCTTAAGTTATTATTATTATTATTACACAAATAAACAAATTTCGAATTAAATTATAATCAAATAATAAGGAAAGAATCCACATTCCCTTCGGTAAGAACAACTAATCGTGCCTGAAAACAGTTAGTAGTCCATTTATTTCAGATTACTGAACTAATTTTTATAAAAACTTATACAATTTCCTTGGTTGGAAAAAACTTAACAAATTATCACAATTAAATGTCAATCACAGACAAATATGTTGACATAATTCATGCAGAATATATTATTGTGTTGTAAACATTCGCACAAATACAGACGCACTCACTCGTAGTCAAGGAAACTTCAGTGATACGGGAAACACCACACCCAGACACAAAAAACAAATAATTGTGATGCAAGCTGGGAATCGAACCCTAGATCGATGACGCAGCAGCTAGATGGCACATCCTACATATGAAATTCCGAAATATTGATTAGATGCCCACGATTCCGATTATCCATATATGCCAACTTCAGAAACTATTTTCGATTAAGAATATATAATTAAGCGATAAGCGAGTAAACGTTGAAATGTTGTAGCAAGTTGTTTCAAAGCAAATTAGTACACAATTTGTCTCCTTTCACATTCACGTTAGCTCAAAAGGCGCGCCACGAACCTGTCATTCGAAAGCCACAAATCGCAATTTTCAACGGTTACATGCAATCCCGTTCAAATAAGCGGTTAGTTGTCGTAAATGTGAAACGACGTAATAGGTTTTTTTTAATATATCGTCTTATTATTTTATCATTGATAGTAGGTGGTGATAAACGGTGTGTCTTCAAAGTCATAATAAAGGTTTCATGGGTTCGAATCCCACTGGTTGGGTTGTCAATGTATAAATGACCGTATGGTCAGAATGTTTGTATTATTGACCTACAATATTTGTATATCACGAAACTATTGGTTTTTAGGTGTGAGTTAGTAATACGAATGTCAGGTGTCTCTTACTCAATATCCAAAACTTTCATCGAACTTGTCGCACATTTATAGGAATAAAAAAGGGGAAGACGAGTGATTGCGTCGTGTTTGCATGATGCTTATATAACTGTAATATATCCAGAACAATTTATATGATTTGGTAAATACCAATAGATTTGAGCGAGGTCGATAAAGACCAAGCGGACATCCGGACTATCGGATGCTGTACGCTACTGGTATTCAGTTCAAAACTTACTTAATTTTTCACATAAGGTTATCATTAAAAATAGGATTAGAAGGATGATCTCTAACTCTCCTTCCCTAACTTTCTCTCTCTCTCTCGCCATCAGTGTATTATGACGCCTAACGCTAACAATATTTAGATATTAAGAAAGGAGAGAAAGAAAGAGAGTGAATAATTAATTAATAAATAATTTTAATATTGGCTTGTAACATCTTGTCGGCAATCTTCAATGTCAAACCTTTCGTATCTGTTTATTCACTTTTATAACATACCCAGGAAGAAATTTAGCTAATTTATTATTATTCCATGTCTTATTTATCCCTCACTGTTAAAAAGGAAACTAGAATTTTAACCAAGGAGGTAAAGAAAAAACAACCTTTTAATATTTAAACAGAAACTAGAACTTTAACCAAAGAGATAAAGAAAAAACAACCTTTTAATATTTAAACAGCTATTATTATGTTTTTAAACACCTCTGAAGCCTTAATTAATAAATCGTAACTGGTAGAAATTTCAGCATATTTAAATTCAACGAATATCTGATCCCTTAATTACAATTCTCGTCTCCTTTAGAACATATTTTTAGTCTGTTCAGTAATATCGGAATGATCCATCTATTCTTGCAGAAACGTCTAAAAAAGTCACTGACAGGTTTAACCCAAGAACCTTTTTTAATAACATTTGCCGTAGCCAACGAGAAAACAGTTCATCTGATGGTAAATGGTCACTGCGGCCCATGATATCTACATCCATCCTCAACAAGGTTTTCAGGATGCACATGCATTATTAATATTAGGTATAGATATCAAATTGGCGTGGAAAAAATAAAAAACGATTTTTTATATATTCAATCAATCGAAGTATATATATACCTATCATCTATTATATCATTTCTATACATTTATAGGTACTTTTACCATTTTATCTGTAGTTTATTGAACCATTGCTGAATGATTTTGGAAGCGAGAATAAATAAAATCTTTGAAAGCGGTTTGAACTTCCTCATAGGAATTATTTTCTTTTCCTTGCAAGAAATTGTCCAAATTCAAGTGTCAAAACAAAAAGTCAAAAAAATTATAATCTATTGGAGCAAGGTGGGTGCGGGAGACATTCCAATTTCTAATTTAAGGACCGTCTGTCGTGAAGTACGGGGTCTAGCGTTGTCATCAACGGGCTAGACCTAGTGACCAGTCTCGTTAGTTTAACGGCTAGCTTTTTCATCATCGTTTGAAATAGTTGGCTTAGTTTTAGTTGGTTGTCTATGACACTAGCACTGGTCCACCAACACTCACCAGTACGTAGTACTACCAGTAGTAGTTTATTTCAAGTGAATTCAAATTGTTTTGTCAATTGCACCGAAGCCTGCCGCTAACTATGACGTTGTTTGCGATGTATTCCACGAGTGTGTGTATATCCACGTGGAAGCGGCTCGTGGGCTTTTAATTTTTCATTGACAACCTAGGTTTCCAGCCGTTCGCGGGGTTTCTTTTGGTCTTTTGAAGTTCTTCAGAACGAAAACGTTGGAACCAAAAACGTACCGTGATTTTTTTTATAGTAGCTTCCCTATACACTGGTGCTACGGTGAACCCATATTCCTAAATAATGTCAGAGAAAAAAAATAAATTCGAAACACAAATACACAAGCCTTAATTGAAATACATTTGAAGTTGGAATTCCTAACCAAACACCAGATTATTTGAGATCATATTGGCCAATTCGACAAAACGCCAATTTCATATGTAATTTTAGCACCTAGTAATTAGGTGTTAGAATCACTACACCCACCATTTCGCAGCGTTATGCTGCTAGTTTTACACGGGCATTCTTATATCAAATATACTTACCTTTTCTTTAAACTTGTTATTAAGAAGTACATGAAGCGGTACGGTCTACGAAACTTACGGTCGTAGGTTCGAATCCACCATTCAACTATTATCGTGGACCATCGTGAAAACACAATAATAAATAAACCAAAAATTATTAACAAAATTATGTTTCACGTATAACTAACCAACCACATCATTTGCGTCTCCAGGGATCTTCTCTTCTTTGATCTTCAGGCGTCTTCTGGATTAAGCTGGTATCAACTACAACTTTAGGCCCTGAGCAACCAAGGCTTTTGATTATTCATAGGCAGACTTATTCTTTGTTCGAAATAATTTTTTTATTTAAACCTATTCTAGTTTAATGGTGTAAATACACAATGCTTATTATTTTTAACTTATACATTCTTTCAATACCAACAACATAAACTCTCTTACTGAATAAAATAGGTTATTTCTGTTTAATTTAGAACCATTACAAAACTCGTATTTAATTTCGTGTTATATATATAATACTAAAACCCGTATATACATGTGGCTTTAATATAGAAACGTAAACCCTCTGCGGATATCTGGTGTAGGGCGATTACAAAAAGTGCCAATCACGCAGCTCACTGGAGCAGAAGTAATGATCGCTGCTAGCTATGTATGTAAGTAACCCCAGCGGTGTTAGATTGAAAGTGACCTTCAGCGAGAGTTTAAATGTCATATGGATTATGTAATAATATTTAGTGAATACATATTTATGAAGCCTACTTAGCGTTGTGCGTCATAGACGCTGTTTATTTTTAACTAAATTTATTTATAGTCATTTAAATTTGTTTTTCTATATTGCTATTTGTCAATAATAGTTTTTATTAATATTACGAAATAAATACTATGTGTAATTGCAAAACCAAATAGATTCAGCCAGCCTTCTGGTATCACGAGTCAGTATGTAACAACGAAACAAATGTCATATTTTCCATATATATATAATCCAAAGCATTGTAGAGACATAAGTTAGTATCAAATTTTATCGTTACAATAACTTGGAGTAAGTAATTACCGCCGCCCATGGACATCCGCAGCACCAGAAGAATCGCAGATGTGCCTTAAAGAAAGGTGTAGGTTTTTTCGAAGGTCCCTAAGTCATACCGGTTCCGATATACCGCTGGCGACAGCTGATTCCACAGGGTAGTTGAGCGTGGCAGAAAATTATGCGTTAAGCGCAACGTTGCCCAACATCGAGATGATGACGATATAATTTTGAATTCGGTTATGATGTACGATGTTTAAACTCAGTGGCTAGAATTAATACGAACAACTCCTCAGAACATTGTAAATTTGTGTAAAAAATGCATAAATATGCAACACCAGGGAATCAAGCCAATCGGAATGTACCTGGTCATCAACGATTCGAGCCGCTCTCCGTTGAATGCGGACAAATGGAAGAAGCTGATAGTGGTGTGCTCCGGCCCAGAGATGAGAACAGTATATCATGTGCGACTTGTGCTTTGTAAGGTTGCACACAGTGAGCCGAACACGAAACCGTCTTGCTCTATTAAGCACGCTCAGATTTTTTATGGCCAATTTAGCTTTACCCTCCAAGTGACCTCCAAGTGAACTGAACGTCGCTCGATATGTCAACTCAATACGCCTGTAGTTGGACGGATCTGAACGATCACCATTTTTAAGGATCGAGTGGATAAAAGCTGTCTTCCATCAGTTCAGAACGATACAAAAACGTAACAAAAATCTGTTTAGTTCAAAGTTAATGTCGAATATTAGTGCTAATTATTCTATATTATGTAATGAAAGTTTATCATATTACTACAATAAAATATAATATAACTCTAAACCAATACAAATACCGTTCCAATATAAAATAATGCGATACAATACATTTATATTTCATGTTATAAGACCGATTGATGAGATAAATCTCAAAGACAAATTTAACGGACAATTTACATTAATTTCGGGCATTCAACGGTCCCAAAAGTTTAGGTAGGTTTAGAGCTAAGCCAAGCGGAATATATTGTCCTGAATAATAAAAAGGTCCGAGGTTTTATAAATCGAGTAAAGATAACTTTGATCGTCGTAAAAATTATGAATAATCTAATAGCACGAAGTCATTTTTGAATGGATAAAAGAAGGGTCTGATAAATATGGTAACTCGTTCCGTTAACCTCGTTTTTCCTCAACCAAGTTAATCGCTGAATTATTTAATTTGTATAGCAAGTCTTAAAATACTAGTAGTAACAAAAAATTACCATAAAAAGATATCGATTGATCTAGTCTATATCTTAATCTCCGTAAGTCTTCTTCTTCTTCAGCCTAGCGATTTTCCTGCTTACTACCTGGGTCCGCTTTCCGGTTAAGTCTTCTCCATTTTGCCCGGTCTCCTGCATACTCTTTCATCCTCGTTTTCAACCGTATCTACTTTCACGACGTCCAGCCAGCATTTCTTGGGCCTACCGAGGGATCTTGGATCTTGTATAATGAGATCTGGGCATCTATTTTGGACGTAGTCTGGAGGTCTGCGGCTTTTGAGCCATACCATCGTAGATGATTTTCCTGCAGCTTGTCTGCTATGTCAAGGATGTTTTGTTTCTTATACAATCTAATTGCTAAACACATATATCCATAGCAGCATCTTCATCTCCGCAATCTAGGTGAGTATAAAAAAATATATTAATGAATAGCTATACAAAATTTGTAGGAGTAATTGAGCTAGCAAGAGTCCTGCACACAGTGAAAGGAACTACTTTTCGCCTATCTGACTTACCCCATTCAATAAATTTATAATTTTTTATTAAAATTAATATTATTAATTTTAGTGCTACACTGGCACGATCATAGGTTTTCAACTACCACTGTATCCCTTTATAGTGTTTTATTTCATCCCTTCCCAGTATTATATATATTCCCTTGTGTTTATATTATATAAATTACAAACAAAAGTAATCATAAACAAAGTATAAAAAAAGACAAAGAAAGAGGACTCTGCAATAAACAAATATTAATAAAAGTTCTAGGCAGGTAATTCAACAGTGGTAAAGCCACGTTTGCTTTCAGCTGCACGAAAGGGTCGGCTTGTCCAGGGAATGACCAAAGCTTCACAGAATACCAGCGTGATAATATACCAGAACAGCAGAACAGTTGGGCAAAGCCCTCTAGAGAGGGTGTTAGAGCATAGTCCACCACACAAATACATATATATATATATTATTTCTTAGACATGCAGGTTTCCTTACGATGTTTTCCTTCACAGAGGAGCACGTGATAAATCGCTACTTTACTTATTTGCAATTACCAATGTCATTTGTCACCAGCGATCGAAGTCGGTTTTAAAATAAAAAGCGGGCGCTTAGATAATTAGCTACCAGGGCTACAATGAGATACCACGGCTTATGATGTTAGTACTGATGATGAGGTAACTTAATCCTCAGGGTCTACACGTCTGATGATTATGATTCTTTATCAAGGATGAATGTGAGTGTCATGGGCCGTGGGAATCACTTATAATCAAGGGAACTTTTTTGTATTTGAGTATTGCTGTTGGTCTAGAGACCTCTACGCTTTATCTAAGATCAAGGGAACTGTGTGCTCAGTTTTCATCCTTAATGCAATAAAAAAAAAAGAAATTTTCACTAGCATATAAAATTAGGGCTGCATTTGACTTCACTTTATTTGTTCTTCGCTTGAACATGTAATTATTTAATTTACAGCTAGAATTATTCATTCTCTTTATTGTATATGTAGTTAGGTAAATTATCTTTCTTGGCCTTTCCATGTTCCTAAGTTTTGAATAGCTTTCTGCATAAGATACTTAAACGACTTTACTAAACGTGCAATCAAAACTGACGCTTTCAGGCAATATGCCAATACTTAACGCAAGCAAAGCAAGTTACCAAACTTTAGGCGTGAGCTAAGTGACGATACTTTTGGATTAGTGATTTCCCAATCAGTAGCCACACTTGCGTATAAAGTTTAAATGGATGTACCTACTTATTTTAGTAGGTTGCCAGATATCCGTCCGTTCGCCATGTTTTCCCCAGAGTACCATCTGTTTGCCAGCTACTTGGCAGATTTTAGAGAAAAAATTGGAAGTACTTTATTATGAGATTAACAGTGTCGAAGAAGCGTACAATATTTAATACTTACGCCCATTCTCAACAAAAAGTCTACGTCTAAGTACTTATGCACATTCATTATTGACCCTTGAGCACGAAAATGGAATGGCTCGTTACCCAACATACAAGATAGAGCAGCGTTATTCTGATATTTCATAATGATTTTTAGTGAGACCGTGATCCTTCCCTGGTCAAACTGATCTATCGATATGCAACTCGAAACTACAGCTTTATACTCTGCCAATGTTTCACCAGATGCTTAGGTACTTTACCTTGTCCCATCACAATACGTTAAATAATTAATCCTCATAAATTTCTGTTAAAATTACAGCATAATATACGACGACGTTTGGCTAATCACAATGAATAGTCACGCAACGGCGTGAAGAGCTTAAAATAATATATAATTAAAGAATAATTTTGTAAAGAAATAATAATGCAAATCATAAAGCATCGTAGTTAAGAAATTAAGCTCCCCATTCACACTTCCTGAGGAAAGCTTTAAAAAATATAACATTAATTGCCAATGCTTAACTGACTATATTTAACACCATGAACAAGGGCAGTGATTGGAATACGGCGCGCTGGTGGCATGCTGAATATAGGTTGTTTTAAGTCAAAATAATGGTCATGCCCGTCTTTTCATAATCTGTGAAAAGCTTGGCTGTCAAGGCATGCGCGGCCGGTCGGTCGATATTCGGTGACGTCAGTAGAGACGGGCCTCAGTCAGGCGCCGCTGCCCGTAGCGTGAACATGTGGCTACAATGTTTGGCTGCTACGGTGCTGATCGCCGCCGTCGCTTCCCGCGAGGTCTTCACCAATTCGTTCCTGGTTCGATTCAAGCGCTCCCTACGCCACGAAGAAGCCCATGAAGTGGCGCGCAACCATGGCTTCGATAACTTAGGACCGGTGAGTAACCACGTGATATTTCGTAAACATAAGCTCAACCCGCGCTAATATTCGGAGTTTGATATCTTGATTTATGACGATACTACTAGATTCAATCAGATAATTGCTTTCCACTGCTATATTTGATTAATTTCCTGTGTTATTACAGTACACTTGAATGATGAACTTGGAATTGAGTATCGTATAACCTTAGTACGGCTTCTATTCGTGCGTAAGTTTTAATGGATATGTTTATTACGTGACAAAGAATTGATTTAAGTATTTTTAATGTTTCTAATATTATGATAGGTGTTTAAAATAGTAATATATTGTATTTTAAAATATAATAAGGTAATTTTTCATATTTTTCGCGCTCTAGAAATACATAACACGCACATCTATTTAAGAAGTTGCACTTATTTCTTAAACAGATGTGCGTGTTATGTAATATTAAAATACAATTTGTGAATTAATTAATGAACTTTTAAAAGTAATAGATCGATGTTTTTCAGTATTTTATCATTTTAAAAACTTTTTAGAAATACGTGTAGTTCTGCAATATATTTTTGTCCATAAGGACATAATTGTCCTTAGCTCAATTTATATCGTAATACACCCAATTATAATGGCTAACGGTCAAACTAGACGACTTTCATCGTATTTATATTATGTCTATACAATTTGAATATCATTGTTTGTTGTCCACTCGTTATTCCTCCCTCACGTATGAGTAAATACACCACAAAACATGTATGAGTATACCCATTACTATTGCTACACAGTGACAAATATTTGCACAATGTCTTCTTCAACAAATGAAATACGATTAGAGAGAATCTCGTAAATATTCGAAATGCTACAGCATAAATGGTTTGGCCCTATCGGGGAAAGGGCCACGTCCTCACGCAATACCAATGTGAATCAGCAACATAACGG
Source organism: Teinopalpus imperialis (assembly GCA_029286865.1). Classification (NCBI taxonomy): domain Eukaryota; kingdom Metazoa; phylum Arthropoda; class Insecta; order Lepidoptera; family Papilionidae; genus Teinopalpus; species Teinopalpus imperialis. The sequence goes on along the minus strand of JAGSMU010000023.1, from coordinate 1,477,284 downwards.
TGCTGTGTTTCGTGCGCTTAGTGAAGGGATCCGGAGACTACAGTTAAAGAGGCATTTCAGGTCCCAGAGGTGAAGCATGTGCAATTTTGTTTCGGATGGTGATGATGTAGAAGACAAACGCTACAAGGATGTTTGTTCAAATACAAATGCTTAGGTCAAACTGAAAATTTCTTTTCGATTTTAAATATAAATTTGTTGTTTTTCTAAGTATTTCCATATTTTTAAATTCGTTGAAACCATTGTGTGAAACAGTGGATCCAGTCTTCAGTAGAGACCTCTTCAATGGCTTCGTGGAACATATACGTCGATTTCGGGCATGTATTTTTGGTCTAAGAGAAGTGGTAAAAAGAAGTCGTTCTCGTTTCCACATTTGAGGTTTTCAAATACGCATTGGTTATAATGTGAATGAAATGTAATTCGCGGAATGTGTTGACGCGTTATCGTGGTGAAGGGCGACATTGCTTCTAGGATGATTTTCGCGAGGTTTTTTTTATAAAATTGGGCAAGCAATTGTTTACATTGCTACAATCTGCAGTCACTGTGGTTTTCGAGCGACACTGTAATGTAATGTACATATTTGCCGAAAAAAGAAGCAACAATTTTCTTGCCGGTACTCCGTCTTTTCATAACTTTCATCGGTAAGTCTTCAAAAGACTGGCAGACTGTCTTTATCTTTCTGGTTCAAAGCAGTATACCAAGGTTTTGTCACCATCATGCGGTATCCATCAAATGCAAAGCTTCCAAACCTTATGAGGCACATGCAAATGATTTTGACGCAAATGAATGATTTGCACTTCACTCATTCCAATGCCTAGAATAGTAAAAATATGCTGAACAGTATTTTATTATCAGTTCAATCAGTCGTACGGTGTCAATATTGGATTCAGTAACCGCAGTAGCCGGCAGACCTTTACGTGCATCGTCATGGAATGATCACGTCCACGTCAAAATTTTCGAATAAAGAGTATATAGACCTGCGAAATAGGGCTTCATCACCTAATGACAATTGAACTCAATAGCAACTCTCTTTTTGACTTAAGTTGTTGCCACAGCGAAAATCGTAAAAAATTCATTGAATGAAAATTTTCACGAGCTAAACGCGACAAGACGCCACATTGAAAAAACAAATGATAGGCTTGCAAATGATAAAGTAACATGTTCCCAGAGGTAATAAAAAAAAAATAAAGCAATTACGGAAATTAAAATGGATTTCCGTAATTGCTTTTTATGTTTTTATTGTAAATGGCCAGTTCTGAAACTTTCAGTATGCCCAACGTAACATATAAATTGTCGTGACATATTCTTAACATATAAATTGTCGAACTGGGCTCAACTTTGATCTTTAATAACCTGGTGTTTGGTTAGGAATTCCAATTTCAAATTTATTTTAAATTTAGGCTTGTGTATTAGTGTTTCGAATTTAGTATTTAATTTATTTCGCGCCTATACCTGCACTGTAAAAGTAAGCACGGTACGTTTTTGATTCCTACGTTTTCGTTGTAGAGACTTTACCTCCAAAAGACCAAAAAGCCCCACGAACGGCCGGAGATCCAAGTTGACAATAATGAATTAAAGGTGATCGTTGAAGCGGATCCATCGCAAACCACGTCAGAGTCAACGGCAGGCTTCAGTGTAAGTGACAAAGAATTTTAACCTAGGAGAACCAGTCATATTCTGTTCCAAGCGATAGTTGACTCAGTGTTTGGTGAACCAGTGCTGGTGTCATACACTACAACTTCCTAAGATCTGGTCAAACGATTACGGTTGATCTATATTGTCAAAAATTGCAAACTATGATGGAAAAGCTAGCCGCTAAACAACCGAGACTGGTCAATTGCTCTAGCCCACTCATACTTCACGACAAACGGTCGCTAAATTAGAGAAACTGCGATTGGAATGTCTCCGACACCCACCATTCTCCCCGGACCTTGCTACAAGGGATTACTACCTTTTTGGGAATTTGGACAATTACTTACCAGAAAACTAAAAATTCAATTCCAAACCGCTTTCAAAGATTTTATTGATTCTCGCTCCCAACATTTTTTTTAGCAATGGAATCAACAAACTACTCGAACCTATAAAATCGCGAAAGTGCATTGATAAAAATGGTACATACTTCGATTGATTAAATATATGATTTCATAAAAAAACTGTTTTTTACTTTTTCAATATGATACGCCAATTTCATATGTAAGGACCTAATATTAAATACATAGAAATTGTGCTCGGGTTTAGAAATAATGAGCACATTGATTAAAACTATTTTTAATGGAATTTATCGCGTTTAGTTTAGAATTTAAAAAAAATATGTTTTATTTAAATTTTATAGTAGTAATGCTATATGTCAGAATATAGTTCGTTACACCGAACAACTATATTATATATGTTTAACTGGTCAATATGAAATTTTATTCCGTTGTCCATGCAAACAAAGTTGCGAACACAATTTTACTGATTTCGTAATAAAAATATTATCGAAGGTGTTTGAATTGATTCACTTACATTGAAATGATGGTATTTTATTATATTTACATGAAAACAAATAGAGTTATTACATCAACATAGTTGTTAATATTCATTAAGATTTTCGTAGGCTTGTTGTTTGTTTTGCTTGCCATAAGGCCATGTTACTACAAGGTTTGAGTTAATTAATGTACATTGTGATCGATGTTCAGGGATTATGGATATCATCACGTCATGCATTATGTAATGGTCATTAAAATGAATGGAGAGAATAGAACGTATATTTAGACGAAACGGCCTGCGTTAAAATTTGCTTCGAAAGTAAATAATTTCGCTGGTAGATACAAACTTCATATAGTATGTTATAATTTTCTTCAGTGGTAGAGCCATGCTGCAGTTTGATTAGGGCTGATGAATGGGTCGGCTGTACCACGCTGTCACAAAATAGCAGCATAGCAATGCTGTTGCGCCTGGTGAATGTAGTAATCCGGAAACCCTTATAACTGGTAATGGGGCATTTTATGTTAGTCCTCAGGGATGGCAGCGCACCTACATTATGATACCTTATCGAGGATGAAGGATTGTGTCATGGGCCACAGGAATCACCATCAGGTGAACTGTTTGCCACGTTAAGTAACTATGCATATGGAAAAGTCACACTGCAACTAGTAACTGTCTCTAACATGAGTGTTTCAGTGCTTGATCATCTTAAATCGGCAGCTTCTTATTGCTATATCTAGCATCTTGAGTGAAGACAACCAGAGGAAATATTAATAAAATTATGTTAACCAACTTTAGAAAAAAGTATGTATTTTAAGTTCCGCATGTTGACTTGTCCCACCACCTGTAACCGTCACCTAACCACCAATGTTTGGATAGCACGACTAAGTAAACATACATTACACATATTCAAATCACATCCACGGATGCCTATATAAGATGATGAACCCATCATGAAACCTCCTTTATCAGACAAAAAATGGATATCAAAAATCCAATCACCTTAAACATACATTGTAATACAAGTCTATTATACGCATCAGGAGTATGCTTCTGGAGCCCTCATTATAAAAAATTCATAGATTTTCTAGAGAGAATACGAAATATAATAATCATATTAATCCCCTTAAATATAATTTTTATAAAATCATAACAGATCGAAATGTTGCGTTGAAGATGCAAGAACAACACAGAACTCAAATCTTCTTGTATAACATAAACGTTGCCTTAAAAGTAAACACTTTCACCATTAGTTGTCGAACTAATTATTACAAAACATAATTTATAATAAGATCTTGCCAACATATATTATAGTAAAACTGAACCTGCAATTAAGAACATACATACTTTAACTTTTGAACTATTTATAATAAAGCGATAATGATTTTGTGTTCTTTGTACCTTTAATTATTTCTGCTGTTTACCCAATGAACTGTGTTACTTAACAGAAAAAAAAAAAAATAACAAAAAAAAGTAAAAATAAGGCTAGAGTAAAGTAAAGTAACAGCCTATATAAATAAATCCCATTGTGCATATGCCTCTTATCCAGAAAGGGTAAAGTAATAAATTTGTAGCGTGATAAGATAGAGTAGTAAGTAAAAAGAATTGTATTTTTTTACCAAACAACTAGAATAAAATATAAAAATATATACCGCTACTCTATATCGCTACGCTATACACACTACGAAAATGCAACACATGCTTTACCATACACCAGGCAAATATAAATGATGACCTTTATTACTGATGACGAGGCATTCCATCTCAGTCCTCAAGGGTGACAACGCATCTGCATTATGATTCCTTGTCAAGGATGAATGTGGATGTCATGGGCCGTAGGAATCACTTATCATCACTGTGTGCTCAATTGTAACTCTCAATGTTATACAAATAATAAAAAAAGAATTCAACAACGACCAACCGCCGAGTGCCAAAGTAGGCTTACGCTCTCAAATGACTACTAGGCGGTAAAACACACAACTTTTTACATTATTTGCGGAATTCAATAAGGTACGAGGTTCCGTAGGCCGTTTTATTTTTATTTCCTTCATGATTTTTTATCAATTTTTTACATTATTTTGTCAGAATAGGTATAACCAAATCGCCAGCGCGAGTGCAACAAGGCCCGTCTTTGCTCATGCCACCCCTCGTCTCATTCACTGACTTCAGGTAATCAACAAATTTCATCATGCACAAGGCCACTGGTGCCCGATGGTTCTTGCGTAATGAAAATCCATTTAGATTTTGAGTTTCTGACCAAACGGCTCTGCCGTCACACATAAATCCGCTAATCATGGGTGCCACCGCTTACAATCCCATCGCGAAACATCTCCTCACTCGCGTCCAAAGGAGACTGAGCAACATCTTTGACGACACCGACGACGCGACCACTAGGGCCCAAGCCCTCCACAAAACACTACATACCAACACTGCACCATCATACCGCCCCTACCCACAGCGAGGGCGCTGCAAACACAGTTATTCGCGATACCACCATATATAAGGCTGGCTACCAATTAACATAGATAGGAGCGTCGCTGGGGTTTCTTATGCCACTTCTTCTCCAGTGCCAACGCATTTAGTGGTGGTAAATATCGTTAATAATATTGAAATAAAGTCGGGCGTTTTTATAACAAATATTTTATTTTTACTCTTTAAAATTTCAATATTTCGTTTTTCTTAAAATATAACTTAACTTTAATCTTACTTATGCGTATTTAAATTTACTTTGAATTAATTATAAAAGCATTTTGCGAAACATGTCTTGTGTTACTTCGTAGATAAAATTAATTAGAACGGAGCAATTAATTGCAATGCACATGCTTTTATTTTAAGTGTTTCTATTGTCTAGTGTTGAGACAATCAACCTTGTCTTAGAATTATTCATGAGTGAAATTGTCACTTTAGAAGAATTAAATCACTTCTAAACATTCATTATAAATGTATTACAAGTATTGAAGAAAAACTTCTTTAGACGTGACTTAAGGGTAACTCAGATCTTTTTAGGACGGAAGTATCCTTTTTCGTGGTTTCGGCATTTATAAAGGAAGTGACTGACTATGTGCTCTATGTACTCACTTATATATAGAGTTATATATACATATATATAATTTCACTTTACTATTATTGGTTATTCGGTTCCCTACACTTTAAATATCAGTACACCGCGCCTTAAGTAAATAAAATTAAAATAAATTTATAATTGAATAATAAATTACTGAGATTTATCTGATACTTTATGTATATGTACAATATTCATATAGAAATAAATTTAATGTAGTGCTCAAATGGTGAAATAACTTTCTTGCCCGTTCTTTAGTAATAGGTCTGATTTCTTGGAACGAAAGATTTAAAGTCAAAAGATCTTAAACAGACCTTACTTTGATAAAAAAATTGCAGCCTTCGCTTTTAACATTGACAAGAGGCATCGTGAGAATTAAGCTTCTGGAAAAGTTTGTGCTTCATAAAATTATGTGTAGCACTCAATTTCCTCTTTTTTATACATCCGTGAACGTGTCGATGTTACGAAATAATCGTTAACATCGTTGGTCGTTGCATGATAAGTCGCTTTTATCCCTGACATTGATAAGGCAGTTGTACAATTAGGTAGTTAGAACGTGGAATGCGGGATAGTTCATTGTACTAAAAATTTCGTCTGTAAATTCTAGGAGAATATCTTGTCAAGTTCGTATTTAACGCAAGCAATTTTTATTGTGAGATGATGGTGTATTCCTGATCGATTCCGATTTCTGCGAAACCTTCGTTTTAATCGAATAATATCAACATAACGCCAAATTGAGAACCCTTTGTTATTTAAAAATAATTTAATCAATTATTACGTGATTGAGTATCCGCAGGGGGTCAATTTGCGAAAGCAATACGTAAGCTACATTTGTTCACGTCTGATTGAGTACAATCATAAACTTGTTTTTAGAACGACTTTTAAATTTGTCATGCAAACATTTAAACAACTTATATATAAAATATAATGTTCCCCTAGTCGATTACAACCAAACCGATATTTTTTTGCTTTTTATCAAATTATATCAACTTACTACACTTAACTAACTACTAAACAACGCAGGATATATAATAGTGCTGTTTGCACATTTCAACGAATAGATACTAGTTTTTACCTTTCTTGATATAATTTTTGCGCAATCAAATTGGAGGAATATTCTGAATTAGCATTCCGACATGGGACACATGGAAGCCAGACTCAAACTATTTTTTTAATTTTGCATTTATAAAATTATTTTTCAGTTGAGATTATATGACCAACTTTGAACAAAACTTCGTGCGGCCGCTGGTGCCTTTTATGGATTAAAATAAAAGCACTGGGCTTAACGTTTATCTTATTAAAAAGTGGGGATAACAAAATTTAATGCGTGATTAAATCATGTCGTAGCATGTTTTTAGTTGCACCATGGATGGGACTGTTTAACCGGATAAGGACGACATTCTCACAGATTGCCGAGACACGATTTATTCTATCTCATGTTTATAAAACTTAGAATTACAAACACAATATTATGGAAATAAAATAATATTTATTTAATATTCAATTAAGATATCTCATATCCTATAAAGATTTTAATTTAATTTTTTTATGTTTTGTATTATAGTTACTGTTAATTTCTGTTATTCCATTTTTATAACATAATTTAGGTTTTATATTTCGAAATACACTAAAATTTATTTAAACTATTTACAAATACCACTAGAAATTGTTGGAGCCAAAACTAGTAGTAATCGTGATCTATGCCTGGTTCACTATGATGTTATGAAAAACAAATTATCGTAATGATCCCAGAATAGCCATGCAGTTATTATGGAAATATATGTAAATATATACCTACCTAGTCCGGCCATAAGTTCTGTTACAAATGAAAATGCATTTTTTTTTAATGAAGTAATGTAATATTATTAAAATTTATACCTACATATTTATTAGTCTCAGCAAAAAATAAAAAAATATTCTATTCGAAATTTGGCCCGTTTGGCTTTTATACAGGCCTTTAATCTGGCCACGAATTTGTGGATTTACGCACTGTTTCCAAGGGAAATTTGGCCACTGCTTGCTCCAAAAGATTTTTTAAGAGACTCAGTCACCGTGTCGTTTAGAGCAGGCCATGTCCTCTAAAACTGACCGTAATTTGAAGTCTAAAGGGTTCAGGTCTGGGCTAGATGAGGGCCAGTCTTCAGCTCTTATAAAACGTTGAGAACGTTGGTTTCAAGCCAGGCTTGAGTAGTTCGTCCCTTGTGACCAGGTGCAGAGTCCTGCTGGAAAGTTCACGGTATATTTTTAAAAAGTGTAAAGATTGATTTAGGGCATGTCCTGTATATCAACGATAAACACCGAGCTTCAGGTCTTGATTTATACGCGACAGAGTCCTAGCGGGAATCTTCATTTCTCGCGATAAGATTTTTTGCTTCCTAATGGGGTTTCGACGAATTCTGGCTTTAACAGTCTAACAGCACGTGGCCGCTCTTTTCTGGTCTTCGACAGAAGTGTTGTTGTATCTGTTGATGGTATGATATACGAACATACGGCTGATACCAAGCTTTTGAAGTGTCTGGAATATGACCGACGATCACTGCAATTCTATTTTCTTTAACACCCCATTCCATATAATTTGATAATGAATGCGAAAAAATATTTGAAATGGCGCAAAATCGAAAGAAGTTTTTAAAATAATATACGTGTTCCAAATTAAAAATAATTAAAAAGTTGAAAAAGAAAAGTAGTTTTAAAGTTTTATATAACATTATTTATGGCCAGACTAGTTATATATTTAATAACAGCCGTACTAATACAGGTTGCCATTAAAATCAGTTTTTGTTTTCAGCTGGCCAATCGGCAACGGGCCAATCTGAATGTTTGTATTCAAGAAAAGGTTTTATTCTGTTTAATGCTAAAACATTTCGGGAGAATGAAATGGAAACATTGTGACCTAAATCCACGCCACAGTGAACTACATACGTGTTTTAAGCGACTGTATTTGACAGGATTATTAACACTGTAGAATTACATCACACGTCACATTTTGATAGTTATAACGCGCTTGTAATTATTAGCTTCTGTAATAGCTTTCGTACGATGATCTACTTCTACGCTCAAACATGCTTCTGAAAAGAGATTTCTTCTACGCTAAATAATAAGCGTTAGGGCGACAATCCCAAATTGGTAACAGAAGGTGATATTTTAATTATGATAAGTAAATAAGAAAGCCGTAGTAGTTAATTGTCCGGAAAAAACGATTTCAGACCCAGTATCAATCTTAATGTTAGTTGAAATTTTAAGTACTACTAAGAGGTAACGATAGCTTAGTCTATGATATTATGAATATAAGAAATATTCTACAAGGAGACTAATACTTCTAGAGGAGACAAATAGTACAATAAAACGACTTCACCGATTCCCGACGGCCGATCTTAAAACATATAGCTCGTAAGACGTACGATTCCTGAAGCAGTGCGGACGCGCATTTAACGAAATCCAGTCTATGAGAAAAAAAATGATAGTCCTTCTGTTGCGGTCAAGCAGACCTACTGTAAAAAGAGAGACAAAATGAAGACCTAATGTTACTTCGAACTTATCGACGAAAAACAGGGCATTTTCTTAAAGAGCGTCTGCAAAAACTAGGGATCAAGAATCCTGTGTTTTGTGAAAGCGGTACGCGGGAAGAAAATACTACGAAATCCTTTTTCCAGACGAAAAAAAAAATTGCATTGAAAGTTACAACAATCAAAATAATAAAACGTTTGTCCACAACGGTGAAGAATCAAGGAAACAAAAGCCGAGGATTCAGCCTGTTCCTACTTAATTCCCTGTGTCTGTTACTCAGACTTCATTCACCTTTTTTTGCGAAAAAAATTTGAAGTCTATCAAAGCTATCGTGATAAAATCAGTAAAACTCATATAGGCATGAACGTTGTGCCTATTGCAATCGACGACTGGCCCCGGAGGTTGAGGGCCTATATTCAAGATCAGAGCAGGCATTTTGAATAACTTTAATATAATATTACATTTACAATTTACTACCTTTGTTTATATATATATATATATATATATATATATTTAACACTAACATCAAAAGTCATACATTTTATTGAATGAAGTGTTTGTGAAAGACCTACTAATAATACGTACTGTGTTCTATGTAATATATACAGCAACCTTGTCAAAAACAATTTAATTTATGATATTATGAGAGAAAAAAGAATACATTGGTTTACTTGATTGTAATTAATACTCTTGGTGAATGAAATCAAACTCCATGCTCAGCGGGCCTCCCGCTCGCAAGTCTTATTAGATAAAGCTGTAGAGGTCTCTGGATCAAGAGCAATAAACATATACAAAAACCACATTCATAACCGACAAGGAATCATCATGCAGATGCATTATCACCCCAGAAGACTAAGAGGAAATCCTTGTTATCCGTAATAAAATCTCTGGTTGCTATCTTTCACCTGAGGAAACACAGCAGCACTACCACGTTATAAAAATAATAACAAAGAGAAATTACAAACAAATATAATTCAGAATAAGATAAGAATCATATGTTCGAAATATAATCTAACTTTCTTAGCAAAACGGTTAAATGATATTATTTTTTTGTTCAGAACTCTTGAAACAAGTACAACAATTGTGTCTAGACATCTTCAAATATTGTTTACTAATAGCACATAAATTTATTCCAGACCTTAATGATAACAGACAGAAGTTTTATGATTACACTTAATATTAAATCCAACGTTTTTTGTGGAAATAAGGATTTACCGTATCGTCCATATTACTCAATGGGTCAACGAAGAGGGACAGTGATGCGGAGTTAGAGTATCTGACTAGTGGAATGTGCGTTAACCTAAGTTTACGATAATCAGACTAGAACATTATTTGTGCACCACAAATTATTGTGTTTTTGGGCTATATGTCGGTGCAGTGTCCCCGGCATTGCATCTAGACTCTAATTTGATCTTTATTATATAACTATATGTTTACATTGATTACATTTTCACAGTGGTAGAGCTACACTACAGCTTGTTTCTAACTGCAGAATGAATGGGTCAGCTCGACCAGGTTAGGACCACGCCATCACAGAATTCCAACGTGAAATGCCAGTATAAAGCTGCTGTGTTTCGTCTGGGGAGTGAAGGGATCCGGAGACCTTTATAAATGGTGTCGAGGCATTCCATCTCAGTCTTCAAGGAGCTTGACCGCAGATATAAACTTGATATAGCACCAATAGGTTATTTACCTTTCGCGGAGAAAGACCACGCCATTCACTGAATACTAGCGTAATATATATCATAGTATCATAGCATTACTATGTTTCTTCTGCTAAATTAAAGAACGAATGAGTTCCTGGTACTTTTCCATTTTAGTATAAGGGATATTAACATATTTGCATTATTGTAATTCTTTATCCAGAATGAGTGTATGTGGCAAAAATCACTTACTATCAGGTGAACTTTGCCCCTTTGGTACTCTCTAGTTTCATCTAAAAAAATAGATAAAGTTATGATAACTAAGTTTGGGAAATAATGGCATAAAGTAACGCGGGTTCGGAAGTAAATATTTCAATGCTGACTAGAAATAAGAGAGAAAGTTTCTAAGGAACACTCCCGATAGCCAAATAACTTTCAGCTCTCTTCGACAGCGTAAATATATTATATCTTGGAGAACAAGTTAATGGATATATCGTGTCGAGAAGCATCATTTATAATGCAAACTAAATGTAAGGGAAACCCAAACTGGATGTGTCAAATGTTTATATTGGAAAAAATATTTATTATTTTATCTTATAAAATATCTATAAAAGTCATGACGGATAAATAATGAAATTCTGAAATAAAAATAATGATTTCATTTTATAACCGTTCTCCTCAGAATGAGATTTCATGTCAAAAAAAGACAGTGTTGCTCAGAAATATTTAAGACCTATCACTACTTTACTTGTGAGATTGCTCTTTAATTTTATATTGTATGAATATTTGATCAGTGTCCAAGCGTTCGCTTGTAATTCACGGTACACGAACATATCTATTTCGACACTTAAATATTGTCGTTTGCAATTTCAAGTTTTGATATACCACGTGAAAACTAGGAAATAAATGAAAACAGATAAAATTAAAGACATGTGAAGTCCACCAAGGAACCGCGCAATGAATGTGATCCAACACCATACATAGGATCCTCAACACCTGGTAATGGAGCTGATTCATGACAATAGTGATTTATTAGCGAAAGCACATTCAGGTTGGATATATATCGAAATATATCGAATAGAAAGTGTTTCAATCCGCCATTTTGTATCATTTAATGTGCGTGATGCCTGAGCTAAAATCCCACACTATTTCCCAACGTACAAACCACCTACGCACATAAACCTATTCAGATTTTCTAATGGGTGTTAGAACTATTAGAAAATTTGTTTAACTGACTTAACTTCAAGCACTATATAATAAAACTTCATTATTTTATTCATCACGGTTATTTTAATCTATTTAAATCTCGGTATTTGAGTGCTTTATATCACTCAAGGTGACAAGGTGTTTGATACAGTTAGCACGAGCTACCGTTATCATTTAAACTTTTGGTCGTAGAAGGGTGTTGATGTTCTCTTTTTATGCCTATTTTTATGAAAAATAAGGGAGGAGATTTTTTTTTTTTTTTTTTTATAGCTTTAAGAGTAACAAACGAGCACACAGTTCACCTGATGGTAAGTGATTCCTGCGGCCCATGATATCTACATTCATACTTGACAAGAAATAATGATTTCATTTTATAACCGTTCTCTTCAGAATGAGATTTCATGTCAAAAAAAGACAGTGTTGCTCAGAAATATTTAAGACCTATCACTACTTTACTTGTGAGATTGCTCTTTAATTTTATATTGTATGAATATTTGATCAGTGTCCAAGCGTTCGCTTGTAATTCACGGTACACGAACATATCTATTTCGACACTTAAATATTGTCGTTTGCAATTTCAAGTTTTGATATACCACGTGAAAACTAGGAAATAAATGAAAACAGATAAAATTAAAGACATGTGAAGTCCACCAAGGAACCGCGCAATGAATGTGATCCAACACCATACATAGGATCCTCAACACCTGGTAATGGAGCTGATTCATGACAATAGTGATTTATTAGCGAAAGCACATTCAGGTTGGATATATATCGAAATATATCGAATAGAAAGTGTTTCAATCCGCCATTTTGTATCATTTAATGTGCGTGATGCCTGAGCTAAAATCCCACACTATTTCCCAACGTACAAACCACCTACGCACATAAACCTATTCAGATTTTCTAATGGGTGTTAGAACTATTAGAAAATTTGTTTAACTGACTTAACTTCAAGCACTATATAATAAAACTTCATTATTTTATTCATCACGGTTATTTTAATCTATTTAAATCTCGGTATTTGAGTGCTTTATATCACTCAAGGTGACAAGGTGTTTGATACAGTTAGCACGAGCTACCGTTATCATTTAAACTTTGGTCGTAGAAGGGTGTTAATGTTCTCTTTTATGCCTATTTTTATGAAAAATAAGGTGATTTTTTTTTTTTTTTTTTTTTTTTTTTTTTTTTTTTTTTTTTTTTTTTTTTTTTTTTTTTTTTTTTTTTTTTTTTTTTTTTTTTTTTTTTTTTTTTTATAGCATTAAGATTAACAAACGAGCACACAGTTCACCTGATGGTAAGTGATTCCTGCGGCCCATGATATCTACATTCATACTTGACAAGAAATAATGATTTCATTTTATAACCGTTCTCCTCAGAATGAGATTTCATGTCAAAAAAGACAGTGTTGCTCAGAAATATTTAAGACCTATCACTACTTTACTTGTGAGATTGCTCTATAATTTTATATTGTATGAATGTTTGATCAGTGTCTAAGCGTTCGCTTGTAATTCACGGTACACGAACATATCTATTTCGACACTTAAATATTGTCGTTTGCAATTTCAAGTTTTGATATACCACGTGAAAACTAGGAAATAAATGAAAACAGATAAAATTAAAGACATGTAAAGTCCACCAAGGAACAGCGCAATAAATGTGATCCAAAACCATACATAGGATCCTCAAAACCTGGTAATGGAGCTGATTCATGACAATAGTGATTTATTCATTTCTTATTTGGATTTTAAGATTACGTAACACTAGTTAATATAAGATGCGAAAGCTCATTCAGGTTGGATAAATATATCGAATAGAAAGTGTTTCAACCCGTCATTTTGTATTATTTAATGTGCGTGATGCCTGAGCTAAAATCCCACACTATTTCCCAACGTACAAACCACCTACGCTCATAAACCTATTCAGATTTTCTAATGGGTGTTAGAACTATTAGAAAATTTGTTTAACTGACTTAACTTCAAGCACTATTTAATAAAACTAATTCAACGGATTTCATCACGGTTATTTTCATCTTTTTAAATCTCGGTATTTGAGTGCTTTATATCACTCAAGGTGACAAGGTGTTTGATATAGTTAGCACGAGCTACCGTTATCATTTAAACTTTTGGTCGTAGAAGGGTGTTAATGTTCTCTTTTTATGCCTATTTTTATGAAAAATAAGGTGATTTTTTTTTTTTTTTATAGCATTAAGATTAACAAACGAGCACACAGTTCACCTGATGGTAAGTGATTCCTGCGGCCCATGACATCTACATTCATACTTGACAAGAAATCATAATGCAGATGCGTTGTCACCCTTGAGGACTGAGATGGAATGCCTCGTCTCCAGTAATAAAGGTCTCCGGATCCCTGCACTCACCAGACGAAACACAGCAGCGTTAAGCTGCTATTTTACGCTGGTATTCTGTGAGGGCGTGGTCCTACCCCGGTCGAGCTGACCCATTCATTCTGCAGCTAGAAACAAACTGCAGTGTAGCTCTGTGTATGGGAATATGCCAGTAACTTGCATGGTTTATAGCGATTGGTTTTTTCGACATGAGTTACATCGGTTTAGGAAATGGAATAATGAGTGTTAGCACAAATAATCAAGCCATAATATATTCTGTGCAGATGATATTATCTGGTAATAACCAGTTTTTTTTTAATATATTCGGCAAACGAGCATGCAGCTTGATGGTAAATGATCACCGCCGCCCATGAACATCCGCAACATCAGAGGAGTAGCAAATGCATCGCCGGTCTTTAAGGAAGGTGTAGGCTCTTTTCTTGAAGGTCCCTAAGTCGTATCGGTTCGGAAACACCGCTGGCGACAGCTGATAGTTATAGAGTAGTTGTAGTTGTGCGTGGCAGGAAATTTCACGTGAAGTGCACGGTGGTGGATTGACAGCCATCGAGATGATCAGGATGAAATTTTGAAGTCCGTCGTGATGTACGATGTAAAAAGTAAAATTGTATAATTTTTTATTATAACGTTTACATTAGTAAAAATGTATAAGTAAGATGTAAAACATTCTGTATTCAGACTATATATTTTTGGTAACATTGCTCAAGTTATGTAGTTACTGGTTCGGATATTTATTATACAAAGGTGACAAACGACTATACAAGTAACCATTTGATTAGTAATCCCGGTGACGCAAGTCACTACATCCATCCAAAATAAGTATCTGGATGTAAATAAGTTCGTTATCACATTTGAGAACCAATATACGTACCTCCTAATTTAATCATAATTTCAACTTGCTCAAAGTGGCTATTTCTTTGGTATGGTTATATTTTTTATGCATTATATTATGTACTACACTTGTATAACTGAACATTGCATGTTGTCCCAAATGCAATTAAGTACTTTTTGTTAACAACAGTGCTAGTTTCCATTTATTAACCATTTCTATCCACTTAAAATTTAATGTAATTATGTCGTATTATTTTGTTCTCCGTAATAAATGAAAAATATGTAATACCTCGTTACTAATGATAATGTATCCATTTCGATTCACTTGATTCACTGAATTTCATTGAACAGCAACATCAAGCAACAGTCCGTATGCCCGGCGTGACAAGGTACGGTAACTGCCAAGTCCTGTTAAGAAAACATGCGAGTGGGTGATGAATAAAAATGTCACAGATTATATCTATAGACAATGAATGTTAGAGACCAATTGTCAACAAAGAAGTATTTCATCACCATCCTATCTACTATCACATCCGACGAAATACTATTATGACATATTGTATTATTTTACGGAAGTTTATATACATATGATAAAATTTTATAAAATTTATTCTGAACATAACTTAAAATACTTATATCTATTTTTATTTATTGCCAAATTACTCAAAGCTAACTCACGCAAAATTAAAAAAGAGGGCACAATATTGGTATGGTACAATAAGGGATGTTGAGGTTAAAATATTTTTTTAAGCATGTACGTAAGACAAGAAAATCATCAGGATGTTGTTATTACTTAGTAATACTTATCTTACTTAACTTTTAATAAACATGTATTGAATTATTTTAAATTATGTATATATATATATATATATATATATATATATATATATATATATATATATATTTATGTATAGGGTTATAATGAATCGACATGTCATGAAGGTCGGCACAGGAAATCAGTGCTGAATTTCAGTTTCATTTCTGGCACAGCATGATGCTGATTTACCAACCACGTTAACCGGTAATGGGGCTACAATTTCTAAACTAATACTCTCTTTTGTTTTTTACCTTTTTTTCTTTGTATTATTGCCCTTGTAATTTAGTTTTCACATTTTAATGACTATCATTTAATCGTCATCAACGTCATAATTTTATTAAGTTATATATTATTACTATGTCAATAATATAACGTTGGAGTGAGACAATATATACAAAATAATATATATTTCGTTGCCCGAATATATAAGAAGACCATCAAATATGCTCTCTTTTAAAACGCTGGTACGGGAACACTACTTATTGACGTGATGCTAATTAATATGGTAAATTACTGTTGTCAATGTTTGTTATATGTTGAATTATGTTTATTATGTATTTCAATTTATGTGTAAATATAAATTGCAATTAAGTTTTAAGTTTTTTCGACTTTTCGACAATGTATGCACTACACCAACCACAATGTTTCTCCACGTCATGGGTTTTTCGTCATTTTGTAAGGTGTGACCAATAAATTTTAAATAAATAAATAATAATATTATATATACCTACGAGTCAAATATAAAAACAAAAGTACGTCACATACAATATGGGCTTTATCTGAAGCCGAAAATATTAATAACTTTTTTCATCATGTCCGTGCAAAATCTAAATAAAGCCTCTGAGCAACTCCGCTTTTGGTATTATCAAGCCGACAAAAGGTGAAAGGCAATTCAGTCAATAATTCCGTTAGTTTTATTGGTCGGTTGATCTGTTAAAATGGAATGTTGAGTGAACATAATAAATAACTATTTTATATATTTAATATTTCGTTTCCATATCCGTCCGTCCGAATCTGCTTAATTACCGAGAACCTATTTGTATTATATCAAGCAATGGACTATTTCCAAAGTTATTAGGACAGCCTTCTTCATGTGGTATGATAACCGTATACGAGTTAGGTATTCTGTTATGTCTTTGAGATCGCGATACTTCCCATCATCACTACTTTATATAATATATAAATATATATATATATATATAAATATATATATATACATATATATATATAAATATATGTATATATTATATAACACAATACACTGCTGTGTACAGGTATGGATTTTCTGGTTTTGGGGCGTAGTCATTACAGATTAGCAGACTACTATTCATACTTAAATAGCTACAATGAGTTTAGCTTTGATTGTTTTCCCTCAAACTATCTCACTGACATAACATTATTCTGATTGACACAATTAATAATCTGATAATTTTACTAAATTATTTCAAATATCAATATCTTTGTGACGGTTTTAAGCGTATCGATGAGCATAGATGAAAGGTAAATTTTCAACATATAACATGATACAAAAATAATCTTTTAATAATTAATTATTATTCATTAATTATTTGTACAAAACCTATAACAGTATTTAGAAAACCATGATTATGTTTGACAAGAGGGTTGGGCTAGTATTTAAGATAAATATAAATATTAACTCTTACAACTTATGTAATATCGTTGACCCGAATGGAAAAAACCTGGCAATTATTATAGACTCTTTTTTACCAGATGTATTTTTATGATTCATTTATAGAGCTATTAATAGAGTGTTATTTTCTTAATTTAGATCACTAGACTAATTATATCTTCGTTATTCTTCATTAAAACAATCAAATAAAAGAACTAATTTATATTAAATGAAACAAGAAGACATTACACTTCAAAGAAAACAGGCGTTCCAATTGATGCTAGCAGCGGGAGGCCGTTTTGTTTTATTGATATGATTAGAGCCTCATTACTAGTAATAATTATTGTGTGCTTCATTGTTAATCAATCAATTTGTATTTTATTCTTTTTTTATTGTATTAGTATTCACAATACGAGCACATAGTTCACCAGATGGTACTTGATGACCGCAACCCATGACATCTACATGCATAATCAAAAATGATTCAATACTTTCTCATCCCATCCCTGAGGACTGGAAATGGATGTTTTTTTACATGTAATAAGTAGATTCCTATCCTCACGAAATGACATATAGTAACATTATGTTGCTATTTCATGGGGATATTCTATGAGGGTGTATTTCTCTGCCCAAGCTTCTCTTCTCGAGCTGTTCATATTGCAGCCAGAAACAAGCTGCAACGTGACTCAGTGGTAGATGAAACCGAAAATTAAAAAAATATTTCTTTACTTATACAATGAATACTAAGCTTATATAATTTCTCGTTTATTTCAGTTTGATTGGGCAGAACTTGTAAGGAAAGCTCTGAACAAGCTACTCTACCCTTGAATACAAATTTCACTTATTATTTGTCATAAGACAATTTTCCTCCACGTTTGATTTTATCAAAAGGAACTCTTAATAAGCCAAAAGTTAGAGGATATCTTTCAAAATACAAAACAAGGTTTCTCGTAGCAATCAAAGCAAAAGAAACAATAGAAAACAATATTGTTCTCGACACTTATCAACTTTGATGTTTTATATGATATTCAACCAATTTCAAGAATTATCAAAAAAAATGTTTTAACTTTGTAGTAATGATCAATCAATATAAGTTACTATTTAGGGTAAAGTAAATGGTATGCGTAATAGTTTATAATTATTTAAGGTGGCTGTTCTTGCAGACAATGTTTGTACAATATACATTACTATTGTTTTTGTTTCAAACAATCTCATCAACAGCAACTTTTACATTAAAGTAATAGAGTAACGATCGGTAGAAGAGTGGTAGATCCATGAATGGGTCGGCTCAAATCAAGGACGCCTCACTCTCATAGATTAAAGTAGTAAAGCCTATATATATTCAACCCACTGTTGGACTCGTGAATCCTCCGCAGAGAGGGTGTTAAAGCACAGTCCACCAAGTTGCTCCACTGCGAATTTTCAGACTTAACATGTATTCGAAACATAGTTTTATTCGGTCTTATCGGTGACGACTACCAAGAATTGAACTCGGTTTGCTTGCGTACCGTCAATTTAAAGTGAGTGTTTAAACACGGAACTATAATAGCTTATATTGTAGCGTTGTATAGTATTTGTATTAGAAGTTTTTTTCTATTGTTAATTAAAAAAAATACGCACTAAAGCACTCACTACTCGTCAACTAGAATCTTAACAACATGTCTGATATGAGTCAAGACTTAAAACGAAAAAAAATACTTTTACCCTCTTTAAAGCAGAAATTTTTATCGTTAAACTTAAAACTTAAACTTTAAACTTTATTTATTACAATAAACATCGTTCAATATATAGTAAAATCTAATGTCCGTTCTTTTAACTTAACAAGAAGCTTAATCTCCCCTAATTAAGGCTCAACTCAAATAACATTCACGTATCACCCTAGCGAAAGAAAAAAGGAAAAGAAAAATGAAAACGAAACATTTTCTTTAGCCGAGGCTTGTGGCTCCGTGAAAACACGAGTGGAATAAAAATATCTTTATTCAAGTACAAAAGAAGTTAAATAAATATTTCTCTATGTGAACGTGTTTTTAATGGTTCATTCTCTGCAGTCGTTTCTTAGTTTTATAACATGTATTTGCATACATAGCAAACAGCTGTTACGGGATAGGCAGAGAATCTAATGGCAACATTATTTACTATTTACTTAAATTAACCATAATTCGAAACGATATAAAATTATTTGACCATTAATGTCGCAAAACCATGTAGAATAAAGTAGTTACAATATAATCACAGAATATCGAAACAATATATTTGCCAAATTTTAGAGAAACCTAATTACTAAATAGATCAAGATATAATTATATATTTATAATAATAAATAAAATCTTCACAATTAGAATTAGCTTTCTCGATGTTATTTTAATAGACTATGAGTTTATTAGAATGATATAATACTTTCTTTAAAAGTCATTAATTCCTTGTAATTGTACCGCCTTAATCAATCAATCAATTCATTTATTATTGGATAACAGTAATCCATTAATACATTTATACATTTAAATAATTTACAATTAATACACAACACACATAGACAAAAACATAAAATAAACAGAGAAAATAAAACAAACAAAGAATAACAATAAACAATTAGGTCTGCTCCACTAAGATTATAAAATTATTAATTGTCAAATATAGTTAAAATGTCAACTTAAAGCATTAAAGCATTAATTACGACATCTAACATTATATTTATTTATCTATGAGGTTATTATTATTAATTATTTATTTATTTATTAGTCAGTAAGTGAACCATGGTACAATGGTTCAAGTGTCAGTACTTGAAGCATTGTACCATGGTCTTAACGGTCTGCTAATACCCTCAGGATGCTGTTCGGTGTGACCCAGACCCGCAAATGCAAATGTACTATCAGTTATTTATTCCTTTATCTTGCTACTTGAACTTACATAGTTATATCTTTAACAGAAAATTAAATGTGGGTGGTAGGTTAACTTTAAGTAAAACCTGTTATAGTGCATATATCTTATATAAACACGTATTTACTTCCTCATTATTAATTTGAGTTAGAGAAGCCTCTTTATTGAAACTTTTAGACCACATTTCAATCTTTAAAATATTTACCACAAAAATGTACAGAGCAAGTGCTATGCTCCAATTTGTTGGTTTCCATAACTTATCCAGTCTTAATTTTTGGATTAAATGTCCACGTAACGATTTTCTTCTTGCATCGGCTGGAAGGGAAACGTAATTTCACTTGAATTTTACGTAAATAAATAATACTGGTACTTATCAATATTATTAATATTATAAACAGCCCAGTTTTCGAAATTAATTTGCCTACAAAAGGTAAAAACTGTAAGTAGTATCATGTTTTAGGGTATGTGCTAATATATAATTGAAACTTAAGCCCTAAAGAATAGGTAACCTGAATGTACCAGCCGCAATTGGTGGTGGTTGAGCCAAGCTTCAGCGTTTGTTGTTGCATGAATTGCTGGCTCGATCGGAGAAGTAGATGTATCATACATGGTGAGTGAGGTAGCCGGAGGCCCATCCCCTCCCCCTACCCCAAACAACACTGTAGCGGTATTTTCTAAAAATCTACCCCAAGAGAGTACCAGAAACGTCCGGTTTGGAGGATCCCTCACTGGGCGTCCATGCTCAGGCCAGGCTACCCTACTCGTATACTCTAGCTGATTCGCGTGTTCCCAAGGAAGCCCACCTCGCTTTTTTTCATCGTGATACAGATATCTTCTCTCGCCGACAGTTCATACCTCACCTACCAGGGAACAAATTTTTTCGGTTGACGTAGTTGAGTATGACTTATTAATATTTTGTTTGTCTTTACATATATGTAATTAACGACAAAGCTCTTACGGAAGGGTCATATTGTTAGGAGCCATTATCTAAATCGCAACCCAAGCATTATTATAACCATTTGGTACGCGCGAAACACCTGTTTTATGACGTCGTGAACAAAAACATACTGGCAGTAAACTGGTAACAACCCCAGTGATTTGAATAATTAGGGACCGTAGTTATTTAGGTAATAACTATTTATCAATTTATATATTTAAATAACTATAATTATTGATTAGAATGGAGATCGATTTACACCGTGTTGACATCATCAGATTATTGTGATATTCGCTTGCCGAGAAATATCATTTGTGCATTTAGTATCTTTTTGTGCAATTAAGTAATCGGTAAACATCACGAGGAATAGAGATAAATATTATGAATGAGATAATATGATTAGGATACATAAAGAATATAACACAATGAAATTATAAAAGGCATTGAAGAAGGGTGGAACAAAAAAATCTCGAGGTAAAGAAAGCATTAGAGACAACACATTCGTTTCATAGTGTTCATGGGACACTATGGCACGAATAACATGTTGAAAAATAATGTCATAAAAAATTCATTATGCAGACTCCGCAAAGAGGAAGTTGAAACATTAAAACAGATGCTATGTGACTGCAATACTTATAGGATAAGTTTGAATCTTCTAGTAACAGGCTAGACTAGAGATCAGAAAATTACAGTCACTTGCCAATAAGATGCAACGACACAAAGATCGACAATGGCGATCATTAAGTTAGGGCGTACCGTACATAAGGGGAAGCGCAAACGATCTGTAAAGTTTTAAATTGGATTAACTCCTGGACTCTCTGAACAAGATAATATAAAATGTGCCATACTCTTTCTTTTCCAATAATTTTATCGATGGTTCTCTTACTTGATCGTACAATAGATATTAGCGATATCCTACTCTAGAAATTGATATTTTGTAAGAGCATAATTATATGGATATATCAATCCATTAATGATACAGAAAGTTTATAAACTTAGCTCGACTCCACCATTTATTATTTCAGTAATTTACGATTTCCTTTAATGAAATCGTCTGTTCAGGTCTTAATTAAAGTTAATATCAGATACTACATTACGAATATGAGTATGAAGGCATTTACTTACGAGTATAAAATTCCATATCTAAATTACATTTCAAATAGATACATTTTGTTTTACTTTAACCTTTTATGACTTTAGAAGATAATATTTTATTTATAAATGTAGAAACGTGAACAAACAAAATCTACTCTTACACTACTACGTATCTAACCTAAGAGCAATAAACTTACGCAGAGAATTTCTCTTTGTGGGCAAATAATTTTACGAGATTCCTTAAGTAACCTTCTCGGAACGTTTATCTCTCAAAAAATAGAATATAACAGTATGTGCGCAACCTGAATTCGGAACTGCAACTAATAATTTTAACTATTCCACGGTGTATACATACATGTCTATGAAATAAATAAATAATTGATACTTAGATATTTAAAGTGCTTCCTGTTGAAGATATTTAAAGAATAAAGAAAGTTTAACGGGCGCAATTTTTAAGCTAAAGCTAACCCGACACAAACTGGCACTTCTTTTAAGTTTGTCCAACGTCATTTTTTTCTTCTTATTGTATTACATTGAGAGTAACATACGAGCACACCTAATGGCAAGTGATTCCTGGGGCCCATGACATCTACATTCATTCTTCACAAGGAATCATAACGCAGATGCGTTTCCACCCATTAGGACTGACATGGAATGCCTCGTCACCAGTAATAAAGGTCTCCGGATCCCTACACTCACCAGACGAAACACAAATATATTATGCTGCTATTTAACGCTAGTATTCTGTGAGGGCGTTGTTTTGAGTTGAGTTTGAGCTGACCAATTCATTCTGCCGTTAGAAACAAACTGCAGTAAAGCTCTACCACTGTTAAAGCCATGAAAGCCTTGAAGTTGAGCACTATCCCGATACCCTTGCGCTAATGAAGACACTCATCGTCGCCAGCTGGTTAATAATGGGCTAGGTATATACAGTTGCATTTCTGCTATCGGTAATCAAAGCATTACCCCCTTAAAAGGGTGAGAATTTAAAAAAAATGTTCCCTCCTTATACTCTTTTACATTTTTTAGGAATTCATGGAACAATATCATAATCACTGCTGTTATTGTACAAGTGTCTGTAATAAGGCACGTCCCCCATTCAGTAATTACATTACTAAAGTTTTCGTAGCTTCGTAGTTCATTTATTATCAGAGCTTAATAAAGGGCTCGAACTTATTACCGGAGTGGATTTTATGACCTCATTACATCTTGAGTTAAGGCGCCTTTCAAATATTCGTTGAAGATTATTGTCCTCTTTTATAAATCTTATAAGAAAGACTTATCTGATGTTGAGTTGAAAAATGTATTTATTTATCTATTTATCTTTTATTGTACATTTAATTGTACACAAAGCATTTATGCAAGAAAACTAAGATAAGAAAAGTATGTATAAAGGTACAGCTTATTTTTAAAATAAATATCTCATCCAGCAGACCGGTTGTTAGACGTATTATCGGAACAAAGAAACATAGTACCATAACAAAAAAAAAAGAAAAATAATACATATTTATTTACAAACGCAAGCATATAAATAAATAAATAATATATAATATAAACATAAATAGTAAATATATTATATTAGACCATACAGTATTCTTATAATTGCATTAATTTAGTCGTATTAGTTCGTAATACCGATGGAATTATGCTGGATCCAAAGTATGCATAATTATGGCAAATAGCGACGTCTTATTGTTATATATAAGATTGAAGCTAAAATCGCACACATGATGATTATTCTCATAACTAACATAAATGATGTTGCCTTTATTACTATAACCTTACCTTAACCTTCCTATAACCTTTATAACTGGTGACGAGGCATACCATCTCAGTCCTCAAGGGTGATAACGCATCTTCATTCTTCCTTGTTAAGGATGAATGTAGATGTCATGGGCCCTAGGAACCATTTATCATCAGAGACCCGTGTGCTCGTTTGTTACTCTCAATGTAACAAAAAAGAAACATAAATATACGTCATTTCTAGATATCCCCAACGTCAACAGCATTTTGCTTTTGATATTTTGAAGAAGAAGGTACTTCTTAGGTCTCATTTTGAAATTTATTTATTAAATAATATAAGCCTTTCAACATTTTAGTATTGTTATATTATATTTTTATTGTTTATTTTTATTTAATTGTTAATTGTAATATTATATCTATTGAAATGCTTTTCTCTTATATGCACAACTTACATTATTTAAGTATCTTTTATAAGATCTAATCATCACCATTCCCCTTCATCGATGTTTTTACAGCTGAAAACACATGATGATTAATTTGTCGGGTTCAAAACGATTGACATTAAAATGTCGTACAATTCTATGATTTGCTTCAATTTATTATTCGCACACAATGACTTAATAGCTGATAACAGAGGCGCAAATGAAAATAAACTTTATTACTAGGTAATAAAGCACAAGTGGCTGTTACTTTTACAACGATTGTTGCGTAAATTGAAACATTTTACGAGAAATGTTTATAAAAGAAGTTACGTTGCCGTCGAAATACTCTTAAAGTATTAAGAAGAAATATTTCTTTTATACTTTTACCTATGTCAGTATGACGGCTAAGAGTTTACATTTAGTATTTACTTAACTAAAGAAAATAAGCACACTTGACATCTTATAATATTATATGTAATATATATAATCTAAGTATAGTTTACTTTTATATAGCTATAATACAATGGTAGATCTATTTCTAGAAATGTAGTTGTTACTGATATCTGCTCAGAAAATAAGCACACTTGACATCTTATAATATTATATGTAATGGTATATAATCTAAGTATAGTTTACTTTTATATAGGTATAATACAATGGTAGATCTATTTCTAGAAATGTAGTTGTTACTGATATCTGCTCAGAAAATAAGCGCACTTGACATCTTATAATATTATATGTATGTATGTAAGGTTCAGTCAGGTTCTCACACAAAATCGTCATTTCCTCTTGATGGATCAACAAAAATTCTCTTAAATGAAAATATATTTGTATATCGCCGTTTTTCCTATAAGAAAAGCAAGTCAACCTTACATACCACTATTTAAGTTATTTTTATAGGTATGGTAGGCATTATCAACATCGGACATCAGTTTACTTTTAAACATAAGCTAAGCTAAGCTGTTAGAGGAATAGTCATATTAGCTATAAATCTGTATTTACTAATCAGTAAAATTCTAGTAACTTCTCTTCAGCAGAATCTCATTACCTCGCCAATACCTACTGACTAAGTATAAAAGAACCCTTGACCATAACACGACTCACAAACAACATTACACTTGACTTAACCTAATCCAATATGAGAGGCTGTTACGAAACTATTATAGTCGATCTAGTTCGATAGTAAACTTGACCCTACACTTCATGGTCAATCGACGGCGTCCAAGTAATCTCTTCAGGGTTTATTTCACGGTCAGTGCTAAACTGTCGGTGAAGAGAAAATTATATTGCAAAATAGTCAATTACGTGTACTAGCAATTTACAGCCAAAGTCTAGTCATTAATGGACAAATTGTAAATGTGTGCTTTTGAAATAAATTTAAAGTATTTAAAGTCTGAACACTAATTTTATCATATAAAAACCAAATTTTTTAATTTATAATTATATCATAAATTTAAAACTTTGGCTGGGAAAATAGGGAGTAGAAGCGATGATCAATGGAGTGAAATGGTTCCCGTGTAAGCAAACGCAATATGAAACGACCTTCAGTAGATGAGCTACACAAATTCACCTGAAGTCGATAGATACGGAACATAGGATCATACTTCGTGCACTCTTTATGAAATTTAAAATAAGAACACTTAATACTACAGTAACTACTATACTATATTAATGTATTAAGAATTTCAAAAGGGTTATTAAAATATGTTATTTTCTCGAACAAAACCCAATGTTCAACGTACCATATCTTATACCAATTTATGCTAACCGACTAATAATATAATATATTATTTGTCGAATGAAAAGGCTAATTTACTTATAAATCTTACCTTTGACTTAAATAGAATAAGTCAAATGCATTCATTTTATAAAAC
The DNA here is from genome assembly GCA_029286865.1 of Teinopalpus imperialis. Classification (NCBI taxonomy): domain Eukaryota; kingdom Metazoa; phylum Arthropoda; class Insecta; order Lepidoptera; family Papilionidae; genus Teinopalpus; species Teinopalpus imperialis. Next base: position 1,450,816 of record JAGSMU010000023.1, on the reverse strand, counting down.
AAATTCTAGTAAAAATAGTATCAACCCTAAAATCAAAGGCAGAATAAAGAAAAAATAAATATTACGCTGGTTGAAATGGAATGTATTCCAAGTCGAGTGAGCTGATATTTTATTGAAGCAATTTATAAAGACGTGTAAAAAGACGAATAGATTCGGTTCAATAAAGGGATGTGGACACTATTTGCATATTATTAGATCGCATTTCGTATTTCTTTATGGTGTTATTTATTATATCTTATTGTTAAAAAGGGACAATACAGTTATGTCAATTGTATTTGTTTTGAATAAAATATATTGGTTGTCAATGAGCAAGGAAAATTTAAATATGAATTATGACTTGAAGATAAATGATAGTTATCAATTTTAGATCTCATTATAGATAGAATTCCCCTAAGTTCGTTACTTAACTTTTAAATTTTTCATTAAACACTTTAGTACTTTAAGTCGCCACGGCATGAAAACTTGTCATATAAAATTTGCGATCCGGAATACGAGTTGCACAAATATTTTCTACAAGGATGGACCGCGCAGGAATTAATACCTAATATAATAGTTAATGGGCTGTTTCGACTCGAAGAGGACTGTGCTTTCATAGAATACCTTCGCAAAGTATTAGCTTCTAGTTGGACTTATAGAACAGTACTAAGGTTTCCCTGGCCTATCATGTAAGGTGACAAAAAGGAAATTTTTGGTTCTCGAGTCTTCAGGGTGGGAGCCTTGATCCAGTAGTGGGAATCTGACAATCTATAACATATGCTATCCTTTAAGTCGCCTTTAATCACGGCGGAATCTTCTAGTTATTACCAGATGACATCAACTGAGCAGGATAAAACCATAAGCATCAGCAGCACAAACATTACGGAAACACAGACGCACACTCACTCGTCGTACTCGTGTAATGTAGTATATACAATAAGTTCGGAGGGAGTTTCAAATTTAATGTCAGGAACACGAATCTTATAGCATTTGTGATACAAAACTATTGTTAGGCTGGAAGTCGAAGTCAAGCAGCCCTATCTACTGTACCACACGATTAGATCCGTAAAAGATATCTTCTAATCTGATCACAACTTTATAGGATAGTATGATTTGTTTACGTATCACTCCACCCTCCACCTCCCATGGCCCTCGACGTTATAAGGGATGGAATAAAATCCGATGCTTTTGTATCAAGTTAGTCATTGCCGACAATACATGGAGACTTTCCAGCTAGTATTGCCTTATTGTGTACGCGTCGGAGATGACCGGGTCCTCCTAATATATGATAATGCATCCCCACAACTTGCATCCTGCGTTTAGGATTACCTTATTTAAAAACTAGAGTGGTCAAATAATAGCCCATACCTAAATCCCATAGAACATATCTAAGACCTAAAAAAGAAAGAATATGCCCTCTTCTAACTCATCACGGACTCTTAAAGGAAACTCTGCTAATAATACCCGGTATTTAAATGTTTGAGTAAGAAAAAAATATCGCTTAGATTAGAATTTGTCGTGTTTTAAAGTGATGTGTAAATAAACATTATGTTGAATCAAGTTTATTAATGATGTGGTAACCTGTTGATAATTGCAATAATCGTTCAAAAAACATTAATCAGTATTTCATTACACTCATTTATTCTTATTTTATTTTTAAGAAAAAATAACAATCAAATGTTTACAGAATATTCGCATGTGCACGTGCATTCCTTGACTCTCTTGTGTACGTACCAGTAGGGCAAGATTAACTTGTTATTGATTCAAACCTTTTGTTCAGATACTGGGCTCGGAGACGGAGTGGCACTTTGCACATCGTGGCCTACCGCAAGCGCGACCTCGTCGCTCCATCGCACACACACGGCTGTTAAAGCAACACCCACTCGTGAGTACATTTTTATCTCAGACTATTGTATCGTATTATATATATATTCAATAGTTAACTGATGATGTCTCATTGATCCGAAATAATAATCCTACAAGGATCATCATAGGAAATAAATGTACTCAGATACGTACGTTAAAGTTCGTCATAATGTATATATGTACATATTTACAATTATAGAAATATTTCGGTAGTTATATATAACTAGAAAAGTTAGCAATTATATATATAATTAGATAAGTCTGCGATTTCATCATACATCATACCAGGTTCACACGGCAGTACAGCAGACGGGTTTCAAGCGAGTCAAGCGAGGTTTCCGCCCGCTAAGAGTACCGGAGCTTGTCCCAGCTGCCGAGCCTCGTGACCCTTACTTTCCCCTGCAATGGTATTTGAAAAATACTGGTCAAAATGGTGGCAAGCCCAAGTTGGATTTGAACGTTGAGGCGGCGTGGGCTCTAGGGTACACGGGGGTGAACGTTACGACTGCAATCATGGACGACGGTACGTAAAAAAGAACAATTTGGTTTCTAATTTTAATGGTTTATAAATTTAATAACTAATCCACTGTACTTGGACTACGATTAAAATTCTGAAAACGTTCCGCTTGTGATCTGGACTGGACTGGATGGTCTTAATGACTAATGACGATTAAAGTTTTATGATGATAAATACATACACTTCAGTAAAAAGCACTCGATTAGAATTTTTGGGTAAACTGATTTGTTTTAGATTTTGATGTAGATGACACTGTTAAAGTTAAATTGTCCCCGAACGGACATAGCAATTTTATATATAGATTAATCGCGTGGGTCTAGTGCCACGTAATAAATATTTAATACTAAATTAAGCTCTTTATAAATAACAATAAGTGACCATTTGCCATTTATTCGTTATGAAAACAGACTGAGCGAAAAACCTGTTCAATTTTGTTTTTTCGTTTTAGGCGTAGACTACATGCATCCAGATCTGAAGTATAATTATGTAAGTATTTTTTAAGAAGCAACCTCATTATTCTTATGTTTAATTATTCTTTGCGTTAATAAAATCAATTTACCGTCTTATCGTCTAAACGCGAGCCTAGATTATTTTCCTGTTGAATCTTGAAGGCAAATCCTTTATTCAATATCTATTTAGTCGAGTTACGGCACTGAAAGCTTTCAGAGTAATCCTCAGGAAAAGCACTGTTAATTAAAGGCAAATAATTTGGAATTATGAAAAGATATTAATTTTTTCCGAAATGTATAATTCTCATTCAATTACGCGGCAATTTATTGTCTGCGAGGAGGATAATAATTTCGTAGATATCTAGAGAATTCTTATTTAAACAATAAACAAAGATAATAAATAATTTTACACTATATTCTTAATTTCACTGTAATTTTATAGTATGTACAATTTTTGTTCATTTATTTATCACTGGTAGAGGCGCGCTGCAGCATGAGTGGTCTCGACTGGTCGAAAAACCACCCCGTAACAGAATACCAGGATAGAGTATCAATAGATTATCACAAATCTGTTGTGGTTAGGGAACCGTAAACCCAATTCACCTACCATTCTATCTTGGTTCTCAGAGGTGAAAAACTATGATATGATTTATTACATTATGATTTCTTATTGAGAATGAATGTAGATGTCATGGACCACATTCATCATTAGCATCAAGCATCAAAGAGTCATTTATCATCAGGTGAACTGTGTGATCAGTCCTCAGCTCTTATATATATATATATATATATATGTATATATATGTATATATTTATACATATATATATATATATATATAAATTTTGTTTTATAATATAGTGTATATTTTATAAAAAAAAAATAGTAAAAAAGCGATATGTAGAAATAGTACTTCAGAATAACATCCAACAACTTACAATAAGACAAGGGGCTACTCTATTCCACATCTAAATGCAATCCAAATGATTGGTGTATTGCGATTCTAATTGATAATTTGGATAAATACCTGGGGTTCCGATGAAATAATCCTACAGTACTTGAGATCTGTCCAACCTCAACGGCACGAAATGGGAAGTAAGTGAATTAAAAAAAATACACCATCATATATTTTTAAACCCTCTAATTTGCCTTAGTTAGAAAGTTCACTCATTTTTAAATCGATATGATAAAATAGAGAATGATATAATAGAACCTATCTGGAGATGGATTTTTGTTTAGTAGATGAATAACTGAATTACCAAAAACTGGTAAGTTAGAATTACAATTGTCTTTAAAAATACCATCGGACCTATATTCGATTCTTTATCCATGATATATATATGTGTGTGTATGTGCCACTGAGATAAACTATGGGATCATCTTTAACCATATTCCATATAAATATAAGTTGCCGGTCTCTCACTACTTAAAAATATTTAAGTCGTCTCTTTGTAGTTTATTATTCCAATAGTCAGTCCCTAATCTCTTATCCTCTTACTACAATTTTACGATTATTAAATTAGGAGTCAGAAACAACAAGGATAATTCTGCTTTAGGGACGAAATACACATAAACAACGATAAGTTTATGTATACAGATTATATCACTGTAACTACAGCCCTTTTAGTATAAAGAAAGTTGGAAATATGTTCAGGTACACTTGATCAATCAATGAAATTGTGTTGTTAATTAAATCGTAATATTATGATCTATTGCGATATATCGTTGAAGAACGTAAATGAGATCTCATCTATGAAAAATTGTTAAATGCTGATATTAGTTAGTTTTAGGCCGATGGTAACAAATAAAAGAGAACTATAGAAAGGCGTATTACCTCACCGACTCAAGCAAATCTCAGATATGTAACGAAAGTAAACAATTGTAAACGGTGGAAAGAATAACAACACAATATTACTGTAGCTCCCGTCATCTTCGTTACTAAAATAATAAAGAAATAAAAACATGAACAAACTTTCTGCTGAGAACTTACGTTTAGATTTATCACCGATTTCCATTAGTTGTTACTATGTAATGAAATAATTACGTACTATATAATGGAATAAGGCACTCAAATCTTATTTCTCACACTATTTTTTTGTTGTAATAGTAGATTTCTCTAAATTACTCACAATTCACTTAATGATAAATAATCATTGCGGCCCAATGACTTCCTAAATTTTCCTCTACAAAGAATTATGGGGAAGAAGAAGCATCAAGTACCTGATGTCTTAGGTAAAAAAATTAGAAACAAACTTCACTTGCGGCCTATGACATCTACTCGTACAACAAAGATACAAGATGCACATGGAATGTCACCTCTGAGGACTGGAATATCTCACTACCGGTCTTCGAATCCTTTCATTCACAAAGCCAAACAGAGCAGTGATATGCTACAATTTCATTCTTTTGAGTGTAGTCCTTGTCCAGTCAAGCCACCCCATTCATATCGAAGCTGCAAACAAGCTGCAATGTAGCACTTGCACCTTACGTAACACAATAGTTTTATACTCGTAATACTATGAAACCCTAGTACTGTACAAGATACAGGTACGCTCTACAATGTCAATGTTTGATAAATCCTAAATTCGGTGAAGTAACATGTGAAAGTGAATTTCCTAAACGTAGCAGAATCCAAGTATCTTTCATTTAGAATTCACTGAAACTTGTCTAAATATAGTATTAAATAAATACTCTAAATAGGTCAAGTTGTCCGATATTATAGTCATTTATAGCCATAGATTTTATAAAATATTACAGTTCATATTCTTCAGTCTACACTACACGTTTGTAAAGCTTAATATAATTTTAACTTCATACTCTCTCTAATAGTAGAATTAAGTGGGCCGTTCAGACCAGCATGTTGCACTTTTTATTAACCTTGTTATCTTTTTAAAAGCACTTCTGCATAAGTTCCAATTTCTTTGCAGTTGAAAAAGAAAAACTTGTTCAGCATAAGGCGCATTACTTTATTTATGAGACATTGTAGAGACCGGTAACCTCAAAAATCATGTGGGCTTTTTCGATTGACTTCGCGCTCTTGTTAATAAGTTGTCGATTCCATAATCGAATCGAATTCATAATTATCAACCAAGTTCATCCACAACTGAATAAGGGTCATAACAAATTGAAAAGGTACTCATGGAACTCTCCTCAGGATTATGCAGTAGCAACCTTTCATGGTTAGGTTTTGCCTAAATAGAGTATCACAATATTAAGATACAGTAGCGATAAAGTAGTTTAGTGGTAGACGTAAACTGAACTTTTCGCTGATTCACTTACAAAGATATTAAGGAAACACCTCAAGGAATCTTGCTGTGAGACCGCCTGCCTTAAATAGAGGAGACCAGAACTCTTAACAAATACTGTTAATTCAATTTAAAACTGTGATTCAGATATTCTTTAACTGTCAGAAATTTACCGCATTACAAATTAAAGTATAAAAATTAACCTGTGAAATTTTAAAATAACCAAAATTTTAATTTAAATCCTTTGTTTCAGAACGCAGAAGCATCGTATGATTTTAGCAGCAATGATCCATACCCTTACCCGCGGTACACGGACGACTGGTTCAATAGGTGCGATTCGTTTTAATTAACAATCGATGGCAATCTACGCTCATGTTTTTTTTATCACGTCGTTTCCGTCTTTACGTCAAATACACCACGACATTAATGGCCGTGGAATATATAAATAATTTCTGACCTGAAATAACAAAGAGCGTTTATTTATTTTTTTCATCGTTTTTGTTTAGTTGTTACACATTATATATTGCAATTGCAAAATTCTTACTATCAGTAAAAATCTATAGCGCTCTTTTTATTCAAAATAGGAAATAGGTTTGCCTATAGCCTTGAAGACCTACATCATATTACATCAACACACACGGCAGTGGTATCAAACGATTCCGGTGTAGGTGCTGCGCACATAAATGAAGTAGTGATCCGCTCAGTGAAAGTGTGGCGTTGGACAGCTTTGTGCACACTTAAGTGCATAATTATTCACGTACAATGAAACCAAATCAAACCTTATGTAAAACTACTTCTTAAAGCCCAAGCGCCTTACCAGCCACTGAGATCTACAAACCATTTTAACGTATTTGAACATTTAATACATAATCATGTGATGTACTCGTGATTAATTTCGACCATGGCTGTATCTTCTAATTATTGCCAGATGACATCAATAGATGAGCAGAGTGTAGAGTCTGATATAGTGTTGTCAACATTTATACAATCGCAGTGACTCAGTCACGCGTCATTCCCTTCCCTAGTTTGATGTGATGCATGAGCAATAAGAGACAAATATCAGATGCAGTGTCAAATACATGGGACGTAAATACACAACACAATTATTATACTCCGGCACTCTAACTAGCACACGATTATAATGCATTATTAATAAGATCGGAGGAAGATTCAGATGGTGTTCAAATACATATGTAGACACCTCTTTATTCTCTTGCATAGCAGACAGAAAGGAGGCCCATAATGTGACTTGACCACTGTTTTATATGTCACAAGATAAACAAAATATTTCGAACCTAATATCTATGACATACCAAAACTCTTTGCTATACCTGGCATAATAAAAAAATATATACTATAAAACATATATCACAAATCAAAAGATAAAATTACATCTTAATATTGTTCCATTTATTTTATAATGTTGTCGTACATACGTGTCATATTTATATATTATATATCTAATATAACACGTAACATAACAACAATATCTTCAAAGACGGTAAGCCCGTTTTCTAGGATAAAGCCCATTCACTTGAACTTTGAAATGCCTTACATTGTATGTTATATAAATGAAAATACCGACGTGTGCAAGGAATTTCTTTCATATCTCAAAATGTGTTCGGGGCACTTAAAAATATATAAATGAAATTTATTTTTGCGCCTAAGCGCTCAAATGTAGATAAAAATATAACTTTGTACTACAAACAAACTTTGAAGTACTTACGCAAATGTTTCGGAAATTCAAACTTATCTCAATATTTATTTTTAACTTCCTCTTGATTTTCCACTTGATTATGGCCTTGAGATGTTGAATCTCTTTGCATTTTTTACCGAATTTACCATGAGGAGTGTTCTAAAGTTCTGAGTTTTCGGAGATGGTTGAATTAATTCCAGCTGCTGAGATTCACGGCACATCATAATTGCACTAACATTAGTAACGGTGTTAGAATCGTTAATTGGTTGACTTTATTTAATAATCTCTGAGTCATGTCTGCCACTGATCTATTTTATGAAAAGATTAATGAGATAATAAACAGCATATACTCTCACGACCAGTTAAATTCGGTCCTTTTATTTATATATTCAGAAACAAGGAAAAGGACTGGATTAAATTGCAATTATACAAAAACAAATGGGATTATGAGATCTTTCCCTTATTACATAAGAGATTTTATGGAGATGGTTGCAAATAATACCTTGAGGAATACACTAATTAATTGAATTTAATCTGCAATTGCACGTTAATTCGTTTTTGTATCTGTTAATCGAAGTAGATAATATCTTAGAGTTGGCTTTCAGCCAGGGCGTTATATTTTAGGTTTAACCAGCAGACCAGGACCAACCAACCAACATCATAGGATAGATTATAGTGTCATAAGTTTTAGCGCAAACAGAGGAACTCACTCGTCATCTTTTTTCTAGTCCAAAGTATCGCATGTGTTCAAGATCGGAGGGAAATCGTACCCTGCCCGAAAACCAAAACTTGTACGCTGCAAATATTTGTTCTTCGTCTTTTAATCGTACCCAAGAACAGCAGCCAGGTATTCTAAAACCAAACCACCTGCCGACGTGTCCTTTGCCGACGTAAATGACCTTGTTCTTTATATTATAGAACATTATGTTCGTGGTATACGGGAAGATATATAAACTTTTTGAACACCACCCTCACCTACGCCCACAACCCTCCGCTGGCTGCCGGAAAAGACAAAGAAAGCGACGATAGACCGAAAATTTTTGCGCAACTTAAATGCACTGAGCAGTCTTTCTTAAATAAAGCTATCTCTGTTTTAGTCGAAAAAGCTTTTCAGCTTTACGAAAACTCCTTTGTGTGGATTATTCTAAAGATTCAATAAAGATCAAAGATATCTTAACTTAATTTAAGCATAATACAGCTTTTATTTTACGCTCTGCTTTATTCTAAATTTAGAACTGAAATCTAAAAGAAAGTGTACATGTAGTAATATTCTGCGTCTAGTGTCTTATTTAGTTATAATATATACTACGGTAGATCAAGATACGAATATATGTAGTTAAAAAAAAAATGATCGTTTCGAGTGTGTATCAAAAATGAATACATTATTTACCGGATAATTATAAGTAAGAACATAATTATTTTACAAGTGCCGTAAACACACAGTCAAATCATTAATGGTATTATATTCTTAAAGTTTTAATTTAGTGAAAAGAAAAATGATACAAAAAATAGAAATTTATTGAAAAAATACACTAAGGTAATTTGCTGAAATTCTTAGATATAGAATTAAATATAGAAAATCATTTCGAATTCATTCCATACAATTTAAACGCGTGGAGGACAATGCTTTACCACTCTTGAGTGAAGACCTATGCCCAGTAGGATCTATACAATAATGAGTTTGTCAACATTCTGACTGCTCTCAGAGAGAAGAGCTTAACGGATGAGAAGCTTTATTTGTTTCTTTCAAAGAAATAACATAAGACATTTTCCTTTTTTTTTAATCTGTAGCCACGGTACGAGGTGTGCGGGCGAGGTGGCCGCAGCTCGCGACAACGGCGTATGCGGCGTGGGCGTCGCATATCACTCGAAAGTTGCAGGTTGGTATACTATATTATACATTACACAAATATACAAACCTAAATATATTCACTAAGTGTTATTGTAGTTTCTAAATATATTTATCCCTTGTATACGAATAAAATGAGTTTTAAAAGAGAGACAGTGTCCAGAAGACTTTCCACCCTCTGTCTCTGCTTGTAAGAAACGTTAGTGTAGTCTAATCTCTGTAGAGAGCCTCAACATTTTTGAAAATTCTATCTAAACCCTATGTTGTACAATACAGATAGAAGCGTCACTGGAGTTTCTTGCGCCACTTCTTCTCCAGCGCCCACGCACTCCGAAGTGGTGGTACAGATAGCTAATAATAATAGCGATATTAATTTAGATAATACTTAGTCAGAAGCAACTGACCGAGCCGAGGTTCGGCCCTCTCGGGCACCCTCGTGTCAGACGCTCTCGCGAACCAGGGTAACGGTCCAAGCCTAGGCTACCCCTTGTGCTGGTTACCCACTAATAGAGGTGTCGACTCAGCGCCATAAGCGCTCGGTCACCTCTCAACCCGGCGAAACTGTAAAAGCCCTCGGGCTAATAGTGGCCATTAGCCCGAAAAAGAAAAAAATAAAGAAGAAAAAAAAAGCAAATTATTTATAAATGTTTGTATCCTTTATTAAAAGGATATGTATATTTTCACCAACAACTTGAGCAAGAAATTGAGCACAAAGTTCACCGGCGACGCTTCTTCGACCTATTTTCATAAAATATGCTTCACTTACATAATTAATGTGACATTGATAATATTCATGTAGGTTAACACAAAGTTATCCTAAAAATAGCATCCTACAAATTTGGATACATCTTATTTATATTTCTAACATATAAGAAAAATATATTAGACGATTTTTGTTTTATATCTTTTTGTTCTATATTAGTTATTATACTTTAATGGCCACTATCATTCCGAGTGGGCTTTCGCAGCTTCAACATATTTAAATGTGACGGGGCCGAAAACTTTAAATATGTGTAACCAGCACAAGATTTCCCGAGCTGTGGATTGGAAGGGTTTATATGTAGTGTTTGGACACTTAGAGGCCGATATCATTGATAGAGCTACAATGCAGCTTGTTTCTAGCTACAGAATGAATGGGTCAGCTAGACCACGCTCTCACAATAATAGCAGTATAATGCTGCTGTGTTTCGTCCGGTGAGTGTAGGAATCTGGAGACTTTTTTTACTGGTGACGAGACATTGCATCTCAGACCTCAAGGGTGACAACGCATCTGCATTATGATTACTGATACTTCTAATAATATATACTATGAGCAGTATCAGTAATCGTAATGCAAGTGCGTTATATATGCGCATATATATAATAATATTAAAGATACTGTAATATGATAAGCCGGCTCGTTGGAGGTATAACCATGAATTCAAAGAACATCACGGACTAATAGCACTCTAGCCATAATTTGCTTCATATAGTTTTTATGGCATTATGGTGACAAATATTAAATTTATCTGATGGTTAGTAATAACTGCGACCCTTAAACACCCAAGCATCATCAGCAAAGATCTCAATATGCACATGCGTTGTCGTCCATTAAGCATGAGATGAAATGCCGCGCCGCCGAACTTATATTTGATTTGATTTCTGTTGTTAATTGAACCCAGCATTAACATTGTAGTGACCGGGTACTCCAGTTACTGAGTTATGCGTACAGCTGGAAACTAATAAAAAAACCATATGGGGAAGTATACGGCGTTTGGTAGGCATTATTTATGCTCCAATGGACCGAATGATTGGTAATTCATTTATTATAGCCAGGCAATATATACGGAACGGCTGGTGATGTTTTAACTCAAACATAAAAATAGTATTTATTTCAATCTATGTTAATATCTATTTGGATCACAAACACTTCATTAAATAAATTGTGTGACTTTTTTATGTTTTTGTTGCAAATATTTTTTTTAATAAAGTTATTCAAAACGCCCACTCTGATTTTGAATACAGGCGCTCAACCTCTGAGGCCAGGCAGATGTCGATGTTCATGTCTGTCTATATCAGCCATTGCTTTAATCAGTCTGCTTCGATTTCAAGTTCTGTTTAACGCAGGTTTACTCCTCTAAATCTTGCCATACTGTCTAATCCAAAGGGTTTGCGTCAGGGCTGGAGGAGGGCATGAGAAGGGATGCCAATTACGTGCCTGATGAAGATTTACGATATTTCATAGACAATTACGAACGATTCCAATAGTGAACAGCCAGTTTTGCGTAATTACTGAACGATGAATTGGTACTCAACCTTATTGGAAAACTCATTGTTTTTACACCTTTTTCACAGAAGGAAGTCTGAAAAAAAGATTTAGTGGTATTTTTTCTTAGCCTTAGTTTTATACACACGCCTTGAGAAAATGACCTATTTTTCGTCGAAGGACAATCTTTATTTTCTTGGTGATGGGATTGCCATGGATTCGCGCCAGCACTGCATCAATTACAGCCGGCTTCCTAACCGTAGGAGGTCGGCCGCTCCTTTTCTGATCTTCGAAACTAGAATCTTCACTTAATCATTTTATAGTACTTTAAACAAAAATCAAAGTAATTTTTACATTATGCAGAAGTTTGAAAACATATATGTATGACTAATATATATGTATGACGATAACATAATTTAACTAGGTAATGTTATGTGGGGCATACTGAAAGTTTCAGGAACTGGCAACTCACAGTAACAAAAATTAAAAAGGCAATTACGGAATTTGAAAATGGAACTCGCTGGGAACATGTTACTTTTTAATTTGCGAGACTTTCATTTACTTTTTCATGATTACGCCGTTTTGATTGTGTGTAGATATAAGAATTAATTTAACTAGTGAAAATTTTCGCTCATTGGGTTTCTACGATTCTCGCTTTGTCTTAAGTCGACAAGAGAGTTGCCAGAGATTTCAACATTTGATGTTAAAGCCCCATGTCGCAGCTCTCAGAATTCGTAGTTCGGAAAATTTTATCGTGAACGCGGTTACAGAATGCAATAATGATATAAAAAAATACGTTCGGATTGATCGTAATTTTATTAAAGTAATAAAAAAAATCATTTTATGGATATAACTCAAATAGGTCAGCCCCACCGATAGATGATCAGGTTCTGTGAGAAGGGGCTAAGAATTCTGAAAGCTACGTTACATTACCCGCTAATAAAGAACATTATTGTAGCCACACAAATTGTTGGTTTTTGGGTGTGGGTATGTTGCATGTTTGTTTCGTGTCCCTGAACCTTCCACTGATCTTATTTTATGAGCATTACATCGAATTAAGGATAGTAACTGGTAACAACAAGAAGATAAAAATGAAAAAAGGTACTACAATTTTTTTTTGCACAGGTATCAGGATGTTGGATCAGCCTTACATGACAGATCTTATAGAAGCAAACTCTATGGGGCACGAGCCCCACAAGATCCATATATACAGTGCGTCTTGGGGACCAACGGACGATGGGAGAACAGTTGATGGACCAAGGAATGCAACAATGAGAGCCATAGTTCGAGGTGTCAATGAGGTGAGTTTAAACGATTTTCATTACCCTATTACAATTCATGTGATACAGATAAATTTCACAGTAGACCCCACGTTTCAAATCTAATAGGCGTTGCGGTGCAAAAGTTTCCACTTTACCAAGAAAGACCAAAATTTTATCAATTGCCAGTTTTAAATAGTCATAACATATACTATATTTGCTATATCAACTGATTTATTTATAGATAAGTAAAACTAACTACCACTACCAATCTAACACCTTTTTCTTATGAATGATAGATGGCGTTATCATAATAATAATAATAATAAATTATTTCACACCATTTACCTCTATTATCTGTGATCTATGTATATTTATTCCTTAAGTAAATGGAAATATCTGGGTCGAAACTAAATAAAACATCTGTATTTAATTTATTGTATTTGTATGTATAAAAACCTTATATAAATTGTAACAAAATGTTTCACATATATATATATATATATATATATATATATATATATATATATATACTATATATATACTACATAGAATAAAAGTATAAATGTATAAAATGGCATGTATGTATGTACCGATTTATACTAAGTAAACTTCAGTTTCTTTCAGTTCAGTGTATACAACAACAACAACAACTATACAACATTTATACAACTTCATTTTACAGTTTTTTTTGTTCAGTGAATAAATTTCCTAATTTGTAGAGACGTTGAAATAAATTAAATTATCTTTAAACACAATAATAATTGGTTTTATAGGTTAAATCAATTATGTTTGTAACGTACATTTAAAATATATTGAAACTAATATGTACTATATTTACGTACGTCAAAGTACATATTAATTATTAAATATTGTACATGTGTCATTACCAGCCATTGACGCAATTATTTATGGTTTATGACTTTTTGATGTTTGTATGCTTATCAAGTTTAAGTACTATACCAAAAAATGTTAAATGTGATATGATTATGACATTGAAATAATATTTTACAATAACAAAGCATTCAAAATTGCTTTGATTTCATTTCATACTTCGACCCTCTATTTGTTATAGATATTGATTTTTATTTTAATTATTTTAATCTAGTGAATGATGTGGATAGTGAAACAGGAAAGAACCGATATTTACACGAGCAATTTAAATCAACCGAGTAGGTTCTATTGATTCTATAATTGAAAAAGTTGTGGAAAATTTTCTCACTATTTGAACTGTTACTTCAGTAACTTTTATAATGTTATGTTTGAATAGTTACATGCTTAAACTACCTACCAATTAATATATTAGGAATTATCAACATATTACAGTATATCAGCCAGCCTGTAAGTTACGACAATAATAAAGAAACATCATTTCCTTTAATTTTGTCTGCCTGCCTAGCACCAAAACCTAAGGTGTAAAGTACATCGATTGCCTCCCTGTCGTTAATTATATTTTTTTTGTATTGTCTATTTCTGATAAAAGGTGACAGAAAAGCTAGCATAAAATAGCATATTTACGATTCTGAATTTTTACTGTTTAGTGAAGGAACCGGTGACCTAATTGCTGGTAACTAAGGATTAACCCTTGTGGATTAAGAATGAAAGTTGAAGAACACATCAAAATGCATATGTACTGTAATGCATGTGCATTTTGATGTCTTCTTAAGCTCGTCATGAGCTACGTTTATCACTTATCTTCAAGTGAACTATATGTAGCTGCATAAAAAATCAAATAAAATAATATGTTATATGATATTCTAAAATTACAGATAGTATAAAATAAAAGCAAACGTGATTCATTTTACGATCAAAATCAACACGAAATCCCAATATTTATAACAATCAATTTCAATTTTGTTCGCGATGTCGTATAATGAAGCTATTATTTACAAAATAAAACATTTTTCCACGTTCCATCCAATGTCAACAAATATTAGGGCACTGCGAATATAGGTATATTTTTACATTATATGATTTAGGAAACGCCAATAGTAAGCTTAAGATATATTTTTTGTTATTATTTTACTTTAACCGTTTTTGTGTAGATAATATGAACTCGAAACATCAGAAAATGTTACGTTGTTGGGACCCGCTGCTGCATTAAAATTGTTCAGTATATACATACATGAAAAAGCCACGCCTCAATTACAAACTAGTTTAGTAATAGGTAAACTTTTGGACAAGGTCTCTCAGTATACCGTACAGCGTAAATTGGACTTGGCGTTCCACTGGAGGAATTAAGAAAAAGACCCTATAACAAATCTATAAATTTTACTTATTTTTGGTTTTGGTGGTGATGGGAGAGGGGTGAATCATCAGAAGCTACCGTGATTGTGGCCATTATGCATTAATCTTATGTAGGATTATTGGCCGCCATGTTGGTGGCCACTCTAAGTGCGTTGGGAAGTTCCCCTGGTCTCTACTGAAAATTAAGTACGGCACAGGGGAGGAAACGCTATTCCTAGTGCCTAAGAGTTATAGAGCGAACACGGGACCAGAGCATATTGCCGTCCTCTCTAGTTTTAGTTTAGTTAACGATCAAGGTTTTCACCATGTTCACCTGCGAACTTGAAGTTCCATTTTAGTCGCCTTCCCCAACAGACACCTTACCTACCTACCAACAGTACCTTAACATATGGTTAGAATATTCTAAAAGCCTTGGAGTACAAAGCTATTAATTCAGTACCTCTTAAATAGGTGATACCGCTGATACCAATTTACAATTCTCGCTGTACTCCAGAATGCATTACAACCCAAAACTTAACGGCAACACTCAAGCTATTTGTCCAAACTGTTGCCTTAGTTATATTTAGGCTAAAATTTCCGACACTAGAGAAGGCGGCAATAATAAGAGAAAAAAAAGAGTATTAGAAGCCATCGGCAAGTCTTGCCATAGAATATCTATCGGAAACTAAAAAAAGATCAAGTTTATCTCCTAAATCTTTTATTTTTACAATATTATTTGGTGATTTTTGAAAAATTGATTAAGCCAAATGAAATAGATATAAATAATTGTTTATGTTATCCATACACGAGTTAGCCGCTTAGCGCAATGTGAATTGTGTGGCGACGCATATGAGATTAAAACAAAATATTTAATGTAAATGCCACATTGTAATCGAACGAAATTACGGACGCAGAGAGATTATTGTAAGCCTTTGCTGAACGTATCAAATATTCAGAGTTGTAAGTCACGGGAGTATTATTATTTTAGTATATTATTATTAGTGTGTCCGAACTGATGCGGCTTAGGGACCTTCAAGAAAAAAACATGCACCTCTGGTGTTGCGGATGTTCCTGGGCAGCGGTAATCACTTACCATCAGGTGTGCTGCTTGTTCCTTTGCCAACTATTCTATGAAAATAAATCCGTTTGTTAGAGTAGGGATCCAAAGACCCGGTTATTGATAGCCACGCATTACATCTCTTTCCATTTACGTCTTGAATTTTTATTGAGGATGGGTGTATATATTTATAGGTCTACAGTCTACAGTCATCACTTAGATGAAATACGTGCTCGTTTGTCACCCTTAATTTAATAAAAAATAATTTTTAAAAGTTTGCTTGTCCTTGCCCTGTTTTTTGACACCGCGTCCGAGTATGGTTTTAACATACCTATACTACATCAAGATAGGGAGGGTGCCTCGTATTTCTAATGAAGTATCCAGAACACAAAGTGTTCGTATTAGTCTTTATTATTATCCTTTGAACTTTTTAGATCAATATGCAATGGAAAGAAATACTCGTAGATACGAGTGAAACAATTAAAAGTTTTATTCGTATCGTATCGTATTCGTATGTACAGATAGATCATCCTGATCACACAAAAGCTAGCATTACAATAATACCTAAAAAAGTCTCCTAACTTATTTTAATATCGTTAAAACTGCTTATTATAACCAGAAGTTTATACGAATGTGTTATTACCACGAATTTTACGAATTTAATACAAATGAAATAAATACGAAAACACAACTTTGATTGTTGCCACACACTCTTTTCACCTAAACAAATTCAGTTAAATTTCAGACGTATCAGAGACTAGGAACAATAACAATAGAGCCAGAACAAATATTGACTTAATCCAGTACTATCTTATATGTTATGTCTTGTAGCACGTGTAGCATATTAAGATCGTTTGCGTAGCTTTGCGTAGTAGTAACGTAGGTTAATGGTGACGCATAATTCCGTGATTAGGCTTAAGGTGAACTAGGCGCTCTGGTCGTAGATCGTAGTCTCTATAATATATTCACTTATGCAGTATTACAAACATTTCTAGATGATTATCTAGTTTTTCACTACCTTTAATTACTATTAATTTACGTAAAACATAAAAGTTGCGATCTGCCTGTCATGTGTGGCGTACCCATATTTGGTGTAGGTATCCAAATGTCAATACGTAATGTTATAGATGAAATTATATGATAAAATATTAACATATAAACTTCTGAGTATAGGCATCATCTTTAGAAAGGTCCGTTACGCTGCCCCACCGGCGATTAGCGTATTTCACAAATCTATATTTAAACATTTCTTTTATTTATTTCTTGAACATGCAGGTTTCCAAAAAACAGTTTTCATTGTAAGAAAACCTTCATGTTTACCGCTGAGCAAATTATATAATAGCACTCAATCAACGATAATCAATTTGATTGGTGCCGGCAATAGGAATCGAATTTTCGGTTCACTCACGTCGGAATTAATAGCGAGTGGCCGAACACTAATAGTTGCTAACCTTATCGTTGTGGAGATGAATATATATATATATTACATTGAGAGTAATGAAGGTCTCCGGATCCCTTTACTCACCAGACGAAACACACCAGCTTTATGCTGTTATTTTATACTGGTATTCTGTAAAAGCGTGGTACTACCACGATGGAGCTGATCCCTAGCTCTATCACTGTTAACTATAAAGTAATATTAAAGTATAGTTTTTAGCACAGTTATATATTACCAGTATTACAACCAGCTTAATCATTAGCCTGTAGCTGCTAGACATAAGCATAAGGTGATATTTTGTATATATATATATATATATATATGTATTGATATACAGATATTTGTTTTTCTCTACCAGGGTCGCAATGGTCTGGGTAATATCTATGTTTGGGCCAGCGGAGATGGTGGTGAAGATGACGACTGCAACTGCGACGGGTATGCAGCTTCCATGTGGACGGTCTCCATAAATAGGTATTTTGGAAATTAAATATCTTTTGCATTGCTTTTTATAACGTTCGCGTAGCCTCGTTTTCAGAGTACAAGACTTCTGAGTAGCAGGTCCTTGGTTCGCAGCTTAAGAAAAACATTTATGCAAAGGCAATATTGGATTCAAGAGTGAGAAAATTGAATGTATATCCTATATCTGTAACACTGTGACTAGTGAGTGCATCCGTGTATGCGAAAATACTGATGGCACTATATTTATAATCCTAATTAATATATCCTGCTGAATTTATGTTATGTAATAAAGGTCTGGAAGGTGATGGGATTAATCTAACTCGACCAGCAACATAAATGGTACATGTAGTATACTCAAATTTGCCATCAGTGAAAAAAAGTATTATAAGTAAAACAAAATTTGAGGTCGTTCAAAGACATGCCCTTGAATGTAGTGCTTTGATATTTCTTCCTGTTCGTTTTCAGTCACAGTCGTATCGAATACCTCTACGCTCTATTATTCTTATTATTCTTTGGAGTAATTAATTACTCAAAAGAATAATAAGAATAATTATATTAATAATTATAATAAAATTAAATAAAGAATTTGCCGTAATCGATATTTTTGACAATGGGGTTGACAATAACTAACAAACACATTTTAAGCCCGACTGTGTAGTGTTAAACAAAAGAATGGGATTATTGATAACCAATTCCATGTTATTCCTTAATTAATTGAATTCTTCAAGCTCGCATTAACCCATCTAGTGGAGGGTTACCCTGCACTAATATTGATAATACGAGGTTTCCGCTGAAGAAATTTTCTTCCGGATCGGTTATCGTTTCTACGAGCTACATGGTCGGCCTATCGCCACTACAGCTTTAACTTTAACTTCATAAAAAAAACACGTTATAAAAATACCTTCTTTAGATTATAATAACATTCATGCAACGCTTATATATTAGGAATAGTTATATCACTGTCTTTAAAAATAAAAAATCTTAATACAAAACATTACAGTTAAATACACAATTTCAGCGCGATCAACGACGGTCAGAACGCGCACTACGACGAGTCTTGCTCGTCCACTCTAGCGAGCACGTTCAGTAATGGCGCGCGAGACCCCAGCACTGGCGTGGCCACTACCGACTTGTATGGAAAGTGTACCGCCACGCATTCTGGTACCTCTGCAGCTGCGCCCGAAGCCGCTGGTGTTTTTGCATTGGCCCTTCATGCAAAGTAAAGAAATTGCCCTCTAATCACTTTTAGTTGTATTAAATTTTGCTTTCGAACTTCATCTCTTTCTACATCTGATTTATAATAACTTAAGTTTAAAATAAGAACATAAGCTTTATTATAAGACTTATTTTACTTACTTAGGTATTTATTATAAGCTACCTTTATTACTGGTTCATAGACATACATTCCAACACAGTCCTCAAAGCTAACAACGCATCTGCATTATGATTCCTTGTCAAGGATGAATGTAGATGTCATGGGCCGCAGGAATCACTTACCGTCAGGTGAACTATGTGCTCATATGTTACTCTCAATCTAATAAAAAAAAGCTGAAAAGAATTACATGTATAACCACTATTTTTAATTGCCAGAAATAAATTGCGTTATGTCCATACAGGCAATTGATGTCAATTTATTAACCCACAAGAAATATAATCATTGTTGCATACAACCGTTTGTCAAGTTGCCATAGCAATGACTATATAAGACGCTAAAAAATTCAGCCATTCATTTATAAATCGCTCGGCTAAGCGATAAGGCTCGCCCTCTTCCACAACTGTCCCCGCCACCGGACTTCCTTAAAACAAAAAAATGTATCCGGTGCCCTTAATTTTTC
Source organism: Teinopalpus imperialis (assembly GCA_029286865.1). Lineage (NCBI taxonomy): Eukaryota > Metazoa > Arthropoda > Insecta > Lepidoptera > Papilionidae > Teinopalpus > Teinopalpus imperialis. The sequence continues at coordinate 1,430,701 of JAGSMU010000023.1, read as the reverse complement.
ACGGCACGCCGCCCATGGACTTTTATATGAAACGAAATCAAACAGCGTTTTTATGCGAGGGAACCGGAAGACGGAGCATAATAGACCAAATTCAATACCTAGACATTTAAATTTATTAATGAAACAATCATTTAAAAGTCAGGACGTTTTGTGTTTGTATTGATAATCAAGGTGCATATTTTTAACGATCGGTAACATAAATAAGTAGGTTAATTTGTAAATACTAGTGTGGAATATACGATTAACATTTTTAAATATACATACGTCGGAATTGCTTTTCTTGTTTTCGACTCTTGTTTCTTCTCCTAAGTTTTATAAACCAGTTCGTACCATTTTATACTTATAATACTTATAGATACTTTAATTATATCCAAATTTCGTAGCTGGATATCTGTAATTTATAATTTTTAATAACTTTATTATTATTAATAAATATTTTCTGACTTATAATTGGCATTATTGCAATATCTTACCTACTCCACATTGCCTTTTTTTTTTCCTGGTAATTAAAAATAGTGGTGTACTTTATTAATATAATAAATTTATAATAATAATGAATACGCGTATACCTGATAAGTGCCAGTAATTTTGTTTACTTACTAATTTGTTAATTATGCGATTCAATTGTTTACTCATAACTGTCGTCAAAGAACTAACAAAGTATATTAGAAAAAAATTTAATCGTTTAGAAAAAATATATTTATATTTTATGTTTAAAAATTCTCGTAGTTAGGATTACAAATTATTAAAAAAGAAACTAGTTTAATATGCTCCCCTGTTTTAGTCCAAGTCTCACGTGGCGTGATATTCAGCACTTAACGGTTCTAACTTCAAAGAGAAATTCATTATATGACGCAAAGGTAAGAAATAAGCATAATAACTTAAGGTTAATATATTATGAATTAAGTTTTTACAATTTGATAGTAATATTATGACATAACTGAATCCTGTTACTTATCATTGTGCTAAATGTTTAGCATGTTTGTATAATTATAAAAATAATAGTATATTTTACAAAATGTTACAACATGGTGTGAAATGTCGTTTGTCAATTTATGACTATCAGTTAGTAATTTCACGTATTTCTTACTACATTTATTGTTCTTCTTCAAGGCATACAAATGTAAATGAGAGACCCTGAAACCTGCTACCTCTAACTGTACGGATATAATAAGAGATGTAAAATTTTACATCTATATCTATATATTAAATTGGAGTTTTGAAAACAAATTTAAAAACTACAACAATAAGAAAAAAGGCATATTTTCCTTATTTTCATGTTATAGTTATTACTCTAGGGTCGTTTTCACTGGACAATGAATGGGGTGGGGCTTGAGTTCAACCATTTGTTTGGTTTCGGTGTTCTCGACGCTGGCTCGATGACTGCTCTCGCTGCGAACTGGAGGTCCGTGCCACCAAGATACCACTGTGAAGCTGGCTCCGTTAATACATATACGTGAGGGACTATATTTTAAAAATATTTTCTTAAAAATAACTTTCTAAATTCAAGGTTTGATATTGACAAGCTCGTGGTTCGTAACTCTGTTACTAGTTTATTATGTTGTTAGGTCTGTTATAATAACTTGTCTAGATGGCCGCGTTAGGCCGCGGACATTTTTATATTTTAAAGTACTATTATTTAACATTACTATCATTAATGTTAACCACTCCAACTAATATTAAATGTAAGGAGATTGTTTAAGTTAGTCGAATATTACATCGTATTAAATTTATCGAAATTAATTTTAATAATTTTCTCTCATACATTTTCAGTACAGTGTATCATTTTAATATAATTTAATTAAAAGATTTGTAAAATTTATAAATTTTTGCAATTATTAGGGTATCCACATATCGTGTTTTTTTTTTGGTAATTTACTATTCTTTCAAAATAATTGTCCGTGATTTATCATGTGTTCCCATCTCACATGGAGCAAAATAACGTTGTTAGAGTCGAAATTATAGATAATTAAGACATGACTCATGAGTTGCTACTAATTAAAATTTTGCAGGCGTCATTAATTAATACAATTTCTAAATCTTCTAAATCAACACCCAGGGAGATCCCGTCGGAAGGGAGCGTGACGCTCCGCATTGAGACATCGGCTTGCGCGGGCTCCGGCAGCGAGGTGCGGTACCTAGAGCATGTGCAGGCAGTCGTCAGTGCCAATTCCACCCGTCGCGGCGAACTGGAGTTCTTCCTCACCAGCCCTATGGGAACTAGGTACTGTTACATTCATTTCATGTCTACATTTCCGTAAGAATTACTGGTAGAGGTACATAACTGTATATAAAGCTATATAAATAAACAAATATATAAATATAATATGTTATATAAATAAATAAATACTAATGTGAAAGCAGAAAGTAGGCAGTATTGAGAACCGGAGATCCAAATATTATTACAAACGAGCCTTCAGTCTCAGTTCTAAGAGAAGATATGGATCTTGTTTCTTCGTTTAGAATGGTTGTTGTGTAGACGTTTTCATCATTTACCATCGGGTGAACTGTGTGGTCATTTGTCATCTCGAGTTTCATTATAAAAAAACATACAAAAGTTATTCACAATTTATAAATATATGAATTTTGTTCATCTTCTTCACTTGACATATATAATATTCATACAATTAACATATCATAATAACATAACACCAATAACGAGAGAACCAATGATTGCCTAAGTTTTGTATTGTAGAAAATACTAAGAAGTTGAGCAAGATTTATAAGTAGATTTTTCTAATGTTTTTAATTTTATATTTTAACATATTGCCCAAAAGAAAAGAAAGTAATATTCATAAAGTTTAAAAAAAAAAAAAAAAAAAAAAAAAAAAAAAAAAAAAAAAAAAAAAAAAAAAATCTTTTATTCAAGTAATAAAACGATCTATAAATGATTTGCTTGTGCTATTTTTTTAAACGCTTAACGCAGATACACAATATTATTATTATGTAAACAAACAAAATTATTATAATATAATATTAATCTTAAATTAATTACTTATTTAATCGATTGTTGATACATTTCCCGGCCACTACAAGAATTTACGTTATTTAACATTTCTCTTCCTATTATATCGGCTATATTAAATACTGTACTAATACAAATACTTTTTCTGAAGAAATAATCGATGAAGAATTTAAAGGTTTACACTATTTAGCGGTTACATATATATTTATACGGTGTTAGCTTTTTATTTATTAGCAATTTATGTTTAATTTCTTGTATGACAGTTTTTTGCAATTCAACATATTAAAAGTTACGGGTACAACTTTTTACACATTCCAAAGAAATCTAGTCACTGTTCAAATGCAATTTATATTTTGCAACTAGCATTAAAGTTATTCACAATTTATAAATATATGAATTTTGTTCATCTTCTTCACTTGACATATATAATATTCATACAATTAACATATCATAATAACATAACACCAATAACGAGAGAACCAATGATTGCCTAAGTTTTGTATTGTAGAAAATACTAAGAAGTTGAGCAAGATTTATAAGTAGATTTTTCTAATGTTTTTAATTTTATATTTTAAAGTACTATTATTTAACATTACTATCATTAATGTTAACCACTCCAACTAATATTAAATGTAAGGAGATTGTTTAAGTTTTAATCGAATATTACATCGTATTAAATTTATCGAAATTAATTTTAATCATTTTCTCTCATATATTTTCAGTACAGTGTATCATTTTAATATAATTTAATTAAAAGATTTGTAAAATTTATAAATTTTTGCAATTATTAGGGTATCCACATATCGTGTTTTTTTTTTGGTAATTTACTATTCTTTCAAAATAATTGTCCGTGATTTATCATGTGTTCCCATCTCACATGGAGCAAAATAACGTTGTTAGAGTCGAAATTATAGATAATTAAGACATGACTCATGAGTTGCTACTAATTAAAATTTTGCAGGCGTCATTAATTAATACAATTTCTAAATCTTCTAAATCAACACCCAGGGAGATCCCGTCGGAAGGGAGCGTGACGCTCCGCATTGAGACATCGGCTTGCGCGGGCTCCGGCAGCGAGGTGCGGTACCTAGAGCATGTGCAGGCAGTCGTCAGTGCCAATTCCACCCGTCGCGGCGAACTGGAGTTCTTCCTTACCAGCCCTATGGGAACTAGGTACTGTTACATTAATTTCATGTCTACATTTCCGTAAGAATGACTGGTAGAGGTACATAACTGTATATAAAGCTATATAAATAAACAAATATATAAATATAATATGTTATATAAATAAATAAATACTAATGTGAAAGCAGAAAGTAGGCAGTATTGAGAACCGGAGATCCAAATATTATTACAAACGAGCCTTCAGTCTCAGTTCTAAGAGAAGATATGGATCTTGTTTCTTCGTTTAGAATGGTTGTTGTGTAGACGTTTTCATCATTTACCATCGGGTGAACTGTGTGGTCATTTGTCATCTCGAGTTTCATTATAAAAAAACATACAAAAATTATTAAAAAGACTGTGTAAAATATTGCTATATGTTGTTTTTATTGTAGACTCATATAAATTATTCATTAGGTCTATGATTCTGAGCCGGCGTGCTAACGACGACGATTCAAGGGACGGCTTCACGAAATGGCCTTTCATGACCACGCACACCTGGGGCGAATATCCACAAGGCACTTGGACGTTGGAGGTAATCCGTAACTTATTACAAAAAAAGTATTAATCTAATGAAAACATGTTGTCTATTTAATTCAAATATCTACTGACCGATGATATATATATAATAATGATGTAAATTCCAATTAACAATATTATTGTAATAGGCGAGATTCAATGGTGGTTCGGGACCCAGTTCAGCATCAGGCTGGCTGCGCGGGTGGTCTTTAGTTCTCCACGGCACCCGCGCGCCCCCCTACGCACAATTGCAGCCGCAGGACCCCAACTCCAAACTTGCCGTCGTCAAGAAAGCTCACGAAGACAACGCACTTACTAAATAGACCTCTTCTATGTAGTTACGATCTATTTGCCAAACATCAGTGTTTAGCGGGTAAAACTAATTGCAATGATAAGTCTTTTTGCTATAGTGAGGAACTAGAAATTGCTAAGAAGCTAAAGACACGATGTCTCGACTTAATGTCGAGTTATATCAATTTTTAATTTAATGTTTTTGAAATTACTACTTTTGTATTACAATTACAATATTATCTAATTCAGTGTTTTAAATCCAAAAAAAAAATTGTGTGTGTTTTAATTTGTACAATGAAATAATTATCCCAATTTCTAGTTCCTATATCGAAGTACTTGTATGCCAACGTTTCCTCTTCTATAGCATATATTCTGTTGATTATTTTTTTAAAATACATATAGCATTTCTATAGAAAATAATCTGTTTCTTCCCTAAAAATTACCAAATATAAATATTGTTAAAACTTTCCTTCTGATATTATTTATCTTCCAAACGAAGGAAAGAAAATTCCGAAGTTAATGAATTGCTCTTCGGAAAAAAAATCTTTTATTCAAGTAATAAAACGATCTATAAATGATTTGCTTGTGCTATTTTTTTAAACGCTTAACGCAGATACACAATATTATTATTATGTAAACAAACAAAATTATTATAATATAATATTAATCTTAAATTAATTACTTATTTAATCGATTGTTGATACATTTCCCGGCCACTACAAGAATTTACGTTATTTAACATTTCTCTTCCTATTATATCGGCTATATTAAATACTATACTAATACAAATACTTTTTCTGAAGAAATAATCGATGAAGAATTTAAAGGTTTACACTATTTAGCGGTTACATATATATTTATACGGTGTTAGCTTTTTATTTATTAGCAATTTATGTTTAATTTCTTATATGACAGTTTTTTGCAATTCAACATATTAAAAGTTACGGGTACAACTTTTTACACATTCCAAAGAAATCTAGTCACTGTTCAAATGCAATTTATATTTTTGCAACTAGCATTAAAGTTATTCACAATTTATAAATATATGAATTTTGTTCATCTTCTTCACTTGACATATATAATATTCATACAATTAACATATCATAATAACATAACACCAATAACGAGAGAACCAATGATTGCCTAAGTTTTGTATTGTAGAAAATACTAAGAAGTTGAGCAAGATTTATAAGTAGATTTTTCTAATGTTTTTAATTTTATATTTTAACATATTGCCCAAAAGAAAAGAAAGTAATATTCATAAAGTTTAAAAAAAAATATTATATTAAAATAATGTAATATTGGGTGTAACGGACAAAAAGTCATAAATTGCGGAATTGTATTTTTTTTTCAAATATGGCCAAATATTTAGCGGGCTAAATAGTAAGTGAAAAGTTTTTGTTATGCGAAAATGGTTTAATTTTTTCTATATGTATTTGTTATTATTTATTATATTTCAAATGAACTTAATTTACCTAGCTGGATTAAGTTCGTTTGATAACAATATCTTAAAGGCAATTTAAATGTTGATGAGATAAATAGAAGATTAACAATATATTGCTAATATGTAGTCATATAAAATGTATTAATAATAAAAAAATTGCATGGGCCCAGAAAGAATACGCTATAACTAGCCAGAAATATTTTCTTATAATAAATAATAATTATAAAATATTTAATCGCAATATGTTGTATTCTCCAACAATATCATATTATATACCACCAATCACATAGTTATTTTGTGGGCATTATGTAAGTTTATTACGTATAGAATAGTTAAGAACATAAAATCATATATAAAGAGATCTATTATGTATTATTATTATAGAAAATATAATGTGATTTGATGTTGTATTTGAATTAAAAAACGTTTTTATAATTAATAATCCTTCCCTAAATATAATTTTATCATAGTTTTCGTATTGTCATTACTCAAAGATAATAAGAGTAAATAAAAACAGTTTTATATAAAATTGTTTAGTCAATTTATATGTATTTAAACAATTCTACAAGGCTTGTACAATTACATACAAATCAATTGTACCTCACAATAAATGCAATCTGTTGTACCATTACGGCACAGCTAAAAAAATAATAACCGACGCACGAAAATTTTCTACTGGAAAAAATACAGAATGAGTGTAGGTATATGATTAATTTTGTCTTTTTTCTTTTGTTGTTTTACAAAATAATATATACATTTATCTAAAAAGTAAAATTATCGTAAAGTATTATTCATGTTAGGTATCAATATTGCTGACTGCATTTAGTTACTTGCTGAGTGGTTACACTCCACATTTATGCAATTGAAGGACCAACCCTCTTATCACCAACGGCAATGAGGAGTTACTAGTTTCTAAAAAACTTTATCGTCTAAAGACCACGCGGAGCCATCGTCTTAAATGAAACAAATATATATCATATTTGAGCCAATACCTTTTTTGGCTCCCTAAATTCATGAGTTTAACAGAAATAGTTAAGTAATAAATAATGAATGAATTTCGCTACAGATATCTACGGGTACTACGTACGATACGCAGCTTCATCTGCTACGCAGTTGATTCCTACAGACCCTATTACAACGCCAAAAATATAAATCTATGCAGATTCTAACTTACGAAATATTCAGGCCAATAGTATCGTTGACAACTTATAACAAGGTAAGATTAGAATTTCAAAGTTTGGGTGAAAAGTATCTTCAAATAGATAACGGACGCTCCAATAACATCGATGCAGTGTGTTCTGAATAATTTCTTTCAAAAATTAAGTCTCATTTAGAAAGAAAAATCTGTAAAATGAGATGAAATATCGTAATTGACGAACGCTTATTTTCATTCTTCCTTGTCATTATGACGTTTAATAATGGAGAAGAGACATTATATAACGTTGTGTGTTGCGATAGTCAAACTTGTACCTCGGTTGGACTCTTAAGAACATGTCCAGAACCGTAGACCAACGTTCTGGCAACTTACTTGAAATAAAAATTCAGAGAAATGACTTTCCAAATTTACCAGTTGTCACAATGTTTCCCAAAGACTTGTTTCACCTTTTTTTGTGTTATTACTGAAAGTGTATAAACAGTTGTGTTGAATATTTGGAGTGAAATGTGAGGTAAAACCCTACGTTTGCCGAAACTCTGTTCTACACTCACTTCAAAGTTTATAATTTTGAATCCAAAATCAAATCTAAATACAAGAGTGAAATCAAATTATAAATAGGCATACGTGATCGGCATCTTATATTCATACGAATCGTACCCTCGTAGTTGTTAGCCCCAGTAAAATTCAACTATCAATAACGATCTATGTTATATATTTAAAATCGCACTTTTTATTTTGAAATGTTAATTAAACCTTATTTTTTTACAATTTATATTAGTTATTACATATACTAAGGAAGAGCACTGAGATCTGAAATACAGATATATGCACTGTATAGTTTAGACCTAGATGTCAGTGAATAAGCATAGATCAAATTCCGGTTAATTAATATAATGGATTATTAATGTAAATGGTGTGAGAGATAAATAAATTATTATTTTTGATTATTTATTTATATCTCCACCTGATTGGTCCATAGAATAAATAAATTAAATAAAATATAACAAAACAGATATCTAAAATACATATATAAATACTAACCAAACGAGAATCCAGGCTAGAGAAAAGACAGAGGAATCCAAACGGTCGAGGGTTAGGGCGAAAGGGAGCGAAACCTGCGGACTATACGGGCTGTGTTGAGGAGCACCGCCTTCTGTATTTAAGCCCAGAGCTGCCCGTCCCGGGGTCTCAACCATCTCAGGTGATTCGAGAGACTGGTTGGGATTAACCCGTTTGGGGTTATGTCGGGCACGGCTTCTGGTGTGTATTTATAAAGAGGCTATCCCCGATCGACAAGACTTACTTGGCTGTGCCTGTGCAGATACTCAGACTTAGCAAGCGCTGAATAACCGGAGATAACATAGGTATGTTCTCTCAGGTGAGAGACTCACAAAGGCGGTAGCAAGTTCGCCAGGTGTTGATGGTTCTTCAGAATGTATATATATGTATATGTATATATATGTAACTGATAGTTATGGGTCTTAATAACTTGATCCCGTATCGCACAGACGAAACACTCAGTGTCTACGAAAAGTCACCGAAGCGTAGCTAGTGGGGGCAATGGTATCTACAAACGGCTCATGAAGAACCCATGGAGCTCCTCTGTCCATACGGCCTCTCGGTCAGAGACGCTCTGTACACCCGGCTTCTGCCATCGCTCGTTGGCCGAGGACAGAGGGCTTAGCTTTTTGTCACATGCTACAACGTGCGTATGGAAGGCACCATGGGATCTCGTCAGAAAGTAGTTACGGAAGCTGCATACTTCACAGTTGCATGCACAACTGGAGATCATGGGGTTACGTCACTTAAAAGGCCACAGTCTCTATGCCTCCGCTGTAAATACAGCCACATTGCTAATGATCTCGGATGATGCGACCTGTATGTCATAGTTGTCTATCCAGGCGGCAGGAAAGACCGACCCCTTCATAGATTACACGCGTGAAATTTTCTTTATTAATCATGTACCATCATTCATCATTTGAATTGAAGGTCCTTTCATTCGACACGACATTCAGCAGCCATTTGTATTTTGAATTGTGACTAAAGAAGCTTGAGCTAGCCGACGAGATACAACGTATGTACCTCATAGTATCTATAGCTTAAGGATTAGTTACATCAAACTCACTTATCAGTTATACTTATAACAATGGCATAATGCTGTTGTTTCGATTTGACTGTAGGGAGCCTGAAGACCATTCGATCGCATCAAATCGTATACGAGCCGTCGCCCTTATCTTCCATATTTACTTTGAAGTGGGCGGTCTGCTATAATAAGAGATCTTTAAAAACAAAAAATATATTCATTTCCGCTCGGAGCTCCCGAGTGGTGTAGTCGTCCAGGAAGCGCTCTCCATGCGCCTCCAGTCCGAAGTATTATATACTTACAGTTCGATTGTGGTGTGGGGTAGTATCAATCGGCAGTAACACTCTACGTTAAACAGTGCCTGAACATCAAGATCCAGTAGATGTGCTGTGCGACGGAGTGCGGGTGGATTAACGCCCTGTGGGTGCGTGATAGTGCGCACACCTGAGGGGACACCTGCGCGCACACTTGCGCGCGCACCTGCAGGGGTGATCTTTGTGAGATGCCACACCCTCTCGCCTCAGAGGCGGATTGTTTGTTATTCATTCTGTCGCATTAGGCGGCAGATAGGTACACACCCTAGCGTACCCAACACACCAGGTGTTCTTTTGTTGTTAGGGTTTATTACACCCCCAATGCATTCTTTATTCGGCATTCCCCGAAGCGTAGGCCGTTTATATGTGTCAACTAGAAGCACCGCGGGGCGCCTTCAGCGACAGCCCGCAGTTCCCGGAACCCGTCGTCCCGGAGATCGGAGCGCCTTCAGCGCCAGCCCGTAGTTCCCAGAACCCGTCACCCCGAAGATCGGAGCGCCTTCAGCGCACATCCCGCCATCTATGGCAAAACATACCACCTCCGCCTCTCTCCCAACTTCACGGCCACTTTCCCAAGTCCAGGTTCGGTCCCCGACCACCACACCGGCAAAGATGGCAGCCCTCAAGCGCGCCAACCCCAAGCGCCCCACGCGGAGCGCAAAATCAAACCAAGGGGGTTTGATTTTGCGCTGTCAATATTACGGCCACTCGGCCAGAAACTGTTATGCTCCTAGCACAAGCATTTTCAGCTTAGTTGGAATGGTTAACCGGAATATTAGTAATTTTGATAGCATTGCTGATATTCTTTTTAAAACAAAAAAATATTGTACATAAACAGCAGTAAGCTTTTTATGATTAAGCCGACAAACGAGCATCACTTGATAACCACTTTCCTCGATTAAAAACGCCTCTGAGGACATGAATAGCGTCGTTATCTGTTATTGACCCAATTCTTCACTCACTATACGAAACACAGTGACGCTAAACTTCCATTTCATGCTTGATTAGACATGACTAGTCCTTCACCAGTGTAATCAATTTATTCACGCTCAAAATTTAGCTAATTTACCGTTAAAAATGTACGCATACAAATTATAATCCTTCTTTCAGTCGATAAAAAGGTCTATGTTTTTGACAGTTTTGGTTCTTCTGTATATAATACAAAATATAATACTAAGACTACAGTAATTATTTTTGGTTGGCTTCAGAGTGTTTCATCTGGAAACTAAGTTTATATAGAACGATTTAGTCACTTTTTCTGTATTAAAACTAAATAATGTAATGTTTTCTTTAAACAATTTTATTTTTATTACCACTTCTGTGAAAAATGAAGGCAAACGGAATAAAATTAATTTTCTCTTACAACTCGAACAAATGTAAACTCATTTCTATGTAAATAGAAAACTACAGTACCCCTCTATTGACTGAATTCGTAGCAATTCAGAGCGAAGTTCAAGTACTTACTTTACTCAAGTATACTTTAAAAGATTAATTAAAAACTTTAATGATAGCATGCAAATGAAGATATATAATTAATGATGATAGATGCGAGTATTATTTAAAATATTAAGTGCACCTTAAAAGTATTTTTTATTCAGCTCTTTATAAAATTGTGTGCAACGTTATACACATAAAAATAATTTTATTTAGTAATCAAAACATAATTATTCTGATATACTTTTACGCTTACCAATCAACAATTATTTTTATTCCTCAGACGAGATTAGCAGAGCTAATTCTGTTACTTAATAGAAGGGAGCTCTTTCAAGGGATAAGAGTTACCCCAAAAAAAGGTTTCCATGACTTAAAAGAGAAAAATTACGTATTATTACACCTAAGTTAAAATATATATAAAATTTATGTGAAATATGATTCCTTATTAAGGATGATAGATTATTCATCAGCTCGTTTATCACACCTAAACCTATGAAAATATCTAGAAACTGTACTTACGGTAGCGCATAATTGCAAACGCCTGTACTGATTAAATTTTAAACATAAGCCTCGGCCACCGGTGCGCCATGGTTGGCCGCCACCGGTGCCCATGGTTCTTACGTGATGAAAATCTACACATAGATCTTGAGCTGCCAGCCCGCCTATATTTCGACTCTGCCGTCCCAAACCCGTTGATTGTAAGTGCCGCCACTTACAATCCCATCGCGCATCATAGATTCACCCGCGTCTGAAGGAGACTGAGGCACACCCTCGACGACCCCGACGACGTGACCACCAGGGCCCAAGCTCTTCATAAAACACTACACACGTACATTGCACCATCATACCGTTGCCGACGGTGAGGGCGTCGAAAACAAGGTTATTCGTGATTTCCAGTCAATACAGATAGCGTGTACACAATACAAGCGGTACAGATATGCCAATAATAATAATAGAGATATTAATGTAGATAATTCTTAGTCAGAAGCTGACTGAGAACAGACCGAGCCGAGGTCAGCACTCTCGGGCACCCTCGAGTCAGACGCTCTCGCGGAACAGGGTAACGGTCCAAGCCGAGGCTCCCTCTTGGGAGCCCTTGTGCTGGTTACCCACTAATAGAGGTCTCAACTGAACGGCATAAGCGCTCGGTCACCTCTTAACCCGGCGAAACTGAAAAACTCCTCGGGCTAACAATCAACAATCAGCCCGAAAAAAAAAACATAAGTCTCATATAAAGTTACAGCGAAAATCTGTTTCAGATAAACAGTTGTCATAACTTGATAATATATAAATAATATAGATATCTCATCAGGTCTTCTGTCTGGGGAGAGCACTGCTCATGTTGTCCTTCTCCACCGAAGACATGATAACTCGGCACTTAAAATTGCAATTAATAATTTTATTGGTGTCAGCACAGGGATTGCACTCAATTTTTATAGCGGACCGTGATATTAAAAGCGAGCGCCCGGACGCTGATCTACGAGTATCACGACGTAATCTAAATCTCATGTCATATCACGTATTTTCTTCATACAAAGCCAATTTAGAAAGAAAATAATAGATCTGTTTACCACTATAGTAATTTATATAGACAATTATTACTCTCAAATTACCACAAAGCGCAATCCTGAACTATCATCTTATAGATATATAATCCATCGATGCCCCGCCCACGCGACGTTGCGTACGTCGTATCTTCTATTTATTTTGTCTTGTTTAGATTTCGGAATTGAACTTGACTATTCGCTCCATTTAGTTAACCATTAGAGTGATAATACCTATCATAATTTTCTTTGTTGTTTATATAAGGATTTATTTATACAATGCCTCAAAACTCTTATCTCCACTCTAGTGTATTGTTAGCTTTATAACTTTTTAATCACGCCCACTGAAATCAAACAAAAGCCTTTCACTGTATCTCCTTTCATCTCTTGTAGACATATACGGATAAAAGGTCAAATGACAATTAAGTTAAAAATAAACCAAGATACGCAAGATTTAATTAAAGAAGTATACAAATAATAACTCTGTGAAGAAATTTATTTATTAATTTATTTATAAACTTTTGTACAACTAACATATGCACAAAGGTGGACTTAATGCCTAAGGCATTATCTACCAGTGAACCTTGGGAGCTTTCTTTATTGTTTTAAATTACAATTACAAATTGTCCGAATCCTTATTACCGATAATAGCATAATTTGGGGGTTAGCTTTCAAATACTAAATAGGAAACAAACCTACCATACTATTCCATTACTTGTACATAGTAAAATTACATCCTTATTGTGCGCATTACGCGCTTTTAAATTTTCTGCTACGCACAAATAATCTGTGGAATCAACTGTTGCAGCAGTATTTCCGAACTGATACGACTTCTCACTTTCAAGAAAAGAGCCTTAACCTTTCTTAAAGGCCGGCAGCGAATCTGCGACTCCTCTCGTGTTCCGAATTTTCCTGGGCAGCGGTGATCACTGACCATCAGGTATGCTTTTTTTCTAATCTGTTCTCTTGTTCCCTAGTCAGCTTCCAAAAACAGCTGGTACGCTATATTTTGACGACACATGTACGAGTAAGTGTGCAGAGCGTCTGTGGATGTAGGTAGATCAGGATCGTTCTTTGTGACAATCTTTGGGGAGGCGTATGTTGTTTTTTATATTACGTGTGGCTGTGTGCTCGTTGTACATCGTTCATCTGATGGTAAGAGATAAAAGATCTGCACAATGCAGCTAGCATTGCTAATTTCATTCCTTCACTCACGAGACGAAACATATTAGTCCTAAGCTACTATTTGCGCTGGTATTCCAGAAAGCGCGGTCATCCACCGATCGAGCACAGTGCTACAGCTAGTTAATAACTGCGGCGTGATTCAGACTTCAACTTTGAACTAATATAAACAAGCTGAGATGATTATAATTATACTGTTATTTTAAGCCAGTATTTCGATCCTTCCGCAGACAAACCGCCACATATATAGGTATATAATATAACGAAAATAATATATGTAATAAAATAAATATGTATTATAAAATCTTGTATTATCAAAAGCATGGTAAGTTGGTCCCCAATCGTTGTCAGTCACGTAAGAAAACGTTGTCAGCCAAGTGACATTTGAGTGACGGTCTCTGATCTCTAGAGATGTCACAGAATCCATTACCAAGCTAGTTTATACGTTCCACGAATATTTATTAGTCAATACCATAATATAGATTTTTTCTTTCTAAAATAATTTACTAATTTTTAAAAATATCTATTATATTAAATAACGTTCATCAAATTGTTTATTAGCACACACTGTCGTTATTATTTTTGATAATATTAAATTTAACTCGTAGACTAAAAGTTTAACCACATCTAAGATATATAAAAGTTATTTAAAAAATAAACTTCATGGTGTCTATAACTTATTTATTATATAACTTTAAAAGCCTCGGATTATATTTTAAAGGTATTTTCTATAACTTTAAAGGATAATCCGAAGTACTCGATAATTGTTTTTGCTAATTACTGCTATACTTTCATTACTACTGTACTAGAACGTTATAAAAATTGTTGAATTAAGTTAAACATTTATAACACATAACATATAGTTATAAAACCAAAGTTACTAGTAATGTGCATAAATTGATATATATAGCCCTCATATTTCAATAGAAATCTGAAATAATAAATTCTTATTGTATTAAAATTCTAGCAAAAGCTTAATTGAAATACCTGTATTAAGCTTTTGTTAATGACATAAGATGTTCGCTTTCGTATTCAATGTAAAATATAAAACTTTAAAGGAAATTTTATATAACATAACAGTCCTTCTCGTGTCTAGTAGTACTGTCAAGCAGTCGAACTTTTGAAAGTTTAATTTAAACTCAATATAATTAGTAAATTCTTCTTATTCAATATTTAAAATGTTCATAATATATTTTAAAATTGAAAAGTGCATAAATATTGCTGTATCACTTAAAAGAAAAACCGAAGTACATTAAAATCCCCAACCGAATTAAAATAACCGACGGGGCTGATTAATCTGAACAATTAGCCACCCGTTGATGAAAACTATTACTCGAACTATAATATCAAAGTCAATATGAAATGTTTGTAATATTTAATTATACACTAACAAATATTTCAGTCAATTGACACAAGTAATTTCTACCAGTCAACCCAAGGTGTAATGAGACAGAAATAGACTATTGATGAAAAATAAAGGACTTTAAATAAGTAATATAAAATACAGAGAAACATTTTAGTCAATTTGATCAGTTTTAAAAACTACCAATTGTTTGAGCATTAGAAACAGGACGGACGCAGATAGGAGCCTTAGGGAATAACTTATCGAGTACACTGTGAGCTTGTACATAGGTCCATTTACAAAACTTAACAATAATAAAAATGTTTTAAATCTCACGGTGATACGAAACTTAGTTTACAATATATACGATGTGTACGAGGACTACACATCATATCCAATAATGAAAAGTAAAAAATTAATTACTCATATAAATGAGGAAGGAAATTATACACGATTGCTTTTTTTTGTTCTTCATTCACAAAAACAAAAGTATATTAATCATAATGAGAAAAATATTAAAAATGTATAATCGATAAAATTTCAACTCCCCCTGTACATAAAACCTTATCGCAAACACAAGTAATAAAGTTGAATTAAATCGCATGAGGCATACAAAGCTCGTTTTACGATACGGTCGTTAACCAACATACAGATCATGCCCAATAATGGAAATTAAAATGTCTGTAATTACTTCTAGAAATGAGAACCAAAAGTATGCACTATATTTTTTTTATATAATTTTCACAATGTTTCAAGACGATGGAACCGTATGTGGTCGGCGGTGATTACACTGCTATATCAAACTTCCTCATTCAGTATGCCTAAGCATAGACTGCGATTCTAGCGGTTGGATATGCGGCTCTTCAATACTGAACCAGATGATTCTTTTAACCGCAGCCCATTGTGTCGTTGGCTGTTCCAAGCACTGGCAAATAGATGGATTTGCGGGGCACGAAGATCTTAGTAAGGTACACGTGATCTCTGTGGTAACTGTTAAAAAGTGTTGTTTGTGTTTTACATATTGTGATAAATGTATAAAACACGGCCAAATTGATTGATTGCATGTATTTTATAAATAGACATTGATGATATTCAAATTTGTCTATAACTATAAAGTGTTACCATAAAATTAAAAAAATTCTATTAATACATGATTCTCATAAAAATCCGAAATGCATACGCATTAGAAACTGTTTCGAACTTTTAAGTTTTCTCCGACAATAAACCAAAACAGGGCTTGCGATGATGCTTTGCTGCAATTTTGCAATGTTCGTACATTTTTGTTACAGGTTAATGTCGTAAGATCTGTCAATAAGTTTATACAACATGAGAAATATAATGACAGAACCATGATAAATGATATTGCACTATTGACCCTTCGATATAACTTGCCATTGAATAGATATATCCAACGAGTAACAATAAAAAGGACACATTCTCCTAATGTTCTCGCAAGTGTTGCGGGTTGGGGCGTCATAAATGTAAGTAGTTATTACTTCAATAATACAAACAAGCACACATTTCAGTAGGTAAGCAATGGATCAGAGGCCAAAAAGAAGCCATGCTGTCGACCGTCGATTTAATCAATTCTTCTCGAACTAAGTAAAATTAAATGACGCAAACTTAATTTTCAACGAGTTATAGATTTCCATGGGAGAATCTATCAACGAGTGAAAGGTTAATTTTAAAGTTAAAAGTATGGACTTATTACTGGTTTTGGAGTTTATGAAATGGGCAAAAAACAACACACACGTAAGACATATACAGTTAACCTAATATGTAAGTCGGCGGTGCATGCTCTGAATCCAAACCAGTGAGTTCCACAAGACTATGTGCTATCTCCTTTTTTCTTCAGCATATCAATCACATGTTACAAATTAATAACATTCAGTGCTATATGGATGACAGCGCAGGGGATGCGTTATATACTAGCCTCGCCAATATTTCTCGAGAAAACAACTATTAGTGCCGGAACAAATTTGTGTCTGAGGTCGAGACTTTGTTAAACAAAGGTTCAGATTGTTGCCGACAAAATCTAGTTTAACACCATGAAGACACACGTTTGCGCGTTTACCGCTAAAGAGATTTCTTTTGGTGCGACCTCTTGTTTTGTAAACACTCCCCTTGCTACCTCAGCTGGTATCGGTATCCTTGGCGTTGACATATCGAGCGACGTTCAGTTCCACGGTCACTTGGAGGGTAAGGCCAAATTGGCCTCTTAAAAACTGGGCGTGTTTAATAGAGCGACACAGTATTTCATATCCACGATTTGCATCTTTACAAAGCCCTAGTTCAGCCTCACATGGAATTCTTTTCTCATCTCTGGGCCCAGGCACTCCAGTACCAGTTTCTTCCGTTTTACCGCATTCAACGGAGAGTGGCTCGAATCGGTGGTGGCCCGGTACTTTCCGATCGGCTTGATTCCCTGGCGTTGGGAAGAGATGTTGCATCTCTTTGACGGATTACTTCCAGCCACTGAGTTTACACATTGTACATCACGACATAATTAAAAATTATATCCTCATCATCACGATGGTAGGTTATCCACCACTGTGCGCTCACGCGAAATTTCCTGCCACGCACAACTACTATGGAATCAGCAGTCGCCAGCTGTGTTTATGTGCAAACAACTGATTATCCTTCTTCTTTACTTCTTCCTCGTGCTAGAGTCACTGGTTCTCTTCGCGGTCATCCACCGATCGAGCACAGTGCTACAGCTAGTTAATAACTGCGGCGTGATTCAGACTTCAACTTTGAACTAATATAAACAAGCTGAGATGATTATAATTATACTGTTATTTTAAGCCAGTATTTCGATCCTTCCGCAGACAAACCGCCACATATATAGGTATATAATATAATGAAAATAATATATGTAATAAAATAAATATGTATTATAAAATCTTGTATTATCAAAAGCATGGTAAGTTGGTCCCCAATCGTTGTCAGTCACGTAAGAAAACGTTGTCAGCCAAGTGACATTTGAGTGACGGTCTCTGATCTCTAGAGATGTCACAGAATCCATTACCAAGCTAGTTTATACGTTCCACGAATATTTATTAGTCAATACCATAATATAGATTTTTTCTTTCTAAAATAATTTACTAATTTTTAAAAATATCTATTATATTAAATAACGTTCATCAAATTGTTTATTAGCACACACTGTCGTTATTATTTTTGATAATATTAAATTTAACTCGTAGACTAAAAGTTTAACCATATCTAAGATATATAAAAGTTATTTAAAAAATAAACTTCATGGTGTCTATAACTTATTTATTATATAACTTTAAAAGCCTCGGATTATATTTTAAAGGTATTTTCTATAACTTTAAAGGATAATCCGAAGTACTCGATAATTGTTTTTGCTAATTACTGCTATACTTTCATTACTACTGTACTAGAACGTTATAAAAATTGTTGAATTAAGTTAAACATTTATAACACATAACATATAGTTATAAAACCAAAGTTACTAGTAATGTGCATAAATTGATATATATAGCCCTCATATTTCAATAGAAATCTGAAATAATAAATTCTTATTGTATTAAAACCTCTAGCAAAAGCTTAATTGAAATACCTGTATTAAGCTTTTGTTAATGACATAAGATGTTCGCTTTCGTATTCAATGTAAAATATAAAACTTTAAAGGAAATTTTATATAACATAACAGTCCTTCTCGTGTCTAGTAGTACTGTCAAGCAGTCGAACTTTTGAAAGTTTAATTTAAACTCAATATAATTAGTAAATTCTTCTTATTCAATATTTAAAATGTTCATAATATATTTTTAAAATTGAAAAGTGCATAAATATTGCTGTATCACTTAAAAAAGAAAAAAAACCGAAGTACATTAAAATCCCCAACCGAATTAAAATAACCGACGGGGCTGATTAATCTGAACAATTAGCCACCCGTTGATGAAAACTATTACTCGAACTATAATATCAAAGTCAATATGAAATGTTTGTAATATTTAATTATACACTAACAAATATTTCAGTCAATTGACACAAGTAATTCTCTACCAGTCAACCCAAGGTGTAATGAGACACAGAAATAGACTATTGATGAAAAATAAAGGACTTTAAATAAGTAATATAAAATACAGAGAAACATTTTAGTCAATTTGATCAGTTTTAAAAACTACCAATTGTTTGAGCATTAGAAACAGGACGGACGCAGGTAGGAGCCTTAGTGAATAACTTATCGAGTACACTGTGAGCTTGTACATAGGTCCATTTACAAAACTTAACAATAATAAAAATGTTTTAAATCTCATGGTACTCATACGAAACTTAGTCTACAATATATACGATGTGTACGAGTACTACACATCATATCCAATAATGAAAAGTAAAAAATTAATTACTCATATAAATGAGGAAGGAAATTATACACGATTGCTTTTTTTTGTTCTTCATTCACAAAAACAAAAGTATATTAATCATAATGAGAAAAATATTAAAAATGTATAATCGATAAAATTTCAACTCCCCCTGTACATAAAACCTTATCGCAAACACAAATAATAAAGTTGAATTAAATCGCATGAGGCATACAAAGCTCGTTTTACGATACGGTCGTTAACCAACATACGGATCATGCCCAATGATGGAAATTAAAATGTCTGTAATTACTTCTAGAAATGAGAACCAAAAGTATGCACTATATTTTTTTTATATAATTTTCACAATGTTTCAAGACGATGGAACCGTATGTGGTCGGCGGTGATTACACTGCTATATCAAACTTCCCTCATTCAGTATGCCTAAGCATAGACTGCGATTCTAGCGGTTGGATATGCGGCTCTTCAATACTGAACCAGATGATTCTTTTAACCGCAGCCCATTGTGTCGTTGGCTGTTCCAAGCACTGGCAAATAGATGGATTTGCGGGGCACGAAGATCTTAGTAAGGTACACGTGATCTCTGTGGTAACTGTTAAAAAGTGTTGTTTGTGTTTTACATATTGTGATAAATGTATAAAACACGGCCAAATTGATTGATTGCATGTATTTTATAAATAGACATTGATGATATTCAAATTTGTCTATAACTATAAAGTGTTACCATAACATTAAAAAAATTCTATTAATACATGATTCTCATAAAAATCCGGAAATGCATACGCATTAGAAACTGTTTCGAACTTTTAAGTTTTCTCCGACAATAAACCAAAACAGGGCTTGCGATGATGCTTTGCTGCAATTTTGCAATGTTCGTACATTTTTGTTACAGGTTAATGTCGTAAGATCTGTCAATAAGTTTATACAACATGAGAAATATAATGACAGAACCATGATAAATGATATTGCACTATTGACCCTTCGATATAACTTGCCATTGAATAGATATATCCAACGAGTAACAATAAAAAGGACACATTCTCCTAATGTTCTCGCAAGTGTTGCGGGTTGGGGCGTCATAAATGTAAGTAGTTATTACTTCAATAATACAAACAAGCACACATTTCAGTAGGTAAGCAATGGATCAGAGGCCAAAAAGAAGCCATGCTGTCGACCGTCGATTTAATCAATTCTTCTCGAACTAAGTAAAATTAAATGACGCAAACTTAATTTTCAACGAGTTATAGATTTCCATGGGAGAATCTATCAACGAGTGAAAGGTTAATTTTAAAGTTAAAAGTATGGACTTATTACTGGTTTTGGAGTTTATGAAATGGGCAAAAAACAACACACACGTAAGACATATACAGTTAACCTAATATGTAAGTCGGCGGTGCATGCTCTGAATCCAAACCAGTGAGTTCCACAAGACTATGTGCTATCTCCTTTTTTCTTCAGCATATCAATCACATGTTACAAATTAATAACATTCAGTGCTATATGGATGACAGCGCAGGGGATGCGTTATATACTAGCCTCGCCAATATTTCTCGAGAAAACAACTATTAGTGCCGGAACAAATTTGTGTCTGAGGTCGAGACTTTGTTAAACAAAGGTTCAGATTGTTGCCGACAAAATCTAGTTTAACACCATGAAGACACACGTTTGCGCGTTTACCGCTAAAGAGATTTCTTTTGGTGCGACCTCTTGTTTTGTAAACACTCCCTTGCTACCTCAGCTGGTATCGGTATCCTTGGCGTTGACATATCGAGCGACGTTCAGTTCCACGGTCACTTGGAGGGTAAGGCCAAATTGGCCTCTTAAAACTGGGCGTGTTTAATAGAGCGACACAGTATTTCATATCCACGATTTGCATCTTTACAAAGCCCTAGTTCAGCCTCACATGGAATTCTTTTCTCATCTCTGGGCCCAGGCTTTCCAGTACCAGTTTCTTCCGTTTGACCGCATTCAACGGAGAGTGGCTCGAATCGGTGGTGGCCCGGTACTTTCCGATCGGCTTGATTCCCTGGCGTTGGGAAGAGATGTTGCATCTCTTTGACGGATTACTTCCAGCCACTGAGTTTACACATTGTACATCACGACATAATTAAAAATTATATCCTCATCATCACGATGGTAGGTTATCCACCACTGTGCGCTCACGCGAAATTTCCTGCCACGCACAACTACTATGGAATCAGCAGTCGCCAGCTGTGTTTATGTGCAAACAACTGATTATCCTTCTTCTTTACTTCTTCCTCGTGCTAGAGTCACTGGTTCTCTTCACCAGAAGATATACTGCAGCGATGATACCAACATTTACGCCTATTATCCACTTATAATCCAACGTTAATTAGCACATTTCGATCACTAAATTAATATGACACGATATTCTATATCGTTGTACTTATATTTTAATAGAGGTTATTACTTTCAGTCTTCAGCGGCGACAACGTAGTAGTAATATGACTCCTTATCGTGAATAAGCGTGATAAAAATATATCAAATGTACCTTAAAAATAATAAAATAAACCTACTTCTAGGATCGAACAAGGGAGGGCACAGATCTTTTAAAATATGTTAAACAGAAAGTAAGGTCTATTAACACCTGCCATAAAGTCGGACAGCTACTGCCTGGTATGATGTGTGCCGGAAGTACCAACAGTTTCCAACCACGACCCAGCCAGTAAGTGATATGATGCCAATACGTAAGACGTGTTTCTCTACTGGTATTATTATTTACAATTACCTAAGCTTTAACATGTATTCGGCGGTGGAGGAATAAAACGCAATTTGTTTTTAACTATAGCATGAATAGGTCGAATCGAACGGCGACGACTCACAGAATACAAGCACAATATGGCAGCATAAATTTTGTTGTGTTTCATCTGGTGGGTGCAGGGATCGGGAAACCAGATGCAGGAGTTGCGCTGCTGGTCTTTAAGAAAAATGTAGGCTCTTTTCTTGAAGGTCCCTAAATAGTATCGGTTCGGATATGCCGCTGGCGACAGCTGATTCCACAGAGTAATTGTGCGTGGCAGAAAAGTTCGTGTCAAGCGCACTGTGGTGGTTTTCCAACAATCGAGATGATGATGATGAAATATAAAAAAAAAGTTTAAAAAGATAAGCTTCCACTTAATCAATTCAAAATTAATAGAATGGATTTTAAAAACGGTTAATAGAAAATCTTAATTATTTTTTAACAGTTTGATTAACAAAAATAGTCGCATTAGTAATGAAATAAAATTAATTAAAAAAACCTCATAAATAAATATTTCATAACTATACTTTGTTGTGCAT
The DNA here is from genome assembly GCA_029286865.1 of Teinopalpus imperialis. NCBI lineage: Eukaryota > Metazoa > Arthropoda > Insecta > Lepidoptera > Papilionidae > Teinopalpus > Teinopalpus imperialis. The sequence continues at coordinate 1,407,614 of JAGSMU010000023.1, read as the reverse complement.
ACTCGTTCTATAGTATTATTTTATTAAAACCTTGAAACTGAAATACCTTTGTCCGTCGTTAATATTTAACCTAACCTGATGTTTCGCTATTCCATTGGAAGTCACGACTTGTCAAATATAATTTTTACTGTCAACTTATGGTTACCTCGTAGATGTTCTTTCATTTTATTTTATTTTCAGAGGAGACTCTGGAAGCGCTCTTATCACTGCGAACCATCAGCAGATTGGAATCGTCTCGTTCCGATTTCCGGTACATCCTGGCCTCGTGATTTACTCAAACATATCTTACTTTTATGATTGGATCAATGATAAGTCGCAAGTGTTGTATTGTGAGAAATAACAAAACGAAATATATACACAAAGTTATGCATTATATATATAGTAATATTTAGTTATTATACATTTTATTGTGTCAATATTATAAAACCTTATTTAATCTCACATTGTAATTATGAGCTTGATTATTATAATTTAAGTGTTTTTATATTGTCAAGTGTTATTTTGTATTAACTGGTTTATAACAATGAAGATGGTTGTTGACGAAAACCAAAACTCATTAATGCAAGTCACTTGGAATTAGATCACACCGCTATAGCGCCGTGATCACAACGTCCTAGCTATCACTGATTTAAACTACTGCATTTATGGAACATAAATTAATGGTTTTCAGGTTTGTGTAAACCATTAATATCATGCTCGTGTCGATTAGATTTCAATTAAACTATAACTCGTATCCAATTTTATCGCATTAATCTCTCGTGTGTGTTTATTATGGCAATTATCTGATAAATAATGAAGTTAAAGTTTTGGGTGGTGGTGGTGGTGGGCAAAATGGGTGTCAGGTGCAGACCTGGCTCCCCAGCGATTAATGCCTGTTTCTAAACATTTAAAAAGAACGGCGCGGGAAGAAGTTAAGAACGCAACTTACATAAGCTACAGCTGAAGGATCGAAAAAACCGAAAAGCTGTAATTATTTATTTTATAAAAAGTTGAGAACTAAAACTTAAATGCTAATTAAATTAATTGTCCAATTCGAAGTGGGAAAATGGAATGAATCAACATCGCGTTCACTTGCAAAGCTTGTATTAGTCACGTTCTCTAAAATCAGCGCCTCGTGTCTTCATACGCGTATTTCCTCACATTGGCGTCAATGCTGCATAGGTGATATTCCTTATGTAGTCGTACGTAACACCTCCACCATCAGACCAGCAACTATTTGAGGACATTGAGTGAAAACGTTGCTGGGAATTTTGCATAATGTCCTTGGCTGCTATTCTTATCAACTTCTTCGTATATTTGAGGTTTACTTGCTGACGGTACTTGGCTTTTTTCTTTATCAGCTCTCCACCAATTGTAACTGAGTATTATGATGGTAAGTATGACTACACTAAATGTAACAGTGTATAAAGGAATCGTGGTGTTGTATATTATGTTTGACTAATTTTTTAAGCCTTGTAGGCGTTTCCAACATTTTTTTGGTCTGAATATCATGAAGTCTATTAAGGTTAATGGATTTAAATCTAATATTGTTCAAGGGCGTAACTTGTTCTCCCATGTTGTATGGAATTTTATTAGTTTTAGCGGCTGGCCCTTGATTTCGTCATTATCATTTCTAATTATAAATTCTTTGGTTCGTAGATAGCAATTAATGGATAGTAACTAGGTAGCAATCCTTGTAAAGAAGTGTAATCGGCTCTTCCATAGACTAGTATTATTCCATAGTCTACTCACGTTGGGTGAGGACATCACGAAATGTTGATCGTCTAGTTTTTCTATTGCTTCTTTGGCCAGGGAAATGGTATTGAAGTTACAGGAACTTTCTAAGGCTTGGTCCATGATAAGCTTCTTGACACAGTCTCCTTCCGATCGTACTTGAATTTCTACGCTTTTCTTGCACAGATACAAGGTACTTAACTTTGGGCATTCAGCCTCTATATACACGTTTTAAATCTCACGGTGAATGCAAAACTTACTCTACAATATATACGATGTGTACGAGGACTACACATCATATCAAACAATGAAAAGTAAGAAAATAATTACTTATATAAATGAAGAAGGAAATTATACACGATTGCTTTTTTTTTGTCCTTCATTCACAACACTAAACCTTCCATGCCAAAAAAAAGTATATTAATCATAATCAGAAAATTATTGAAAATGTATAATTGATAAAATTCCTGCTCCACCTGTAATAAAGCTGAATTAAATCGCACGACCTGTACAAAGCTCCTTTTACGATACGGTCGTTAAACAAACTACAGATCATACCCAATAATGGAAATTAAAATGTCTGTAATTACTTCTAGAAATAAGAACCAAAAGTATGCACTATATTTTTTTATATAATTTTCACAATGCTTCAAGACGATGGAACCGTATGTGGTCGGCGGTGATTACACTGCTATATCAAACTTCCCTTATTCAGTATACCTAAGCATAAACTGTGGCTCTAGCGGTTGGATATGTGGCTCTTCAATACTGAACCAGATGATCCTTTTAACCGCAGCCCATTGTGTCGTTGGCTGTCCCAAACACTGGCAAATAAATGGATATGCGGGGCACGAAGATCTTAGTAAGGTACACGTCTCAGTGGTAACTGTTAAAAAGTGTTGTATTGTGTTTTACATATTGTGATAAATTTATAAAACACGGCCAAATTGATCGATTGCGTATATATTATAAGAAGAAATTGATGATATTAAAATTTATCTATAACTATAAAGTGTTATCATAACATTAAAATTTGCTATTAATAGATGATTCTCAAGCCGAGAAATGCATATGCATTAGAAACTGTTTCGAACTTTCAAGTTTTTTCCGACAATAAACCAAAACAGGGTTTGTGATGATGCAATGCCGCGATTTTGCAAAGATCGTACATTTTTCTTACAGGTTAATGTCGTAAGATCCGTTAATAAGTTTATACAACATGAGAAATATAATGACAGAACTATGATAAATGATATTGCACTATTGACCCTTCGATATAATTTGCCATTGAGTAGATATATCCAACGAGTAACAATAAAAAGGACACATTCTCCTAATGTTCTCGCACGTGTTGCGGGTTGGGGCGTCATAAATGTAAGTAGTTATTCTTCAATAATACAAACAAGCACTCATTTCAGATAAGCAATAGATCAGAGGCCAAACCGAAGCCATATATGCTGTCGACCGTCGATTTGATTTTCAAGGAGTTATAGATTCCCATGGGAGAATCTACCAACGAGTTAAAGATTATGCTTAAAGTTAAAAGTATAGACTTATTACTGGTTTTGAATAGTATAGTGGTGGCGCCGCGTAGACATTATAAACCATTTGTTAACCAACCAGTGACGAAAATTACATTTATTAAAAAACAGCACAGTTACTGTGTAACTTAATATGTAAGTGATTTGTAACCCATGACACTTACTATAATCCTCAATAAAGAACCATAAAGCCTGCCATCATCCAGAGGACGGGTGTGGAATTCCTCGTCACGAGTTTACGGTTTACGGTATTTTTCTCACCAGACTAGTCACTAGTAGTAGACGCTCTGACTTAAAATTTCATGCAGGTTTTTCACGTTTTTGTGACCATGTAGAAATTATTTACCACGGTAGAGCCATGTCAAAGATAATTTCTAGGGTCGGCCCAACGACAAAGGTCTTTATAAATTATGGATAGTATAATAATGGATGGATCAATATATGGATACGTGTTTATGAGCTGCAGTTATAACTTATCATCAGGTGAAATGTGTGCGCCGTTGTCACTCTTTGCTAAAATTATTAAGAGAATTTGAAAGTTTTTAGTTTTTCAGAGAGTAACGAATACAGATTCAGTAATGTTGAAGACGGCGAGGCAGAAGCTAATGTCATCACGCTCTTGTGCACGTATAGGCTACCTAGGTTCTGGGATGATGTGTGCCCAGAGTCCAGAAACCAACACGAGTCCAGCAGCGTAAGCTTTACTTATTCTTAACGACTACGATTTTCTTTCACGTCATTCACTTGCGTGGAGTTTTTTGGATCTATTTAGCAAATAAGGCAAAAGCGCGATTTACGATGTATGTGTACGATATGAATGCCTTAATTATTTTATTATTATTTTAATACACAACAAAATCGGTTATGTACGTTGTGAGTACTACTTTGTACGTACTTTTTTTTACAATCGGAGCATGATATTAAGTATTTGCACGGTTAAAATGATTCAAGTAATTATATTTTTTTTATTTCCTTATTTCAGTGGCGATTCAGGTAGTGCTCTCATCACATCAAACTTGCAACAAATAGGTTTGGTGTCTTTTATATTTTCGGAATACCCCAACACACCAATCTATACAAACGTTTCATATTACTACAACTGGATAAGGAGTAAATCTATTTTATTACATTGTAATTAAATGAATGAATACAATAAAACTATGATGTATCATGAGCTATTTTAATTTAAAATTATGTTTGTAAACAGTGCACCAAAATATCATTACGAAAATTTAATTAATTGGATGGATATGCACGTAGCTAAAGACGAAGGCGTTTGGCGTCATTGGAAAATATATAAACGTAATAAGCACAGCAGAAGAATTCCTTTAAAACACAAGCTGCACCTTTATAATTTTTTATAGAATAGGTGACAAACGGGCAACCAGCCCACCCGATGGTAGGTGATCACCGCCGCCCATGAACATCCGCAACACCAGAGGAGCAAATGCGTTGCTGGCCTTTAAGAAAGGTGTAGGCTCTTTTCTTGAAACACTGCTAATTTCATAGAGTAGTTGTATGTGGAAGGACATTTCGCGTGAAGCGCACAGTGGTCGATTGCCAACCATCAAGATGATGAGGATGAAATTTTGAATTCTGTGTTTTTAATATAAAACCTGCATACATCCTATAAGGATATATGCAAGCGTAATTCAAAGCTCAGCAGTTGCCGAGAACAGTAGTCCAGCGCCCAGCCACGACCGTCCCGAGCTACCTACCCCCGAGCGAGCCACTTGCGCACCTATTGTCCCGAGAACAATTCACAAGTTTCATAAGCAAGTTTTATTACTGGTGCTATTGTGATCGGAATTTAGTTTCATAGAAACTAAATTCCAAAATTCCACCTGGGTGGTTACACTAGTGGATAACTTGCGGTGTTAACTAAGCTAGTGTAGGGCTAGACCCGTACGCCCGCGGTTCCCCTGCTGGGAAACGCAAGACATCGGAAGGAGTCTACGCAAACTTGGCCTTGGGTAGTGCCCTAGCCATGGTTGATTAAACCGCTGGACTTATAACAGTCCCACGCGTAGTTTCAGTTAGCTCTGAGCACACACCCAAGTGCACAAATAAGATTGGCACTTGGACGCTCTAGGGCTACACACCTAGGAACTTATCCTCCCTGCCTATACTCGGTGGGGAGGGTAGAAGGCTATTTACCTAGGCAATCCACCGGTGGCCACACTCGATCAAAGTAGGATATATAAAAGGATAGAGTGCAACATGGAGGACACTCCTCTGAGTTCATGCGGCACTTCAAGCGTCCTTAAAAGAGAGTATCCCGATGTCTTCCAGGACACTTTGAATGAAAAACTTCATCCACAGTCTCTGAAATGGAGCTGTATAGCCCCTCGTCCCTCGAGCACCCCCAAGCCCAAGACACTATCGATTTCACGCTGGTTGAGAAGAAGCGAGAAAAGCGGGCTTCACCCGCCCCGATGCCGTCTCCCAAGGTGAAAAAATTGGGAACAAAGCCCCCTCTCCCCAGCCATCTATCTCGGCCCTGCCCCAGGGCCCTCCTCTAGCTGACCTACAGCACGCCCTCGCTGGCACGCAGCAATCTTCGGCTGTCTCACAGCCATCAAAACGCCCGCCACCTGTCTTCATACAGGCGCAGGATAAGTGATTGTCGCACCGGCCTTGTCAAATCGGTACAAGTACCACGCTATCCCCTCCGCTGTAGGTATTAAACTGCAGCTGGAAAGCATTGCGGATAATAGAGTGGTAACCCGTTTTCTTCAAGAAAAAGGTGTCTTCTTCCACACTTATACCCTAGCAGAGGAACGCCAACTCAGAGTGTTGATTAAAAACCTCCCGCGAGAAATTCCCTCAGACCTTACTGAAGAGAACCTTCTGTTCCAAAATCTCCCAGTCCTATCTGTGAATAGGATGTACAGTGGCCACAACAAAAAGCCATTTAATATGGTCATTGTGGCACTAGAACGTACCACGGCAGGCAAACAGGATTTTTTTTCTGTGCTTACAATAGAACGTCCACATAAAAACGGTCAATGCCATAAGGGCCAGCTTTATAGCCACTGAGCCTGAAACTGCTTCGGTAAACCCAGGTGTGTCAAATGCCTGGGTGACCACGGACCCGTGGCCTGTTCGAGGCCGAAGGACAAGGCCTTTCTGGTTGCTTTTGGGCCCCTCGCGTGTGTTCTATGCAACACGGAGGGACACACAGCCAACTACCTTGACTGCCCAAAGGCCCCAAAGCCAAACTACTAGCTTTAAAAATCGCGCCCAAGGTCATTATTCCGACCACCGCCCGTTCTTACTCCCATCCCACCTCTTCGTCCCGCACTGAAAACGAAGGTCAGCATACCATCCGTCCCTCTACCTGTGGAGCAACCTCCGACTCCAACCTACCACCAGTTAACAAAAGCGATCTCGACCTTGTGTGTCGCTTCGACGCCGTCTTCAACGGCGCTGACGTCAGACAGAAGTTAGGATTGCCGCCACAATGTGCTACCAACATGTAGTATCCGCGATCTTCAAAGCTTAGCAGGTCTCTACAACGGCATAGCAAAACTGCGATCCCTCAACGTCGCATTTTTTAACGCTTAAACTAACGGTTTAATAAATCAACACGACGAAATCTTCAAATTTCGTTCCCAATCACCATGTCGACGTGCTCCTAGTGCAAGAGACATTCCTCGAACCGCATATTCGCAATCCCAACATTGCGAACTATAACATCATTAAGAATGATAGCACTTTCGGCGCTAACGGCGGAACTCTTATCTACTATATCAAGTCCTTGCACTGCGTGCCTAGAAGCTTCGGTTTGTCAGCTAGCCATGACTAACCAAGCCCCTATCACAATCGCGTCCGTCTATCTCCCTTGCAGATGGGTAGCTCAAATTTTAGGAAGCGACTTCGTGGCGGTCCTGTCCCTTGACAACTCAGTCATTTTGGCAGGAGATTTCAATAGCAAGCACACTCGGTGGAATGTAGATAAAATCAACCCCCGGAGGACAGCTTTAGACACGCTTAGCGACGCACTCGACTTCGATGTCGTAACGCCTTCTACGCCTACCCATTTTCCATACACACTGGGTCACGCACCGGATGTGCTTGATATTGCCATCAGCCTCGCCTTATAAGGGATAGTGGTAATCCACGAGCTCGTTTCCGATCATCGCCCTGTTCTTCGGTTAGGGCCCTCAGCCCCAACCTCACCTTCCACCAAAACGATAGTAGACTGGCACCGACTCAGGAACGACCTGAAGGAATTCCACGTCATCGCACCTAGATGCTATTCCTAGGAACATATCAGCAGTTAACGACATCATCAACGAGTTCATGCCCTCACTAGGTACATCCAAACCGTCTTCGAGGATTGCTTGAGGCGGGCTCCCTTGGAGGATGACCACCAATGGACCCTGCCAAACGACATAAGGGACCTAATGAGGCGCAAGAATGCGGCGACTCGTGCCCACGACTTATATCCCACTGAAAGTAACCGGCTGATGCTACGTACCCTTCAGCGTGAAGTTCGATCACGCATAGCCAAGTACAAGAACGATCGGTGGGATAATCACCTATCCAAAATCGAACCGTCTCATCTCGCCTTCCCAAGTCTCTAAAAGGTGGCACCGCACAAACAATACCTTCCTTAGCGCGTCCCAATAAACAGCCCGCCTTCATAGACGAAGAGAAAACCGAATGTCCGGCTGACATTCTCGAGCTTCAATGCTCACCGAGCACCCTAACGATCGACGCCGCTCACCTTGCAATGGTTGACAGCTAGGTCGACCGGAGGACTAAGGAACCACCTCGCCATTCCGTTACTCAAGTTACATGCACCGAAGTTGAGTCCATAATTAAAAACCTGCGAAAACGCAAGGCTCCCGGCCCCGACGGCATCACCAACAAGGTGATGAAACTCCTACCCATGTCCTCTTTACACCTACTGGTGATAATCTACAACGCGACCATATCCAAAGGCACCTTCCCGAACACATGGAAGGAAGCCGACGTCATAGGGATTTTCACGACCTCAATATATCCAACCGATCCTGCCTATAAGTCTACTCAAAGTCTTGGGTAAGGTATATGAAAGGCTCATCCTCGCATGCCTAAAGGACTTCATGCTGTCCCGTGGGCTAAAAACCAGTGCGCATCTCCCAACCATAGTGAACAACCATTGATCGTTCATTCCCCTCGATTTGTCGATCAAATAGCTCAAATCAAGACAAGTGATGACTCGGAAAAGACAGTCAAATACTTAGGCGTCACTTTAGATGAAAGACTCACCTTCGGTCCGCATATCAACCGCGTACGGAATCGAGCAGGATTCGCCCTAAATCGTTTGCACCCGTTACTCAATAAAAATAGCAAAATGTCCCTGCGTAATAAAATTACACTATACAAAGCGTGCATTTCACCCATAATCACATACGCAAGCCCCATCAATGCACATGCCTCCCCGCGTCACACGGCGAGACTGCACTTTTATGGTAGATTGAAAATCATGGCATTAAAAAAATGTCTATGCTTTTAAATTATGTATATTTAAATAATGTATAATAAATAAAAATAATTTTTTTTTTTTTGAATTTATTACTTAGGATGGACTAATATACCTACTATATTTCCTTAATTATTCAAGAACTTTTATGTATAAAATACATTTATTTCCAAACCTTAGTACAGAATGAACTACTATTATACAGAATTATTTTTACTAACATTGATCTTACTACTCTGATTTTTTTTATATTTCGCTATAATACTAAAGAAGCTTTACTATCCTTAAAATGAGTTACTCCCTCAAGAGTTAATCTTGAAGAAGTAACGATTACAATAATGATTACTTACATGGCCGTCGTTAATATACAAATACCTGTTTGATTGTTTATCAATTTAATTTAATAGCGCTCGAGTCCGTTTAAATATCGTTAATGCATGGCGTTTAATTGCGTAATTAACCGTAAATACTCAAACTAATGATAACATTATAGAAACCTAATCAGAAAATAAGATGCATGGGGTTAAATATTGTGTAATTATAGCAACATTGATGCTTTTATACGAAATAAAATGCTATAATAAAAAGAAAATGGAACCTTTTGTAGTTGACGGTGAATTTGGGAAAATACAAAGCTACCCACACTGTGTGTTTATATTCATTGATTGTAACGGAAAATGGATTTGCGGCTCGTCGATAATAAACCAAAAAATATTAATAACTGCTGCCCACTGTTTATTTGGCTGCGGCAGTGATGGAAGAATAGATGCCTTTGCAGGTCATGAAAATATAAAAAAGGTAAATTAACTCATAATGAGGAAAATGTACAACCCCTAGAGCCGGTTTTATGTGGTAATACCATTTTAAAAAGCCACGCTGCAGCTATATACTGACTGTAGTACGAATAGGTCGGCTCGATCGAGGATGGATTACGCCTGCACAGAATACCAGGATAAAACTAGCACAGTGCTGTTCTGTTTAATCTGGTGATTGAACGAACCTTACCAGCTGTCGCATGGTTCTAAAACTATTAATTTCATAAATTATCTTTTTCTTCTTCTTTCCTCTCGTTAATTTTATAATATCCAGTCGATTTCACAAATAAATATGTGTCATTTCACTTTTACTTAGAAGATTTATATTCAAATTTTGCTATATTTTAGAGCCTATAAGTTTATTTACTATTACTTCAGAAAACGTTTTCTTAAAAAGACCTTTTGGTGTCCGCTTTTTAGTTAAAGTTCATATGATGCAATAGTGCAGTAAATTTATACATTAATTAAAAAAAAAACATTGCTACGTAAGCATGTTTTTTTTTCATACTAAATGTCAAACATAAAATAATGTCGTCAAACAGAGGCCTTCGAGATTCTCGCTCAAGACTTTATTTATAATATGTATTATAAATAGATTAAATTATAATTTATAATAATAAAATACATTAAATTAAACAAAAACACAGCTGATATTAAAGAACAAAATTCAAAAATATTATATGCAACATTAATATAGGTCAATAGTTTGACAAAATAACCTCAATAACATCCAAACCTAAAAAAATAACGAATAACGGTCAAGTTTCGACCACTTGGCGACTTGGTAATATTAATATAACTTGATATATAAATTTATAACTTGAAGTATCACACCACACACTCATTCAAGACACATCCGACAAATTTATTTTTTATTTATTTATTTACTCTTTATTACAAAGTTAAAAGTTCACAAAGGGCGGACTTAATGCATGAGGCATTCTCTACCAGTCAACCCAAGGTGTGGTGAGATATGTGTATGATAGGTGTAGCAATAAACTAATTAATAAAAAAAGAAAAAAAAACTTGAAATAACTAATACAAATTAAGATACACAAATGTACACAAACGACTCGTATTCTCACTAATACGCCACTTTTCGTACGTTACGTATTTTCTTTACATTACAGGTTAAAGTGAAGAGAAGTGTGGAAGATATAATAATTCACGAAAAATACAACGACCGACGTGTCAATAACGATGTAGGATTAATTCTGCTGAAAGAAAAATTACCTTTGGGTGATAAAATAAAACGAGTCATACTTAACAAACAGAATAATATCGGTCTTAGTGCAGTTGTGGCAGGCTGGGGAGTAGTTAACGTAAGTTAATAAATAATAACAAAGTACAACCGTAGCATCTCCGTATTACTTACATACAAAACAGTAGCTAAACATACAAACATTCTGTTTTCTCCTTTTCTCCTAGGAATATGTAAGTAATAGACGAGTACTTAGATATACACTATACATAAGTATAGTAACTTTAGCCCATTGACATTCTCGACAGTGAGTTTTTTAATATACTATCTTTGTTAACCGTCGACCAAACATTATACTTCATGGTAAGTGAATTCTGCGGGTTTTGACACCAACATTCATTGACATTTGCCTTGGATTCCTTATCATAATGCAGAGGGGTGATCCCCTTGATGATTAAGATGGAATGCGTCATGTTTAATTATAAGACCTCCGATAAAAGCTATCGGAGGTCTTATAATTAAAGCTTAATTCTAGCGCTAGTCTTTCGTCCACACCAAATATTATTTTATGCTAGTTACTATTATTTGGATCGTGATTTTCTTCTTCTCTAAATACCTCTTCCTCAGTGTTTGAGTCACTGGTTCTCCTCACCAATAGATGCACAGCAGCAACATTATACTAGCATTTACGCCTGTTATCCACATAAAATCCAAAAAAATGTGCTAGTTAAACATTTTTATAACTAAATTAATATGTAGAACATCGCTGTTCTTATACTATAGTAGAGGTTATTCCTTTAATCTTCAACATAACATTAATATGATTTCTTATCGTAAATAAGTGTGATAAAAGTATAACAGATGAACGTTAAAAATAATAAAATAAACCTACTTCTAGGATCAAACAAAGGAGGGCACAGATCTTCTAAAATATGTTAAACAGAAAGTAAGGTCTATTAACACCTGTCATAAAGTCGGACAGCTACTGCCTGGTATGATGTGTGCCGGAAGTACCAACAGCTTCCAACCACGACCCAGCCAGTAAGTGATGTGATGCTAATACGTAAGACGTGTTTCACTACTCGTATTATTATTTACAATTTCAAAACCTAATCTTTAACATTTATTCCGCGGTAGAGGAATAAAACGCTTTATTTCTAACGGCAGCGACTCACAGAATACAAGCACAATAAGGCAGCATAAATTTGTTGTGTTTCATCTGGTGAGTGTAAAGATCCGGAGACCCTATTACTGTCTTACATCTTAGTCCTCAGGCTTGACATCTCATTTGCGTGTCCAGGTCCTGATCCTTTGTCGAGGATGAATATAAATATTACGGGCCGCAGGAATTTTACTTAACTCCTTATGGTTTTGGATGTGGCGATCGAGCACACATTTCACCTGATTGTACAAGCAAGTCGTCGGTCCATAAACATCTACACTGATCCTCCACAATGATTTTAAATGAAATGCAATGCCTCGTTATCTATAAATAGGTCTCCGATTGACCTGGTCACCATGCAAAATATAGCAGCGTTATCTTGCTTGAGTTTTGTGCCCGGCCATTATGAACATAAATTTGAATTTTGTAAACATAAATGATTCCACATTGCGGTCTATCTCGCACGTTCCTAATAAATACATTCGCATATAAATATGGATCAGTATTTGAGTAGAGGTCAGCGTACGTGCTTTCTTAACTATATTGTTTAAACGGCTATTTCCAGAAATGCATTTTCAACAAAAGATAGAAGCGAGTACATTCGATTCGTTATAATGATATCAGATATAAAATTAATTGAAGGAATAAAATCAAAATTTATAGCTTCGGACTGACATCCAGGCTTTTTAGGAAATTAACTAACAAATAAGCTCAAAGCTCACCAGATTATAAATGATCCTGTGATTTGAGCATCCCTAAAGAAACAGAAAAGTAATCATGATACAGTTTTATTATTACTATGGAAACGAACATAAAATCGCCCCAGACCGTAATCGATTGTTTCTTTTCATTTACCATTGCTATATGGTTGCTATTTCACATTGGATTAATATCGATACCAGTAAATAGGCTATTGGTTTCAGCTACTCACTATACTCAATCAAAGACACAGTATATTGTCACCACTCTAACTGTTCAAGTGGTCAAAATTAAAATCAAATGTTTCGTTATCAGCAATTTGTTGTTTCAAGTAAAAATGGCGAAATATCGCAAAGGCGACGTGCGTCAGATTATTTTAAAGTTTTTATCTTATATGGCATAAGAAAAATGCATCAAAACTCTGAATAAAAATGTAGTTTATTCCTAAAATAGTGATGTTACTACTACACTAACTACTACAATAACAACACTGCTGTGAACAGAACAGACAATTTTTTGACATTTATTTAAATTTCTATAAAATTAAGCTGCTATTTTACATTGATATTCTGTGAAGGAGAATCGAATTGTACAAACGAGCTTATACATGACAAAAGTAAGAAGAAGAAAGTGTGGAAAGAAATCTGCGTATACCAAAAATTTTAAAATAAAGCAAAACATAAGTATTTTTGTTACGCCAGATTATAAAAAAAATTTAATGATAGCAATATTAGTTCGACTTAACAAGAATCATTCCCTCGCAGAATATCTGTGTAGAATAGTAAGTATAAACGCACCAGCCATATGCATGAATTCGAATGTCTTATTCGAAGGGAGCTTTAGGAGTATCAACACAAAATATTTCGGTTCCTAATGATAAATATCAATTCGGTGCAGTTATCACACTGTGAGTGCTTGTTTTTATGATTTACTTTGAAAAAACTATTAAGTCAGCTAAATCGCTATGGAACCATTTGTCAGTTTTTAGTGAGACTTTTATGAGTATTTTTTAAGTTGTGTAGAAATGAGAGACACGCAATTTACGAAACTACTAGAATACTAGAATAAGTGGCAAACGAGCAAGCAGCTCACCTGACGGTAAGTGACTATAGCCGTAGACGGCTCTTTTCTTGAAGGTAAATATTATCGGTTCGGAAATACTGCTGGCGATAGCTGATTCCACAGAGTAGTTGTGCGTGTCCAAAATTTTACTTTTTGAACATTAAATTATCACTATCATTAGCGTGTACAGAATCAACTGAAATGGTTTTATATTTTCGATTTTCTACTAAATTTGATATTCAAAATTAATAGAATGGATTTCACAAACGGTTAGTATGAGTCTTAATTAATTTTTATAGTTTGGTTACTTAAAATAGTCGCATTAAAAATAATTAAAATGAATTAAAAAGCCTTAATAATAAATAATTGATGAAAATAATTTGTTGTGCATACTCGTTCTACAGTATTATTCTATTAAAACCCAGAAACTGAGATACCTTTAATTTGTCGTTAATATTTAATCTAACCTGATGTTTTCCTAGTAATCATTGGAAGTCACGACTTGTGAAGTCCAGTTTTTATTTCATATAATAATATTTAGTGTCAACTTATGGTAACCTCGTAAATGTTCTTTAATTTTATTTTATTTTCAGAGGAGACTCTGGAAGCGCTCTGATCACTGCGAACTATCAGCAGATTGGAATCGTCTCGTTCCGATTTCCGGTATATCCTGGCCTCGTGATTTACTCTAACATATCTTACTTTTATGATTGGATCAAAGATAAATCGCGAGCGTTGTATTGTGGGAAATAACAGAACGAAATATATACACAAAGTTATGTATTATTTAATACATATTATTATGTCAATATTAGTTATTATAAAACCTTATTTAATCTCACATTGTAATCATGAGCTTGATCATTATAATTTAAGTGTTTTTATCTTGCCAAGTGTTATTTTGTATTAACTGGTTTATAATAATGAACGGTGGTTGTTGACGGAAACCAAAAACTCATTAATGCAAGTCACTTGGAAATTAAATCACACCGCTACAGCGCCGTGATCGCAACGCCTAGCTATAACTGATTTAAACTTCTACAATAATGGAACATAAATGAATGGTTTTTAGGTTTGTGTAACCCATTAATATCATACTCGTTTCGAATAGATTTCATTTAAACTATAACTCAAATCCAATTTTATCGCATTAATCTTTCGTGTGTTAATTATCCGATAAATAATGAGGTTAAAGTTTTGCGTTGTTATGACATGTGTGTAAGCTTAACGGTTAAAAGCGTCAATAGCCTAATGGTCTGCGAAACTTAGGATCGGAGGTTCGAATCTGCCATTAGACTTCAACCTTCACCTCAACGTTTCAGCACAAGCCTTGTTAGCATTCTTAAAAAAAAATTCGGCCACAGCCTACAGATAAACTCCCGAGGGAAAGTCAATAATTGTTAAAAGTTTCATTTTGTTCATCTGACAATCAGCGTTCAGGTAGTAACCCGTATTCAACAACGTACTGGTGATAGGCCGTGATCATGATGATATGAATTAGGGAAGGTTAAGGACTGAACGAATAAATGTCGACATTGTAGCTGCCTTCTTTTGACTAACAGACTATACACAAAGGAAACAGACGAGTATGACTTGCCTATATACCAGGTTTCTTAAAAGAAACTCAGAACGTATGTGCTGTGTGATAATTTACTCATTCGAATATTTATACGCTCATGTCACCTATGTTCGATAACGTCCTTGCGTCGACCGCATTCCTCTCGAAGTACAAGGATGTATTTTTAAGTTCATTTTCAAGATTGGAGGGGGATGAGATATCTCTTTTAGCTCATAACGTGTTCAACGACTCATAATTGGTATAAATAAGAAGTTTTATCATAATTGTGTCCATAAGACTTCTAACTACTCGACCGAGCAACCCAATCACGAAGAAAGTGGGAAATATGGAAAAATCGAGTGACGAACTCTAATCAAGTTGCTTACCAAGCAAGGAAAGTCTTTTAAAACCATGAAGACTCTTCCTATGGAAACGATGGTTTACAATAGCACACAATCTCTAGCAAAGTAAGCGATTACTTGAAGCCCCACTAACCCCCATCACCCACGGCCAGGACGATGAGGTGACCACTCCTACAAACCCTCACACAATTTTTTGAAAAAGTCGAAAAATTGATATTGGTACATGCTCGGGTCAAGAAGACACAACTCGCAGAAATGGTTGGAGTATCTGATACAACCAATATTAGAATTCTACATGACTAATTATCATCTTGGCATGACTAAGTCATAATGAATAAGTCAGGCATATCAGCGCAAAACGTGTGTCGAGTGCAGTCCTGGCTCCCAGCGATGACTGTTTCTAAAAATTTTAAAAGATCGGCACGGAAGAAGTTAAGAACGCAATTTCGGCGTAGTTTTCAGATAAGAATAAAACATATTTTATAAGGATTAACATGAAATTTACGTATTATATAAACTAATTGATAATTCAAAAAAATATATTCATCTTTCAGGTGAAAATAAAACATCAAAATAATTTTGGTTTTTGATTTTCACTCCTTATCCCTCATTCCGCGAACTCAGAAACACTCCCTCGTATAAGGAATAATGAAATAATTGACAAATAATATTCAACAAACAAATCTATTGTGTTAATTTACGTACTAAAGTTTACATGAGATTACTAAATTAAATTAACTAAAATATTTGGTAATGACGTAGAGATAATGTAATAATTGCTCCATCTAGCGTCAAACTTAGTATTAATTTCCACAAAGAATGACAAAGTTGTTAAAATTTTTCTTCATCATTATAAAAATATGTTCCATTCGGCGCAAAAAAATAAATATCCTATGATATTAAATATTATCTTTGTAACCTTAATTACAACAAAGTTTTATGCAAAGATTATATTTCTCTTTTCAAGTTTGTTTAGTAATAACTGACATAAGAGGGAAATTACCATACTTTTTATGATTAGTTAAACAGAGTGGCATCAATAGTTCATTTTCAGACATGCCACTTCCAATTCATAGGCTTTATAGTAGTAGGCCTTACAAGTAACACATACTGCATAAAGTGGAATACTACCCTTAAATATATATTTTGTTTAGGGATTACAAAAGTGATGACTGCAGCCCATAAAGACCCATAAAGATTCACAATGCACATGAAATCATGAGGTCTGAGAAAGAATCATATTTTGAAATAACCATACATAAATGAAAAAGACATTCCCAGATATATTCACATTTTGGAGTTTGGCTATTACATATACCAACTGAAAACTCACCCTCATACAAATTTATTTTAATAATTATTGATAATCTATTCCAGACCAAGTACCCCACAGTAAATATATAAGTTGATTATGGGAAAAAAATAACAATTAAACATTAAATCATCTTAATAGTTTTATTAATGCAAAACTTAGTTTGATATTCTTTATAAACAATAGACATTAACATTTTAAATAACTTCACATTAATCCTAATACCAACTTTTGTACCTTCTAAAAGTCATATATTATTCACTAAACAATTTAGAATCAGTTTGTAGGTGCAGTATTAGCACCTGAAGCAGCAACAGCTTCATTTTCCATTGCATGTGATGGTGGGTGTTCAAGAACATTATCAATCAGTCCAAACACTTTTGCTTCAGTAGGAGACATAAAAAAATCTCGTTCTATGGAAGACTGCACTTTTTCTAATGGTAAACCAGTATGCCTTACATACAAAGTATTAATTTGAGATTTCAGCTTTAGTATTTCTTCAGCTTGAATTTGTATATCAGTTGCTTGACCTCTTACACCACCTGATGGCTGATGGATCATAATACGAGAATTGGGCAAAGCATGGCGCATGCCTGGGGCTCCGGCAGCAAGCAACAAGGATGCCATACTGCATGCCTGTCCTACACACCACGTAGCTACCGGCGGAGTTATGTATTGCATCGTGTCATATATTCCCAAACCGGAAGTAACATTCCCACCTGGCGAGTTTATGTATAGATGCACTGGCTTTTTGCTAGATTCTGACTGTAGGAAAAGGAGTTGGGCGACAACTAAAGAACTTATGTCGTCAGTTATTGGTCCCATTAAACAAATAATACGTTCACGTAAAAGTCTTGAATAAATATCGTATGCTCGTTCTCCTCTACCAGTTTGTTCCACTACAATCGGTATCATACCAAGGTGGGCGGGTTTAGTCGAACTTATGAATCTTATAATATTACCGTGAACTGTTTTACGATTACTGAAAACCACTTTAGCGATTTGGTGGACGTAATTCAATGCCATCTTTAACTAGTTTTCGTGTTATATTTGTAACTAGTTTTAGGGATTTTTGTTGTTTATTTTCAACTTAAACTTTTATACAATTCTGTTATTAAGTTTAATAAAATTATAAAATTATTTCCTTCTCTAACTTTTCACGCAAAAATTATATTCCATACGATTACGCTATTCTAAAAGAATATTTTTTATTTAAAATACTATTGAGTGTCAATTAATGACAATGACAGTAACATTAACAAGTAGTGTTTCAACTTTAACAGAAGTTACCCTAATTATATATTTGTAACGTAAAATGAAATATATATACGGTTCTAGAAATTTACATGGCAGATTTTTATTTGAAGGAATTTTACGTAGTGCCGCGTAAAAAATTATATATTAAACTTAGTGTTTCTAATGATATTCAAACTAATACAATTTTTTTTTAAGAGATGGCTATTAGCTAATGGATATTAGTGCATCTTAATTAAAAAATTTAAACCTTCAATATACTGGACGCATTTTATTATATAGGTTTCGCACAAGTATCATTAAACAAACCAATTTGTTTTGTTGCTCTTTATATTTAACAATTATTAAATATCAATTGGGAACAACAATTATCTCTTTTAAAATAGATTTTACGAAATTTATATGATTCTGAAACTTCTAAGAATTTCTCCGAACAATAAAGTATGCATTGAAGGAAATGCTTTTCAATGGAGTAAATTTCTTACCACTACAAACATAAAGACAAAAATCTTAGCATCTTAGCGACAAATATACTAACACTTTCTCTGCCATAAAACAGAAAAAATCAAAAATGATAACTAAAGAGCCAAGGTTTATAAACAGTGACATTGAGCTGTATGTAAGGTGAGGTAAGTAACTTTCGCTAATCGGTTGCGAATATTTCTTCAAGGAAAATGATACTTGTTAAAGTTGTTTCAAATTCATCGCTAAAAGCCTAATTGGCCATATTCTATTTTACTAAAAACTTAACACGGTCATAAAAAGGAAATTATTGCAATTACGATAATGAAATGTACAACTGTAACACTGGCAAAAAGCTAGCAACTGAAGTTAAAGGAATGAATGGCAATTGGCATTTACATTAAAATGATTATAACCTAAAATAAACATTTTATTTCGAGAATTATACTTAATATTATTTCTACGTGATATAAAATAGCGTAATACAAAAAAAAACTATTGAAATCAAATATAATGGGCAAAGGTAAAAAAACATTTGTCAATAAAAGGAAAGGCTCTAAATCTATTGGTAAGAAAAGAAAAAAGGCATCCAACGAAGCAGAAATTGTGAATAAAAAAGCAATTTTCAATCGATATAAAAATAAGCAGAAGGTAGAGGAAGAACTGGTGAAGAAAAAGCAATTGGAGCAAAGGTTTCAACCACCACATTTCTCTGAGAGTGAAGAAGAAGAAGATACTTATAGTCAACTAGTGTCTTGTTTTTCCAATCCTGGTAGAATTAACCATGTCGTAGACAGCGACCAAAGCTCAGAGAGTATTGAGAGTGATGGATCAGGTTATGATAATGAATCTATAAATGTTCAGATTGATGATAATGCCCACTTAAATAAAAACATACAGTCAGAAGAAAATCAAACAAATGAACCCATAATGGTAGGTAAGTAAGGAGTTTATAATAGAAAGCACATTTTCTTTTGCAAAGGCATTACAATTGAAATAGTAGATAAATTAGTAATAGTTTTAAAAAGCAAGCTCACTGTTACTTCAGTTGACTGATTGATATTGACCATCATAATGTATGCTTACTAGAAGAATCAGTGGTTCCATAGATCTATTTCTGGCCAAGAAGGCCATTTGTGTATGACTACATATGAACCTCACACCCATTTTATTACACATGCATTACATCAGATTAAAGTAGGTGATAATGAGTTGAATAACTGCCTCTATGTTTGGGTGAATGCTTATAGTATTATAATATATCCTGTGAAGTTGGGGTCAACTGGTAATAACCACAAAATATTGGTTAAAATTGACCAAAACAAAATCATACTTACTTATGAAAATCCAAAGTATAATTATCAACAATCACATCAATACTTCATATGGGGGTAGACAACAATACTCCAATATTTTTTGGTTTTGGTTTGAAGTTTTTCTTCAGTTTCAGTCAGTTTAGTATTCATATTTTTAAAAGAAAGATATTGAAAACACCATTTCACAATAGTTGGTAAAAAATAATAGGAGTAAGAGATAAATTGCATAGATACTTACATTGCCGTAAATAACTTTGTTGACTTTCATGATATTTCCAAAAAGACTATAAGATATTGCTTTCTGGAAATCATTTTCACCATGAAAGGAATCTCTGACTACAATACACTTGGTGGTAATATGTATTTAATAAAGGAGCCATTACCAGGCCAACAGTATGTGATAGTAAAACATGTAATGAATATTTCTTAGGAAGGCAAATGTTCAGTGGACTTTATAGGCTGAAAATATGATTTTTTTATATAAATCAATAATTACTATTAAAAAATGTTTCAGGCTATTGATGAATGTAATCTGGAACCAGAAATTGAAGCTACAGATGATCCATTCACAAAACACTATCAGTATGATCTGAGTGATGAATTGCTGGTTTCACTTTCAAATTCATACCCCACCGTGGAGCATGTAACAAAAGTCTGGCCAGTACTTGGTAATCTAGCTATAAGTATCCCAAAACCTGTAGAAACAATGTCAAAGAAGATAAAACCTAAAATATCCATATTGGAGGAAAAATCATGTGCCTTTGAAGGAACTGTCCCAAGCTATAATAATAATATTGATTTCAACAATCTATTTATAAAATCACAAATCCATGGCAACATTGTATCAGCAAATAAGGCAAATCTTATAAAAAGAGATTTGGACTTAACAGATGTATTCACTCCATTACAAAAGGAACTGTTTGCTATTATGAATAACTATCAAGATCTGTATTATCCTGAGAGAACATTTAGTAATGCTGATGAAATCCGCTACATCTACTGTCTTCATGTGGTGAACCATATGCTGAAAACTCGCACAAAAATTTTGCACCACAATGCAAAGCTATCCAAGAAGTCTGATATGTCCGATGACCATCGGGATCAGGGTTTAGTTAGACCCAAGGTAAGATTGCCTTTTTATTTGAAGGAAAAAATATAATAAAAGATATTATTCTTATCCACTGTTAAGAGAAATTAAAAAAATATATGTGTAAGTTTTAAATAACCACATATATAAAAAGTAGGTTTATTAGACTATACTTTTTATTAGTTTTGGTGCTGAGTTTTTCGTAATAGATATTTCATCATTCATCTTCAGTTCTTTAGCAGACTTGTTGTCTTCTATCACTGCCATGGAGACACACTCTATTTTCATCACACTAGAGAACAGAGCTTCTCGTGCGAAACGTAGTTGGGCTGCTCCATAAGCTGGGGTCAATTTAGGGCCAGTAGCCGTAAACCTTTTTCAAACCAGGCTAACCGCCTTTAGTCTTCTTCTGACTGTCCAGCCACTAACAACCACTCCTCCTGTTTCTCTGAGCTACTATTGGACTTGAATGCACCTTCTTCTGCCAGATTTGATCTTTGGTTAATCTCCTACTACCACCGGTGACTGAAAATGTTAGTTTTTTTTAATAATAAGAGATAAGTGTACCAGTTGACGTTTGACGAACAACTGATAAAGGTAGGTCAGGTTCAGACCTTTTAAACAACATGACAACCTATAATTAGCATTATTGCAAACAGGTGAAAACTAGTGATTAGCAGTAATATGTTTTTGGGGAAAGATAACATTTGTTTACATTATTTTGAAGACAATGCTTTAATAATTCTAAATGAAAATTATAATTCAGGGGCTCAGTTATTTTATTTACCTCACAAGTGTAGTGTATTTCATATTTTTTTATCAAGGGCAGATGTTGTAATATCCAAAAATATTCTAGGTTTTAATAATGGTGCCATTCAAAGATGCCGCTTACAGAGTAGTAAAAACTTTAATAAACATATTAGTTCCGAAAGAATCTGGTCAAGTGGTCAATAAAAACAGATTTGAAGATGACTTCACTGGTGGAGAACTTGTAATGCCCACAAAGAATCCTAAACCTGAAGACTATGAACTATTATTCAGTGGCAACACTGAGGACACATTCAGATTGGGTATGACTCTGACCAAGAAAACACTTAAGGTTAGCATTTTTACTTTCTCATTGCTTATTCAAAAGAAATTCATTTAAAATTAGTAATTTAACCCTCAAGTAGTAAAGTGCATACTACTTGAGGGTTAAATTCCTCCTCACACTAGCAACAATTAAATGTGGGTTAGCTCGAATGGGGACAATCAAAATCATCATAGAATATCAGCGTAACATAGCAGGCACTAAGATATCACGGCTCTTATAATTTACAATGGCACAAATAACGAGATTGGGCCACAAAGCCAATATATCTTTAATGAAACTAGACTTGACCAACAAGCACACAAGTAAATAATAACTGCAGCCCTTAAACACCATTTTTGAGGACTGAGATAAAATGTCCTGTTACTAGAAATAGTGTCTCAGGTTTCTTATTCTCACCTATGAAACACAGCAGCATTATGCTGCTATTTTACGGTGCTATTCCGTGAGGGTGTGATCCTACCCCGGTCGAGCTGACCCATTCATTCTGCAATGTAGCTCTACCACTGTTAGAGTTATTAAGAAAAATAACATTTTGTTGCTTTTACCCTAGCTGTACACAGATTTCTACTCATCGGACATATTAATAGCATCTCCGCTTGGCCTTCGAATGATAGTGGGTGCTGAGGGCGAGGAGGATCGAGATTACGATTTCCTGGCGTCCATCGAAATCTTGATAATGGACCAAGCCGACGTATTTCTCATGCAGAACTGGGATCACTTACTCCATGTATTAGACCATTTCCATTTGCAACCAAAGAAGACACACGATACTGATTTTTCTAGGGTTAGATCGTGGGCTGTGAATGGTTGGTCAAAATATTACAGGTAAATTTTATTTATGATAATAAAATATGTGCAACGCAGCAGACAGTTACTCTGACAACACCGCGTGGTCATCAAAATTATACAGCTGAACTATATATAGAGGAGAGGTATTCAAAAAGAGGATGCAGCCTAACTTCTCTTTCACTCACGCTTTTTTTTTATGGCCACTGTTAACCCGAGGACTTTTGCAGCTTCACCCGGTTGAAAGGTGGCCGAGCGCTTAGGGAACTCAGCCAATACCTTTATTAATGGATAACCAGCGCAAAGTTTCACTAGAGGTAGCCTCGGCTTGGACCGTTACCCTGGGCGCAAAAGCGACTGACTCGAGGATGCCTGAGAGAGCCGAACCTCGGGTCGGTCGGTTGCTCCTGATTGAGAGAGAGAGCTTTACAGAATTTGCAGTATTTTCTTAAACATTTGTGTTATGTTCTTTGTAGACAAACCTTAATCTTCTCGGCGGTGTCTTTACCGGAAATAAAGTCTGTGATTAATAGAAAGTGCCAAAACTATGCGGGAAAGGTGTTTTCAACAAATCCAGTGGAAGTCGGAAGCATACAGCAGGTTATACTGCAAGTTCCGCAGCTGTTTCATAGGTTTGTGTGTATGATCATAATCATAGTAATATCATCATCATCATTTCCGCCCATCACTAGTACATCGCTGAACATAGGTCTCCCCTCATATCGCCATACGGTACGAACCTGAACCAACTGCATCCATCGACTTCCCGAAGACATGCATAGATCATCACTCCATTTAGTGGGGGACGCCATACGCCGCGATGACCAATGCTAGGTTGCCACTCGAGAACCTTTCTTCTCCATCGGTTATCTGTTCAACAAGCTATATGGCCGGTGCATTATCAATTACATCCAGCTTCCTGATCCTTCGAGCTATGTCAGTTACCTTTTTCAATTTGCGGATATCCACGTTTAGTGATATTCGATCACGTAGAAAAACACCGAGTCCTCCATAGCTGGCTGAGTGAACTTGAGCTTCCTCATACGGCCAGCAGTAAAAGACCAATATAATAATATTACTATTTTTAACAGTGGTACACTGCAGTTGGTTTCTAACTGCGGAATGGGTCGGCTCGACCGGGTAGTACGACGCCCTCACAGAATACCAGCGTGAAATAGCAGCATATTGCTGCTGTGTTTCGTCGGATCCGGAGACCTTTATTACTGGTGACGAGGCATTTCATCTCAGTAGTCAATAGTGACAATGCATCTGCATTATGATTCCTTGTCAAGGATGAATGTAGATGTCATGGGCCGTAGGAATCACTTGCCATCAGGTGAGCTGTGTGCTCATATGTTACTCTCAATGTAATAAAAAAAAAGTAGGATCAAAGGTATATTGCAACACTTCACTGCCAGTTAAAATGTTTTGTATATATAAACAGTATGACAGATCTAGGACGAGTCAAACGTTTGGCTGATTTTTTTTTATCGCATTTTTGTGTTGGCAACTTAAAAAGCTTGTTAGCAATTGTAATTTGAAGGTGAAAAGCAAAACTTCTATATTTATTGATTTTTATCGTTTCTCTTCATCAGGCTACTTATGAAACTTTTTTTACCAATCATGAAATTTACAAAATACACAATATTATTAATTAATAAAATATATTATATTATATAGTTTGATTTCCGGTTTTATATTGACTATTTTATGTGTTGCCAACATTCATCTATTTCATCATTTTCATTCTGAAACTTTTTTTTTATTTTAGATTTAATGCAACGTCGCCTCTTGCGTCGGTGGAGAGCAGGTTTGAATATTTTACAAAGGAGATCTTGCCCAAACAACGGGACACGTTGATGAGTCACACTCTTATATACGTGCCGAGCTACTTTGATTTTGTTCGGATTAGAAACTATTTTAAGAAAGAAGACATTGGATTCGTACAAATATGCGAATATTCTAAGGTTTGTTTCGATATTTCATTATATGAAAGCATATTTATTTATTACACATACACATCCGATGCCGTCATTCATGCGTCCTTCGATGAAGGTATGTTTTCTCTGTGGTACAGTCGAAAGTTGATGTGTGACGGAGATGACGCTCTACAAAACCAAAGATTCCAAATCATACGCGACTGTCTCTTTCCAAACATCGATCATGTATTCCTTTCGCTGTGGTCTATTTTAATAGACAATAAATTGCCAGTACCACTTTTGTGGATTCAAAAATAAGCCTGTTTACGTGGGTAATATGATATCCAGTTATCTGTATAGTTAGGATGAAACCGACAACTGACATAATTATTAATAATTGGGTTTCCAGCTCCCATATGCCAACGTAGCAGCATTATGCTCCTGTTTATTAGTGTTGTGTAACGACGGGGTCCTTCACCACTCGTGGCGTATATTTATTTGCTGCTATCTGCTAATATCACAGTATGGCAATAGCACATAGTTGATTTTATTATAAAGCAATGAGGAAGAATCGAACATTAGAAGTATTTAAAAGAGTCATACAGTTTCATCGCTATGTTTTCTACCATCGGCGACGTAGTAATACGGCACTTCAAATTGCAATGAACTATTTCATTGGTGCGGTCAATGGGGATTAAACTCGGGTTCCGTACGTAGCATTAAAATGAAAGCGAACGCCGGATACTGTGCTATCACTCGCTATGTTGTTGTATTTGATTAAATTTTCATTAATATTATTTTACCATTTGCTTTCAATCGTTATTTTTACATATTTTTTTATGCGCCCGCGCACACCTATTTAAAAAAAATTTAGTTTTTTAAAAAAATCTTTTCAACAGGATGCCAAAATAGCCCGAGCTAGAGACATGTTTTTCCACACAGAAGCACATTTCTTGTTATACTCCGAAAGAGTTCACTTCTTCAGGAGGTTTCGTATAAAGGGCATCCGTCACATAATATTCTACCAACCGCCAACTTATCCACATTTTTATTCTGAAATGTGTAACCTTATGCAGGTATGTATGGTGACTTAATTAATAAGCTTTAGATGATTTAATAACACATAAAGAAATGGACGCTTTTAGCGTAATAATGAGATATCGCGACACTTGATATTCGTTATATCACAAAAATATCGATACTTCTCGCAGAATGTATCGATATATGGGGCATCCCTAATTAGTCGTGGAATTTTACAATTTGATAAAATGCGCATGGTTTATGCATAAACTTCAACGTCAACTAGTTAAGTTTGATAAATAGTTAGTCACGCTACAATTATGAACTGGTCTTGGCTCGACTAGGCTTGACTAGTAGTTTCGCCGGATTAAAAAATGAAACCGGTGACTTTATTTCTAGTTACTGCATTTTGATTCCTTATCTTTCTAGGATGACTGAAGGAGTCATGTATAATATTTGTCACCGTGTTCACATAAAAATAAATTATGTGTGTGTGATCAAAAATTTTATGAATTTCATACGTAACTAATATATTGTTTTTATTACATTGAAAATAACAAACGAGCACACAGTACAACTGATGGTAAGTGATTCCTGCGGCCCACGACATCTACATTCATCCTTGACAAGGAATCATAATGCAGATGCGTTTTCACCCTTGAGGAGTCAGCAGCATTATGCTACTATTTCACCATTAATTCTGTAGCTAGAAACAAACTACATTGTAGCTCTACCTCTACTCTACTAAAAGAAAACAAAACACCAGCACATGATAAATTATTTCCGATTATTATTATTATTTCAGTGTATATGCTTGAGGAATAACATGGAATACCTCATTGCACCTCAGTTTCTTACGTTCACGTTAAGACAGTAAAATAATTGTATTTTACACTAGTATTCTGTGCATTGTCTGCGTGTATTTTAATTTTTTAAATTATTTAATTCTTTAACGATATTCAATTTACAATTATTTGCAGGAAAGTAATCAAAACAAATATGGCGGCAGTGAATGCAATATGACAGTGACAACACTGCATTGTAAGTACGACGCACAACGTGTGGCAGCTGTGCTAGGGGCCGCTCGCTTCGCACGGATCGCTGCATCCGATAAATCCGTGCACATGTATGTAACGGGGGAATAATAAATATTTACTATTAAAACGTGTTTTACTGACTTTTACATTTATACGATCCCACGCTACTGAGCTATCAAACTTACATTTTCTTTTTTAAACATAGAATGAATGCCGTTTAAAAATAAAATTTAGTTAAATCTGCGTAGAATTGAAATTCTTGTTATATAATTTACCACCACCACTTAAATTGATCTTACCAGACAGTTTATTTATTAATTGGTAAAGCAAAGATGAAACTCTGGCTCTGAATATAGAAGTATAGAAGCTTGGCATGGTTTCGGAATCAACGGTTTTGTGTGAATTTGTCTGACTGGTGATATTATTATTATATTATTTTTAGTTGTTTTTTTTTTAATTATCATCGCCATTGGACACAATCTGCAAGACTGCAGATTCCTTCACAAATTGAACGTACCAAAACTTATTTGATAAAAATCAACAGTGTTTGATTTGAGATATAAATTATTAATGGAAGGTAACAAGGACAAAACATCTTAACTCTTCAAAACAGCAGAAGCAAAAATCTGGAATAAAGGCGTAGTGGCGTCAATTTAAACTAGTCCAGTCGTAAGCTAAGATCGGTTTGTATGTTTACGCATAAAATAAACCCGTCGTTGCAATTCATTATTGAGATCACACCTTTTGTAGCCTCAGCTAGTATTGGAGTCCATAACGTCGACATATCGATCTACGTTGAGTTGCACGGGAATCTTGAAGAGAACTTTGATCTCTAAGCTCGATGTGTGTGCGACTATCCGATTGTGATTTTACAATGCGCTAGTTCGGCCTCATAAGCTGATTCATTATATCTGGAACGGGCACCGTAATACTAGTTTCCTTTGATCGAATCGAAGGATAGCAACACGGTATTCCACCACTGTACGCGGTTTTCTACCACGAACGATTACTTTGCGAAAATAGTGGTAGAGCTATACTGCAGTTTGTTTCTAGCTGCATAATGAATGGGTCAGCTCGACCGGGGTAGTACTAAGCCCTCACAATACCAGCGTAAAATAACAGTATAATGCTGTTGTGTTTCGTCAGAGTGTACGGATCCGGAGACCTTTAGTACTGGTGACGAGGCATTTCTTCTCAGTCCTCAAGGGTCACGACGCATCTGCATTATGTAGATGTCATGTGCTGCAGGAATCACTTGCCTTCAGGTGAACTGTGTGCTCGTTTGTTACTTTTCTGTTCGTTTGGATTTTCTTTTATTACTTTCGAGTTATAAAGAGATTAGAGACCGGTAATTCACCTGCAACGCTTCCGTTATTGTTTATGGGCGTCGTTAATCATTAACCATTGAATCAAAAACAAACAATATTTTGTATTAAGAACACAAATATCGTTGGTTTTTTTTGGCGCCTAGGATCCGCGACACAGATACCTTACGCCGCGCGGTCCGTAACCAGCGGCTGTTTTTGACCGCGGCTTTGTAATATTTTATAAGACGGGCAGGTTTGAGTCCCCTTTCTAAAAACTAAATTTATAAGGCATTGTTGGTCAATTTATTTATTTAACTATTCACTAGAAACAACACATATAACAGAAGGTTTGCCACAAAACATTCAATTCATACAGACCTTACACATTATATGCTGTTAGAAGTAATTAAACTTGAAATTTTTTTTATAACCAGAGCCTTGTGTAAGAGACTACTGTATACACCGAGCAACATTACGTTCGCTTAAAGCGTACCAAGCATCTAGCATTGCATTTGATGTTTTAAACAAGTTTTTATATTTAAGTACACATTGATTTATAGTATATACTTTTGACATGAAATAGAAATACAACTGAATATCGCAATGGGTATAGCGTTATGTTTATAGCGGGTTCTATGCTGCCCTCTGTTTTTTTTTTTATATCTTCAGTTTGAAATCCATGAGTATAATTAATCTAATTGAAAAGTTATTTGTAAGACGCACTAGAATAACAATTAAAATGTATTCAGTTGTGTCTACCGAGCCAGTAATATCATATTCATTAAATATATAAAAATAAAAAATAAATAAATAATATATATAAATTAAATAATAAAAACAAAAATAAATATTTAACTATATATAAATAGGTAATATCATCATCATTAAATACGATGCTCACCTGATTGACTGCCAATTAAGTTATAAATCATATTTGTCATGTATATGATAAAATTGACTTAAATATATTTAGATCCTGATGCTTTTTTTATAACGAAATCGATACGTTTACCTTAATATCGTAAATGAATTTGTTAATGTACCTAAGTGCCTAATTATTCAATATTAATTTCAAAATATTAAGAGATGTCATTACGATATATTTATGTATGTAGCCAAGTACGGATTTTCTAGTATAATTTATATTATTATATCGTATTTTCATTAAATCTCCGCATACTTGAGATTACATACGATATAGATACTGAATGTCCATGTGAAAGAATAATAGGTTATTGCTATTGGAGTTCATTGTATTCTAGCCAATTGTAACAACATGATATTCATTAATATAATTATCACTTTATGGAGAAATTCAAAATCAGATTAAAATTTTACGTAGAAATGTTATACGCACTAAAACCACCCGGGTATTGTAATATAATGATTAATTATATCGTTTGATAAATTTACCTTTTATATAAAATAAAAATAAAATTTGTTTTATTGATTTTATATACAAAGGGTAAAATTAAATAAGTCATGAATGGCCCTTGTAGCATGCTCTCCATATTTAGCTAGGAAAAGCGAAATCTGTCTATATTCGTATTAAGATTTTTCTGCCTACATTAACTGCCTAACTGCTTAGTACTCCTTCTCAGACACTCAGATATTGCAACTATGCCTGAGAAATAGGAAGAAGTATTTTTCACGAGCAAGAGCAACATCCAATGATAATCCATACTATTTAGCCTTAACTAATGAGTGCATTTCGCTTATCCACGCTAAATACAGTAAGACTTCAAACCCTTTAATTAAATTTCAAAATTTAAATTGTATTTTAATATCGTGTTGTTAATAAAATGTTAAATAACCGAAAAGTTATGTTATGTTATTGTTTAAAAATTTCAAATGCTAAAAGGTTGAAAATACGCAAAATGTGGCCTCTAATAAATAATTACCGGAAAATTTATGTTGTTTACAACGATATAACACCATTGTTATGCATGTAATTGTGAAACAACTTTCGAAAATGGTATTGCTTAAAGTATGTATTCATTTCTAAGAGTGAAAATGAGGCATCCAGTAAGTATTCGTGTCGGTTTTCGATGTACAAACATCAAGCTGTATGTTTTAATAATCAAACTTATAATAAATGTAAAATCCCATTTCGGGGCAAAGGCAGTACAAGTGCAATATTTTGTCCAGATTGATTTTTAAATATTTAACCAGATGTAAAAATGTAAAAAAATATATACTATAAAGTAGGAATATGTGTATTTTGTATCGGAATCAAGTAATTTAACATTACTTGATTAAAATACAAAGATACTTTATTCCATGCATTATACTTATTATCAATAAATATGAATTTTCAGAAATAATATTTATTACTTTTACAAAAATAAAATTTGTTTTATTGATTTTATATACAAAGGGTAAAATTAAATAAGTCATGAATGGCCCTTGTAGCATGCTCTCCATATTTAGCTAGGAAAAGCGAAATCTGTCTATATTCGTATTAAGATTTTTCTGCCTACATTAACTGCCTAACTGCTTAGTACTCCTTCTCAGACACTCAGATATTGCAACTATGCCTGAGAAATAGGAAGAAGTATTTTTCACGAGCAAGAGCAACATCCAATGATAATCCATACTATTTAGCCTTAACTAATGAGTGCATTTCGCTTATCCACGCTAAATACAGTAAGACTTCAAACCCTTTAATTAAATTTCAAAATTTAAATTGTATTTTAATATCGTGTTGTTAATAAAATGTTAAATAACCTAAAAGTTCAATGTTATTGTTTAAAAATATCAAATGCTAAAAGGTTGAAAATACGCAAAATGTGGCCTCTAATCAATAATTACCGGATAATTTATGTTGTTTACAACGATATAACACCATTGTTATGCACGTAATTGTGGAACAACTTTCGAAAATGGTATTGCTTAAAGTACGTATTCATTTCTAAGAGTGAAAATGAGGCATCCAGTAAGTATTCGTGTCGGTTTTCGATGTACAAACATCAAGCTGTATGTTTTAATAATCAAACTTATAATAAATGTAAAATCCCATTTCGGGGCAAAGGCAGTACAAGTGCAATATTTTGTCCAGATTGATTTTTAAATATTTAACCAGATGTAAAAATGTAAAAAAATATATACTATAAAGTAGAAATATGTGTATTTTGTATCGGAATCAAGTAATTTAACATTACTTGATTAAAATACAAAGATACTTTATTCCATGCATTATACTTATTATCAATAAATATGAATTTTCAGAAATAATATTTATTAATATAATAACTAGGTATCTGAGATCAGAATCAGTTTTTATAAAATGATTTAAATAAATAAAACAGAACGATTAAACTATATTAATCTACAACAGTGTCGCTTACTAAAGTTATACTTTAATGTTGCCAAACTGCCAACCGTTCTCATTCAGCGTCTGATTTATCCCTTAAAATAAAAAAAACAGATTTTTTGACATATAACTATCAGAAACATATTATTTAGACCAAAAATAGCAATTTAAACCAAAAATTTTCGTAAAAGTAATATTTATTACTTTTACAAAAATAAAATCAAATGACTACTTATATATTAAATTTTATAAATAATAAGTAATAAGATAAGGAACTGACTGGTGATGATATATATAATGGCAGTATATATTTAGGCTTTTACTTATACCCAAATAACAACAGAATATTGTACATTACTAAAGAACTTATGACGTAAATCATATACTTAATTAGTATATGATTTACGTCATAAGTTCTCAGCTACATCACCAACATAATTAAAACGTCTATGATAAAATATTTAACCACACAGAATATAGCTCACTTCGAGGCAAATTAAATAAGTAATTAACATCATATTACTCGTGAAATCGATTGAAACGAAACTTTACGTACAATTGAACATAAAACAAGAGCATTATAATTCACTTACAATTTAACAAGTGGGTGTTTTAATCTTCATTAAAACACTTCAAGCTTTAAGTTACATATTTCACGTTAGCTAAAAGCTACATTTTTAATTTCTTTTTCACTTCAACACTCATTGCCGTAATTTAACTTACTTCAAAATGTCATGCAAATAGTTCTCACTTTTCGTTGTAAATAAATTACAGTCTGTACGTTATAGAGGGTGGTTTGTTTCGTAACGTCATGTGATGATATTTGTTTCATTGTTTTCGGCATCGGAGTATGTTGTGTTAGCGTACGTGGATTGTAAAGAAGTTGTTGCATTAGTTAAGTTCGCAGGATAGTCGGGCACCGATGGGTCTCTTGTGCTCTCGTACGTTGGCTCTAGAAGATTTGATGGTAACTGATCGGTGGCGGTCTCGTTCACTGTGATATTGCTTCGTCCTGCAAAAGATAAAGAATTATTACTATCTTTCTACTTGCCTCAGTCTAATTTATCTTATAGTTTAGGTTTCATTGCTAGCAATCCTTAAAAAAATAGTCGCGGTCGAAATTGGTAAAAGAATCTGTACCATCAGAAGATACGAGTATACTAGGACAATATGGGGGTAGTGGGATAAATTTTTTTGCAATAATTTAGTTAAGGTTAATACAGTATGTAATACTGTACAGTAAAAATTATTTTTATTTAGAATTCCTTGCAGAATCTTGAATTGCCAGGTTTAGGAGATGGTTTATCTAAACATATTTACATTTTATAGGCTGTAAAACCGAGTAAAAAAGAAAAACCTAAGTGGACAAAGAGACTGCACGCAAGTTTACTTAACGGTGTGGCTAAAATTAAATCTTTTAAGATGTACTTTTTAGGCACATCTAGGCGCATATTCCTTTTTTGTGGAGAACTAATTAACATAAACAACAATATGTAAAATATAAATTTTTGATTTATAGGTTAATACGGTGAAAATATCCAAATACAAGAATTAATGTAAAAAAAACTAATTAATTAGAAAATAAAGTTACCAGATAGAATTTATCACAAAATCTTGCGAACGCTAAAGTATCAACACTCATTATGATAAGAACCCTTTAATCATAAGAAGTGGTCTACGCTACGCCGCTGAAGTTAGCAACTTCTATACATCCGTCTAGTTGAAATGTAATTTATAATATAAGTAAATAATTATATCAAATTTCTGGCTAGAGCTGACTCGCAGCGTGAAGTAACAGGCTCAAGGATGGAATTGAAGGCCGAAGGTTATTGTTAGCGAAATACAGTTTTAAATGTATTGCATCTTGAATCATTGTTGAGTCTGGATGTATGTATCACTTACTATCAGTTCTAGTGGAACAGGAACTATGTGGCCAGTTTGTCAACCATCGTATGGAAAATTACGAAATTCTTATTAAGGTGATACGAATACCATATACAAAAGATAATTTTCGATAGATTTAATTGTCCATAGATTATGTTATCATATATAATAAAATTATATACAGACTTTTTGAGTGCGTCTGTGCATCCTAGTTCCTTTTTTTTAATTTTTTCGGAATGATGTTTTGGGTTTTTACAGTTTTGCCGGGTTGAGAGGCGATCATGGCGTTCAGTCGAGATCTCAATCCTAATTTCAAGAATGGCTGAACGAATTGAGATGTTTTCAGTTTTTTATTAATATAAGCTTGAGCTTGGCTTTATTAATATAGTTTAAGTTTCAATTAGATCGGTTTACATTCAATAAATATATTAGTTGTAAAAGGCGTCTCCTCTTTAGCATTTTTATGCGTGAATAACGTGACGCGGACGGACATACTGCAAGTCGGAAGAAAAAGGCTATTAATTAATAAAATCAAGAAATTTAAAACGTTTGAAACATTTTTCGTCTTATGAACGCGCATAAAATGAACTATTGAAAAACAAAACTTATCTTGAATTTCCGTTTTGTATTGAAATTACATTGTGTATTTGTAATCATAATTCCTAATTACGATTTCAGTCGAGGCCAATATTCGTTATGAGCTAATTGTTAATTTTCGCGCCTGCATGTCATTGTTAGATGTCCTATATCGATGAACTACAACCAAACTCTTCTCGTCTTATTGTAAATTACTTTGATCGAGGAATGCTATTAGGGAGTGAAAATGCTCAATAATAGAGTAATTGATTCTAATAAAATTTAGAAAATAGTGAGATGCTACTGTAGCCGATTTCTTTACTAAGTTTGTGATGATCGTATGGACCTAAGAGCTCGAAGTCGAGCTGAGTTCGACTCCCAGCTAAGGATTTATATTATATTGTTTGTTTTCAGGTACACTCAGTGCTGCGTGCATGTCCCGTGTGCTTAACATTGCATCTGATTCTTTTTTTTTTACTACATTAAGCTACATTGGAGTTTGTTTCTGGCGGCATAATGAATGGATCAGCTCGACCGGGGTAGGACCACGCCCTTACAGAATACCAGCGCGAAATAGCAGCATAATGCTGCTGTGTTTTGTATGGTGACTGTAGCGATACGAAGACCCTCATTATTATATATTACTAATATATTACTGGTGACGAGGCATTCGATCAGTACTCAAGGGTGGCAACGCATCTGCAATATGATTCCCTGTCAAGGATTAATGTAGATGTCATGGGCCGCAGGAATCACTAACCATCAGGTGAACTGTGGGCCCGCTGGTTACTCTCAATGTAATAAAAAGAATACACTTATTCAGTTGATGTCGTTTGTTGAAACCCAGAAGGTACCACCGTTATCGTAATCGGCCAGTATTCATACGTTCAGTTGATTCAAAACAGGAGAAGCAGCAATACATTAACTGTTGAAGCTTGTTTAGTGAATACATAGTAATTTATATGAGCTAAATAAACACGTGAGATTTAGACTTGTTGCGTATTATACGAGTATTTACATACCATCTATATGATCTCTAATGAGTAACCTAGTTATTAGCTTGCGTTGAGTAACCTTTAGTTAAATCTGACATACTCGTAACAAACGAAGAAAATCGAGAATTGACCTCCAAAGAAATTCTAAATCCATTGGCCGTTTAAATCCTGGCTACGGTTTTTTGGGTTTTAAACGAAATTTACCATATCGAGTATACATAAAAGGTCAAAGTATAAACGCCTAATATTACACAATAATAACCACTCTATCAAGGCGATTTTGTGAACATCTATGAAGAACGTAATGCATCAATAATTGCATATTTTGCAAGCAAAAGCAAAATATATTTTTTAAATAGAGCAAAAACTCTTCGTGTTTTTCTTATTAAAAAGAAGCAATTGCATTTGCAAAATACGGCGAGGGCGTCGCAAACAAGGTTATTCGCGATACCGCCATGTCACTGGTCGGAGTTTCTTGCGCCACTTCTTCTCCAGCGCCCACGCATTCCTATGTGGTGGTACAGATAGCTAATAATAATAGCGATATTAATGTAAAGAATCCTTGGTCTGAAGCAACTGACCGAGCCGAGGTTCGGCCCTCTCGGGCACCCTCGGGTCAGACGCTCTCGCGAAACAAGATAACGGTCCAAGCCGAGGCTGCCTCTCGGAAGCCCTTGTGCTTGTTACCCATATATAGAGGTCACGACTGAGTGCCATAAGCGCTCGGTCACCTCAACCCGGTGAAACTGTAAAAGTCGGGCTAACAGCGGCCTACAGCCCGAAAAAAAAAGGAAGCAATTGAGACTGAACTAACAATTGATCTTCCACTGTTTGTAGATTGTTTAAAAAAACTTCTTGGGATCCATTAACTTTCAATATACAGTTAGTACGCTATTTGGCCTTTTAATAACGTGTGCGATTAGTAAGACAAGGCACTAGTCTATTTCGAACTAGAAATTATCACGGCTAAATCGTTACTATCATCGAGTTCAGGATTGCAACACTACAGAACTCATCGAGCTACAACATGGATACTATCGTTTGCTCCAGAGCTGAGTTAACATAAACATGATCTTCTAAATATTTAGGATAACAGAGATTTTCAAGATGTGAGCATTGGTTATCGTAAAATACAACAAGTTACAAGTAACGACTTTCGCGAGCTTATTTGGTCTAATACTAAATATTATACGACAATATCTAGTTGATAAGGAGTGGTTTTGATGCAAGACTTGTGCGTTCGCTTACGGCTATAATTTGTAATGGAAATAGCTTACTTACAATGTACTGGTATATAATGATACTAGATACTAATAATAAATATACACCGGCACTGATCGGTTTTGCAGAAGTGGCATCTATAAGAGCAGGTCAGCGGGCTATTCTGGGCAATTCGACCGAAATCACTGCATGATTTATATCTTATAAACATGATCAGTGAATTGCCGAGTGCTGGTTATTGTAACTACCTAACGCTATATTTAGAATTATGGCTGCAGCCGAATCAACTAAACTCGCCGAATTCGACTCTTGGTCTTTTAACTATCTTATCATTAATATCTCCATTTTTTTCTTATTCCAATATACAATTTCATATTCCTATAGTTAATACTGGATAATTTTAGGTTATTGCTTTACTTATTTATTTATTTTAAGCTTCATGTCTATTAAATAAATTGTGTATTCCTGAAGCCATTCTCTATCAGTCAACCATAGACTTTTGCAGAGATAAATTAAGGTAGGAGTAAAATGAAGATGATATATAAAATATTTTGCACTAAATTAAATAAAATATAAATATAAAATAAATAATATATTAATAATACAAATATCTGATATATATTAAATGTCTACATAAATATAAATAATAGCTTTATACTGTATTTGTTAAATAGTAAAAGATATATAAAAATAAATTTAATGGAAAATGTAATATACTCTTACCATTTTATCTAAGCATAAAGACTGTCGTAATATTGATTAAAAAATAAGTGATTTTCATTCATTCATGTAATTTTTTCTCCATACATTATAAACCGGCAATACCGTTACCTACTAACTGTAATGCTACTGATAGGTTCTTTGTAAAATACATTATACATTTCATGTGAATAAAAATGTAAATTGCATGTCGTAACATTAAATTACAATTTATTCAAAATCAATGAAGCTTTTATTTTTTAAAGTTTTAATACTATTGATTGTACCTGTAGTAACCGAATCACCTTTATTCTATTAATAGAAGAAATAATTTATAGTCTATCTTTTCTCAGCCGGGGAAGACGAAGAAAGTAAAAGTCATCCGTATTCCATCTACGGTTTTCTAAGTCCCAAACGTCGTCGCAATGGTGTCGCAATAGTATATTGTAAAATACGATACAAAACCCAATCAGGCTATAGATATATATATATATATATGCATTATAAGAACATTAAAGCTATAGAAAAAACTGTGTTCCAGACAATAGTTATTCACGTATCATTTGATATTCGAAATTATAATAATTATTCAAATATTTCTAACCGTTAGAAATATAATCGAGTTAACCGTAGGAAATATATAAATATATAATTTAGCAGAAAATAAAATACAGTACGGAATAAAGGGATTATATAGGACTCCTAAGTTTACAAAGAATATTATAACACCGTTCGCGTGTTGGTCTTGTGAACAAGACCTTCTTGCTTATGAAAGTGAAGCCTCATTTCAGGAAACAACGACGCACTTGGTCGGATTCCTTTTTTTATAAACATGTTGCGTAATCGAAGAAATAGCATTATTAACACCTTCCCGCAGTTCTTTCCATTTATAAGGCTTGGTTATACGATTTGAAAATTTTTAAATTCCGTTCACTGGCTTTTTCCTCAGATAATATAATATAATTTAAAAAAATAATAATATTTAAAGGTTACAATATACTAACCTTCTATAAGATGTCTGGGCCGTATCCCTGACGACGAAAACTTAAGATGAAGGTGCATTTTCGATCTTGAGAACTAACTTAATATCTGATTGCCAGTATTTATAATTAATTGCATGGTTTTTGAACGAGCTAAATAAATCTATACCCTCAAAATTTACGTGCTAGAATGATGAACCTATGAATTTAGAAGTGGCCTAAATACAGCCGCGGATTGAATCTACAATAATATTTTTAGCAGATCGACAAATAAATGGATAAAATTTTATTTTTAACCAATCCAAAATAGGAGGTTCTGGATTTGACATATAGTTCAAATGCAAATTATCAAATTTGATGTTATTGTTTTAGTTTTCAATTTAAAAGTAAAGTCTCATCAAAATCTATTTAAGAATATTAAAGATTTGAATTACTGATACATACAGTAAGGTTATGATTGTATTCTCATCGAATAAAACTTAAGTTCTTCTTTCACTCTCCTCAAAATGTAATAAAATATAAAATAAAATTATATCAAACAAAAATAAGGTTTATTGATTGTTTTGTTTTATTCAAAGATTTTTTCATTTTACATTAATAACACTATACTATAAAACGTTTTCCTACAATATTGTACATATTGACGACAAAAAGTGCAAGGTTTTATTTATTTTTGTTTCTTTAAACATCAAAACGACAATAGTCCTTTGATGTGTAAAAATAGTTAAGTATAAAATTGCAGTAAACGTAAAATACCGTTGAAATTTTAATGAGTTTACAAAGCTGTCATAGCTTTATTATCGTGTAATGTCTTTATAATTACAGATATAATTTTGTCGTAACTTTTAAGCTTTAAAATTGTTTGAAACACTACGTTAATATTTGATGCATCGTCTGTGGTTGCGTTTATCGCAATTACAATTGTCATATTTGCTGAAGTAGCTATTGTATGTTGAGAGGTACTATTTCACCTTTATGTAGCTTTTAAAGACCTAAAACAATTATGAAGCCCACTGTTGTAAGATTTTCAATCATTTACAATTTATAAATATAAAGTCATGTGAACAAAGAATGTTTCAATTCCTTATTCGCAATAATTTATCGACGCAATTATTATGATGTATTTTTGATGATTATATATGATTGATTTCATCTGATGAATATTTTAGGATTCTGTGATGAAATATATAATTGATTGAGATTGATAATTTATTTTCTGTGGTCCTCCCCCAAACACTTAAACCATGCAAATATATAAACACATAATATGCGCAAAAAGATAAGTAACTTAAAACAGAATACCAGCTTAAAATAGCAAGCTTAACGCTGTGGTATTCATTTTGAGAGCGTAGGGTTACGGAGATCTAATACCTGGCATTCCATTTAGGTCCGCAGGTCACAACGATTGTGTATCTTGATCCTTTGTCGAGGATGGATGTAAGTGTTAATGGGCTGCAGTGATCACTTACCATTAGGTGAACTGTGTACATATTTGTTAACCAAAGTTTTAGAAAAAAAAGTATAAAATAGTTTTAAGTAAGTAGATACAAATGAGATTTTTAAGGTAATCGAATGTTTAAACCTGCCGTCCGTAAAGTAAGTAAGTAGTAGTAAGTATTGAAAAAGAATATTATTCATATTTATATGTTTGTATAACAACATATATAACTCTCACTAATTTGGGTAGTTCCAAAGAAGGTAGACGCCTCAGGAAAGCAAAAGGGCATCTGGTCGTTGAGTTTCGTAAACTTAACGACAAAGACAATTAACGATAAATACCCCATGGCCAACATCACAGGCATTTTGGGCAAGTTAGAGAAGTGCCAGTAATTCACAACCCAGGATCTGGCATCTGGATTTTATCAGACCGAGTTGAACCCAGCCGATATCTCAAAGACTGGATGCCCATGGGACTCAAGAACCTGCCTTCGGCCTTCCAACGCGTCATGGACAATGTACTCAGGGACCTGCGGAACGCAATATGTCTCGTGTACGTGGACGATATCATTGTGTTTAGTACCAGCCTTAGGAGCACATGGTTAACCTGGAACAGGTCTTCCAGAGGTTACGTGTATCTATCATTAAAATCCAGTTAGATAATAAATCATATTCATATCTTTATGTATTAGTCTATGTGGGCACCCAAACTAATGATAGTGAGGTATATACAATATAAGTAGGTATGTTTGAAGTGCGTATTGCATAGAGGCTGCATGTATGATTGCGTGAATTATTTTTGTTGTTGTTTCGATTTCTTTAATAAACTAAATTAAAGAAACCGAAACAACCAAATACGGAGTTTCTACTATTTGCTAATATTTTTTGATAATTTGACGATGAGACGAGTCCACCCCAAGGTAAGTGTCGCCCTAGACCCGTAATATCATTTATCCTCGATATAAAATGGAATGTCAGTTACCGGATATCAGTAATAAGTTCTCCATATAAAGTTTATTTCATTCATCAATCGAAACAAGCACTAAGCTACTATTGAACGCTATTATACCGAGGCAGCGTGGTATTTCCCTGGTCGAACTGTCCTATTTGTGTCAAATCTAGTCTATAGCTTCAGAATATATCAGGAATATCACAGGTCACCACCCCCAGATGTCATCACCTGTACAAGATAATGCCGTAATCGTTTCCGCAAACATAGACGCACTTACTAGTCGTCCTCTTCCCTATTCCCATGCAATGCATGTGACAATAAGACCAGAGGACCAACAGCAATACTCATACACAAAAAAAAATAAAGATCAGAAAAAGGTTCGGATGCAATGTCAAACGAAGCTGAACCAAAAAATTGTGATACACAAATATTGTTTATTGGCTGGGATCGAAGGCACGAACCGCGACGTAGCTGTCACGAACTTTAACCACTACGCCACGGGTCTTTCTGTTGCTTTAGTACACCAAAAATATAATATTTAGTATTACATATTATATTTAGTATTACATACAGTATAATAAATTTAGTACACCAATAATGTACAAAATTTTGATATCTTACTAAATGTAACATTTTGGTAACAGCAAATGTATGAATGTCATTAATGGGCATATATGGTGTCACTGAGGAATAGACTACACGTCTTTGTGATAATATGTGTTATTTATGGACTGGTATGGATCCTTCCTCCAACCTTATTGCATCTGATTAAGGGGCGATGTTGAGGGAGTGAGGGATGCATCTATATCCTTGTAATCACAGATGTCCTTTGCAATTGGTGACATTTGGTAATTACAAGAAAACGTCGTGATCAAAATAAAACCAGGAGGAGATAATTATTAAAATATATACACATATGTTTTTTTTGAAACTAAGAGTGGAAAACGATCACACAGTTTATTAGACGGAAAGTGTAGACACTGATCTTTAATCACCTATATCCGTCTTCAATGATTCGAGATGCGTTGTCATCCCTGAGTACTGAGTACTAATGTCTCGTTACCATTAATTAGGTCACCTTTTCCTTACAACCGTTACTGCGAATCAAAGTAAGCGAGTCCATGATCTTTCCCTGATCGAGCGGACTCATGCTCAACTAGATCTAACAAACTAACTAGCCTGCCACGCGTCGGGACTGCGGATTAAAGAACTACATTTGTCTTCGAAGTATTTTTTATTTAATTTCATAGACGTATACGGTTTTACGTCTATGAATTCAAAGATGAATAAATCTCGAGATGTTTTCGTTCAACACTGAACACTTAAATTTGCAATTATCAATTTCTATACTGAGTTCTACTATCCTTATATCTTATATTAATGTTTTATTTTGTCTCGAAGTCAAAAGTTGTCAACCTATCGCTTTCATTGTGGCTAGCTGCAGTTTGGATCGGTTGAGAGGAAGGACCACTCATCACGGAATAACAGCATGAAATGGCAGCATAACGCTTCTATATTCCGGTAGGAATCCGGCGACATATGGCATTCCACCTCAGTCCACCATACCATACACCATACAATAAACGTCAACAAAACCTTATTACTGGTAACTAAGTATACTGTCTTTGGTACGAGGAACAAAGCAGCGTGTATTATAAGTAAGGACTTAAATTATCAATAAGGATTGAGGATGACCGGACTGCAGAAAAAAATATTATCAGGTAGATTACATCCCCTCATATAATATATAATAAACGACTCGGAAATAAAATAAAATAATGGTTTTATGAAGTTACTGTTGGAACAAAAGACATCTGTTTGGATTGTATTGAGCTATTTTTCTTTTAAAACATGCTTTAAAACTTATTTTATATGAAATTGTAATTAGCAAAAGGCCTTTGTTCAGAAGATGTACATATCTTACAAGATGATCGTCATCTATGTTTTTGTACCATTTGATTTTAGTAATATTTTAAAAACATAACTTTATTTGTTTCTTTAGTTGGACAAGGCCACGCCTTTATAGTTTACCTCAATAATTATACAAAATATTTGAAATAAATCAGCTGTGAAAAAATATTTG
Source organism: Teinopalpus imperialis (assembly GCA_029286865.1). Taxonomy (NCBI): domain Eukaryota; kingdom Metazoa; phylum Arthropoda; class Insecta; order Lepidoptera; family Papilionidae; genus Teinopalpus; species Teinopalpus imperialis. The sequence goes on along the minus strand of JAGSMU010000023.1, from coordinate 1,365,295 downwards.
ATTTGGTTAAGTTCAATACGAATGCAATGTGCTATCTATCGTGGCTTAATATATAACAATATTTACGTAAAGTGTGAATAAAATAAACCACGGGGTTTCTCTGCATCGTTAAGAAAACTAGTGCAGTTTCTAAAGTGCTAAATATATACTATACTGGTGAAAGAAGCTGTAAATTGTGAAAGCGAGATTTACATTATGTATAAAATATTGAATGAGTCATCAAAATTGTTTCCCAGTGAATCAGATATAAGAAATTTGCTCCTGTATTTACGATGTATTTATGTAATGTAATCCACCCGTATATCGTGGATGTATTAAAGTACTAAGCTAAGTTATAAGAAAGTTTATAATAACGTCTGTATTAACGCTTATTTCTGAATAGTCGGATCGTCGCTGTACAGTCGAAGTTACAGTTGGATCGTGAGGGTACAGAAGCGTGTGGGTGTAACCTACCGGTGTCGGGCATTAAGCATGTGGGCATAGGTGTTGTGCTGGTTTGCTGCGTGACAGTGTGAGACACCTTGCGCTGCGCGTATTGCGCGTCCTTCGGCTCCCAGAAGAACACGTAGTAGAGGGATAGCATGATAGCGGCGAGCGACACGCAGAACACGTAGATGATGACAGTGAGCACCCGGACACTCTTGTTGTCACTCTTGCGCTCGTACAGGGCGTCCAGGACGACCTCGTGCCCGCTGGAGGTGCCATGCCGGAGAGAACCAACGCAAGATCGCACGCTCCCCGAAGCACAAGACTTGCCCGACATCGCAGCGACTCCTTCGTCACAAATGCAACGTCGCCGCACCGCGGCCGCCGAGAAACCGGGTAAGTAGGGCGCGCTTATCGATATGCCCCAGTTAGGCCGATGCCCGGCCCGCTCCGAAGGGTCACGCCGCCCGTGTCTGCCGCTTGACACCTCCTGACGCCGACTGCTGTTCCATTATTATGCCGCCCGCACCGGACTTCATTTGTTTATCCTTTAATTTCACGCCCGCTAATATGTGAATCTATTCCAGTTACTGACGTAGTCGCACGATCGCGATACGTCTGTCATGAATCCTCATTGTGTTTATTGTACGTACTTACGGCATACACAAACGTAAGAGGAACAATTTGTTTCACACACTACAACTTTGCACGTAAACACTTATCGCGTGTTCGAATGGAGTTGTTGTCACCGAGTGACAAGTGTTATTTGTATTGAGGGCGGACGGAGGAAACGGTACGCAAACTAAGTTAATTCGGAGGGACGTTGTGGTGACAAGAGAGCCATTACGGGTAACAGGGTGCCGGGACCGCAACGTGGCGTCGGCCGGCGCAGTCGCGAGCACCTCCCCCCGCGCCGTTGATCAATATTCGCGAACGAAATATTCGCGAGACTGTTCATTTAAGATCATTGCCTATGTAAAGATTCTTTCACGGCTATAACTTTACAGGAGGACATTCATACTTATATGATGACCTACTTTAGTCGTTTAACATTCAAGAACTATGTAGTAAATACAAAACGAGATGATTTATATTTATTTATTTATTTATTCTTTATGTTCCTTGAACTAACAGGTGTGCAAGGGCGGACTTAATGCCCAGTGACTTTCTCTACAAGTCAACTGTGGGAGTACAAGAGCATATGTTGGTAGGCATAAAAATTAAAAATAAGGTTAATTAGATAAAAATATCAAATTATACATAGATACACAACAAAATAATACGTAATATATATATATATATATATATATATTTATATATATATATATATATATATATTTATATATATATATATATAATACAAATACCAAGAGGAAATATACATCAGATATTATTTGCCTTCAAATAATGTCGAAGAAGAGATTTAAAAGAAACTTTACTGGGTGCATCCTTGACATCATCCGGAAAGGCGTTCCAAAGGATATATATTATATGTGTTATATTAAACTATTATGAATTGCGTTGAAATGAGAGATTAAAATAAATTCTAAGCGACACTATATAGCATAGCTTTAGACATGACTGTCATATCATAGTCATAATTATTCATACTATAAAAGAAAATAGGTACAAAATTCACGCAGCCTCGTAAGACCCGAAATATTTGGGTAACAGGTGTGTTAAACGATCTGTATTACGATGAAGTCCGTGAAAGTATTAAAAATTCAAACATGAGTTATTTAAGCTGTTCCACATTTGCATGGAAGCAATTTAAGTAGGGCACCGGGTACTTAAGCCAGATGCAACGTTGAATACAATGTAAGTAATTCTGATCACACTCACATTGTGGGCTTCAGCCTTAATATAATAATATTTAGCAGCTTACAGTGACTGACAATGACTTATTTACTGATTTATTGTAAATGGTCACTGAATAACTAGCTATTACTTTAATTCATCTGCAAATGTGATAATGATTTATTTACTGTTCTTAATAACTGGTCACTAAATGACATGCTTTCTTTTACTTTTTTTATTTCCAAATGTGACATTGATTTATTTCCTGTTCTTACTATAACTGGTCACTAAATGACATGCTTTCTTTTACTTTTTTATTTCCAAATGTGACATTGATTTATTTCCTGTTCTTACTATAACTGGTCACTAAATGACATGCTTTCTTTTACTTTTTTTATTTCCAAATGTGACATTGATTTATTTCCTGTTCTTACTATAACTGGTCACTAAATGACATGCTTTTACTTTTTTTATTTCCAAATGTGACATTGATTTATTTCCTGTTCTTACTATAACTGGTCACTAAATGACATGCTTTCTTTTACTTTTTTTATTTCCAAATGTGACATTGATTTATTTCCTGTTCTTACTATAACTGGTCACTAAATGACATACTTTCTTTTACTTTTTTTATTTGCAAATGTGACATTGATTTATTTACTGTTCTTACAATGTAAACTAAATGAAACATTAACTGTTGTTTTAATTTATTTTCAAGTATTTCAATAAATAATTTACTGTTCATATTGTTGAGTAGTTATCAAAACTCAAAAATCACTCGACATTTTCATAGAAGACACTTATGAAGATGTGTACGAGTATTGCTGTTGGTCCAGAGACCTTTACAGCTTTATCTAATCATAAAAGACGCAAAACCCACACAATGTTGGTGCAGATTGGACTATATTATAAGAAAGATTAACCACAATTGAATCAATGTATTATGATGATATAATAGGGATCTATTTATTTATACTTGCACGATAAAACCAAATACTGTAAAAAGAGGCGTACTCAATGCCGAAAGGTACACTACCTGCCTACCTTTGGTAGAAAAACATTAGATAGTATGCCTCATTCTTGGCTTATTTTGCCTGCAGATATACCGAAAATGGTCAATTTATTTTTTAATTAGATACAAAGAGTTATATAGTTTTAGAACAGCCTCCTGAAACCTGTGAAAGAGAATACTGCTGCTGGAACTTGATTCCACAGTGCAATCGAGCATTTCCATGGTATAAAGTGACGAATAAAACGCTATATGGAGGACCGTCAAAACCATCAAGACGGTCCTGGAATTAAATAATAATAAATACGTATATAACAAAAAGATTTACATTTTTAATTTAAATCAATTATAATATATTAAAAATATTTTTAAAATAGATAATATCTATAAGTATATTTATAATCGAGTGGTCATTTTCGCACCATAAATCTGTCTTGTGTGTTCACTCCAACATATCGACTGTTACTCATATTGGCTTTTCATATTTGATGAAAAGGTTCATTCGTACCAATTCATTCGTGCCAAAGATTTGGGAACTTAGCCAATATACAGCGCGAGTCGAAAACAAACGACTATACCATTTTTTTGCAAAACCAAAGCTGAGAAATGGTTATTATATATAATATCTTAAGGTATATAAGGTTAAGCTGTGGCAATTACTTCTTAATCCACGACGTAATTTTAAGTTTATAAATTAGAAACTAATATGTATTTGTTTATTAACCGAAGTAGAGTAGAGTGAAGATATAAGGTCGTTAAACGTAGGCGAGAATAAGCTATTACATATTTATATTAGAGTGCGCTAAATACTTCGTGAATGGAACTTTTTAAGTTTCACACGTGAGATTGTACTACAATACTACTTTAATTTTACTATTAAATGAATTAAATTTAATTCACAATTTTTCATCATGAAAATCTAATAGAAGTAAGTATAAATAAACGGTGCAATTCTCACATCGACACAATAGTACTGTCGACAGTAGACAGATAATTGGATCACAAGAAACCTTTCGTGCCCAAACTGCGTGAGTCTCTATACGTACTCAGATATTATGTATTAAATGATCAACAATACTCCGCTGTGTTGCATTATCTTTAACAAAGCATAGCTACATTCTTGATCATTTTAAGTCATAATTTAAACGCATATTCTATTTATATATTTATTTATATAACTTTTATGTACACAAAATACTTTATACAAGAAAACTAAGATAAGAAATGTATTATGTAAAAAGGCGCAACTTATTTTTACAATAAAAATCTCTTCAAGCAAGGTATGTATCATCGGATAAAAAAGAAATAGTGTATTCACAAAAAAATAAAGAAAAATAATAAATACACGACTACATTTATTTACAAAAATATGCATATAAATACGTAAATAATAAATATAAATATATTATACCATACAATAAATATTTCATGACATATTCAACTGGATAAAAATAAGTAATGTTCGTTCGCTTGTTATTTAAAAACCACAACAGTTCTCGAGGAACGAATTTTTGCAGGAAGAGCATTACACAAACGAATTCCCTGCGTAGTGAAGGAGTTGGTAATAATTAATAATTAATAATTTTAATATTTGAACATAATTTTAATATCCATAATGATTCATGTCACCAAAAAATATTAGGTAAGTGATCAATGATGTAAAATGACACAAACTGCAACCTCGGTTGATGGTGAGTGATGACTGCCGATCTATACACTTATCATATGAAACACAGAGGTGTTATGTTGCTATTTCGCTCTGATATTCTGTGACGTAAAAACCAATTACACCTAAAAGCAAGTGCATCTAAAATATAAACAAAAATACTTAAGTTTATGTATTTTTCTTTCTCTTTCCGAATTTTCTAATATATAAAAAAATAATAGTAAAAGGCTTAATACGAGCTAGGTCACCCATGGTAAAGCAAAGAGGCGCCCTCTTGGACATTGGAGGCTGTGTTGGTGTCCTGGCGCGCCATGCCTAGACCAAGAGGATTGAAAGGGCGTAGTAAAAGCCCGAAATAACTATGACATCGGGACTTCAAACCTTTTAGTTCCCCCTATAAACATAATTTCCAAAAGCTCTCAAAATGTAAGTATTTAAAAAAATTATAGAACGCAACCAAAATTAGTAAACACTTAGTTGTTTTAATGGATTACGTTATATTATAATAGTTATAGTTGTATTAGTGGATATATGCTATTAAAAACTTACACGCAATAATTGATTCGATTCCATGACCTGAAGTTTTAAAGGCTTCTCATGAATAGATATACGTCTTTACACCCTTTTTCATAGAAACGAAGCTTAGTGATACCTTGATGGAATACTCTTGCAACGTGGGTGGAAATGTCGTACGTTACCAATTACTTGAGAGGCTTCTCTAGTACTGTGAGTATTTAGTGTATATGAATAGATTGTCCAGAAACGTGTGAATCTGTCCTTGATGTTAGATCAAACTGATAGATCAATAATCGTTTATTTTAAATTATTAATATATATATATATAAATATATATATAAATATATATATATGTATATGTATATATATATATATATATATATAAATTATACATGTTAATTTATATATATACATATATTTATATATACATAATTATATTGTTATGTTTGTATTATTATTTATATTTATGACGTATTATTTTGTTGTGTATCTATGTAAAATTTGATATTTTTATCTAGACAACCTTTTTTTATTTTTATGCCTACCAACATATTCTCTAGAACTCCCAGAGTTGACTAGTAGATAATGCCACTGGGCATTAAGTCCGTCCTTGTAAACTTGTTATTTAACATAAAGAATAAATACATACGTGATATAGATACATATTATCTGGTTATACCTAATAAAGCCTTAAATTTATTGAAAGCACAGGATTAATAATAATACATATATTGTCGTGTTAGTATAATTATTATCAAAAAATAAATTAAAAAAAATATATTTATACGGAGGTAAAGCCACGTGCAATCAGTTTTTAGCTACAACATGAAAGGTTCTAAAATAAAGGCTTCGCCTTAGTGTATGCTGCGGATTTTCTACAAATGACATCTGTCAAGAATCATATTTTTAATATACCATTGTCTATACAAAAATTATTAAAAGTTGAAAGCTATAATAGCAGCTACGTGAGTTTCGTATGGGAGTATATGGGACCTAATGCAACAAAAAAAGAATTCCATCTCGGTTATTAGGGATGATGCATGTGAATCTTGTTGAGAATGGATGTAGGGACGTTAATAATAATTATATTAATTTAGTTACTTGTTAGAAGCAACCGAACGAGCCAAGGTTCGGCCTTCGCTGGCACCCTCGAGTCGCGTTCGCGCCCAGGGCAACGGTACCCTTGTGTCGGTTAATAAATAAAGCTCTCGGCTGAGTATCCTATACTCTCGGCCACGTTTCTACCCGGTGAAGCTGTACAAGCCTTTGGGCGAGTGGCCATCAGCAAAAAAAAAGAATGTAGGTGTTAATGGACCGCATTTATCACTTACCATTAATTGTACTGCATGCTGGCTTGTCACCCCTATTTACATAAAAACGCTTATATAAACACACACACGTATATATTTATATTTATATAAATGCACCGTTTAGGTGATAGGAACACCATTATTCGTTTGTTAAGGTTTTGTTCATTTTAAATTATAACTCATAAGAAATTTCCATTATTCGTTTGTTAAGGTTTTGTTCATTTTAAATTATAACTCATAAGAAATTTCCATTATTCGTTTGTTAAGGTTTTGTTCATTTTAAATTATAACTCATAAGAAATTTCATTAAATCGCTACCACGGAAGCTCAGTTCTCGACAACTCACCTCAAATAACAATGCGCCTAACAGAAAACATAAGCAATCTTTGTTCATAAGTTATTTTTTATCTATGAACGAATTTTACTGTCAATTTAAAAAATGCAGATTTTACCGAACTGCATGTCTGAGATATAGTTAAAAGTTATTTTTTAAATATATAAAATTCTCCGAACCCTATTAGATTGGAATGGCGGACTATATTTTAATTACGTACGAACATGCGAAACATAACAATAACAATAAACTTATTTCCAGTTATGATAAAGGTGTGAACTGTAATTTAATAACCTTCCACTCCACTATTTCGTATTTATCGTTGTCGGTTAATTAGTGCAATAAGAGGAAAATGGAAGAAGTCCAGCGTCCAGCAGTAGACGGTAAAGAGGTTAAAAATAAATCCAACTACAGGCGCGGGTGGCTTAATACATATATTTCATGCACGAGTAAAAAGACATAAAACCACTCAAATAAAATACATAAAATACATAACATTTTTAAAATTTAAATTTATAATTTATTTATTGATTCAACTTAAATTTTTAAAGTGGTTTGGTGGTCAGAGTATTTGAAATTAGGGTCATTAATATTATGTAAAGAAACTTGAGTATATATAATTAAAAATACTTGTATTTAGTTCATAAAATAATTTATTAATTAATTATGAATCCATTAAAAATGCGATATTCGTAATAGGAGCATAAAACATCGTGATTTGCATTTTCGATATTTCTTTTTTGACATCATAACCCTTTCGTATATACCTATTAAAAGTGCAATATATTTGTATGAATTTAGTATAAATTTTCAGAATTGAACTTGTTGAAAATCCTACATTCATAATTATAACACCTTTAGCCCATTACAATGCCACTGCTAAACTAAAACCTACCACAAAGATAAGGCACGATCCTAAGCCGTCATCCGCCATCTACGAACTACCCGCAACGCAGTATATAGTAGAGCCCTTAGTAACGTAAGTTATTAAGGGCTCAACCTATATATCTTTTCCAAGATAGTTCTTCACGAAAGGTTTTTTTAATCTATACCAATTGCTACTCTGAAAAAAAATGGCATCGGTAAAATTAATTACCAGAAATGAACTTAAATATGCTAAGATTGGAACAAATTTAAAGAAGCTAATTTGGATATAAGTTTGGTCATCACTACACAGATTAGCGGTTAATATTGCACCCATTTATATCAGATATAGATCCATATATTGTTAGTAACAATTAAATTAAAAATATATGTCAGTGAGAATTTTTAAAATAATAACTATAAAAAATTCAGAATAAGAAACAAATTACAACACACAATAATTAAAGCATTTAAAATAAGACTCGTAAATCAAAATTCAACTCTAGTAAAAACAATCAAATTATGCATATAAACGTAGTAATTTATAGATTTTTTTTGTGTAATATTAAATGTAAAAAAGGACACAGTTTACCTGGTTTTCCAAGGTCCATTACACAAAGGCATGATTTTTTTCTATGATGATGTTTAAGCTTTTATAAATTGGGAAAACAGTGCCTATGCTTATCAATGGGAATAGACCTATATAGATTGTAACTTTACTGTACTATACTTATAAATTGGTACAAAATACCTGACATGCCATAATACAGTCTACTTTACCCCTCAAATATTTTTATTAAATTAGTCCATAGAACCTTTTTTATAATATTACATGTCAGAAACAAGCTCACGTAACATAAGCTCGCCTGATGTGAGAAAAGTGACGACTACAGCCCATGACATCGACTAAAATCCTCAACATAGGTTCAAGGAGCACATGCGTTATCAAACCCAGCGTGCTCTGGTACTGCGATCGTATGCCTCGTTACCTGTAACTTGCTGGATGCGAGCACTAGGACACCATACGAAACACAGTGTTATGCTACTATTTCAATTTGATATTCTGTGAGAACGTGATGTTTTCAAGGTAGAAACGACCCATTCGAATTACAGCTATATAATTGCTACAGCGATGCTTTACCACTGTTAAATAAGTAATTATTTATTAGTTTAAAATATGCTACATTATTTCATCATGCTACATATTTAAACTATTTTCGGGCAGAATTTTGTAACCTAGCGATTAACCTTCGATTCAGTGCCTCAAAGTTGGACTGTCCGCTCTATATGCTATGACCTTCAGGAGAGTGTTGCTGCTGCCGTCCACTCATCGCACCAGGAACGCAACGGAACACACGGAAGTCGTCCTAGCTGTACTCGTGCCTCGGCGAACATCCCCATCGTATATGTCTTCCACGGACTAATTCTCCGCATTCCCGCCTCAACTTTTTAAATTATTAGATATTACACCATAAAAGTGAAGATGAAGTAACAGTTATATGTTGACTATATGAAAATCCCACTGCTTCACCTCCTCTCAAGAGAAGGGTGTTAGAGTGATATGTTATGAATTTTATAAATGTACAATATAATTTGATCTATTCCAATTCCTTCTTCCCCAATTGTCACTCCAAAGCAAACCTTAAAGATGAGATTAGTATAAAATAGAACGTTAAAGTTAACAATACTACTTACTAAGTACTTAATAATCTAGCCAAAATAAAATTTGAATTGCAATATAACTTTAAAAAGGTACTAAGGATATAAAAATATTATTCATTAACTTCACATAGATTTTATAAAGCTATTAAATTCTATATAATTATTCCATTTTACTAACTACATATTTATTATTTGATTATATGTATGGGACGGTAGTTGTGTTAGGGACTTTGTAATTTCTAGTATAATTATTTACATAGAAAAATGAGTAAAATATATTACAAAACCATTCACCAACAAGTATATAGATATTCAACCGCGTGACACCGCTGCGGCTTAGTGGACTTCACACATTAAGATTATTTCTTAGATATGCTGGTCTCCTCACGGTGTTTGCCTTGACACATGGTAAATTAGCACTTAAAATTGCTACTAACAATTTCATTGATGTAGACATGGGCGATCTCGGTTTGCTCGCGATGTAAAAGCTTAGACAGTGCGCTACCCAAGCTCTACGCAATGTCATGCCACATAAATTAAATGTTTTCTATATATTACTTTCTATATATTTTTGTATTTTTTAGCACCTGGCGCACAAATAAATGAATATAAAAAAAATTGACTTCTTAACGAATTTATTTGCATTTCGTAATTGATATTCAAAAATGTTCAAAAAGCTATGCAGTAGTATAACATATCGAAAATGTTTTCTTTTATACAATAAAATAAAAAAAAACTTAAATAAATAAAGACGACGTAAATAAACGTTACTTTTACTTTATTTTTTTGATGATATCTCTTCATTTTTCGAACAGGCTAATAAGCATCTAGCAAGCATAAAAGCAGAAAAAGAGAGTAAGAAAAAATATGTTCCTTAAATAGGACCAACAATTTCAAGTTGAGATAAAGTCTTAAATGTTCCTATATTATCAGTAAGTGATTGGTAATAACCATAAAGTTTCAGAAAATTATTCTAGATTAATTCTTTACCGTCGTTCATTTTTTCATTTTACTGGGGGTACATGATGAAAACGAAAATTATTCTTGCCAATCATATATCGTCGACAAGCTTATTCTTCGATTAGAAAAACAAAATAATTAATTTAATAATAATATTTTGTGTATATTTGGGTAATCTATGTAATAATGTATGTATCTCTGGATGTTTCCGTCTGCTAATAAATATTTTTTCTTTATTATTATTATTACTATTATAATATTATTATTACTTACTCAAATTAAATATCGTAAACTAATGTAATTTACGATATTTAATTCAGAGTATCTTCCTTTCATTTTCACTTTAAATGTGTATCTCATTCACACTTAAAGTGCTCAATTCATTAGGATTGAATATAGCATATAGTCGATGTCCTGGACATTAAATAAAAAATTTCCATGAAGTTCTCATACGAAAAAGGAAATTAACGTTGTATACAAAATATTCAGGTGCACAAAAGCTGCTATTTAATAGTTTTGATAATGTAATAAAAATTAAACATTATAGTAACAAATTGATTATGAAAATGGTAAAAATTCTATATAGGCGATACTCACTTAGACTTATAAAATGCACATCCATATGCATATTAAATACCCTTAACCTCAGGTAATATAGCAATATTTAACGATGAAATGAATTGGCTGACCTTCGCACTATTTAATCCCTTTGTTTGTTAGAATTAATTAGCTATAGGATATTATGATTGTAAACGATACGTTCTACGCCTAATTAATTAAATAAGTACTTGTCCGACACATTTTATAAATTACTATTCATAAGGTAATTAAAACGTTATTACAGTGAATATAGTAATATTCTGATAATATTAGAAGGTTAACGAATTACATAAATAAAATTCTAAGACTACTAATTTCGCAGCTCCTATTTTATTGTAAATGTAGTTGTTTATATTTATTTTATTTATTTTAAACTTCATGCACAAAGTAAATTACGTAGGCGGACTTAATGCTAAAAGCATTTTCTACCAGTCGTATTGAGAAGCTAAGGTGCACATATAATTTCCATTCCATTTCCATCACATTTCCACAATTTAATTTTCCGTAAAAGACACCATTGCTTCCGTTCTCTATTATTATTTTATCTTCTAGTTTTATATCTTATACGATTTTGTTAGTTAAATATATTACAAATTAAATTTTAACGTTAAAACAAACTGGTATTGATATTGAAATTTTGTTTTTATTTGTTTTTAATGATAAATTAAAAAAAAGTATTCAATTATGTTTTCCATAACTGATTTAAAATTAGTCACTATTATATCATTTAGTAGAAACCAATTGAAATATTATTATATAAAATAACAGATATTTAAACAACATACCCGGATACCCGAATGCCAAATTGTCCATTGTATAATTCTGTTGGTACTCATGTTGCTCGCTGCGACGGGCGCTGAAGCCTACCCTTGCGCTTTCCAGTGGCGGCAGCTCGGGTGACTTCCACACGAAGACATAGTAAACGGACAGGAGGATAGCCGCCAGCGATACCGAGAACAGGTAGGCCAACACGGTCAGCACTCTCACTACGATACTCACACTCTTCGGTCGGTATATATCACGACCGGCCTCTCCGCCATCGTCCTTCCCACTCTCCTGCTCATTCTGACTACCCGACATCTTACCCGTACATGTTTCTGTCTACCATTTCCTTAGAGTTTTAAAAATGTAGACGATGTGGAGTGCCGGCGTGTGCCGATTCGCGTATGGGCCGAGCGAGTGCGGCCAAGCCGCCTTCCCGTCCGATCCGCGCACTGCTCCCGCGCTAAACCGATTAACTCCACACGTCATGGACTTACGAATGCTACAAGACGTATTAAATTTTATATCCTACTAAAGATACCTTTTCGTTGCGTTCGAAATTCATTCATAACACGGAAATAGATGCTATCCCGTCTAGTTTACGATCGGCGTATTTATTTTAAACTCATATTTTAAATTGATTGCGCGAAAAGAACGTCTAATTTGTTTACTTTGTTAATAAATGTAGTTTAAAATGTTTCTGAATGGTTTTTCTAAGGTCACTATTTATGAACACAAGCACACGTTATCTTTGAAGTAGTTTAAAATATAGACTGATGTATCCACACCAAATTATTCGTACGTCCATGACGCCTTGCTAGCTTGAAAGCTAGCTGTTTATTTTCTTTGAACAGCATCACGGTGTCTGGGTATTTTACATTATAATTTTTTTATTGACATTTATTAATGTAATCGGTTAGTTAAAGTATAAATAAAAATCTATGTGTAGTTTAAGATTATTTATTATATGTTATCTCTGAGATTCCAGGAGCCAGGTCTCTGACCTGAAATATGATCGCATGGATCGGATGTTGCCTTTTTAGGAGTAAAACTTCGTGAAAGCCTTTACATAAGAAAACTAAATATCTGGACATGGCACACAAACTGACCGACGTATGATGGCCGAAATTATCCCTACAAACGGTCGTGCCTGCAAACGGATTAATCCCAACCAGCCTTTCGAATCATCTGAGGCGATTGGAACTCCGTGACTTACCGCTCTGGAGTCAAATGCAGAAACGCGCTCCTCAATACCGCCAGTTTCTCTCCCTTTCCCTTGAATCTCGGCTTTTTTAACTCCCCTGTGGAGGGACTCTCGTCTGGTTCGCCCCTATGTATGTATGTTTATTGTATTATACAGCTTGTACTAGAAAAGCTCCAGTATCGTAAACCTTCGCAAGTCATATTAAGAATATATCATAGAATCTGAGTAAGAATATAGATAGGTCTAAAATATAATTTTCTGTATATAAATGGCAAATGACGCGTAAAGTATCTCCATGTGGTCCTATTTTCGATAATGGTAGTCCAAAGCTGCAGCAAGGAGGGCTCGTCTTGGCTGGGATAGGACCACGCCCTATAGAGCACACACTTGGAGTTTTTGAGTATTTATGTGTATATATTTATTGTTATGTATGGATTATTATTTATATTTATCACGTATTATTTTGATGTGTATCTATGTATAATTTGATATTTTTATGTAATTAGACTTTTTTTTATGCCTACCAACAAATTCTCTCGAACTCCCAGGGATAGAAATATAATATAAATAAATAAAATATAGTGTAGGGAACTGGTGACCCAATATTTGATAACGAGGTATTCCAGCTTAATCCTCAAGGGTCATCCGTGTTGGTCATCGCAAGTGCATCGTGGTTCTTTGTTGAGAATTGATGTTGATCTTTAGAGCTTTATCTAAACAGACTCGTGAGCGGGGGGCCCGAGTAGGGAGACTACGACCACGATGCTGGCATGAGGACTGTTTCACCACCGCTACGCTCCAACCCCTATGGACGAAGAGCGTCGTCGGCAAAAGAGGGGGCTACAATCATAAGGAAATTCGAACCACGGCTCAGACCGCTATCGAAAAGGGAATGGAGGGAGGGTGAAGGAGGGAGGGAGGGAATGGATGTGAGATCTCATGGGCCGTAGTCATCATATAACATAAGGTAAAGTTTGTGCTGCTTTGTAAATATAAAGGAAAAACAGAAATGTTATCTGATCACAACCAGGTCAAAAACTACAGCATTATCTTTCTATTGATCTAACCTATATTCTATAATCATATAAATCTATAATATATATATATATATATATATATATATATATATATATATATGTACACTGCAGGCAAAAAAGTTAAGACCACCTTAATTAAAGTAGGAAAATAAACTCCAACAAAATATTAAATGTTTAATTAACCTGTTTAATCATCTAATAGAACATTGATTAACAAACTATAAACTTTAAAAACGTAAAAAAATATTAACAGTCCATGCAAAAAAAAGGCTATAGTTAGCTAAACTGTTTTTTCATCAAAAAATCCTACTTTACATTTTATGACTTTTTACACAAGTCTCGGCATAAGAGCAATCAATTTGTTAATGGTGTCTTGTGATTCCAAATTTCGCATAAAGGATTCCACATTTCTTCTCGCGAGGATGGGCCAAGATTACGGACGTTCCTATGAAGCTCTTCCCACAAATGTTCCAATGAGATTAAAATCCGGGCTCTGAGGAGGCCAAACCATGTTTTTTAACACCCCTTGTGCCTCTTTCTCTTTTAAGTATCCTCTACATAATTTTGAGCTGTGCTTTGGATCTTGTTGGAAAATAAATCCATCTCCAATTAATCGCAATCCGGAAGAAACGGCATTTTGTTCTAAAATGTTTTTGTATTGCTCGTTTTTCTAAATTTCCTTCAATTTTAATCAAATCGCCAGTTCCTTGGCTAGAGAAGCACTTTCTTGGGCACTGCGTCGAACGTAAATTCTACGTTTTGAACCTAATAGTTCAAACTTGGATTCATCGGTCCAAAGCACTTATTTAAAATCTTCTTCAGTCCAATCTCGATGGGCAAAAGCCCACTGCATCCGCTTTTTCTTGTTTTGCGGCCTCAGTAGAGGTTTTCGGAAGGCATCGCGACCATACAATTTCGCATCTCTCAGTCGTCATTTTACTGTAGTCAATGATAAAGGTTTAACTCGGGTTTTGTTTATTTCATCGCGGATTTCTGGTGCTGTTCAGCGTCTAATTCGCTTGCTGGTAACTACAATGAAATTATCTTCACTAGACGTGGTAGCTCTCGGCCTTCCCGAGCGTGGACGATCTTGAAAACTGCCTGTCTCCCTGTATCGACACAAGTCTTCGACAACTTCAGTTGTGAAGTAATCTCACGTTCGGATTTGCCTTCATTATGTAAAACAACGATGGGAGAACGACGGCTAATATCTCAGGCTTTCCCATTTTAGGACGTCTTCACTGTAGAAACCACAACTTAGACTAATTGAGATTGTTTGTGAACAAACCCAAGTAAACTCGGGTAATAATAAGTCACAAACACGTGTTTTTAGGAGCTAAATAATCCTAATTAATGACCAATACGTAACAAAAGTAAAGTAATTAGTAATCAGGACATTATAAAAATATTATTACGACTCTACCACCTGGCTCTATCGCAGCGTTTGTCGGTGTTTGAAAACAATAGACGTTTATTGTCCAATAACTTGAAAGTAAATAAAAGAATGACTTCTTTAAATATTCGATACTAACAATAGCATATGCAGATGTGCATTTCTTTTATTTATCCTATGGGATTTTATTACAATTGATGGATAATTATGTTGTTTAGGTGCGGTCTTAAACTTTTGGCCGGCAGGGTATATATGCTTAAGCTTATAACCTGTATTAATACCTCTGCCGGTAAATGAGATGGCTTAACCAAGATTGTCCCATGTCACCAGATTACGTGTCACTAAGCTGGGGAGGAATATGATCAGGCCACTTTTCTTACCAGAGCAGCATTTTTTATTTTATTTATATTTATTATTTCCATCATTTTTAAGGCCACGCAGACTCGATCAGATGCTACTAATATTATGAAAAAGATTGTCTAATATACTGTCTTTTATAGAATAAATATAACATTCTGCCTACCCTCACGGACTATTTATTGCATGGTTTATTTCACACAAATTTAAGCCAATTTATGGTAGGTATATGTATATATGAACTAGTTTACGCTGTATTTCGTTACAGAATGGTGGATTAAGGTAAAAAAAAATCGTTTGTAAGCCTTGGCTTCTTGACATCAGCAGTTTCCTGGCGGTACCTTTGAGCACATTATGTCCGTCAATAAAGTACGCACGTAAAGCTGGGATTACACTTGTAATCTCCTAACTAAATTACAGGACTTATAACCATCAGATAAGTTTTCATCAAATTAATTATCAGATCGAAACAAAAGTTACCTTGCTAATGAATTAAATTTTAATATTATGTATATTTTTTGGATTATGGTAGGCGATGTACCGATAGCATAATGCTGCTGTTTTTCGTCTGGTGAGTGTAGGGTTCCGGAGATCTTTATTACTGGTGAAGAGGCATTTCATATCAGTCCTCAAGGGTGTCAACGCATCTGCATTATGATTCCATGTCAAGGATATATGTAGATGTCATGGGCCGCAAGAATCACTTGCCATCAGGTGAGCTGTGTGCTCGTTTGTTACTCTCAATTTAATAAAGAAAAGAAAACAGTGTTTACTGCAAGCCAATTTATCTGTTATTTTTTTATCCCTACTAAACATTGTAAACACTGACGTCAACTGAAGAAGTCCTCGATGATTTGGCTTACCTCAAAATAGGCGTAAATGTAGGCGTGAGTGTATGTATGTGTTGTACTTATGTATAATTATCCTGTGACACGAAAACAAACTTCACTGGTCACTTAGAATATTCTGTTTGCACGTATTCTATCGTAGATTTTGAATGGAGAAAAACAGAAACTGGTCAACCAGAAAGTTAGAAAGGGACTTCCATAAGTATTTAGAGATAAATACCCATCGAAATCCATTATATTCCTAAGGGATGAAAACGCCGGTGGAACGATCTGTATTATAATCCCTTTTAAAATCAAAATATATTAAATGCTATTATAGATATATATATATATATATACAGGCTATTAT
This sequence comes from Teinopalpus imperialis, assembly GCA_029286865.1. Lineage (NCBI taxonomy): Eukaryota > Metazoa > Arthropoda > Insecta > Lepidoptera > Papilionidae > Teinopalpus > Teinopalpus imperialis. The sequence goes on along the minus strand of JAGSMU010000023.1, from coordinate 1,348,201 downwards.
TACAATATATAAAATCCGGTTTTTACTTATTAATATAACGTACTAATTTGTTCACTATAATCGGCCATTGGGGCTTGAAATAATTAAAAGGAAAATAGGAATAATTTTTATATGATTAATAAATATTACAATCTTTAAAAATCATAAACATTATTTAAACAAAATAATATTATTAAAATCTAAGATATGATACCTTAAAGAAATGAACATTAAGCATTAACCGTCTATAAAGTCTATATGATAAAGTTTACTTATCATCCCGTATTTCTAAAGAAAACCCGAGCAAATCCTGTGCAAGCTATAAGTACATATATATAGGTACCTCTAGTAAAATGTTCTATAAAAGACATGCGACCGATAATCAATTTACCAAATTTGCACAAGTACCCACCCACTCTGGAGCTCTGGGAGTTCATTCATCCATTAGAGATAATTGGATTGGCGACCGCAATACGTTACCGTTATAAAGTGATCGGGTATCAACTTATTTTTGCTCTATGCAATCAATCATGCCATAGAGTCGGCCTTCGTGTCCATATATAATAGTTATATTATAACCCAGGAATATACCTAAGTAGAGGCTACGCTGCAACATGCTGTGTCGGCCAGGGAAGGATCATACAAAAGACTAAAGTGAAATAGCGGCATAATGCTGTTTTGTATGATTAGTGTAGGGATCCGGAAACCACAGTATGTCGTATTATATATATATGCGACTAAAAGGCAATCAAGCCGGGGGCTCTGACTGTCCAGGTAAGCGAACCTGAGGAGGACGGCAACTCGAAGTGGTCTCAGTTTCCGGAGATCCCGGAGCCCTTCCCAACGCATTGAGGGTAATCACTGGGGGATTACATGGTTAAAAGTCCCACATAATATGGTATGGGAAATAAAGTTACCAAAAAAAAGGCATCAAATCCAATTTTAGGTAATGATCAATGACATTTCATCTCAGTCCTCACGGAGACAACGCATGTGCAACTTGAATCGTTGTTGAGATTGGATGTAAATAGCATGGGCTGCAATCATTCCTTATCATCAGGTAAACTGTGCGACTCATTTATTACCCCTAATATTAAAAACGAAAATAGGCATCATTTCCAAAGGAGTTCTGATGGCTAGTTTTAGCTAATCGACAAAAGTATCTGGTTATTAAGGTGCTACTCCTGGCATCGATTACTAACTGTCGCCAATATATATGTAAAACAAATATTATTTTATAGCTCCATAAATCTAGATGTTATATGTAGGTTTCGTGTCTATGACTCTGCATCAAGCTTCCTCCAATCTTTGCACGTGCATTACATCGAACTAGAGAAAGCGACAACAAGTGAGTGCTTCTGTGTTTGTACAAATGCTAACGAGACTAATATGATCACAGTGTCTTTAGCATTTGTTTCATTTATGACCAGAAAATATCGACCAACAAGAAATTTAATATAAGTCCGTGCATAGAATGCAGATAACTCTTGCTCAAATTAAAAAGAATGAATTGACAAAACCCTTTATTAAAAACGTATACAAAGAAATGTGATGTATTTGAAACAATATTTAAGTATAAACATACATTAAGTTCGATCATAGTTTACTTTTTACTCTATCTTGAAGTCTTTGCTTAAGAATACGACGCAATATCTTTCCGGAAGGACTTTTAGGGATCTCCTGCACGAATATTACACCACCGTGGAGGCGATTTGTGGGTGATAACTGAAATAAATTTTAAATTTAAGATTACTACCAAAATAATATTAATTTGTAAAAAAAAATAACAGTGACGCCATAGATTTACAATGTAAAGGAATAAATAATAAAAAGACATATGACTTTAATACCTAATTAATTAACTAACTTTATTAGTATATTAAAATACTCGTTTTTAAAAATATGTTTATTAACTCCAATCTGATTTGTCTAATCATGTATGAACCAATTTGGCCAAACAATTTAGCAAAAGGGAAGAAACTTCAAAAAAGGTGACCACGAAACTGAACATCAATCGATATTTTAACGCCAAGGATTTCGATACTAGCTGAGGCAAAAAGAGGAGTACCCACAAAATTTAGAAAATAAGACTTAAGATTTCTGTTTAGCGGCCCACGCTCAACTTGTATCTTCTAAGGTTTCAATTGGACTACATATAGGCAAAACCATTCAAATCAAAAACAAAATCTCGATTTCAGACACAAATTTGCGCTGACACTCTTTGTCGTGTTCGCGAGAAATATTAACGCAGACACTGTACCTGTGTATTCGTCTACATAGCAATGAATGTTACTAATTTTTAACATGTCATTGATGTGCCGAAGAAGATAGTATAGGGTAGGAGAAAGCAAACAGCCTTGTGGAACACTAGCATTCGCTGGTTTGGCCACAGCATGAAGGAAGGATATATGAAGGAAAATTTGAAAGAAGTGCTTTATGCCAAACCCGATCGAAGGCCTTACCTACGTGCAGGCCGACCGCAAGAACTTTATTCTCTCTCGACTACCTATGCTCACTGATGACTCAAGTATACTTTGATCTGCAGATGCATGACCTCTGCCTCTCAGGAGCCCCTGGCCTTCGTCCTGTTCCTCACAAACACACGCAGAGGACACAGGAACTGACCCGAACACTATCCTCAGGACTAGGCACTTGTACGCAATTTATATATTGAAAAGCGGAGCTCAAAAAAACGTGTGCTCTTTAGTCGGTTATAGAAAACGAAAACGTCTCCGTATATGGCTAGGATAGCGGAGGCAACTGTACTGTGTTCCTTTTTACACTAACGAAATCAAATATTATTTAAAATAGTAAAGAAATATTAATAACAATAAAAAGGTTATTATAACTATTAGATATTCGACGAAGAGGTGATTGTGCACCCGCGTTAATCGGAAAAAGTGCGTAAAAACCAAACCAAAAAACAAATGTGTTGAGGACGAATGAAGTTTCTGGTACTGAGCTCTGCAGAAATCAGATCAGCATGAAGACGCGACATAGTCTGCAATTCCTCCTGAATTCATTAGATGCACAAAAAGAGGCTAGAAGATTTTTCCTTAATGACATTACCAAAAGTGACCCCGCTGTACATAGATGAAAGTGATCGATGACAGTCATTCCCTTTTGTACAAGACCAAAACGTACAGACAAGCTATTTTGCAAAAGCGTCCAAGCCAATATTGAAATTTGCCTTCGATGAACACCACTGTGGATGGAATGAAAATTTTCATGCCCTGAAGAACTACATCGGCAACAGAATCGGCAAGCAAGCAGGCAATGTTACCAGTTATGTCAAATCATATGCCGTAGTCACAGAATCATGACGTCTTCTGTGAATGGAAACTGTTATAACACGGAATATGCAGCCACTTGGACGTGATCGATGAGTCAATCAGTTTTGGTATTACCGATAGGGGACTTATTAAGGCATGCATAGACGAGGGGATGTATTGTACCTGTTTGTGCAAACCCACGCTATATGGGTTGCATCTTCAAAGCTGCTGCGGCGTCTAGAACACATATCATCTTTGACATATACACAAACTCTGGTTCGATTTTCCAATATGTACCTCGGGAAGGAGAAGTAAGAGGTATCAGCCAATGAAGATATCTTCGAGAAATAGTAAGGCCAGTTTCTTCCTCTCGAGATGGTAATGGATAACATTGAGATTGAAATTAAGTCCGCCGATGTTGCAGAAAACCACGATGAACATGACAAGGTCTGCAGTCGTCTTTTTGCTCTGTTTGCCCCGAGCAAGGTAGCTGAAGAGCGGTATCACTCAAGTAGCGAGGGGTTGCGCCTTCAGTTACCTCACTGGGAGAATTACAGGAATATATGATACATCTACTTTATGCCGATATTCTGCGATGCCGTGGATACCTAAAGTCTAGCCAGGCCATTCATGTAACAAAAAAAGCTGTTTCGTGGTGGCACAGTTAACTTACCCGACTAGCCGTAAACTCGAGAAGTTCCCTCTCGGTGAGCCTGTACCCAGGCTTGATGACAACGAATGCGGTAGGAAGTTCGCCAGCTAATTCGTCCGGAGCGCCTGCTACGCCGCACTCTGCCACACTGCCGTGCTGTAGGACTACGTTCTCTAGTGCAGCTGGTGGCACCTACAATTGGAATTTAAAAAAATGTCCTTTACGTCATCCTTATTAAATTAAATAGGGATAGCATGCGCTATCTACACTGTTCTCGTATTTAAAAAAAAATTAAGTCGCAAGCATATATAAAGCCGAAGAAAGTAGGTCTATCTATATGTGTGATATATACTTTTTGTGATTTGAAAAATCGCTTACTTTTAATTCTAAGATATTGTAATGACTAAAGCCACGATTCAGTTCGAAACTAGCTGTAGTACAAATTGGTCTGCACTGCCTTGTTTCGTTTAGCAACTAACAAGAGCTGGTCAGATCATAAGCAGATCTAATAAAGGTACAGCTCGTTCTTAGTTGCAGTATGGCTCCATTACGGTTTTTATAAAAACACTACAAGGAATGGCATAGATAGTGGACTTCTGAAATAAAAATTGAGATTGGGTGTTAGTAAAATATAATATATTAAGGAATATCCGGAAGTTTTTAACGTAGAATGAACGCTCACTGCAATAATTCATATAAATGTTTTATTGCAACAGTACTTAGCAGTTCAGACAATAGAGGAAACATGGTTAGTGAGAACATTAATTTACTAATGCCGGCATTATGTGTTATAATTATTTTACATTAATCTTTTGATGTTGATAAGTTTAGTTAGTAAATTTTATACATATTTTATAAAATACTATCTCGGAAAACACAGAATATTTATATGAACTTTTTTTATAATATAAGTTGTGCAAACAAGCCCATAGATCGCCTAATGAGTGATAACTATAGCCCGTTACACTCAAATTAATTAATAAGGAATCACAATGCAGATACCTCGTCACTCCTGGTGGCTAAAATGGAATGCCTCTTCACCAGTAACATGGCTTTGGATTGAAAGACATTTCCCTCGACGGTAAAAATACTAGCGACCTAAGAATGTCTTTCATAAAAAAAATCCCATCAAAATCAGTTAATGCGTTTCTTCAACGGTGGTTGTTCAGTGCGTAATTTTCAGAAGTACTGCCGTGTGAAATCCGCCAATTCGCATTGAAACTACATAGCGGACTATGATCCAATACGCTCTTTAGAGAGGAGTGTTATGCCAATCATCAGGATTTATTTGACATAATATATGGTCTGTTACTTTGCTTGCACCGCATGACAAAGGCACATAATGGCTTTACTTTTAAATAAAAATTTTACTCACCTGGTGTCCTTTATACTTTATCAACTCTTTTATTCTTTCCACGATGAAGAAATAACCATCGTGGTCATAATAACCAACGTCCCCAGTCTTCAGAAATCCTTCCTCATCCATAATATCACGATTAGCAGCTTCATCACCAATGTACCCCTTCATTACTACAGGACCCTTGATACAAATTTCTCCTGTTACTAAAGGACCTAGTCTTCTACGAGTTGCTACGTCAACAACCTAACACAAAAGAAAAAATTATTGCTCTCACACAAATAATACGATTCACAAATATATATACATATATATTTTCTGACAATTTTGTACCTTCAAGCTGACACCAGGTAATGGCGGGCCACCGCTCCCTGGCTTGTGTCTTGCGACATAATTTTCTGGGTCTTTAGTAGCCGCTGTAGAGGTTTCTGTCATCCCATATGCTTGCAAAACCCCTTTGCAATTCGGTAAGCTTGTTAAAAGAAAAATATACAATATTTACTAACTAAAGATACCAAGTTTTATAGCTATTTAGAATTCATTATCAAATTAAGCCTGTTAACAATCCCTTGCTGAACGAAAGTTTCTTCTGAGATGGTAGAGTTACCCGTAACTAAAACGGTTAGCAGGCAGGTTGCCAATTGCAGTAATTCTTCCTCTTAAATTTAATCTTAAACTGATCGCAGCATTAAGATGAGATTAGTTTTTTTTAAGATATGACGATAATACGACGGCAAGGTATTCCCTCAGTTCATAACGCACACTTTTTTACTATATCAAACACATACAGTATACAGTAGCAATAAATCACTATTTTCTGCTGATATTCTGGTAAGCGTGTGACCCCAGTCGAGCATACTTCGTGCTACAGTTAGATCATAACATCTAGCGTTTGTGTTAGTGGCTATAATAGAAAATGGCTATGCCGGTATCAGTTTGTCATTTGTCTGAGTCGACTTTAAAATACTGCTACAAGTGGATGATAAATGTATGAATTTAAGAAAATGTATTGAATATTTTTTTTATATTAAGCACACATAAGAGCACCCAGTTTACTTGATGCTGTAACATCTGTGACCCTTGACCTCAACATCCATCCTCAATAAAGATTCAAGATGCACATACACGGTTACCCAGGGTATCTGTGATGGAATGTATTATTATACCCTTTAAATGGGTCCCCGTATCTAAACACTGCGTGATCCTTCCCCGCTCGAGCCGATCCATTCACATTACAGCTAGAATATAGCTATGCAATGTGAATGGGTCGTTCATTGTTGAACAAAAGAAATGGAAACAGTATAAAGGATATGTGCTTATTAACAGATGATACCAGCTGACAAAATGATCACAAATTTGTGACGCACAAATATTGTACCTTGACTGGGACCTACGGCGTAGTGACGACGATAACGATGTACTCATGATCGGTTTTGACCACTTTCACTAATACACTGCCACTATAAACTTTTACCAACCATTTGACCAAGCTATTGGCAGATCACATCAACTGCGCAGATTATTTTATATGGTGAACTTTTTTTTTTTAAATAGTAATACAAAAGAATGAAGGAAACCTATGATTCGGGTTTATACATATTCCTCCAATTGTTTTAATTACTAGTAAATAGATACCGCTTCAATTATTGTACAACTCGACTATAGAAGACAATATTCGATAAACCAGGCTAGAACACCTGTCTGCTGCGTCGCGGGTCTTGAATTCGATTCTCAGTCGAAGAACATAATTGTTCATCTAATATTGTTTGGTTTCGGTTCTGGGTGTGTTGTATGTACATATGTCCCGTGTCCCTGCCAATGCATCTGTACCTTCCTCCTAACTTATTTCGCATTCATTACATTAGGCAAGGGAACGAGTGAGTTTTAACGACTGTGTTAATGAATGTTAAACGCATTATATATATATATATATATTTTAAAGAATATAAGCAATGCTATTAAAATTACTAATATTCCGGTTAACCAATGAAAATCCGGCTGAAAATGCTTGTGCTAGATGGTTCACGACAACAGTCCGATGGCGGATTGGAACCTACGACCTTAAGTTTCGCAGACCGTACCCTAACCCATTAGGCAGATTATGTTATCCGGTGATAATCGAAAGATTTCATCCTAGAAATCGATTGGACATCTTCATCAGAGAGAAATACTCTACCAAACATAACAATTTTATTGAAATTAATTAGTTACCGTTTCATAACGTGCTTTATGGTATCGGCGGATAGCGGCGCCGCAGCGCACCACACTAAGCTGATAGACGTCAAGTCGTATTTCTCCATCAGAGGCGAGTTTTTAAGAAATACTATCATAGGCGGCACCGTATAAAGAACATTTACCTACGAAGAACTCCAATTTAGATTACCAAATCTTCTTAGAAGCTTAAAATTAGTATGGTAAAACAAAGCAACGTCAAACGAGCACACAATTCGCCTGATGGTAAGTGATAACTGTGGTCCATAAACACTTAAATTCATTTAAGATTAAGAGAAGAGAAACTGTGCTGTCACGCCAACGTTGAGATGGTATGCCTCGTCCAATCAATAACTTCGGCGGTTTCCTAGACTCACTTATTCGAACCATAGCATTATTATGCTTTTATTTCTCGCTGGTATACTTCGAAGCCGACGGGGGGGAGGGACCACATCCTCGAAATAGCAGCATCGGCTGCTATGGTGGGTGTATGAACCAGAGAGCCGCTTACAGGTAACGAGACATTCGATGTCAGTGGATGTAAGGGTCTATGTGTTAGTCATTACTTACGATTAGATTACCATGTGCTAGTTGCCACCTTGAGTTATTAACAAAAAAATCAACTAAAAATATAAGCAAATATTACAATCGGTAAAATATAAACAAAACTTTGGTAAATTTATTGCAAATTCCAACCTGATAATTAGATAAAATTATTTTTACTTGAAATACAAGTTAGAAACTAAAGTTTCTTATCCACATATCATTAATGAAAATATAAATTAACCTTATACTTTTCTATTGCTTGCAAATACTTCTCCGGATAAAAACCGGGAAAGTACACGATCATCTTGCCATTGGTCAAATTGTTTATGGTCGTCATAAGTCCATAAGCGTGATACCATGGCAGAACTGTCAAATGACATGAACGAGACTGACTCTCTAAAGAGTCATTTCTGAAAAACAAAAATATCAATCATTAGAATTTAAATTATATTTTAGAAAAAAAATCCGACACCATACTTCTGTGATGGATAAGAGATATGAAATTCAAAGTCTCTAGGCGGTCGTTAATGTTCTTTAAAAAGCGGACACAATCAAAGGATTCGATCTTATAACAACCCTCATATTGTTTTCGATAGTCATTACAAACATTTTGGATTTTTTGGCTGATGGTCTGATTTTTGATTAGGAGCAGGATGCAATTTATATGTATACATATAAGGCTTATCTCAGACTAATATTTCGTTGTAAATTCATCATAAGCAGCAGATATTTAACTTCTATGTAACAGTATACAGCAGCAAACGGTTGGCTATGGACAATGCGTACATGGCAATCCAATACACCCAAAGCTCATAATCCCATAATATTTTATGCTTCTTCAACGAAATATTTTGTATTAACATAAATTTGTCACTACGCCAAAGCCGAAGCAGGTCAGTCGGTCACATCAAACTTAAAATTCCAAAGAACTATGAACAGTGACTATCTTCAACTTAACTCGATTAGTTCGCGTACTTTGCAAGTTATGAACAAAGTGTGATGTACGATCGTAATATATTTATCAAAATTTTCACCAACCTATTAATAATCTAAGCCCTCCTTGGAGTTGCCATGATTCGTAGGATTGGTTATCGCATTGCAAGACCCTTCGTATGATGATGATGATGATGATATTAATTTATCCCTAATAAGAAAGGCAAAGGACTTTTAGTCCATACAGCCAGGTCTTGTTCGTATGATGGTTGGTCTGAAACTCCAAGACCCTTCGTATCTTTTATCCTTCCATTTTTAAAATCACCAATTATCGGGAATTTATCAAAAACACCTCCTTATATATTCTATTATGTCACCACCACTGTCATTAAGATACCAACAAGATATGTACTTACATTAAATTTGCTGCAGCATATAATGCGTTAAGGTGTGTCAGCATGACTCCCTTAGGAAGGCCAGTAGTGCCAGAAGAATAAAGCAAGTATACAGTATCGGTGGCGCCTTGCACATCATCCACTTCAAATTCAAAAGGGTCTACATGTACATAGACATTTTTCAGTGGAATAATTCCATTGTCTATGGGTTTTCCATTCATTTGAACAAATTTCTTTATGCAGGTCGCTTCTTTGTAGACAGACAAATTTTGTTTTAATACTGCTTCTGATGCTATTAGTACAGTGGGTTTTGAGATATTTAATACATGCTTATTTTCGTCTGAAAATTATTGGAAACGCAATTCATATAGTTTAATTGATATTTGAAACGTACTACGTCGGCTTATTCAATATGTATGGTGTATGTAAGTATTAATTTATTTTTATTCTTTACTGTTAGACAAAAAACCATAGACAAAAAATAATATTTATGGGCAAAAGTGATGTCCCGGTGTAGTTAATATGCAATAGAGCAATGTTGCAGCTGAAAAGTGCCTGTAGCATAATTAGGTCGACTGATATGGATAAGGACTGCGCTAACACTTGCCGCTGTGTTTCGTTTGGTGAGTGAAAGAAACCAAAAACTTCATCCTGATAACGAGACTGGTTATCTTAGTCCTGAATGGTGACAACATATGTATCTGGTTTCTTTATGTAATATGAATATGGTTTGTAGTATATGTTCACAGGCTGTCGTGGTATGGGCATGTACTGAGAAGGGACTAAAGTCATATTACACACTCGACCAGGAAAGGACCATCTCGTCCTCAAAGGTGTGTACATTCTGAATCTTTATTGAGGATAGATGTCTAGAGATGATATGATAGATGTAGAGAGATGGATAGAGGTCGCAGTCATCAAAAGTCGTCAAATAAATCCGCAGAATATATAGATAGGAAACACATGAAGATGCAATATCGTAGATTCTGTTGATATATATGCTGTTAGCCTATGCAGCTTTTACAGTTTTGTCGGAAAAAAGACTTACGGAATAGTGAGGTTCTGTGTGAGGAGGCTGGCTAGTTTTGGTTCTCTTACTTAAACAAAAACCGCTCATTCTCTGAGCGTGTCTGTCTGCTGTGAGCTTTCCTATCTGATTGCCACAGATGCAATATCATTTCGCATGTTTAGTCTCGTTCCTCATTGGATGCGATCACAAGAAGTTGGTACTGGAGGGGGCAAAGCAGATTGTTGCTTAACGTAAGCTACGTAAGCAACAATCTGCTTTTATTTCTGATAACTATATAATATATTACAGCATTTACTAATAATTATTAATATAAAATAAAAATTAATAATTTCAAAATATTTAATATGGTGTAAAAAAAAAAAAATACATATATATTCAAGCGATTTATATTCATTAGCAAGTGCGAATAACTGTAAATGTACCTTTGCGCTATATAATATTATTCCAAGCGAAATAAAGACACACAAAAGTTTACATTTTATAATTCCCCGATGACAGCCGGGCGATGATTTGTGTCGGTTTATAACAATAGAATATACAAACATTGCCGCGCACGGGTGAATTTCTGCGTAATCTAGTTGCTATAATTGTCTTTATATTACTTCTAGTTTTTCTTTATTACATTGAGAGTTACAAACGAGCACACAGTTACCCCGATGTTAAGTGATTCCTGCGGCCCATGACATCTACATTCATCCTCGACAAGGAATCATAATACAGATGCGTTGTAACGTAGGTTTGAGGACCGAGATGGAATGCCTCATATACAGTAATAATGGTCTCCGCTACTCTCCAGACGAAATGCAGCAAATTCCATAATTAATCAAAATTAAAACTATTTTGGAATACGTGTATGAAATATATTTTGATACAAACATCGAAATGACTACTATTTTTAGTTGATATTTTTGATGGCGTGGTCCCAGCCCAGTCAAGATGATTTATTTGTGCTATAGCTAGTTAATATAAATGCAGCGTGACTCTTACAGGTATATATGCCATTATCAATCATATAGATTGAAGAGTATGAGAACGATGGTTGTCAACTACCCATTTTATTTAATGCATATCAATAAATAGCAACTGCAGGTGTGTTGTAAAAAATATTTATTTATCTACCCAGTATAGCAAATTAATTTGTCTATTTGTCTTATATATTATACTTATTTCCCATTTATATAATATATTGATTAGTTTACATAAAGTAGAAGCACCCAGACAGTTGATAAAATGTAGTGAGGTATTTCTTAAATAATTTTAAAATATACCAGTGCCCGAAAGTCCGTCTGTAACTAAATATTTATTTCATGATGGTACATAGTAAATCTTTTCATGAAACTAAAACCACAATAAAATATTATACATTTAGCAAGTTTCGATTAGACCATAAAGTAACAGACAAGCAAGCAGGATTTTCCTTTAAAAAAATCCTAAAAACCCTGACAATAAACTATATATTACCCACCTTTTGTATATTGTGGATTTAGCGGGGTGATGGTGGCACCACAACAAATAGCTGCTATGGTTGCCACAATAAGCTCCAATCTATTCTCACTGCAGAACGCCACTATAACACCACGTTTAACGCCATGACTTTTTAAACCACTGGCAACATTCACCACGTCTTGGAGGATTTTCTGATACGTTATTACTTCGTCAACATCTCCGTGAACCTAAAACATGGAATACAGTTAATTTATAACATTTTTCATATACATCTCATATATAACGTCTATCTAAAATATAACGTCTCTGACACTGGTACAGATGCACATAATTCTAAGTAGCACGTTAAAAAGCATGCTTATAAGCATGTTCAAATGTAACATGCTCTTTCACTTTTAAATTATTAGATGTTACTTTATTACAAAATTATTATAAAACAGTTTACCAACTTACCAGAGCAATTTTTCTCTCATCGGCACAATGTTCCCTGAATTTGTCAATCACATATTGTCCAAAAGAAAGATGCGCTGGTATATATAACGCAGGTCCACCATGCACAACATAGTTCTTTATTGTCATATTTGTTAAGTTCTCTCAATAACTGCAGATTCAAACCTACATATATAAGAAACTTCATAAATGTTATTCCGGGTGTCCACATGCAAGAGATGTAGCGGAAGTCTTCAAGACTTCTGCGAATTCAACTGATTCCATAACGTTCATTGTAAGTTCATGCAATTATATCCTAGTACAATAATATTATAAATGTGAAAGTTTTTATGTTTCGACGTTTGTTATTATATGAGGCAAAACCGGCTGAATTAATTTGAATAAAATTTGGCACACAGATAGTTTATAACCTCAGGACAGTTTTCATCCCGGTAAATAAAAATAGGTATGTTCGGATGTATAAACGCAGACGAAGTCGCGGGTAGATCTAGTATCTACAATAAATGTCTTCAATGATTCACAATATTGTTGTTAAATCAAAAGAAAAATGGCCCAGTTTAACTCCAGGACGTACCAATTATTAGATATAAGGAAAGTTCTGGCGTTTTTGAACATGTGCACTTTTATCCGTTGTCGATCTTTAATGAGAATTCTAATCCGACTGAAACCTTTTATAAAGTTAGATTAGTGTGATTCATGATTAATATATATTTTTCGTAGTCTTTTTAAGCTTTCAACGTGAAGAAAAAGTGCACTTGTATCAGTTCCAAAGCGAATAATGTGTTGGAGGCAAAAACAAACTTGTGTGACATGTTTATAGAGTACGTAGAAATAATAAAATATGTCAAAGATGATTTGCCAAATTTTGTTCGGCTGATTTTTCTTTGAAAGATTAACCTGGTTCAGGAAGGCCGTCAGAAGTCCACGACGAAGCGCTACGCAGTATGGTCACACACACACATGTACATATCCCACTTTATCTTTCACAGAAAAGGTGTTCAAACTTGGAATTCATCCAACTACTGCTCACATGCTGCTGCTGATCACAATAAAAGCCTTAGTTTTGTGTCCGAGCTCCCTGTTCCGTGTCACACGAATTAAGAGAAAAATATTTAATGGACAGAATTTCGATATGTTCTTCAAATCTTGCTCGGCACAAAAAGGAACCGTTTTTGGACCACTTGGTGACTGGAGATGAAAACTGAATAGTGTATAAACACGTAGGTAAAAAATATATATATATACAAACGGAACACCACATCCAAAGCTGGTGTGCATCAGAAGAAGATTGACGTTGTGTTGTTGGTGGGACCGCAAAGGTATTATAGTGCACTATGAGATGCTGTAAGAAAATGAAACGGTCGATACTGATCGTTACTGTTCGCAGCTTGATGTTTTGAATAAAGAAATTCAATGTAAACGTTGATCTTTAGCCAAAAGTAACGATGTAGTTCTTCCTCACAGGCTTTTCTCCACGACAACGCTAGACCAAACGTAGCAAGAAAAACCGCACAAAAAATTGCATAATTGGATTGGGAAGCTTTACCTCAGCCAGCATATTCTCCCAATATATGACTATCAACTGTTTAGGTTGTTCGGTGTAAAATTTTCTTGATGCAACTGAATATTTAAATTATGAGGATGTCCAAATGCTAGTGGTAGAATAATTTGCCTCTAAAACAAAAGACTACATTTCAAAGGGGTTCAATAAGCTGCCAGAACGCTGGCAGATAGTTGTAACTAACAAAGGACATTATACTTTGATTAAATTTTAAATAAAAATATATATAAAAATAATGTTTTTCTTTTAGAAAAAAATGGCAGACCCAATAATTTTCGTTGTTCGAAACTTCCTAAGCAGTTCATGCGTCGCTATCTATTGAACAGTCTGTCGGACATTTTTGCAGAAGTTTCCTTGCATGTGAAAACGCGACCAGCCTAAAGCATGTCAATATTTTTAACGATAATAAACAAATTTGTAAGAAATATTTATATCCTCTTTCAGGGCGTTACGATTAGAAAATCTTGTAAATAATAAATTTATGTTAATAAATGTATATTTATTTTTAGTTCATTTATAACAATCAACTAAAAGAACAAAATGAAGCTGACATTAATTAAAATTAGACAGCCAGTTATCCATCTTTCTGACAGAACTTCAAACATGCTAACATAATAACGCTCGGCCATTCGCAAATAGATCAAAAGCTGGATCGGAATCCAGGAGATCGTAAAACGTAGCGTGGTATAAGAGATTTGGCTCGTTCAACGGTACAGCAATAGGCCACACCACACAACTTATGTTGCCGGGTGCGATGAAACTTATTAGAAGGAAAAGTCGAAACGCCCCACTTAGATAATACTTTTTTTTATAGAATAGGTGGAAAATGAAGAAGCAGCTTATCTGATGGTTAGTGATTACCGCCGCCCATAAATATCCGCAACGCCAGAGGATTCGGTGTTGCGCTGCCGGCCTTTAGGAAAGGCGCAGGCTATTTTCTTGAAGGTTCCTAAGTCCGACCACCGACTAACCGAGCAATTTCGCGTGAAGCGCATAGTGGTGGATTGCCAACCATCGAGATGATGAGGATAAAATTTTGAATTCTGTCGTGATGTACGATGTTTAAATACAGCAGCTGGAATTAATCCGACCAATTCCTCATAACATTACCTATGGTTAATTCGTTAAAAAATGCAAAGAGATGAAATATCTCTTCGCAATGCCAGTGAATCGAGCTGGAAAGTACCTGATCATCAAAGATTCAACCGTTCTTCGTTGAATTAGAAATGCCGGAGTACCCCGGCCCAGAGATGAGAACTGTATTCCATGTGACGCCGAACTTGCGCTTTGTTAAGTTGCACACAGTGGATATGATATGAAATACTTAAATACCTAAAGTGTTTACAATTTACGAGGGATTCCATAATTTTCGAGAACAAGGGGTAATGGCAATAGACCTGGCAAAGATGACCAAAGATTTCTTCCAGCAGTTCAAGACGACTCCTAAAGAGTAGAAGTACGCGTAAGAACTGGAGCCAAATCTGGAGCACACGTCCTCAGCTAAATTGAAGGGATTCAATCAGGCCCGCTAGAATTGTGGATTTCCATGGAGAGAAGTGCTCTAAGCACTGACCTCTGCATAAATCTGACATCTAGCATGTAGGTTTCACACCATTAGATGATTATCGGTGAGTTTCCCATCTCGTCGAGAGTCGAGTTGGACGCAAAATGAGAGCCTATGAAATCATTTTTACCCTTTGCTTCATGGCCTAGCGTATCGTCTCCTTTGTGCAGAGATGGAAGAGATGGCTGACACAAATTCCCTTCAAAAGCTTTTCCTAGAGACCTTAATGCACGGGTTCTCGAAGTGAGGCGTGCACTAGTCTATCGCCAATTCTGCCTATGGGCACCGATATCGCTGCTGCAATAACTCTTTTAAAAGACCTAGAGGCTTAGTTTTTTTAAATTTGCATCCGATGCTTTAGCGCCGGCCCGTTTATAATCCAGCTAATTACGTGACGCTATTTTCCATGAACGACCAAACGAAACCATATCATAAACATATCACATCAGACCATCAAACTATACATAACAACTACTCTACTGTTATAGTGTAGTAAGATAAAACAAATGCGATAAAATCTGTTAGTTATAAAAATCATCATGTTACTTTTTAACAACAAAATAACTATGGCCTAAGAATAGTTTTAGATCTGCGCGTTGTTACATAATGATATTACTGTTTACGTAAAATATACAACAGTTACATAAGAAATGAAACCGAACTAAAGTCAGATCATAGAATATAATAAAGTTTCCGATATTTCTGTACTTGACACCGTTCGCCAGTCACACTTATCTACACGTATTACTCAATAATTTGTTCTTATTTACGTCATCGAAGTCAGATATCCTAACTCAGTTGGCCGGTTACTCTTAAATTTGATTGATAGTAAAATATAAACTATTTCTCTGTAAATAGGAAACAAAGAAAAGGTTTTAATTTTACAATGTCCAAAAACTAGTATGATATGTTTTCGCGCCAGAACACTCCAACAATACTTATAACATATAATAAAATCGACCTTCAACCCATTCATAGAATATTAATGAAATCAACACTGAATAATATAAATTAAATCTATAAACTTACCAACTCACAAAAACTTAACATTCAAGATTTGTACAGGAACGTAAATATAACAATGTAATATTATTGTTTCGAGTTACCGATTATTACTTCACTGTTTATACATGTCAAACACAAGGTTAAAAATTGTATTGTAGATTACATTACATTTTTATTTACTTTGACCTTTAAATACAACAGGTATGTTATGTATACATAAGAAATTTTTTTAATCGCTACCTATCCAACGTTTGTACTTTATCGGTGTTCTCACAAATAATCGTTTTTCTATTGTTAAGTCAGGTAATTAAATAAATGTCTCAATGTCCAAAGCATTAGAAATAGGAAAAATTTGATAGGTAACTTATGTTATTTATGTGTATATTTTCAAAATCAGATTTTATTTAATGTTTTTCTATATTTATTAATTCAATATGTATGATAACAAGTACAAACTTGTGTTTATAAAATATGTTACATACTTATTTCAAACAATATCAGTAAACTATATACTTACGAGGTGAAATTAACGACACTAAATAAAGAGCAAAACATATTTTCTAATCATGTGTAATATCTACGATAATAAGAATGCTATCATGTTATGCGATAAAAATTATTTGTTCTGTGCAGAGTAATGTAATAGATACTCTTAACGGACATGTCTATGAATCTTATAAACAAATAAGATATTAAGTACCGACAATACGAAAAGAAAGAAATTTGAACAATTTATTTTTTGTTCAAATGTTACCATTAATTATCAAATTACTTCTTGTGTAAGTACTTATGTTTCAAAGTTGACGTTGACATCTTGATTTTGTTCAAACTTTGCTTAAGATTTACTTTGTTTTTGTTTGTAATATTTATATAGGGGAGTCCTATGTTCAGCAGAACTACGGATGGGCCATGATGAGCGGCATCAGATTATCGCCTATTTTTTTTCCGTGTACATTTATTACCGCTTCAATACTTTTTATTCATTATTTTATTTATTATATGGAATTCAGCAAGAAGATGATATCAGTATTTTTATAATAGAATAATTAACAATGTTCGAAACCAAACGATTTCATCTTTTTATAGGCGTATTTAACGTGATGAATACAGATCGGCAGTATGATGACGGACGACATACAGTTCGAAAATTTTATATAATAAATAACGCAGTATTGTCTCTCTTTCCACACTTGCTTCTAATGGTTCAAAAATGGTAGAATAGAATCAGCTTATGTTGTTCCATGAATGAGCCGGCTCGAAGTAAGTCAGGGAAGTACCACTCCTCACAAAATACGAGCGTAAAGCAGATGAATCACTTCTGCGTTTCGCCCTTTGAGTAAGGTATCCGGTGGCCCTGTATCCTTCCTCCCCAAACAACAGATAGCGGTATTTTCAAAAAATCTGCTCTACGGGGGTACCAGGATTGTTGGTCTTGGAGAATCGCTCTCTTGCCACCCAACGCTCAGGCTATCCCCGGCTGGTCCCGACACTATTGCCGATTCTATTTCCGATTTGGTACTTTGGGGGATGGAACTCTTCATCCCATCCTCAATGGTACTCATCGGGGGCAGATCTAGATTTGGTAGCTCCTGTAAAATAGCGTCACCTTATAAGCTGGAGTGTTACCGGTCCTGGACAAACGAAACGGCATCTAGGGATACAAATCCATTTTTTTCTTAAATGCATCTCTGCCTTCATTCCTCAGAAGAGATATTGCCGCAAAATCGGGCAGAATTGGCGAGTAACTAGTTAGCCTCCCTTCGAGAACTCGAACATTTTGTTCTTACGCCACAGTTGTCCAAGGGAATTTCTGTCAGCCATCTCTTCCATCTCGGCACAAGTGAAACGATACGTTGGTCCATGAGGCAAAAGAGGAAGATGATTTCTTAGGCTCTCCTTTTGCGTCCCAATCGAACCTTCACGGCAAGTGAAACTCACCGCCGACTATCTTGTGGAGAGCCTAATGCCAATTTCTGCAGAAGTCAGAGTGCAAAGCATTTTTCTCCTTGGGCATACAGAAGTTGAGTGGGCCCGATGGAATCGCTCCAATTGTGCTGAGGACGTGTGCTTTAGACTTGGCACCTGTTCTTACGTATCTTTTACGGTACTCCTACTCGTTAGGCGTCGTTTCGAGCTACTGGAAGGCAGCATTGGTGCACCCGAAGCCTAATTAAGGTGATCGCTCAGATCCGTCGGACCACAAGCCTATTGCCATTACCCCCTTATTCTCGAAAGTAAATCTATTACCAGCTCATGAGGTACCGTCTGGGTCGCTCAGATGTAGGCTTTCTGGTCTACTAGACACATCGATGTGCGCAGGCAGTCAAGACCAAGAAAGAGGTCTTAGCGGTTAGTCTAGACAAAGCAAAGGCCTTCGGTCAGGTTTGGCACAAAGCGCTTCTTTTGAAGCTTCCTTCCTATGGACTTCCCGACAAATTATGCAATTAGGTCACCAGTTTTCTCACAAAACCATAGTATCAAGTTCATTCGATGGGGCATGCTCCGACTCCAAACCAGTGAATGCTGATGTTGCCCAAGGTTGTGTGATGTCTCCTTACTGTTTGTTCTGCATATATATATTGGCTGCGACAATATTTAATTGCAATGATTCATTGTTCATCAAATCATTTGTACTTTTCTTTTATGAAGCAGGTGTTAATTGGCCATTGAATCGAACATTTAACGTTTAAATTTCACAAAACACTGAATCGATTTAGTTAATCGATTCACAGACTCATTGAATTGGTTTGATTTACATTACAATAATAAAAAAAGTGCAATGGACAATATGAAATATTTATGTCTTGACTATGACAAGTATTTAAAAGATCACAAAACACGATTATTTTTTAAAATTGTAGGTACAAAATATAATTTATATTTTAAGATTTCAGAAAACCTCTAATTAATATTTATTACAGATATTCTATCCTTAAAATGGTATATAGAGGTCAATACGAGATAGCGGCACTAAAATACTTTTTTGGGCATATTTAGACAACAATAAAAAATTTTGTCCATCGATCAATCGGTTGTAACTCTATTTTCTTAAAAATTAACTTATGATTCAATTAATGTAGAATCGATCTTTTAATGCTCAATTAAATCTAGAATCCATTCTAGTGCGTTCTATTCAAATCGAATAAAAGATCGATTTTCTTAGAATTATTCGACATGCCTATTTTAACATTATAGACCACTACAATATTTATTTTATTCAAATTATAAAGTTTCACCTTACAAAAAAGGGTACAAAGAGACTTAATGCCGTATGGTGTTCTATAACGGTCAACCCGGGGCATGGAGCGAAATTGTGGTAGGTGTAGTATATAAATATTCAGTCTACAATCTGGAACTACCTATGCCAGAGTGTAGCATGAACAATGAAGGACTTTTTAGGTGAAATAATGAAGAGTTCTAATCATTAGATCAGAAGAGAAGCGAAGTTCTCTGTTGTGAGACAATAGGTATTAAAAGATATTTAAATTTATCTATAAGATAAAAGGCTTGCACGTTATCTTGATTAGTTGTATTCTCAGTAATGTAATTTACGTATGGCTAAAACACCTAGGTATATATCTATAAGATATACAAAAAATATCAAGTGTTACCCTTTTTTAATTTTAAAATGAAGTTGACAAATCGGCTAAATAAAATGCAACGTTATTCACAAAACGACGCAATTCAGATTTATTTAATTATATATTAATTTAATTTAGCATGATCTGATAATGCAGCCTAATCTATCTACTTAAAATATTTGCATGCTGAGGAATAAGAAAAATTAAGTAGGCTACCGTTACTTCTAAATGTCAATTAAGTTTACTTCTGTCACGGTGATTCTGATAACCTCACCTGTTAATAATTTCTTATCATTTATCAATAGCTACAGTATGTTTATGATAATAACTAATCGCCACTAATATTTTAGATTAACTTTAACATCCAGCTGAAGTGGTAGTGTTTAGTGGCACAGTCAGTAAATAGTTTTATCTTTATAAATAATACATAAAATTTGGTCTAAAAATGCCGGCTTCAATTCATAATAATATTGTATATGGCCCCGAGGAAGAGCTTATTCCAGCTCATTTATCATATGGACAATTTTTATATGATAAATTTAAACAAGGTGGTGATAAAATTGCGCTGGTAAGTACACTGTCGCAATAAGAAACAAATGTTGTTTTATTACGTGTTCTATTTCTAATTTTATTATTTTCCGCATTGTTCAAAAATATTAATAAAGTAAAAAAAGTTTTAAAGGTACTTTAATTTTCTAGATAAGTGCAGAGACAGGAGAGACTGCAACTTATAAGTCCATTCTACAAAATAGTATCAATCTTGCTGCAGCTCTTAAAGAACTTGGTTTAAAAAAGGGAGATGTTGTAGCACTTAGCAGTGAAAACCGGTTCGAATTTACTGTAGCATCACATGCTGTCATTTATTGTGGAGCTATATTATCCACACTCAATGTTACATATTCTCCAGGTATGTAACATCTTAAAAATACATGTTACTTTTTAAATATTTTCTAATATTTTAATTACCTTTATAGGAGAGTTGACACACATATTACAGGTTATAAAACCAAAGTTTATCTTCTCATCACCAATAATTGCTCAAAATATATGTGATTGCAGTAAAGATTTGCCATGTGTTAAAAATATAATATTATTTGGGGAATATGATGTTGTGCCTTCTATCTTTTATAATGATCTTATTAAGAAACACATAAACACTGATGACTTTACATTGGTTGATGTAAATGGAGCAGAAGATGCTGTGGCAGTTATGTGCTCATCAGGCACTACAGGCTTGCCTAAAGGTGTAATGCTCACTCATGTTAATTTTTTAACATTATCTGCTCACATGAAGTAAGTTAAAAATAATAATAATCATTTTTACTATAAAAACTAATCTATGTACAATATAACATCAAATGAAAACTTAATAATTTTTCAGTAGCTAATAATATTTATTTTAACTGTCTTTGGGTGTGCAAATCTGTATATGCCCTGTCTACTTCCATTCATTTTGTCTCATCACATCATAAAATTCCTTACTACCTATTTAATATTGAATAATAATGATGTTTATTTGTACTTCAGTCTTTAGTAACAAAAATAATGTTTGTGCTTATCTAAAATTTTCTATATATATTTTGTATGTATACATTTTTATTCTAGGTATTACTTAACAGCATCTCAAGGAAAAAGAAAGCAGATTGTAAAAACTGGTTTGTCCCTAATACCATGGTTTCATGCCTACGGTTTTATAACAACAATGGCTGTAATGTGCATGCATATTGAAGTGGTATTCCTTATCCGCTTTGATGAACAACAGTTTTTAGAAACTATACAAAAGTATAAGGTATAGTTGGCGGATAAATGTTTTATTACATCCATAAAATGAGAATACACAGAAAAATTATGTATTTAAGAGTAATATTAACTGAGAAAACACATCATGAAATATTTTCTCATATTGAGGCTTTCAACTTTATTAGCCAACATAACTATGCATACGCACTTTAAATCTCAATTGAAGAAGGATTCAGATAGCTTTAAACTACTGCGATCACATATGATATATACAGCTGATAGAGTTATATCTTTGTATACATAACTATCACTTACCTTGCATTATCATTGGTAGTGGCAACTGTAGCTTTTTAGATGCACCATGAATGGGTAGGCTCAACCAGGTAAGGACTACACCCTCAAAGAATACCAACTTGAATTAGCAGCTAAGCATTGCTGTGTTTTGTACAGGGAGTGTAGGGATCTGGGTACCCAATTAAAGGTAATGATGAGGCATTCCACAATCAACAATGTATATGCAACTTGAATCTTTGTTGAGGATAAATGTAGATGTCATTATCTACAATCATTACTTACCATCAGTTGTACTCTGTGCATACATTTGTCACCCTTCATATTACAAGAACCTAGCTTAGTAAACAATTTATTTACCGTAGAAAGAAGCAAATTTCGTAACAATACTTTCAAAGCTGATAATGTTAGGATACAATATTAATTTAAGTTTATTTTTTACTACTGTAGTTCTATTGCTTAATTGTGTTGCTATTGAGTTAATATTACATCAAATTCTCTACTATACAAAAACTAAAGTCAAGAAACTTGCAGGTAAATATGACAACCATAGTCCCACCACTAGCTGTATTCCTGGCAAAAAATCCGCTTGTCACTAAGTATGACTTAACTTCGCTCACTGAAATCTGGTGTGGAGCAGCACCCCTTTCTAGTGAAATACAAAAAATGGTTTCCGAGAGGTAATATACTGAAAAATATATGTGCATCATATTGTAATAATTTTAAAAGATAAAGTTAAAACTAAGAATATTTTTAGAACTGGTATAGACTTTATTAAGCAAGGTTATGGTCTCACGGAGGTCACAATGGCATGCTGTGTAGATTTAACAAGTGGTGAAAAAATTGGTTCCTGTGGAACTCCTGCACCTGGTATGAGAATAAAGGTAATATATATGTATGTAGTTTGAGTTATTAAGTGTGTACTGAAGTTTACATATATACAGGTTTATTAGTTATTCGACGTATTGCCGTTAGATGACAGGACCATTTGCGATAACTTTAATCCCCATGCATTGCAAATTGAACCATTTTTGAGTTATCATGTTTGTTAGCTTTTTTCAAAATAAGTCTAAAATGCAACATCATTTTTTTTATTAAAAAGTATCAATTTAAATCTCATTTTTTCTTATCCATATTAAAACAA
The DNA here is from genome assembly GCA_029286865.1 of Teinopalpus imperialis. NCBI lineage: Eukaryota > Metazoa > Arthropoda > Insecta > Lepidoptera > Papilionidae > Teinopalpus > Teinopalpus imperialis. The sequence continues at coordinate 1,325,044 of JAGSMU010000023.1, read as the reverse complement.
CAATTATCGGTCCAAATTTAAAAAGGCGAGACGAAAAACGATTTTATTTCCTTATTTGATATTATTGCCTTAAAAACAAAAAAAACGTTATGAAACTGCTTGCAGATTATTTTAAAAACATGACCGTTTTCTTAGCTCTCGAACAATGCATAACAACTAAGAATTTATTTCAAAGAAATTGAAAAAAAATTATCACAAAGGAAAATTCACAGGCGGAAATTCGTATTCGAAGTAAACTTAAAATCTTAAATTATATTCTAAATAGTAAATTTTAATACGAAGTAAAATAAACTGTTTGAATATCTTTCAGATAGGTTTAATGCGTACGTAAGCGTTAGACTTTAAGTTCAGTTGTAACAAAAACGATTGCAAAGGTTCAGTTATGCAGAATTATACAGTTCGTAAATATATATGGGTTGGGGAAGTTTTTTTGTATTTTATATACAAATTCAAGATATTTTTAGCATAGCTTTTTAAATTTGATTATAATATATACGAGATGTGCCATTTTGTAGGTAGTGACATAATCCCATTGCTGTAGAAATTTTGAGATCAAAAAACTAAGAAAAGTAGTTTTGACAGTCCTCTCTTGATGTTATAGGTTAACCTATAGAATTCTGGAGAGACCGAAATATATTACTATATTTGCTGAGTGGCTAAAGATGTGTGTGGTCTGGCGTTATTATTATGGAAAACCACACCCTTTCTGTTGATCAATTCCGGACATTTCTTCTCTATTTTTTGCTTGAGTCTCATCAGCTCTTGGCAGTAGAGATCCGAATCTATGGTTGTGCTCGGTGGTAAAAGCTCATAATAAACGATGCCCTTCCAATTCTACGTATGGTATCACCTTATTGCGATTTAATCCAGGTTTCGCTATAGTCTGTGGAGCTTGATTGCTCTTTGACCATGATCTTTTTCGCACGATCTTGTCGTATCTCGGTACTTTGCATCACCAGTGATCAATCTTTTCTAAGGCGGTTCGATGTCATTACGTTTCAATAGAGAATAACAAATGAGTACATTAGCTATCTTTCAGTGAGCTCGTTTGGCACCCAAATATCAAGCTTTTTTGTCTAAAGAATTCTTGACTTCAAATGGTTCAAAACTGTTTTGTGGTCAAACCTAGTTCTTCAGATATGGCGTAACTACTAATATAGGCATATTAGTAGTTACGACATACCATCATATCTTGCCCCACTTTTTCAAAACTGGCATAAACTTTATCTATAACAAGTTGACCAGAACTAGCTTCAACTTTAACATCAAAATTCTCGGACTGAAAACGCTTGAGCCAATTCTGTTTTCCACTTCCTTAGGTCTATAAAGTCACAAAATATGTCAATTCTTTTGTGAATATACTCCTTTAAAAAATGGGCAACTCTACATTTGATCCATAGACACGAAATTATTATCACAAATTAAATCTTAATAATTAATATGAATAAACTAAAAAAAAAGAAACTCCTGTAGAATAATTACAAAAGTCATGTCAAATTTGATTTGAAAGTTCTATGATATCCAGAAAATATATACAAAATTGAAAACAATTTTCATTTGAGTAAATTTTTATTTTATTAGGTTATAGACATCTACAGTGGAAAATTGTTACCCGCCGAAGAGAAAGGAGAGTTATGGATAAAATCGCCTTTGCGTATGAAAGGGTACATGGGTGATTCCGATTCAAGCAATGCTATAATAGATTCCAAAGGCTATGTCAGGACAGGGGACATTGGATACTATGACAAAGACGGGTACTTCTACATCGTTGATCGATTAAAAGAACTTATTAAATACAAGGGATTTCAAGTAAGTAAAATGTTTAATTCGTTTCTTGTATATAATTATACCTATATTACATGTTATACATATGTTTTTCGACTTTGTTGATGTATAAGTGTGACCTAAAGTCGATAAACAATTATTTTTAGTTATCAATATAATTGGTATGTGGATTATTTGTATCTGAATATATTACAATAAAATCAAACGAGAAGAATATGAGGTTACACATTTCACTATAAAAGTGCACAATTCAGAATCAGATCATAAAAAGTGCCTATTAAAATTTTAAGATGAAAAAAAATAAAAGTCAGAAAATGAACACAAACAAAATCGAAGAAGTGGTTAAGATAAGGCGAGGAGCGTCCTTATTCGTATGCTCCCACCAATAAAGTATGATATTGTTACTTCGTGTACTCATTGCCGCCAAAAATATGGAACCTCACAATTAACTAGCCCAGAATCCGATGAAGCTGTAAGAGCTGCAAAGGCTAACCACTCAAATATCAATAGAATCTAGACGGAATCTAACAACATGATTTCTGCGAATCCACCATATATTATATGATCTATTATTTTTATATTAAAAGAAAAAGGTACTTGTTTAAATTTTAAATAAAATTCGTTGTTATTACGCTCATATTATATACACACACTTGTATAGCAACTATACCTACCCTTAGTAATTTTAATTAGAATGTAATTTAACAAACTCTACCGTATTGACCGGGTAGAGACCGTATCGGTAAATAGTAACAAAACTTCGACCCTTTTTGTACCTTAACTGTGTGCTAACCTTTATCTAAAATACATATTTTCAATAGTTTGGTTTTATTAAAAAAACTTCAATAATATTTAGTAAAAGCTGAAATACCTGACATATTTTACTATAAAAAGAAATAGACATTCAAAAACCTACGGTAAAGATGACTTGAACAGACAAATGCAACAAAATAGACTCGCGACCGCTCTTTGGTACGGCGTAAAAAATTTAATATTCAAACATAAATATAAGCGATTGTGTTATTTATACAATATTAAGAATTATATTATAAATATGATTATTCCCTGTTTCGCCATTATCCAGTTAAAATTGTCACTTGTCACAAAATCGTGTCCAAATCCGACCGTCTAGGCGACGGAAAATCAGTTTAAGAGTAGTTTTATGCGTACTGACAGTCCCGTCGAAAGTAATCGGATAACTCGTTAAGTGCCCTGCAGCGTGAATTTAACAGTTAGAAAACACGAATAGAGGAATCTAGTAATGGGATAATCATCTCGGTAATATCAAACCATCTCATCAAGTCTTCTCTGGCGACTTCCTAAGGCTTTCAAAGCAGGCTCAGCCCAAACAATGCCCCCGATATTACGCCCGAACCATCCGCCAGCTTTCCAGCAAAAAGCAAAATCTAGCTGACCGTCTCGAGCTTCAATACTGCGAGCAACTTGCCAGTCGACACCGAACACGTTCGTATGGTCGACATGCAGGTTGATCGGCGGGCCACACAACCGCTTCGGCATTCTATCACACCGATCACGCACACCAAAATTGAATCCATGATCAAGAAATTTCGATCACGCAAATCCCCTGGATCTGATGGTATCACAAATAAGATAGTCAAACACCTACCAGACACCATCATAAATATATTAGTCCTCATCACGGCAATCACTTAAGGAATCTTTCCGAACACCAGGAAAGATGGAGACGTCATAGGAAACCTCAAGCCGTCGAGACACCCTTCCGACCCAACCTCATATCCACCCATCAGTCTCCGAAAGACACTGGGAAAAATCTATGAACGCATTCCTCTTAATATATATTCACTTAAGGGACTTTATTCAACTCTCTCTCTCTCAACTCTCAACTCTAGGAGCACATCCATAACAAATTCATACAAGGTTACCAACCGTAGCGCTCTTCTACGACGTGACGAAAGCGTTTGACAAGGTCTGGCACAACGGACTCGTATATAAACTTTATTAGCTCAGGTGCCAGATCGTCTAATACTAATCATACGAGACTTTCTCCGCGACCGTACCTTTGGATACCACGACGAGGGAATGCGATCCCAATTTTAGGTCCCGTCCTCTACACATACTACAACAACGACTTCCCGCGCACTTGCGATGTAGAGCTAGCCCTCTTCACAGATGAAACCGGCCTCTCCGTCACATAATACAAACCAGGCGCTATCCATAAACGCCTCCAATCCGCAGCCAACACCTTAGGGAAACGATATATCGAAGTTAACCCCACCAAAAGGGCAGCCATGTACTTCTCTCCGTGCAACAAAACGCCGCATCTCCCAACCTTAGAGTTATTTGACTGTCACAATTAGCACGTTCCATGAATCACATTAGCTGAAGACTCACCTTTGGTCCGCACATCAACCGCTTACGAAATCGGGCAGTATTTGTTTTCGGTCGTTTGCACCCGTTACTTAATAAAAATAGGAAAATGTCCCTACGTAATAAAATTACATTTAATTTAATTATTATAAAGCGTGCATCCCAACCATAGTGATATACACAAGCCCCGTCTTTGCGCATGTCTCCCCGCGTCTTATTCATCGACTTCAGGTAATCTAAAAGCTTCATGCGCAAGGGCCACCTAGGCGCCGTGGTTCATGCGTAATGAAAATCTACATATAGGTTTTGTGTACCTGAAGCTGGCTTCCCGCCGCTATTTCGACTGCCGTTGCACAATCAAACCTGTTGATTGTGAATGCCGTCTCTTACAATTCACCAGCGTCCGAAGGAGACTGAGGTACGCCCTCGATGACCCCAATGGCGCGACCACTAGGGTACAGGCCCTGCTCAAAACACTACACACTAATAATGCACCAACATATCCCCCCCGCCGACCGCGAGAGCGTTGCAGGATTATTCGCGGTACCGCCTTATTTCAGGCAGGTTTTCACCAATTAGTATAGATAGGAGCGTCGCTGAAGTTTATTGAGCCACTTCTTCTCGAGCGCCAACGCAGTCCGAAGTGATCATAAATGTCGATAATAACAATAATGTTATTAATTTTAGTTAATACGTCAGAAGTAACTCCGACCAAGTCGTGAGTGACGAGGGTGCCCTCTCGGACACCCTGAGTCAGTTGCTTTCGCGCCCAAGGTAACGACCCAAGCCGAGTCTCCCTCTCGGAAGCCCTTGTGCTGTTTGCCCATTGATATGGTATGTCGGCTGAGTGCCTTAAGCGCTCAGCCCGGCCACCTTTCAACCCGGTGAAAGCCCCCTTGGTTAACATAATGGCCAAAAAAGAAAAGAAATAAAAAGCGCGCTGACAGCTTCCGTATTCTGAGATATATACTTACTATAAGTTTTAAATGTATAGTATATGTATATATGTGTGCAATTAATTGTTGATTTGTAATGATATTGTAATAACCTAGTGAAAAATGTCACGTCCAAGAAGTTATAATTGTAAACTTTCAAAAACTTGTTAATACCTTTACACTCGAACTTCCTCCTATATAATTACGTAAGAATTATCATAGGGAACAAAACAACGAGTAACAATTTAAAAACTATTGCTGTGAACCATCTTCTAGCACAAGCATTTTCAGCTTAGTTGCGAGTGGTTAACCGAAATACTAATAATGCATTAGAGCATAACTAAAAATCTTTAAAAAAGAATAGTAGTCGAGTGACCTATTACCATATTTTATTGTTACAGGTAGCACCGGCAGAATTGGAAGCGCTGCTATTGCAAAATCCAGGGGTGGCCGACTGCGGTGTGGTGGGCAAGCCCGACGAGCTCGCTGGAGAGCTGCCCACCGCATTTGTAGTACGCCAACCTAACGCTAACGTCACGGAAAATGACATTGCACAATTTGTTGCTGGCAAGGTACAGTATATCAATATATATTTAGTAATTTAATATATTTATATATGCATGCACCAGTTAAAGAGGAACACATCAATTGTTACAATTAAAGGTTATCGTGTTACATAAAAAAATAATTAATGGAGAAAACTAAACAATTACTGAATCAAAATAAAACAAAAAACAGAATTAAATTATCAAAATTAAATAAATTAAATAATATCCTAATAAAATAAGTCAAAATAAATTATTAATTTTTATTTTACATTATTAATACAAATTAAATTATATTATAATAAAATAAAACTAAATGTCAACGATAAAATAACAAAATACAAAACAGAAATTAAACAAGTTAAATAGCGATTCAAATCTAAACAAAAGTCAACCATTAGATATAATATAAAAAATTTTTTTTTTCAAATTTGAGATTTTTATTAATTTTAGAATTAAAAAAAAGTCAAATTCATAAAACGCAGCCCATTGGAATACTGTCAGCACCTCACGCTTAAAAAAAAGAACGAAAAAAACAAACCGAGAAGAGGACCATCGCAAAAACGGATTCATTATTTTTGCTGACCTTGACCCATTATTAGTAGTGTAGCATTCATTCCCTCTTATATTTTATTCTTGTTTTTACTCCTCCAGCTACTGTTGTAACAATATTTACATATTCCCATTTATCTTTTTTTCATCGTCCTCTTGTTCTGACCATTTTTGCCACTCCAAGTCACATGCCCCTTATCTCCTACTTACGTATCTATTTAATTAAAAAAAAAAACATGTGGCTCTCGTGTAATATATTATATAAGGTGAATGTTTCACGTTCATAAAAATTTAGAACGAGCCAGAATTGAATACAGAATTTTTTGTCGACTTAAATCTAGCTAATGCAATGTGTTCAAATAATTGCAAGTCATTGATTTATCGCTAATATGGAATAAAGTATAAGGAAAGAGATAAGGTTAAGGCGTCTCACGTGAATGGCATTTTAATGAATTTTTTTTATCACGTTGCGACTAACAAACGAGCACACAGTTTACGTGATAGCAAGTCATTCCTGCGGCCCATGACATCTACATTCGAATCGTTATGTAGATGCTTTGTTACACTTGAGGACTGAGATGGAATGCCTCGTCACCGCCAATAAAAGTCTCCAGATCCCTGCTTTGCTATTTACGCTGGTATTTTGTGAGGGCGTAGACCCACCCCAGTCGAGCGGATGTAGCTTTACCACTAAAACTTTGTTTTTGTTTTCCTAATTTATTGCAAAATTAAGACGATACAAATTATTATATATTATTAAAAACATATATAATTTAGACCCATTATTTTAGTCACTTTTAGTATACATTGTGTAGAACTTAGAAACGAACTAATTTCTTTTCCAGGTGTCGCCAGCAAAGCATTTACGTGGCGGCGTTGTATTTCTCGAGGAAATACCAAAGAATGCATCCGGGAAGATACTGCGACGAGAATTGAAAGCCATGTTACTCGATAATCTTGCTAAGAGCAAACTTTAATGTTATAATGTAACATATTACCTGATGACTAGTCAAAAGTATAAGAATCAGTGTTCGTTTAATTTACAATATTTTTATCTTGTTTTATTCGGTTACCTAACCTAACAAATATACCCATGCCCTTTGACCAGATATACTATAAATTATAAATTTAGATATAGATTATAAATTTCAGTTTAGCGACAGCTGACGATTATGGAATAGTTAGGGCTTGATACTTTCGCGTGCATATATACAACCTCTGTTTCACTAAAGACGCCTAAGCAACTCATTGCGACTGACTCATTTCTATTTTTTTTATGTATTGTGTATATTGTTTATTTTCTTGTTTGTTATTACTATGGCAACTATCTTTGTTGTAAATCTGCCAATGTCTACTCGGAAAGACACGGAGTTTCAGACCAACCATCATACGAACAAGACCTGGCTGTATGGACTAAAGTCCTTTGCCTTTCCCATTAGGGATAAATTAATATCATCATCATCATCAGAAAGACACGTATGTATATGAAATTATTCGGTAACAAAATCGATCCGCGGAATGCTTGATAAGTTAAGAATAGGTTTAAGGACGTCACAGTATAAACATAATCAGTTAAACTTAATGAAAAAGTTAAGTTTGGAAGAAAATATTTGCTGTTTTGATGTTAAAGATATATAATACACATTGCCGGACATATGGGCAGTTTCATAACTTAACTTTTTAAATAAAACATTTAAGGATTTTAAAGTGTCTGTGAATGAGAGGAGGTATAAAAGTTAACGGGACGAGGTATATGCTTAGAAATAGTGAAGATGAATTTTGAGCATGTAAAAAATATATGATTCGGGAGCCATCCTCAAGACCACTTTAGCATATTGAATGATCCCGAACTTTGATCTTAGCTAGGAAGACAGGTGTACGGCGTGACCCCGCTGTAGAAGAATTAATATCATCCATACTACCCGCTTTATTGAAGTATTTGTATTTAAAAAAACAGAGTTTGGTAGGAATGTCATGTCTTTGTACATGTTTGCATTTCCAGAACTTAACTGTACCACTTTTGAGTCCATTTCTTTAAGAGGTTCTGTTTCGTAAAGTCATGGATATAATGTGTAAAAGAACTGATAATTGATGAGTCTCACAAGTATATTGATTTGTCATGCATCTTATTCTCAAGTTGATGTTACTTAATATTTGACACACTAATTTATAGCTAATTTAAGTTTCCTAACAATAAATAGAAAAATTTAAACGGGTCTATGTCATCAGTCCGAAATGCTCAATTATTTCATATTAAATACGTTCATCTCGAACGAAGCTTATATACATATCGACAAAACCGTACGAATTTGAATCGGATGTAGTAGAATTTTTAGTCCACGCTAAAAAAGCGAATTGCATTGACAATACAAATCAGTTGATTAGGTTTTTATATCTATTATGTAATGTTTATTCTAAACTACAAACTATGATATGAACTCTATATATCACATCAACTATAAATATCTAATTGTTAATATTGTTATTTTATTGAAATTTCTATGCCAACGTATGTAGGGCGTAAGAATAGGAAAAATACTGTTTTTAATGGATCTGGACCCTTTGGCTGCCAACCAAAAAAGGTTTATATGAGATATATGCATATCTCCTGTTTTCTAGTTACAAATATGAGAGAAAGATAACAGCAAGAAAGTTAATAGAAGAATTGACGTATACCCCTTGTCGAAATTAAAAATATTAAATTATTCCAATTTTAAATTAATTTGGTCGTGAATGGGCAATCTGCCTGAATGAGGAATTTTCCATAAAAGATAAATTATACATACAATTATTCTAGATAATAGTATGTATGGTGTCTTTATTTAATGATATATCCATTATTTTTAGGACTTGAGTAGTACAAACCATTTAATTAATATAATTTAGATTTTAAAACAATTTAATAGGTATCGTCACTCGTAAAATTTTTAAATATTGTTTTAAACCAATAACAGTATATTTATTTATTGATATAATGATATAATTCCGTCTCCGCTATCACGCTGATATTCTGCGAGACTGTAGACATTCCCCGGTTGACGGTCCCATTCATATTGAAACTTGACATTACCAGTGTTGAAAAACTAATATAGCATTTATGTGCGAACACCTTCACATCGTAAAAAACACCTTGGAAATTGTGTCTGTTTGTTGTTTGCTGTGGCTGTTTGTCGCCTCTAAAAAGTTTGTATTTGTTTGAACTTCGTTGCCTTGATCGCTTTTTTTTCGGTTTTAATAAAAAATACAAAAAAAATCTTTGTTATTTATTACTCCATTTAAAATAAATATAATCATATTATGTACATATAAAAAATAATGCAATTACTTTTTAGATAGTGTGTCTTTTAGTTCTTGGGGTATTCTGCTAAGTGCATACTTATGTAGATCATTGTTCACTGCAGCAAGTACTCCAGTTTTGTTTGGCCAGGATTCTGAAACTCCATATTTATAGAAGTTGCCAAGAATATCGGTTAATTTTCCTCCGGCGGCTGATAGGACTGCCTCAGGTGCACATGTGTCCCATTTCTTACAACCACTGCTTGCAAACACGTAAACTGATGCAATCCCTTCTAGTAACTGTAACACCTATAAAAGGAAATATGATATGCTAACTTTATTTTGTTATGCTTGATAAAAAATATATCAATACAAAGCCTAATGACTGAGAGGACAATGGATTTGCTGCCATGCAACTGCAACATATAAAAACATAGAATTTAATTCTGGTTTATAAGGAAAAATTCGTGAGAAAGATAACTAAAATATTTTAATTGTTACAGTAAATATTATCCACTACATTTATTACTTTATCTAGAATATGTAATTTATATTAGGTAGATAGTATGTGCGATTTTCTTATCAGTCATTATATTTATTAGTTGTTTCTACACAGGCTGAATACAACTACTATTTTTGCCAAATCATGAAATGCCTAAACTGCAAAATTGCTTTATAATATTCATTATTTAATAATAGTAAACATATACATACAGTACCAAAAACAAGAACCCAACTTAGTTATCCCAAATGAGTTGTTTAAAATTAACTCTTAGAATGCAACTAACAGGATTCACAAATTTAGCAGAAATTATGATGTAAATAAATAAATTTAAAACAACTAATTACCTTGTAACCAGCACCACCAACTCTCAATATCTGATTTGCATTCATAACTTGCAACGCCTTCTCTACCATTGGATTAGAATGACTTCTTGTAGTGGTGATAACTAGAGAATCTGGTGGTGGTGCAGGTGTAAACCCACCAACACCTACTTCCTGTAATCCCCAAATAGTCCGACCCATTTTCTTTTCTCCACCAACTACTGTTTTATAATATGGCTGGTGGATGACTCCTGCTACTGGCTTTTCATTCACAGATATTCCAATCAGAACAGTCACATGTTCTAAAAAGCCTGTAACAAAAAACAAAATTATAATAATCATATTATTGTTAAACCATATTTCATGCACCATGCACAGTGCAAGGGTTATCCTTTTAGTAATATAAAAAAAATCCAAGAAGAATTATGGTTGTGTTATATACAATTATTCAATTTTATTATAACCCAATGTAGATCTGGCCATTGATGATTTATATTTTGAAATATTAGCTGTGTTGATTACAAATGTTAATAAAATAATATTTGGTTTGTTTGAAACAATTGTTAGAAATTCTCTATTATAGAAGTATTAAAATGATCAATGGTCTTTACCAAATAAAAATGATACACATAAAAGCTTACTACCTATTACTTTCAAATTTTCCATTTACCATAGTATGATTGTAGTATACTTAAATACCATTTAATACTAATCAATGGATGTGAAATGTACATTTTCCATCTTTCCCAAGGATCTCTCTTCAACATTAGGGCACCTAGAAATTGTAAGTAACTTAAGGGATATAATGAATTAAAAGTTGAATTTATTTTATACCAGTTAATATGTTAAAACCTAACTACAAATTGCATGATTCTTCTGAAAAATGTAGATAATATGATTCTGGCAAAACATTCATATTATATATTCACAGACATTATACATTAGCCCATTAAATAGACTCATGAGCAGGCCTTCTGAGTAGACATTGAAAGTTACAAACAAGCTTACAATTCATGTATGTCATTCCAGAAGCCCATTCATCCTCAACAAAACAAAAAGCATGATGTAATCCCCGAGGACTGAGATGGAATATCTGATCACCAGTAATAAAAGTCTCTTAACCCCTAGTCACCAGACAAAATGTAGCAATATTATGCTGTAATATATTTTACACTGTTATAAGCTAGAACACTAAAATAATACTGGATATTAGGAGACCGCTTCCGAAAATGAAGATAGTGTGTTCGTTGATCTGAGTATTGGCTGTTTTTGATTTTTTGTTATATAATGCAAATAAAACGTTTCAAAAATATATATTTTTTTTAATCAGGATTGATTTTTTTTCCATCCCATCATCAAAGGTGTCTTTAGTATATTTTTTTACTGTTTTCATTTTCGGAAGCGGTCTCATAATACCCAGTGTAATGCATACACATGTAAATATTTTTTTACATTATTACATATCACTCATATTTATTTTAATATATTAATTAATATATAGGAATACCTTGTGTATACTCAGAAGTTCCATCCAATGGGTCCACCCACACAACAATATCCTCTTCTGTCACATCTTGTAAACTGGAGGGGCACTCAAAAGCCATAACATCTTTATCTGTGTCTATAACAATCCAATCACTTGGAATCTCATCCTTTAATACAAAATAGATTAAAAATGGTATTGTGGGAAGGTTAGTAAATCATTAATTTATTGTAACTTAAACAGATACATTTTGTTCTCCATTTCAAGGGTTGACTGGTAGCGAATGCCAAAAGGCATTAAGTCCACCCATTGTATCCTTTTTTTATAAAAATAAGTTTTTGGCAATTGTAGATTAAATAAATAAATAATTCTCAAATAACATTGTAGTTTATAATTTAATGAATTAGGAGTTATTAGGGTTCACCTAATAAAAAAAACAAAATTTACTTTATTTAGATTTCTTTTTTTTACAGATTCTAGTTACTGGCAAGATTTGTTATGAATATATATGGCCATAAATAGATTAAATTTAAAGTATCTAATGATTAATAGTGATTATACAATAAAGCGAGAATTAAAAAAATTATATCATTAGCATACCTCAGTATCGGGATTATCCTCTTCACCAATAATATTAAGCTTGGGATATTGTGCCATCAGTGATGCAATAATACATCGCTGCGCCGACCTATCTGCTTCAGTCTGAAAGTCATCTTTTCCCTAGAATAAAATAAATGTTTAAGCTAGTTCTTTTAAACATACAATTTAAATCAAGGTTTAGTTCATAGACTGCATACGTGAATGAGGTCAATCACATTCTAAAATTATGAAACAAAATAAACCTTTTCAACAATGCCAAGTTCTCCTTTACTCATAACATCTCTAACTATTTTGCCAGCTCTGCTTGCAACTGACACCGAAGAAGCCAGTAATCTAACAATAACTGGCACAGATGACATTTTCGTTGATAAATTATTAAGTAAAAAAAACAATTGCTAACGACTGATGATTGCAATATTTGGCGATTGATTGACCTATAGTTTGACATTTAATAAATATGATAATGATATTAATTTATCCGCGATGGGAAAGGCAAAGGACTTTAATCCATACAACCAGGTCTTGTTCGTATGATGGTTGGTCTGAAACTCTTTAATAAATATACTTTCTTTGACATCTGTTTCCTGTATTACTATCATTTTCATGATACACAAATTTATTTAATGTTTAAAAGCTATCTCGTTAAAAATATTTATAGTTTAGGATCAGCTTATTTGTGGGAAAAAAATCGTAATCAAAGTCAAGTACGTTCATTTACACTTTTGAATCGCCAAGATAGCTAATAGGACCATCGTTTCGGAATACAGCAACTAGCGAGAAGAAACGGCAAGAAACTCAATTATTTGTTTTTTTTAAATGATAAGTTGTAAAATGTCCAACAGTTGTCCAGTATTGAACTCAGAGCTAAAAATTTAATTTCAAGCATATTTGTCGGACAAATATTATGACAAAGACTAGTAGTACAGTCTAGTAGAGTAGTAGTATCTATTGATTGGTTGGTTTTTAACTAAGATTTTAAATCTGATTATCGAATCGATTATTGTTTACGCAATTTTATTAAATGCGTATGCTAATGCCCAAGAAAGTCACAAGTTTGTTTCTGTTTATACCGTGGAGATTAGGTTTTGTAGAATATTTTTGTAAATAAACATACATTACTAAAAATACACATAAAAATAAAAATAAACATACATTACAAAATAAATATACACATAGAAATACATTTAGATTATAAATTGTAAAATAATATAGTAAGTCAAATAATATAATAATATTACAACAAATATAATATTAAGATCAGATAACCCATATCTAAATTCCATAGGACAAGACTATAAAATTAAAATATATATATATAGTCATGCAGTATTAATATCTGTGAATTGACGGATTTTTTAGTCGCCTCAATTGCACTACTAAGTCTTCCTGCTGGTGCAGATAAAATTCGTGATACCGCGTGTAACCGGCCGGTTCGCACTCGGTTTAAATTTAGGATTGGCCAATTTCACTTGACGTCAATTGTTTTTTTATTTAATTCTCACATTTGCATGTTTACTGATGATGTTTTTTTTAACCAACTTTTTTTTTCTTTACTAACTTAAATCAACATTCAAAATTGTAATTAACAATCTATTGCTGCCGGCACTCGGAATAGAACTTTTAAGCGAGCTTTGTGTCACTGAACTACCCCGCGACTACTATTTTTAAAATTAAAAAGAATAATAAAATATTACCAACAATGTGTTTAATATAGTTAATTTCACCAGTAATAAGGTTTCTATTTTCTTTTACTCACTAGATCAGGGATTCCCAAAGTGGATACTACTAAGTTGTGTTATGTGTGATACCACCATGTTTTATGAATGACAATTTTTTTTTCATCCTGATGGCCGCTGTTAACGTGAGGGCTTTTACAGTTTTGCCGGGTTGAGAGGTGACCGAGTGATTATGGCGCTCAGTCGAGACCACCTCTATTAGTGGGTAACCAGCATTAGGGTTCCTGACGGGGAACCTGGACTTGGGCCGTTACCCTGTTTCGCCATAAGCGCTCAGTCAGTTCTTAATCCGGTAAAACTATAAAAGCCTAAGAGCGGCCATAAACACGAAAAAAAAAGGGGCCGATAAAATTTTTGTTTATCGATCTTCGTCTGAATATAAAGATCTGTATTCCAGTTTACCGGCTTTTTACTGTTTGCTACTGGAATACTTTGCCCAATGAAATCAGAAATATGACGATACTTAAAAGACTTATCGTCCATAGATAAGAGTCAGATATTTATCACTATCGAATTGCAATGTGTACTGCAGGTAGCGATCCACCAAGGTCCACCCTTATTATTAAATTATTCTTATATACATTTTTGGATCGCCGATTTAATGGACGCGTCTTTTTTTTCAGTAAAATAAAAATGTGTATTGTTAATGTAGTGAGAATTAGGATCAAAGATTATTTGAGATAATAAACCGCAAATAATTCTTGATTTACATTTGATATGTGATAGTTGAAGCACAATTATCTCTATTTGTTCTAAATTTTAGCCGAGCTTGTAACTTGTATTTTTTTGATAATGGCTTACATTTCATTTACTTTATACTGTGTATTAGAAGACCGCTTCCAAAAACGAAGACAGACGATAGTACTAATGACACCTATGATGATGGAACGGAAAAAAATCGATAATGATTAAATAATATACATATTAGCATTATTTACGCTCCATCATGTTAGTACAGCTAAATGAAACGATAGAGTCAAAAGAAATACATTACTTCACTAAAAAAAATCAGCAATGAAACACAAAATCAAAAAGAGCTGATGCTCGGATCAACGAACGCACGGGCGCGTTTGTGGTGTATTTTATAAGCTTAGTTATCCCTACTGAGTAATCTTTTTATGAATTTAGAAGTTATAACTCTAATTATTTAATACACCGCAGGAATCACTTAACATCAGGTGAACTGTGTGTTCGTTTGTTACTCTTAATGTAATAAAAAAATACAAGAAAATATTAAGATAATTTGTCTTTTATTGTACAATTTATCTCATTACATAATACACACCCATAATAGTTAAAAAATAAAAGCACAGAATAAGGCACTTAATTAAAATTCTAGGCACATAATATAAAATTACTCCATCATGATTACCTACAAATATTCAAACTTAATAAAATCCACAAAGAACAGCATTTCAGTTTAAAAAAATATTTAAATGTATATTCAACAAACCCATTAATAATAAAAAGTATAACAATAAAATATTATCAATCACACAATCAACTAAAACCTCTAAAACATTAACTTACATATTTAAATTTATCATTAATGAATGGAATTTAATACAGTAATTGTTTTTTCTTCGATATAAATAAACCTTAAACAAAATAATGTAGATATAATTATTCTTTAACAAAATAACATGGGAACAAGGCACAGACTTCCTCTTTAGAAATATTGAGCTGTGCTCGTCATGCAATTTTACTGCAGATTGGTTAATTTTAGAAACTAATTTTTATAACATTGTGAGGAACAGCTTATGATTTATCCTCACAATGTATCCCATCGCTGATGCGACGTATTACAACTTAAAAATACAATCAAGAATTTCCTAACTTAGTTAACTTGCACGCTGACATCTAAGCAAGAGACTGGAGTTACTATTACCAGTTTAATACTTTTAACCAACACCATTTGTGAATTGTTTTTAGTATAGTGGTACAATGTTATATTTGCAACTTAACATCTATGTCAATAAGTGGTCAACTCACAAAACATCATGAACCTATAAACCTGAAGCTTTCTTAAATTAAACAGACAATAGGATATGAAGAAAGGCTTAAACATAACATTTAACATCTAATACTAAGCGAGTTGAAAACTTTGGAACTTTTGGAAATAGGGAGTGATCTGTGTATAAAATTTCAGTAGATAATGCAAAAACTAAATATATATCACATTAATATTCAGAAACACTTATTGAGCTTTATTTAATAGAACCATTACCAAGTGTGCCTACTTGGGCTAGAATGTGTTTTATGATTTGATCTATAGTGTGTGTGTCTAACATACGTGCTATATTTTTATCGTCAATTACGTAGAGAAACAGATGTTTTGTGTTCTCGCGTAGACACTGCACCCTGGTCCATTTGTCTCGGTCAGCAGCTCGGGCACCGCAATGTTCTATAACTTTCTCTAAAACCTGTAATATATTTTTTTACAAGAATGTATAAAATACATTATGAAAAAAAATTAAACTTTTAATGTAAATAAGATATATAGAAAAACAAACCGTGTCCACAGATTCGTCGGGCCAACCAAAGATCTCTAACGTATCTTGGTCAATAAGTTGGCCCAGTAACTTTTTAAGGCTTTCTGCAAGCTCTTCTTCCGACATTAATGGATTGTCTTCACTCTGAAATTAAAAAAATATCAAATTATTTCATAATGTCCAAATATAATAGGCCTCATTGGATCAAACCAGAAGAGTTTGAATCTATAAACGCAACTAATTTAACACCAGTTTATAAAACAAGGCGACGATATACGACCCATTGGCTGGCATGGTTCTTGTAAAGCCAGATGCAGCAGCAGTCAAAGAGAAATTTATATTCCATTGAATAATTCTTGATAAGTTTTTGAAGAAAAAAAATGCTGAAATTGGAACAAACCATAAGAGTTTGAATCTATAAACGTAACTAGTTTAACACCAGTTTATAAAACAAGGCGACGATATACGACGCATTGGCTGGCATGGTTCTTGTAAAGCCAGATGCAGCAGCAGTCAAAGAGACAGTAAGATTCTATTGAATAATTCTTGATAAGTTTTTGAAGAAAAAAAATGCTAAAATTAGTTATTATTATATATTTTTTAATAATATTAGGGAAATCAATCGAGTACAGTTCATCCGATAGCAAGTGACGATTGCAAAATTGATGTTCCGAGATGCACATGCATTATCACTTCTAGGAAAGAGATTCTAGGAGTGCCTCTATATCTGTTATTGGTCCTCCGGATCCCTACACACACCGTATGAAATACTGCAGCGTTATGCTACTATTTCATGAGACACCAAGGAATTAAGTGTAGCAAGGGGAAATGCCACCTTTACATACCTTTGTATGTAACATGTAGATATTAACATTAAGGACAATTTAAAAAAAGAAGCAGCAAGCAAGGCAAGATATGTACAAGAATAAATATGAATATATTTCACTGACATTCAATTTTATTGGAATATCATCGTTATTGGAGTCCACCTCCATCATGCCGCCATATAGGATTCCAGTGCCGTAGCCTTCTATAATGCGCTCCGATTCTGCATCCAGTACATTTAGAATTGACTCCAATTCTGACTTTGTGACTCTCTCTGTTCCAACGTTTGTTCCCTGTTGAAAATAATGTCAGTTTCATTAATAATTGATATTTTCATTATCAGCCTGCGGCAGTCCACGGTTGTGAATAGTCCATTTATAGAGATCTAATGTAAATGGCTAAACCATAGACAGACAGTGCTTTAGTGTTATAGTATCTGATACACTACAATAGTTTGATAGAAAAAATTGAAATTACTATAGTCCACGCATTATGAACTGACTCTTCGGGTCATAAATCATATTTATCTGTCTTTCTCGCTCGCACTTACTGGTCTTATGGAGGGGTGTAGTGATGTGCCTAAGAATTGTTGAGGTGCATATCGATAAAGGGATAGGTGGGATCGATATGCTAAATGATGTTAAGTATTAATAGGAATAATTTTTCGCTATCTGAAAATAAAAGTTTTTTTTAATTTGTAAGATGAAATGTTTGTTTCATAGAGAAAGTGTATATAACACTGTTATAAAGAAAATCTTATATTTTTAGAAAAACAACAACCCTTACTCGTAAAGAACAATCAGGAGTCATAGTGCTAATGAAGGTCACGAAGACGCATCGAGTGCACACGTATCTAAGTATCGATAACGGGTTGTATTGTGTGCACATTCCTACTGTCAATGACATTTATTGCGCGACGACTCAGTTTAAAATGTGTCGACTATAGTATTAAGAAACTATTTCCGGGTTCAAGGGTGACAATAGATTTATATCTCGGTATCTTTATCAAGGATTAAGCGGCTAATACCCTTTCGGAATTTTATTACCATCAGGTGAACTATGTTAATTTATCACCCTGATTACACAAAAACAATACCCCAATGTGGAATTTTACCTAATACAATACCGAATACAATGGCGGTCACATAATTAAAGATTTAGCCTCCTATTTAGCTACATACAACTTTATTGATAGTATTAACAGTGAAGATAAGTATTCATTCTAACCTTAATTATCTATTAAATTAACGCCATATTATTTAAATAAAGACACTAAAGATGTTACATATATATCAGTTGATCCTATAGTTGAAACTTTTATTTTTAACAGTCCTCTTATTTTTCCATATTCCCGGGCATTTTCAAGAATCTATAATATCATTTTGAGCAAAAGTTGCGATACCTACAAGGAAGATCATTCTGATTTTATATGGCAAAGTTTGGTCAGATAGGATATTTGTGAATCAACTGATGCTCTAAAGATATGGTAATGAATACCTATCAAGCATTTCAAGAACAATACAGAAAACGTACCTAGGAAGCGAGGCAAACTTATTTGGGAAAATATCACTTTTAAAAAAAGCATATATTAAAGCTAGATTAGAGTTTGCAAAAAATATGAACATGAGTGGTAAAATGTTCTATTATCGTATATATATATGGATATATAACAAAAATTAACATGATTGATTCTGACGGAAAATAATATGCTAGACGTCTTCCAAATAAAGAAATGGATATAGTATGATATGAAGAAAACAGACGAACATTGACGAGGGAATATCAAAGTCTGGGGCTGTTCCGGACACGTTGTAGGACCTGTTAAGCAATATGTATAAATTCCAGTATGTAAAAGAATATATTAGCAGAGGAAAGTTTTCCGGTGGTTTGGACTTTGAAACAAGGTAATGATCTAAAACGGCAACGGTGGACGTCCTTCTACAGACCCGATCAGTAACGGTCTTAGCTTGGCTCCCGTACACAGTCCCCTACCCTATTCAAAATTTGCGCTACCAAGTGAAGAAAATGGCGGCCACAATACATACCACTAACATTCATCGACTTTATATGGCTTTTACGAGAAAACAATTAGTGCAAAAAACGGAGACCCTAATACTAGTGACCATGTAGAACAGCCGTATCTTCAACGTCTTCCCGCAAACTGCACAGCGAATCGTTGAATTCGGTGGCAGGGTTTCTACATGCATTTGCTAGTAAGAGGCTACCAGTACCTACTTATTTTTTTTTAACCTTTTTACCTACTTCAAATAATATATTTTAAAGACATCTCTATTTTATTTACAGTGCTAGAGCTTGTTTCTAACTGCAGAATAAATGGGTTAGCTCTACCGGGGTAGTACCACGCCATCACAGAATACTAACGTAAAATAGCAGAATAATGCTGCTGTGTTTCGTCTGGTGAGTGCAGGGATCAGGAGCTCTTTATTACTGTTGACGAGGCATTCCATCTCAGTCCTCAAGGGTGTGCATTATGATTCCTTATCCAGGATGAATGTACACGTCATGGGCCGCAGGGATCACTTTCCATCGGGTGAACTGTGTGCTCGTTTGTAACTCTCGATGTAAAAAAATGCCTACCAGCACTTGTCGCACGTGAGTGAGATGATCCTTAAAGATGGCCCTATGCTGAGTGCGGACGTGACGCAACAGTTGCTCACCGCGAACATACGCCCGCGCCGCCACGCAGTACATACAACGTCGCGGACGCTCCAACGTGTGTGTTAGCACGTGTTTACGCATGTAAGTCTCGTTGTGGAAACGTTTTGAGCAAACCCCACACGTATATGCTGCGGGAAAGAGACAAAACATGACAAAGGTATAATATATGCTCTGACGAGGTACAGGCGGGTTGTTTAGATATCCGAGAAAAATCATTGTTATTTAAAAATAACTGATTACTTTCCGGCATGTCTTCCATGTTAAATATGGTATAATCTAATATTTAAATATGTTCCACTACAAAAATCAATTTACGTTTATCATCCAAATGTTCTTTCACATGTTTCTGAAGATTGGCCTCACTACTGAATTCCTTTGTTGAATAGGGACAGTTCTCATACAGACAAAATAATTTCTTCAGGCCCATATGTTCCCTCTTGTGGATCATTAACCTGAAACAACATGAAACGTGTACATAATAAGCGGACATAGAAACCAGGAACTAAATTAAAAAATACACAGAAACACCTGCAATGTTAGAAATATTAGTGTATCCAATCTAGATCATACGAAAAAGTTCTGGCTGTATGGACTAAAGTCCTTTCCCTTTATATAAATTAATATCATCGTATCCAATCTAGACATTTAAATATAATATGATACCGAAACTGGTAGTCATATATCGAAACATAAATTAAGTTTTATTACTATAGACGTGTGAGCAAAAAAATAGACTCACGCAGTACGCTTGCCGACAAAATATTCTCGAAAAAAATGTGTTGCTCAGAGTTATATTTTGACTATAGTAGATTAAAGGTGATTGGTGATTAAATGGTTTTAGCTTTAAAATGAGATGAGATAATATTCATATTAATAATTTTATATATAATAAAAAATATTTATACAAAATTATTACTTTATTATATATATTATATTTATTATTAATTATTATTATATACGATTTATTAGCCATCCCGTTGTTCAGCGAGTGCGGCTTGAAGTTCCGATCTCGTAGCTGGCGCAGGATTTATAACACACAAAATTTCCTTTTAAGCTCGTCGATTCAAGTACCGACTAAGTGCTGGCCGCTCGGACTTCACTCAATATCTAGCAGTGTAATACCAGCAAACCAAAAACATATCTCCCTCACCCTATGTTCCCATATATATATATAAGGGGATATAATAATTATATTTTTTTGTTACCCAGCCTTGGTGTTAAAAGATACACCGCATTCGACACACATGAAGCCATTGTGCCTCTCCATATGCCTCTGGAGCTGTATACGCTGGATGTACGAACGCCCGCAGAGCAGGCATTTGTGCGGCTTGTCTTCAACGTGGGTTAGTATATGACGTCGCAGCACCTCTAGCGTAAATGTCGCGTAGCCACACTGAAAATTATAAACATTCATATTTATATCTTGCTAAATTACCATTAGGATGTTATATTTGATTAACAAGAGACTAACAGTGATGCCTAGTAAACGAAAGGCCAAGAGGTAGTCTATTTAACAGTTAGTTAGTGTATTTTTTTTTTCAAAACAACATAAGAACATTACATTTATTATAACAATAAAAAATGAACAGCAGATATTGCATAATATAGATACTACATAGGAACTCGTATAGAGTGTTGGAACATACGACAGACATGCGACTCCGTTGCGCGGATTGGCCGATTTCACTTGATGTCAATTGTTTTTTTATTTCATTCTCACACTCATGTTTTCCTTTAGCGCCGAACGAGTGGTAAACCAAGATTCAAAATTGTAATTAATAAACTCCTTGCTGCCGGCACCGGGGATGTCACTGAACTACCCCAGGACAACTATTATTAAAATTAAAAAGTATAATAAAATATTATCAATAATATGTTTAGTATAGTTAATTTCACCAGTAATAAGGTTTCTAGTTTCTTTTACTCACTAGATCAGGGATTCCCAAAGTAGATAATGTATAAGTTGTGTTACGTGTACCAACTTGTTATAAGAATGATGATAATATTTTAGTACGAAGTATCATTGTTGTACTTTAAAAAAACTCAACAAGTCGATAAGTGTCTACAAGTTCGTACAAGATGAAAAACACAACAGGTCGATAAGTGTCTACAAGTTCGTACAAGATGAAAAACACAACAGGTCGATAAGTGTCTACAAGTTCGTACACGATGAAAAACTAAACAAGTCGATAAGGGTCCACAAGTTTGTACAAGATGAAAAACTCAACAAGCCGATAAGCGTCCACAAGTTCGTACGAGATGATAAACTCAACAAATCGATAAGCGTCCACAAGTTCGTACAAGATGAAAAACTCAACAAGTCGATAAACGTCCACAAGTTCGTACAAGATGAAAAACTCAACAAGCCGATAAGCGTCCACAAGTTCGTACAAGATGATAAACTCAACAAATCGATAAGCGTCGACAAGTTCGTACAAGATGAAAAACTCAACAAGTCGATAAACGTCCACAAGTTCGTACAAGATGAAAAACGCAACAAGCCGATAAGCGTCCACAAGTTCGTACAAGATGAAAAACTCAACAAGTCGATAAGCGTCCACAAGTTCGTACAAGATGAAAAATTCAACAAATCGATAAGCGTCCACAAGTTCGTACAAGATGAAAAACTCAACAAGTCGATAAGCGTCCACAAGTTCGTACAAGATGAAAAACTCAACAAGCCGATAAGCGTCCACAAGTTCGTACAAGATGAAAAATTCAACAAATCGATAAGCGTCCACAAGTTCGTACAAGATGAAAAACTCAACAAGTCGATAAGCGTCCACAAGTTCGTACAAGATGAAAAACTCAACAAACCGATAAGCGTCCACAAGTTCGTACAAGATGAAAAACTCAACAAGCCGATAAGCGTCCACAAGTTCGTACAAGATGAAAAACTCAACAAATCGATAAGCGTCCACAAGTTCGTACAAGATGAAAAACTCAACAAGTCGATAAGCGTCCACAAGTTCGTACAAGATGAAAAACTCAACAGGTCGAAACGCGTCCACAAGTTCGTACAAGATGAAAAACTCAACAAGTCGATAAGCGTCCACAAGTTCGTACAAGATGAAAAACTCAACAAGCCGATAAGCGTCCACAAGTTCGTACAAGATGAAAAATTCAACAAATCGATAAGCGTCCACAAGTTCTTTTTTCTTTTATTTGCAGGTTTACTGCGAGTTTCATGATAGCAGACATGAAAAATATGGATACAGTACAGTTTGGACTACTTGCAGTTTGAATTTATTTCATCTCTATATAATCAACACTTGCCGATGTGTCTCGTATGTGAAAAAATATTCAGTAACGATGCCATGAAGCCTTTAAAAATGGAGGATCAGTAATCAAGAGAACATGCTGACAAAAAAATAAAGCCCTTGTCATTATTTCAAGTACTCAAAGAAAAACTAGAGAAAAGGCCATCCATTAGATCGATGTTTACGTCATCATCTATGCATGAAGTTGATGGTTTACGAGCGTCATATTATATATCTTTACTAATAACGATGTCGAGGAAACCCCCACACAATTGTGGAGCAGCTTATTTTACCAGCCATTGCGAAGGTTAACAAAGTATTGCACAAGCGCGCACATGATATTATAAAGAGAATTCCTTTGAGCAATAACACAGTTCAGAGACGAATAGACGGGATTGGTCGCGACGTGAAAAACATTTTATGCCATTTCTTACAGGATATGTGATGTAATAAAGAAAATATGTGCCAAGAACTGCTTTTTGCTATATATTTAGAGACCGCTACCAGAGGAGAATTGATTTTTCAGGCCGTGGAACGGTTTTTTAACGACAAAGCTCCCATGGAAGAATATTGTTTCTGTTGCGACTGATGGTGCACCATCTATAGCTCACTTACAAGCGTCAACTGCCTGAGGTACAGGTCCAGTCCATTCATTGCATCACAGACAGCATTTAGTAGCAAAAAATCTGAGTCCTAAATTGCATCAGTCTTTACAATATGTTATAAATGCTGTCAACAAGATTCGAAGCAATTCTTCGAATACTCAGTTATTTGCTCAGCTATGTAAGGAAGTCTTGACTCGGTTACTTCTACACAAGGTAAGTTATAGGTTAAGTTTGCTGGATGTCAAGAGAACCTTGCTTAGCACTATTTTCAGCTATTTTTAATCTGTGTTGGAGTTTTTACAAGAAAAAGATCTGAATTTGAAAGAAAATCTGAACAATTGTAAAACAGATATTTATTACTGGACTGATATCTTTGGTTAGTTGAATAATCTTAATTTGCAGCAGCAGGGTGACGATCTAAACTTGATTAAAACAAAATCAATAAAATCGGCCTCTGTGAGTAAACTCATCCTATATAAACAAAATTTAAGCAGAAATGAATACTCACAATTGTCCGCATTTGTCAATATTACCAGAAATGCTTCGAGACGATGTTATTTTACCATATGTTACTCACATGGACGCATTGCACAAGAATTTTACTAAGAGGTTTGAGGATCTCTTAAATTTACTAATTCCTCAATGGATAATACAATATCACATCCATCGAAAAAACCAATGTGATAATGAGAGTCGGTTCAACCAAGGCTATCAGAAGTTCTGGTTGCAACGCAACATTGAAACAGTATCTATGTGAAGTTCAGTGTGGTTACAAACATTTTGACAAGACAAAGAAGCCATTTGAAAATCAAGGACAACTACAACACATCAAAAACAACAACATCAACAACAACAACAACAACTCACCAAAATTAAGCCGGTTTTATCTAAATTTGTAGAAAGCCACCTGGTTCATCAATCACACTGTTTTTTTTTCCCCTTTTCTTAGCGAATTTAATGATTTTCCGAAAAATAATTACCCACTTAATTATTTTAATATAATTTGTATCAATATTTATTAATTACAATTATTTTTACTGAATTTTATGTCTATTTATTTTGATGAGAATGATGTCAAGTTTACTCACACCAACCACTAAGTTTTTAATTAGGTATTTTGTATCAATTGGAAGAAATAAAGAATATGCAAAACTAGACCTAGGTTTAGATTTAGGATTTTTAAAGAAATTTGGCTATCGGGGTCTGAGGTATCAGTTCATTTTGGAAAAGAGCTCTTTTGCCCAAAATAATTAGGGAATCCCTGCACTGGATGAAACACAGCTACATTGGGCAGTTCTTTACAATGATATTCTGTTAAAGTGAGGTTGTTTCCTAACAGATTTAACCTATTTGTGCTACAGCTAGCAAATATGTGTGTGCCATGGCATAGACAGAAATATATACCTATTAACTAGTTAAAGCATAGCATGTATTACAATGCCACTTTAAAACATTTAGTAATTAATTCCCCTTTTTTTTTAATAGACAGTTCTATGCCAGAAACTCATGAAGACATCAACAATAACTGACCAAACTTTAAACTGAATGAGATGAATTTTGAGTGAACACACAACATATTTTTTTATATTATTTAACACTAATACAATGTAATTGTAAAAACTTCTTATATATCTATTAACAGAGTCATATTTATTATAAATATTATATTCGACCAAAACCAAGGAAGGACACCCTCATAGAATAACAACATGAATCTACAGCACAATACTGCTCTATTTTGACTGATGAGTGTAGTATCCGGAGACCCTTATTACTGGTCAAGAGGCATTCCATCTCAGGCCACAGGGGTAACAATATATTGTCTATAAACCATCACTGTTCATCAAATGCCTATATAACAATATTTCAAGATAATTATGTCTCCACTTACCCCTTACATTTTTCCATTGACAGCAGTAAAACAGTATTAAAATTATTTTTAAAATAAAAGTACATTCAGATGAAGGTAAATACAGAGAAAGTTATAGCATCTTTGTCATATTTTTTTATTATGATTTTTTATTAAGGGAATGAGTTTTTAAAGATTATTTCTTTTAAGTCAATTATATTTAAGATTTCCTAATTAATAATAAATTACATTAAGTCCAAAAAATAAAATAAAACTATATTTACCACATCACAGCGAAATTTTTTTTGTCCATGTATTTCTAAGTGTTTTGCAATTGCTGCTCTAGAACTTGTCGCTTTCCCACAATGGTCACATTCAAAATTGAGAGGTTTTTCTGTCAAAAAAACGGGTATCAATAAACAAGTATTATAGTAACCAAACCGTATAAAAATAAACAAATATAACCTAACATAACAACAAATTTTGCAGTATGTACAATTTACCAAAATCTAACAATTAGGTGTATACTGTAACATAGTATTATTTATTACTGCAAGTATTGTATGCCAGTCTTGAAATGCTTACCGCAGTATGATTCTATTTCAAGATGTACAGACAAAAACTGGGACAAAATCTGTTTGGATATATTAGTTAGTGACAGAAAACAGAAATTCTGTCAATATTTGAGATACTATAGATTTTTCATGTCACTTAGAAGACATTCTGTTACTATGTGAAGTTGCTTAGTAATAATTTACATTTTAAGCTATCAAGCAAATTGGAGAAGAATTTGTGGCATAATCTCAGATTCCCTTTATATTTATGGGCTTCAAGCAAAATTTATTATTTTCTCTTTATTTGAATTGTAAGATTAAAGATAAAATTATTAGACCTAACGAAACTAAATTATACCTTATTATTATTATATTCAGTTTTAAATAGTCAAATGAATCTTGTGACAATTCCAAATATGTGTGCTCCTGAATAGAGCCCGGCAAAAATCTCAGAGGCACTTTAAAGAATACATATTATACTGTAAGTTGTTTAACCTTGCACATGCTGGCAGAGTTTTTTGAAAGAGTTCATATGTGGATAAATAAAATTGTAGCTGCAGGTAATAACAATAATCAATGAAAATTAATACCTAAATGAATTCTCTGCCAATGTGTGATTAACTTTGAAAAATTTTTAGTATGGTATGAGCATTGTTTACACGTAAAGTGGTCTCTAGCAATATGCTGCAATCGTAAATGGACCATTAAGTTGTCTTTTCTTGTGAAAGAAGTATGACAGATCTGCAAACCAAAATAAAACAAACATATAATGATGATGATGATGATCAAACAGATATTTTGAATCCATTATTGTGTACTCATACTTCACATGTGTATAGGGAAATTTTTCCACCACAGCCTCTTTGTGTCATATGCCTCATAACATGAGTGCGTCTTGTAAACTCTTTGTTGCAGTGTGGGCAGACAAACATATCCCGTTCATGATAGTTGTCAATATGTCTTATTAACGCTGCCTCATCTGGGCAGATTACAGGACAAAGCTCACAGGAAATGCTGCCCGGTGCCTTAGAATGTTCATTCTCTAAATGCATTTTGTAACTTTCTTGAAATCTAAACTTCTTGTTACATTCTTTACAACTGTAAGCAGCCTTTAACAATAAAATTACAGTTATATAAGATGATAAAAACAGCAATCTTCTAATGATAATTTATTTGTGATGAATGATTTTTAAAAATGAAATGTGTATTAATAACATTAGAACCAACAATACTTTATATATTACATAGTATAAGAACATCATGAAAAATGTTTATTATAGTTCATATCAAACTAGACATTAACAACAATTGGTACTTTTGTATACATAATTACTGTAGACTGCAACTGAATTGTGCCAATAACAGAGCCCCCTCTCTATAAGATGCTCAAGGCAAGGATTTTCTAAAGTATTATCAGTGGTAGACCTCTATTTTAAGCTGCAGAATACATGGGTTAGCACAACCCGGGTACAATCACAGCCTCATGGAATAGCAGCGTGAAATAGCAGCATAATGCTGCTGTGTTTCGTCTGGCTAATGAAGGCATGCGGCCCTTTATTACTGGTTAGGAGGCATTCCAATTCAGTCCTCAAGGGTGACAAAGCATCTGCATTATGATTCCTTGTCAAGGGGAATGTAGAAGTCATAGACTGCAGGAATCACTTGCCAGCAGGTGAACTGTGTTTGTTTGTTACTCCCAATGTAATAAAAAAAAATTATATGTATTACACAAATAATGAATCAATCATACTAGAAAGGCTTTAAGACTAACCATATAAAATTCCCAAATTAAATGTGTATTTAACTGTAATTGTATTAAGGATTTCTCTTATTGACCTCATATCAAACATTAAATTAAACATTAACCCTATTTCTAAAGCAATTTTATTTTATTAGGAGATGGGTTGATCGATTTATCATTTCCACACAGTGGATCTTGTGTTGACAGGTGGTTGAACTTTTCAACCAAACCAAATATATCTAATATTTGTTATGAGTTCAAAAATTAAAATTATTTTTCTAGTTATTAAGCTGTTACGATGATAAATAGATGAATATGTAATATATCTATTTCATTTCATTTTTTGCATTAATTTAACATTCATTAAATGTTTAAAATTTAATAGAAGTTTTAACTGCTTTAATACTGAAATGTATTTCATCCAATGCTAGTACTAGATGAGGTATGTTTAAATTGAATGAAATACCAAAAGTTATTAAGAATAATGGACTTACATATTTGTATAACTATACAATTTGTTAGTCCTTTATAGGTCCTGACGGCTTAACATTAAATATAAACAAAATATTTTCAATTTGTGGCATAAATCATAGGTTATAAATATCATTATCATCTGTATACCTTGAACTTCAAAGAACAGACGCGTACTAAGCATGATATATATGGTGGTCAATGAGCTATAGTTAAACACAATATTGGTGGAATCTTAAATATCTTAGTAATTTGCGGTTTAAAATTAAAGGTTGATATTTGAGAACAATAATTATATTACTTGATAATTATCTTCTAACTATATAATTTCTGATTTATTACTTTTTATAGATCAATTATGGATATAGGTATATAAATAATAGCATCAATGATTTACCTTAACAACAACATCCGAGTTCACTAGCAATTTTCTTTTGCATGTTCTATTGTGTTCATATAAACTTTTTTTTGAATCGAATTTTTTACTACATAGACTACAGGCGACATTTTTGATCCTTTTTCCATGTTTCGCATTAAGAGTTTTTTTGTTTTTAGAACCACGGGGCCGTCCGACTTTCTTACGTTTAGGCGGCATCCTTAAACCTAGAAACAACAGGGCTAAGTAATACTCCTTGGATGGATGTTATTATCAAGTTAGCTCACATAAAATTTGATATTACTTTCACTCAGGCGCTTGTTTGATTACGACAACAATATGGCTGCTATAGTATTCTATTTAACAAAGTACATGAGTGTCAATTATTAAATATTTGTGTTTTACATATTTGTCCCTAAATATATTAATATAGAACTCTGAATCGCTTGATTAAAAATATATAGTTGATAGTAATTTGGTCTGTCAAAAAATATAACGCCACGTAGCACGTAAAGATAAGTAATAAAGGCCTCCCTCACAATGCAACTAAGAAATTGTAGTTTGCACCATTTGTTTACTTTGTAAAGTTTTACTTAATATTTGTTTTTAGTTCTTATAAAATAATAGAAATTACATATTAATATAAATAAATACAATTTCATTTGTAAAAATATTTTGCAGTTTTGGTTTTAATATTTCCGTGATTAAATTAAGGTATATAGAAACATTGGTTCCCATAGTGATGTTTGTTTACATCATATTATCTTGAAAGTTGAAATTTGTTTAAAACCACCATAAAAGCATAACTATTGATTTTAATCAAGTAGTTGCCTATTTTTATTTTTACACATTTGTATTAAGTGATTGTTTTGTGAAGTTAAAGCTTTTGGAGAATGTGCAATGGAAGAAGGTTTAAATCCAGACATAATAAAGGCGACGCAGTCGTCATTAGGAAAATTTATAAAACGACCTCCACTTACTGAAAAATTATTAAAAAAGCCTCCATTTAGATTTTTGCATGATATCATTACTACGGTATGTATATAACATAAGAAGAATTACAAATTTACTTTGAATTTGTAAGTTAAACTTCGACTTTATTCCTCAGTATTTTCTTACGATATTGAGTATGATCTCTATATTTTGTTTTGGATTCCTTTCGACGTTACTAAGGAGAATGGTAAAAAACCTTTCGATGGCTGGTGGAATAACATTAATATGCCACACAGAAATTTCCAGACCAACTAGGAGCAATAGCTTCTAAATTGCGAAATAAGCTTTTCTACTTGGGAGAAAAGCCTATTCCAAACAATTAGTTTTACAATATGATAAGAAGGATCGATTAATAATTAACTCTTGTAGGTATTAAAAACTACTGGATTTTTTGAAGGACTTTTTGAAGAAGAAGAATTGATATCTGATAATGTAAAAGATAGAGAAAGTAAAATACATTTCCTGAATAAGGTCATAACAGTTTTAGGTGGGTGAAAATTTATTTGCTTATAAACTAGTACACTATTTCATGTTTTAACCCATAGTAAGAGTCAAACCTAAACTAGACCAGTTTAAGCATGAGGTCTGTCAGTAAAGTACTGTAAATTTTTATGATATCAAAATTGCTATTAATTCCAATTAACCACTCTATGTTTGTGTGAGAAGATGGTTTACAACAATAGCCAAATGATGGATCCTATGATGTTAATAGACCATAGCCAAAATCATTGGGTTATTGATGATTAATACCATCTAATATTAAGTGCATTTTAAGTCTATGATGGGAAAGCATCAATAAATGCCTACTCATTAATTTCTGTAATATACCTTCATACTTACATATTGTAATATAGTTGTGTACTTTTTTATTAACTTACATTTTTAGTTCTGAAAAGTATTCAATGTTCTGAATATGATAACCATTTTTTATTTTTGTTTATGATACTATTCATAAATCTTTCTTTTATCTTATCCAGAAATATTAGATAAGTTAATCAATGATTGCAAATGTTAATTAATAGTAACAAATATAATTTGCATTTTATAATAGGTTTTGCAACTGGAAAAACACTAACAGTTAAACCTTCAAAAATAGTTGCTGGTCAAGAACCTGCAAAAACTAATGAGTTACTGCAATATCTGGGACAAGCTTTAGAAGAAAAACTTCCATCCTCAGAAGCTGTAAAAAAATATAAGGCCAGTATAAAAAATCCTGATATAAATGATAAAAAGAATAAAGATGCTGTTAAAGTTGTAAAGAAAAATCATGATATTAAGAAAGTCTCATCAAAAGGTGTTGACAAAACTATTTCCAATGAAAAAGATACTAAAACCATTCCCAAATTACGGTTAAGAGAAAATACAACTGTAAAGCCTGATTTGCCACCTAAAAAATCAAAAACTACAACAAATTTGAAAAAAAATTTGGGTAAAAATTCACAGAATGATACAAACTCACCATCAAATGAAAAATACAAACAGGAAAAAATACTTAATCTAAAGATAATTAATGAACCAGTAAAAATTACTGAAACAACTGAAAAGGTAAATGATTCTGTAATTAATGAAAGAGATACAAAAGTACTAAATGATGAAAAATTATCACAACAAAACAACAATGATAAAGAACAAACAAATTTTACAGCTAGCCATAGCTCAAATTTACTAGAAAAATCAGTAATAAACATTACTGAACTAGAAAAACATGACCAAAATAAAAAGGATTGTCTTGATACTCAACAAAGTCTAGACAATACCATCATTAAGAAAGAATCAGATAAAAATAAAATATATGAAGAAAAAAAACCACTTGGAATTGATAATAAAAATGAGATTAGCTATCAGAGTACTACAAGCATAACTACTTCAGAATCTAATGTAGTTAACACTGCTGAAAAAAGGCCACAAAGTGTAAGGCCCTCATCAAGTAGACCTGGTGCTCCAAGAGTTAAAGAAAAACATGATTCTGCATTCGTAGGACCTGAAACTCCTATTTTGCATAAAGTAAACATAATAGTAGAAAATACAGTACCAGAAGAGGTTTGTTCATCTTATAAAAATAAATTTGTCCTTTTTTAATATAATGACAATCAAGATAAATTTATTTACTATTTAGGAAGAAGATGGAAGTATAATTATTGTAGAGAATCAAGCATATGCACAAAGAGAAGAACAAATACAATTGTCATCAAATGAGCATGGTCATTTAGTGCAACAGATATTGGATTCTCAAAAAGAGTATTCACAAATATCAGGGAAGACCGAAATTGTAAGTTTTACACTGTAAATATAAGGAACTCACTCCCCAAATACTTTATCAGCACCTTTGTATATGGTTAAGTCTTCTTTTCTCTTTACATGCTAGTGAGAATGTTAAGCAGGCAGGTTTGCCTAAATTATTTTTGGGCAAATTAAAACAATATTATTGGTAATTTGGTTGTTACTTCTCCACACTATCTTAGGAAACCATCACATAATTCTGCTTGTTCCTTACATTTTTAAAAAATCCGCACTAATAATTATCCCCAACATACACATTAGTCTCACCCTTGTTACGTTTCGGATTAAAAAGGGTGTTGTTAAAGTTTTCTAGGTGAAAAGTGGACAGCAATGCCTTGTTATATATGTCTACCTCATAAAAGATACAAGTGCTTATAATTATTTTAAAATCAATTTGTTGCACGCTTGGTTTTTGTCTACATTCGTTTTCATTTCTACTTTTCAATTTCATTTATTAACTTTGTAATTGCTTAGAACATACCAGCCAACAAGAACAAAAAAGAATAGTCTAGTTGGTAACTCAAAATAATAAGTTTGGTGGTGTTCGAATTTATAATAAAAATGTGCCAGTTAGTTTGGGAGTCATTTTTGTCTAGGAATGGCAATTTGGAATGAAAAGGCTCGGGATGTTATTAATCAAGAATTTGATCAAGTACGATTCAACGTCCAAGCACTATCACGCATCTGTAATCCCTTGGGGAAATTGATTGATCACATTCAGGAAGATGTTGAAGTGATGCGCCAGGAGCTTCAAGAATGGACGAGAAAGTATGAAGATACATCAAAAGAACTAATAAAGCAAAAAATGTAAGTACTAGATATTTATGATAACCCATATTTAGGGCCAAACATGTACATAGTTCAGCAGATGGTAAATGCTTCTTGTGACACGCATTTCTAGCTTTTAAGTAAATGCGAACCTAATATGCAGAAGCCAATTTCTAACTGCATTTATAGTCTACTGCAAATAGCAACAATATATACAGAACAGCATTTTTCATAATTATCATTAATGTAAGTAATGAATACAAATAATATTTAATTCAATTATTTTTGCATTTCAGCGAGAATGTAGAATCCCTACAACCCCTTCAAGCAAAAATCAAACAATTGGATGCTGATATTGAAGAGAGACACGAAAAAATGAACGATCTAAGGATTGTAGTATTTAAGAATTATTATAGAATTGAAAAACTTCTTTCTAATGGGAATGTGCAATAAATTAAAAACTAATGTTTTATTAGTTTGTATAAGTTATTTTCTTACTTGTAAATTATTTCAATACATAAAATCTTTCAAATAGAAAAAAAATGTTTTATTATAATTTTATGAGACAAGGAATTTGTTAAATAACTATGGGTTGTTGAATATGTTTTCAAGACAGTACTCTTTTTTTATATTAAACTAAGGATAACAGAAGTGTAACACTAAAATAAATAAAAAGTACCAGACAATTGTTCACAGGATATCAATGTTATACAATGATACTTTCAAATATTAATATAAAGCTTATTTTAAAATATATATAACTTTTGGTTAATTCCCAAAACTTACAAGTCACTAGACGGATAAAGTAAGTTGACGAAGTGATATCACTGTTTAATAGCTGGAACTAGAGTATAACAATATTTAAAATTTTCAGTTGAGCGTTTTAAATCACCTGGCTATTAACTGTCAAATTAATTTAAAGTGTAGTAAATTATCAGCTTTTCCAAGTGGGAGAAGTGAAATTAAAATGGCGCTGATGTAGCGACAGAGAGATCTTCTATAATTTTTTATGCCGATCTAATTATCTACTATCAGCTACATGCTCTCACTAACTACTCTATTCATAAACGTTGCTAATATTGTGCTGTTTATCTTAGCATAATTCACTTCATCGACAACCGTTTAGGGCATATTCTTTAGCTATACTAGCGCCATTCTAGACATTTACTGAACTCGGTATTTCATACATTTTGATACTATTTCGGTTGAAGATCCATGAGATATTCATCTTTACCTCTACACTTCTAACGAACTTGCATTGTTATGTAGATTTTTCACGGTCATCAATATATCGATTTTAATGTACATTTATATATCTTTATTATTTATTTTCTAATCTAAAAGTCTACCTATTAATTATTGAGAAGAATAGTCAACAAGACTTTTGTTTGTATATATCTTGATTTTTTTAGTTTTACTAACATAACGTCAATTACTGATAATTGCTTTCTTTGCCATTATTTGACCAAATAAAAGAAAAAGACATTTTTTTTTTGTGAGTGATTATTGCTGTTGGTCCAGAGATCTTTACAGCTTTATCTAATTAGACTTGCGAGAGGGAGACGCGTTGAGTAGGGGACAACGACGATGACTGCTGCTGCACCACCGCTGTACTCCGACCCCTGTGGACGAAGAACGTCGACGACAACAGAGGGGGGCGAACAGAAGAATCGCGTGTAAGCCGCTGTGCGAGGAAGACGACGTCGCGCTCGCCGGCGAGTGCGGTGTGCCGTGTCGGAATTTACGTGTATCGATTGTGTAATGTTGATGTGTGAGCGCGTCGGTGACGTTGATCGGTCCGCGCTTAAGCCCTTGCCGCTTGGCGCGGACGGGACTGTGTCAAAATGTGTTAATGTTTGCCGTCAGAATATCATCAGGCGTTATGATTGCGTATTTAGGACGTTTTTTGTTACGAGGAGTTTCCTTCACGGTGGTATAGCTACCACTAACGGATTAGGGTGGGTGGTTACATTCGAATTGAAATATTGTAGAGATATTTCTTTAAAGTATTTCCTTAAGATACTCTCCAGTATCTTAAGGAAGTGTAATTCCGTGTAAGAAACTCGGAATCTCGGACCTACGGAGAATTTTGTTTTGCAACGTTTGAAGGCGCTTTAATTGAGCCTCCGGGATGTGTGCGAATGCAGTGTTCGCATACGACATTGCAGGTTGTATGCAAGTTTTATAGATTTGCACCTTATACCTTAAGGGCATTTTGTTGCGTTTGTGTAGGATGCTAAAAATACGACCTGTGATAGGGCCGCCCTTGCTCTTAATTTTTTTAAGTGTGCTAAAAATGATAAGTTACGGTCTAGACTCTAGAGCAACTGCTAAATATTTTAATAATAATAATAATAATATAATGCATTTCAGACTCGTCCTAAGATTACATCCATATTTGTTAGTACAAATGCAAGCTTACAAAATTGTGTTAGTAATAATAATAATACTTAAATATAATATGGCAAGTCCGGTAGAACTCACAGATGATGGTGGAAAATCAAGTACTACTGCATGCAGTCGTATCCATCGAGCCAGCATCGGAGAGTCCCACCGGTTCGCAGGTGCTGTTGGGGCTGTCACGCGTGCGACGCATGATAGAAGCGCATCGTTTGCGCATGATCGCCGCAAAGCCGTCAGTATCAGCATCCGCGAACATAGCGGAAGCGCTGCAGTGGCGCGGCAGCCCCATAAGCACCCGGAACGCGTTATTGTATTTTGTGGCTAGACCACGGAATGACTGTCTTGATCAGGGTAAAATTAGGATAATTGACCTTGATCAATTTCCTCTGGACACAAGCCCAGTTGCCTGAGAAAATTATCACTGCTCTTTTCCGGGTTCTCTTCGATTCTCCATTTCCTGAAACAATCGCCTAGTGCGTTGGCTGAGGTTTGAAGACGTGAACAGAGCGTTCTGATGTTACCATGAGTGAAATAGAGAGCGGTGTCGTCGGCGTACTATGCCAGTTCGATACCTTTTGTCCGGGGGATGTAACTTACATAAAGTGCGAAAAGAGTGGGGGAAAGATGGGGACTCCAGCTGTAATAGCCCTGGGGGACGAGACAGTGCCCTCTATGCTATAACGAAAGCTGCGGTTCGACAAGTATTCTTGTACGATGGTCACGAGTCTATCCGACACTCCGATTGTGTAGAGCTTATAAACTAAGCTCTCATGCCAGACCTTGTCAAACGCCTTCGCTACATCAAAGGTCGGCGCCCCCGTCTTCTTGGGTTTATTTCTGTGTTTGTGTTTAGAGATGTAGTCCACCATCCCAAGAACTTGAGAGGAAACTGAGTGATTAGCTCTGAGCCCAAACTGCTCATCGGGCAGTAGATGCCTCTCCTCTACATATTTGCGTAATCTGGCTAGGATCAGCCTTTCATGATTTTGGAGTCTACGCCAGTCAGTCACAGTTTTGGTCATAGTAACCTCTATGTGACTGTGCCCTAATTTAATTATGACCGGACGATGGTCAGAGCTAAGTTCTGAAAATACTTCTATAGTGTAGTGGTAAGACTACATTCTTTAGAAAAGCAATATCTAATAAGTCAGGGTTGTCACAAGGACCTACCCTATATGGTATTCTAGTATTTTCTAGAGGTCCCACAATGTCGAAATTAGTAGATAGGCACATTCTAAATAGTCTGCGACCGTTTGTATTAGTGACACGTGAGTTCCATGCACTATGTTTACTGTTTAGATCTGCCAATATCACCGAGTCACTCAGACTGAGAAGTGTCTAGATGTCCTTTAAAATTGTTTTGGCAGGAGGGAGATAGACTGAAGCTATGACCAGTCA
Source organism: Teinopalpus imperialis (assembly GCA_029286865.1). Lineage (NCBI taxonomy): Eukaryota > Metazoa > Arthropoda > Insecta > Lepidoptera > Papilionidae > Teinopalpus > Teinopalpus imperialis. The sequence continues at coordinate 1,288,264 of JAGSMU010000023.1, read as the reverse complement.
CAGCGAGCCTACAAACTGACGCCTCAATGTTGGTGGGGGGTCGGAGGCCGTTTGCATTGAAAAAGGCAATAGCTATCGATTTAGGTTTCAATCTAGATGTGTACGGTTAAAAGCTTGCTGACTTAATTCGTCCGAAAGTTCCTCACCGCTCTGATTAGGCACTGTCTCTCGGACGCACGCACGCTTCTGTGCCGTGGTCACCCGTGCATTTTACACAGCGGGGGACCCCGTAACAGTTACGCGCCGAGTGCCCATATAATTGACATTTGTGGCATTGACCCACTGATGTGCGTTTGTTAGGGGTTTCAACAGTGAACCCTGTCATGCCGCAGATGGCCTTAAGATCTTTTATCCCTCCGTGGTCAGGTCCAGGATGCCCATGACTATGTTTTTGTCGTCCTGTGTACTTCCTGCACCGGGAGACCCTGGGCCGCCAAGTCAGACGAATTCCCAGGGGATGCCGCGGATGACCGCTCTAACGGCGGTCCTCTTCCAGACCATCAGGAAGCAAAAACGAAATATGTCTAACAATAGTCAAATACTTTTCACACAACACCCGCAAGAGCAATAAAATAAGCTATTGCAAATTCAGTAATATGACAAAAGTTGAAGCAGGCACCTTTTTTTTAAGAAAATTGAACTCTTCTCTCAGAAAATTCTCTGTTACCTGATTTTCAGTTACGCTTCAGGCAGAAGCATGTCACTGTTGAATAATTCTGCAGAGTTGCAAAAATTTTACGACACACTATTGAACGACGTTTTACTCGTTAAGATGCACAGCAAGCTTTTGACATGTACATGGACTGCTGTAGAATATAACCCATCTCCCATTTATTTAAACCAAATTATATGGTATCTTTGGAGGGATCGTGATCATGAACGCTTTTCAGGATTGTATGACAGGCAAGCTGCTGTACCGCAAGGCTTTGTGCTTGTTCAGTTTTTTACACTATTACGGCAGATATACCAAAATCAACCCAAGTTCTTATCGTTACATCTGCAGAAAATACAGCAGTCATAAGTAGTGATCTAAATTGCGTCCAGTAGATTACAGACTACTTCCATAAGATAGTCCCAGTCTTGAACTTAATACCACAACTACATCCACGTTTTAAATGAGAACAGTGAAGGATTGGAGTAATTTGCCTGTGACAGTCTTTCCATCCGACTATTATGTGGGTGCCTTCAATATAAGAGTGGATAGACATAGGAAAAATAACAAATTGGGTCAACAACTTTAACACAGCACTGATCCAAAATCAAAACAGGGTCTCCTCACAATTCTTGACCAGCCATTGTTTTCCAGAACTGCTGAAATGCATGAATAACTGAAGCTCCCTACAATGATATAAATCAGCTGACCAATAAGCAGTACTTCTGACAGGCAAAATATGCCACTGGGCATTAAAAGCCCTTATAAACCTTATCTAAGAGACAAAAGAATGAACATATAAATATATCTAGACACAAGATCTAACTAAAAATCTGATTACACTGCAAGCATTGACTGCAGCTGTGATAAAAATAGAAGAAAAGAACTAGCCTTGTTTAAGTTTTTACTCTTCATCAGCTTTCTTCATAATTAAAATGTTTTATGAATTACATACGGTATTCACCATGTTTTTAAAATTATATTGAGACTCGTTGGTTACTCTTCCAAGCAATGCAGAGGAGTAAGCAGACATTAAAATATGTATATATTACAGATTTTGTTTACTGACTCTTTGTGAATGATGATTAGGATCAGAAACTTAGCTGTCACTCAGCAAGTCGGTCCTTGGAACAAAAAAATAATGAAATAATCGAATCAATTGTAAAGTGCCAACTTATGAGTTACCTAGAAAACGAGCTGATTAATGACCGCCAGTACGGTTTCCGTCGGGGTCGCTCAGCTGGTGAACTTTTGGTCTACATGACTCATCGATGGGCAGTCGAGTCTAAGTGAGAGGCTTTAGCGGTTAGTATGGACATAGCGAAGGCCTTCGATCGGGTTTAGCACAGAGCGCTTCTCCCTATGGGCTTCCCAAGCAATTATGCACGTGGGTCACCAGTTTTCTCTCGAACCGTAGCATCAAGGTCGTAGTCGACGATGCATGCTCTGACTCCATACCAGTGAATGCTGGTGTGCCACAAGGCTGTGTGCTCTCTTACCTTGTTTCTTCTGCATATCAATGACATGTTGCAAATGAATAACATTCATTGCTATGCGCATGACAGCACAGGGCATACACTGGCCGATATTTATCGATAAAACGTCAATCAGTGCCGGAATAAACTTGTGTCTGAAGTCGAGACTTTGTTAATCAAAGTTTCAGATTGGGGCCGACAAAATCTAGTCCAATTTAACCCCACGAAGACGCAAGTTTGCGCTTTTACAGCTAAAAAGATTCCCTTTGTCGCATCTCCTTATTTTGAAAACACTCCCTTTGCTACCTCAGCTAGTATCGGAATCCTTAGCGTTGACATATTGACGAGCGACGTTCAGTTCCACGGTCACTTGGAGGGTTAATAGAGCGAGACAGTATTTCATGTCGGTCCACTGTTTGCAACTTTACAAAGCGCAAGTTCGGCCTCACATAGAATACTGTTCTCATCTCTAGGTCGGGGCACCCCAGTCCCAGCTTTTTCCGTTTGACCGCATTCACTGGAGAGCGGCTCGAATCGTTGATGACCAAATACTTTCCGATCGGTTTGATTCACTGGCGTTGCGAAAAGATTTTTTGCATTTTTACCGAATTTACCATGGGGAGTGTTCTGAGGAGTTGTTAGGATTAATTCCAGCCGCTGAGTTTAAACTACTACTACTACTCTGTGTCGACTATTACTAATCAGCTGACGCCAGCGGAGTTTCCGAACCGATACGACTTAGGGACCTTCAAGAAAAGAGCCAACATCTTCCTCAAAAGCCGGCAACGTATTTGAGACTCCTCTGGTGTTGCAGATGTTCATGGGAGGAGATGATCACTTACCATCAGGTGAGCTGCATGCTCGTTTGCGGCCTAAACTATTTGCATTGTTTCTGGTCTAGATCTCTTCTTATTATGTTACCGACACTGCTATCTCTTAATTCTAAATAATCACATATGTATTAGATTTCATACATGAAAAGTATGAGAATGTGCCTTTATTATCATATTTTGGCAATGTCTTCTTATAGTTAAAACATAGTAGTTACAATAGTTGAAAACATCAGCTTTCATTACAATATGTATAATTAAATACTTCATATAAAAATTTGATTATAAATACTTTTATTAAAAACTATATTTTTTACTGAATTACCAGATAATAATGGGGAACCCTAAACTCACATCACTTACAAACTATCTATAATATGCACAATCACAAATCCTAAAATAATAGTATATCTTACACATTAAGTTCTTAATAATTTGTGATGCAGCATAACAAAAATAAATGAAGGCATGCAAAATGCCTAGTCAAAATTTATGTTGTTTCAATTAAGTTTCTAAACTAAAAACAACTCTTAATTCATGTCACTGAATTCAGATGAGCTCAATTCCACCCTTTGTACTGTACAATACAGTACTAATAATAGGCTAGGACTATAAGAATTTTAAAGCCTCAAAGTAACAATTACTTTAGTTTGTCTATATAACTAAATGTTAAATGATTAAGTCTGCCTATCACAACTTAGATTAGAATATAACTAACAATACTTAGCTATTAACATTTAGAGATTTTAAAAAATCATGTTATAATAGATATTTTTAAAATATTATGTGTATCTGGGCTTTATCATAATATCTTAATTAGTTTCATTTATACCAATTTGTTTTGAATGTACAAACAAAATCAGAGTCACATTTTGTATACAGAATACAATATTCAAAGTGCTACATTCATAGGCAGACACAAAACAATAAAAAAACTGTAATTCCAGGAAGTTTTTGCTAAAATACTTAGTCTACAAATATAAATATTTAAGACATTTTATTTCACAGAGGTATAGGTAATAAAATGAGGAATTACTTTGTGAAAATCCATAACTAAAGAGTGTATTCATACAATATGGATGTTCCATATATAGTAGAAAAAATAAGCCTGAATATCAAATGAGAATTTTGGCTGTGACCAACATTTGCATATCCCATATTTTAAATGAGTCACTAACACTAGTTTACAAGTTCTAGTTAATGTGGTGGTTCTGAGCATATTAATTTGGTAACAGTGGTATCAATGCTTTTGGATTTACATAGAAAAACTAATTTAACTAAAAATATGCTTACTTCTTATCTGGCAAGTGATAGGTCTTGACTTCCCTATTTTATTATATACTCAAACATATATAAATAACTTTCGAAGCCTAGTTAAAATAGAAAACTTAGAGAAAATTAATATTAACATGATACAAATCTAAGCCTATTAACATATTTAACTAACTTCATTAGAGTTTTATTTTAGAAACTATGCTAGGCATACTTCATAGATTCTACTTGATCATTGACATTACCATAGATTAGAACTGGATCTATATTGAATAGAATAGCATTTATATTTGAATGAAAATATGAAATCTGTTTGATGTTTGCAGAACAATTAGCTAATAGGGTGGAGAATATTTGATTGATTTCAATTATGGAGAAAATTAAGGTTCATAAAAAGAAGATACAGTGCTTCTTATCTTGTGCTTTTAATGTTATTAGCCCAAATCAAAATCAAAAAACAATGACTGTTAAGAAAGACCACCATTGAGTGATATTATATATATGCAAGATTATTGGAAATGTGAGATTCAGAGTAAATAATTATAATTTATTATAAAAGGCTTAATCTGGACTGTAACAGGATTTACTATTACCATTTAAATTAAATTATAATGGAAAATGATGGGGGGAAATTCAATTTTTCAAGACAATATACTAATATCAAGGATCATAATAGTTTATTTACTTTCTGTTGATCTTTTAGATATACCTTTGTCTATACAATTGCATTAATAATAAATATTGATTATTGAAGCATAGTATAGCTTATTATCTATTATTAACTTGTAATAATGTTATTTGATGTAATCTTTTCTGTAATATTCTTTACTATAATAGAACTAAGGTCAGACTTAATTAGTAACCTTTGAAGATTATTTATTTTGGTAAAATTACAAGGTTAGGGCATGGTAGCCAATAACTATATGCCATTAGTGTTCATTCAGGACCTGAGTAGCTTTTTCTATACGCATCACCAATTTATGTTGATTCTCAAGGCGATCCAAACAATTATTGCAGATGGTTTTAGGTAATGGGTCGGATGGGGATACCTAAAATATTATTATCGTTTAATTAATGTTAAGCATATTTTTTATCATGTATTTATAAATATAAAAACTTACGTTTATTGAAAGATACCTATTGATTTTGTCAGATATACCTAGACGAACGCCCACTTGTCCATAGATATGTAAAACAACTCGATGCATTTCAGAACACAAACGACAAATAAACCCAGTTAAAACAGCTCTATCTAAACTTCCCATATTGAAACCTCTTATAACCGCTCTTAAATAATTATATAATATTTTATAGTAATAATTTATTTCTGCATCTATAATCTTGATCTCAAAGTAATAAAGTAAATGTATCATAACAATATGATTTCTTTTGTACAACAATAATCACAGAGAATATAACTTCGCTTTCGTACAGATAACAAAGTAAAAAGGCCTCCGCTTTACACAGAAACAAAATCCCCTAAATTATTTATATGGTTTAACTATCTTACTTGTAATGTCTCAACTAAATTTCTTACTAGAATCATGCTTTAGAGCGAAACTTGCGTTAATTATTTTATATATGTAATATAGTATATAAGGAATAATATTTTAATTATTTACTTTCCAGATTAATGTTCAAAAGAAAATGAAAAAAGAAAATTTCACACACATAATAGAATAAATACAGCCGAACACTTGTAAAAAATGTTATTGAGGAAAAGAATAATGTTTCTGATTCTGCTGTTACATGAAATACATGCATAATGATGATAATGATAAAATAAATAAATATGTATTGTAAAACATAACTAACTAAGATGGCACAGTAACCTAAAATGAGTCTTGTATCATTTAGCACAGATGCACTGTATGATCTTTTGTCACTCAAAATATCAGAACAAAAGATAAACAGAAAAACGATCTGAGAGGAATTACGAGGGGTGGTCAAAAAGTAATGACAATGAATAGTAAACACGGTGATTAGTTAAAAAAAATAATTTCTTTTTCTACATAGTCTCCAACAAGTCAGTGCATTTAGCATGCATCTTTTCTCAAAACCCAGAATTCCTTTAAAAAAAAAATTGTCTTGACCTCCAAAAACTCTATAATCTTCTAATTACTTGCCTTGAAGGTGCCGAGGAAAGAGATAGAGATCGTTGAGAGCTGGATCTGGCGAATAAGGCAAGTGTTCGAGCTGTTCAAATCGCGCTTCTTTTTGCGGTTGCAACTGCGGCTTTGTGAGCCGGTGAGTTGTCATGGTTAAACAACTCGCAGTTTATCGCAACTTTTTTCATTAATGACCTTTTGAAATCTCTTATTTGATCTGCGTAGTAAGAGTCCAAAATAGGGGCTGCCTTTTCCAAATATTCCACCGTAATTATTCCTTTAGCGTCCCAAAAAACGGACGCCATAACCTTTTACGCCGAACTCCCACTTTATTCGGCGTCGGTGAAGGGGCTCATTTCTAAGTCATTGATTGTTGTTTGGTTTCGGGATCAAAATGTTGGATCCAGATCTCGTCCATGGTTAACGAAACGTGAAAAAAAAATTCCTGGTCTACTTTCGAGATTCACCCTCGAAATTTCAACTAGTTTTTTCTTTTGCTTGTCGATTAACATTCTCGGTACCCAATGCGCAGAGACTATTTTAATATGCAATTTGTTCGCAAGGAATCTTCGAACGCTGCCATATGAGATCCCTGTAACCTCAGCTACATGCCTGATGGTTACTCTTCGATCTGCCAATACATTTTCGACATTTTTCACGTTATCTTCAGTGAGTGATGTGGATAGCCGTCCTCCGCATATTGAGCACAACAAAACCTGTTTGTAACCGCGGAGCGCGCTAAGGCTACAATCACCATGTTAAATGGTTTTCTATTTCGGCCCCTATACATCCGATTAACGGATAGTACGGGAGGTTTTTAATGACCACACGGAGCTGAAGGTCTTCTGCAAGATTGTAGGTATGAAAGTACACAGTCTTCTCTTAAAGGAAGCACGTTACCGCTCGGTGGTCGGCGGACGTCTCCAGCTGGAGCTTGATTCCGACTGCAGTGCGGACGGCATTGTAATCGTACCTGTTTGATAATGCAGATACGACAAAGAGCCAATTGTTCTGTGCCTGACAGGGCTGTGAGGCAGCGGGGGCTGGCTGTGAAGCTGCGTTTGACTGCGAAGTAGTTTGATGCTGTCGCTTGCGTGCAACAGGGGAGGCTACGAAGCGTTGCGATAATATCTTTATATTCTTGTAAACTGGTCTTTTCCGAAACCGGTGGGTTTCGCTTATGCCTTTTTACCAGTGTTATCCGGTATCGCGAAGGTCATCAGGGGACAAGGGACTATTCAGCTCCATCTTAGATTATGAGTCAGTAGTTCTCCAAGATGCAGCTTTGGAGCGAGGTCGTGATTTTGATTCGGAACTGAAGCTTGAGGCCCTGGAGGAGGGGTTTGAGGCGACCATAGAGCTAGGCCGCGAAGCAAACCTGGAGCAGGACCGAGATAAAACCTCGCATGCCGAAGGTAAATGCCGCTGGCCCGTGAGGTGGCTAAAACGCATTGTGTAAGTGCTCCAGAAACTCGGAGAATGTACCTCCCGGGAATCGTGGCCCATTTATATAATTTTATTTTGCTGATTGCAGTATAATTTTGTGTTGCTGTGGGCCCACTACTACTAAAGCAAGCAATATTTTTTGGGATTTTTATGTGCATTAGAAATAACCAATTATCTTTTGTAACACACCCCGTATACCAGCTACAAAGTACCTTCGCTCAGTTTATTATATATAAGACAAGATACACCAATATCGACACACTAGGTTGTTGAGGCGGGAGGCATTATAAGAGGACGTTTTAAGGGCTACAAATTTTCAGTGCAAAACAGTAATTTGCATCTTTTTAAGCTTTCACAGGATATATATGTGATAAAGATATAGATGTTACTATATTTGATTTTAATGCAACATGCCCGAACTCAAAATTGTTTGTTGTAGAATTCTTGCCTGGTTCTTAAAATCGTTCTTAAAGTCAGAAGACCTTGTAAGGATTCGAGTATGATGATAACCAATGATGGAAACTTTGTAAAAAAAAATCCCGTTCTAACATACTATAACACCTGTCACAACGCATATTTCATGTCTTCGTTTAAGAAGTTTACAGGATAGAATTTACAGAGTAACCACTTGGATACAATAGTCGGGGATCGTCATAAGTAGGGTTGCCACTTAAGACCTTTGTAGATAGGTATTATTAATAGTAATAAAATAAGCATTTATGAGTGAATGACCAAATCAAGTGTTCAAAAATTGTTTAATTCATCTAATAGTGATTTACATTTATCCCTTAGTATTTTAATAGCTTCAACAAATATAACATTAGGTGTCATGGCCCCCACAGATTCCACATTGACTGAAAAATAAAGAATAAAAGCATAGAAGTTTTTATATTATTTTACTATTTATAATTTGGTATAGGTAATCAGACAAAATACATAGATTATTATAAGTTAACTAAGTAGAAAATGGTTTTAAGTATTAATGCATACAGCTTGCTAAGAATCAAGACTGTAACTCTTGTTTGTCGACAGAATCATTTACTTTGATTTACTTATCATTTACATGGCTATAAAAATATTTTTAAGGCTAATAAAATAATATCTTCATTTGGAAATTGAAAATGGAACCAAGATAAGACATGCGGTTGCGGTTCTAGGTTTTATACCACATATAAGCTTTGTGAAATAAGCATAGAATGTTGTAGCTTATTGTGGATCACTTCCTGTCTATATATTAAGTTATTAATTAGGATTCAGTGTAAGATCACATTTTTAGTGAAAGCAATGACTTTAAAGCAAGCATTGGCTCATTGTATGGTAGTGCTAAGGGAAGTCACCTTTCTACTCTGAAAAATGTATAGTGTGTGTGTAAATGTAAAATGTTAGTAATAATAGATGAATATTTCATCTATTTTATCCACACTATACACAATTATGCCATAAATCATCAGCAAATCTCTATTATATGTAGACATCTAATTTCTCAATAATCTTTTATGACATCTTATGAATCAGATGAGACTGATGAATCAGATTCATATATCAGATTCATATATATATAGTTTGCAATAATTCCAGTAGTCATCTGGCAACTCGGAAATTAGATTTACACAATGACACATTTATAACTTGTAAATAACTATATACGAAAAAAAAATTACTTAATAAAACTATATGACAAAAATACATACAAATAAAATGATCTCGTATTCTACTCAGTATGACGGCATCTTTGATATCTTCATATCTGTACACATTTCTGCTGCAAGTGTCATAACGCGCATCTTTAACGAACGCTTTGCCATCCGAATCAATTCCAATAACTCCTGGTGAAAAGCAGCTCTGCAGTATTGAGGCCTGACCTCCCTTCACTTCGCGTGTCAATATTACTTCTGGAAGTAAACGATATGAAGCTGTTGCTGTAAATAAAATATACTTAAATTAATAAATTATGAATATGTTGGGTTATGATTTTAACAAAAAGATCATAGAGAGAAGGCCAATGATTTAAATAAAAAAACAATGGATCTCCACACACATTTCTAAAAATCAAGGCCAGAGATAAGACAGATACACCCCTCCCCTTGGCATCCACTTTTTGATGCATTTGTGAAGTGTTCTTTTATTAACTTTAGAATATCATCCCAGGTGCCAACATTGAATGTAAAAATATTTCACATGCCACAATTACATACACTATAAACAGTAGCAACCGGTACGCTTACTTTATTTTTAAAAATATCTGATGAAATCTATCAAATTTAGTTGAAAAAATTATTAATGAGATTAATGTCTTTTTTAATATCCAACTTATCAGCATCATTAGTTAAGTTGTGTCATTAGATGTTAGTGAACTGTACAGGTTAGGTAAGAATTTGCATCCACAATTAAACATGTGGTCTTAATAGAGATTAATTTAGTTTTTATGGCATGCCAGATACAGCAGTCACCATTAATAAAATGTTAATGTATCTTAAAATCTTTTTAACCTTTTTAATTTTTATCTTAAATTCCACCAGACAAAATATTACATACATACATATACATTTTAGGCTTCTATTGTCAAAGATCAGAACAATGAAAACAAAATAACCTAAAATTAAATTCATTTGTAAACTGTATTATATTGGTTGCAAATAATTAAAGGAAGGTTCAATTCACCTATGATACAGGTTATTCCTTCATTTTTTTAGAATTTTGTCATTGGAAACCTTAAATGTTTTTTTATATGTTGTCATTGATTAGATTTATGAAATTTTTTTGGACATACATACCTCAATGCTTGTAGTGGTCTATCTGGCAGGGTTTTATAGCAGTGAATTTAGTTAAATTAGAAATTGATGGATTTAGTTAATTTAGTGGAATGAGAAAAGTTAGTAATGATGTTTATCTGTTTATGAATAAATTATACCAACCAACAGGAGAAAATTTGGCATGATCTTTTCCAATGCCCTTGACAGCAATAAGTTGAAGGTCTAATTCATGGCCAGGCCTCATTTTAGATATCAAGATGTCACCTTGCACAGGTCCTATATCTGCCTCCTTATGAACTGATCCCTGGTTACCAATTGGATGCCATTTAATTTGTGATGATAAAACTGAAAGTTGTCAGAACAATTTAATTAAAAAAAATATTTTTATGCATTTACTTACAAATATAAGAATTTTATTTTTATTATTCTTGGATAACTAATTATTTTTCCCCAAGTTATACATATGAAATGAACTTCTAGCTAATTAATTTTTATTTTCCAGTCACCAAACTTGTCAAACAACAAACCAGTCATTGATATTACCAAAGAAATATTTTAGAGGCTAAACGGGTAGAAATAGTGCTCAATCAGATTTTTGATTTGAATTTGATTAATAAGTAAAATAAAAACATTTGAAGATTTAGAAAAAGCAGGAAATTTGGTTAGCATTTAGCTTTTATAAAAATGTGGTAACCAAGTATGTAATTCAAATAACCAATATAATACTGTATTAAATACATATAAAATAATAAATGTAAGTGGTACTTTGAGATCATCCCCAATAATGGAACATCCAATTCATATTCAATATTTTGATATATCAATACAGTGGTGGTCACACAATTAAAGATACCTTCTATTAAGCTACATACAAATTATTGATAGTATTATCAATAATGAAGATAAGTATTAACTCTAATTACCATTAATCAGTACACTACTACCATTAATGAAAATGGAGAGAATTAAGATAACAACAAAATAACAAACTTTTTTGCTAATGCTTATTGCTGGCCACCTAATTAAAGACAGTTTAATGTTTCATGTTATTTCAATTTAAAATTAAAAAATATATATATAAACAAGAGCCCTAAAAAAGTAGTATTTTCAGATCAAACAAAAATATAGATTAATTTCAGTACAAGAATATTTAAAGGGAAACTATGTTATGCAGAGGAAAGTTTGCCAGTAGTTTCAACTTTCCAAACAAAACAATAATCCAAAACACAACAACAATGGTTATAGTCTTTCTATGGAGCCAACCAGTAACAGTCTTAGATTGGCCTCCGTACAGTCCCAAAATCAATCCTATTGAAAATTTGTGGTACAATATGAAGAAAATGATGGCCACAAAACATGCCACTAACATTTATCAACTTTATATGGCTATAAAAGAAACATGTGAGAAATTTTAATATCAACTTGCAACAAACAATTATAAATATTAATATAATTATTAATATTATTAATTAGACAACAAATATTAATCTCTTCAATGCCAAAGTGATGTAAAGGACATGCCACAAAATATTGATAACTACATGATGTCTTTAAAAAATGTCTACAAATAATTATAATAAACTTCATTTTATGTTACCACCAATGTGTGTATATATATGTAAATATACATTGTGAAGTAGAACTAACCACTATGATTCTCATATAAATCCTCTGTCCTGTAGGAGTCTTTAGGTTGTGATTTGTTTGTGGTACACTTGACTTTTAGAGAAAATTCTAGAGTATCAAATTCAGTACCATCAGTTGAATCTGGAAGACAATAAATATGTGAAAATATTGTGACTCAAAATAAATAAGAAGTATGTTGGAGTAGAAAAAATATTTTTAACCTTCTGGGCGGTATTCAAATAACCTCGGATCAGCCTTAAGAGGAATCAACCCTAGCCTGTGGGCAAGAACTTCATCTTGTATTATAGATGTATTATTTTTTATCATGACTTTTTCTATGGCTATACTGGGCACTTCACTCAACATCAGCCTTCGAAAAGCATTCGCAAAAGCTGGTTGTATGCCAATCAAATCAAATTCCATCTCAAAGTTGTCTAGCCTTACAATAACTATACGGAAGTTTTTAACAAACTTTTTAAAATTCCATTTTTCGTCAGCCATTCCATAATCGTTTGCAGAATTCTGAAAGGAATTAGTTATAATTGAATGGAAATGGAAGAATGTAATTAATATAAAAATATCTTTTTATTTTCAGCTTACGCTGTTAAATATTTATAACCTTTAAGCGGTATTCTTCCAAAAAAATTCTTGGTTTTTCTTCAAGCCACGGCATTTTTTATAAAATAAAGTTTATACAAAATATCTAGAGTAAGCAAAGGATTTTATTACTTTGCTTAGATATTTCAAATATTTGAAACTATGAACCAATATTATGTTACTGGATGGTAGATGATATTAATTTTTCCCTGATGGGAAAGGCAAAGGACTTTTCATACAGCCAGGTCTTCTTCGTATGATGGTTGGTCTGAAACCGGTAGGTTTTTGGATTGATAATATAAGCACACATGTTCATGACTTATATCAAACTCAATGATTTTTTGTTTAAATGGCAATAGTTATTTAGATTCTGCCATTGTAAAAGTTGTTATATTTTTATAATTATTTATACTATCGCTTATTTAATTTTTAAAGTCTTTAGAAATTTAGCGAGATCATATTTATTTTTATTTATTAAATCGTTAAGTGAATCTAGTAGAGGACCGTCGTTTCTTGGCCATATGTATTGTTTTGGTGCACCTGTATATATACTATACATTCCTTATATTCTACTATACATTCCTCCTATAGACTATATATACGATACATTCCTTAGTAAGGGTTAAAGTAGAGCACATTTGCAGTAAATCGGGTCACATGATATACGGTCCTAACCTTGGTTATTTATTTAAGATTAAACTTATTTAAGATCTAAGAATTTTAAATAAATACCCAATTTCTATGTTAACATTTACCATAGTAGTTAATTTTACGGGATTTTGTTAATTATTTTTAAATCAAAATACGCTAGAAAACGAAACGAAACTCATTTTTAAGTTAAGGCTAAAAAACCACATATTATTGTAATACGCCCAAAAAAATGTATGAAATATTACGTAAAAATTACAGAATTAACTTTCTTTGTTCATTAGCTATTCAAAAAGATATAGTTGTTATTATGTGTTGTTAAAAATGACCAGACTGATTTACAACCCTGTCAAGAAAGCAGGCCACCTGTTACTGTTTCTTTGATGAAACCGTCTTGAATTGGTAAATTTATTTAAGGAATAAAACAGACAGTTGTTACAAATGAGAAAAACGTTATAATTTTGATAAGGTTTCAATTCTTGCTCAAAATTCCTCCTTCTGCTTTTGTTGTAAGACTTTGTCAAATTTCTTGCTTCTCTCTGTATTCGGTCACGCAGCTCTTGTTCGGTATTGAGGTAGTAGGGTAGCATAGACAAGTTTCTTCATGTGGCCTCAAAGGTAGAAAAGGCTTCTAAGAAAGATCCGGAGACTTTGCTGGCCAAGGAATAGGTCCGCCGCGTCCAGTCCAACGAAATGTAAATTTTTCATTCACCCACTGGCGTACACCTAGCCGAAAGTGAGCTAGACAACCATCATGTTGATAAGTAAGATATCGTTTGGTCTATAGTGGGACATCCACCATTAGGAAATTCAAGTGGTCCCGTAAAAAAAGTTCATAGGTCCATCTGTGGGCAAGAAGTGTGGGCCGATCAGTTGTCTATTAAGTAAACCCTTTCTCACCTTTACAGAAAACATTCGTTGGTGCTCTTTCTATATTCATCCTTGAGTTGTCTCCCTTTGCTGCCCAATAGTGCAGATTGTGATAGTTTCTGTTTGAAAATGGGGTTCTTCCATGTCTGCATTTATCATGAAATGACAAAACTCCAGTGTAGTGGTAAAGATGTAAACATGCTGTATCCACGGTAAACCACACTTGCCACTGGGATAATCAGAATTTTCTTGCCGCAGCTCTTGTCTAGATTGTCTCTCCGAAACAAATTTAGTATTTTTTCATCTTCTTCCGGAGTGGTCTGCCTGAATCGCTTATTCGCACCATAAAACGACTGGTTACACGGACGCGTTAATACGTCTCCGAAGTCACTCTTACGTTTCTGATTAAGAAACGTAACAACAAATAAGCACCACTTTGTGCTGCTGTAGCGTCGCCGTTGGAAAAATCAGTAAACGCACATAATGATGAAAATCGTAATCGATACAACGATAGGTTTATACTAAAAATATGGTTAAAACTAACTGACACAAACAACTGAAAGTTCGATAGGCAATTGTCCAATATCCCTTCTACCTCTTTTGTCATTGCAGTGTCCTAGTGCAAGGCGGTGTCATCAGAGAAACAAAAACCGAACACGAGCGCGGTAAGTCGATGTAGACCATTACCTAGAAACGGTTGGCTTGCTTTTTTGACAGGGTTGGAAATTAATCTGGTCGTTTTTGTTTATTTACTTAAAATGTGTTTTTCTTTCGTACGATAATATGTGCTTTAACTTAAAAATAACGGCGTTTTCTAGCTTATATTGGTTTTCAATAAGTGTTTCGTCGTTCACCTACCAGAAAATATCGAAATAATAAACTAAATCTCGCATAGTTAATAAGTCTAAGGAAATAACCAAGTTCACAATCGAGTAAAGCACCTGTAGGCTTGTTTCTCAGGCTAAAATTACAGATCACGCTTAAGTTATACTATATTATAAATATAATTTAGTAGTACTACATGAAAAAGTGATTTGAATTCTATCAGAAATGTTCTATTGGAAGTGAAATGGAGTTTTCTAGGGGAGAATATTAACGTAAATGATGCAGCTAAATGTTCACTGTTTCTTAAACATATATTGTAGCCAGGCACACGCGTAAAGTTCGCCTAAGCAGAACTCTAGACGACCTCGAGTCAAGGATTATTACTCCAGGGTTTGTATGTTAAACCATCGGAAGACATCGAGAACGACTTCACCAAAGAAGTGTCGCCTACTACTGTTAGGCAATTACTAGGAAGTTCACTCAGAAACTGACATTGCCAATCCAATTTGAGCTAATAATACATATTCAGCATTCCATTCTTCATGGATCCCCCTGACCTTACTGAAGTGAAAAAAATATCTCCTTTCTACAAAACGGCAAAATTCCATGTATTTCTCTCAGAGACACATCCAGGTCCAGGCTAAGTAGGTCGCATTTGTTATTAAATATTACCATATAATTATTATAGTTGTTATCAACATGGAAAAAGGAAACTTACAGCTTGCTTAATAAACTATTAATTAAAAGTTATTAAAATTTTGTATTGAAAGGGTCACAAGACCCTTTATTTTTTGAACAGTGGTAGGCCAGGGTGAATGGGTCAACTCGACTGGGGTAGGACCACGTCCTCATAGAATACGGGCGTGATAAAGCAGCATAACGCTGCTATGTTTCGTCTGGTGAATGAAGGGATCCTGAGACCTTTATAACTGGTGACGAGGTGTTCCATCTCAGTCCCCAAGGGTGACAATGCATTTGCATCTTATTATTCCTTGTCAAGGATGAATGTAGATATCATGGGCCGCAGGAATCACTTAACATCAGGTGAACTGTGTGTTCGTTTGTAACTCTCAATGTAATAAAAAAAAAACTTTCCTTTTTGGAGTTTTCGTGGGTCGCGATATAAAAATAGTTGAGAAACAATGAAGTGATGTATATTAAAAAATTCGAACAACCTTACAATGGTTAATTCAGCTTGCTCGCGTACTGGGAAATTAAAATTCAAATTCTTTCTCTTTTACCAATATCAGCCCCGATTAAGAGCACAGGGTCTGCAACTCAGCGCCTAAAAACATTGAACTTTAATACAGATATTCATCTATTGGTTAATGCTTAAATCTAGGGATCAGCATTAAGAATACCATTTATTTTTGAGAGGAACTAGGACTAACTAGTACTGTATGCAGTCTTAGATTACGTCGGCGGATTTTTATTATTTTTTAAACATGCCACTTTCAAAACGATTGTTCTTTCTTTTCATATTGATGCTTAAATTTAAATTCAGTATAAGTTTATGTACAGCTGTAGCCAATGCGTTGACTGTCAAAACTAACTCAATTTGAAGTTGAACATATTTTACTCTTGTATATAAAACTCATTTATTATTATTTTTATTAATTATTTTAATTGCCACGGTGCCTTACAAATAGTGTTAGTAAATGATTATTATTCACTGTTTAATCTCTGATAATAACTTCCGAACATAATTTGAAACATCAATAGTCTAATGGTTTAGGGAGGGTATAGTCTGAGAAACTTAATTTGACTATTATCGTAAATCATCTCATAGGACAAGCATTTAAGATTAGTGGGAGTGGTTAATCGGAATGTTATAATTATTAATATAGTGCTATTTTATACAAAAATCATATCTTACTAAAACACAATAAATCGTTTTAAAGCTTGTAATTAGTAAGCTGAAGTCATGAACAATTTTAAGAAACTATGTTACTAAAGCTACTTGACGAGCTTATTTATACTGAACAAAATACTCAACATTCTCCACATTAAGTCAGCTTTATTTATTTAGACAGAATTTTAAAAAAACTCAATACTAAATTTATGTATTACAAGTGACGCCAAAACCATTCCTTATGAAATAGATCAAAATCAACATAATGTACAGTTATATCACAACTTGCCTACTTTATTATGACAAGTTACTGTAAGCATGCGGTGTTACGTTTGCCGTCTGTAATGGACTCGGTAAGAGGGCAACTTAAACACACTGAGGCAGTAAAGTGCAGCGAAAGTGTTTGGTGTCCGCCAAATGATAATCTGTATCAAGAGCCGCAGGTACTTATGCAATCGACTAGTCCCCTGCGCCATTCGTTACCGTAGATTCAGTAGCCACCGCACCACAGTTACTGTTCAAACTCTCAACAACCCAGCAAGAGGGTACTAGTGCCATTGTTGTGATCTAATGTGATATTTGTGATATACGCGCAAAATGCATCACCGAAATTTCTTCACGTTTTTGTTTTGTTCGCCGGATTGCTGAGTTTTGGTAATTTTTTTATGTTATGATTTGAGTCGTATCACAGTTCTTGATCCTTCGCAAATATTCATAATAAAAACTGAAGTATTAAAAGTAATGGACTACCGTACTGTTATCCTTCCATCATTGTTTTCTTCAAAAGATTATTGTGATAAACAAGATTTTTGGTTTGTAGATGTTACGATTTAATGAGAAGCGACTTTCAATTTCTCAAATACTGTTTTCTTTTAAAATGATCGCGTTTATTTTTAATTATAATTTTTTTATTTATTCATAATTTATTTACATTTTAACAACAGTCTTCAATTTATTTTTCCTTGCATGTTTAAAAATAAACTTGAATAATTTTTGGTTAAACACACACATTTCAAACCACCTGTATGCTTATAATTATCTAAAATTTTCTGCAACTAATATAAATCTACTTTAAAATTATTAATATTCGTTGCGTTAAAACGAAAACGAATTTATAAAAGTAATATTTAAGGTAATAGTATGAGTTACTTAAATGGTGTTCACATTAGTTCTACACACATCTGATATATCATTTTATTTTTATTTCGCTTGAGATACATTAAAAAAGCTGATAAAAAATATGTACAAGGTAGGTACTGTTAATATTGTATTGCATATGTGTAGATGGTAGGTGTGTAGTGTTCGATGGTGGTAGAATTCATGATATTTTTTCATTTTAAATTACTATAAAAAAAAATATCCTCACAGATATTACCGATAACTTGTATAAATTTGATTGTAGTAGTTTTAATAGTTTCAATAGTACTCCCACTCAAACAAATGAATAGAAAAGGCACGTAAATTTTATTTATTTTAATCTATCCCATTAAATCTTCTATTGTGTTGGAAGGGGAATGTAAGTAATTTTTCTATTTTCTAAATATAACGTAATTCATCATTTATTGTCTCCCCGTATTATATAGTCTTTATTTTAACGACCACACATCATAATAATTGTAACTCGTGTAGTAAAATAGTAAACAGACTTTTAGCCGTTTCTTTGTGCAACTAATTGTAATGTAGTTTTCAGTTATTTATTAAAGATACGTTTGCACAAAAAATAAGCGGTTGTTTCATGCAATCACTTTTTTTATTTTATTTTTTCGAGCTTATAGCCGCTGTTGGCCCGAGGGCTTTTACAGTTTCACCGGGTTGAGGGGTAACCGAGCGCTTATGGCGCTCAGCTGAGACCTTTATTAGTGGGTAACCTACACCAGGGCTCCCGAGGAGGAGTACTGCAATCACTTGACAAATAAAAAAATATGTCAATTTAAAAGTGACATATTTTTTTATTTGTTTGATACGTTCGCGTCGATGATATATATATTTGCGCGAGTAAACTAGCAGGCTCAACTGAGCTAACTGAGCAACTAACTTGTTATGCTAACATACTCGTACGTAACTATGAGCCCAATTATAAGAATCACATGATCTGAGTTTGGATGTAGTCTCCCGTAATATTTAAATAAAAAGGGCAAAACACCACCACGCAGTGCATTCTGCTCCCAACGTGGCTTTAGCGATCGACAAAGGACAGAAAATCCGTTTAAATTTACCAAACCCAATTGTTACTGATTATCAGTAGTGTTAGTGATATGGGAAACACTTCTGTGAAACGTTATTTATACTAGTCAATGTTTTGGTAAATTGTGTAGTCTGAAATGGACTGTTAAAATGTTAGAGAAGAAGGGGCAAATCATATAGAGCGTTCGTATTCGTTTCATATTCCGTTTTCTACAGATGGAATGAGAAAGATAACTTTTGCGACACTATAAGATGATATTAATATGTATTGCATGTGTGACTTACCATGTCATCATAAATTTGTAATATCATAAATGTTAACGTCTTTTACTGTCGCAACGGACATAATAATAGTTAATATATTAAAATAATAATAAATATAAACCACTTTAAAACCGTTTATACTTATTGCTTGGTTCTCTGTGTGGTTTTATTTTATCATTCATGGAAATTTCTATTCACTGCGATATGAAGTTTTCTCACCCTATGTTGTTTTTTATGATGTTAGTGGGTAATAAAGGAGTTCACACAACTCACTTTATAGTAAGAAGATTCTTCGGGGCCATGATACACACATCATTCTCGATAGGAATCATGCAGATGCAGTAAATCGTCCCAGAAACCTAAAATAGAATGCCTTGTATGCCCAGTAGTATGATCCTGCTCTGGTTTCTTACACGCACCAGAATAAGTACACCATAATTTTGCAATAATTACATGCTCGTATTTTATGAGAGCTTTCTACTTCCTCGGTGAAGCCTTTCTTTGTCTTACGACTTTAAGACTTCGCTGGTAAGTTTTTTAAATGAGACAATGTTGTTTTTTTTATTCGTTCTCATAATTCGTTTTGAAACTGACTTTTACATTTCGTTCGTGTTTTTGTAAATTTTAAAGGTTAATCTCATTTCTATATTTCACAAAACCTTGTAAGTTTTCTGCATTGAACTCATTCTTTCACTTTTCATTTTACGAACGTATTAACCCACTCCGACTTTGCCTACGCCAATCAATATTTTTACATAATTGTTGTTATATAAACGAGAGAAATACGCCCTGTCATTACACATACAAAAGGAAAAACTTTACAACGTTCTTACTTTCTTCTGAACAGTTTTGACTGTACTTTAAAATCGTAATTAGAACGACGCCCCACAAAACTAATTTTAATCTATTCAATAGATCTCTTCAATATATTGGGTAGAATAAATATTGTACCATTAAGTACTAATTTTAAAGTTTGTCTACACCCAACTTAAATGGTCAAACGATTTATGTATTGGACACCCCTTTTTGTTTTACTGTTTATACTATTTTCATTTAGATCTTAAATAAAATAAAATATAAGTAAATTTTATAAAAAGTATATAAACAATAAATAATGACTTTTTTAATGCTGGCTGTTCTTTGCACTCCTATGTGCCCTATATATGTAATCCTGTATATGCCGAACAGCAAATGTAATGAAAGGTGTATTAGACTCTCGGACTGGCAATAGTAGTGTAAGACGATGCCCACTATATAGCGTGACAATCTATACAAAATTAAGGGAAGTCGATGCATACAGATGGCTCAGAAAAGCACTTGTGGCAATTTCTGAAGAGAAGTGCGAGCAAGCAGTGAGTCAGTATATCGAAGTACTAAGGTATTTATACAGCAAGACTACGATGTCCATTCGAGTATAGACTTACTGGAGCACGATCCCTACACGAAAACTTTTCGATTGCCTTAAGGTGACAGAAAGAAGAAAAGTACAGGATGATGTTATATTCCTGTAAATCTGTATACGTGACGTTTTCAAACTGTTGGACTGGAAATGATACGAAATTAACATCATGACGAGTACATTATCCTCCTTCAATTTTCCAACGGCGTCATGGCGGAATCGGCAAAGGACCTTAACACTATGGTCAATGACCTGAATAGTGTCTCCCTACGCGTAGGTCTTAAGATATACATGGACGTCGATATCACATACCGTTGTTTTAGGAGCACTACGCTCGAAGTTGATGATTAAGTCCAATTGCGTTCGGTAAAATTCCACAAATCTTATCGTCGTATATACCTCAAAGTTTAAAGACAAAAATCTGATATCAGTACTTTTGCGAGTAGCGACCTATGGAACTGAGGCGTTATCCATCACTGTTAGACGTATGAGGAAGCACTGAGTGACTGACGGAGAGGGCAATGCTGCGTGATCGATTTATTAACGTGTATATCTGCAGTAGAATTTAGGTAACGGACATAACTCAAGGGATCATTAAATTCAAGTGGGAAGAAAGGTTTTCGTATTGGCCATTTTTCGTATTGGTCTAAAAGTAAGTCTGTAAGGGAAGGTTATGTTTAGACGATGATGATGATATTTTCACACTGCACAGATAAATAATAGAGAAGACTATTGTCAACGTTGTATTGAATCTTGTACTATAGACGACGCATTATCAACTGAGGTTTCGGGTCATAAATCATATATTTCTGTCTGTTTCGCTCGCACTTACAGGTCTTATGGAGAGGTGTAGTGATGTGCGTAAAAATTGTAGAGGTGCATATCGATAACGGGATAGGTACGATTTACATGCTAAATTATGTTAAGTATAAAAGGAATAATTTTTCACTATCTGAAAATAAAAGTTTTTAATTTGGAAGATAAAATGTTTGTTTCGACGTAATCATGGAGAAACTGTATGGATCGTAATGTGGCCCTGAAAAGGGCCGTTTTTATCTTTTTATAGAAAAACAACCCTTACTCGTAACGACCAATCAGGAGTCGGAGTGCTAATGAAGGTCACGATGACGCATCGAACCCGCGTGTACAGGTAACTAAGTATCGATAACGGGTTGCATTGCGTGCACATTCCTACTGTCAGTGGCACTTATTGCCCGACGACTCAGTTTAAAATGCGTCGACTATAGTATGAAGCAAGTATAACGCATTCATATTAAGTATAACATTCATGGGCGTTACCAGACTATTTCAATATTTGTAAAATAACTAATCTATAACGCAACGAAGACACCCGCAGTAGAACGAGAGTGACTGACATAGCTCAAAAAATTAGAAAGCTGAATTGGCAATGGGTTTGCCATACAGCTCGTAGAACCGATAACCGATGGAGGGATAATATTTTTGGGCGGATTCCTCGGATTGCCAGCTGCAGTGTAGGACGACCGCCCACTATATGGAGCGTTGACCTAAGCAAGTTTGCAGGAAGACGATAGATGCTAGTGGCTCAAGGTCGTGTTTTGGACTGTGATAATGGAATTACGAAAAGAGTATAAAGAATAGAACTACTAAACTATAGAAAAGAATGCAAGCAAATGTACTATATCAAAACTTATAACTAATAACTAATATCAAAAACTACGTCAACATAATGACGCAAATCATTATGATACGCCCGTTTTAAAAAGTTCGACTACTTTCTTGTTCTCGTACGTTCTTATCTCGTACTAATACAATAAATATCTAATTTATCGAACGAATCTGTCAATAAAAAAAATACGATAATAAATTGTGTTATTAAATGTTTATATATATGTTGTCTATGTATTTAATATATTAAGAGGACGGTTTTGGAGTATTGCACTTTAAGTTCCTTTTTGTAGAACTGGATACTTATATAACTTCGTTACGTCGTATGCCATCCGACTTTGGAATGCTCTACCACCAAATAATACATGCAGCTACTAGTGAAGCTGCGTTTAGGTAAGCGTTTGGTTATCTATCTGAGATATGTTATGCTGCAGTAGTAATTTATTTTAACTATTAATGTTTTCATTTCGTATTGTAGATTGTTTTTTCATTACTTTATTAGCAATTTGTATGTATGTATCTATGTGGATAAATGTGTCAGCATGTGCTTTTAAAATTAAAAATAAGTATTTTTTATTGCACCCGTAATATATTCTCAGCTCAACCCAAATGTAGGCTGAGAGAGAATGCTTTATATAAGCTTTAATTATTTCCCTTCCATTTTTTTATTTTTTCAAGGGAATTTGTAATAATAATGGTTTTATCATCTTTATATTTTATAAATCTCTGCTATTTGGAGATTTATTTAAATAGTCATTGCACATAAGACGCCTGTCACTTCTCTACACCGGATACATTTTAACTTTGCGTTTTGCAACATATACAATAATGGAGAACTGTATAATATTGTAGTAACAGAACGTAAACAATGCTTTAGAACGAACCAGTATTTTTATTGGGTTTCAAATGAGTACACAGTTCACCTGGGTATATCGTATATCTCAGTTAAGAGACGAGAGATGCTCTTGCAAGACAACATATATGTATATATATTTGAGTATTATAAACATTGATTGAATACTGTGTGGATAGCTAAATTGACGGATACATTAATTATCTTAACAATTGTAAATAGTCTTTGTACATACTTTTCTTATGTTAGTTTTCTTTTATAAATATTTTTTATATAAATAAATAATTAAAAAAACAATTTTAACTTACATAGATTCAAGTAAAATTTGTTTGTTTTTATTTATTAAAACTAAATAATTATTTTAAATATGGACTTAATTTTGTATACATCTGATTATAATATTTCCAGATTATTTTTTAATTATGATTCGAAGAAAAAATTCTGAGACACGAATGTAATGAACCGGATTTTATACGTAATCGACGTAAATTGCACTGCTCAAGCTGCCTCAGATTTCTTCTCATGTGCATTCTACAAAAATAAATATTGCATAATATGATATTTTGGAAACCTCTGTATTTAGGAAAGTATCGTACAGTTTTATCCTAACGGATAAAAATATTTTTCATTTATTTTCAGGGGACTATTACGTCCTTTTAAAGATAAACCTAGTATTCAATAAATTTAATTCTTTATATCTTCCTTAGATCAATCTAGCAGTATTGGCTTGCCATAAAAAAGACATCAACGATCATTGTAATATTATCACCACCCATAAAATGTAAAATTAGTATTTGCTTGTACGGTTGCCATATTCACGATAACCTCCATATAGGCATATATTGTATGTGATTATGATTTATCTATCATGAATGAGCAGCGAGGTTTAAAGTTATCTATAAAATCTATAAATACCTACTATAAGTTATAAACCTAGTTGTAGTTAAAGATATAATTCTTATTCTAAGATAAAGTTCAAACACAATTTATAATGAGCATATATTAAAGCACGTGTTCAATATGTAAGGTTATGCAAGCTGGAAATAAATTGAGGAAATAGGAAGGAAGGAAAGTAGTACCTGACGCCGTTCATACTTACGCATATATTCAGCGAGATAATTATGTTAAAATTATTTACGTGCTTCGAAACTTTCTTTTTAGAGATACAAGTAAGTCTTAGTCCAATTCCAATATATAATAAATTTGAATTCGATACAATAATATAGAAAGATGGTACATTATTTTTACTATCCAATTCCTATAAAAAATAATATAATATATAGGATTTGATGATTCCGATTATATAGTAACCGGAGGTAATCGCCGTACTCTTAAAACTAATAGTGGAAAGCTGGCTGAAATTTGAACCGTTGAATCATATTTACGGTTCTAGGCAACAAAGATGCAGAAATAGGACTCTTAATAGTTTTTCTAAAGGTTTTTGTTTATTGCGTCACAACAATATTTATATAAACTTTAGTTCTTCAATATTAACCTTGCACGCAGGTCATCTGGGGAAATCTCACCTTAATTTTGTAAATAAAAAGATTCGTCACAATAACGTGTTTTGTACTTAATTGATTGTTACTAGATCGAGCTCAAGGCTTCTGACGGATTAAGTGCGTTATAATTCAACCAATTATAGTTGTAACTAATTCAGGCGTAAAATATTCCGCTAAATTAGCGTACTATATGCAACTATTATTTTAGTGTGCTTGACTATAATCGTAGATGTTGTTTAGGGGTGATGTAGTTTTGGGTCTGAAAGAACATTATCTAAAAAGAAGAGAAGATTAACGAAACAATAAGTTTATTTACCAACAATATTTAAAACAATAAGTATATTTTGAGAACAATCAACGCCAGGATCAAGTACGGTGGAAGGAACATATCTATTTATGTTATATTTTATAAGAGGTGTACATTTTCTTTATGAATAGTTATTTATCGGTATATTTTGTATTTTGTTGGGTCTTGTTATCATATAAAATTTTGGGACAATTTGGAAGACAAAGACGTTTGATTGAGATATATTTGTGCTAGACAAAGCCAACAAATGTTAGGATATATTACAGTATTTTATATATTATATAGTATTATCAGACAAGCCTATTTACATCTTATAATAGACGTGCAAATGCAGTTATAATGGGAATATCCACCAAGCGGATCAAGTACCGATTGAATGAAACGAGAACTATATCAACGAAAACTATATTTTCGTTTTTTTTAAATGGTAAATAGAATATCAAAATTAAATAACATAAAGAAAACACGTCATTTTAAATGCATAAAGACCTTAAATATTATTGATTTGAAATGTTAATCTATAAAAGATATTTCATGGTCGTAAGAAGTTATTGTTACAAAGTTTTGAATGTGGCAGTAAGTAATTAGTCCGTTCTTTCACTTTGGTTTTTTCCCCACAAACCTGATTTAAATGTGTCAAGTGGATTGTTCCGTAGCAGTTTAAGAGCTTTTAAATAATAACTTACATAATAAGTCATACATGACGTAATTTTTACTTTTGACATAATTACGTAAGGCTCTTATTTGTTTGTTTATCATCTCAGCAATTTATAATAGTATCAAGAAATACGGTCAATCGAAATATTATATAAAAAAATACCTCCATAGACGTTATTGTTTTTGTTCACTGTTTAAACAAGATGAAACCAAAATTTGTGTTAAACATAGTGTTTGTGTAACACATGACATGACTTATGGACAATCATAAGGGCCTTCCGGGTTTGAAAATAAATATTTTGTACGTTTAATGTCCTTAACTCTTTTTTTATCTTATTGGAGAAACAGCGACAGTCATAAAAGGTAAAACATGTACGTTAACATCCGGGTTCGAAAATAAATATTTTGCAAGTTTTCCGTTAAATGCAGTTATAATTTTTTTGTCATATCTCAGAAACAGCAACCGTCAAAGGCGCCAAAATATGTCTGTTATCATTAGGATTTGAAAGTGAATATGTCGAATATGTCGCAGGTTTAATGAATATACCTCTTTTATCGCACAAGTATCACATAAACAGCGCCAATGAAGAGTTCAACAAATCACTTTGAGGGATTAAAGTCGTCTAAAATCACCATCCTGAAAACTATATTCTATAAAAAAAACTCTATCAGATCAATTGGTTTTACATTTATTATAGTTATATTAGGTACTTACATATGAAATTAGCGTATTATATGGAAAAAGTAAAAAAAAATTTTTTATGAAATTATATATTTAATAAATCGAATTATGTATCTATGCACTTTTGCCATTTTGTGTAGTTCACTGATTCCATTGTTGAAAAAGTTTTGAGAGCGAAAATCATAAAATCTTTGAAAGCGGTTTGGACTGCCTCATCGAAATATTTTTTTTTCCTTTTTAAATTTTTCCAAATTCTGAAAAAAGTGGTGATCTGTTTGTGCAAGGTGATGGGTATCGGAGACATTCCAATCGCAGCTCCTCTAATTTAGCGACCGTCTGTCGTAGAGTATGGGGTCTAGCGTTGTCGTGAAGCAGCAGTGGGTTATTTAACTGCTAGCTTTTCCATCATGGTTTGCAATTGATGACAATACAGATCTGCCGTAATTGTCTGTCCAGATCTTAGGAAGCTGTAGTGAATGACACCAGCACTGGTCCACCAAACACTCACTAGTAACTTTTTCTGAGTCAACTACCGCTTGGGCCATAGACTAGGGTTTAGTTCTCCTGGGTTCAACCACTGTGATGAGCGTTTCCGACTGTCGTACAGTATCCATTTTTCATCAGAAGTAACGATACTATTCAAAATTACCTCTTTATTGTATTGTGGTTTAGGAATGTAACGCAGCACTCAATGCGTGTTTGTTGGTGTGCTTGACTCATTCATGCGGTACCCATTTTTCGAGCTTTTTAGCTTTTCCAATTTGTTTAAAGTGAATTAAAATTGTCTTGTGACTGATCGAAGTCGGTTTCCTCGCGCACCGGGAATTAAAAGTAAGCGCTTGGACACACACACCTCGGCTCTTACCCTCTATTTAAATAGTTTTCTATATAAATAATGACACAAAAACTAATAACTGCACGTTACACAAATTTCAAACATTTCACGTTAGTAAAAAGATTAATATAATAAAGGTAATAACAGTATGTTTTTTTTAAAAGTTAATTTATTTTAGTATCCTATCCTCATATATAGTGAAGACCTTTTAGCAAAGGGTCCTAGCGTTTCCACCCTGTAGACAATTATAAACAATCTGCCTTTATATTATTTGATGTTTGTCTTATTCGCTGTACAATTTTATAAGCAAACTAAATTACGAAATATGTCCGCGCTGTTTACCCACTTAACGGTGCATTTGTGCTGACCTTCGCTCGCGCAGCCAGCCGGACGTGGCCACCACTCTCTCAAACAATACGATAACAATCTTGCTACAATTTGGTATCACCAAATATTTGCATAATTTGTACTTGGTAGCCTCTCTCATAAAACTTTTGTCCCTGGTCTACGGTGATAGATTCATCCATATCGAGGTTTAGACGAAAAAATCACAGTTCTTAATTTTTACAAGAATTCCAGACGGATTGACGATCATCGCACCTTAAGACTGCAGCTGTAAACTCGATACTTTGACGTTAAGCTGATGATTCTGTATTACTATACACATTTCCACCGATCGCGTATTAAGACCACATGTACTGTGACGGAATGCCTTTTTGCTATTAATTTTCTACGTGATAGAATCACACCATAACTTCAAACTGACTCTAAGATAAATGGCTTCTTTCGGACGAATTACACTATTAAAGAATACCTCCATAATAATAAATTAGCGTTGCTGCATCGTAGACAAACCTAAGAACCTATAAGTATTAATGTGTCATATAAAGTCATAAGCTTACTTGGAAATCTTAGGTCCTCAGGGATGACAATGCATGAGCATTTTTAATTCTTATCTACTTAATCTTTAGTTCAATTACCTGCCGTAAAACAACATTTCACCATCACAAATTGTTGATATTCAAATCTGGGTATGTAACGTTTGTTTCGTATCCCCGACTCCGCATCTCAATATTTCTTTATCTTATTATACATGCAGTACGTTAAACTAGGTAAAGGGGGCGACATGAGCTTGTGTTTACGCGAATTCTTACGCCACTATAATATATTCTACGTAGTCTTCATCTAGTAAAAACTAAAAGATATCATCGTAGTGGGAATCGACTAGGATGACAATGGTCCATTTAGATGTCACTGGTCGCAGGTATCAAGCGTGGATCACGTTCGTGCATCAGAACTGTATGCACATTTTATCACCATTTCACTCAAATGGGATTACCATATTATTAATAGAATGAAATAATAAATATTCAGTCTTAAGAATATGTTTTCTATATCTATTAGCTAGAAAACAAAAGAACAGAAGATGACTTTAGAACGGATTATTAGCAATGCCTCATTCAAATATATTATTTACTTTAACTTTATAACTTAACATATATTTAAAGCAACTTATGTTACAAAACTTCCAATGTTAAAATTCTAATGAATTATTTATATGTTAATTAGGAAAACATTGAAGGAAGTAATTGCTTAAATAATATATGAATATATTTTAATATCATGCCTAGCGTTTATGTGGGTCGACGAATCTAATTTGTTGGATCATATTGTCCATGACCTCAAAACTTAGGCAGCGTTTAGCCTATGCATAAACGAGGATAAGCATAGAATTATGCGTAAATTGTATACCTTTACTTATTCTAAAGTTATTAATTTGCTAAATTATAGTGATACTTATCACAAAATGTTGTACATATTGTTACGGTCTGTAGAGTTCGTTGGGTAGAAAATAGCCTTTAACATAATAGTAATTTTATAATTTGGTACAGACATACGCTTTTTTTAATTTGTAGAATTACTCAGTCATCCAGTAATAACGGCTACCGAACCGTGCTGGCGGGCGAGGTTTGGAATCGGGCAGGGAGGGCGTTGCGTCTGAATACTTCTGTTGGCAGGGGCAAGGTGGTGCGGCCGGTTCTGGTCTAGGGCTGCAGTGAACGCGGGGCCGTGTGAAATGTCCAAAATCAGGCCTTTCCATTTTTAATTTATTCAGCATGCAATCATCAAATACGGCCTGCGTTTTGCGGCAGTATCTAAATGAATAGTTCCCTGAGCTCTTGTCTACGCAATTGGCGTATTGGTTAAACTCGTCTAGGCAGTTCGCCTTCACTTTCCTAAAGAACTTCAATGTACACGCGGTGACTGCCTTGCCGAGCTCGAGGCAGGCCCGAGGATCTTTCAGTTCATACCGGCATAGCATAAACTCGTTATTGATGGTTTCGCAATCCTTCCCCAGGTATGGTGCAGCGCTCATTAGCGTTGACGTCGTCACGTTCAGTTCCGGTACGATAAGGTCTTCACATTCCGGCAGATTCACCTCTTTTGTCACTACCATAATTGGTGATTAAGTGACAAATGTATATTAACAGATTATATATTAGACTCAAATGAAATGATTTCCAAATTTTAAAGTGATATTAAATTAAGTTCAATATTTTGACGCTTTTATTGTGACAGACGTAGATAATTCAGTATAAACTAGAAAGTGCCTGTCAATATTAATGTTTCTTTTCGATTCGCACCTTTTTTGTGTTTTGTTTCTTGCCAGAATAAAAGGACATTATGTGCTGATTATTTAGAAAAAGCATTGCTCTATGTACCTTGTACCTTTTGTTGCCTTGCGCTCAAAACTAACCGACTTGAGTGCGACTGAAAGGGCCGAACCTCGGTTCGGGTTCAGTTACTTCTGACGGATTATAAGGATAGACGTATCTTACAATGCAGTACAAATTGTAAGATCCGTCATTTACTCCAAATTGTTGTGTAGTTGAATTATTTTATTACTTAATATCTTGGTCTTTAAACTAATCTAAAATCAACAACCAGTATGAACTTATTGTCTTTAACTATATTATTGTCCACCACATTCACTTGGGAACCATCTGAACCTTAATATGTATGTTCGATAAGACGATCATTAATAAAAAAATGCAGTACGAATTGTAAGATCCGTCATTTACTCCAAATTGTTGTGTGTAGTTGAATTATTTTATTACTTAATATCTTGGTCTTTAAACTAATCTAAAATCAACAACCAGTATGAACTTATTGTCCTTAACTATATTATTGTCCACCACTTTCACTTGGGAACCATCTGAACCTTAATATGTATGTTCGATGAGAAAGTAAGTCCCATAATTCTACATGATGTTCGCCGCAAAACAGGTAAAACGATAATGGACAACATATTCAATGCATAGCTGTGATTAATTTCAACGCAACATGTTTATAATAAAATTGTGAAGTTTGCAACGTTACTGCAAAAATAAAAAATGGAATAATCCATTAATCACATTATATTGCAAGTGAAATAAATTCAAGCACGTGGTAGATGAAAGAGAATTATGCAAAATACGTTTAAGAATAGATTTTTATACAAAGGTTTAAAATGTATACAGTTCTTAATTTAAGTTGGGGAATCATAGAATCGTGTGTGCGTATTCTTTTTTAAGGAGTCATGAAAAGGAGAAGATAGTTTTTGAAAGTGAAACAATAACACAAATCACCATTACCAAAGTTCAATTTATTATCATTCTCAAAATTTTAGAACTCAAAATTTATGAATAACAATTTTTTTTTTGGAATTGATTAAAACTTGGTCATTATGACTGAAAGACAAAATAAATTGTAATTTCACGACGATTGACTTGGATTTGGAGCTTGGTAAAACGTTAAATGTTCTGATGTGTTCAATTACTAAAGTTGACCACATCTTACCAATACCAATAACCAACCAGTAAACAATAACCAATGATGCTCTTTGTCGAGTACTTTGTAATTAAACCGTAGAAGCAACTACACAAGCTTTTTTGTCGGCAGGCGAAAGCCAATCGTTGTCCTGTCCACCTGTAAGAACGAGCAGCGGCTGGTTGGATCTGTTCCCACTACCCTGCAGGAAAAATGGCGAGTGCCGCGTCATGGGTAACACGCATCTTTGCTGCAAGGGGTTCTGCACAAAGGGTGTGAATAAAGCATCGCCTATTCGGTGAGTAAGCTGCTATAGATTTAGGCTGAGATTTATAAAGCGTACTTGAACTTTGCTCAGCCTTTGTATTTGAAATCTTTAATACTTTCATTTCAATTAGTTTTAGAGCATCTTAATATAATACTAGGAGCATGTAAGTATTCGGTAAGTCAAGGATTTTGGTGACTTTGGCCATGCTAAGCATAAGCTGAGCATGACTATAAATTTTATTGCCTACTTAACTCGTAAGCTAAGTCGAAGCAAAGTCTAAGTGAGCTTTATAAATTTCAGCCTTAGTTACTAGGGGACCGCACTTTTCATGTACCATTTCATATTCATCATAAATCACCAATAATATTACTTTAATCGCTTCATTTTTAGTACTTACTAATCGTCATCCCTAACCAAAACATTCCCTAAGTTCAAGTAAAATAGAATGGCAGATTAATTTTCATTGGTTAAATCGTAACAGAATCGTTTCAGCTAAAAATTGATTTTTCTAGATTTTTCATTTTTGTATTTCAATTAGATGTTATTTCAACATGTCGACTAGTATCGAGAAAAGTAAATAAAGAAAACAACTTATTATATAAGGACTCGTGCTACCAGTAAGTACTTAGTAGATTATAAGTTTAGTAACAAGTCAAAGTAAATATCACATGATAATTATACATAATGGGGCGAGAAATTACAAGTATTTTCAACTTTATTATGAAAATAGAATAAATAATAATTAAAGAAAAAAACATGAACGTAAGTTGGAATGTGATGTCTAGTAGAAGTCTATTTCAGAGAAATCATCCTTACTGTCTACATCACGGTTTTAAATTCTTATAGTTAAACATAAATAAAAGTCGTAAAATATTTCATATAATTGATGACGAACTTTTAGCAGATCAAAAATCTACTTTATTTCGAATATTATACATATGTAATGAAACAATCAGTTTTTTTAATAACTTATCGTACATGTCAAATATACAATCAAACGCTAAAATACGATATTACAAACCTTAGAAACGTGAAAAGTCTAATTCACAGAGGGTTTCGTAGAAACGTTATATTAGATGAAAATATCGATTAAAATTTATAGCTATGCAGCTACGCAAGTAATAAAAGTGAGTGGTTGGGTCAAATCCATCTGCTAAGGCCGTCGAGGCTTGCAATAACGTTTCATAATAAGTTAATCTGCCATAGCGTATAACTCTTCTTATTGTTAGATCTTGCACGTGTCTTAAAATCTTAAATACTCACATAGTTCATAGGCTATACATAATTAGGACCTTTCGTACGGATGAGTAAAGTTATTAAAAAACGCAGTAACGACATATATTATTTCTGTTGACTATCTTTGACAAACATTAAAGTCAAGTGCATATAGTATACGGAGAACTCTTATTATCCACGTTAGCGTATCAAGGTATTTGCACAATAAATTAATATTTTATCAGATGTGTAAGAATCTTTAATACTTACATGAACAAGGAAGTAGATAAATCGAAATTATACGAGCACACGTCTAATCTAGAAATGTTAGGAAACATTTTATAAATGTTAATATTAGCATAGCATAGTTAAATGAAGGCAATATTTTATAAATGTTTCTTTAAATTCTTCAAAATTTTTAAACTTGAAGAGGGAAATCGTATAGAGTAGGAAATAATCATGGCATTTAAGATTAATTTACTGAACATTTTCTTCGTTGTGTTGTATTACTAAGACAATAATAGACTATAAGAGTCTTGCCTTGCTAGAGCTTATGTCTATCTAAGTACATAATAACAGTACGAAACGTATACAACTGCAGAGAAGTGTTAGCCACGTCATCTGGGGACATCCTCTCACATCATCATCATCACCAAATCTCGGGTTTTTAGGATAATTTAAA
The DNA here is from genome assembly GCA_029286865.1 of Teinopalpus imperialis. NCBI lineage: Eukaryota > Metazoa > Arthropoda > Insecta > Lepidoptera > Papilionidae > Teinopalpus > Teinopalpus imperialis. The sequence goes on along the minus strand of JAGSMU010000023.1, from coordinate 1,255,005 downwards.
GCCTAAGCTATATTAAAATTGTTATAAAACATATTCAATAGAACCGACCGTATTAACAGCGATATTTGTAATAAGAGATTATCTAAAAGCATCTAAATAAATTAGTCAGAAAGATAATTATGATTTCATTGGTTCATCAGATAAGGAATTAGGTAAGGTGTATAGAGTAATTAGATCCGTTTAGAAATTTTAAAGCAATAGATAATATTTTTTCTTCTTTAATTGCTAGGTAACTTTAATAAAAGATTAAAAAGGTTTACGATACGTAACCTTAAACTTTAATAAGCTTATGCATGAAACATGCTTATATTTAAATGATATATGCTGTAAAACTATGGAAATATATAATACACTTTTATTTATATAGATTTACAACTTATAATGTAATTATTATAACTTTACATTTAATAACCGGTTTAAAAATGTAAATGAATTATTGCTTCTTCGACTGGAAATGGCTTTCTGTAACTCATCTACGTAAATTATGTGCGTAACCACAAAGCTTATAAACTTAAGTAACTTATTTGTTTAGTGAAAGATTATTAATATTATGACAAGCATAATATAATTACCAGAAATCACTCATTTTTATTAAAACTTTAAAATTTTAGTTTCATATCCAATTTTATGAAAGAGTTACACGTAACCAAATATCAAGTATAAAGCTGATTTGATTAACAGAATATTGTAGAGTAGCATAAGCTACACCTAAAATATTATAATCGATGGCGAAACATTTAAATTGATACCTAGGTTCGCTTTTACAATGGCAACTTACGAACGTTCTAACGTGTAGTGTACACTGACTTGTAACGATAACGCGATAACTGTCGCAGCCCAATAATGTGGACGTGACATAGTATATAGCTATTCGTATTTAAGTCTCAAACATGAGGATAACGCCACACACCTGACATAAATTAATGTAAGCAAAAACGTATTTTTAAGTAAGAATGCAAGTAATTGGAACAAGATAACTGAGGTTCGAAGCCTCATTAAAGCCAAAAAACCATTCTAGTCTTAGGGTTATCAGCACTTTTAGTTGACAAGCATATGGTTACGGGTAAAATGTTATCATAGTTTAGTTATCACAGATAATATATCGAAACCACCTCATGGATCTTATTCTACGGAACTTAGTTTTGATACATCTTTTCAATAACATGCTAGCAATTGCTTCTAGAAACTACTATGTTAATGATATGTAGTAGCTATAGCAATAGATAAAGTTGATAAAAGGGTATAGTACGTATAAGGCCAAGGGTTAACTTAAGTATAATTTAACCAACATTTTAGTCACTTCATGTCATTGCACTGTCATTACAAAACCATTCGAAGTCATTTACGAATGTTGTAGAATTAGTGAAGAGCTGAGCAATAGTGTAGACGAGTTGAATACAAGTAGCAGCACGAGTAGCACCAGCACAACAACCAGCACCAGCACCACAACGACTACTAGTACAACTACCACGACAACAACTACAACCCCGAGTACCACCACCACCAGTTCGACTACCACCACGACACCGGCACCGACGACTACTACAACGACAACAACGACAACCGAAGCACCCAGGCCATTCTTCCAGCTATTGCCTATACAGAACCCTCCTGCTACAACATCTGCCGCACCTGCTAAAATTGGTAAGTTTCGTTTACATCAGAAACTATATTACTTGCTTTTCTATGCACTAAGAAAACTACAACTGAGTCATGTCTGACGTTAACAAGTAAGAAACTTGGTAATAAATACAACTTACTTATATTCCGCGACGACGCCTACCTTGCGTTGCTTGACAGCGAGATCCACCAGAGGACAAAGGAACCACCTCGCGATTCCGTTACTCAAGTTATATGCACGGAAGTTGAGCCTGCGGCTAAGCAAGACCCTCGGACCCGACGGTACAAACAAGGTGATTAAACTCCATTACCCATGTCCATTCTGATTACAATCTACAACGCTGTTATGTCCAAAGGCACCTTTCGGAACACCTGGAAGGAAGCCGACGTCATAGGGATTCTTAAGACCTCGAAACATCCAACCGATCCATCAGCCTATCGCCCAATAAACCTACTCTACACCTTGGGTCAGGTGTTCGAAAGGCTCATTCTCTCCCGCCTCAAGGACTTCACGTTGTCTCGAGGGCTACCCTCAAATGCGCAGTTCGGGTTTCGCACCCAACACTCATGTACACATCAAGTGCACCGCATCACGAAGCACATTCACATTAAATTCATTCTGGGCTACCAAACCACTCTGTGCCTCGACGTGGCGAACGCGTTCGACAAGGTCTGACAGAACGGGCTCATATACAAACTATATGAGTTCGGTGAACCAGATCTACTCATACTAATCGTACGATACTTTCTCCGAAATGGGACCTTTCGTTACCGCGTCGAGGGGACGCATTCCGAGGTTCACCCCCATTCGTGCCAGTGCACCACAAGGCTCCGTCTTAGGTCCCCTTTTTTGTGGTGGCGGTGGCGGTGTAGAGCTAGCCCTTTTCGCCGATGACTCCGACCTCAACGTGTCTGGATTGAAACCAGATCTGTAAATCTGTAGCCTACACCTTCACCGTAGGGAAATGGTTTCGGAAATGGAGGGTCGAGGTTAACCCCACCAAAGTGCAGTCATGTACTTGTCTCGGCACAACAAAACGCCGAATCTACAACCATAGAGCTATTTGATCGTCCCATCCCCTGGGAAAAGACAGTCAAATACTTAGGCGTCACATCAGATAAAGGACTCACCTTCGGTCCTAGGGGTCGATATCGGTTTCCGTCGACATAAACGAAAACTGTGTATAAGCGGAAGAATTAATGTGATAATGCAAGAAGAGTTGATTACCATCAGCACAGGCAAGGTACTTAAGCAAAAGTTTAACCAATGCTATCAGAAGTTCTGGTTACAACGCAACATTGAAACACAGTATTCTGCATTGTGGTATGTTGCTGAAAAATTTCTTATCGCTTTACCATTATCGTACCTAGTCAAGAAAGGTTTCAATGTGGTTGCAACAAACTTTTTGACAAAACATAGAAACCGTTTGAAAATCAACGAATGTGGAGATTTAAGGCATGCAGCTCACCAATATTGAACCGGATTTAGATAGATTGGTAAAAAGTCACCAGGTTCATCTTTCTTTTTTTTTTAACTTTACTTTGTGATTTTAATGTTTTTCGTTTCAAAAAATAATTACCTACTTAATTATTTTTACGTAATTTGTATAAATAATTATTAATTACACTATATATTACCTGAATTTTATTTCTATTTATTTTGTTAAATTTTGATGAGAAAATGATGACAAGTTTACCAACCGCTAAGTTTTAAAATTGGTAAGTATTTTGTATCAATAAGAAAAAAACTAGAGATTGTAGAGATTTTTAAAGTAATTTGGCCTATGGGGGTCTGAGGTATCAGTTAAATTTGGAAAAGGGGTCTCTTGCCCAAAATAGTTAGGGAATCCCTGCTCTAAAATAACTAAACATACACTCTAAAGAAAATATAGACATAAAGACAAAACAATCTAAAAATTTAAGCTCTGATCACGTTGCTGGCGATTTGTATTAAGCTCGGACCAAAATGCTCAATAGGATTTAAGTCTGGACTACGTGCTGGACAATATATATACTCAATTACCTAATTCGACCTCCTACAGGTACCGCCGAACAGAAGCTGCAGTATGTGGACGTTCATTATCCTGCATTAGCACAAAGTTTTCACCGATTAAGCTTGCGTAAAAAATTACATGATCCCCTAATGTAATTTTCATTCTTCATGTTCGCCTGCAAACCGCCAAATATGCCGCTAGTTTTGATGAAAACAAACTCGGTTATTACGTCTATTGTCATCATTTATACAACACTTGCTCTTCAGGTCTTGTGTAGGCTCGTTGTTGTCTAGCTTTCATCTGAGAAGGACAGAGCTCCACTGTTCGTCCGTCCAGTTCACGTGTTCTCTTGCGAGACGTAGTCTGGGCTGCTCGATGAGCTGGGGTGAACTTAGGACCAGTAGCTGGTCTTTTTGGAGTCAGGTTTTAGTATACCTTTGACTGTCCAGCCGCTAACAGCCGCTCCTCGCGTTTCTCTGAGCGACTGTTGCGCACCAGAGAAGGTTTCTGAGAAAAATACTGATTATGAATCCTCTCTGATGTCCACTTTCTTCTGCCGGATACACTTCATGGGTTAAAGCTATCAGTCTCCTGGTATCGCCCGTAAACTCTGGACATAGCAGAGACTCTAGCCTTGTTCGGGTAGGGCAACCGCTTGAGCCATGTCTTGAATAGATGTGTCCATTTTTAGGCAATGTTCGTGTTTAATAATAAGGGATAAGTGACCTTTTATAGGGCATGAGAACCCCTATATTGTTAACAGGTGTAAAAGTAGTGATTAGCAATAACAACATGTTTTTGGGTTGTATTCTTGTAAAAACTAATATTTGTTTAGAAACCAAAACCTACAGCTTTAATAATTCAATTATAATTCAGGGCTCAGTCAATTTTTTAAAGACATTCAACCTCGTGCGCTCGACGCTTCAGTCGATTTTTTGCTGACGAGTGTATTTTTGGTTTTCGGATTCCGGTAGTATATATTTTAACTAAGTGTTATCTTTCAGTCACGTGACATATAAGATGCTGAATTACAAAAATAATTGGCCTACCAAGCACGAGCAAAAATTATAGAACAAACTTTAATGATTTAAGAATTTATCATTCATCTTACCGAATTTATATTTAAGAAAAGATATTTAATTTCACAATTTTCTTACCTTTGACCACACTATAAATAATTTTAGTATTATGATGATTTAAATCGAATATTAGGAAATTATCATGTTCTTATTCTTTAACTGAGTATACGGTTTCTAAGAATGATGACATTCTAATACATTATTCGTATTACTTAACCAACAGTTGTCTGTGCTTGAAGTATTAAAATTGCTGTTTTTCTACCTTTCTAAAAACTCGTGATTTTAACATTTATATAATCAAATAATTAAATCTATTCGTTACTCAAATATTTTTATATGTATCTTAATACAGGAAAGACGAAAAAGTTCGTGTGTCCGAAGAATCCGGCACCAGTGGTATTATTCCCGATTCCCTGCGAGACTAATTCCCAGTGCAGAGCGAGCAGCGGTCCTGACCAAGTGTGTTGTCAAGGACGCTGTGTGAAAGGAGACCCAGCTCCTCGGCCGACCGTGCAAGAGTCCCATCAACGTAAGATTTATGCTCCTACATGTTGCCTTGTTTTTTCGGACAGAAAATATCTGGCTTTTAATTGGATTTGATTTGTACACGAACTGTATTGGTGGAATAATTGGAAATTTCCATATTACATACGAAAAATATAAAAAACTAAATAAAGTCTGTCCGAGATATAAAAAACCTTAAAAAATAGTCGGTCTTAGCGGTAGCAAAAAAACATACAAAACTTAACAATGTTTCATTATGACCCATAAAATTAAAATATGTGTTGTTGACCGTACATTTATGTATTGTTGACGCCGTTTTATTGAACCATGAAATCGGAGATGTACATATATATTTATTTAAAAGTTTCGCGGTTGTGTTCCGTTTTAATTCTTTCATTGTAAAGTGTAACAAACAGAATTACTAAACGGCAGGATTATTTTTGCCACCATATGGCAAATTATTCCTGCGTCCCATGACATCCGTACTCAATATGAAGTCAAGATGTAAAAGCGTTATCATCGCTGACTACTAAATACTTTATTACGAGTAATTGGGATTCCCGGTATTCTATGATAGCTTGGTCTTTTTTCTTCAAGCCGACCGATTCAGGAGATTATAGGCATTCTTAAAAAATTGCAGCAATTCTGGGCGTGATCCCGCGGGAATGCCCAACAGCGCCGTTGGGCGAGCTCTTATTCGAGGTGCAGTCGTGCAAGTCGGACGCAGACTGCTGGCCACGCTTGTGCTGCCCCGACGGCAGCCGCTCCTACTGTCGCACGGCGCGCGCCCGTCTCGATCTAGTGCCTGTAGCAAATACCATCGATGGACGTGAGTTTAGCCTGCGTGAATATCAGGCTATAATCGTATTGTCATACATATTTTTTTATAAATTTGTATTATAAAGTCAACTTACTTTAAAGTCCAAGAAGATAGGGCTTGATATAGAATAAAAAGGTTTTTTTTGTGCATGTGTGATGCTGTTGGTCCAGAGACCTTTACAGCGTTATCTAAATAGACTCGCGAGCAGGAGTCCCGCTGAGTAGGGAGGCAACGACGATGCTGGCAATGCACGAGGACTGCTACTGCGCCACCGCTGCGCTCCAACCCCTGTGGACGTAGGTGCCGTTGGTCGGACAGCGGTTGAGCTCCTACTCATCGACGCGGGCGGGACTGTGTCTTAATTAATGTGTGCCATCAGAACACCTGCAGGCGTTATTGTAGCGTATTTAGAACGTCTTCTATTTGGAGGAGTATCCCGAGCACGAGGGTGTAATCACCTGCTGCTACGACTAACGGTTTAGGATATTTTCCGATCGAGTTGAAATATCGTAAGGATATTTCTTTGAAATGCTTAATAAAATCGTACCTGTGTCCACTAATTTATTTGCAAACCTTGTCTAATTCTCTATGACCGTGCGACAGCGTCATGAACGTAAATGATTTTACAAAGCGCCCTCTACTGCAACATTGCAATACTTTCCACGATAATTCTTACCATATTAATTAGAATAACTGTTAGACTTTATTAGTCCAAATAAATTAAGAGAAACCAGTCTTCAATAGTAATTATACATATTACAACGCAAGAACTAAATATTTACAGATTAAGAAAAGAGGAGTCGATTTAAAAGCAGCCTAGATCACGAGTGACTCTCGTCAGGCTGCTGACAGAGGAGGACTGCACAATGAATTTTATTACCTTGACCTAACCACGAGCATTAGGACCAATGTCAAATATCGACCGTCCACAAAATGCAGGGCTGTACAATAAATTATGGGGTTATTTATTTATGGCCCCAACTCTTTGCTGCCGGGCAGGCTTATGTAGTTCTCAGTCGACAAAAATCACTGGGTCCAAACAGAAGAACTTTACTGTTCTAAGCTCACAGGAAGAGTTTCATGTAATGGTGACGCATTAGATGAAATGGCGCGGTTACGAAAATATTAATGAAATAATTTTAACTTTATTGTCACGTATGAAATTCTAAGTCAACTATCTGCATTACTTTAAAATTCAATTTTTACAAAAGCCGCTATTCGTGACAGACATTATTTAAATTCCCCTACGCTTCTATTTTACAATGATTTTTTTTTTACAATAGCTTAATCTAATTTTTTTAAAGCTTATCTAAAACAAATGATATCGAGTTAGGGAGCTTCCTGGCAGTCTTAATAAAATCGGTTTAAAAATCATTTTGCACTTCACATTGTAGTCATTAAAGCGATTTTTTAAACTATAATTTAACTTAACGTTGAACTCTTGTCGTAGTTATGAATGGATATTTTTTCCATGCTAAGAGCCTAAGATTTTACATTTTTTCTAGCATTGCGGTCATTTCAACAATACGTTCAATGTACTGCGCCGCCTCAATATGACCCATTCCCACAACGCTGCAGTTCGAGTGTCGACTGCTTCCCCAACCTATGTTGCGCAGAAGGCGGGAAGAGGCATTGTCGGCCTCCTCAACGCAGTCTTTTCTCTCTACTTGCTGGTGTCACGCAGGTAAGTTATTCAAATATTTTTCCTGAGCTATATTGCAGCAAAACTAGCGGTCCACTGCCTTCACAAAATACCACCGTGAGACCAAGTGCTTCTGTGATAAGAATGTTGAGAAAATGAAACCTGACACTCAATAAATGAGGGAACGGTTCTCAGAAATAAAATGTCTGAACATTTTATTTACCTATTTAGCGCGAAAATCGCGTACCACTAAGTGTGCCAGTTTTTCACCAATTTTATAAAAATACAAGTGAACCTCTAGCCAAAGTAAGATAGACTCTAGTCTATGTACACTGCAGGCCAAAAGTTTAAGACCACCTTAATTAAAGTAAAAATCCAATAAAATATTAAATGTTTAATTAACCTGTTTAATCGTCTAATAGAACATTAATTGACAAACAATATACTATAAAAGCGTAAAGAAATATTAACAGTCCATGCAAAAAAAGGCTATAGTTAGCTAAACTGATTTTTCATCAAAAAATCCTCCTTTACATTTTACGACTTTTTTCATAAGTCTCGTCATACGGGCAATCAATACGTTAATGGTGTCTTGTGATATATTGTTCCAAATTTCGCATAAAGCATTCCACTTTTCTTCTCGCGAGGATGGGCCTCGATTACGGACGTTCCTATCAAGCTCTTCCCACAAAAATTCAATGGGATTGAGATCCGGGCTTTAAGGTCAAACCATGTTTTTTAACACCCCTTGTGCCTTTCTCTTCTAAATATCCTCTACATAATTTTGAGCTATGCTTTGGATCATTATCTTGTTGAAAGATGAATCCATCTCCAATTAATCGCAACCCGGAAGAAACATTTGCATTTGCAGGCGTTTTGTTCTAAAATGTTTTTTTACTGTTCCTTTTACAAAATTCCTTCAATTTTAATCGCCAGTTCCTTGGCTAGAGAAGTAACGCCAGACCATTATTGAGCCACCACCATGCTTGATTGCTGGGACTACACAATCTGACATCATCTTTTCTTGGCCACTGCGTCGAACGTAAATTCTACGTTTTGAACCGAATAGTTCAACTTGGATTCATCGATCCAAAGCACTTTTTTAAAATCTTCTTCAGTCCAATCTCGATGGGCAAGAGCCCACTGCATCCGTTTTTTTCTTGTTTGGCGGCCTTAGCAGAGGTTTTCGGCAACGCGACCATACAACTTAGCATCTCTCAGTCGCCGTTTTACTGTAGTTAATGATACAGGTTTTGTTTACTTCAACGCGGATTTCTGGTGCTGTTAAGCGTTTATTTCGCTTGCTGGTAAGAATAAATAAATTATCTTCACTAGACGTAGCTTTCGGCCTTCCCGAGCATGGAAGATATTGAAAACTGCCCGTCTTCCTGTATCGAGTTATTGTACTATGAACACAAGTCTTCGATAACTTCAGTTGTGAAGCAATCTCACGTTCGAATTTGCCTTCATTACGTAAAACAATGATAGCAGAACGCACTTCACTGCTAATTTCTCGAGCTTTTCCCCTTTTGATGACGTCTTCACTGTAGAAACCGCAAGTTTAGACTAATTGAGATTGTTTGTGAAACGAAGTAAACTTGGAATTTTAAGTCAGAAACACGTGTTTTCAGGAGCTAAATAATCCTAATTATTGATCAATACGTAACAAAAGCAAACTAATTAGTAATGAGGACATTATAAAAATATTACTTAGACTACCACCTGGCTCTAGCGTAGCGTTTGAAAACAATAGACGTTTTGTCGTTTTTTGTCCAATAACTTGAAAGTAAACCAAAGAATTACTTCTTTAAATATTCGATACTAACAATAGAATATGCAGATGTGCATTTCTTTTATTTATCCTATGGGATTTTATTACAATTGATGGATAATTGTTGTTTATGTGCGGTCTTAAACTTTTGGCCGGCAGCATGTCTGCATTATAAAGGTTGAAATACGTTTCAAAATTGACTTATAATCACGGAAATACTCTTGTAGATATTTCTAATTCGAAAATCTCTCCGTTCGCTTGGCCATTCAACTATTCTAATTTTATGGAAAAACAAATTATAAAATACTGATTATCATTAAGTCTCTAAAGAGGTCCACATTCTACTCAATCTCTTTTTTCAACCTATAATTGGTAGGGGCATCCAAACATCTAGCCCAACATCAAGCAAGTGCTATGCATATTACATGTAGCAATCAACACCTTGACATGAATAATAATTCTAATACGAATTTAAGATGGTTCAATTGATTATATTTTTATTATGTAATAAAATCCAATCACAAAAAATTACAAACTTTTTTTTTCAGAACTTTGGATAAAGTTTCAACACTGCAAGTATCATGAATGCATGGAGAGAGAATTTTAAGAAGATGTGTAATTTATATTTTGTACTTTTGTATTTTTTAGAAATAAATAAGTGTATATATATCAAAGTATAAATCTTTTCTTTTAATGTAATGTAACAATATTATGAAAAAAATTGATTTACATCACAATAACATGGGTATTGTCCAAGCCACCTAAAATAAATATCAGCAAAAAGAATAACTAAAAATGAGACACTAGCCAAACAAGGCAAATCATGCCAAAGCCACAAAATACCTGTTACCTTGAAACAAAACAGAACAAATTTTTAAAGAATGTTCCACTAAATTCTGAGATGGTCCCATTTTAAAAACCAACAAGAGAATATATGATATATTAAGGCTGTGTATGTACAAATATTATCAAATAACATTAAATAAAAATAAAAGAACCTCTTCTTGGTTTAAGTTTTTATTAACCTAAGATATCATCCATTTAGTCCAGCTGAAACAAAAAAAAATATGTTAATGTTCTGCTTATACAATGTTTACGAAATTCCTTATTGACAATTGAAGTATTCTTACAAAAATTAAACGAGATCAAATATTTGAATGCATCATCATTGAGATGTATTCGGCTATAAAAAATGCTGCAGTTTCTCCCAAATCCTGTCCATCTTATACAAATCTGTCAATTGACCTCTAGGTCAGTTGGACTTACCCTAACTGGAATATCTTTCCTTGGTAATTATACCCATCAATAACTTTGGCATAGTGTGCCCAACAACTAGTATAGGTAGGATATGTTATTTATTTAAATTGCCCTAAATATATTAAACATCAATATTTTACACACTAAAATAATTTCATAAATATCATTTGAAATCCACTTGTTGCATAGTTTATATAATGCTCTTCCATATAAGCAGTATAATGTCTAAAAAAAATAGTAGCTTAGAATATAAATTAGTTTGGAAGTAGCATATTATGGTATGTATGTCTACAACAGGAACTCATAACCTATATATTAAGGCAAATATCAAACTTAAGACGAAGATATATATGCAATGACTGTTCATCTCACTTATTTCAATAAAATTCATAATATTATAAGAATATTCTTGTTTTCATTGTATTTTTTATAAGTAATACTTTGCCCTTTCACTATTATACAAACTGAAATAATTTAAGTAATTTTAAGATCATTCTTTTAATGTAATTGAAGTGTATCTTAAAAACTAAAGCTAAAATTGTTATATAATTAATATAAAAATGAAGGGAACCTTGCTATAAACTATGATATAGTGTATATATGGTGGTGATGGTATGAAGCATTCATAAAATAAAATAATTTTATTCAACTTGTTGAATTGTTTAACTAGTTTCATGAATCGAAGAATAATTATAGTTTTATAAATGTACTTCAAGTTTATAAAACTATAATTATCCCTTTTAATGTGTTAACTAGTTTTCTAATAATATATATTTTACAAAAAAAAATACATTCTAATGGGTATATGTTAATGCAATCAAAAATATCATCTGATAACAATATCTTATTACACTTATACAGACAGTAAAAGTTTTTTTTATTTTATGGGGTGACATGCACACAGTTCACCCGATGGTAATTCCTATGGCCCATGATACCCAAATTCATCCTCAATAAGGTATAAGGATACAAAACACAGCACAGTGTTATGCTGCTATTGTGGTGATGGGGTTCTTTCCTCATAGAGTCAGCCTAAACATACTATAGTAGGAAACAAACTGCAGTATGGTTTCTTTCAGTATTAAATTTATTATACATTAATAAGTATATAAATGCATGAAATTAAAATATTAATCACACATGATATTGAAGTCCGTGTTCAAGTTTGGTTAAATTTTTAATATCCTGTACCTCAATATGAGATTTGACTGATGCATTCATGGCAACAAAATATTGGGTATGACGAAATAAGGAATATCTAAATAGCACTAATATATATAATACATAAATAACATCTCATTGATGGATAAACTAAAATATTTTTCTTTTTTTATAAAAGGTACATATTAGAAATATCACCGCAATGTATAATGATATTGTTTCATAAACTAAAAACTTTCTAGCAATGATATTAGTAAATACTGAACTAAAAATAATTAATTTATTAAAAATAAGTAAGTAGTAAATAAGTGCAAGTGAATACGACAAATAATGTATTTAAGGACATTATGAACGAATTTATAGTTGTTAAAGCAAAATATGGAAGTTAGTAAACATAAAGAAGTGGAAACAATTTGCACTGCATGACAGCACTCAACAAGATGTTAAACAAAATAACTTTACCTTCTTGAATCCAATGTCGTGTGCATATTCTCTGAAACATTGCCTGCAAATGTTCAAGCCATATTTGCGGATGAGTCCATGTCGGTTAGAGCAGGCTCGACTGAAAGTAGTTTCATAGTAAAACACGTGTTTAAAAATAACCACAAAATGAAATATATAATTATTTCAAAAAAAACATCTTAAAAACATAGGTACCATGAACGAGATCCTTGACCGTATCTTCGAGGGTGAGAATACCAGATATTTGCGTGACCCATCTCGAAAATATTTTTCGCCTCCTAAACGCTCAAACGACGTCCAAAATGGTGGATGCACAGAATACAAAAGGACCTCTGACAATTACAGTTGTCATTTAGTCTTGTCAGATCTTTGGTCTGTGGAAACTGGAAAGTTGTTCACGAGTCTACTGCTCAGGGCTGCCAGTAGATTTTTATAATTATACAAAAAAGATTACGATACAACCGACCACTCTATAATTTAGTTTTTATCTCAAACTGTACAATCTAGTAGAATCCTGATTCTGATCCAGATCCCTGCTGATTATTTCTTATAAAATATCCTTGTTTTATTCAATAAGTATCGTACTTTAGCGGAAATGAAAAAAATGAATGAAAACATCGACATTATATTTTCATTCATCGAAATGTTAACTCCTTTTTAGTTTATCATTATTGTCGTTTTTGTACATCTGTCAGCTGCAGGTTTTTATTCCAGCGTAAAAAAAGCACTTATTTCTATCACGTTCTTTATAGCGAGTACTAATGTACAAAAATGCTCATACACGTTAAAATTTGGATAGCAATAACTATCTCTGCGTATGTCTACAGTAAATTAGCATAAAGCTGTTATTGCATCTCTGTCATCTGCTCAGATCCTTGTATTCAATTAGCACCGGAAGAACGGTCGCGGATTATGATAATGAGAGTAGGATCATAATAACCCTGATGGTGGTCTAATATCACATTTATAGCCTCTCATATATATAGTAATTTCGCACTCACTATATACTGCACAATACAGTTAGACTGCTAAAAGGCCAAGCTATATTTTTAGGCAGTTCTAGAATGCTGGACGATATTGTTTTACAAGCAATTCTTTTTTTAGTCTCAGTGCGAAATTTCCAAAAGATACTTTGCCTCTCTGCACGTCCCGGGGGAGGCCTCGCCTCCCTAGCACACTGTGTCTGTTTTATGACAACCTGGGACCACTCCGTGTTCCTGCCTTCCCAGATTTCCTTTCTTTGACGGTGAGAGCCACACCTTAATCGCCCACGCACCCTTAATCCCCATTTATACGCCTTATGTGACAGGCAGGGGGTACCCGGAACTAAATGGCTGTGACTACCAAACCTTGCAAATATACGCTAGACGTGGCATCTATTTCATAATTGTAGTACTCAGCGCTTGTGTTATTTAATTTTTTTTCTTTCGCGATCCCTAATCGATCGGTGATCACCGGTGCTCATCTCATGACTGCTCCGAGTGATCTGTCCAGGCCTGGCGCGTCTACCTTGCAAAACTATTTTCTAACAAATTAATTACGTTGCAACCTAGTAGTGAATCCGTATGTTTCCTCCATCGTCGAATACGAACCGTTTAGCCACTAAGAGTTTCAAATTCGGCATAAGGCTAAGTCACTCTCGCAGGCAGAACTTTTAATTTTATAATCTCTTACCTCAAGCTTACGATAATAAAGTCTTTAATTAATGCTTTTATTGCATTGTATGGTAATCTTTTTTTTCATAACCATCCGCTTTCATTTACATGTACTTCTTATATGAGTATTATATATTATTTCACAGGTACTTCTTATATGAATAACAAAGGTTTATATGCTCTTATTTCTATTGATATCGATGTAAATTATTAAATCTATTTGTATAAGGTATGCAGTGCACATTTGTATAAAATTAAAATAATAACATCGATATTGTTAACCAACGATTTCGGCATCACAGTGCACGATCATGATTTATATACTTCACTTTGTTATGCACGCACGACGATTCAATTTGTTTGTGACTTTGTGTCATTTTATTTCTAGTTTTTGGTCAACTTTGAGATAGACGTGTCGTTCAACCTAGTTGTCTTTTAGGAAAAGTGTCTCAATATGGGGCTTTTAATTGGAATTTTAAAAATAATATTGAAATTATTAATATATTTCACAATATTCGTTTCTATTGTAATTCTCATTCCAAATTTTCCCCCTTACACAAAGTTCACCGACATAAAGTAAGTTGACATAAAAAGAGACTGCAACATACCGTTATGTGAAAGTAATAAATTTAATGGTTTTAGGCTTGCACAAACTCAGCCTAGAGTTGGAAATTTATCGCCCAATGAAGCTCTAAATAATGCAGAAAAGTTGTTCAGTGATAAGTTGATAGGACCAGAAGCATTTCGAATATACAATGATGAACTATACACTGGACTTGCGACCGGTGAAATAGTAAAAATTTCACCGGGAGGTCACATTACATTTGTTACTAAAATAGGCCAGCCTTGTGGTAAGTATAATTTTTATTTTCCCTCAATGCACAAACAAATTAAACCTCAATGCACAAACAAATTAAACCTCAAACAAATTAAAATTAAGTGGTAGTCCATTACAAAATGCTATAACAAATATTAGTAAGTAAAAGTAGTTGGACAGTAGCTTAGTACATTAATACAATTCACGATTTTGAGATCTGTTAGTACTGTATTGGACATAAATTGATGTAACTATTCTCCCAAAATTTACTATGTATATATGGGGCATTATTACCACATATATTGGGATTTAATTACATTATAAAGAATTTCGGTACTTACATATTAATTAATTTTTATAATAATACATAATTGACAGGATTTTACTACAGTTTATAAAAGCATTGGTATCTAATAAGTGTTTAAAGTTTTGACATATTATATAGGTCAGTGGTAAAAAAAAAATTGTGGGGAAGTATGTTTTAGGTGATGTCTCCCTGTCTTAGGAAGTTAGCTTATAACTTTTGGTTTTTCACAGATATATATTGTATAGATTACTTAATAGTACTGGAAGCTTTCATGCAATTCATTCAATCATGCAAGCATTCATGCACAGAGCATTCACTCATCTTCCCATTCCCTAGTTCAGCAGATGTAATGTATGTGTAATAAAATTGAAAGACAGGTACAGTATAGAGACATGGGACATGTCTACAACTTATCCAGCCCTGGAAATTAATAATTTATTAAGATAGGTAATATTCTACTACATTGTTGTGTAATGTAATCACGAACCCTGTTGTGACATTGTTGTTTAAGATATTAAATTAAATTTTGATGAATAATTTCTCTCCATAGTTTTTGTATGGACTTACACTTGATTTGCCCATATTTCTTAGTTAAATGAATAAGTTTAATAAGTATCAGTAACACATAAAATAATCTAATCTCTGCGGGATCTTCTGCCTACCATAATACAATTGCAGGGTATAGGAAGAGGGGTGTTGCATAACACCAACACTCATCTCCCCCACTCGCGGAGAGAAAGTGGCGCAACATAATACCCTTTCTCTCCACCCGCCACTTTGTCTTGGGTAGGTAAAATGGCACCTCGATCTGGGGAGACAAAAGCACCGTATACAGCATCATGGCAATACTAAAACATACTGGTTTCCCCAAAAATTCAAACTGTATGACTATTAATGCAAATTAAGAGTACTGTTGCTACATCATATGACGAATTATGCTTATTAAAAACGCTAAAATCATCTGGATCATAAAAGTATGTTAAGTAAAATACCCAAATGTTTAAATTTTGATAACACATAAATAATTGACTAAATTTCTGAATGATATTTAAAAGCAAAGCAATAGAAGTTGAATAGAATATGTATACAAGCATACAACTTAAAAGCATTGATTTGAAAGGGTAACTTGGACTTTATATTTCGAAGAATCCACACTTGTCTTGCTGAGCTCACAAGCCGTGTTGGTTTTAAATAGCTTCCAATGTAAAAAAAGGTTATTAAAAAGTATTTTTATTATCGTAGAATTATGATAATGTTCAAGGTGCCATTAGTAGGGGGCATCGTCAGACTATGATTATTATTATATAAATATAAACATCTGACCAATACAATGATATGACAAGAATTAAATTAAGTTTGGTATATTACGAACATCTTTTCACAATACAACAGTTTTAAACTATTTTGAAGTAAAATAATTAACTTCTTACATACTAAAACTTTTAATTATTACCAATGACCAGAAATGATAATTAAAAGTATTTCTTTTTTGTTTAATACAAATATATAAGATTTACTAATTCGTTTTATGTATCTTTCGTCTATATGTAAAAAATGAGAAATGAAAAACTTGGCAGAATTGACAGAAAGGAATGTGAAATTAAATGTATGTGCCAAAAGTGTCTCAAGGTTCGAAGTTTCACATACTTTGATAGGCAACCAAATTATTGTGAATGCTATAGTAGTAAACATATTGACTTCTACCGAAAAAAACAAAAAAATATACCTATATACCTTGATTGGTCATGTAAGGGATGAAGAGAAGCAAACTGATGAATTAAATCAGAAAATGATTCAAATGTATTTGTGTACTAAGACAAAGCTAAAAAAAAATTTTTAATTTTTTCCACTGTAGGTCTTCTAACTTAATTTATAAATATAACATTGATTAAATGACATTACTTTATATATTTAAGCTGGCCTTTACCAAGAACATATATGTGGGCGCCCACTTGGATTTGAAATAGACGAGAAAAACAAATTGTTGTATGTGGTGGATGCATACCATGGCATTTGGAAGGTTGACCTCAAGACTGATAGAAAACAGCTTCTGGTTTCACCAGACGAAAAAATTAATCGAAGACAACCAAAAATTTTTAATGGTATTGCCTTAGATAAAAATGGCAACCTGTATTGGACACATTCTTCTAGTGACTTTGACTTAAAAGATGGTGTTATGACAACTCTTGCTGACCCCTCTGGACGGTAAGATTATTTTAATTTATTAAGTATTTCCTTAATTTCCATTATAAATGGAACAATTGGTCTTCTCTAATTGGATATTAAAGTACAAATATTTTTTTATTATTGATGAATATTTATTTACATTTTACAGATTATTATATTACAATTCAGCAAATAATCAAAGTAAAGTTCTTCTTGATAACTTGTGGTTTTCTAATGGAGTTGTAATTTCGGCCGACAATCAATTTGTGTTAGTTGCTGAGAGTAATCACTACAGAATAATGAAATATTACATAAATGGTCCCAAAAAGGATAAATCAGAAGTGTTTGCAGCAGGTTTACCAGGTAAGAAAAGATCAATTGTAACTTACACTTTAACTTTTGGCAGTGGTAGAGCTACCTTTATTACTCTGGAGATGAGGTATTCCATCTCAGTCCTCAAGGTTGACAACACATCTGCATTATGATTCCTTGTCAAGGATGAATGTAGATGTCATGGACCGCGGAAATCACTTAACATCAGGTGAACTGGGCTCGTTTTTTACTCTTAAAGTAATAAAAAATAAATCAAAACGATGCAGTTTGTTTCAAGCTGCAGAATCAATGGGTCAATTCAACCGGGGTAAAACCACCCTCTCACAGAATACCAGTGTAAAATAGCAGTATAATGCTGCTGCATTTCGTCTGTTGAGTATAGGGTTCTATTATTACTGGTGATGAGGCATCCCATCTCATTTCTCAAGGGTGACAACGCATCTGCATTATGATTTATTGTCAAGGATGAATGTTGATGTCATGGGCCGCAGGAATCATTTCATCAGGTCAACTGTGTGCTTGTTTGTTACTCTCTCAATGTAATAAAAAAACTTAATATTTTTAGTACTGATTTATAAAATATGATTAGACAATATATTTTTTTAATATAATTATATTATACATTATATGATTTATGTATTATTTAACTGATATTTCTTCGATTGATAGTAGTATATATATAGTAGCATATATCTAATGTTCATATACATGGCAAGGGTTATTAAAAAGTTTTTTTATCATGTAAACCTGTATCATTCCGACAATGAACATGAAAGTTATTTGAAAAGTGGACCATACATCCACAATGAAAGTGTCTTTAAATGCTAGATAGCTATCGCGTGACTTCACCGCGCCGTAGCGGTCTAAATGGTGTCGCGCTTGACTAATGTATTTTAGAGTTTTCATAAGTGACTCCGCTATGTATGACACGTCAATATAATATGTTACGCCTGCCTCGTCCACTCCCTTCCACTGCAAGATCTCTTCTAATGGTTCCTGATCATCGCCTTCCGCTGTAGTCAACATAGTTTTTTCCTCTTCCATATCTTTATTTTCCATCAACACATACACAAATACAAGTTTTGAATTTAAAATGCTGTATGTATTATCCATACAAAAAACATATTCACCATCATGCTCCAATTCCTTAATGAATGTGTTTAGCGACTTCTTATAATCTGTAAGGATTTTCACACCATTTGGATCTATAATGTCGAAGGATATATCTAAGTCCCCATGCTGACCGTCTAAAACTTCGTAATGCGCCTCCATCACTTGACCCACTTTACCATGTTCGAAGAAACAAGTTCGCGAACCGGGCTCTACACGGAAATTCATATCAGTTTCATATATATACTGCGAATACACATTTGAACCCAAAATAGAAATTAAAATGCAAAAAATTAGGTAATACATATTCAATTATGTGAGATTGCTTGATGCGGTTAAGCTAAATGATAGCGAGGAAAAATTTGTTGTGTTACTAGGCCGTAGTTATGTAAAATAATGTTTGCACAGATGGTGTGTAGGACACTCAAGCTGAATGTATAATATTTATAACATATAATACAGCCAAGCACACAATGAAAGTAAAGAAACAGCCTATATAATATATGAATGTGGGATTCATATATTATATAGACATAAAACATCATCTGTGGAGAGGGTGTGTTAGAGCATTGCGGCTAACAAAGGTTTGGCAGTCTACGAATTTTTTTTCCACTCGATGTTCTCATAATGCATGTGATAAATCAGCACCTAAAATTACAATTCACGCAATTTTATAGGTATCATCGACATTGGAGATTTAACTCGGTTTACTCGTGCATTAAAAGTGACCACTTATACATTGCGCTACCCCTTCTCTAAACATATTTTATATTATGAACTTGAAAAGAAAGCCAATTTAGCTTTAAATGAAAATCAAATAATTTACAGTTTTAAATCAATGAATGTAAATAAACATGTATCTCCAACAGGCATTCCTGATAATTTACAAGTTCTACCTGATGGATCAGGTATACTTATAGGATTATATGTTGTTTTCGATGACGAAAATCCACTCATTAGCCAATCTCTAGCCGGTACATCATTAGCGAGGAAATTCTTGGCACGTTTAAGTCGATTGATTGAAATACATTTTGAATTTATTAACGAACAATATCCGCATGTCATACTTCAAGAAATTATATATAAGGTCAGTATTAATAACCCACGAATAACGTTCTCTTGATATTTCATACAAAATTACAACAGATGCATACCCGAGGACAAGAGATACGATCGAGAGGCACGATCTGCTAAAAATATTTTGATACGAAATATTTTTTTTGGATGTCTCTTGCATCTCAGTCTTTGGTCGTGTCAATAGTATAGAAGTATTTTGAATGCTTTGTCATTTGTATCTTTATATGAAATATATTTAAACAATAACTGGTGGTAAACTATAGTTTAAACAAATCAAATTATTCTGTTCACAGATTGGACACTTCTCTAGTTTATCAAGTATAATGCCACAAATATCAGGTATATTACAACTAGATTGGAACGGTAATATTGTGGCATCCTATTTTAATACAGACAAAAGCATTGGTACCATTAGTGATGCTATTGTATACAACAATAAGTTATATATAGGAAGCCCACACTCACCATATATTGCTTCAGTAGAAGTTCCACCGCTTCTAAAAAAAGCCTTTACAAAGGCTCAAGCAGCTAGAGAGGTTCCTATTAAAAAGGAGGAGGTAAAAAAAAGTCCACAAGTTGAATCAGCATCAACAGCTAAAGTAGTAAATAATGAAGAAAAAGAGACACTAAAAGTTGCCGAGATGAAAGATATACCGAAAGTAGATAAACCTTCAGTACAAAATACGCAGACACCCAGGAGTCCACCACAGGAATCATCAGAAAAAACACCTAGCAAAAAAAGTCCACAGAGCAATACAGAAGCACAAGCATTAAATAATCAAGAAACAAAACCAATTAAACAAGAGACAGAAACCAAACCGAAACCTGTTGAAACAAAACCAATTAGGCAGGAAAGTGAGGCCAAACCTAAACCTATAGAAACAAAATCAATTAGGCAAGATACTGCCACCAAGCCTAAGCTTGTTGAAACAAAACCTATTAGGCAAGAAACTGACACCAAGTCTAAGCTTGTTGATGAAACAAAACCAAATGGGTTAGACACTAAGACCAAGCCTAAGCTTGTTGAAATAAAATCAAGTAAGCAAAAGTCTGAGACCAAACCTAAACCTGTTGAAACAAAACCAATTCAGCAAGATACTGAGACCAAACTTAAACTCACAGACACTGGAACAAAACGGGAAATAGATCCTAAGTTAGCAATGATAAAAGAAAATATAAATGTCAAGAAAACTGAAGAAACATCTAAAGTCGATCAAGAAAAGGTCGATAGAAGACAGAAACAGAGCAAGGATTCTAACGAAAAAGATGTCAGACAAAATATAGAACCAGTAAATTTGCCCAATGTCAATAAACCTAAGGTTGAAAATATAAAAACACCGACTGAAAAACCAAAATTAAAAAAGAATAAAAACGAAAATAAGGACACTATAAAAACAAAGCCATCAAATGAGCAACAAAAGCCTGTCCCAGATCAAATTCCAGTCACTGAATTTATTCCATCAGATAGAGTTAAGCCTCCTAAAGAAACATTAAAAGTAATCAAAAAGAGTGGACCAATTGAAATCCCTAATCCTAATTAAAATATTGTTGTGGTAATTTTTATAATAATAGGGTTGATTGGATTTGATTGAGGTGCGGAGAGAGTGAAATTAATATTTATTATTTAAAAATAATCAATGCTATATTTTTTAAGTTTTACAGCTTCGGCATATCGGGAATAGTATTTCACTATGAAAATTCATGATACAAGTGTAAATTACTATAGATCATTCCAATGACATTCCAGAAATTTTCAGTGCCTGAAATAATTTAAGTACAACAAATCAGAAACGTTATGACAACCACTATTGAATAATGTACATGGATGATCTCAAAAACATAATTATATTGGCTATAAAATTAAGTATTTAACAATGAGGCTAAATGAGTAAGCACAAGTTGTGTAATATTTTTTTTTTAATAAAAACTATTTTGGATTAAAAAATGTAAATGAATACCAATATAAACGTAATGTAAGATTGTTAAACTTATATTTTAAAGGTTACCAATATCAAGTGCAATAAAACATCCATCTATCAATTATTGATTGATTATTGAGAAAATATATTTTTTAAACACTATTTTTATTAGCTCCCATCTTTTGTTTTTAGATGTCATATTTTTATTAAATTATTTGGTAGCCAAATTATGATTTTTAAGTTAAAAATTAATGAACATACTTGGATATTTATACATAAAAGCAACTTTTTTTTTTAATAAAACTTTAAATTTCTTATTGTGGTTTTTGCATGTGTATTATTAACGATTTCAATTGACAAATTTCCAAAAGTATTGTAAAATACTAATACTGGGTGGCAATCTAAAACTGGAACTTGGGTTTGGGCCCACCCTGATATTTATATATACTAGACTTTACTGCTAAATCCGAACTTTTTTCCGATATTATATCGTTTTAGGTTTGAGGACGATAACTTTGTGAGTGAGCAAATACATCACTATTATATCCTGCGGTACCCGGTATTCTCATCGAAACCAGTTGGTACTGTCGGCAGTGACCTCGGGGTCAATTCAATTCAAATGTCAATAACATATTTCCGAAGACACACACAAAATGATTCCCACATAATGACCACTATATATTTATTAAAAGTACATAAAAGTGTTATTAATTATACTCCGTTCTGTGTAGAAAATGCGTCATGATTGTGTCCGATCCATATTATTCAGTCCAGATATGTATGGACCAGCCAAAACTAACACATGAATAATAAGTATTTTATTTCCATCAAACAGTACCATCATTCGTGTTTTTTAGGGAAATTGCATATTAAAAATTGAATACTCTTTTAATAAATATTAAGATATATTTTAACAAATTAGTTGCAAAAAATGAGTACCACCCATATTATTATTATTAAAAATTAAAATAACTTATTGAATGGAATGTAAACATATCAATAGAGGCATAATTGTAACGAAAATAAGTGTATCTAAATGAAAGTAAATATTTGTAGAGATAATTGTCTGTTTCACAAACTTAGCTTTTAATAAATTTTTAACTAAATAATCCATTGTTTTATATAAATTACTAGTTTCAACAATTCCCCGACGTTACGTTACACGTCAATCATTTATGCAATAATTTATTACTACACACTAGCGTTGTTCAAAAATAACTATTGCCAATTTATATTTGCAAGTCAACAATATTATATACAAAACGACGATGTTACGTACGTTCCAACACAACTGTCGACAGATGGCAGGTATAAAACATAAAAAGAAAATCTTTTTGAGCAAACTTGATAGTAATCATTTTGAACCAATGCCTTCGGCCCGTTGTAATATACAATTTATGTCCTATTATGTCAGGAGTAAAAAATGCTAGGACATCGCGGCGCGAGGGACCTGCTTCAGTCGTCGTACGTGAAAACTATCCCAAAGTTGCTTGCCGAGTGACCTGTACTAAATTAAAAATACAAATTAATTTAATTGAATTGCGTTTGAGTTTTCACATCACATTTCAAAACATATCAACAATTTTTGATACATGCCCCTTATGCACTGGTCATTGATAGATTTTCTCATCACAATACAGTTAAAAACGCGGCATACAATTACTATAACACAACTATTGTAAAATATCGTTGCATGTACGAACATTATTTTTACAAAGCCGGGTACTTAATGTCATGTTAGTTACAAAAGGTTCATTATACATAACGTCTTTCAAATCCAATATGTATCCGAAACAAAATTTATTATATCATGATTTTTGTAGACGCTTCAAACGCACGTTCAGGGTGGTGATCTATCTCACACGTAACGTCGACCAGGGATCGAAGCCAGGACGTGGTCGCGGTATAATATTGTTGTGAACTTTATACTTGTGTATCGTGATAAATCTCGAGAGATTCTGAAAGAAAATATGTATTAAGCTAATTATTTTATTTTGTTTCTGATACAAAATGGATAAACGTTTAATAACACACTAAAATGAACAGTCTTGTTTCTTCTAGTTTCTCAGAACATAAATTTATATGCAATGATCTATCTACATAACATTTTCATTATGTACACTAACAAACATTACACTGTGGTGTCTATTCTTATTGCAACTTTAATTATTTATTATTTTCTCTCTATTTCTACATTATTATATCTACATTTCTATGATAAGTTTGCATCATCTTAATGTCAATACATTGACCATAAAGCTGTTAATTTTCATTGCATTAAAACTGTTATTTGAAACATGGGTGCGTTTTAATCTGGTTTGTTTTTCTCATCGCAACTGTTTTTATCAAATCCTAATTGTTGTGATTCTTAACTTATCTGTTAGTAAGTTCAATTGTTAAGACCAATTTCACTTAAAAGGTGTATGTTCATATTAAAAGAAATTTCCTAATTTTTCAAGACGAGCGACGATTTGTTACGTGCATTATTATAGAAAAGTAATTACTAATTATATAATGAATAAACTACAAGATGACAGCAATTTTCACTAAATGGACATCAAAGTTTAATTTACAGATCTTATAAATTATATCAATATGTATATATTGATCCTATAATATTGATTGTATGATTAAACATTTAATAAATAATTTTATTAAAGGTATAATCATATTATATTTATAATAATTAAAAATATTATCTTATCAATTTCAATAATGGAAAACAGCACCAATTCTGCTGGTACATCAGTAAATTATTGGACATTCCATCCCTATTAGACACATTACATAATGTCCGCACACAAATTCCTGGTATCTTAAATAAAACTTTTAATTTTTATATACTTCACAATCAATACACGTAAACAATGATATCATATCTATCTACTAAAATGAAATCTCATGGCCAATTTACAATAATTTACTTAATCCAATTTTAAATGAAATTGGTCAAAAGTAACGATCTTTCAAACTCAATTAGGTTATTTTTGTTCTAAAACATATTTCCCTTTTATTTGTTATTTTTAATTAACTAAGCCGATATTAGAAGCTAGGTGGTAGCTAAATAAAAACTTGTTCAGCGGCTAGAGCATCTGCAAACGGTTTGACAAAGCATCGAGTGGCGAAATAGAAGATCAGTCCAAATGTAATTGATATGGGGAGTGCTGGTAGAGCTTTCTTTAATATTGCTAGCAGGAATAGAGTGAGACAGAGACCCTGAAAAAAAAGTATAAAAAATGGATTATATTCTGACAGTAACCAAATTTAAACAGGGTACAGTCTACGAAACTTAAGTCCGTAGGTTCAAATCCACCATTAGAGTAATGTCGTGAACCATCCCTTAGCACAAGCATTTTCAGCTCAGTTGGAGTGGTTAACCGGAATATTAGTAATGTCAATAGCATTGGTGATACACTATTCGAAAAAAATATCTGAGGAAATCCCTCACGGATCGCTGGGCTGTGTACAATGGTATATTATATTATACATATCTCTGTATATATATATAGTTACATGAACCAGATAAACAAAACAAAACAGCTTGACCCTATGTTGTTTCCGAGAAAGGATGTGTTATTGATCAATCATCATCAGGTGAATTATGTATATCACCTATTTACCATTAAAATTGTGATAAGGATGAATAATAAAAAAGAAACTTACAATAAGTATTGCTACAAAACAGGCAAGTGTTGTGTTCCAGTCTCCGTATGAACTCGCCTTACCGACTAATACACTATAGAAGATGAAGTCACCGAGGCCGAGTTTTACACCCTCTGCAAAAAAGAATTAATTATAAAATTAGTAATATTTAATTATTTATCCATCACACCATGGTCACTATAGTCTAGACTTGATATTTAATTATTTTGAGGACTGAACTGTCTAGACGTAGGGAGTAAATCATTCATATCTATTATACCAGAATTATACCTTGTACTAGATTTTAATTTGTGTCCAAAACTCATCCATTTGTTGAAAACATGCACATAAATTTTGTGCAGTTGATAGATTCTTTGAAAAAAAATATATGTTTAATTGAGATATACTAAAAGTACTAAACAATTAAACTGATCATTTTTTGTGGAATACACTATAAGGTAAGGCTATATATTATGCAGCACAGCCCCTAAGCCGTTCAGAATAATTTCGTAGCAGATAAAGCTAGAGAAAAATAAAGGTCGGGAACTCACTCTCCTCATCTGTCTCAGGTGCAGGCGGCGGACGGGGCCGGTCTAGTCTTGTGGTGTATTGCGCAGGCGCAGTGCTATCAACGCGAAGCCGGCGAGGAGAGTTGCCGCGCGCACGCCACGCCGCGTCGAACCCGGCGTCCCCATCCCCCTCCCTTTCCACATTTCCCCTCTCTCGTGCAACTGCACCTGCTCCACGGCCACCAGATTGAGCTCCTGCACTCGTATTCCAAATTTGAAATCGTTAGTGTTAAATGTTAATGCTATATACACGTGATCCTCTCGTATGACACAGGGGCAAATAATTCCGCACAGTTGTTCACCGTGAATAATAAGTTTATAATAATATGTTAATATATATATACATATATATATATATATATATATAATACTATATACTTGTGAGACTGGTGTTATACTAGGATGCTACTGTATGATCTTACCGACTAGCGTCTTTTTTTAATGGTAGTTCTGTGCAGATCAAAGAAAATACGCCATTACAATTATATAGTGTTAGATGTAAAACTCTGATCAAAGTCATGTTCAACCGAAGCATTGCCATACAGTAACAAAACGAGTTCCCACTCATCCCGCCTTGAATTTCAAGGGCAGGTTAAAAGGAAAGTTATCTATTAACAAGATATTTTATTTACTCATAGAACATAACTGTATGAAAATATATCCCTGAGAAATATGACATATATAAGTCTGATAACAAATATTCTTTATTTGCTACGATTATAAAGTCGTTACATTAAAAAGTTTGGTTAAGAGGATGTTGATTAAACTGTCTGGATATGTGGACATGACACAATGAGCATGCTAGGGGTTCATAGACACACAATCGCAATTTTCTAATGCACAAACTAGTACTTGACAGTCTGAAAAAAAATTAGTACAAGCTTTTAAACTTTCACAAAGTCCTAAAACAATCTATACTTTAAATAATAACAATAAATCTAGCAATACTATTAAAATTACTAGCATTCCCATTACACGCTTTATCTAAGCCTAAATGCTTTTGCTAGAAAATGGTTAGCAACAAGTCTCGAAAGGCAGATTCGAACCTATGATGTAAAGAATTGCAGACCACAAACCATTAGGCTTATAAAAGCTTAATTTATGAGACTTGCACATATCTTCAAATACTTTTCACGTAAACGTGTGAATTGGCTATATACAGATTTGTGTCATAACATCAAACAAAGTTGTTTAACAAAAGGCACTCCAAGACATGCGGACGTAGCACAAGACATATAATGGGTCTAAGTACACTGAAGTACGACCATGCGGTTGAAGGGGGCGCAGCTCGTGCTGCTCACCTGGTCCACTGCCACCGGCATCAGCGCTGCCCACTGCCACGCCCGGCGCCGCCATGCAGTACATCACGGTAGCTGAAAATGTACATTATTTCTTTTTATAAATAAGTACTTAAAGTTTCCAAATACCAGTATGATTGTCGAGTTTAGGGTCTACAAAACTTAAGAACGTTCAAAGCCACCGTTAGGGTACACTACAAATCTCTTTCTGCATCGTTGAAGCGAGATCGCATTTCAAAATATTGGCAGCATTTTCGAACGCAATTCAACTAGTGAAGCGTGCGAATGAGATAGATTGTATGAAATATTCCTATTGTTTGCTGTTGACAACACTGACCGTAAGCATTGACATGTCAATGTGAGTAGGATATATAATCCCTCAACCCTTATATCTGGTAATGCCCCTTTTACAACGATCTCCACGCACACATACGCCTAGCATTTTCGTCCGCAAATATGTGGACTTACACGGTACGTTTATATTACAAAGTAATAAAAAATATGTCTGTCTAATCAGATCAGGAAAATCTTTACATTTTCTCTGTTGTAGAGACCGATAATGAAATAACTGTCCAATTATGCCAATCACATATCTTATATGATAGTAATTGGGACCAACCACTGAGATGAAGATACATTCAACCATCAACCCAAGAAAGCCTAAATTATATGGCTGTATAAACACAGCTTTAAATTGATAAATATGTAGCATCTCATTGGAAATGTATTAACATCTTTAAATAGTATTTATTATTTATGCATAAGAGCTACTTTAAGAGAAAATTTAATGCATCCATTTATGAGTTTTTTATTAATTATTGCAGTGAATAAATAGGTAATAGATGATCTACATAAAAAATTACTATGTGTGCATATATGTACAATATGTGTGTGCCCCAGCTTTCCTGGTAAACTGTTAAATCTAATTCAACCAAACTTGGTACATGTATACACTCACTGTCTTAAAAGAAACACTGGGGGTAAAAACTACCCCCTAACAAAACTACACAATATTTTCTAAATGAATGCAGGACTCGAAAAACTTCTCAAACCGACTCTTGGCTACCTACACGTTTTGGTTATTCCCTATACATATATCTTGAGTAAATCTAATTTTCTGCACAAGAACCAATACTTACAGGAATAAATTAGTGCAGGAAATATTGGTTCATTTCTTTCTTGAGCAGTTTCAACTAATATTCTTAATGGCCCCTTTGGTGTTAATACAGCTACTAAATCTAAAAAAATGCATCACAGAAACATTGAGCATTTTGAAAACAAAAAAAAACAAACTAAATTTGAACCAAAATTGTAAAAATTAGTAATAATAATAAAAGATAAAAAGTTTATACAATGATTTAGATAAAATGATTATATAATATGAGATAGTACAATTATAATTAAATACAAAATCACATTCTATAATACTCTTAACCACTAGATAATTGGTTCTTACCCCATATAGAAATTACAGCAAGGACCGCCCATGTGGTCCACTCAGGAAGATATTTAATAAATACTAAAGCCATTAATGCAGCTATGAAGATCAGGTAAGCTTGCTGAAGTCTTAATGGACCCTTCCAATGAATCACTATCATACCTATTACTCCAAAGTTCCACATTACAAAAACTAGAGTGATGTAGTCCATGGGTATGTTATAGGCTCTCAATGCTTCCCTGAAATCCATGAATATAAGTAAAAATAGTATTTTTTGAAAGTTTGCTATATAAAAAAGTGTCTGTGAACTTTTATAAAAGTTAGCAGGTTTTCTATATAACAACACAAAAAGCAAAACTTATAAGTACAAGCCTGTATGATTTGTGACCGCAAAGCAGACACTACAGGATCTTGTACATTCGTAAGTTGTGTGGTTCAAACAATGAAAGGCTTTGAGCTAATAATGTGAGAATTATTATTTTTCTTGGTATGATATTCTTTTAAAATCCATGAATTAAATAGTAGGAAATAACTGTTTTAGTGTAGTGGTATAATGGTAAAACTGCCCTTACTGTGCTCTCTCAAGATTATCCCATATACTAATTAAAAACCCTAAAAAAATTAAATGGATATACTTACTCTATGTACAAATAAGAGAATAGAAACAGCAACATAAGTGACGAAAGAATGAGCCAACCATGGATAATTTTGTAACATCTCTTCTTATACAGTACAATGAGTAAGATAGTCATGAGAGCTATCACACTGAGCAGAATCATAGAGTTAGCCAGAGCATTCCATACTTTTGTTACTGCTGATGGACTTTCTTCATGGAATGGTGTGTAAGCTCTGAAGAAAAAAGACAATTTTTATATATTTAGACTATTGTATTTAATTATATGTATTATAAGACACAATATACATTCCACCTGCAGTTTCTATTATACAGGATTTTTATAAAAAAGACTTTCTAACATGAATACAATTCAATAGTTATATACTGTACAATACTGATGTTTCCTTGCTATCTATTTTTTGTAATAATAGTTAGGCTGGAGCTTAACTTGATATAACATTTGTAAGATATGGATTAGTGGGCCATCCTGGCACAGGTATATACTTACATAAAATGAAATAAACAATTTCTTTTTTTATTCTTCATCACTTCATCATATAAATGATATAGATACCTGCCTGTTAGTCTGTGTTATACCAATGTAAACTACTATTAATATTTTCAGTTTGGTGGGTAAAGGTTACCACCATTGGATACCTCCAATACTTACAAGTAGACATCTTTGATGGAATAGAAGTTGATTGTTGAAATTGTTGCAACAACAACAACCATACAGAGAGTCACAGGCACA
Organism: Teinopalpus imperialis; assembly: GCA_029286865.1. Lineage (NCBI taxonomy): Eukaryota > Metazoa > Arthropoda > Insecta > Lepidoptera > Papilionidae > Teinopalpus > Teinopalpus imperialis. Next base: position 1,224,997 of record JAGSMU010000023.1, on the reverse strand, counting down.
AACAGTTTAATGACATGGCGAGCTCCATACTTTAGCTCAAACTCTTCCACCTGTGTCTCTACCTGCACTCCAGGATTACGTCCACTTGGAGTTGGGTCTGTGTTTTCACCTGACCCTTCTCCTTGCCTTCGCTCCACACTCTAAAAATAACAAAAATTATTTTAACTCTTTCAATCATTGTTATTTCAGAACATAGATATACACTAGGCCAATAGTCATTTACCATCTCATCCCATACCAAATAAAATTGTTGTGGGACAATATTTGATAGTAAATATTTTAGAAAAGGGCTGATTTGTCAATCTATATTATTCATGACAATAGCAATAGACCGAAATTATGATCTGCTGTAGCATGTATAGGTCAATGTGAGCACAATTGGACCATGAATTCCATTATAACAGAGTAAAAGAATAATCAGTCCTATCTGTTTTCATCTAGTAAAGAATGAACTTGGAGACCTTGTTAATGGTAATGAGGAATTCAATATTAGTCATCTCAGGGATGTAAATGCATCTGCATGTCTGGCCACAGGAATCACTTTCCTCATGAGAACTATGAGCTATTTTGTCATTCTCCTAACATAATTAAAGGCCTGTAGATATATACTGTGGAGATGTCAAACACTAACACATCTATTAGCAAAACTTCTATTCATATAAATATACAAACAATATTTTTCCTTCACTATTAAGCATGGTTTCACATTTTTTTTATCTATATAGAGGTAATTTATGGTTTAAAAAATGCAAATACTTTTACAGTATTGTGTTTGTTTATATACCTACCATTAGTAAGAAATATGTTTGAATTGAATCAAATATTGTGCAGTGTAGTAGATTACATTCTTAAACACATGAATGGGATGAATGGGTGCATAAATTGTATTCATCAATACATAACAAGATACCTTTTAAATAGCATATAACTAATTTGCAGATAGAAATAATGATAAAAAACATAAAATAGAATATCTCAAATATAAAATATATTTATAGATTGCAGTGAATTATGCGAAGCATGTCAACTATATTAAAAAGTACTATATTACATAAATATAACATAGGTTATACTAATTATTTTAACAAAACACCTAAGATAAATGATTTACTTTCAGGATTTAATTGCGTAAATCATTAACAGCATTTTAAGATACCGTAAATCAACATGATACCTTGGCAGTAAATAATACTAGAGACCACCTACACCATAATTGCGCTGGCTGTCGGATTTGGTTTTTCTTTTTCTTGCAATCCGTTCAGCTATTTCCCTATCGGATCGGGCTTCTGCTATATGGCCATCCATGAGTGCTGTATGCTCTGTTGCTGACACCTCTGAATCACTGCTTGTGTCACTCATTAATATATAATATAAATACTGGACATTATGTTAAGATATTTTATGGTACGATCATTTAGGTAAATATTGTAAACTAACTATTGTAAACGTTTACAGAGTACGAATTCCTAATTCCACTACTACCGAAGAATGATAACTATAGTACAATAGTATTAATGATGATGTTAATTTATCCCTAATGGAAAAGGCAAAGGACTTTAGTCCATACAGACAATAGTATTAACTATTTTTAAACTTTTTTTTAATGGCCTCACGCAGTGCTTATTGCCACAGACAAAGGTAAGGAAAAGGAATAGTAAAGGAAAAGAATTTTACATCGGACGAAATTTACATCGGATAAAGGATAGGATTAGCAGGTTATAAACTATCTCTAATACAAAATACTACATTATGGAAAGGAACAGTAATTAATAAAATATATCATAAAGAATACTATTTGTATACATATGTACTTATAATTGTATATTATTTACAGTAAGAAATAAACATAACTTTTTATATACATGGGATACTGGAAGAAGGATGAGGGTGATAAAATAACATGGAGTGGTTATACTGAGGACAAGACAGAATGATATGATTTAAATCACCAATGTTCAGCCCACACTCACACATTTCATTATCAATCATATGAAATCTGGTAAGGTGGGCTGGGTTACACAAATGGCCCAATCTCATACGAATGAGAGATGATGTTTCCTTTTTATTAAATTTTATTTTAAAACCATGGCTTCAGTGGTATTGTGGGCTGTATGGATGAAAAGTATTTACCCTTAATTAAACTGCTCTGAATCCAATGGTCGGTCCAAGATTTTCGAAGAAAAGAAGCAGGAAGTGAGGCCAAATCATGATAATGTTTTTTATACGAATCGCTATCCTTAACAGCTTCATTTGCTAGTTGGTCTGCTGTGTCGTTACCAAAAATACCAGAATGTCCAGGTATCCAACCAAATGACACAACCAACCCTAATTGGTTACATTTATACAGGAAACACCTAATCAATAATGATAAAAAATAATGAAAGGAAAAATTAATTTGTTTTTTAATGGATATTTTTGGAGAGCTTGAAGAGCACTAAGTGAATCTGTGAATATAATTAATTTCTTAATTTTCTGACTCAAAACTAGTTATAAAGCTTTAAAGACACCGTAACATTCCCCTGTTAAGATTGAGAACTCTGGAGGAAACTTTACTTTTATTGTAGTTTTACTTTGTAAGTGAAACACTCCTATGCCTACATTAACAGACGAACCATGTTTAGAGGCATCTGTAAATATGTAATTGTACTCAGGGCAGTCTTGCTCACAGAAATAATAAAAAATAATCTTTGCGTGTGAATCGCCCTTATGTATACCAATATTGAATCTAATGTCTGGAGAACTATTTAGAGATTCAAAATTAGTTCCAAATAAAGGGTAAATTGGCAAGGTGTGAGTTGGAGCTTGAATATTGATAAATTTATTGAAGCTTACGAGGAGACAAGGTGAAGATTTATTTGAACAGTAATTGGAAGATGTCAATAATTTGGACAGTTCTTGGAGCTTAGAACGGAGAGGATGGTTGGCATATTGAAGCGAGCGAAATATGAATTTATCAGATAAATATTGTCGTCTAAGATTTTTAAACGTTATAAATATCAAGTGCAGACAGTGTTGCGCTGTTGTGTTAAAAATCGCTTGTAGTAAGTACTATAAACCTACTCACCAACTAGTTTAACGAAAAGTCATTCATAGCCGCAAAATTAAATGGAATAAACAGTGAGAGAGAGACGTACATTTGTTATAATTGTGTTTTTCTCATATATACGAACGTGAAACTTTTTTAATAAAATAACTTAAACTAGTTCTTGCTAACTTCATATATTTGTTTTAAGACTAGCATGCATACACACATTACATTGCACCCTCATACCGCCCCGCCGACGGCTAGGCGGTGTGAGGGTGCGCGGCGTAATAGCAATGTTTCATAAGGAAAGAAAGAGAAAAATCAGTTTGCGCGGTTTATTCTTATTTTTATAAAGTATCTTCGACATCTATGTAGAGGTCGAAGCATCTTGAATGGTTATAAATCTTATTCTCAAAACCATATCAAAATGATATCTTCTAATGATCTTATATCCATTATTTTATAATGAATATGTGGAAGCCTTAGACTGCAGGGACCGTGGAAGGCGCTATTGAGGAGCGCCGTTTCCTACTCTACACAACCATGATCTGCACCGCTCTACTTATGTTACACGATTGAATTGTGATAAGGACGAAGCCACAAATCAGATTTCTCACTGGGTATTAAGGCTTTTATTGGCTATTTTAATTACTATACTATTGGCAGCATTACTTTTACTTATGAAAAGTGAACGATTTTATATTGTAAAATGCATAATAGTTACTCATTATCTTACTAGTTAATGAGTAATTATTAGTGTACTCACTAATAAGATTACGCATTACTCCTGTAATTAGTTCTTACTGAAATAGTACAAATTTCATACAAACGAAGTTCGTAAATATGCACCTGCTGCATGTATATAGTGTTAGATGAGGTCCGTACTATCCATATAATAAATTGACTGTTTTCTAGAGAACCTTGTAATAAAGCCTTTACTACAATTCAGTATTTGCGTAATTCCTTCCTGTGTGAGAAAGTAACTGAAACCGAATATTAAAAGGCCAAGGGATATTTAGTTAAAGAAATACAAGAGATGACAACCGGAATGCCCTATTGAGCGTTGTTTAGCACGCTCCGCTCTCCTCCCTTTTCATGCTCGAATGATACTGCGATTGCTTGAAGCACGCTTATGTACGAGGGACTCGGACCAGTCAGAGAACCATTTTCGCACTAACACATCTATTAGCAAAACTTCTATTCATATAAATATACAAACAATATTTTTCCTTCACTATTAAGCATGGTTTCACATTTTTTTTATCTATATAGAGGTAATTTATGGTTTAAAAAATGCAAATACTTTTACAGTATTGTGTTTGTTTATATACCTACCATTAGTAAGAAATATGTTTGAATTGAATCAAATATTGTGCAGTGTAGTAGATTACATTCTTAAACACATGAATGGGATGAATGGGTGCATAAATTGTATTCATCAATACATAACAAGATACCTTTCAAATAGCATATAACTAATTTGCAGATAGAAATAATGATAAAAAACAAAATAGAATATCTCAAATATAAAATATATTTATAGATTGCAGTGAATTATGCGAAGCATGTCAACTATATTAAAAAAAGTACTATATTACATAAATATAACATAGGTTATACTAATTATTTTAACAAAAACACCTAAGATAAATGATTTACTTTCAGGATTTAATTGCGTAAATCATTAACAGCATTTTAAGATACCGTAAATCAACATGATACCTTGGCAGTAAATAATACTAGAGACCACCTACACCATAATTGCGCTGGCTGTCGGATTTGGTTTTTCTTTTTCTTGCAATCCGTTCAGCTATTTCCCTATCGGATCGGGCTTCTGCTATATGGCCATCCATGAGTGCTGTATGCTCTGTTGCTGACACCTCTGAATCACTGCTTGTGTCACTCATTAATATATAATATAAATACTGGACATTATGTTAAGATATTTTATGGTACGATCATTTAGGTAAAACAAGTACGACTAAATATTGTAAACGTTTACAGAGTACGAATTCCTAATTCCACTACTACCGAAGAATGATAACTATAGTACAATAGTATTAATGATGATGTTAATTTATCCCTAATGGAAAAGGCAAAGGACTTTAGTCCATACAGACAATAGTATTAACTATTTTTAAACTTTTTTTTAATGGCCTCACGCAGTGCTTATTGCCACAGACAAAGGTAAGGAAAAGGAATAGTAAAGGAAAAGAATTTTACATCGGACGAAATTTACATCGGATAAAGGATAGGATTAGCAGGTTATAAACTATCTCTAATACAAAATACTACATTATGGAAAGGAACAGTAATTAATAAAATATATCATAAAGAATACTATTTGTATACATATGTACTTATAATTGTATATTATTTACAGTAAGAAATAAACATAACTTTTTATATACATGGGATACTGGAAGAAGGATGAGGGTGATAAAATAACATGGAGTGGTTATACTGAGGACAAGACAGAATGATATGATTTAAATCACCAATGTTCAGCCCACACTCACACATTTCATTATCAATCATATGAAATCTGAGTAGGTGAACAAGGTTACCTAAATGGCCCAATCTCATACGAATGAGAGATGATGTTTCCTTTTATTAAATTTTATTTTAAAAACATGGCTTCAGTGGTATTGTGGGCTGTATGGATGAAAAGTATTTACCCTTAATTAAACTGCTCTGAATCCAATGGTCGGTCCAAGATTTTCGAAGAAAAGAAGCAGGAAGTGAGGCCAAATCATGATAATGTATTTTATACGAATCGCTATCCTTAACAGCTTCATTTGCTAGTTGGTCTGCTGTGTCGTTACCAAAAATACCAGAATGTCCAGGTATCCAACCAAATGACACAATCAACCCTAATTGGTTACATTTATACAGGAAACACCTAATCAATAATGATAAAAAATAATGAAAGGAAAAATTAATTTGTTTTTTAATGGATATTTTTGGAGAGCTTGAAGAGCACTAAGTGTATCTGTGAATATAATTAATTTCTTAATTTTCTGACTCAAAACTAGTTATAAAGCTTTAAAGACACCGCATAATTCCCCTGTTAAGATTGAGAACTCTGGAGGAAACTTTACTTTTATTGTAGTTTTACTTTGTAAGTGAAACACTCCTATGCCTACATTAACAGACGAACCATGTTTAGAGGCATCTGTAAATATGTAATTGTACTCAGGGCAGTCTTGCTCACAGAAATAATAAAATAATCTTTGCGTGTGAATCGCCCTTATGTATACCAATATTGAATCTAATGTCTGGAGAACTATTTAGAGATTCAAAATTAGTTCCAAATAAAGGGTAAATTGGCAAGGTGTGAGTTGGAGCTTGAATATTGATAAATTTATTGAAGCTTACGAGGAGACAAGGTGAAGATTTATTTGAACAGTAATTGGAAGATGTCAATAATTTGGACAGTTCTTGGAGCTTAGAACGGAGAGGATGGTTGGCATATTGAAGCGAGCGAAATATGAATTTATCAGATAAATATTGTCGTCTAAGATTTTTAAACGTTATAAATGTCAAGTGCAGACAGTGTTGCGCTGTTGTGTTCAAAATCGGTTGTAGTAAGTACTATAAACCTACTCACCAACTAGTTTAACGAAAAGTCATTCATAGCCGCAAAATTAAACGGAATAAACAGTGAGAGAGAGACGTACATTTGTTATAATTGTGTTTTTCTCATATATACGAACGTGAAACTTTTTTAATAAAATAACTTAAACTAGTTCTTGCTAACTTCATATATTTGTTTTAAGACTAGCATGCATACACACGTACATTGCACCCTCATACCGCCCCGCCGACGGCTAGGGCGGTGTGAGGGTGCGCGGCGTAATAGCAATGTTTCATAAGGAAAGAAAGAGAAAAATCAGTTTGCGCGGTTTATTCTTATTTTTTATAAAGTATCTTCGACATCTATGTAGAGGTCGAAGCATCTTGAATGGTTATAAATCTTATTCTCAAAACCATATCAAAATGATATCTTCTAAATGATCTTATATCCATTATTTTATAATGAATATGTGGAAGCCTTAGACTGCAGGGACCGTGGAAGGCGCTATTGAGGAGCGCCGTTTTTCCTACTCTACACAACCATGATCTGCACCGCTCTACTTATGTTACACGATTGAATTGTGATAAGGGACGAAGCCACAAATCAGATTTCTCACTGGGTATTAAGGCTTTTTATTGGCTATTTTAATTACTATACTATTGGCAGCATTACTTTTACTTATGAAAAGTGAACGATTTTATATTGTAAAATGCATAATAGTTACTCATTATCTTACTAGTTAATGAGTAATTATTAGTGTACTCACTAATAAGATTACGCATTACTCCTGTAATTAGTTCTTACTGAAATAGTACAAATTTCATACAAACGAAGTTCGTAAATATGCACCTGCTGCCTGTATATAGTGTTAGATGAGGTCCGTACTATCCATATAATAAATTGACTGTTTTCTAGAGAACCTTGTAATAAAGCCTTTTACTACAATTCAGTATTTGCGTAATTCCTTCCTGTGTGAGAAAGTAACTGAAAACCGAATATTAAAAGGCCAAGGGATATTTAGTTAAAGAAATACAAGAGATGACAACCGGAATGCCCTATTGGAGCGCTGTTTAGCACGCTCCGCTCTCCTCCCTTTTTCATGCTCGAATGATACTGCGATTGCTTGAAGCACGCTTATGTACGAGGGACTCGGACCAGTCAGAGAACCACATTTTCGCACTCGCACATTTGATTTTGCTAATCACTCACGTACTAAATATAGCGACGATCTATTCAAGTCAATGGATGCAGGTGGCTTAGGATCGTGCTTTGTGCCAATCTATGGGGGGAGGCTTATGTCCAGCATTGGACTATTGAAAGGCTGTGACGATGATGATGAATCACTCATCAGCTTTTGGTACCTACTTAACAAAATATAAATTACCCGTAAGGAGTAAGCGATTTTTATGTGTGTATCGTAAAATGTTTAGAACATAGTTTAACTGGAATCGGAAAGCGATTCAGACAATATCGTAATTCGATCTAAGGCACAGATACGAGATTGTTAAAATTAAAACCTTTGTCTGTGTCCACTTGTAATCAAAACCGATTATCAGAGAATGATGCAGATGTTATTGTTGTGGAAATTTTGTTGTGTGAAGAAGTCTACTACAATAAATTACAAGTGTTTGTATTTTATATCTAATAATAAAACAATTAATGTGGATTAATAATTTTACTTCAATTATATTTATTAAGACATCATAAAAACCTCCTTTAATAAAGCAGAAGCAATAATCGGCAGGAGCTACAGATGATGTTCTCTGAAAAATATTAAAGATAAAGTCCTTCTGGCGTCCCTTCCTTCTTGCGATACAATACACTCTCCTTCGATTTTTTAAAGTCCTCATTGGTGACTTTCATACGCCGTTCACGTAGCGCCATTAACCCAGCTTCAGTACATATCGCCTGATAAAAAATAAATAATTTTGCAAAAAAAAAATGAGTAAATAGCAATAAATCTGTTTGAGCTCAATTTTTTTTTTAAATTAAGTTCCCATAAACTGATAATATTAGACAAATGGCACCAAGTTGAAATGATGATTGAGTGATTTACTGTCGCCCATACATAACACCTATTCTCAATGACTGCAAATCAAAAGGTCTACATGATCAGGTTTTAGATGCAACAAACAAAAGTAAATGTTTTATGTGAAATAGACACTATTGCATGTAGTTAATCTATTAGTGTTTATGTTCATATAATATGAAGTAATTTAAATACCTTAATATCTGCTCCAGAAAGATCATCTTTAGACATGATGAGCTCGGAAAGATTGACATCATCAGCTAAAGTCATTCTTGATGTATGTATAGTGAAGATTCTTCTTTTAGTTTTCTCATCTGGGAGTGGGAACTCAATCTTACGGTCAATACGGCCAGGTCTGATCAAAGCAGGATCAAGAGTTTCTATTCGATTTGTGGCCATTATAACCTGTATGCAGACCATAATAATGTACAATTTTCATGTCAATAACATTTAAATAATACATTTTCTAACACATGAAGAGAACATACCTTAACATCGCCTCGGGAATCAAAACCATCCAGCTGATTCAATAATTCTAACATAGTTCTTTGAATTTCTCTCTCGCCTCCAGAGTTGGAATCGTAACTGTTTTGGTTGTTTGAGAAAAAATTGTAAATATGAATGACTATGGCTTATAAAAATGAAGTGTATGAAAGAGAACAGAATTGTTTTATACTGTTTGTAAAACATAATATCTACTATTATTAATTAAGCGAAAAAAATTTGTATATTTTGTGAGGAAAAAATAGTCAACAGTTACTCCTTTAATTTCAAAAAACAATTATATAATATAATTTAGAGAATATCACAGGCAGTTCTCAATATTTATACACACTACATTTATACTATATTTTTTATTTTTGGTCAAGAAATATGAATTAAGACAATAAATTTCTCACCGTTTTGTGCCAACAGCGTCAATTTCGTCTATAAAAACAATAGATGGTGCATGTTCTTCAGCAACTCTGAATAACTCACGTACAAGTTTAGGACCATCACCCTGAATATATTAATGCTTGGTTATTTAATGTAAAACTAATATGCAAGAATAATAATTATTTGAAACAACTTTCTAATAATTACCAAATATTTCTGGATAAGTTCAGATCCAACAACCCGTAGGAAAGTAGCAGATGTCTGGTTTGCAACAGCCTTTGCCAACAGAGTTTTACCTGTTCCAGGGGGACCGTACAATATGACACCTTTTGGTGGCTTTATACCCATCTCTTCATAATACTCAGGATGTGTTAAAGGTAGTTCAACCGATTCCTTGAATAAAGAAGTGATATCAACAGTCATAAGGTGTTTAAAAACTTTCAGAAGGCGCAAAGTTATAACAACAAAAATTGGCACACCAATGCTTAAGGGTTTTATAAAATGATTTGTAGAAAGTTAAAATTGTTTTAATGATTAGATTATTTTGATAGACCTAATAATGGTTTTTCATGATGCTTTTCTTCCAAGGTACATTATAATGTAAAAATCAGGAAATGGTTATAATGATTATTGTATATTGTAATAATCTATCAATGTAAACATTGGCAAGCTGTTTAAGGCTTCTTAAACCTTTGATGTACCTTACAAATACCAGGAAATATAGGCATAATAGTTACTGAACAAATAATGTTAGTTTTTTTAGGGGTTCATTTTTATTTTGTGTAGAAAATTATACAATCATTTAGTATATAAGTCTTTTGAAATTGTTAATAGATTAAAATGATAATGCTTACCTTAATTTCCTGGATTTGTGTGTCCAAACCACCAATATCAGCATATGTCTCCTGTGGTGCTTTCTCTAGTTTCATCACTGACACCATTGGATCAGTATCATCACCCAGGACACCTACAACTGCATGAACCTATTGCAATTTAATTTTATTTTATGTCATGATGTATAGTTTACACAATTCTGTACCTTTTTATGATTTATAGAAAATATAATCATGGTAAGTGGAGATTACTGCCATTCATAAAAATTGTGGATTCCAGCCTTTCAATCAAGAAGTATGCTGTTTTCTTAAGAGTCCCATGGGAATTCAGAAATAACATAGATATCAGTAGCTGTGCATGACAGAGATTTTCACACAGCATGCAGTGGTGGATCTCATCCATCAATATGATGAAATTATGAATTACTATCTAAAAAATAAATGTAAGTATAATTTAAGAAGGGAATCTACTTTAACTTTTTCGATACTGGCGTAAGATGATGCATTATGTGTGTTTTATTATGTCTTTGAGGTTATATTTTAGGCATATCATCCCCTAAAATATCCAGAATTGTTAATGATTCCTCCATATCAAGAAATTTTAGTAAAAAAAAAGTTTACAATGAAATTAGTCTATAAACTTACAAATAGTTTAGAAACTTTTGATTTTCAGAGACAAATATTTTTTTGTGACAGCATAAAGATTAATTAACCACTATAACATATAAGGATAATATATATGGTTATAACAATATATATAAAGATACCAGGAAAATATATAGAAAAGCAAAAATAATTTTGTAGTTTTTACAGTTCTTGTGTGTTACCACAAACTTTTTACCCACCATCTTATTATCTTAGTTTTCTAAAAGACTTACACTTATTTATACCCAAATTGATTAATAATACAACTTTGTAAAACAAAAATATGACAAACTAAGTCAAAAAATATATATCTAGAACAATTACATTCTAGTCTCATACTTCACTACAGAATTTTCATATATATTTAGACCACTTCAGTAATATGGAATAAATATAAACTTAACTATCATTATTATTTATACATATAATTATTTTTTTAATACATTTAATATCAAGTGCGATTACACCTGTTGTTAAGTGGCAATTGAATCTTACATTTATTTATTTTTTATCCGGACATTTCTCAATTTTGAAATACATTAGAAGAATAACCTACCTTATGATTCAGAAGAACAGAACAACCAGGCTCCAATTGATCCTTATCCACAAAGGACAGAATGCTGACATAGTGTTCACTACCAACTGATGTAGAGACAATGGCATGATTGTCATCAATGATCTCTTCCAAATTGCCCACAGACATTGGTGTGCCCCTAAGGTCATCAACCTGAACATAGTGATATTAATGAATGCCTTATTGTATATATTATATTGGTATATAGATAGAAGATTTATGTAGTAGAATGGTTATAATAAAGCTTACCTTAGACCGCTCTTCCTCAATTTTTTCCTCTTGTGGCTTAAGTCTTTCCTGGTTTCGAATAAATTCTTCTTCCATCAGTAGGTAATCTTTGATTCGTTCTAATTTTAAGAGTTTCAACCTGCACTTCGTATGAGGTGTAACTTGAGGCAGTTTTAAGGCTGCATCGGGTCCCTTCGCTTTGCGCTTCTTTTTCCCTACCCTGGTTGGAATTGGAGGTTCATATTTCTTCTTCTTATCTTTGTCATCTTTCTTGTCTCCGCCACTACCACCTCCTGACTGGTTTTGACCCTGAAACACAAAGACCAAATAAGCATAAAGACTAATAACGAAATATTTTTATAAACTTGAAGCTTTGAAACTTGAAGATACCATTATTTGATTTTCAGAATTTATTAAGTTGAAATTTAACAGCACATCTGATTACAAAGCGAAATTTCCAACTTTTTTTTTATTGTCCTAGGGATGCAGTATATCAACGTCAAAATCGTTATTCCATGAGTTGATATTAACGATTAAGCTTTATCAATGTAATAATTAAATAGAATTTTAAATATAAAATCTTTATGGGGTAATTTAAATATTTGTTTATTGTTACAAGTAGCCTATTTATTTTAACATCCTACAACATATAAGGACTGTATCTTTTTAATTTTGCTTGTAAAGTAACGCAATGTCTTTGACACTTCGACGTGTCGACTGTCGACATATTTCTGTGCAACATTTTGGAGTCCTATTTGTAGACTGTGTGCAATTGATAATCTTTTCAATTTTCTAAAATATATCTTATTCATTGCATAAATATAATTATTGCAATTTAAAATGAAGGAAAAATCATTTAAACCTTTTTATATTAATTCACTGTAAAATTGGGCTACGGAAACAAAACTAGCTACAGCTATAATTGGTCTCTAAAAGTGGTTAATTTAAGTATTCAAAATGGTTTTAGCAGACTTGGGTCGCAAAATAACTACTGCTTTGCAGTCTTTAAGCAGAGCTACAATTATCAATGAAGAGGTAAAGTTGATAAATCAAAAAAATACAAGCAAAGAAAATATTTGGCATATGTTTAGTTATTATCTTCGTTCGTTTCATACCTATCGTTTTGTTTCAGGTTTTAAATTCTATGCTTAAGCAAATTTGTGCAGCTTTACTTGAAGCTGATGTAAATATTCGTCTGGTAAAAAATCTTAGAGAGAATGTGCGTGCAGTTATTGATTTTGATGAGATGGCTGGTGGTCTCAACAAACGGCGGATGATACAGTCAGCCGTTTTCAAAGAGTTAGTTAAAGTAAGTGTATTTATAATCCATCGTCTATAATACAACCATCTCATGGATAGTGGAGATAGTAGTAGAATGTAAGTATAATAGTAAAATTTTATTATTATTAAGGCAACTATAAAGTATTAAGTCTTATTTCTGAGGAGTGACAATAAATCTTGGTTAGTATGTAGGATGTTCTAGTGGCAGGAATTATTCAATATCAGGTAAAGTTATGAACTTGTTTGTTTCCCTTATTTAATAAAAAATTAAGTATATTGTTTAACTCTATCTTGCTTTATTTCATTTAAGAGAGACAAATGAACATACAACTCTCCTGATGATATTTGATGGCTATGGCCCATTAAATAAACATTCTCAATAGAAATTCAAGATGCATATGTGTTTTTGTCCTTTAGTACTGAGACACAATCCTGTATTTCCTGTAATTGGGACCTTGGATCCCTTCACTCACCAGAAAATCTGTAGAAATTAACTGCAGTATGGCACTACCACTGTTCAAATAATTTTTTGTCTTAAAAGTTTCTGTTTAGTAGTTGAGTAATCAGGAATAGAGTTTTAGTAAAATATGTTAGGAAGAATAATAGCCACAACTAACATTCTCAGATACTAAAGTAAATTAATATTTAATATTTTATTGCAGCTGGTAGACCCGGGAGTGAAGCCATACCAGCCTATTAAAGGAAAGCCTAATGTAATCATGTTTGTAGGGCTACAGGGCTCTGGTAAAACAACAACTTGTACAAAACTTGCTTATCACTACCTAAGAAAAAATTGGAAATCTTGTCTGGTGTGCGCTGACACCTTTCGAGCAGGTGCTTATGATCAGGTCAAACAGAACTGTACCAAAGCCAGGATACCTTTCTATGGCAGGTAAGTTGTAATTACTATTATTTTCTATTATTATTGACAATCTCATTGCAGTACTTAGGCAAGGGGGACATATACGTAATTGTAATTAAGAATGTTGTAAAAAAGAGTTTTTTGCATCTGCATTGTGTGGTGCAGGTTCAACACGTACAGTACAGCAGACCGCTGATTGACCCGCGTTTTTTGAAGATATTTCGTCTACACAATCAGTAATGTATTTTTGTACCTGCCTTAAATGGATGACATTATAAAAACAAATCCAATGAATATTGTATGTGAAGGAGCAATTATTTCACCAAGACCTGTAGTCTGAGAATAATTAAAGGATGGAAGATTTTATGAGATAGAGTAATCATTTTGAAGTACCTATGAAACAAGAGCAAGAGAGTAAGATGATGAAATCGTGTTTTTATTGGATTGGAGAAAACGAAAATTCAAGATGTCACAGAAATATATATCTAGTAAAAATAAATTACCGAAATAGTTTGCCCTATTGAGACAACTCAAAGACCTAATTTTAGAAATAAATAAAATAAATTAATAGGTAGAGGAAAAAGTGTTTTTGTATTTTATATGTAAAAAGTTGCAGTAAAATCTCTTTGTGCTGGTTTGTATACCATTACATAGATGACATTTTAAAACCAGAAAAGTCGAAAAAGCGGTCAAAAAGTTTCTCGCTATTTTACTATTGTTTTACTGTTCGACAATAGTGAATCCAACGTAGAATTTCGATACATTTTGAAAATTGCAAAAAAGGGAAAAATGCGACACAAGCTGTGAAAAAAAATTGTGATGTTTATGGGCTTAATGCACACTGCAGTGCAGCACAAAATTGGTTCGAGCCTATGATGTCAAAGATAAACCTCATTCTGGTCAACCTGTTACAGATAAAGTCAATGCCATTTTTGAAAAAGTGGAGCAAAATCTGCATATTAATAGTTACGACATAGTTGAAGTGGTTGGGGGTGACCACAAAATAGTTTTGACCCATTTGAAATATATAATATAAAATATTTGGGTGCCACATGAGGTCACTGCAAGAAACTTAATAAATTGTGTACTCATTTGCGATTCTCTATTGAAACGTAATGAAACCAGACCGTTTTTGAATAGTTTGATCACTGGTGATGCAAAGTAGATTATCTACCACAAGACCGTGTGAAAAAGATCATGGTCAAAGAGCAGTAATAAGCTTCACAGACTATATCGAACCAGGATTAACTCTTGGTCTTGCTAGGAGCTCTTGCCACTTGGCAAACCCATCGATTCGGATCTCTACTGCCAACAGCTGATGAGATTCATGCAAGAAATAGAGAAAAAAATGGCCTGATGGGTGAACAGAGAGGGTGTGGTTTTGAATAACGATAACATTCCTGACCTTCCACCCACAGGTATCTGATAGTGTTGTGTTGATTCTGTGCCTCGTGCCATCATGTCGGTGTCCAATGCCGTAGCAACGCAGCAGATCCTAAAGACTAGGGCTGCATAACATATGTTATGTTTGAATCCTATTTTCATTGTCAGAGTTGATACGAGTTTATTAACTGATGTTCCATAATTGCTTTTTTAAAAGGAATTGTATAATAAAAAGCCTATATATACTGTATGTTAGACTTATCTTACATCATTGACCCGTGATGGTGTTATTGGCATTTTTTCAATTTTCCTTTATTTGTCAATATTTCACAATCTAAAAACAAAATCTTAGAAATTGAATAGCTTAAAAAGTAAACTTAAAAGTTATATTTTTATATGCCATTGTACACTAATATAATGAATTACCTTATTAAATATGATGTAAAGTTTTCTAATCCTGTCTCTGCAATAAACAGACATCAGAAAAAATTCAGTGTGTTATAATTGCATGAAAAATATTTTGGTCTCTTTTGAACATTGAAATCATTGCTTAATATTTTAGTTACACAGAGGTTGATCCAGTAGTGATAGCGACAACAGGTGTGGAAATGTTCAAAAAGGAGGGCTTTGAAATGATTATTGTAGACACTAGTGGTCGTCACAAACAAGAGGAGTCGCTATTTGAAGAGATGTTGGCAGTGGCAAATGCTATTGTAAGTTAAAGTATCTGATGTTACTTATTTATTCTATAAGGAGAGGGCCATTCTGCACTTAGATATGGGCTATGGAGCATGATTCGTTCCGCTCTCACAATGAAAGGGTGAAGTAGAAACAATCCTTGCAAGAGTGATAAAAATCCACAACACAATTACTGGTAAATCCCATTATAGTTTCTACATTTCTATGTCAGAGTGACAATGCACATGCAATCTTGGTCTTGACTTGATGGGGATTTTTAACTTTTTACCACAACTTTTGTGGAATCTGCTTGAAAAAAAGGTGACAGGGACCCCTATTTTGGTTATCAATGTCTGTTCAAGCTGCTTAATGTTTTTTTTCATACATAAATTAGACACAAAACATAGTTAAATAACTATTAAATATTTAAGGCAGCGGTGATCACTTACCATCAGGTGGACTGCATGCTCGTTTGCCGCTTTACTATAAAAAAAATACATATCCTGAAACAAAGCGACAGTCCCCGGTATAATGCTTTCAAATCGTCATAATTCGCTGTATACAAAGAGCACTAAGAAATGGTTGCCTCATAGTGACAGTTTGTCTGCCAATAGTGTTTGTGGGGTAAATGGCAAAACTATCTCTTGGAATCTAGCACTCTCTTAATTCCCACGTGCTATTTGCTACCCTAACCTCACACGCCATATTCCTTAACAAATTGAGGGCTACTCATTACTGAGATTGTTGAGGTATCTAAAGAACAGTGGTCATTGGTGTTTCAAATGGGTTTAGATGAATGTAAAAATGTATACACATGATGCAGGTATACAAGTGAATACTTTGAAAAGACCTGAATAAAAAATAAATTTTATAATTTTTGAGTGTTGTTTATGTATGTATGTATAAACTAGAATATGAGAAAGATTTAATGCATTGACTTTAGTCATTTACAACTATCAGACAACCATTAGGTTAAGCAGAGATAGAGAAATAGGATTGTATATTTTGTACTGGAAAGTTTTTGAAGATGAACATCAATGACTCATTTATCATTTTAAATCTATTTATTTAACAATTCTATATTTTAATTATCATATAATACTTTATTCTTTGTGCAGAAACCTGACAACATTATTTTTGTGATGGATGCTACTATAGGACAAGCTTGTGAGTCTCAAGCTAGAGCTTTTAAAGACAAAGTTGATATTGGTTCTGTTATTATCACAAAGTTGGACGGACACGCCAAAGGTGGAGGTGCATTATCTGCGTATGTATCATATGTAATCTGTATTTTATTGCATGTATATTTTTTTTCAATTTTTGAAATTAAAAAATAATTGTTAAACAAGTACTTGTATTGCACTTGTAGTGCAGTTACTTGATGTAATTTAAAATAATTGTTACTTTCAAGTAGTCTTTTTGTAGGTACTAAATATAATATATAAATTAGAAACTTCTCATATTTTAAATTACTAATATATAACTGTAATACTGTATAATTTACATCATATTTTTGTCTACAGTGTGGCAGCAACACAAAGTCCTATCATCTTCATTGGTACCGGTGAACATATTGATGATTTAGAACCATTTAAGACAAAACCCTTTATTAACAAACTCTTGGGTATGGGAGACATTGAAGGGCTATTGGATAAAGTCAATGAACTCAAATTAGATGATAATGACGAATTATTAGAAAAACTAAAGCATGGTCAATTTACTTTACGGGCTATGTATGAACAGTTCCAAAATATTATGAAAATGGGCCCCTTCTCACAAATTATGGTAGTTTTAATTTAATATAACATAGAAATTATAATAATAAGCTATATTCTTTTTCATACAGTATAAAATAGAAATAAATTTCATAATATATTATGATAAGCCTATATGTAAATGTTCCTTAACATACTTGTGTATAAATACGGATATTTTAATTCATAATTACTTTTCAGGGAATGATTCCAGGCTTATCCCAAGACCTTATGCCTAAAGGCAGTGAACAAGAATCAATGGCCAAACTTAAGCGACTCATGACTATCATGGATTCCATGAATGAGGGGGAATTGGATCATCGTGATGGCGCCAAACTTTTTTCCAAACAACCCACCCGAGTCACAAGAGTAGCCCAAGGTGCTGGTGTTACTGAAAGGGATGTTAAGGACTTGATTGCTCAATATACTAAATTTGCGGCAGTAGTGAAGAAAATGGGTGGAATCAAAGGCTTATTTAAAGGAGGGGATATAGCGAAAAACGTTAATCAAACTCAAATGGCGAAGCTTAATCAACAAATGGCTAAAATGATGGATCCTCGTATATTACAACAAATGGGTGGCATGTCAGGTCTACATAATGTTATGAGGCAACTCCAACAAGGCTCCAGTGGAATGAACAATTTGATGGGCGGGAAA
Organism: Teinopalpus imperialis; assembly: GCA_029286865.1. Classification (NCBI taxonomy): domain Eukaryota; kingdom Metazoa; phylum Arthropoda; class Insecta; order Lepidoptera; family Papilionidae; genus Teinopalpus; species Teinopalpus imperialis. The sequence continues at coordinate 1,206,595 of JAGSMU010000023.1, read as the reverse complement.
TGACAGTAAATCTTAAATGCCACCAATAATCAGTTTTTTTTAATAAATTCCACAGTCTGTGAATAAAAGTTGATTTAACCTACTGTTTTACTTATAATAGTACCATTTTCTGTACCAAAAGTCTATTAAATTAGAAAGTTTTTCCTTATTTTTTAACAAGAATATACATGAGAATCACTTGGACCATGAATTTAATTTAACCTTTAAGAAATTTTATGAGAGTTTTATTAATTTGATTATTAAATCTTTAACAAGGATTCGGAAAGAGTTCACACGTTGAGGCAATAATCGGTCTTCAATAATGCCATCAGGTATTCGACGGTCGAACTCTCGTACGAACCATTAATCGGCGAGCGCTCGTCTTTATTGTTTAATTTTTGGTTATACACAGGCACTAAGTCAAGCGTCATGTTATTACAATAAAATTGGTAATGTCCACGTTAATATATGATTATATATATATTATAAATTTAATAATTATCGTATCCTAATTGCGTTTAGCTAGTTTAAAACCATTTTTAATTTTGTCGGATTATAATGAGTAGCTACTAGCAAAGTGAAGATGGCACTGTTGTAATTATTGACCGTTATGCAAGCAATGTACTAAGATGCTAACGAGAACAATTTAAATATCTTTTAAAATTAGTAACATTATCAGGGAGATATGAGCGCCCATTATATACGTTATATTACTTCTAAATTATAATACATATTATTATTGTAAAGATTAAACTAGCAATATTTGAATGTTAGGTAAATAAATGTTATATAAAATATTCAATTTTTTTGATTTATTTATATATATGTATACATACACGAGTATGTTTCGTAACAGATTCTATTTATTCTAAACATTGTATTATAAAACTGCAAATCTTAGTGAGTAGATCGAGTAGAGAGTGTTATCGATTGTAGAGACATGAAGACCCAGAATAACTTGCAGCGACGCAGGCCATTACAGCTCTCATGACTGTAGATGAAATGTGTGCTCCCGATTTTATTTATGGAAAAAATATTCATCTATATATAATATTTTAAGCGTAACTACGTTTATTGTTAGACCTAGCGCCACGCCCATGTTGCACTTCCACTTATTTATCTGTTCTCTATCCTCACGTACGGTGCTCAAGCTTGGTCCCTTTAAATAAACATTGGAGTTCTCAGAAATGTGTCAACAGCCGCCATGAAAAAAATTTCTGGTGAAAATTAACTTACAAATTAAGGATTAATGGCTCAAGTCCTTAAACTCCTCGTGCCTTCCACTAATTGATGTTGTTATCGACCAATTAATTTAAGACATGTGCCTTTTTCGGACTAGATACTGACAGATCATAATTTAAAGGAACAGAATTCGCACAAAATAAAAAGAAACACTTCTATCCCAAACTCAGGTCACTGACATTATCCAGAAGTGTCCGCAGTGAGCTGAAGTAGGATTGGGCGGCTTACGCCTAAAGTACGAGGACCAAGAAGTAATTGACTGAGTCCTAAATGTTAGAAAACGCTATCGATAGACTCTTGGTCTACTGAATGAATGACGAAATGAGATCTACCTATTTCATAAAATTGGACCATAATAACTTTAGATAGATTAATGTGAAAAAATAGAGGCCTAATAATCGGGGAAGGATCACGCCCTCACAGAATACCAGCGTAAAATAGCATCATAACGCTGCTGTGTGTGGTCTGATGAGTGTAGGGATCGGGAGACCTTTATTACTGGTGACGAGGCATTCCATCTCAGTCTTCAACGTTGACAACGCATCTGCATATTATTCCTTGTCAAGGATAAATGTAGGTGTCATGGGCACCAGGAATCACTTGCCGTCAGGTGAACTGTGTACTCGTTTGTTATTTTCAATGTATTGAAAAAAAAATTAATCAAAAACATTATATTTGTATTCATATGTAATGCAACAAACCGCGATGACCAAATATTATGCAATGTTCAAAGCTAAATATAGTTGTTATTGTAATAAAGCACAATAATCACCCAATATTGTCAGTGCGTCAATTATTTTCTTATTAATAATAGGCATAATAAATAAATAAATCAAGGCAAGCAAATCGTAAGATACCGATTACAGATGACGAGGCATTCATTTTAGTCCTAGGGGTGATAAGGCTTTTGTATTATGATGTCAAGGATGAACGTGGGTGTCATAGGCCGTTCCATTCATATAATCACGTACCATTAGGTAAATTGTGTTCCCGTTTGTAAAGTTTTTACAATAAAAAAAACACCACGTTGATCAATACACCATAAAATGTTCTATTTACTCCTTAATAAATTTTAGGGAGGCTGTTGTGATCCGATGATAACCGATTAATCAGTTTATCTTCCCTGATTCATCACTTATTATTAACGGTATTTACCGGTACTCATAACTCGGTATTTCGGTGAAAACCTCTATTCTCATCTGAATTATTTATTGTTTTATGTTAAGTCAAAAGAATAAGATAACGAAAAAAAATGTCTTGTAATTCTTGTTCTCGAGTATTTTCTTTGTTGCGACCTGAAGTATGTAGTATTAACTACTAGCTTATGGTCTAAATTTACTTTTGATTTTTTGCTAATTATTTTCCTTTTTTTTTAGAAAGGATGTCCCAGTTGCGGGTTTAGTTATTGTTCAAAATGTTTAAATAATAAAATGTTTATACAAAAGTTAAATGCTGAAAAAAGGGTTTGTATATTGATGAATAAAGTGCAAAAAATATTTTCAAATCTCATAATAAAAAAGTTTTTGTAACTGACGTTAACCCTTAAACATTATATCTCAGGTTTGTGCTAAATGCACACGAAGTGATAAATCAGATGAAGTAAATATTATTAAACCACCTGATGCTTTTTATAGGCAAGTTATGAAGAGTATATTAAATCGAAATAATCAAAATATATTAATTATGAATAAATGGTTTAATGAGTTAATTATTTACCAGGCGCATTGCCGAAATCAATGCAAGTCCAAGTGCTTCTAAGAACACGAGAAACAATAATACTGACGAAGAAATTCATGTAAGACTACAAAAATTAAAAGAAAGCAATGAAGCAAATGTTTCTAATGAGGAATTAGCAGACCGTCTGCAAAATATAAAGGGACAAATGCCAAGTACTTCGGATGCAGAATTATATTCAAGATTGGCTAAAGTGAAAGGTGTTCCAATAAACTTATTGGTTGGCAAGGTATACATGTTTATAATTATTATTTTTGACACTTTTTAACATTGTCATTAGCTTTGCCACCATTAGATTAAGCTCCAAGTTTTTGGTGGTTTTTGTTGGCATCTTCCACAATCAATTTTTGTTGGACCTCACTTTTAGGTGAGTTACAAGTATTTTTTTTAACTAACTATTGTAACTCATAAATTTTTATGGGATTCCTAATGGTAAGCGGAGCGGTCCCAAGGCTATATTAACTATGTATGTCATACAAAAGGCAATAACTGAACTTCCCAATCATCACCATCAATTTAATCACCTAATATAAACTTTAATAATTAAAATAGTATCATCCTCACACTGGTAATCTATTTTCTGCACAACCCAAAGGAAGGCTGGTAGAGAATGCCATTTGACATTAAGTTCACCTTTTTGTACAATGTTTGTTTGATTGTGCAAATATATAACATGTAGTATTAGTATAAATAAATAAATAATTACTAATATAACTTCTCAATACTATATCAATGAAAATCAATTATTCCAATGATGATTCTCTCTTACTCTTGTTGGCAAAGCAATGTGACACTTCTCTGGAAATGTTTTAAAAAATTTGGTTGATTTCTTTTCCTGAACAAAATTAAAAACATTACCATTAGTGTCATACATTTCCAACTCTTTTTTAGTGGGACTGTGGGAGCATTAACTCTTATCCAGCAAACTCCAGCATGAGAATCATTTTAAAGTCATGGGGTACTTGGTAGTGCTGCCATGCATTTGGTTTCAAAATCTATGTTTTAGTCAATTTCATTTCAACTCACAGTGAATTTATTAATTTAGTTGCAAGTACAGTATTTAATATTTCTATTATATTATATATTCTATATATATTTCTGTCTCAAACTATTGTTTACTCTCACCTATTATTACCCATCCAACTCTCTTCTGCAATAAAATTTTTGGCATTTCACACCATTCAGTATGGGGTTCCCACTATTATGATAGCTTATTTTCGACATTTTCAATGGTTGTATTTTGAATGATAATTTGTGGTTAATGGGAGTATTCCCATTACAAAACATGTAATGTCCAGTTGACCTTTTCTTATAATCAATCTCCTTTTTTGCTTTTTGCTTTCCTTATTTTTTGTTAATTAGAAAAAATTGAGAAGAGGTCTTCTTGCGTAACGAAAATCTACACATAGATCTTGAGCTGCCTACCTTAGCTGGGCAGTACCTGAAGCAGGCTTCCCGCCGATATTTCGACTCTGCCGTCACACAGTCTAACCCCTTGATTGTAAGTGCCGCCACTTAAAATCCCATTGCGAATCATACGTTAACCCGCGTCCGAAGGAGACCGAGACACGCCCTCGACGACCCCGATGACGCGAACACCAGGGCCCAAGCCTTCGTAAAACACAACACACAAACAGTACACCCTCATATCGCCCCCGCCGACGGCGAGGGTATCGCAGACAAGGCGCGATACCGACATGTCACTGGTTGGTTCTCTCCAGTATACAGTGTCACTGGAGTTTCTTGCGCCACTTCTCCGGCGCCCACGCATTCCGAAGTAGTGGTACAGGTAGTTAATAAAAGCGATATTAATTTAGATAATCCTCTGTCAGAAGCAACTGATCGAGCCGAGGTTCGGTCCTTTCGGGCACCCTCGAGTCAGACGCTCTCGCTTAACAGTGTAACAGACCAAGCCGAGGCTCCCTCTCGGAAGCCCTTGTGCTGGTTACCCATATATAGAGGACTCGACTGAGTGCCATAACCGCTTGGTCACCTCTCAACCCGGTGAAACTGTAAAAGCCCTCGGACGATATGCGGCCATTAGCCCGAGAAAAAAAAAACGGTTGTGGATTTTTTATTTTCTGATGACTGTTCATAGTTTTACAATTAAAGTACAGAAACTTAATATGACAATACTTTCAAACTTTAACCCACCATAAGTTTCACATTTGGTGAATCACAAAGATATTATTTTGATGGTGATTTTTGAAGTGAAATATGATTAAAGAATATATTAGATATGTATTTCAAGTTCTGGAACTAAAATATTTAATTTCAAACATTTTAGTGAATGTGATAGTTACATTTGGCAATAACTAAACTGGATTGCTACCTATTATATTTTAATCATCCACATGTGAATTTTCTTTATTTTGCATAACCAACAACAAATGGTTCATCTGGACTTTCAGGTCCTTTTTCCCAAACTTTTTTACTATTCAACTAGGGAATGTGCCCTCACAGAATACTAGCGTGAAATAGCAGTTGTGTTTTGTGTGGTGAGTGTAGGGATTACAGGTAATGAGGCATTCCATCTCAGTCCTCAGTAATGACAGCACATCAGTCATCATCACATACATTAGCTTGTTTGTCACACCTAATATTATAAATAAAACTTCTATTGACTATTTTAGTAAAATGATTTGAGTGGTAATGTAGACTGTCGACAAATGTCTGGATTTTTGTCCCAATTTATAAGTACAATAAAGTTACAGCCTATTATGCCATTGTTGGGCATAAACTCTATTTCCCAATTTAAAAAAAATCATCAAAAATAAAACCAAACCTAGATGAAATGTTTAATTTAGATAAATTCAAAAAAAAAAAAAAAACGGTTGTGGATTTTTATTTTCTGATGACTGTTCATAGTTTTACAATTAAAGTACAAAAACTTAATATGACAATACTTTCAAACTTTAACCCACCATAAGTTTCACATTTGGTGAATCACAAAGATATTATTTTGATGGTGATTTTTGAAGTGAAATATGATTAAAGAATATATTAGATATGTATTTCAAGTTCTGGAACTAAAATATTTAATTTCAAACATTTAAGTGAATGTGATAGTTACATTTGGCAATAACTAAACTGGATTGCTACCTATTATATTTTAATCATCCACATGTGAATTTTCTTTATTTTGCATAACCAACAATAAATGGTTCATCTGGACTTTCAGGTCCTTTTTCCCAAACTTTTTTACTTTTCAACTAGGGAATGTGCCCTCACAGAATACTAGCGTGAAATAGCAGTTGTGTTTTGTGTGGTGAGTGTAGGGATTACAGGTAATGAGGCATTCCATCTCAGTCCTCAGTAATGACAGCACATCAATCATCATCACATACGTTAGCTTGTTTGTCACACCTAATATTATAAATAAAACTTCTATTGACTATTTTAGTAAAATGATTTGAGTGGTAATGTAGACTGTAGACAAATGTCTGGATTTTTGTCCCAATTTATAAGTACAATAAAGTTACAGCTTATTATGCCATTGTTGGGCATAAACTATATTTCCCAATTTAAAAAAAATCATCAAAAATAAAACCAAACCTAGATGAAATGTTTAATTTAGATAAATTCAAAAAAAAATCAAGTATTTTTGGTCAATATATCAGAAAAATGTCACTGTTAATTGAATCTCTATTTTTTGGTGTTTATACATGATTATTGAGATGAACACATAATAAATTGATTGAAGTTAATTAAGCTTTGTTGAGGAAGATATTGATTTGATTAAGATTTTAATCTTTTATATTCTATTTAATATTGTAGCCTATGTTACCATCTCCTGATTTAAGAACTGACCAAGAGCAAGCTGATGATTTGTTGAGACAATATATGGTGCAATCACAAATAGATTCAAAATACAAGGATGGTTTTGAAAATAGTGTAAGCAGTATTGAGACAAGATTACTAAAATTAAAGGGTCACAATAGCTCAAACACGATCAAAAGTGCTCAAATGACAGTGGATAATGTTGATTCAGATGATGAAGAAACTACCATAAGAAAAGTTATTGAGAAGGTATAATACCATTATTTTTTATTTTAAAATTACATGCACAACAGTACTGTGTAAAATTAAAGATATATTTTAATGAAGTTTCATAGTAATGTATTTCAATCAAATGTATTTTTTCTACCTTCAGGTAAAATCAAATGCAATTTTGGATGATGAGATCTCCCCAGACACAAATGATGAGTTGCCATTTTGTGAAATATGTAATGAAGATGCCAGAGTGCGTTGTAAAGGATGCAAGTATTTGTTTTGTATAAGATGTTTCAATGAGCATAGAGATGATGATGATGGCTGTGATAAATATGACACTTATAATCCGCAATAATAATGAATAGTTATAACTTGATTAAATTGCATAGTCAAGCCCAGTCCATAGTTAAGCATTAACTTGTACATTATAAGATTTGGGCCACATTTGAAGATGTTGAGTGTACAAATAATTAAAGCATGTATGACAAGAACTTTTTTTTATTAAGGCATAAAATATACATGATTCTTACAACACATGACAACACGCATATTTATCCTTGATAAGAAATCAAGATGGAAGTAAAATGAGAATACCTTTTCACCCCAGTAATGTTGCTTGCTGGGTTTCTTTCTTTCACCACATAAAACATAGTATGCTTTTAACTACTATTTTACTCTAGTATTATGGAAAGCACAATACTATCCCAAATCCCTGGTTAAGAGCCAGATCTGTTCAAGAAGACCTATTCATATAACAACAATTTTATAACTGCAGCAGAAAATTAATGTTGCATACCCATCTGGGCTACAGGCGTGAGTGGTGTATGAATCATGTGTTACTATTATTTACTGTAACAATTTTTATAAATATTGTTATGTTGGTGTAAGTTAAATTTAAATAAAATAATATAATTTTTAAGTGCTTGCTTAATATTTATATGTATTTATACTTTTTTTTTCAAATCCATTTTGTAGCAAGTTCACCTGCCAGATTTTCTTATCACACTGCGGGTTGAATAATTGAGAAGGCTACCCTTTGTTATCTTGACTTTAAGGTGAATAGAAATAAGATAATAAATAAATGTATATTTAACTCCTTGTTTTATTGTGAGTTTCAAATTCTTGTATAACACTAGGTATTAATTTGACTAAATCATCAGCGGACTGCTTATATTCATTCTCAATCCAAATATTTTTCAATTTGTGGATAATAGGTCCATACATTTTACCTGGTGGGACGCCATTGCTCTTAAGGATTTTACCACCTATTGGAAATTGGGGTATTTTCCATTTATTGAATAGCTTTAATAAGGTTTCATCACCTTTGTACTTTAATAACTCGCAAGTATATTCTACAGCATCTTTTTGTTTCATTTTTGTATTCAGGACTAGTTTTTCATATGGTCTGGAAGCATAATTTCATTATTCATAAAATCTTTCTTATATTTTCATGGTTCATTATTCATAGAATCTAAGTTTACTGTAAGCAGACACAGTAGAGAATGAAAAATGTTAGATACAATTAATAAACATTATATAACTTAGGTCAATAAGTTCTGCCCTTAATCTATACATCCTTGTTTTATTTAAATTTCGAATACTGGCATTAATTTTTAATAAAGAACTTGTGTTAAATTATTATTCAATTATTACTACGTGATTACCTAATTCATTTTATTATATTTATTTAATAATTTCAGGTGATTGATTGTTTTGGCCCCATTAGGAGACTTGAAAGTTTTTCACTTAATTGAGCTTCTTTATTATAATTTATTAGAATATTTTGGCGTAACAAATGATTTTAAAATAAACGGCAGTAAAGTAACATTCTAGAAATATCTAGAATGTATGCAGTTGATTAATGATTGCTATGCCAAAGTGAAGGTGTTTTGTTAACCGTTTTTATATTTGTCTTTTAGTTGAAGCCAGAAATTCAAAGTCAAGTAATTCACAGTAGCAGCATGCTGCAGTTTGTTTCTAGTAGCAGAATGAATGAGACAGCACAACCAGGGTAGGACCATGCCCTCACAGTATACCAGCATAAAATAGCAGAATAATGGTGCTGTTTCATGCGGTGTGTGTAGTGATCTGGAGACCTTTATTATTGGTGACGAGGCATTCCATCTCGGTTCTCAAGGGTAACAACGCTTGTGCATTATGATTCTTTGTCAAGGATGAATAAGGTGTATGGGTTGCTGGTATCACTTACCATCAGGTGAACTGTGTACTTGTTCTTTATGTTGAATGTTATAAAAAAAAAATAGAATACATAAAAATCTATTATTAAAATTTATCATCATCACAAGCTAATCCTGCCTTTCTAACGGTCCCAATCACCAAATAGCCATAATAATGTTATTTAATGACATTATAAGTAAATTACACTTACAGTAATAGATTTTTATCATCTTTTTCTTCTCTATGTTGTACCAGAAAATATGTCAAGTCCCTGTCATAGCCGGAGAATTTAAGACGACTGTGAAGTATAGTCACAGCATCAATATCATAAAGAAGTGCAGCCAAGTAGGACATAGGATGTAGACCCAAATGATTGCTGCGATTCATCAACCTATTCAGTTCTTCCACATTAGGGTCTGGAATGCCTGGAATTAATTATATTGTTACTTAAATTTGTAATATGTTAAAAAGGTGTAAGGTGAGATTACAAGTGACAGAAGATGTCTAACAAAAACCATTTAGCAGTGGTTGGTATTCAATAGTCCAACTAATAATATAATAATACCTCAAACAATCACAAGAAATTATTAGAGAAAATTAACTTACCAATATACTTGCCGATTCCAACCTTTAACATAGTTTTCAATAAGTCTCCAGCAAAATTTCCTTGCAGCGTCTTTTTAAGCTCCATCCAAATTCTTTCCCCAGATATATTTTCCAAGCCCTTTATATTGTTCATGATAACCTCAAGTGTTTGTTTATCATGATTGTCAGGAGTTTCTGCTATTCTTCCATAGAATCTAAAGTACCTCATAATCCTTAGATAATCTTCTTTGATTCTGACATCAGCATCACCAACAAATACAACTCTTCTTTTTTTTAAATCCTCATATCCAAAGAAATAATCATAAACAGAGCCATCAAAACCTAAATAAAAAAAAATTGCATGTATTGTAGTACATAGATTAAGTTATTGTTTCTCAATCTGGGGTATACATTTGTTATTAAAGGGGGTTGCAATGTGTTAAATAAATAAGACCTGTACACAAAAGATTCATTTATTAAAGTAATGTTAATGCAATTTTAATGTAGTTTCACTAAATTAAATATATTAAGAACTGGAAAAAATAAACTTAGGGCTTGTTATGTGTAAATAAACTATTAATTAAAATGTTATTATAATTTTATAGTGGTTGGTTAAGTTTTATACAGGTTGCAAGGTTATTTACCATTCTGGCTTTTTCATTTGCTGCGACCGACAAAAATAGTAGAGAAACAATGGTTTAAATATTTATATTAATAAAGTATAATATGAACATTCTTTATTAATGATATATATGAAAGTTATTTTATTTCAGGCTGTTCTATAAAAAATAGTATAAACAAGCAAAACATACCCAGAAACATGGAATTTATAGTGAGGTCTCTCCTATTTGCATCAAGTTTCCAATCTTTTGTAAACTCAACCTCAGCATGCCTTCCATCTGTTATCATATCAACCCTCAAAGTAGTAATTTCAAAGTTTTCTTTATTATTTATTCTTGGTGTGATTGTGCCATGCTTTTCACCACTAATGTTAATCATTCTTACATTTTCTTTGAGGAACATTTGCTTTAACTGTGGAGGTGTCGCTGTTGTAGCAAAATCTAAGTCTTTTGGGTCTTTTCCCATTAATAAATCTCTAAAAATGAACTTTTAGGTATTAAGCCAAGCTTTAGTTTTAAGTAATATTTGGTTTTTAGATTATTTATGTATTCAAATAAGTATCCATTAATCAATTTAACACCTTACCTTACAGCTCCACCAGCAATACGTATTTCGTATTGATATTTATCGAATAAATTCTTAAGATCTAGAACTTCTTTGGTGAACAGTTTTTAAATTGTGGTGTATCAAGTTTTTCCACAACAGGATCTTCTCGATACTTAAGGTCCATATCGGTTCTTGAACGAAGTCTTGATGCAAGTAATTTCTTTGATTCACAGATATTTTGTGCGGTAAAAATCTGAAATATAGCTACTAAGAAACTGATACATAAAAAAAGTTTATTTTTATTTTTGATATATACATATTTAGTGCCTGAGATAATAATAATAAATACATGCTATTTATATAAATAAATATATACCTTGCCTTTAATTAAATGTATTGATTTATTAGCTCTCAAATGTAATGTATTCATAGTTAAAAACCAATTTGAATCATGATTTTAATGATAAATTTACGATGTCTATTTAATTAGTTAAAGTCAGTAGATATATATGTCATAGTAGTCTATGGTTCAATACAAAGAGTATATAAATTATGCAAGTACAGCAATCGTAAAATGATTATGATCGAATCGGTGTGAATTAAATGATAGCTTAATTATAATGGTGCTTTACTTCAAAGAAGTGAAATTTATGATATATTTCTTAATCTATATATATATATTTAAAACTGTGGAATATCATAGAATAACATGGAGAATGGGCGCCAAGCACAGGCATTTTCCTCTGTCAAAGTACAAGTCCACTCGGCCTCTCTTTATAAAACTAGTTGTGGTTGCATCTGCCATTGCGCTCGGTCGCGGATCCGGGATCCACGAGCCCGGAGATGGATGAAGCTGTAAAAGCCGCATAGGCTAACAATGCCATATTAACAGAATCCAGCCGCAATTGCTAGACTTAATCGACCTGCGCGACTGATTGTGCTCCAAAAATGACGAATTATTCAGTTTCCTACTATAAGAAATGATCTGGCACGTCATAAGTAAATTTAATCCAATAATTATAATATTTTATATTAAAGTTAATTTTTTCAAATGGTCTTTGTTGATCGATCATTCTCATTACCCGGCTATTCACGGAGTACATAGGGAGAGTAAATCTTCTCCGACCTCTGACTACGGCTGTAGCGGCATAGGTACTTTATCGCTTTACTTGTGGTATATACTTACGTATTCACGTCTTACACGAAGCATTTTTAAATGCATAAAAACACATCAGGCAAGTATTTCGTTACTCTCTTCCGAAGCTTAACTGGAATGCTTCGGAAACATTGCTGCTTTGAAGATTTTCTTTTTAATTTTTATCTTTGATATATTTTATAATAATTTAAGTTTTCGCTTGCAGATCAGAAAGAAAGAATACCTACGTCATGTTCTCCATATAATTAGAATTGTTCAGCAGAAGTTCCAGCGGCATGCATAGGTGCCAAGTTGTTAAGGTGTGTGTGGCTCATTCTTTCTGCTGTCAAACATTTGACGCATCAGTCTAACCACAAACTCTGCAATGAAAACGATCTTGCGGTTGGCCGCTATACACCATTTATGACATAACGGTCCAATCCCACTATCACAAGCAGTGCTAAATTCTGTTAAGATTGCAGTCTTTTCCGCTGTGCTATCGAGGCGAGAGCAGGGCCTGTATACGTCATCCGCATGTATATTTTATTTTTTCATAATTCAATGAAAGTGCACGTAGGTATAAGCCCAGTAAGTAAATATATACAAAACAGTCATAGTCTATAGCCTCCACCCACATATTTTTCTCTAATGGCTGTAAAAAGAATACAGCCAGCCTTAGTGCGAGTTTCTCTGTCAATAGCACTAGTTTGCTCAGAAGTAAGCTGACAAGACCTGAGAACACTAAAATCATATTTACTAGTCGACCAAACGTAGTAATGTTTGACAAACGTGACGTCATGCTCATTTTAGGGTAGGAAAAAAATTAAAAGGTAAATAACATTTCGAAAAGAGAGTAAATAATGAATATATAGTATAAAATTCAATAAATGATTTATTAACATTATTATGTCGAGGAAATGGATATCACTAACTCATCATCATCAACACTCAATTCTTCAATATCTTACATTTCGTCGTTGAAATAAGATATATTTACTTTTGCGCAATAAGAATCGCTGTCTTACCAATACGTCTTCATTGTCTTTTTTTAGTTGGACTTGTTCTTCAAGACTCTTTTTGTCGATACTGATTTTCCATTCGGTCGCGTAAGTGATTGATTAGCTACACGAACGCGTTGATTTCTTAACCTCCTTTCGCGACTTTTTCTTATTTTGCCGCAACTCTTTGTCTTATTACTCATAAGGAGATAGTCGCAGAAATTTGTGACCACTTGCTTGAAACAATTCATACACAACCGATTCGATAGATGATCTTCTAAAATCCACAAATATAATTCATTTTCGTCATTCTTATATCTTTACACTTTCACCGGGTTCAAAGGTGACTGAACACTTACGGCGTTCAGCCGAGACCTTTATTAGTGGGCAACCAGCACAAGGGCTCCCGAGAGGGAGCCTCGATATGGACCGTCATCCTGTTACGCGAGAGCTTCTAACTAGAGGGTTCCCGAGGGCGGAACCTCGGCTCAGTCAGTTGCTTCTGACTACGAGTTATATAAATTATTATTAACTATCTGTACCACCACTTCGGAATGCGTAGGCCCTGGAGAAGAAGTGGCCTAAGAAACTCCAGCGATGCTTCTCTCAATGTTGACTGGTGAGAACCGGCCTGTGACATAATGGACGAATAATTTTGTTGGCGACGTACTGAGCTATGGTCGGGAGCACAAGATCTATATGTAGATTTTCATTAGGCAAGATCAACGGCGCACCGGTGGCTTTGCGTATGAAGCGATTTTGGCTTACCTGAAGTCGGTGAATTTGACACGAGGAGGCATGCGCAAAGACGGGCTTGCGTATGTCATTATGGGTTGGATACACGCTTTGTAAAGTGTAACTTTATTAAATAGGGACTTCATACAATAATAGAATGAATTTGTGCTTATGCTTGTTACTAGGAACAATAGGACTTGACTGCTTGAAGTTGTCACTTACGAAATCTGGGTTCCGTATTACAGAGAAAAGTAATATATACGAATTATATTATATTTATTAGACTATACAGACAGACTATGCTTTCATTGGAGCATAATACAGAGCGCCATTAACTTATGGTCAATTCACGTGCTCCCGGCCAAACTGATGACGTACTTGGCGATGCACTACGGTCAATTTTGGCCCCTTTGCTGGCCTTTTAGGGTAAAGCAACCACATTTCAAATTTTCAATCACATGCATTTATACGTCTTCTGACTGTCCTCTCACTAAAAACTACACCTCTTGTACTACTAAGTTTGTTGTTGGGTCTCAACACCTGTAATAATTTAAATTAACAACGCCCTTTAAATTTAATGTAACGGTTGTCTTTCTCCGAAGTGCGGATGCCTGCTAGATTCATTCCTTCTTCGAAACGAAGCAGTCTCCTGGTACTCACGGTAAACTCTTGAGACAGCAGACTGACTCATATTCAGCTGGCGAGCAACTTCTTCAAGGTTGAGCTGCTTTATCGTTTGAGGTGTCCATTCTTCTATTTTATTTTTATAAGAAATTTCTGTATCCTAGTTCGTTTATAGCCCACAATCAGTAACAATTTTTTCAAAGTAATCAACAAGTGAAAAAAGGGTTATTAATATCCTGTAACATTGTTCATTCCACTTTTTAGGTGTATCCAAATAACTAGTATTTTATCGCTGTTTCTTTTAATAAATTGGCCAAAATAACGTAACGTCGACAATTAAAGATCACATAATTGTTATAAAAGTGCATTCACTTTTTACTCACTCCCATTACTTCAATTTCATTATAAAAATATATTTATTCCGCTATGCCTATGCATCATTCCTCAATTGATACCTTATAAATTCGAAAAATGCATAATCATCATATGGAACTACTGCTATACCGCATAAGTACCTTACTAAGACAATATGATACGAAAATGTACAAAATTAAAGTGGAATATATATGAAGGTAGCTGAAGCAGTAATAATAAATTGAGACTACATAGAATGGTGATGCATGTGTACTATACAGATGTTGTGTAAGTACAGTTAACATAGACTGATTAACAGATGTCATATCGTCTTAATAACGTTAGTAGCCATATCTGAAGCAGTAATACAAATTTTCCATGGCTATTGCGAATACCTGCTGAAATTATTTACGTTTTAATGATTTACACTGAGCCACATTTCCATAGAGGAGTTTGTTTGCAAATAGGGAGTCTTATTACCGCTGATGTCTCAGTAGTTTGCCATTGAATAGGATATCCTGGTAGTTTATCAACAAATTTCCGGGGTTGATTTATATGATAATGTGGTATTACCGATTTTCACAGATATTACCAATGTTGTCATAAAAAGTAGGTGCCCAGGAAAAGTTCAGAAACTGCTTTGGTTTGAGGAAATATTGCATATAGTTATGAAATACACTTCAAATATTAATTTCGTTATAAATCAATAGTACACAGTGAATTTTCAGTTTGCAAATTTGCGAAAAAGAAAGCACATACCAGTGTGACTCACGTCCCGTCTTTTTATCTGCGGTCCTATCACAAAGACCGAAGAATATTGTTTTATATTATGTTATTTAAATGATTTAATTTAAAGAGAAAAGTAAAGGGCTGAGTTTATTAGATCCCAAACTTGAAAAGAGAAGAGGAACATCAGGATTTGTGCTGATGTATATATATATATATATGTATATACTCATACATATATATGTACATATATATAAGTTATTATATATTTTTTACGAAACTTAGTTAACATAGCTCACCAACTGATAAGTGAAGATTGTGTGGCCCATCAACACATACTCTTATATATATTCTCCCTCTATTTTTCAAAATGCACATGTATTGTCATCCCTGCGGAGAAAGATGGCTTATCTCATAAGAATCATCAGGTTCCATTTTTAATTGGGGTGGAGGCAGTATGTCATATATTCCCTTCACCACTTTTACTGCTTTTATATCATTTCTCACTACATCAATCTTTTCCTTGATGTTCCTCTCAACTTATCCGTGACAGGAGAAAATTTTCAAATTTACTCATGTACATATGCATATAGATGAATAAATTTTGTCCATTCTAGTAACAGCACACATCCATCTCAACATTCACATTTTAGAGGCAGAGCATATTTACAAAAAACGAAAAATGCCTATTGAGATTATTTATAATATCCACAGAGATGTTGGGTATGATTTTGCACATCATATTTTTACCATGTTAAAAAGTATAAATTTTTCTGATAATATTCTAACAGTATGAATATTTAATCATAATAATTTTGTAACATGTTTTTATTTACTTAATTTGTAATATTTGACATACCAGAATTGGATTGAACTAAATACACTCTCAAAAATAACTTATTTAATAACATGATTATGGTATACTTTGCAGTCCATCTGATGTTATTATAAATCTAGTAGATATATTAGGTAAATCTGGAGCAAACATTACAGTAAGGACCCTAACATGACCGTTATATGGTTTTTGAAGAAATCCAGTATTAATTAGATTTATATCTTCCAATGTTTTTTTCAACCATAACCTGTATGTAACCATATTTGACCAAGCCAATCCAAGAGATGGCAACACATTGACAGATCCTTCAAATGAGGCACTTACTTGGTTTATACAAATAATAGCTAAGTTAAACTTCTGCGCTAGAGTTATTAACATAATAGCTATTTCTCTCAAATCTTCAGCCCTCTTCACATAATTTGTATTTTCACATCGAAAAGGTGCAGCAATAGAATCAATTATGATATTAGATACTTCATTTTTTTCCAATAGCTTTGGTAATCGGACTCTAATGCAAGATAGCAGTTCATGTGATTCAGTAAGATGTTCCACAAATATATGTTTACCATAATCTTTGTCACATGCTCTAGGTATAGAGTTTTTAATTTGATACAATCTTTTTATTGGAAATACATCTTCAGTACAAATGTACACAACTTTGCTGGGCCAACTATTTGCCGCAGTTATTATCCCAAGTTGAGTTTTACCTGAACCACTTTCACCATATATTTCTGTTATAGTACCAGTAGCAAAGCCACCGTATAGTAAATTATCAATATTTGCACATCCCGTTGCTATTTTCTTATTTTTTTTTAACTTTGCCAATTCGTTACAAGTAAGAGAAAACGGTTTACAGTACCTAGAAACTATACTTTTTACATAGAAAATATCATCAGTTGTTAAGTTAGTACGTTTTTTCAAATCTAGTTCCGAAAGCATTAATATTTGACGAGGTGTTGCAATTCCGGCTTTATCAATTCCTTCGAATATATTGGGTTGAAGCAAACTTTTTAAATTATTCATTATCGTGTAAGTAAATTCATTCTTATTTATGAATACATACAAACCAGATGTTTTTGATTAAGTTATTATTACTATTTATAAAAATATAATTATGAACTTTTAATAATTGATAACGACAACTTTTAGCAATAAAAATGTTTAAAGCAATGATAATATCAAAACGTCAAAAGGCAAAATTGCTAGAGTTGGCTCTAAAATCGGTATATTTGTACCAAACCTTTAAAAATTTGAAAATTACAAAAGCTCTAATTAGTTTACTTTGACCATGGTAACACAATACGTGCTCGGCCATTACAAGGTTAACTCGAGCATGTTCCGTTTTTTGTATACCCGTTGAATATTTCTTAATAAAAAATTTTAATAAAATGTCGGTTACTGCGGTAGACCCACATAGTAGATATATATATATATATATATATATATATATATATATTTATATATACTGGACTGAACAAACAGGAATGACCGAATAATACCATTAATCGAAATCACGAGGCCCCATTACAAAACAAGTTTAGTATTAGGGCCGTCTATATCTAGGCAAAGTATTGCAGGTTCACTGTAACATAAACACCCTGTGTCGTATCTATTCATTTTGAGAACGAATCCTTTGATGCCTCAGCTGACATCGCAATCTTTGGCGTCGACATATCGAGTGAATATTTCGTTCAGCGTTCACTTCCAAGAGAAGTTCAAATTGGCCTTTATACAGCTAGGTGCGACCAGTAGAGCAGTACATATCATGTGGCTCACCACTTGCAAATCAACATAGCACAAGTACGGCCTCACATGGAATACTTTCTGGCAGTGGGACACGATCACCTTGAAATATTGCCGTTGCGAAGAGATGTTGTAACTCTTTGCGTCTTCTATCGCTTTACTACGAAGAGCGTTGTGTAGAATTGTTAGGATTAATTCTTACTCGTTGAATTTAGCTATCATACATCCTGAAAGAATTTTTTGTTTTACTACGTACCATTTTCGTTTTATATGTAGTTTTTTTTACCACGCAAGGCTACTTTTGGCACCATCTGTCCCCAAAGGTATTTCCAGACCGATACGACGTACAGACCTCCAAGAATAGCCTACACCTTCCTCAAAGGCCGGCAACGCACTTGAAACTTTCCTAGTAATCCAGTTATTCATGGGCAGCGTTGACTACTTACCATCTGGTGATCCGCCAGTTCTATTACACTGTCTTCTATAAAAGTATAAAAAACAAAACTCACTGCCACTTTACCACACTTAAAATATTTCTAAAACACATACTTACCTTAGTAGGTGTCGCAGATAGCGGATTTCATAACATTTGGATTCTCATCAATAATTTTGGATATGCTGTAGTAGTTTTATAGAAAATTTTTAATATCTATGGCGCGAAAGGAATTAAATTTTTGCATTCCAAATCAAACTTAATTGTTAAGACTTTACAAATACTTTTGCAACGCTTCATATTATTTTTAATATAAATGTCAAATACTACTCTGTTTCATGTACAATTAAGATTTAAATATTTAAACTTGTAGAATATATCAGCTTGTAGGTTTATATACAAACTATAAAATTACGCAATACCTAAAATAACATTTCAAACATGCTTTTGAACAGAACTTTGTACAATACGGGTTGTTTGATAGCGATACACTTTCACCCCGCTGCCTTTAGTAGATTTGCGCGGACTCAAATCAATGACACTCAGTCGGTAGTGACCGCAGCGAGAGCCAGTTTTTCTTGTGCGTCTAGTAGGAGGAAAATGGTAAGTAGGTATTTTTGATTTATTCATTTTATCATGTTTTCAGTCTACAATTAGTTCTTTATAATTCTTCTGGAATATTTTTTTATAATACACGGAATTGTGTGAAATATTACTACGAACTTCCTGTTACGTTCAAAATGTTTACTTATATTGTGAAATACTTTATTTTAACATGGCTATAGGAAGTTATTTTAGTATCGATATTATATTTTTTTAGGCTGATAAGCTGAATTCGGACGAGCGAGACAGTCTCCTGCAACCTCTTATTCAGGCAGGATGGAAGATCCAAAGTAACCGTGATGCAATTGAAAAGGAATTTAAGTTCAAGGATTTCAATGAAGCATTTGGTTTTATGGCAAGAGTGGCATTGTTGGCTGAGAAAATGGACCATCATCCAGAATGGTTTAATGTATATAACAAAGTACAGGTAATTTCATTATATAGTATATATTAAATAACATGTATTTACAAGACAAATTTAATATTTTTCCACATTTTTACATTGAATAATATATTCAGTAGTTATATGTTGTTAATGATTACAAAGTAATAGACCATTTTGTTTGATATTTATTTATAGCTAGAATGTTTTTTTTAAATAGTTACTATTTAATAAATTGCCTCCTATGAAATTTTTATCTGACTTTATGTATATTTGATATATATAAATACACACATATATATTAAATATACATAATTGATTTTAGAAGTTTCAAAACATTTTAATATAAAAGTTAAGAACAGTTCAGGATGAACAAGATGGTGTTGGAAACTGGAGATATTAAGATAGATTTTTTATGATTATAGATTTATAGAATACACAATAATAAAAATTTAAATGTCTTTATTCTTTAATTGAAATAACATATCATTTATTTTTATTAGGTGACACTATCATCACATGATGCAAATGGCCTTAGCAAGAGGGATGTTCGAATGGCTATATTTATGAATAAACTGATTAATTGAGTAGCTTCAAGAATTGCATGATGGAAGAATATTTTTGTGATGTTTTTTGTTACATCATGTTGTGAAAGAAACAAAATTATATTTGAAGAATGTGTATGTCATATGATACTAAGGAGTTAGTATCATTAATTGTTTAGTTTTAAGATAAGTGTCTATAGAAAATATTCATTTTAATAAATAAATTGCTTGAAAACTCCTAAAATTTCCTGTTTTTAATGTATTAATATAATAAAAAGAAAATGTTTACTCAGATAAATATAATAATCTAAAATTATTTTCTGACATAGCATGGACACAAATATTTATCATTGAGAGGTTCAGTTTCAAATACAGCTGTTGCCGGATAAGCTTTTTCTATAATTCTCTTGAGCTGTACAGCATGCTGTAGATCCCGTGTTTCACACACAATTTTAGTCTGTGAAAAGAATTTTGAAGTTCTAAGTTGGTTCAGTATTCATTTGTCTGCTATAGACTTATATATACATATATAGTTTCAATATTAAAAGAAGTTCTATTGTCACAATCATGAACAATATATTGTATTTTTTTTTCATACACGGCTACATTGTGGAATCGTTGCGTTAATTGCCGGTGTTATTTCCGAACAAATATTTATTTGGGGACTTTCAATAGCTTATTCCTTTCTCAATACTACAATTTACAATGTCCTTGAAACTCTTTAACTCTTTACTTTGCCAGATGCTTGTTTGCTCCTTATGCTTCCAAAAAAAAAAAATAGATATTGTTTTATTTATATAATATTATATCATATAAATTAAACAATATGTATTTTTTTTGGAAGATTGTAGTGTGAGTATTATCATTGTCTTAAACTGCTTAAGGTGTAACATGCATACATCTTGATTCTTAATCTAGGATGGATGTAGATGCCAGGGTCACAGGACTCACTGTCAGTGGACCTAAGTGGTAGTTGGTCACACTTATTTCCGTAAAACAAACTTCGTTGAATTATTTATTTTTGGAGTGTGTATTGGGCCTTTTAGTGTTGACTGTCAGTCCTGGCTGCATTCATCATGCTCGTAATTTCAGCTTTCAGAATATATGTAATAGTTATAATTTACATTATAATTATGGATTCGCTATATAATTTAATTAAAAATATGGCCAGTAATAAAATATATATATATATATAAATATGCTCCAACATCTTTAATCCCATTGTAAGTATAACGAAAACGGAGACCTACCACTGTAAATTTTACTTGCTACCCATGTATGAGCTCATTGTTCTTAAATACTGCTATGACATATACCCTTATATCATTATTACAGTGCCAGTGTAAATATTCACTATTTTATTGGTGCAGAAATTTCTCTTTCCATAATTCGATCTTACTTATTTAATGTTAAAATATATTGTAATGAATATTTGCATGTAACTTAGATAATTGGATTGATATTTTTTATATATTTGTATAGTGGTAGGGGACAATTTATCACCGGCATTGATTTTTATTGACCAGCAGAGGAGCCTATTAGGAATCTAAGTATAGTATTAGAGATGGTAGTTGACATAAATCTTATGAAGGCAGGTAAGATAAAAGTTTTTGGGTTTAGATGATTGTACGATATTTCGTCTCGTCATTAATGTATTCTTTGAGCACTGATGATAAAATTTTTGTAAATTTTTTTGTTAATCTACCTCCAACCAGTGTATTTCTTCTTCTATCCAAATATGATCCATAAACTGACGTATCACATTGTATCCACCTTCTGCCAAAATTTTAAGGAGCTGAGCCATAGATGATGAATCAGCTTTAACGCCCACCTATGGTAAGTATGCATTAGATATAATAGGTATACCAAAGGTTTTGAGATAGCAAAATATTTATAATGAAAGTAGCTACAGGTTAACCTCTGCTGGAAATCGATTCCAGTACCCAATATTTAAAAGCTACTCTGTCGACTAGTCCATGTATGTTTTTTCTAGTCTAAAATCAACCAAATATTTAAATCTGATGATAACCTGGTCGGTATCTTCTCATTACCAGAATGTTTTTTTTATTACATTGAGAGTAACAAACGAACTCACATTTCACCTGATGTGAAGTGTGCAAGTGATTTTTAGTGACTGTAGATGTCATGGGCCGCATCCATGACATCTACAGTAATCCTTGACAAGGAATCATAATGCAGATGCGTTGTTACCCTTGAGGTGAGATGGAAAGCCTCGTTACCAGTAATAGAGGTCCATATCAAAATATGTTATTTTTTCCCTTGAAACGATGTAAGGCATATCCGGTATAATAAAAGGAAGGTTGCAGTGTCAGTGACACGAGGCAACCTACGAAAACCCGCATCCAAAAACCAACAAATAATGCTACACAATTTTTTTATCTAATGAAATTTAAAAGGAAATTATAAACTAGTTCAAAGAGCTACACAGCAAATTTGTTGTACTTATGTTCTTAGACGAAACAAAAGTTTTCATTGTTATGTCCAATACTGTCTATTATTACTTAAACGGTGTCGAGGTTGATAGACGGCTAACTCAATGTGAATACAAAAAACGATTTTAATTTTTTTCAACCTTGGCTTAATTACACGAGTAGCTTACCCGCACGCGTCGTAACTCTTATTACACTATACAATTTACTTGTCAAAACCAACTAAATATAAATAAAAAATGGTAGGTACATATGTGATGAATTACTAGGATACACAAAATACTTTTAAATATAGGAATAACTTATCATTATGATTGTGTCATAGAGATATTAAGGCTGCCATTGTATCAAAAGTACCTTAATACTGCCCTAATAACAAAATATTAAAATCGGAGTAATTCAGAAGACTGGATGTTTACCTTTTTCATTATAATAAAAGCATCTACAGTACACAATGTTTATAATATGTAAGTATATTACCAATATGCCACTGGTTAATACACTGAACATCAATGCAGTGTATTTTACTATGAAAAAATAAAGAAAAGAAGGTAGTTAAATATTTTACCTTAAATTTTATCAAACGACCTTCAGCTGCGAGTCCTCTTTCTAAAGAACGATTTAATAAAATAGTATCGATGTTGCCTCCGCTCAAGATACACACGACGCTAGAAACAATAAATAAGTTAGAATCAAAGATAAAACGGGCATAACCATTGTCTCGATTTATTCAGGTGGATCACATTCAAAATCATAGCACAAAAGGACTGAAAACTTTGATTGAAACAATTACACTTATACGAAACTAAAAAAAACTAAATCCAGTTCAGTTATTGTCTCATGTAATGAGGCAAAAGTGGAACGGTTTACGCAAACAAAAACAAAAGTATTATAAGAGATTACACCAGCCAATAAATACTTATGTCCATCGCCAACAATTCAAGGTGCACGCGTTATCCCCATTATGGGTCCCAGTGGGTCCCAAATCTGAAACATATCGTTACGTCCGAATGTGAGAAATATCCACAACGAATGGATGGAGTCGTGAGTCTTGATATCCGATGATGAAAAGGGGCATGATATTTAAAACCAGCCTTAATAATAGTTCAAAATGTACATGTGCTGCGACTCTTGAGCACTGAGAATGGAATGCTTCGTTACCAATAATGGTATCTATGGATATACTCTCACCAAATGAAATACAAAATCGATATGCTGCTTTTTCACGCTAATTTGCTTTCCTTCCCTGGCCGATCCGACCCTTTAATGCTGCTGATAGAATCTGGCTACAAATTTCATAAACGGTTATATGACAATTATTTTCAGCTTTCTCATTACTAAATGACCATACTATTGTGGCGTACATAGTATCGATCGCATGGCAGGCGATTCGCCAGTCAGTCTCTCGCGCGTCTCGGTCGACAACAGACACTGCATCGGTTTCCACGTGTCCCAGCTCACTCGCGTCGCCACAGCCACGCCGCTCACGAGTTTCCACGTGGTCAATAAACAACGTTTACAACAAACACTAGTGTTTCCTTGTGGACGTGCTCCACTATCTCCATTAGCGGAACATTGCAAATATAAGATATAACGGGTGGGTTCGCACAACGTGCCAACGCCACCAAACAATATTAAACTCCGAAAACAGAATTTGAAAGCAGAATAAATTAATAATTAATTTTTTTAATATTTTTTAGAGCAACATCGTGATTCAATTAGCTACGAGCAACGTGGGGTCGTAACTAAAAATATAGTTCTAGCGCAATTAGTCTTTGCTCAACGATTTGGGTGTCTATGGTTCGCCAGGGATGGCCAGGGAAAGGTCAATCCTTTGCGCTAGGCAACGGGCCAATATCTCTCTAAATCTCTTAATAACATTGAGCTCAATGCAATTGTTGATGAAACCGCAGCCCAGTACGATTCTCTGGAACTGTCCAAACAGAGACGCATATAACGTGTAAAATGAGATAAACATTTAAATTGCTTATATATTGGTATAAATAATTTATCAACACTAGTCATTCCTTTTTCTTCACTAGTACTCGCTTTACGATCGTTGCACCAGACGCTTCGGGCTTGTGGTTGGGAAATATTCGATCTACTATTCTATGTTTTGTTCGTGGTATAATACCGGTATTTCCAAGATAAGCCATGTACGACAGTCACGGGCTAAATTCACGAGCCATCACCATGATACCGTAACGCTTATATATTTGAAATATAATTAATAACTAGCTTTTAAATAAATAATAATGAGATATCTTTTACATTTGTACAATAAAGTTAAATATAATAAAAATCTTTCTCGAGGATCGATCCATCCATTGGTGGAAATACAAATAATATCTGTGAAGTATTATGACGTACTGTTATGGTGTATCTGTTCTAGGTATCACTTCTACGTGCTCCTATTTATTTTGAATTTGCTACTTAATTTTTTTTTATAGAATAGGTGGCAAACGAGCATGCAGCCCACCCGATGGTAAGTAATCACCGCCGCCCATGAATATGCGCAACACCAGAGGAATCGCAAATGCGTTCCCGTCGCAAATGGAAGGTGTAGGCTTTTTTCTTAAAGGTCCCCAAGTTAATTACTTTTTTGTCTTCAGTTCAGGCAAAACACTATTAATGATCGCAGCCACGGTACAAGCAGCAGCACCCTCAATTACAAACCGCTCCTTTTCTACAATATATAATATTGCACGGGCTATCCAGTCTTCATTTATTAATATCTGAAATACATTGTTATTAATTTATAAACAGATTTCTGTTAAAAATTATCCTTCCATAACTTCAGATTATTAATATTCAGGTTATTAAGGTTTTCTTGATATTTTTGTGGGAACGCAAAACACCTCGTGTTTTTTCGTTCGTGCACAGCGGTGTTCCCGCCGCTCGTTTGCTCCATTTCCTATATAAAAAAAAACAGTTCCCTTCATGGTAAAATCCCTGGAGCTCATGCACAGCTACATCAATGCTTGGTAAGGAATCATCAATGGCATTGCGAGAACTAGGAAGGATCGCTCGTTTCTGCAGCCCTCGTACTGTAAAAGGGGGCAGAATTGAGACAGAGTTAAAATAATGAGAAATCTGTAATCCCCTCTATGACAGTGTATATGTATGTAACCATTTCTTTTACCATTTTATCAATCAGTGGTTGAGCGTTATAGAAACTGTTGACGCCTACATATGGCATCGCGATCCCCTGCGCTAGTGAGTTCTGAATTGGTCTGGTAACTGCCTCACCGCTCATCAGTGACTCGTAAAACGTTGGCATACTTTCCGATTGGACACCCTTGAAATATATTTCAAAATTATATTATAATTAAAAATATATTAAAATATATCGAATTGAAATTCAAAGGTTATAATTTCCACTTGTAACTAACGTAAATGAGACAGCTCGGCTTAGCATGTTTTATGACGGTGGCGACACCTGCTATAAGGCCGCCTGTGCCGACAGGCACTATGATGGCATCCACGTTCGGCACTTGCTCTAAAATCTCCATTGCTATAGCACCATAACCAGTAAGAACATCTGGGTGATCACGTCTATAAGAAGCAAAAAGTTGACTTTATTATCGAATTCTATAAGTTTAGAATTAGGTAAGTGGTTACGTGAAACTAGAAAGTTTTAGTCAGGTTAACTTCCATCTATAGCTGGGATCGGTTAGATCGTAAAGACTACGCCCTAACAAAATAAAATAAATTAAGTATTATTTAGATTTAAAAAATAATGCCGCTATGTTGTCAATAATGAGGGAGAAACCAGATAATAAATTACTGACTATCAGGTACTGCACTCTTTTAGTCAAAAGGAATGACAGCCCTCCTTCTTACACGTGACTTGTGTTGTGCGCATTTATAGACCAAAATAATTACTTATTGGTAAATTTTGCTTCATCGTCATTTGGTCAAAGGAGTTGTAGGTGTTATTTAAAAGATCCTATCTACCCAGTCATCTCGAAGGCAAGCTCTACGACTAACTAAAGGAGAGCTTGCTGCTAAATATAATAGAAGCTCCCTAGCGCTATCAGCAAGCTATTTGTATTACCTGTACATTTAATATCTTTTAGTGTGATCATTTGGTTAGGAGTCTTCTAGAGATCCTCAAAAGATATTTATTTCTGGCTTCTTGTGTGCGATACGAGTGATTATAGGGTTACTAAATAATTTGTGTCTCATAATTGTTCAGTGTAGAGGCCGCCTCAACAGTCAGGTCTTACCAATTACAATTTTGCATACAGTAGAACAACAAATAAATACTCACCCATTAATATAAGTGAGACCTTTGTCTCTTGCAAAAGACCGCGCATGTTTCTGAGATTCTTGTAGGTCGTTCCCTTCAACGATTACTTTTGCACCAAAGCTTTTACATATCTGGACTTTTATAAGTGGGACGTTTACGGGCATTACTACGAAAACGGGGATGTTCAAGATTCCACCGTAGTAGCATAAACCCAATGCCTGGTTACCAAGGGAAGCTACAACCACTCCAATTTTCTTTTTATTAAGGGGCAGCATTTGTAAAACATTTAAAGCACCCCTTTCTTTAAAGCTGAAGAGAAAAATATACTAGATCAAGTACACGTATACGATGTGATTAAGTAAAATTAAATAAAAATTAGAAGACAATCTAAAGGTCCCAGTACATTTGACCCACGACTTTGATCTGTTATGCTTCATAAAAGGCTATTATGGACCCGTTGTACACACAATGGACATTGCCTTATTTATTACCGTCCATTAAACGCCAGCAGCTTCTGTAAACACTAGCGATGGCCTGTGGTGGTTCATCAATGGTCTTTGTGTACTGGAGTCTTTAAAGCAAACTGTCAACTCTGTGTGGCTAGGGGCAGAAAATTCTTTCTTACTCCTTAGATTTTAATTACTTTATATACTGTATTACAGGCATTTTAAGATTTTCTTAAGGGATGACATACGTACTTATTTGATACAGACTACTTATCGATGAGGAAAAAAGTGAGCGTTTATTATCTGTAGTGAATAATCTAACTGTGTGGCGATTAGACATCTATTATTTCATTAAAAATATTTTAATTTCTATTTTTCTATATGTATTTGTTTTAATTATAAAGTTTATTTGTATGTTCTCTCATACTTGTGAAAATAAGTTTAGTTTATTTACTTTTTATAGCTTATTTTTACCTATTTAATTATCTTTATATAATAACAAACAGATATGTACGTACCTTCCAGTTTTATGCACGAATTCCAGTTTGTAATAAAAATTTATAGCGAAATCATTACGGGTATGTGATAACTGCGGAAAAATAGAATATTAGGAAAAAATTAAAATATAAGAGTATTTCCTAGTTTAATGATTTCTTATTCGAATTCGAATGAATTGAATAGAACTAAGTTTCCGGATTTTATCGCGTTTATTTTATTTTATTTTTATTTTACCGAATTTGTTTTGATTGACGGTGTCGAAGAATCTATTATATTAATTAGCTTTGTCCGTGAGTGTGTGAAAATGTTTACAATGCATGGTCATTGCAAAATTGTGGTATTAAAACAAACCCAGTTTTCAAATAAAAAAAATGCTGTGCCGTACTGTGTTGTTGGACCCCTTATTAGTTAGGTGGAATATCATGGCAGATTTTTAGTAAGTAAGTTTACCGTAAGTATATATTTGTAAGAAGAAATCGGTAACTTAACGGCAGGTAGAATTGTAATTAAACATAAGCTAGTGTATCGCAATAGATCTCCACAGACAGAATATAGAATTAAATCGAATACTCTTTCGAGATAATGTATAAAACAGCAAAGTGCGAATCAATTCTTATCTCATATCCAGGAACTTAATTATTGTAATCTTAGTTTTTAGGCGTGACAAAGAATGTGCATTAGACTATTTTAATCAATGGTCTGTAAAAAGAATCAACTGTCAAAGCTTCTCAGTCGCCGCTGCGATAAAGTTGCCAGTTTCCAAGATTGGCAATCATTTACTAACAAAAAGGGGTAGCACCAAAACGGTCAAAATAACTAACTGATACTACAATATATATATTTTTCACACCCGCCATTTTATTATCTATAATAGGTCAAAACAAAAAGATGCGTTTCATTCAGCTTTAATCACACCGACACTAATTGTAACACTTATATAGTAAAAAAGTTTACATTCATCAGAAGGACAGTCTGTGTTTTTACGTAGCGAAGGGTGACAAACGAGCACATAATTCATTTTATGGTTAGTGATGACATCTTCATCTCATGCTTTACAAAGATACATGATGAACAATCGTTGTTTCCACTATGGGTACCACTGGCTCTGAGATCCCTTCACTCACCAAATCAAATAGCTGTGTTTTATAGTTATTTCACGCTCAAATTCTGTAAGCTGAACCATTGTGTGTTGCACCTAAAAACTAACTGCGGTGTGGCTTTACCATTGCCAAGGTACAGGAGATTTGATCCTTCTTGATTCTATATTGTGTGATGATTGTATTTATCAAATACATAGAAATAAATATGATTAAATATGAATAATGAAGATTGATCGTCACCCCTGAAAAATAAGATGGAAAGCCTCATCTCCTATAATCAGTTCTCCGGATCTCTATACTTACCATATGAAACACACTAACGGTATGCTGTTTTTAGTTGGTATTCTATGGGGGCGTAGTCCTACATCGGTGGTGACCCATTCACGGTGTGGCTACACGAGTGACCACTATTATCCACTATTATGTGTGGTATTTTTTTATTATTTTATTTTTGTATTATTATATTGGGAACATACTGATGACAACATACAATATGAAATGATTTGTTTTCTCATATCGTAACCAGACGGTGTAACCTTTACAGTGTTAAATCTACTTTTTAATCAGGGAATACCTTATTTGTTTGGCAAGCTTGACTTATCGATATATTGTTGATAAACCTAAACTACTCTTAACAGTGGCAGAGCTACACTGCATTTTTTTTCTAACTGCAAAATGAATGCGTCAATTCGACCGGGGTAGGAGACGCCCTGACAGAATACCGGCGTGAAATAGCAGCATAACGCTGCTGTGTCGTCTGGTGAGTGAAGGATCCGGAGACCTTTATTACTGGTGACGAGGCATTTCATCTCAGTCTTCAAGGATGACAATGCATCTGCATTATAATTCCTTGTCAAGGATGAATCGCAGGTCGCAGGAATCACTTAACATCAGGTAAACTGTATGCTCATTTGTAACTCTTAATGTAATAATAAACTTGTTTTGTTAGGATCGTGGATACATTTGCTTACATAACACGGTGTGACCGATATTAGAGGTCTGCTTCGTTCTGCTGCATTAGCTATGTCTTCAAACTTTAATTTCTTCGGATTTTCTGGGTCGCAAAACTGATCAAAATCCTCCTGTATACATATAATGTAATATAATGAGATATTTTCTTTTCATAACGAACCTTATTTCCTATAATTTCATTAAAAACGCTTAAAATTAAAAATGTAAATTATCCATTGTGAATATCAACGAGATTTTATTTATACTTTAATTCAGAATTATTTACTTCAAATATACTTTATAGCGGAGTACTTTTTTAGACAAAAAACATCAATTGCGTTTTGCTCTTGTTGGTCCCAATATTCTTAAGAAGCGCAGTTAAGGCGTTGACCTACCTTTATTATTAAATATAACGATATATTTCAAAAATTTTCCTCAATTATGATAATATGAAGATAGGTCTATATTTACCGGAATCCGTTTTATTAACCTTTTTTGGAAATGATATCACTTTAAGTTAAATTTTTTCACTGATGAAGGATTGTAGTAATAATAGTGGTTTTCGTTATTATCAATAAGAATAGGAGGATGAATGTTGAAAAGTAGTTGATCATCATATTATAGAAGTTCTCCTATTTCCTTTAACTTTACTGGGGTGTCTAGAAAGACAGGCACTAGCCTCTACCTAAGCATATATAACTAATATTCAAAACTGGGCATATAGCTCTTGACAATTGTGTTTTTAGTATACTAAGAATTATGCATAAGTTTCGTCAACACGGCATAGAAAATAACTTCTAAGTAGAAGACATTTTAGCGGCTAAATTGCATTGTCAAGACGACACATTCATGCTTCAGCCAGTAAAGTTCTGCGAGAAAATTATACTTTACATTCTCGTACAGATGCAATGCAAGATATTCTATGAGTAATTTCATTGAAAATTGATTAATTTATGGTTAATAAATCTAGCTATTCTATTGAGTTTGTATTACGAGAGGAAGATGAGTGAGTGTGCAAAGAGTGATTAGAAGTGGCAGGACAGTTACAGTTTCCCAACAGTTACACGGCCTGGTAACTGACGGGAAAGTCTAGATTCTGTTGATGTTGATGCTGTTAGCCTATGCGGCTCTTACAGTTTCATCGGACACAGGGCTCATGGAACTGAGGGGTCCGTGAGCTGGTTAAGTTTTTTTTTTGGTTCTCTTACTTACACAAAGCGCTCATAAACTGAGTGTGCCGGTCTGCTCTGATCACGTTCCTATCGGAAGATTCTCCAGGCTGACGGGAAAAAGAGATGAATAGACGTTTCGTACAGCCGCGACCCAAGATAGTAATGGTCTAATGGGATCTGGTTTGTTAATGATGATGATGAAGGTATTTCTGAATTTGTAGATTAAATTATAATACAATTAGATGTACTTAATAAAATAGAAAGCTTTTATAACTTAAATTTATACTAACATGTCGCCGGGATGACATTTTTAAATTTGAATGAATGTCACTGGAGGATTCACTTTAAATTTTGTTAAATACCTGATAAAATTTTACAGTCAACATTAATAAAAGTTGATGGTTGATAAACCTGGTTTGACATTGTCTCAACATAACCTTCATGGTTAATCGCATAGATAAATGATATGTATTAGAGAGAAACCGGAATAGACAGCAGAAGTTTAGCTCTTAGCAACAGGGACACTGTCCCATAAAGTTAGTCTCACTCGGACCGGTTAGCTATGGTTAGTCCAAAAATAGTCATATACGTGTACCGTAAACGTTTACGTGAACTATTTTTTATAAATTATACTATATTATAAATTATATATAATATTTAAACTTTTCAAACACACTGAGAGACTCAAAATAATACAAATAATTCAATGCCTTTCAGACACCATCCTCATATAACTATTGCAGTAGACAGTAGCAATAACTACTGTTCGAAGCCGAAATAAGTTCGGCTCCGGAAATAAGGCCGACGTTCAATAATGCAAGATATTCTATGAGTAATTTCATTGAAAATTGATTAATTTATGGTTAATAAATCTAGCTATTCTATTGAGTTTGTATTACGAGAGGAAGATGAGGAGTGTGCAAAGAGTGATTAGAAGTGGCAGGACAGTTACAGTTTCCCCAACAGTTACACGGCCTGGTAACTGACGGGAAAGTCTAGATTCTGTTGATGTTGATGCTGTTAGCCTATGCGGCTCTTACAGTTTCATCGGACACAGGGCTCATGGAACTGAGGGTCCGTGAGCTGGTTAAGTTTTTTGGTTCTCTTACTTACACAAAGCGCTCATAAACTGAGTGTGCCGGTCTGCTCTGATCACGTTCATATCTGATAATGCCACCCAAGTTGCCAGCTCCCTAGCTATCGGAAGATTCTCCAGGCTGACGGGAAAAAGAGATGAATGGATGTTTCGTACAGCCGCGACCCAAGATAGTAATGTTCTAATGGATCTGGTTTGTTAATGATCATGATGAAGGTATTTCTGAATTTGTAGATTAAATTATATTACAATTAGATGTACTTGATAAAATAGAAAGTTTTTATTGCTTAAATTTATACTAACATGTCGCCGGGATGACATTTTTAAATTTGAATGAATGTCACTGGAGGATTCACTTTAAATTTTGTTAAATACCAGATAAAATGTTACAGTCAACATTAATAAAAGTTGATGGTTGAAAAACCTGGTTTGACATTGTCTCAACATAACCTTCATGGTTAATCGCATAGATAAATGATATGTATTAGAGAGAAACCGGAATAGACAGCAGAAGTTTAGCTCTTAGCAACAGGGACACTGTCCCATAAAGTTAGTCTCACTCGGACCGGTTAGCTATGGTTAGTCCAAAAATAGTCATATACGTGTACCGTAAACGTTTACGTGAACTATTTTTTATAAATTATACTATATTATAAATTATATATAATATTTAAACTTTTCAAACACACTGAGAGACTCAAAATAATACAAATAATTCAATGCCTTTCAGACACCATCCTCATATAACTATTGCAGTAGACAGTAGCAATAACTACTGTTCGAAGCCGAAATAAGTTCGGCTCCGGAAATAAGGCCGACGTTCAATAATGCAAGATATTTTTTTTAAGTTTCATAGTTTGCGCCTGCGTATACTGCCAACCAAACCAGTGGAACAACAAGGCAGCCGCAACAGTATCCTAGAGGTTTTCTGAGCGAACTTAGTGTAAGTTCGCTAGGGCATAAAAATAAAAAGTTACTCTATACCCGTATCTTTTCTTAAAACAGGTTAAACGAGATGTCCGAGATTTTTAAATCGAGGTACCCTTTACAAATGACTTTCATTCAAAATTAGGAAAGGAACGTGTAAAAGATAACTTGTTCTCATTGGGAACTCCATGTACTCTTTTTTACATTATAAAAGTTCTAAGGTTAGTGAAAACTTCTTTGTGGTCAGTAAAGTTTTTATACTTTATTGTTATTAAATTCTCTTTATTCCTTTTGAAATAGTTGAAATAGTCTGAGGCCCGCATTTAATGGTCAATTTTTTTAAACCTAAACCAATTTAGGTTACTAAGAATATCCTTTTTTGGAATTTTAATATGCCTGATATTAAACATTAACGTTGTGTAAAATAACGTTTAAAGTTATGATATAATGAAATGAATATATATAAATATAATTCAAAGTTTTTGAGGAGTTCTCTGAATCTTTCCAACTGATGGTTCCAGAAGCATCATATCGACTGCATATTTAATGTTTTAAATCTACTAAATCTGGAAACTAGATAATACAAACAAATTTTCAAAATGCAGATTCATTACGTAAAGAAAACTACATTGAAGACTTAATATATTTACTATATAGTAAGTACTTTTATTAACATATCAATAAAGCTTAGACTATCTAACAAATAATACCGTTATAAATTGAACGCATGATTCGCGACACTGCAGCCAGGATCTCTACTACTAGGATATGTGGCCGTGATAGCGAGTAAACGTAGTCTGGGATATTTAGCCATATGTCGGGAAGACCGAGATTATCTTAGCTTATTATTACATACTTATCTACTCAATATGTGGTCATACAGGCAAATTTATATAGTAATAAGTTAAAACTTTATAATTATACATTTTAATAATGAGCGAGTGACAAACTTGAACACAATAAAAAGTTTGATAAAAGTTATTTACATTACATCTGTATTATGGGTCTGAGATATTCCCGTTGATTAATTTGCCATTGCCGGAAAAGTCCAGTTAAGATCATGACGCGATTCGATGTGCGACGTAACAGAGGGATCGAAAAGTGTTCGATATTTTTTGCTGGCGTAAAACATCTATTTATTAAAGAAATCTTAAATACTAATAAACAAAATTATTTCCATCTTAATGTATGTTCTAACGATCTGAAAAGGTGGTAATTCGACGGCGCGAGATCTAGTGAATAGGGTGATGGGGTAAAAGTTCCAATCAAAGCTCCCTTATTTTTACTGTGTTAGTTTTGCATCGTGAGGCCTCGCGTTCGTGTTGAAGGATCCTTTTTTTTGTTATTGACCAAAACAGATCGTTTTTTTATTAGCTCGAGTTGTTTACAATACACTGTCGCTGTAACGATCGGACCAGGGTCAAGCAATTGATAGTGTTCCAGATATGATATGACCTTCTTTATTGTTAGTGATGGTCGAGGTGTCGGAAAAGGTGCTTCTCCGGAAGAAAGACATTGTCGTTTTCGAACTATTTAAAAAAATGACTGAAGTGCCAGTTTATTAGGATTTTTGTGAGACTCTGACAATCATCATTACATCGTCCTATTTTTATGAGCTGTTCAAGTGACACTCCATATGTTTTCGCAAGAGCACTCGTCTACTTCGTTTCTTTTTTAATATGCTTCATTCTCCAAAGTCATGTCTCCGCAAGCGGTTTTATTTCGTACATCCACCTGATGAATCCTGCAGATCACAGCTTAGATTCCTCCTTCAATTCTCTTCTCTTATAACTAATATCTGTAAAAACTTAATGTGTATTTTATTCCACAAATGCTGTTTAATCGTTTCATGCGCAAGGCCACCGGTGCGCCGTGGTTCTTGCGTAACGAAAATCTACACATAGATCTTGAGCTGCCGACCATAGCTCAGTACCTGAAGCAGGCTTCTCGCCGATATTTCGACTCTGCCGTCACACACCGAAACCCTTTGATTGTAAGTGCCGCCACTTACAATCCCATCGCGAATCACAGATTTACCCGCGTCCGTAGGAGACCGAGGCACGCCCTCGACGACCCTGACGACCCAACCACCAGGGCCCAAGCCCTTCATAAAACACAACACACAAACATTGCACCCTCATATCGCCCCCGCCGACGGCGAGGGCGTCGCAAACAAAGTTATTCGCGATACCGCCATGTCACTTGCCGGTTCTCTCCAGTCCATACAGATAGAAGCGTTGCTGGAGTTTCTTGCGCCACTTCTTCTCCAGCGCCCACGCATTCTGAAGTGGTGGTACAGGTAGTTAATAATAATAGTGATATTAATTAAGATAATCCTCTGTCAGAAGCAACTGACCGAGCCGAGGTTCGGCCCTCTTGGGCACCCTCGAGTCAGACGCTCTCGCGAAACAGGGTAACGGTCCAAGCCGAGGCTCCCTCTAGGGGCCCTTGCGCTGGTTACCCATATATAGAGGTCTCGACTGAGAGCCATAAGCGCTCGGTCACCTCTCAACCCGGTGAAACTGTAAAAGCCGTGGGGCTAACAGCGGCCATCAGCCCGAAAAAAAAAAAAAAAAATGCAGTTCCTGAAAAAAAAAAAATGATCGCCAGAACCGTTGTTGTATAGAAGACTAGTGAAAGAACACTACCTTCTATCTTATCTTCTTTCTCTTTCTTCTTATCTATCTTATTTTCTTTCTATTTAATCTTTATCCAGCAGAATCTAAAGCGAAATATATTATTAAAGTTCTATTACTGTATTGCATGCATAATATGTTAAAATTTATGCTTTATGTATTTGTATGTACATGTAAATAAATACAGTGTTGTTTTTATTTTTTATTTTTCGCGAGAAGACATTGTTTTTTTCGTTCAAATCTACAATAGCAAGCCTGCTGGAATGCCTGTTTAATAATAACTGGATGTACATAAAGTTAAATAAATGTTAATTACACTAATAACGCTAAAATCACAATGGTTTAGATTGTAATGAAAACAAATCTAATATGACAACAACAACGTTTTGACAACAGTTAAAAAATCGAAACGGCAAACTATTCAGAACATGCTTCTTGTTATTAATTATAAATCTATTTATTTTAATACACAAAATATTGTAAATATGTTACAGTTGACAGCAGGATAATACACTACAATTAAATATTAATATAAAAGTGAACTTTATAACGTGTGTTGAAGGATCATAATCCTAACATTCGTAATTCGGAAACCCGAGATTCATCTCTCCTTGTCATACCTATCGGAGGTTGTGTGCTGTTTGCTTTTTCGCACGTATGTATGTGCTCGCGCACTGCTTGTTGTCGGTTGTTGTAACTGTCAATAACAATAACAGAATAACAACACGATAACTAGAAACGTTATAGGCGTTAAATAATTTGTTATGCGTAGCGTAAGAATAGTTCATTCCAATTTCGGTTAATAGTAATAAAATTCGAAATTAAAGTAATAAAATTATCTTTAATTTCGAGATCTAGATGTTTAACGTCATAAGCACAGAAAACTAATTTTGATCAATTTATTATGGTATTATATTAAATGGGAGTACGTGTCCAAAAATTTCATCTCGATTAAATATTGATCTAGTAACATTATAATGAATGCCTCCCGTTCTTTAAATATTGGTAGCCCGTACATACTTTAATTATCGATAGTGCGATATACCGACAAACGGTTGATGAGTTTCTGGCATAATAAATACATTCCAAATTTTGACTCGGACTTTTTAAATTGTAATATTTATGACGTATTTATTTTTGGAGTCAAGGTTCATTTAACATTAATCTCATCAATCACACAATCAACATGTAAGTAAAATGAGTCTGAAACTGCCATGTAATCGTAATGTTGCTTGGAAGAATAAGCTAGAAACCCATAAGTTAGGAGCTCCACATACCGAACGATGGGTGGTAGTCTTTTATCTATTCATGTAAGCATTGCTCAACGTGGCCAACAACTCTGATATTTTTGTCAATATATTGTTTCACTCTTACTTACTCGTCTGTTCTCGATTTAAATTGTATAAAAGTGCACACATTAAACTCGACTTTGTATGCACTTTTTAAGCTTCCTGATGACTTTCTATGGTTTGTCTTCGATGGTCTTTGTGGTCTTGTCGTATATACTTGCTTATCAGTTTGTGGAGGGAACTTAATTCGTTTTTCATTGCTGTAGATTTCGACTTTTGTAGGTCTTTTTTGCGTGTTTTTAATCTTCTTGTGCGTTCAGATATAGCGCTGTAATATTTATTTCTAGGTGCTTTTTTTTTCGGTTATTTGGCCATTTTCAAACTACACTTTCCAGAATGTTTAAGGTCTAATAGTAGCCTAACGTCAAGTTTTTTTATAATATTA
Organism: Teinopalpus imperialis; assembly: GCA_029286865.1. Lineage (NCBI taxonomy): Eukaryota > Metazoa > Arthropoda > Insecta > Lepidoptera > Papilionidae > Teinopalpus > Teinopalpus imperialis. Next base: position 1,169,342 of record JAGSMU010000023.1, on the reverse strand, counting down.
TGTAATAAAATTATGCAAATAATTGAAAAAGCAATTGAGTATCTATACTTTTTTATATGAATTTCTACAAGAATTACATTTGCACATATCTGGAGTACATAAATCTTCTTCATACACTTCGCAAATGTTTGGAAAGGAGTTTTGAATAATTTTCTTTAGGATTTTCGAGTGTTGATAGTCGCGAGTTTCGCAAATTATTGATACCTGTAATAATATTTATTATTAATAATCATTCGGCTATTCTTACAAACCTTCGGCTACAAATTTAATCTGATGCTGGCGACTCGATAGCCAAACAAGACCACAATTATCTTGGAGTATAATTGTCAAAATAATATATCAAATAACAAAGAAAATTTTGATCCAGTTTAAACATTATGTTTTGATAACGTTGACTTTGAGCGCTTAAGGTTAAATGTCGTTTTGATAATTTCGTCACTGTCTTAATTAAACAAACAAAAACTTACGCTGATATGATTTAAGTAGTCCTCTAATGACCACGATTTCTCCACCTTGTGTTGGTGTATGTTACAGCCTAATATAGCAAGAATATTTAAAATTTTTTGGTAGGTGTTCACATCTTCTCCAGGGAATGTTGCCTGCAATATTTAATTTGATTAATCCCACGTGCCCAAAATACACAGGACAAATGACAAGTAAGCCAATTCGACTCACAGACTTATTAATTGGCTCAACAACTGTGCTACATCACAATTGAAATTAGGAAGCTAAAAGATAATAGCATGACAGTGGAATATGAGTTGCTGTGTATTACATTTCCTGACATTTGGCTATTCATTGTTCAAGGAAGAATTTAAGAAGCAAGTACATACATGATGTAACACAGGCTTCTCTTGATGGAGGACTCTGAGGAGAAAGTCTTTCATAGTAAATACAGATACTACAGGGCGGGCCAGAAAGACGTACGATTGAGAAATGGAATTGAGGTGGGGCTGTAGCTCAGTTCCCGGGAAGTAAGTCACGATCGAGCGATTCACGAGTGCGCAATGTGCGTTCTGTGTTAAAAAATATTACAAAAATGGTACACTGCTAAACTGCTACACTGGTACACTATTAAAATGGTACTTGCACACTCGTTCAGCATTTATTTCGCAAAGAGTTTAGATTAAGCTATTTAAATCAATGTTCCAGTGAGAGTGTCATGATCGTGTATCAGGATGTATGAATCCACTGATTCCACGTTAAATCAATAACCTGAGGGACGCTCAAGGTCAATAAGAACACAAGAAGCAATAGATGAAGGAACGTGTTTTTGAGTATCCACAAAATCAAGCAGTAACCGTTCGACCTCGTGTAGAAATTTCGACCGGTACACAAGCATATTATGTAATTTTTTCTATTTTTCAAAACAGCAAGATCTGCAAGTCTAGAACCGTGCCACGTGATTTCAAAAAGTACACAGTACAGCTATGCTTATAAGACCAGAAGTCCAGACCTGAAGTCCAGACCTGATCACATCAGTTTTTTATGTGGGTTTACCTGAAAAATCACCCATTAAATTATATAATATATATTGTCTAGTTAAAGGCCAATATACAGGAAGAAATGGCCTCCATTCCATGCCTTTTCACGGCAAGTTTTATCAATTTAAAGACAAGGTTCGAAGAGTGTTTGGAAAGCGATGGAACTCATCTGGACGATGTTATTTTCAAATAGTAATTTTCTTATATATCTTTTTTTTTATAATAAATTTGCTTACGTACAAATTTTAGTATTCTATTCGTGATTTTTAAAAATCCACCAGACTTTATGGTTCACTCTGCATAAGTGGTATATAGATGATACTTTCGCAAATATATCATCTGACAAGATAAATGCATTTTTGAGTCACCTTAACTACACAAACATAATTCATTTCACAATAGAGCTAGAGAAAAATAACGCTTTAGCCTTATTAGATGTTTTAGTAATTCGGAATCTTAACAACATCTTAATTAATACTGTGTATAAGAAATACCACAATAATAGATATTTAAATGGTGAATCCCACCACCATCCATCACAGATAACTACCGTGAGAAAAAAATAATTCGTGAGACTAACGAAATGAAAAACAAACATCCCAATTTCAATACAGCAGATGACTGGGTATTACTACTGGCTAAGTGTCCTGTGATTATGAAATGAATATAGAATATAGTGGTATGTGGTAGCACCACAAAACACTATGATCGTAGATCTTACTGGAAATTAATATTTATGACTGAATAAAACAGAGGATGCTATTTTTAAGATTACTAACATTCCCGTTAATCACTCCAACTAAGCTTAAATACTTGAGGTGAAGATTGATTCGCATCTAAGACGATGAGTTTCGCAGAGTGTACCCTAAACCACTAGGTAATTCATGCTGATTTTGAAGCTAGCTGATAGTAACACTGTCTATAAAGCATTCAAACGGCATTAAATTAGAAGTAAATGCGATAAAATTAGTTTTATTCATTGGATTATATATAGTATATAGTATTCGTAAATATAAGAAATCTTTATCAGTTACATAAAAAAGTGAAATTTGTGTATCATAAAGAAATAATTGGGTATCGTAAATGTATACATTTATAATACACATTCTTTACTTTTTTTTCGGAAAAGCTTTGAACATACATTAATGGTGATTAATCGGCCGTCCACCGCATGGACCCTTTCCAAACATTTGAACAAGATAGGTTCCAAATTACCGCCGCTTAGGATACAAACAACTCTGCAAATAATTTATTATTTTAATATATCATTTAGAAGCCGTCATTTATCAACATCATTATAACAAGAATAATCTTTTGAAAATTCAAATTCGATGGAAGTGTGACAAAAGTGATCACTGTGGCCAATACATAATAGGTCTTTACCTATGAAATTGCCGTTTTGTATGAAATAAGTTAAAGTATTTTTTTCAAACTTTTTATTTCTGTTATTCAAAGTACTCATCCACGTAATCGATGCATCTTTACCAACGCAGTGTTAGTTTATTGATACCCTTCTTTTAAAAATCAGCTGGACGGGAGGGCCTCTCGGGAATTGAATTTTTGCCCGCTAAAAAGTTGTCCAAATTTTGGAAAAAGTAATAGTCGGTGGGTGCAAGGTCTGGTGGGTACGGTGGATGAGGAAGAGCTTCCAATCCCAACTCTTGCAGCTTGGAGACTGTCTGTTGTGCAGTATGGGGTCGCGCGTTGTCGTGTAGGAGCAGCGGGGACGACCAAAGCTTGTTGCAGATGTGCGAGCTTCTCAATCATTGTCTTCAATTCTCCACAGTACACATCTGTAGTAATACTCATGCTGTTTGTGAAAAACTGTGATGAATCACACCGGCACTAGACCGCCAAACAGTGACCATCAACTTTCTAGAGGTCATTTTTCGTTTAGGGCATTGCTTTGGTGCTGAACCAGGATCTAACCAACTTGATGAGTGCTTTCGATTGTCGAACAAAATCCATTTTTCGTCGCACGTAACAATTTGGTTCAACATTCTTTCATTTCTGTGCATGTTGAGCAGCGCGAGGTGGGTCTCAACGCGTACGTTCCGCTGGCTATCTTTTTTTTTGTTTGAAATGGCCAATACTGAAGAACGGCAATTTCATAGGTAAAGACCAATATATCTAAAGATGACACTCACTGTCATTCTAGTTGGAAGATAAATCATTATAAGTAAAACCCTATTTTATAAAATTTACCTTTGCTTATAAGTTATAAGTTAAATGTATGTAAAGGGTAAATAAATAAATAAAAAAGGTACTTTTGTAAGAGACAAATTAACATTCAGTTCTTCTGATAGTAAGCGATCATTGCAAACCTATTTTATGCAATGTCAGGGGGGTAGATTTTCCTAATTTATTTTTGATATTAGGGTTGATAGACAGTCACACATTTCACCTAAAGGTTAGTTAGTGCAGCCCAAGACACTCATATGAATGTATTTATAAATGTATTTATTTATTTATCATTAAGAAAACCAACAGCATTTTTTTATAAACAAAGAATCTAATTAAAAAGTAAAGCTTAGGTTTCTCATACGACGGTGTTAATAACTGTCGATTGCATTTTTGTCGAAATAAATATGCCCACCATCACGTAAAGCCTAATGACAAGCTTTAGCGATCAGATTCCTCTATATAGAATAAATAGGTATAGTGAATATATAAAACACACTATAAAACAAGATAGTTAGTAGGTAGTAGTATAGAATGTTTACAATACAATATTTCTTTTATATTTAAATTAATAAAAGATTTGAATTTTTAAATTGACTTTAGAACTTTGCATTTAAAAGTAACATAATCGTCGTCGTTATAAGTTGAATGAACGTTTGTTAGAATAGAATTCCTTAGGAAATTCGAAATAGTGCTAAACTACTGATAAAATAGAATTTTGGCCCTTCAGGATAGATATTATGTGAACAGCACACTGGTACTCCGGTAAGCATGGTCAGGGTAAGATCACACCTTTCGGAATATAAACCTATTGCTAATTATAATAGTGTTGGGACTCTAAGAAGTTATTAAGTACTTACTTAAACTATTGGGATATTCTACAAACGTACAAACGTAACTTATACTTACTCTTTCTCTTGCAGGACTCTTAAAACTTTTGGAAGGGCCATCACAGCCCCAAGGGTTATTGCCGCCGCACCTTCTACAACTAGTTTTTCATATTCAATTAGATGTAACATTGCTTTTGCTATCCAATCATTGTGGACAAGTACCTTAAATTAAACAGATTCTTTGTAATAACATAAATGAGGAGGAAAAGGAAATTTTTTGACTAGCTATTTTGTATGTCAACTTGTGTAAATCCGATTGTTTTTTTATTATTGAAATCACTTGATGGTGACCGAAGACATAATGTTGGTCACATCCATCTTCGAGACAGAAACACTTGCGGACTAAACTGTAATATATCAATTCCAGATGTCAGGTTTTCGGTTCTCATCATTCAACATATGGAACTGCAGCTTCACCGTTTTAAAAATAAGCGTGGTCCAACCTCAGGCAATGACCAAGCCAGTTTTTAGATAAAACGTACCTTTACCACTTATTGTTTTTGTTACGATGTTAGTTATGAAACATGTAGATTACAAAACGATTAAAATAATAGTTCGCAGGCAGGACAATGGTGGAAGAAGGATGGTTTCCACAAGAGAACGGTGCTGCATTTCTTATGTTTTTTTTCCTAAGATTATATTTGATTTGATATAATTGAGATAAACTATCCAATACCTTCACAGCATAGAAAGTGTTATTTCTAAACTGTCATAATTAAATTATTACCACATCTCTGATGATGTCTCTGGAAGTATGGAAAGAGTTACAGCCAACTGTTGGCACCTCTAATGAAGTTGCCAAGCCTCGCTCTATCACCGTTTGGCATGGACTACCATTCTGTAATGCTTTTGAAAAACTGGGGCATGTGTATGATTCTATACCCTGTAATATAAAGAAATTAGTAGGTAATCGTGCTAATAAGTTAATTAACATCTTTGGTGAATTTAATTGGAAATAGTGATGATTAATATCGTCATACTTATCCAACAGCCTAGAATAATCCATTACTCAGCTTAGGTCTCACTAACAGATTGTGATAAAACACGTACCTGAGCCATCTGCAGTCATCTAATTTCCTTAAATTTCCTTGTCCTACACTGCGCTTGCCTGATACGAGGTAGCGTTTAAGTTTTTGCTTAATTAATTTTAATTACTATTATATAGAGATTAATGGACAGTGATGGAGCTACGCTGCAGTTTTGATGTAGGTCCAGAATGAATAGGTGAGCGCGACCGGGGTAAGATCATGCCCTCACAGAATACCAGCGTAAAATAGTAGCATAATGCTGCTGTGTTTCTTCTGGTACAGGGATATGGAAACTCCAGAGATTACTGGTGACATTCCATCTCAGTCCATCTGCATTATGATTCCTTGTCAAGGATGAATGTAGATGTCATGGGCCGCTGTGTGCTCGTTTGTTACTCTCAATGTCTCAATGACCTCTTTTGTCCTATTCTTTTTTGTATTATTAATTTAAAGTAAAATTAGGTATGGTCGACAGTTCATAATAAATTTTAGTTTTTAAAACTGTTTTTTTATCACATAAAGAGGCTGCGGCCTAAATCTGTCATTGACAATATAACGATAAGGTTTCATGAATATTAAGTACAATTAAATATATAATATATAGATTTACATAAACCAGGACTTCAGGCTTAATATGTTTTACGGCGGTAGCGATGCCAGCGAGCAGGCTACCTCCACCCACAGGAATGAGTATTGCCTGTGTTTGTGGTAACTGCTCCAGTACTTCAATGCCGATGGTGCCAGCCGCTGCTATTACGTGGGGGTGATCGCACCTGAATAAAACATACAGTGTAAACTCTTTATAACGATATTCTTTATAATGTAGAATAGAGCACAGTTTGGTTAACCTTAAACATATATGTACATATATATATATATCTTTACTCCATATAACGGTAACTCTCTATAACGATAAAAAATGCTCGGTCCCTTGAGTTTCATTATAAAGAGTTTAGACTGTAATTGTTACACAACAACAACTTACGAATAGTGCAATATTTCTTTTGAATGTAAAGTTAATGGTAAGGTGTATTAGCTATATTTTATGATTTAGATTTACTCTCTTACAACGGCGCTACAACCCTTTATGGGTCTTGGCCACTTCAACAATATTTTGGCATTCGTTCCGGTCTTTGGCTTTCTTTTTCCAGGTTTACCACTTTCCCATGGCGTTGAGATACTCCTCAATGCTGACGCACCATCTCATCTTCGGCCTCCCTCTTGGTCTATTTTATTGCGGCGTCCTCTTACTCATTCCCTTGGGTGCCCTATGGTCTTCCATCCTCTCAACGTGTCCTGCCCACCTTAGACGTTGTGACTTGATGAATTTGACCCTTTATTACTTTCTTTAATTGTAGTAATTTTATTAATAAAACTATTAAGTATACAATCGCACGGTATGTCTGACTATTATCTCCTTAGTGTTAGGTTCGATTCGAAGCCGCGATAAATATTTATGCAGTATAAATTAGTGCGAAACAAAACGTTCCGTTGATTGTTCCAAAGCCAAACGACAAACCAGTGGAATAATCTCCCAGCACATCTGTTGCCTGTTACCTTTTATTTTGGATCTTTTAAACGCATTGTGGAAAACCGTCTGGCAAGGTCTGAATGAAATCATATTCTGTTCACGGTAATATCAATTAACATCAAATGAAGTTCGGTCACTTCGTCGATTTTTAATATAACAAAGAAATATTTTAGTATTTTATATATTCGTAGTTCACCTGCTGGAAAGTGACACCGACATCCTTCTTTAGAAGAATTAAGATGCAAAAACATTATTACCATGTATGACTAAGAAGGAATATTATAATATAATCACCTGTTTTTTTTAACTAACTATACAAAACACAGTGTTTATCAAATACTCTAATAATATATAAAAAAGGAATTTGTTTTTCTTACCCGTTTATATAACATAATTTAGTGTTAGCGGCAATAGAAAATGCTTTCTTTTTTGCTTCATTAAGATTGTTTCCATGTATCACAACTTCTGCTCCTAAATTCCGACAAGCTTGGTCGGTGCGTGTTGGAACACTGACTGGTAAAACGACAGTCACATGTATATTTAACTTTTGTCCCCAGTACGCTAAAGCCTGTAAAATAATTGTAGTTCGACGTTGGTCGATTTCGACCATGGCATTATCTTTCGGTTATTATTACTACATAATGTCTACCTTGTCAGGTTAAGATAATAATCTACATTATCTTCAACTAAGATTTAAGATGGACATGCGTTAACACCGGTGAGGAATAAGAGAAGCTTCCTTCACAGCAATTGGATTTCCTGATCTATACATTCTCCACATGAAACACAGCAGAGGTATGTTGGTACTACTGGTATTACGTGAGAGCGTGGTACTTTTTCAACGTGAGAATTGCAGCTAGACACAACAATACAAAAATTAACAAGAATAATTCGCCTTTTTGTTTTTCTCTTACCATAGCCCAGTTACCAAGAGACGCCGTAATTACACCGAGCTTCTGTTGCACTGCGCTCAGTTTGTTTAGGGCGTAAAATGCTCCACGCTCTTTAAAACTGAATTAAAAATGTTTATCTTTATCGGAGTGTTGACGTGAATTATCTATACATTATATCATATTTCAGCTAATTTTATTATTTTATATTTGTCACTGTTACCTTCCTGTTCGATGAAACATCTCCACTTTATAGTAAATATTCATGGGCAAATGGCGATTGTGCTTAGACTTCTTAAAAATAAAAAGTGGTATTAGATAAATGAAAAATATAATAAAGGTAAACTATTTTACGTATTTTATTAAACCTAAGGACACTATAGCATGCGCTAACCAATTTGTGTGTTAATGTTAATTACATAAGCATATAGCTTTATTCCTATTCTTATTTCTTCCTATGTACCTAACATAGGATTCGAAAGCACCGTGTAAAAGATTCGATAAATGAAATCTAAAAGTTAATAAACTAAATGTAATAAAATACACATTTATTTATGATTTTTTTAAATTTATTTATTAATGTTTTTTATAAATATAAGCGAATAGTTGATTAGATTATATGATTCAATGATTCCTGCTCTACGGCCCATAACCCGTGCAACGTCTAGAATGGAATCATTGTAAATGTATTATTACTGGTGACAACTAACTGCTACAAACAGTAATTAATAAGAGAAAATATTATATATTTTATGAAGGTACTTTGAAAAGCATGGTCCTAGTTGTACCAATCAATTCGTGCTACAACTGCGGCATGGCTCTACCATCTAAATGTTCTAGCAATTCTGGTATTGCTGGTTCAGTCTAATAGGCACTATGTATAAATAAATATTTTATTGTATTTTTTTAACAATGTGATATCATTTCGTAGGGGTAGTTATTATTCGATTACAATCATACTTAATTTGTTAGGATATCTAGATTCTGTTTGTTGTGTTTTTTTTTATGGGCGGCTTTATGCTGCCCTCTCGTTCCCCCTAACATGTTTTTGGGTGAGGGCGGTGCGGGTGTTCCTTTATTTCTTTATTGATAAAAATCTTTACAAAAATTTCTTAACTCTAATATCACAATATATTTATCACTATTTGTACTTCTAGTTTATGTTGACGCTGTTAGCCTATGCGGCTCTTACAGCTTCATCGGACACAGGGCTCACGGAACAGAGGGGTCCTAAGGGTGGCTAGCTAAGTTTTTAGTTAGGACAACTTATTAACTTATTAAATTATATGTATCTACCATTAATGGAGAAGGTGCGAATTCGTGTTTGATATGAGATTTCGCTTTAGCAATGTCATTGTAAGTTATTTTCTTTGGATATTCTTGATCACACCACGGATCAAACTCAATGTCAGGTTTCTAAAAAAAAAATACAAGCATAAAAATAAATATCAAGAAGTACCAAAAACAATTAAGTGTAAATTATTCTTACGTTCCGTACTATTATCTATTTTAACCACAGGAGTAATGCAATTCATGAAATATCCCTTTAAACAGCACCTTATGTATATATATATATTTTACACCTAATAACGAAGTATACATTATAGGCCGAGCTTCAAAGAGCTTTTACACCGCCACCATAACCTCACCATATATTTTGTTTATTCCCACCTGACCCGGCAATGCGACTTTTGAAACCCTCAAATTTGCGTTTGTAATTAATTATCATAATTATGCCTATATTATATAATTATTTTCTACATGAAAATATTATCTCTAGTCTCCAAGAAAAATGCGTTTGATAGGCAGATATTGAGTCGATTTACCTTTTTAAGGATTGAACTCACAGTTACGAGGTAAACACTTTTTCATATACTCTCTCTTCATGGAACAAAGTCAAATTTTTTACTATATAGAATTTACATTGAGGTTTAAATTCTTTGGTAAAGTTTACGACTATATATTATAATGCTCCTTGAATGATGAATATTTTTAACAGTAGACAGATAAGAAGCTATATCTCGAACACATGGATCTGCCGTAGTGGGACAACGTTTTACAGAATACCAGCCCTAAATAGAACTTATTTACAGTGACATGGCATTTCATCTTGTTCTCAGGGATCATAACACACGAAACGAACGAGTATTAGCGGTCTAGATCAGACAGTCTATCCGAGACTCAATAAGAAGAGAATCAAAATCATTAGTAAACTTACCGGACACCATGGATACAAACGTTTTGTGTAAAACCGTTTAGCTAAAACACTGGGAGATAAACCTAAAGATTCTGTCAAGGGTATAGGATTGACGGTGACATTACGTATTTTGGACATAGTACGAGTAGTTTGTTGTATCACAAAATAATTTGATTTTTATGTAACGGTTTGGTGTACCTATGGATGTGTATTTGAAAGATGACGGCAATTCGTTATAAAAATTATAAATTAGGCAAAGAACTTTGATGAATGTACAGTTCCAATAGAAACAATGTTAAAGATCTTAAGTGAATTTAAAAATATATTTTTATGAAAATTTAACTAAAATAGTTACGATTTGATTTTATACCAGGCCAAGAACCGCTGTCCACTGGTGGCATTGTTGATCATTTAAAATTCTAGGTAAAGTTTGATTGCGAATGTCTGCCGACCGCCAGCGTCTGCGAGTACATAGTCTATTGTCTATGCTTTAATACTAATATACGTTTATCCGTGGCTCAACACCTAAATAGTCACTAGAAGGATAAGTAGAAGTCATTGTCACTAAAAGGTTAATTAATCTGGAGTTGAATAAATAAAAAATATTGTCTCTTAAATATGAATTCTCACACCCTCCATTGTAGCAAACAAGCGGATGTTTTTAAATTAAATTGAGTAACAAACAAGCACACAGTTCACCTGATGGTAAGTAATTCCTGCGGCTCATGACATCTACATTCATTCTCAACAAGGAATCATAATGCCTTGTCACCCTTGAGGACTGAGATGGAGTACCTCGTCATCACTAATAAAGGTAACCTGATCCCTACACACACCAGACGAAACGTGTTGCTATTTCACGCTGGTATTCTAGGAGGACGTGTTCCTTTCCCCTTCGAGCTAACCTATTCATTATGCAGTTAGTATCAAACTGTAGCGTAGCTCTACCACTTAAAAATCTGACTATATTGGTCATCATTTCGGATAACAATAACATGGATGATAAATTACAATCCATGTTTATTATATTCTTAAAATAAATATTGAGTATTTAATCAGGTTTGACTTTTGAGTTTGATTACTTAGTCTGACAAGTGTAGTAAGACGTCTATCGCAGGTACTGGATGAGTAGCCGAGTATAGTGCTGTGGCATGCATTCGTCGTCGATGATATATATGGTCTGATGATGATGTCCAATTTTAGAGTTTTCAGTCTCAGTAAAATCTTTTTAAAAATAATCACTAACATTACATAACTAATCTTATACACGTTTAGACAGGACTACATGTCCTTTATGAATGATCATCACTTATCATAATAGCGTGTCCTCTTGGCACGTTTTAAAAAGACTTAAAAGACTAATACTTATCTATAAAATATCTCTGTAGTATGTATGCTTGGGTATGTAATTACTTGTTGAAACAGGCCTGTCAATAAGACATCAGCCACATTAAACACGATGAAAGTTATAATCTTTTTGTGTCAGCAGGTAGATCAGTGTATATTTTTATACCTACAATATAAAAAATACTATGACATATTGTAAGTGTAAAATAATGTACATACATTTGGCAGCTCGTTTAACATGTAAGGATATTGTAAGGATTTCTTTAAACTAAAGCACTAGCAACTTTGCCCATTCTTGTATTTCTTTTTGGGTAAAATTTATGAACTTCCAGATATTTCTAGAATATAAATGCAAGGCAGAGTTAAGATCTAACTTTCCTAAATATGCATTACACGATTCAATAAACGTAAAAAGTATAGACTATACAATACATCCCACTGTTAATCATAGGCCTTCTAACTAGATACGCTATACGAGTATGTTCCGTTATACGTGCGACTCTATTGCGGGATGGCGGGCATTACTTGAAATCAAAATATTTTGCTTTTTATTAATTTTTCGCAGTTTTCCACACAGCATTTTGTAAATCAATACAAATTGCTAATAATAGTTTAATTGGCACCAGCATTTCCGGATTCACACACTCATCATACGAAACAGCTGCATTATTCTCTGAGAAGGTGATCCTTTCCCAGTCGAGCCAACTTATTCATGTTGCTGCTAGAAAGTAAATGCAGTGTGGCTTTATCACTGAATAAAATACAAAAAAAACATCTACTAAGCTTGTACGCTTTAACATTAATTCATACATTCGACTTAACAGCACGTGGCAATGTTGTCATCTTTTTAACAAAAAAACAACATATCACATAATATAATATATATAGTATGAGTTTACAAAACATATGACATCAGTGGGTTGATTTTATGATAGCAAAGATTATTTCTGCATACAAATAGGATTGGGTGCGAGACATGGTCCTCGGCGAACGGTTGGCTTCTCTGCATGCCCACTCATATCATGAAAGAAGCATTCTTTGTACTGTTTCTTTACGAGCTCCATCAACTCTTTTGTGTGATCCCATCCTCTTGTTTCGGCTATTATTTTTAACTATTAAAAAAATTAAGTCTTCATTTAAACAAAATATAAATATATTGATCTTATTTCTATCGATTACCTACTTAATTCATTGTAATCATTATGTACATAAAATATTATATATTTTGTTTATGGTAAAAATAAAAGCTATCAATTGATTACTGTAATATGGTTTAGGTTCTCGCACTCAGTTCCAGTATCAAAAAGAAATGAACGAAGACCGCTACCTTATCGTTCTTTTTTTGCGTTCTTTGTCAGACTTGATAAGACACCGTTAAGGACTTGTTTTTGGTTTTTAGTATAATAATTCACCATTCCATTTAGAGGTTTGATGCACCCAATCACTAGTACTCTATGTAACCATAAACAGTAAGTGCCGGTCCTCATTCATACAGAAAATAATTTAGTTATAAATATCGAAAGGTAAAACGGTACTTATTACTTAACCAATTTCAACAGAAAGTGTTTCTGAAAACATATAATGTATGTATATAATTTGTTGAGTCTTTGCTACGTTCATAAATATATAATCTATATGGGGGATAACAAAATGTACCAAATTTTGTGAAATGTTTGTATATATTCTATAAAAAAGTTAGATATGAAATATAATTAATGGACACACAAAGTTGTTTGATGTAATCTGACCTTCTCACCTTTCAAAATACCTGTTGGATACTTTAAAATTGTTATCAAATAAAAAATCTACTCCATTAAAATATAAACAAGTAGTTATTACGATATTATTGCGTTTGTGCGTCGATTTCAATTATGTTAGTATTTTCTAATATTTAAACAATTTTACGCCTGAATTTTATAGCAATGCTTCAAACTGGTGTACAGTACCTCACAACTGAATACATCTCCCTTGACCCATGCACGCTCAGGTATGCAGTCGCGCAGAGTGACGCCGCAGGTGGCCATCAAGTTGCAGATTTCGGCCATCCCCCCGGGACGATCGCTGACCGTTACCTTGAACTTCACCAGCCTTCCCTCGGCCGCCATAGCGCGCTCCAGTGCGCGTGCCAAAATTGTTGTGTCGATGTTACCACCGGATAGAATGCACACCACTCTGATATTTATATATTAAATTATATACATGCATACACTCTTAATCCATCAGAAGCAACTGACCGACCCTCACTCGCTTCCGCACCTAGGGTAACGGTCCAAGCCGAGGCTCGGGAACCCCTTTACTGGTTACCCATTAACAATTAAGGTTTCGGCTGAGTTACCTAAGCTACATAAAAAAAAGCGTACACTCACACCTATTATCTCCCAATATTTTGCGTACTATATCGAAATTTTATCGGCGTTTTTAGTATAATTTTTTTTTAACCTTATTCCCAAAACTCGACATAAAATGTGGAATATGCAACTTTTTACAAGTAACAGTCGCTGAGCTTCTTAAAATATTATCTGCCTACATTGATAGGTGAAGTCAAGCCAACATTTTAGTTCTTCACTATCGAAAACAAATAAATTTTCGTGGACCCGTGGCTAACGAATTGTGAACCCCATTTTTTTGTCACGTCAACGTAGACCCCGGTAGAATTTCCCATAGACTGGCCGCTTTGAGAACCAAGGGTATATACCATTAGTGTTAAAAATTCAAAAACTTTATAAACATACTTTTTCCCTTTTAAATTTGGAAACAATCCAGCCATGAGAGCAGCGACCGCTACCGCTCCAGCGCCTTCAACCACGAATCTCTCCTCTTCTACGATGTGCATCACAGCACGAGCTACCCAGTCCTCTTTAACGACAACCTACACATTAAAGTTAAAGATTTTTTTTTAATTTGTGGTATAGTTACTCCACCGATCTCAAGCTCTTTTAAGTAAAAAAAAGGTTAGGATGGGGGTTTTTGTGCAAGTGAAGAATAGCGCTCAAGATCGGTGCCAATAAGTGTGTCTGTTTCATAAAATTTTATACCATTTTGTCTGCGATGCCTTTTAAGGTATGGAAAGTATTAACTCCGACTTTATTGACGGCCAACCCATCGGCTATTGTTGAGTCGACTGGATAGAAAATTCGTTCATTTTTCCGGAACGACTCTACCATACTACACGTTCTATCGGTCTCTACACCCTGAAAATTTCAATGAACATTTTAATAGACATTAAAAAAAATGATGACAAGTAGAACTTGAAGACAATTCCACCCTGTTGATAAGTTTTGTTTAATAACATTAAGAGTGACAAACGAGCATACGTTCCACCTGAGATTGTGATTCCTGCAGTCCTTGACATCCACATATATCCTCGTTAAGGAACACAATCCGCTACGCAGCTCGCCTGCGGATTGGTGGACTTGATATCTCTTCGAAATACTTTTGTATAATTTTTTTAGACATTAAGATTTACTAATGATGTTTTCCGTCACCGCCGAGCTTAAAAAGCTTAAAATTCGATGGGGATCGATTTTGGTTTGCGTCTGAATCGTGAAAATCAGAGCGAGAGCTTAGACACTGACTCACTACGGCTCTAGTTTGGGTATAATCAGCAACACTTAATACTAATTCTCATGTGTCAACTATTCCAAACACAAGCATCTTAAGCTTATTCGGATTGGTTATCGGGAGTATTAGTGTAATAACAGTAAATTATAAAAACAATACAAAAAAATAATGTGTTAATATGAAGTTGTTAGTATTTAATTACAATGAAAATTTAGTAACAATTTTTTATTTATGTAGATGTTCTATTAATAACATCCGAGGTATAATGGTATCGGTGCATCGGTGATGAGGGGTTTGTAACCAAATAAAAACATTGGTTTTGATGTCTGAGTATGTAGGTATGTATTTATCGTTCGTATCTTATTTTTTTTACATCTGATTATAAAGACGATAACGAGTGACTGTGTGTTTGGGCATATAGTTATAAATTATTAAATAGGTATATCAGTTATACGGCACTTTAAGTCGATCTCATCCGGTACCAACCAGTAGAAGTCGCCGTGTTCGAAATCTACAGGAGGTAAAATTATCAGATAATCGTCAACATCGTACGTAAGAACTTTAAAGTTATTCTTGAAATTATTAAATAAATTGAACTCACGTAAATTTCAATGCTTGGCTTCAGGTGCTTAGCACAGACCCCGATACCAGCAATGAGGCTGCCCCCTCCTACCGGTACTATTATTGCATCTACATCAGGGAATTGTTCCAAAATTTCTATGCCTATTGTGCCTTGTCCTTCTATAATATTGGGATGATCGTATCTAGACAAACAACCATTTAATTATTAGTAGAGACTTTTAATAATAGCCTTTATTATTTGTTATTATGTAAATAACGGAAAAAGAAGGATGTTGTAATTTTTTAGCATTTATCTATTTTAATATTAGGCGTTGCCAGATGAGCACACATATAATCTAATAGTAAGACATTCCTGCGGCCCATGACACCTACCATCAATCATAATACAGACCCGTAACCCATGAGGACTAAGATGGTACCCAGACGAAACAGTTAAAAGTGGTAGATTTACGCTGCAGTTTCTAGCTGCAGAATGAATGGAATGGATCAGTTCGACCGAGGTAGGACCATGCCCTTACAGAATACCAGCCTAAAATAGTAGCATAATGCTGCTATGTTTCGTCTGGTGAGTGTAGGGTTCCGGAGAGCTTTATTACTGGTGACGGGGCATTCCATCTCGGTCCTCAAGAGTGATAACGCATCTGTATTTTACTCTGATATTCTGTGAAGGCGTGGTCATTACCCTGTCGAACTCATTCGTGCTAGTTCATCGCTGCGGTGACAAACATCTAGTCGTGTGTTTGGTGCCTTGCTCTTAAGCATACGGCCCGATTTGGAGATATGTATTTTATAAAAATATAAACTTGCTTACGTAAAATAATAAAATGTGGGTAATCGTTCCCCAGTTTTCTGGATTTGTTATTAAATCGAATAAATTATCAAGCTTCATAATTGTTTCCGTACCCGTTAATATACATCATCTTCTTCTCCTTACTAAATGACATCGCATACAATTTAGCCTCAGAGATGTTAACACCGTGCATGATTGGCTTTACACCAAAATTTGTACATTTGGTAATTTTGGTGAGAGGCGTGTGCTTGGGCATAACTACCACACAAGGAATACCGAGACGTGTACTGTGGTAGCTTAATGCCATTCCATGATTCCCGGTGCTGGCCGTGACCACTCCGCTTCTTTTCTGCTCGTCCGAGAGGAGTAACAACGTATTACAGATCCCACGTTCCTTGAAACTGTCGTACAGTTGTCATTATAATTAAAACATTATATTGAACAATTAAATGTTAACACTAAAATGTTACCTTCCTGTATATTGTAGAAACTCTTGCTTGAAATATAACTCCATCCCCAGCGTCTCTGACATGTGGGCTTTCTAAAATAGGAAAATCATGGAATGTAGTCTCCGATATAGTGAGTTTTTTTTATTTTAGATTAAACAAGCACACAGTTCATCTGATGGTGATTGATGACAAACCGTAAGCACCTTCATCCATTCGCAGCAGAGATTTGTGATGCACGTTGATTGTCACCCTTGAGGTCTGAGATGGAATACTTTCAGTAACCATGTCTCCGCATTCATAGGAAGTGGAAACTCACTCGTCATACTCTACACAGAAGAGTTATGCTGATATTTTGTTAGGACGTTGTCCCCGATCAAGCCGACCCATTGATGATCGAGTGACCCAAGATACGGCGTGACTCAACCACCGTTAATAGTAAATATTGATATATTTATTTAATGAAAAAATCTTAAAATTTCATACCACGCACGGAGTTTTCATAACACAGCCAACGAAGCGACGTGATGCGGCCAAAATGTCATCGTATTTAATTTTTCTCGGATTTGCCGGGTCACAAAATGGATCATACTCTGGATCCTTAAATAGAATTATTGCAATGTATAAAAAAAATCAAATAATGTTTGACAAAAAACCCTTCCGATGTGAAGCGAAGAAAGTCCTATCGGTTAGCACGCAGGAACAGATACAAAAATTCACGCAAATACTTTTTGATTTCAAATTGTGATCATGAAAGTAAAAACGTACAGGTTTTAAACAGTAAAACAGGTAATTTAAAGGTACACATCAATATACATTTTATATACGGATTGTTTATGTGCGCTGTGAAATAAATCATTATAATTATTATATGTTTTAGTAATATTAAGAGGAATTATATGTAATTGAACTCGGGCCGGTGTCCAACAACTGATATCTTAACAATTGGTTTTGATTTTAGCGTAAAAATAGTGGGTGCCGTAAGAGGTGAAAGGGAGGAAAACTTGAAAAATTACTACATTACTCCAGAAGAAGTGGATCTTTAGGTAATTTTTTTTCTTCTTAATCTATAATGATTATTAATTATATAAGAACTGAAAATTTTAGAGAATAAAAGATCTTGCTAGACCATTAACAACATTTGTTAGATCATTTATAAAAGTAGAGAAGAATATCTTGACAAAAGTAAATATTACCTTTAGAGGAAAATTCCAAAAATTATATACAAGTTTTTGATACAAATAAACGTTTCTATTACTTAGCAACATAAATACAACGGGGCCACATATTCCAAATGAAAATAATGTAAGATTTTACAACAAAATGATATCTCTTACTTACATCCATTTGCACTAAAATTTATAAAAATCAATTAAAATAGTAAAAAATACTAATAGAAAACCATGATGATCCTTATTGTCAAGTGAATAGTATTGACATTATTTTTGGCAGTGTTTTTTTCTTCACAAAAAAACAGCAACAGTATCAACAGAATAAATATAATAATAGAATAAACCTGATTGCCAAATTTTATTTCCTGCCGATTTTTTTCGGTACTTAGGGGTGACAGACGTACACACACTTCACCAAAGTTACTTAAGATTCAGCTGTTTTGTTTCCAGTTCTTATAACACGGAGAACAGGAGCAATAGCTTGATATTTATTTATGGCGGTGTACGGTGAAACT
The DNA here is from genome assembly GCA_029286865.1 of Teinopalpus imperialis. Taxonomy (NCBI): domain Eukaryota; kingdom Metazoa; phylum Arthropoda; class Insecta; order Lepidoptera; family Papilionidae; genus Teinopalpus; species Teinopalpus imperialis. Next base: position 1,150,728 of record JAGSMU010000023.1, on the reverse strand, counting down.
TAACTATCAGAATTATCTTTGTATATTAAATAACGGTTTTTTGACGATAATGGTCCTCACACCTCACAGAATACCAGGGTAACGTAGCATAATGCTGCTGTGTTTCGTCTGGTGAGTGTAGAGTTCCGGTGACCTTTATTACGGTTAATAATACTTTGCATCTCAGTCCTCAAGGCTGACAACGCATCTGCATTATGATTCCTTGTCAAGGATGAATGTAGATGTCGCGGGCCGCGGAAATCACTTGCCATCAGGTGTAATGTGTGCACGTTTGTTTACTTTTAATGTATAAAATATAATCGTGGACCTTGTGTTCGATTTCCCTTTGAATACTAATATTTGTGCATTACATCTGATTAGGAAAGAAGACGACGTGTACTCGTATGTCCTCGTACTAGTATTTATGTAAAATTCCTACAGCACTATAATCTTAGTTCTCAGAAACAAGGGAGATTAATGCAAAGTGAGCGGGGCGTTCGTTTCTCCAATATATCGAAAATGCACATACAATGTGATAATTTCATACCTATGTGTTCATAAAAAATCAGTATTATAATCAAAGGGTGTAGTAAATTATTTAATAACTGTAAGTAGCTCAAAACAGTATTTTCAATTTCCAGACTTTTGAATCAAACAATAAGTCGCTTCTATCCACGGTCAATTTAGTCACTGTGATGGAAAGATTGTGTGTTCTAGAGTTACAATCGATGTCAAATACTTGAATTATTGTATTTAGACATTATATTTATTGTATGTATTGTTTTGTACGCCCACATACAGGCCGGTAACAATAATTAAAAAAATAAAAACTAATAAATATACTTGAGTTTTGTATTGTAACAACCATACAAATATAAAAATGTCATTATGTCGAAAACACCCAGGACACTCTCTCAATACTCGATGCGATATACTTACACTAAAAATTTTTACATTACTTATATATTGTCGAGTTATAGCTGTTTTATAGTTAAGAAATTATTTATTTGAATTGTAAGAGAATTTGAATTATATGAAGAACATATCCAAAAGTGAAGCATTTCATTACGCACTTCACATATTAAATTACACACCTGGATTTAAAGTGAACCAACAAGAGCATCAGATAAGGTTGCCATAAATTCGTTGTCGTAATATTTGTAATGTGGATCTTGGATCTTAGATTCTATACGCGTTAATAGTAATTTGACGAGTCTACGGTGTTTCAATCTCGGTTTACCTGGGCCCGACCGTAGTATAACTCGGACCATGCGAGTGCCAACAAATATGAATTTCCAGCATAGTTTTCTAATTATGTAATTCATTTGCACAGGTTTATTTTATAGAAAAAAGGGAGCATACGAGCGGCGGGAACACCGAGGTGCTCAAAAAGTATTTATATTATAGTTTTATGTAATGTTTTGATGTTGTAATACTTTTAATAACTTTTCAAAACCTGAACCAATGTAAACATTTATTTATTTTTCATATCATTACAATCCTTACAACAGACTAGATAATGTAGGTACAAAAGAAAAACGTATTCATTAAGTTTTGAACAGTAGTCCTATACTATTTAACAATAATTTTGACCTGGCTATAAAATTTTGAGTAATACTTAAATATTAATAGAGTAATTGATTTCCGATTTAAAATCGTATGTTTTTTACTATTCTGTTTTGGAAGAAATATCCCGGAGTTTGTTTCGATCGTCCCTGATTAGTCTGTGCTTTGAGGTAGACCATACAATTTTTCACGATATTTCGTAGTCATCAGCCTCAACAAATCTTATGTTATATAAGCTACTACCTAACCAGAATCAACCACCTTATGTTAACTGGCGGTACACTTGAAGATAGTAAAGCTACTAGGTTAGTAATATTTACTGTTCTCTTAGAGATTTCTAGATTGGGTCCTGACAGAAAGACTGGCATATTTAAATGTGTCTCTTTGTTTAGATATCCTGTGATATATTGTGATTTATCTACTTTGTTTTTTAATTATAACAATAGATCAAAAATAATAAAGTAAAATTGGCCAATTATTTATTCAATAATAATTCATTCATCGACATTTTTCTCCCTCAAAAGAGAGGGAGGCAAACGAGGCTAGAGTAGAGTAATCACATCCGACCATTAACATCTGCAGCAACAAGGCCGTTGCGATTGTTATTAATTCCGTTGATGACTTATTTCCTATATCACTTGTTTCTAAAATCTGAGACTATAAAACATGCTGCTCTGTGATGTCTATTATTGGAAGACATCGCCATGGTCAAAATTAATTAGGAGGATAATAGGATACAAACAATTTATACACATAAATCATTATATTTTATTTTTAAAAGTATAAAAGTTTCATTGATTCATTTTATGGCCAGCCATTTTTACAAAATTTGAACATTCCAAATTCTGATACGGACATATAGTACACTTATAATATGTAATACATAAGCTATACAACTATACTGCATCTGTAAAAACTTAACAATTTATTTATTATTAACTTTTAACAAATAAACTTATCAAGTTATTTATGCTTATGTTAATTCATATATTAAAATTAAAATATGATCATTGCATAGTAAGTCCATCACAGATGTATTTTTACGAGAGACTTCGTACAATTTTGATTAAGTTATAAGTTTAGTAATAAGTATTAATTAGTACAGGTACAATCGCAAGGAAAACGGAAACAATTTTATTTATTTAAAAGATGAAATGTTCTTTAAAATAATGCTAAGACGATATGTACAAGAGATTCAATGTCATTTAGGTTTAGTACATAATTACATAACATAGTAAAATGTTTTCTTAATTATAGATGGACTCGAAATAACTTATCATAATTATCTCCCAAGCCAGTTAATCAGTACAATTAATTTGTATAATATATAATATTGTGGACTTTTATATTTATAACAAACATCTGTTTATACTAAATATAAAACGACATATTTAAAACCCACTTGTGTTGTTAGCAATAACTAATAATAAATCAATTGCAATTACTGAATTGATTATGAGAGATTTGAATAAATTTTTATATAGATATAAATACGACAAACAACACAGGTATTTCTTTCCTGGACAATAAAAAAATCCAAAATTAGCAATGTTTTAGCACTAATTGATTTTATATATATTATCATCAATACGAAAATCTTGCCGGGATTGCGATATTTCATAGAAATAACAATGTGTATGATTTTTTCTAATGGGAGACATTGTCCGAGGAGTCAGTACTGTTTCTTCTCGGATAGTCGTCGAAGTCACATTCCCGGGAAAAATCCCATTCCCGGTACGTATTAGCGATCACGGCACGCAACTCTTGTAGATGCTCGGGACCCGTGGTTTCACACACCACTTTAACCTATAAAAGGAACACTCTTTGAACAATAATGTACTCATTTATTAACATTAATAGTATTTAGTTAAGTGTCCAAAAACATTTATTAAAACGAAAGTTTACAAACGAGCAGTTCACCTAACAGCTATATGTACGGATGTAGTTTTTTATTACGTTGAGAGTAAGAAACAAGCGCACACTTCACCCGATGGTAAGTGATTCCTGCGGCCCGTGACATCTACATTCACCCTTGACAAGGAATCATAATGCAAATGCGTTGTCACCCTTCAGGACTGAGATGGAAAGCATTATCACCACTAATAAAGGTCTCCGGTTCCCTACACGCACCAGACGAAACACAGCAGCATTATACTGCTATTTTACGCTGGTAATCTATGTGGGCGGGACCAATTCATTCTGCAGCTAGAATCAAACTGCAGCGTAGCTCTACCACTGATAAGCTTTACTATTTATGCACTTAATGTCACAATGCCACTGTACAGTGCCCGAGAGTACTCTAGCGTACCTGGCTGTGTTGCGGTTCCAAGATTGGATTCCCGAGGATATAACAATATTTATGTATCACAACTTGTTGGTTTTTGGGTGTGTTGTGTATGGCCCATATCAACCTACGAAACACTGCTCAATATGGATGCGAGAGGTTTATAAAATATAATATTAATTATATAGTTACATTTATAAATCGGGGATAGTTTAAGCCTAAGGGGATCCTGAGGGGATTAGTAGCTTTGTTTTCGTTATTGAGAGCAAAGCAAAGCCAATCCCCACGGTCAGAATTCAAGGCGGAAAAGGAGCGATGGTATCGCGTTTCGCCACTCTCCCTACCCTCCAAGGCCGACGTCAAATAGTGCTCGGTCGGAGGAATGACTGGCGGAGTGGCTTATGTCTGGGGAAAATGTGAATAGCATTTACTTATTTCCATAGAAGTAATATCCAAGACTGACAGGACATTTTCCAGCCATAAAACTTTTCAATCGTTGAAGAAGATTGTTTTGAAGATTGCCAGTCAAAAATACAAAAAAGATTCAAGTAATTAACCTAATACAACCTTAACTAAGACCTTACCCGGACACTGAATATATCTCCAAAGACCCAAGCCCGCTCTTGCATGATGTCCTTTATAGAGACGCCTATAGACGCGATAAGTTTGCAGAGTTCAGCGATACCACCGGGACGGTCGCTTACGGTGACCTTGAACTTCACCAGCCGCCGCTCGGCCGCCAGACCTCTCTCCAAGCACCGGCCAAGGATTGTGGTGTCGATGTTCCCGCCGGATAATATACATACTACTCTGAAATTAAGAGTACAAATGATAAGAATGATGCGTTGGACGTGCCCAAGGTTAAATATATGTATAGTGATAAACCGAACGCCTGCTAAACACTCTATTTAACGTGAAGTATTTTACTTTAAGAATATATTATTTACAGCATATATATATATATATATATATATATATATATATATATATATATATATATATATATATATAGATATATATATTATATTGAGAGTAACAAACGAGCGCACAGTTCACTTGATAAGCGATTCCTGCGGTACATCTATATTCTTGACAAGGAATCATAATGCATATGATCCCTTGAGGACTGAGATGGAATGCCTCATCACCACTAATAAAGGTCTCCGGATCCCTACACTCACCAGACGAAACACAGCAGCATTATATTGCTATTTTACGCTGGTATTCTGTGAGGGCGTGGTCCTTCACCGGTCGAGCGGACCCATTCAATCTGCAGCTAGAAACAAATTGCAGCGTAGCTCTACCACATAAAATAGTAAATGTTTTTATATTAATAAAAATAATTGCGTTTTTGCTTTACTTTTATATTAGTTTAGGGGAGAAGGAACAAGGAATCAAGTAGTAAATATGATAATAAAAAATTCAATATTCTTGTTAATCTAATTTACTAACAGACCATATTACTGGTAACGAAGAATTCTTTGTCCTCAGAGTTGACATATGCATTTTACATAATTGTTTAGGTGTTTATGAGCTGCAGTCAACACTTACCGATACTATCAGGTGAACTTTAGACGCTTATCATAATTATACACGAAATAAAGATCATGTGAATAACGTATGTGTTTCAACGAAATCTATAACCAAATGAAATCAACACTGGGCAGGTTATACTAGTATCGTAAACACACGCGCAAACACAGAGGTTTTAACGCGTCGTCCCACATTTCCGTTATAAAGCATGTGTTATAAGATCTGAAAAAGGTTCAGGTGAACAATTTTTTTTTTTCAAAGTAAAAGTATTAGTAATAATGACAGTATTTTACAAAATATATATACAAATCTTAAATCTCATTCTAAATCGTAAAAAAGCGAGTGCCGACTGCTCAATCCTTTTGGAAACACCTCGTAGATCAGGTTTTATGACGAGGTCGTGAGTGAATGTAATATTAAACCGTTATTTCATCATTCATAAAGGAGACATGAAGTCACTAATTTGTTGTACGCTTAGAATTCAATAGTGTTGCATGTTTGCATGAACTGGTGTTACCGCATTCCAATTTAAATATCACAGTATGTTCCTTTTTATTCATAATTATGCATATATATGGTCGTCCTAATACAAAATTGTAAAGTTAACGAGTCTGTTCACGGTGGCAACGGATACGATGCAATCCAATATGCTTAAAGCGCATAATCTTATAGTGGTTTATATTTCAACAAAATATTTTAAACTTATGGTAAATTAGTCACGCAACCGGCGTAGCTATTGATAAGCTGATTTAAGTAAGGGTAACCGAAATGCTGTGTCGCTAATATTTTTGTCACTGTACTCGTATGCATATTTTAGAATCACCTGGAAGTTATAAAGGATTTTTTTTTGCTTTGGACATAACCGTTTTTCTTGTAAAACGGTGAATTATTCTTTAGTTATTTATTAGAGTGATTGATATAAGATGTCGAAATTTAGTATTAAAATAGTTGATGTTAAATTTATCATGTTACGAGTATGTTTATGCTCGTCTATCGCCTCCAATATCATATCTTACTTTATCTTTCGTGTATTTCCTCTGATATACGACTCATCAATGAATATAATGGGCTCAATAGAGGCAACGTACTTTTTGTTAGCCAGTTCAGGTACAAGGCCGGCCATGATAGCTGCAACACCCACCGCGCCGCCTCCTTCTACCACGTACTTCTCTTGTTCAACCAGTCGCAAAATTGCACGGGCTATCCAATCTTCATTCACGGTGATCTGTATCAAAAGAACATTTTACGCTTTGTCGATAATTTATTTTTTATTTTATTTTTTATTAAATTAAGAGTAACAAACGAGCACACAGTTCACCTGATGTTAAGTGATTCCTGCGGTCAATGACATCTACATGCATCCTTGACAAGGAATCATAATGCAGATGCGTTGTCACCCTTGAGGACTGAAATGGAATGCCTCGTCACCAGTAATAAAGGTCTCCGGATCCCTGCACTCACCAAACGAAACACAGCACCATTAAACTGCTATTTTACGCTGGTATTCCAGTCGAGCTGACCCATTCATTCTGCAGCTAAAAACAAACTCGATATCGTTGACTACATATTGTAGTTATTACCAGATGACGTCAAGATATTTTATAATGACGGGGGTATTAGGTATTATTATTATTATATCAGCGCGGTGACCACGTGAGAGAGAGAGAGACTATTGCATATATTGAGAAGTCAATTAAAGAATAGGATTTGGAAAAAGGATTCGATGCAGTGTCACTGACTTCTAAACCATAACCCTAACATTAGTGTTTCTTTATAATACAAGGTAAGAAATGAGCACACATTTCACATGATGGTAGGTGACTATGGCCACATGCTTTTGTCAATAATACGTACGGACAAAGTCCTTGCATTGCGTGCCCGTCGACACACCAACCCTCACTTTCTTAGAAGCCTCGGTTTGTCAGCTAGCCATGACCGGCCACGCCCTTATAATTTGCAGACGGGACGCTAATATTTTACGAAGCAACTTCGTGGCGCTCCTTTCCATTGACAACATAGTACTTTTGGCAGGAGATTTCAAAAGCATTCGGTGGAATGCAGCTAAAATCAACCCCCGGAGGTAGGATTTAGACTCGCTTAGGGACGCACTCGACTTCGATGCGCCCGCCCCGACGCATCATCAATAAAGTGATAAAACTCCTACCCATGTCCATTTTACACCTAATGATGATAATCTACAACGCAGCCATATCCAAAGGCACCTTCCTGAACACCTGGAAGGAAGCCGACGTCATAAGGATTCTTAAGCCCTCGAAACACCCAATCGATCCAACAGCCTATCGACCCATAAGTCTATTCAAAGTGTTGGGTGAGGTATATGAAAGGCTCATCCTCACCTGCCTCAAGGATTTCATGCTGTCCCGAGGGCTACCAATCAATGAGCACTTTGGGTTTCGTACAACCATGCAGACATCAAGTGCACCGCATCACGGAGCACATTCTCAGTAAATTCCTTCGGGGCTACCAAACCGGGGCACTCTTCTTCGACGTGGCGTAAGCGTTCGACAAGGTCTGGCACAACGCGCTCATATACAAACTATATGAGCTCGGTGTGCCAGATCGACTCGTTCTTATCCTACGAGACTTTCTTCGAAGTCGAACCTTTCGCTGCCGCATCTCGAGGTTCAGTCCCATTCGTGCCGGAGTACCACAAGGCTCCGTCCTAGGTCCCATTTTATACACACTCTACACCAACGACATACCGCGTACTCGCGGTTTAGAACTAGCCCTACACCGATGACACCGGCCTCTACGTGTCTGGATTCAAACCAGACGCTATTTGTAAACGCTTCCAATCCGCAGCCAACACCTTAGGGAAGTGGTTTCGGAAATAGAGGATCGAGGTTAACTCCACCAAAAGTGCAGCCATGTACTTCTCGCGTCGTAACAAAATGCCGCATCTCCCAACCATAAAGCTATTTGATCGTCCAATATTTTGGGAAAAGACAGTCAAATATAGGTAGGTATATAGGTGTCACTTTAAATGAAAGACTCACCGTTCGTGTATCTTTCACGCATATCAACCGCGTACGGAATCGAGCAGCGTTCGCCCTAGGTCGTTTCAACACTTTACTCAATAAAACTAGCAAAATGTCCCTAGGTTATAAAATTACACTATACAAAGCGTACATACGATACATGGGCAAGCTTCGTCTTTGCGCATGCCTCCCTGCGTCACATTCAGCGACTTCAGGTAATACTAAATTGTTTCAGGTGCAAGGCAACCGGTGCGCCACGGTTCTCGCGTAATGAAAATCTACACATAGATCTTGAGCTTGCCCCCGACGGCGACGGCGTCGCATACAACGTTATTCGCAATATCGCCATGTCACAGGCCGGTTCTCTCCAGTCAATACAGATAGAAGCGTCGCTGGAGTTTCTTATGCCACTTCTTCTCCAACGCCCACGCATTACGAAGTGGTTGTACAGATAGCCAATCTTTCTATCTATATTCCCTTATCTAATCAATAATCCAAAACGCTCTCATGGAACAGGGTAACGGTATAAGCTGAGGCTCCCTCTTGGGAGCCCTTGTGCTGGTTACCCACTAATAGAGGTATCACCTCTCAACCCGGCGAAACTGTCAAAGCCCTCGGGCTAATAGCGGCCACCAGACCGAAAAATAAAAAAAAGGTGACGGATGGAATGTCTCGCCACCTGTTGTGTCACATCAATGTGGATACCGCACTTTCCAAACGGAACGCTACTAGCGTAGATTTCTTTGACGATATAGATCGTCATGTCGTAGTTAGAAAAATGCTACAACGTGACTGTAATATATCCACAAATATTAACACCGATTGGGATACGAACTCGGGGTCAACGACTTATTAATCAGGTATCTCGATGACTGGACCAAAATGTATGTTTATAATTATAAGATAATAAATGCATTTCGCAAGAGCCGTGGTAGCTAGCTCAAAGTCCGCCAGATATCTCACCAATTAGCGCTATCTGCTCTTTAATAAATGAGTTATAAAATCTCGTATCAGCTTTTAGTGGTTAATAAACATTAATCCGTCAGAAGTAACTGACAGAGCTGAGGTTCGACCATACATATGTAGATAAATATTATATATATATTAAATACAATTAAACGAGCTAGCTACTGATAAATTCCATAGAAAAAGGAATTATCTGACTAATGGTTAGCCGAGGTTCGGCCCTCGAGCATACTCGAGTCAGTTGCTTATGCGCCCAGGGTAACGGTCCAAGTCGAAGCTTTCCCTCGGGAACCCTTGTGCTGGTTACCCATTAATAAAGGTTTCGGTTGAGTGCTCAAAGCCTTCGGCCAACTTTCAAACCGGTGAATCTGTAAACGCCTTCGGACTAACAGGGCCACTGTTCAGCCCAAAAACTGAACATTTAATTAAAACATTATTACATTAAGTAATGATGACACAGAGGGGGTTATGACAGCGAAATCGTGATTTATTTTTACTGATACCTATCATATATAGCATGAATTTATATTATATACTACTAATATCAAATAAAATAATATTACAATGAAATTAATTTAGACATATGTTGTATATTTACAATATTATATTTAAAAATGTATATACTATGTATAAGTGTATTTAGATTATAAAGTTGAGTAGTTTTAACACATTGTTCTAGCAAATGTTATTATTATATTACATATGTATATAATAAATACACTGTAAATAAATGGTATCGGTCACCACGATACAGGCATTCTGCACACACATATTGTACATGATACACAATGATAATCTAATAATTTTACTAAATTAGTTGTTTATACAGTAATTAATACTTTTTTCTCTCCTTATATGTTATATATAACATTAGAGATAAAAAATTTATAATAAAATTTGTAAACAAGATTGCACGATGTTGTCTGTTATTCAAATTTTTTTATATAAAATATATCTAATACAAAATCTCATTATATCGAATTTCCATAGACAACACAGCCCAGGATGTATGTATGAATAATGTATGTAAATTGTCAACGATGTCTCAAATCTCAAGATAATAAATAGAATTTGAACTGTATGTAATCGCACAAATATTTTTACAGTGGTAAAGCCGCGCTGTATTTTGTTTCTAGTCGTAGCATGAATGCCACGCCCTGGCAGAAGGCAAGCACAAAATAGCAGAGCCAATGCTGCTGTGTTTAGACTGGTTCGGATGCGGAGACCCTTATTACTGGTGAATATTCCATCTTAGTCCACTCCAATAACCTATATAAACCCCATATATGACCAAAAAATAAAGGCGTGCCACGGTGCAGCTTGGGGAAAATGCCGATGGGTAATAACTGCCTAATACATTGTGGTTAACATCAAACTTCATCTATCTTTCCTTATCGCGCATAAAAATACTGTCCACTACACCCCAAAATCATCGTCAACCTACTGTAGTACACTCTTGATTCCCTACCTAAAAGAGCAACTGGACAGATCTTCAGCTTCATGCCATCAGTTGCAGACTGCAAAACGTCGTTACGACTTGCATACAAAGCGAAAGTCGGATAGGATTAATCATCTGGTAAATAACCACTACCAGGACCTCACAGATTCATGTTTGTTAAAAAACCAAGACGCTGAATGATGTTGTAATTCAAAAATTGATGAAAAATGAGGAATTGTTTACTAACCAACTTGTCAATCATTGGCTTCACTGTGAGGTAGGCGTTGTAGCCGACGGTGGGCACCGCGAGACCATCCGCCAACGTGGAACGGATCTCCACGCTCACTGGCTCGTTATGCTTCATCGCCACCTTCATGCTCGGACACTTCTCAGTTTCTACGCCCTAAAATAATAATAATTTACTTTAACGGAAGTTAAGTAGCATTTATTAAAGAGGTTTATTTTTATTTACTCGTGTACGGATAACAAATGGACAAATAGTTCATCTGATGGTTAGTAGGAGGTCGGTACATGTATATCCTAGCGAGATTGCGTCGTTACCTCCTAATAACTGAAATTCAATGACATTGCGTTCCTACCATTACATTTAATGTCCATCATTTATTTGTTTCTTGGGTCAATGGAAAGATTAAACATTAAATTCAGTATCTGAAATTTATCTCTATGGACGCTAGTTTTCTTAAGTGATATGCACTAAGAAAAGTAGCGGCAGATTCCTTGAAACGGCCCGCACTAAGATACTACAATTATATCCTCCTGGTCGATTTCGACCACTGCGATTAATTCTGAATATTGCTAAATGATATTACTTTCGGGATATAATTTATTGTCTAGCAAACACAGAGGCATTTACTTATTGTACCTTCCTTAATCCGACGTAATGCCCATACTACAATCACTGGTGCAATAAGATAGATTTTATTATCGATATTAATCTATCGCTATCCCGCAAACTTTCATACAAGACGAAGCGACGAGAATCCATATCCAGACAAGAAAATTTTCTTAACTGTACGTTGCGTAAAAATTTTGTTTATCCCTCTTTAAAACTCTTGGTAATTATATAATAAAATATATAACTATATGTGGAGTGCGCTAATCATTTATTTTGGAAACTAAGAGTGACAAATGAGGACATAGTTAACTTGATGGATTGAGTAGGTGATGATTGCAGTCTATAAACACGTGCATCTATTCTCAAAGAAGTTTTAAGATGAGCATGCTTTTTTACACCTTAAAACTGAGATGGAATGCTATATCCAAGAAAATGGATCACCGCATCCCTACAATCACTTCACCAAATGCTGTATCGTTGTCTAGATTCTGTGGATGTTGATGCTGTTAGCCTATGCGGCTCTTACAGCGTCATCGGACACAGAGCTCACGGAACTGAGGGGTCCGTGAGCTGGTTATGTAGTTTTTGGTTCTCCTACTGTCTCAAAGCGCTCATAAACTGAGCGTGTCGGTCTGCTCTGATCACGTTCCTATCTGATAGTGCCACTCAAATTCCCAGTTCCTTATGTTATGCTGCTATTTCAAGTTTTTATTCTGTGAGAAATATTCACCTAGAAACAGGATGGACCTTTCGCTGCTAACTCGTCCCTACACTTATATACACGTAATGCATGTGTTCATATTTTGACTAAAAAATGAACAATTGCATTACCATAAATATTTAAGTGAAAACAAAGGCTCTATCACTAACCTTATCTGATATAAGGGTATGTGCGATAAGATTTACCAATTGTTTGAAAAATAACGGGTGAATTATATATACAATGCCAGCGTTAAAGGATTTCAACAACGGCATAATATATAACAAAAATATAATAACTCCAAACACTAATATTTGTCTTGCTAAGAATCGAAATACCCGCTAAGTCGCAAGGCCATCGCTTCTCTAAATCTACTTTAGAACAAAAGTAGCTTTTGGTAAATGCGTAAATTAAGTCTTATTTATTAAATGTCAAACGTTGATACCAATTTGTTACCAGCTTGCAAAATTACGACGAGACATGAACAAATAATTACGGAATGGGTTCTAAGACGTCGTTCATTAAAGATAACAGGTCAAATGGCACTGTATCGCATCGTAATCTTAATAAAATATGGCTTACAGCGACGAACCATAGACACGCATGGAATGTTACAGACGGACGTGACAAGACGTTTACAAATAGTGGATTGCTATTGCTAACTGGTTCAATGTGAATTTAAGTTAGGTACTGAAAATTGTAAATAAACATAATATATATTATCATATGTTACTTGCTTAAATTAATTATATTTTCGTTTACTTATTTTTTGTGTCTACTGTATTGCAAGTTTGTTTAATTCTCTAAATACCAGTACTTTAAATAGATGCCGACATCGGCTTTTATTAATAAATCATGAAGTTTTAAATACATTGTTCACCGCACAGTAAAAATATGGAATTACTAATTACCAGTAATTGGTACTTACTTCTTTCTAGCCCCGTTTTAAGTAAAGTAAATGCTGTTAATACGTTAGTTTTCGACGCTTTTAGAATATTATGTGCCCAAGTCAGCTCCTTGAGTGTATATATATAAGTTCATACCTATGATACTTACATAAATGAGCACGTGTGGCATAAGATGTTTGATGGCGGTAGCCACACCAGCTAGCAATCCTCCGCCGCCAACCGGCACTAGCACGGCATCCACGTCAGGAACTTGTTCCATTATCTCCAGGCCCACAGTCCCTTGACCGGCCATTATGTGCGGATGATCGTATCTGGGCAAGTGAAAATTATGACATTTCGACGTATGTGCCATCCCAGACATATTAGTCGACGCCATCATAATTTTTTCCTGGAGTTTTGTATAAGAATTATATTTAATTAGGAATTTACGCGTTCTTTATGTATACCGATTAACTACAGTCTCAGCATTTCAATATCACAGCGTACTATACATAATTTTAAGAAAAGGACATCAAATTTTATTACAAATATTCTAAAATATGTGAGTTCGAGTTCACGGATCTATGTGTACCTACCTAATATGTATATATAGCTTTTTGGTGGAAAAAAACTAACTATATTTGTACTAGAAATCAACTAAAAATTATATAAACTTACCCATTTATATATGTGAGCTCTTTCTCTTTGGCTAACGTCATTGCGTGGTATTTAGCCTCCTTCATGTCGTTACCATAGATTATTACATTGGCTCCGTACGAACGGCATTTCTGGATCTTCATTATGGGGGCTACATTTGGCATCACCACAGTGGTGGATATTTGCAGCATATTAGCGTGGTAGCTAAGACCCTATAATAATGAACATATATAAGTAAGTACACAGTTTTTATGGGTTGTTTCGTATGGTGTACGTACGTTCGTATATTGTACCACTCACCATATAATGTTTTGTATTGTGAGTGGTACAATAACAGGTAACGGGGATTCTATCTCTGTTCTCAGTGGTGACAATCCATTAGGATCTATGTACATCTAATTGGCCACAGTCGTTGCTTATAGTTAGGAGAACCATGTGATCATATTATTAAAAATAAATGTATTTATAGTTTTTCGATTTATTTTTATGTGATGGGGGTGACAAAGACTGCTTACCTGTGAGTGATTGCCAAGAGAAGCGGAAATTACACCACGTTCCTTTGCCTCCTTGGATAAAAGCAGCAATGCGTTGCGAGCCCCACGCTCTTTGAAACTAAACAAAAACAAAAACACGGAAATCAATAGACCTAATCATATCAGAAAATTATGGTTTTATATATTGCGTGAGTTGGTAATGTTTCTTATATATTAATTGTTATCAACTTGCGGTTGTTGGCTTGAATTATAGAATATAAAAATAGTCATAGTTATACATATAAAAGGGATGACAGTTTTGAAGACATCTATGTATGCCTCTAAATATCCGGTTAGTTAAAAAAACCGCTACATTGAACAGCTGCACCAAATGGCTACATCATAAATACTTCCACCCTTTCTACTACTAACAAGTGGTTTTTTAAGCCTACGACTCTCTGCCTGTCCCGCAAAAGGTGTGGCATATAGCATGAGTATATTCATTAATCTTTGTACAACTGTCAATACAAATAATTAGTAATACCATTATGTTTACCTTCCTGTATGCTGTAGAAAATCATTTTTCAGATATATATCCATACCATATATAGAAGACATGTGAGATTTCTGAAAATTAAACAATTATTTCCTTATTTGCACATAAAATCACCTAATTAAAAGTAAAAATATAATATTTCACATTATTTTATGTAACATATGAAAATAAAATGAAATAATATAAAAAAGCTAAAAAAGAAAATCAATATTGATGATACCGTTATCGAGTTTTACAACTTTTTATATCTAAGGGTATCTTGTTAATCCGCAAACTTAATGTCACAGGAAAAACTCACCACGCATGGCGTTTTTACAATCCCACTTTGAATTCTAAAAGCTGCAGCTGAGACGTCCTCGAACGCGATCTTCTGAGGATTCTCTTTGTCGCACATAGGGTCGTACTCGATCGTCTGGAACACCATGTTGGTTTTACTTCACTACCGCATTATCTTCCATCCAACTCTTTAAGGAAGGCTTAATGCCGCGTCTAATTAAGGACTGACAACACAACGATTTATTCCCCTCTATATATTAAAACGTCGGGTTATCGGTGATACAGCGTATCTATAAAACCTCTGTATGGGAGGTCATTTAGATAAACAAAATACACAAAACAACACAAGTTCCTTTTACCTCCAGAGTTAATTAAATGCATAATGAAAATATTCCTTACTGTTGGGTTGTTCTTGTATGTCTCCATTATTATGCAATATTATTTTTTTACGTAAAATATCGCCTGACCTATCACACCACTGTCCGTGCAAGAACTGAATGTTGTGATTCCTTTTACTTAGCTTTTATAAACACTTGTATTAAGAATGTAATGCGCACATTCTATTCGCATCAACTAAAACTGGAGCAGCTTATTGTACCCAGTACACTGACTTTATTAATAGTTAAACGATAAGAATTCACGAAATCTGTAATAAGTTATCAAGTATTTTGTTACTTTTATCACCTGGACCTTTCTAGAGTCCCAATCTTCACTGGGAATGAAACTGGAATGGATCACAAATTTTAAATAGTGATTTTATAGAAGCAGTCATAAAAACACGACAGTAAACAAGTTTGCTTGCTTGAAACAGTTTACCTCATTGTAAATAATGACTGTTGTCAATAAACGCACTAACATTGTTGAGGATTGATTCCTCAACTATGTTAGTGCAATGTTATTCCTGAGGACGGAAACTGGAAATTACTGATCAGTAATTTGGTCTCGGATTCCCTACACTCACCATGAGTAGAATAACAGTGTTATGTTGCTATTTCATATTGGTATTTTTTAAACGTATAGTCAATCCGGTGGAGCTGTCTTGTTCATATTGTAGCTAGAAAGTAGGGCTACTACAGGTAAAAATATTGGGGGTATTTTCTTATATTTTCATCATCATCATATCATCGCAGCCTCTGATTTAAAGCAAAAAGCTGCGTTGCGTTTTGTAAATTCTTTGTAATTAGATGTCTATCTTCAATAGAACCTATCATCGATATGAATATATATATTACCTATACGTATAGCTTAAACTCTGTTAATTTAATTAATGGGTGGTTGTTATTAATATTGATGGATAAGAGTAGCCGGAGATCGTGCACATTGGCATGCAATTGAGGAGCCCTATGTCGTGCTAATAATCGCAGATAATGATGGTGACCGGTCTATCAATCCGATAATATTTAGATAATTTATTTACTATACTTTTTATTTAAATGCTAGAAATGCTATTAACGTTACTAACATGGTACGCGTAAAATAGCTCCAACTATTAATTATATTATTTTGATTCGAACATACGGCATAAGTTTCGCAGACTCTAGGTACTCTAAACCATTAGGTTTTTGACACTTTAGATTGCTTTTAATAATGTTTATTCTTAATTGCTATTTTCTTTCTTTTAGTGATAAAGTAATATAAATCAAATATTCGTTGTCTTATTATCTTTATTTGTATAATGTATAAAATAGTCTACTCATTATTGACTAAACTATTTTACTTACTTTTATCTACCTTAAACTACTTTTAACAATAGTATAGCCATACTGCAGCTATTTTACCATCTCAGCCCTCAGAAGTGACAACGGACGTGCATCTTGAATCTTTGTTGAAGATGGATGTGGATGTCATGGTTGATGATGATGATGATATTATGATAAATTTATCCCTAATGGGAAAGGCAAAGAACTTTAGTCCATACAGCCAGGTCTTGTTCGTATGATGGTTGGTCTGAAACTGCGTAGATGTCATGGGCTACATGTGTGAATAAACATAGGACATTGAAATTTAAAGCTATTGTTTTTTCTATAACACATCTTATAAGTTATAAGTATACAGTTAGTCTGATGGTACGTAATGATTGCAGTCCATGAACCATTCATCCTCAACTACTATAACAATATAAATACTCGTGATGTTTATACGTGGTCACTTTTGAGGACTGAGATGAAAATATCCGTCATCAGTTAGGTATCCACTTCCTCACACTCACCCGCAGTGTTATGCTTGCGTTATCGTAATAATTAATTTAGATTGACTAAATTATTTTAGATTAACCTGGTTTAAAATTTTATCGTTTTGATAAATCTGTTAGAAACATTGCAACATTTCTTTAGTTTAAGTTGGTGTCTGTTTGGATGTTTATATTTAATAATGGTAACATTGTAGATAATATGTCAATTTATTGGATGCTATATTGCAGTCTCGTCGATTGCGGTAATTAATTTCGCACTGTGAATGACCGCAGATTACGTGCTTTTTGATCAACGGATTCGTGTGTTCCTTGATTATTTTTATACTAGTGTTCAATATGCCATATGCAAATCAACCGTCCGTGCATATCACGGAGCTAACAGATGACAATGTAAAGTTTGTTGTTGAAGATACTGAACTTAGTGTAGCAAATAGTATGCGGCGTATGTTTATAGCAGAGACTCCAACAATAGCTATAGATTGGGTCCAGCTAGAAGCAAATTCAACTGTACTCAGTGACGAGTTTCTTTCTCATCGCATTGGCCTTATACCGCTAATTTCCGATGACGTAGTAGACAAATTACGCTATTCAAGAGACTGTATGTGTGCTGATTTTTGTACTGAATGCAGTGTGGAGTTTACACTAGATGTGAAATGCACAGATGATCAAACGAGACATGTAACCACTGCAGATTTAAAATCTAGTGATCCTAGAGTTGTTCCAGTCACATCTAGACACAGAGATGAAGATCAGACAGATTATGGTGAAATCGATGAGATACTTATTATTAAACTACGGAAAGGACAAGAATTGAAATTGAGGGCCTATGCTAAAAAAGGTTTTGGAAAGGAACATGCTAAATGGAATCCGACAGCTGGTGTTTCATTTGAGTATGACCCCGACAACATAATGAGGCACACCTTATTCCCAAAACCAGATGAATGGCCAAAGAGTGAACACACGGAACTTGAAGAGAACCAGTTTGAAGCAGAGTTTAATTGGGAAGCTAAACCTAACAAATTCTTCTATAATGTTGAGTCATCAGGAGCCCTAAAACCTGAGAACATAGTACTAATGGGAATTGTCATATTAAAGAATAAGCTACTAAATCTTCAAGTACAACTAGCACAAGAAGTACATAATGATGCTTTAGCAATTAATTAAATTTTTATAACCAAAAAATATATAAATATTATTCTATTAAGTGTCTGTTGTTACTGTTCAATATATAGACCTTTTCTTCCTAAAATACTCAGCAAACCTTTGAAAATGAATACAGTTTCATTGAGACAAGAATAGTCTACATTTATCATTCTCAAAAGTTATGTTGATAAATACAGTATCAGTATTTATGTGTAACAGCATTAAGCTCTTCCCCCTTATAGCATATATGTTAAGTATGATTTATGTTCAGTATATTTCAGAAAATAAATTTAGGCTACTAAAATATGACACGGCACTGTAGAACACATTCAGTTCAATACAATTGTGCTTTAATTATTATTCTCAATAAATGTTTTTATTATGATAATATCTACCATTAATAATAAAAATTAATACCTTTTTTCCATTGTTGTCCATTTAGTTTAATTTGTCCTAGTATAACTTTGCTTTTACCCTATCTTTATTCCTATGGTCCTTCTTGGGTACATGCATACTTATTTTAATATTTATTGCATACTTTGAAAAAGTACATAAGTAGCAAGAACTTAGCCATATTATTATATTGCTTTTTAAATGTTATTCATGATATGTTATGAATGATTTGTGTAGTATATATATATTAATAAGATAAATCTTTTAAATCTTGACATTGTGTTGGTACCAGCACCATATTTTAATATTTATTGCATACTTTGAAAAAGTACATAAGTAGCAAGAACTTAGCCATATTATTATATTGCTTTTTAAATGTTATTCATGATATGTTATGAATAATTTGTGTATTATATATATATTAATAAGATAAACCTTTTAAATCTTGACATTGTGTTGGTACCAGCACCATTTTTTAATATTTACAAACTTTGCCGGCTAGTTTGACTTACCATGTTTAGCATGAGGATACTGGCATTGTATTTACTTATGTGCCTATATGTAAAGTATGGACACATAGGCTTCTTTCAGAATCAAATAATTTATATGCCCGAATATGGTACAAATGGATCAACAATAGATCATTAAACATACAAACATATTCTGACACATATGGTATGCAAATAGAATTTAAATTTAAAACCATTTTTTTTTAATATAGTATTAACAATTTAGTATAATCACAATATTTGTTGTCAATTACTAAGTTTATTATTTCATTCAGTTTTTCTAGCAGAAGCAGCAGTATTGGTAATAATTTAAGAAAGGGACCTATAATAAATGAAGTGCTGGATAAGAAGAAAACAAACCACCAACCTCTTATTTCTATCTGTCTAGATATACCAAGCATTATTCTAGTGGTATTTATTCCTAAATAAGACACAATTGTTACAATTTGGCGAACAGTGATCAGTTTATTATTACCAGATTCTTCTCATGGACTAAGAACTGGCCCCAATCTTTACATTTCTTTATAATGATTGTAAGAGGTTTCGGTCTTAAGAGGTTCTAGGGCAGCTGTCGTTGGAGCCAACGCAAGGTTTAGTTGTCACGGATTCGTGATATTCTTCAAAAAAGGTGATAATGCCCTCTTGAAGAACTAAAGATCGATAACCCTTCTGAGCCGTATCTTGTTTTCGAGGGTAATTTCGAATCATATCGCTTCTAGACTAGACCACTTTCAACCTACCGGATAAGCCGGTTTCTGAAAACACTAGTACCGTAGATCGACCACGAGCGCTTTAGTCCTGAAATTTTAGAATAGGGCTTAGATACCCTCTGCCTGTCGTATAAGGCGACTAAAAGATCAGGGTGGGTACCCTCATTGTCCAGGATAGTGTGGTGCGTTCTGCAGATCCCATAGCTCCTCCCAAGGGTAGGCCAACGAGAGGGAACCCCGACACAAAAACCATAAACCAAGCACACTATTCGGCAAATTTTGCAGAAGACTGAGAACTATAATCTGTGTCTGTGGGGCTCTGGAGTATGAGCGTGTTTCAGTCCCTTCAGCGGTGTCAAATTGATTGTCGGTATATTGAGGTGTTGACATGTTTGTACAACAAGCTAACCGAGTACAGTCCAGCAGTACGAAACCTATCAAATTGCAGAAAGGTGTTAGACAGAGTGATGACATATCTCCGAAACCCTTCACCGCTGCATTGGAAGTTGCGTTCAAGCTATTGGATTGGAAATGATACGGCATTAACGTCATTGGCGAGCAAATCTCCCCCCCCTCCCTTTTGATTTGCCGACGTCATCATGGAAATATAGGGATCTGAGTACTATGCTCAATGACCTCACCACATACCTCCCAACGGGTGGGTCTTAAGATGAACAAGTAGACATGACGAAGATCATGTCTAATATTCATGTTACACCTGTACCTATTGTTGTTGAATGTTATGCTCGAAAACGCGGACATGTATACTTACGAATAGTCCGATTAGGTAAATACATCTTCGACCCAGAGGTCAACCGACGGATCCAACATCTCTAACATAGAGTACGCAACGTGACCCGCATTGTTAAGAACAGCAAGGTGGAATGGCGATGGAATGGTCATATAGCTCGTTGAACCGATAACCGATGGGGAAGGAAGGTTCTTGAGTGGCAACTTCGGACTGGCAGTTGCAGTGTAGAACAACCCCTCATTAGAAGGAGCGCTAATCTATGCGAGTTTGCTGGAAGTCGATGGATGTAGGTGGCTCAGAATCGTACTTCGTGGCAATCTTTAGGACAGGCCTATGTTCAGCAGTGGACTATGGACAGGCTATGACGATCATGACGATGAATGATTGTAAAGATAATTTACGAATTTAACGATTTCAAAGAGTTCATTACAAAATGACGAATGAGCACGTCTCTCGGCGCAAATGCGACTCTTATGTTAAAGCAGGTATTGCCAGGATCGAAATCGATTAGGAATGCACTACATCCCAAACAAGGAGGGGTTTACCGATCTCCGTAGATAAATAAATAAAACAGCCTTTTAATTCCAATATTTTTTATAGAACGGACAAACGAGCTAGGCGCTCACCTGATGGAACGTGATCACCGCCCCTCATGAACATTCGAACACCGATAGGAGTTTGCAAGTCAGTGCGTTGACGGCCTCCTCCCTTTAGATATCGATCCGAGTCGAGGTTTCGTACCTCCTTATGAGGGGCCCTCGAATCGTATTATCGCCCTCCTCCGTTGTCATTGATGTTCTTCGTCCACAGGGGGTCGGAGTGCAGCGGTGGTACAACAGCAGACTCCGCGCCAGCTTCGCAGCATCGTCGTTGTCTCCCTACTCAGCGGGCCTCCTGCTCGCGAGTCTAATTAGATAATGATGTAGAGGTCGCAGGACCAACAGCAATAATCACACAAAAAAAAAGCATTGACCGACGGCCTATGTCAAAAGAGTAGAATTCTAGAAGATTTACACAAATTATTTTTCCTTAGGTTAATTATATTAAAATTATAATAAAACCATAAATTTACATTACTTCACATTTTTATTTTCTTTACCTTCAATTTGTCGAGGATATGCTCATCATGGTTCCCACTAGTTTTTTATAGAATTGGTGGCAAACGAGCAAGCAGCTTACCCGATGGTCGCCCATGAACATTCGCAAATTATCAGTGGAGTCGAAAATGCAATGGTGCGATGATCTTGTTTGCAAGTTTGATGAAAGATGCAGGTGGTTCAGAATTGTGCTTCATGACAATTTATGGTAGAGGCCTATTTTCAGCGGTGGACTACAGCATGAGGTACATTCTATTTATATAATTAATATATGCAAGTAATATAATGAAAATAAATAAAGTTGCCTAGTGCCGTACACCTGGCACAGATATTGGGAGTGATTTTTTGTACCCAAGAACTCAAGATACTGAATTTTTCACGTTTGAGATTAAACAAATAGAAAGATATAATCAAATTGATCCTCCTTCTTATGTTTAAGAATGTATAAGCCATTAAGATTTCGTTCATTTTAACGCGTATTTTTTTAATTTTGACAACAATGTCCGGATCCCTTGGCAACTATTGAGTTAAACATTGGAGAGAAATATCATGTATTAAAATTATTGTCTGTTTAATAACACCATTTCAAATGTAAATAACCGGGTATTCTTTAAAGGCAACTAAAAAGAAAATTAAATTAGTTTCCTTTATGATAAAACGATATGGTAACTCCCTAATAAAATAATAAAGTAAAATGTAATTAAAAGAAAAATTTAATTGCCCTATTTTTCAGTGTGATTCTGACAAAATCCACGTCTTGACTTTTGCTGAAGTAAAACAAGCTGCTGAAAGAATAGAAGATGGAATTATTCATACCCCTCTATGTGTAAGTATAGTTAAAATTTAGGTACATAAATACAAAAACAGACGATTATTATTCGGAACTATGCAGAAATTTTAACATTAAATTGTAACAATAAGGGGTATATATTATTTCATAAATTTCAGGAAGCAAAAATGGGTAAATGCTTGGATTATGAGATATACTTGAAATGCGAAAACCTACAATATACCGGCAGGTAACGTTATAATTACAAAAACAAGAATTTAATACATTGCGCATAGTAATAATATTTTAATAATATATAACGCTCCACTATGTTAAATAGTTCATAAGATTTATTTTTTATTTAGTTGTGCAGAACGTGGCATTCGTAATTTATTTGTAACGCGTCATGAGGAGATTTGCTCTTGTGGAGTCATCGTACCCTCTATTGGAAATCTAGCAATAGGAGCCGCATACCATGGCGATTCTTTAGGTATTCAGGTAATTTAATCTTACTTACTATTTTACGGTCCGATTGGTTGTCCGGATTAATTAATAATTGATAATACCGCCTAATTATTGATTGCACACAGATATAGATATCTTAAAGTTATCTAAATAATAAGGCAAATCCTAATAAAATCACAGAGTGAAAGAATAAATGATTAATAAAAACCATTACTAAAAAAATTACGCCGTCTTTAATATCTAAATTATAAGCGTCATTTTGCTCTGATCAGAGTTTTGTGAAAAAGCAATTTAATATATATGAGTGCGAGTTGTTATGGTACGGTATGTCTGAAAAGAGCAGTTTTTGCTACTTGACTCACAGAAAATGCTAAACAAATGTTTATGAGTGAAACGTAATGTGGAGTTGCATCCGTTCTGAAATATTGTGTTTTGAAACTGGGCACAAAAAATTCGGCACAATGTAATCTCTTTTCGGTTGCCGTAGCCGAATCGGCAGGGATGCATCCTAATCGTATGTGTTTCGTTAAAAGACCTAGTGCTTCATTATTTATGGTAACATTTATTTTTCTAGTAATGTCCTTGATGTTGCCTGACAGGAGGTTTGTGCATTCATTAGGTAACGGTGGTGCTTCCTGACCGAACGCCCCCGGCGATGGCGCAACGGTGCTCTGAACTCAATGCAGACGTAGTAATCTGCGGTGAAACTCTAGAAGATTCTACTAATTATGCTAAGAAAGTGCATATGGAAACCGGACAAGTATTACTTAGGTAAGTTTACCTAGCTAAAATTGGCGAATATCATTGATTCACTGAAAATACACTAAATTATGTTCTCGT
The DNA here is from genome assembly GCA_029286865.1 of Teinopalpus imperialis. Lineage (NCBI taxonomy): Eukaryota > Metazoa > Arthropoda > Insecta > Lepidoptera > Papilionidae > Teinopalpus > Teinopalpus imperialis. Next base: position 1,126,690 of record JAGSMU010000023.1, on the reverse strand, counting down.
GGTCGACTTGGAATGCAGTGATATCTATGCTGGTTGTCACCAAATGTCATCAACTTTGCAGGATATATTAGACTATTGTAATCATTTACGATAGCATACTTGTCGTCCCCATGCTTTGTTAGATTAAATTACATATGCAATAAGATCAGAGATACATTCAGGTGCTGTGAGGAATACGGGGCATACATATATACAACACACCTGATAACCAACAATCTGTGTATTAAAAATATTGGCCTTGGCTAGAAATCAAATCCATAACAACACACAAGGGTGAAGTGATCTCCGAGACACGTGGTTGACATACGTACATAGGAGGTTGGAAGTGAAACTGAAATACGAACCTAAAAATCTGTCGCGTACTTAAGCAAACTTAAACTTTACCATTGTAGTCCGGATGATCCGGCGGTGATGGCGGGCTTGGGTACTGTGGGCATGGAGATCATCACTCAGCTGCCGGAGGTGGATGCCGTGATAGTACCGGTGGGCAGCGGTGGTCTGCTCGCCGCCGTGCTCGTCGCGTGCAACAAACTTAAGTGCTCTTGTCTTGTTTATGTACGTTACAATTTTATTTATTTAGTATTTCGATAATGTCGTGTAATCCGACTATGTGTAGCGTGAATTGGCCGACCTGGTAACTGACCGCGCTCTCATAGGATATTGGCATGACAACTCTTTCTTTCATATTTCCAGTTGCAAAAAAAACTGTCCTTTATTGATTAAGGGAACGATAAATACTAATAACATTATATTTATATCGAATATGTCAAATGTTTTCTCTGTCAGTAACACTCAATAATTTAATAAAATAATAAAAGTGTCGAACTAATGCTGGAGTGATACATGATTAAGCCCTTATAACATATACGAGTATGCTAACTCTCATTTCGATATTTATTTTAGATAAAAATTGTTACAAATAATAGTAATTAATATTTGGTATAGTGTCGAATCTGCATACGATACTTAAACAAAAATATAATATATTGTAGACACCACCGACATATTTCATGACCGCGGGGTCCATGAAATATGTGGGTTATAAAAATACTCTTATCTTATTTTTGGCCATAAAAATATACATGTAAAGCCTAAAAACTATTCAGCAAAGTCAATCAAAGGAAGGTGCAGGGTGCACGATGACGATGCATGGTTGATTATCCTGCAAGGAGTTTAAATTTAGTTTATTCTAGCGGACCATCATTTTCCCGTTAGTCACCCATACTTGAAAATAGTAATACACAAAGTGTTTCTGTGCACTGTAGCCAGTTGGAATGGGAAAAGATAAAAGCTATGGAATACGTGTTGATTAATATTTATTCCTTTCGTAGGGAGCTGAATGTTCGAAAGTTCCGAAGATGATGAAGGCGTGTCAAGCGGGCCATCCAATAGGAGTGCCAGTAGTGCCTAATCTTGCAGAAGGGCTGAACACTTGTATTGTAGGCAGAAATGCATTTGCCACTATCAAAGGACGACTCGATAGAATGGTAAATATATTATGCTAATGGAGAACGTTTTCTTACCGTCCATCGTTAACCTTTTCAGTTTTAATTTCCAAAAATAAATTAGCGCCACGGGTTCACCCTGGTACTGTTCAGGAGTTAACTCGTCATATATAAATCGGGTATTAATGAGTTTTATTGAGGCCTACGCTTGTCAGCGGTCTAATAATAGGTTGTGATGACGATGGCGATGAAACAAATTGGTGAAACTGATAGTTATATTTTCGGAGAATTAAAATACACTGTAATACATTAGTGATACCAAATAAATATTGCTCTCATTTTAAAATATCGATGACCGATTAACACATCATGCGCACATTTAAAGAGACAATAACTCCACGACAGTATTGAAGCGTTAAGTTTTTTATAGCAGGCAATACCATGTGGTGTGTATGACACTAATCACTAAGCATTGTAAAACCGTTAAGATATATCAAACTAGCTATATATGAGAATATCGTTTTATTTTCTGGTCCTCTGTATCATAATCATTTCAGCCTATTACTAGTCCACTCCTCATCAAAGACCTCAGTCATTGCCAATCAATCACGATTCTCAGCCACCGAATTTTGAACTTAAACTTCTCGTTCAGTCCCAACTACAATAAATTTGTTAAAACGAGATATCTCGTCTATATTCATAAAGCACTGTTTCTGAAACGAAAAATATCGAATTTAATGCGAAGAAAACATAAGCCGTCACAGCTATTCTCGGCTTTAGTTAGAAGTGGATGAGATGTACATCGCGCGCGCTATAATAACCGTGTTAGAGCGCGAGCGGCTTGTAGCGGACGGCGCAGGTGCGTGCTCGCTTGCCGCGGTCATGCAGGGTCTTGTGCCGGAGCTGCGTGGGAAACGGTAAGTGTAACTAACCTTTAAGCGCAGATAATATGATCTGGTTCCGTGCAAATATATTTGTACTGTTTGAAATAGGCATTAAGTCATATTAATGAGAGTCCTATCACGTGAAAAGCTAATCAATACTAGTCTATCTAGACACCTGGTAAAAAAATACGGTAAAAAAAACAATATTATACTGAAGAAAATAAAAGTAAAATTGTTACACGCTAGTTCTGGATTTAGAATAAAAGGACAGCTCGGAGTTGGTTTCATATGCATTTAACAGTACACAGTATCCGGTCATATGTCCGTGATTCACAGCAATTATTGGAATTGAAGGATTAGATTCCACTTATACCAACTTATTATACGTATTAAAAATCAACGGTATAGAAAACAAGCTGCACTAACTGTTCAACTAAGAAAGGACCACGATCTTACAGAATATGCGTAACAAAACCTTCAAGAAATAAAAAATATATCAGAATGCTAGCAAAATTGTTAATTTTAATTAAAAAACTAATCATTATTTCCTACAATTGTTTTGATAATTACAGTACTGTGTGTGTAATAACTGGAGGCAATGTAGAGTCTAGCCGGCTTGCTCGCACTATACACCGCGGTCTGAGCGCCTGCGGCCGTTTGCTACGTTTCGCGGTGCCTATGGCCGACAACCGCACTGGTCTCGAGAATCTCGCCAAGATTATATCGGATGAGCACGCGGTACTAAAGAGCCTTGTCACCGAACAAATGTGGGTTCAAAGTGACGTTGGGACAACATGGGTATGTAAACGTTAGAATGTATATTATATAAATACTCTTCATACAACAGCATTGTAATGGTTACAAAATCCAACAAGTATCATTCCTACATTTTGTAAAAACAATGCTACGTCAATACAAAAAAAATTTACTTACCAGTGTATAGCACAAATTATATTAGATGCCACATCACCAATGGTACACACTTTTTCTTAGTAAAAATTGGAACATAGATCTAATATGCATATTAACATTTTTCAATATAATTATCTAAATTTATAAGGAAACTTAATTCCTTCGTATACCGATATAATGTAGCAGCGATACTGCTACACATGTAAGTGGCTTACCCTCGACTTACAGAACTTGTGATGAGGTATCAATCTAAGTGCAGTGAAATAGCTAACCAAATACTTATTTTGCATGGTTAGAGCAAATAAACATCAATTACTATCTAAAGCCAGTTTAGTTTAGTTGCCAGTGACAATGCATCTTGCCCTTGATTCCAAGATGGATGTTACTTTATGCATCAGTTTCACAGCCTAAGTTTACAAATTAAAAAAAGTTTTTTGAATTTTTCTAGGCTAATGCTGTAGTGGAGACTGCCAATGAAGAACACTCCGATAACTTCAAGGATCGCATACGACATTTATATCCATCTGCAAGATTTGCTGTCATGGATCTTAATGACAAAAAGTGTCGCTAAACTTTTAATTTTGGTTAAATATCAAATCATTACTAAATATTATTTTACATTAAATTTGTGAATAGTGTAAATGTACTAATTAATATATGAACAGAAAAAATAAAACTATACATTTGTTTTTTTTTATATTTTAAAACTTATTCATTATGCCACAGGATCATCACCCTTTGTTGCTCGGGTATAGATGACTTGTCCATGGTGTTGAACTACTTGCTTAATTAAACCTGAAACAAAAAGACATGTTATTTTAATTTTACTAAATAGGTTTAAATATTAAATAAATAATTTATAAAATGTCAGACTCAATATATCAGTATTTTTACTGTCATGGCTAATCCAGGTAAATGATTCATCATAATAAAATAATAAATTCAAGTATGGGTTAATATTAAATATGGCATGTCAAATGTTATTTGTCCATCTACCTTACGAGTCTAATATTCACTATAACAATAAATAATCTATGAATTGAAAATAATGAAAAACTCCAATAGAGCCTTCATAATTTAATTATTTATGCTAATACTACACATTAAATATCACTACTATTATTAATAGTTAGTTTCCCACAGTGCTAAGTGCTTTACAGCACTCATGGTCACATGGGACTGAGGTGTTTGGATGTGACAATGTCAAGGTACTATCAGCTTTTAATTATTTATTTTTGATATGAGGAGGTCTATGTCTTGCAGTGATATATCTGGCTTGAGATTTTATTTTCAGGTTATTGCAAATGTTCTTTAGCAGAAATCAATATCCCATGTGCCAATTTGTTTTTCAAATTTGATGTAACAGGGGGCCATTCTTAGATGTAATTGTATGCCCACAGATAGTGACCATACCTCTGATTGGCAATACAACACTAATATAACATATTTTCAAGTTGCACTGATCAGTTTTAAGCTTTATTGACCTAGGATTCCAAGTGTCCTGTATAGACATTTCTCTTAGACCTTCATCTATCAAAGTTGAACATTCCTCAGTACATTTTAGGCTACGAGTAAAAGTATCTATAGGCACTGAAATATATCCCCGAGATTGAAATTTATCTGGTAGAAACCAAATTTTACCATGAGCAAGACCCAGTTGGAGGACATAATAAATGTTTTTTTTTCCTTCAGTGTTGTTTACACTGTTCTCCCTATAAAATCCTAGTTACCTAGATGTACATATTTCTAAAGTTTAGTGACCAAATTAGATAAAACATTTAGGGATATATATTATTTTTTATGAGGAATAGTTCCTTATAAAAAATAGTTACAACTTATTCTACAAAACTTTTATTGTTTCTCTAAGCACAAGATGATTGCATATTTAATGGATTTGGACAATTATTTTGAATTTAAATCAATTTAGTTGAAAAAATTACCAACCTAGATATGTCCATAAGTACATATATTAATTATAATTATTGAATAACACATACCCTTATCTCGGAGCTCAATCAAAGCCCTCCTGGCAAGAGAGCCTCTGACTTTCAATCTTTCAGAGACAACTGCAGGTGTGATCAATTTGTATTGAGGCACTTCCTTGTACAGTTTCTCGTATGTGGGTTTGTCAAACAACACCTGATTGTTCAACTTGTCACGGACTTTTCCTTTGGACCACTTCTGCAAATTGTAAAAATTTGTGAGTAAAATTACTTCCCAGTTAACATGGAAACCTTTGGTTAATTTTGCCATCAGTCTCAATATATCAGTAACTTTTAACTTTCATGGGTATCAACATGGAAGATATAATCATTTGGCATAATACATACATATAATTTAATTTTTTCTATAATAGTAATAATCTCAAAAAATACTGAAGATATTCGGAAATAGGCGTAAACATTTTCTTTAGTTATTTATTTTCAATAATATAAGAGCTTTGAAGATTATAAAATGCATGTGATTTAAAAAAACAACCAAACTCAATCATACCATGAATACATGACCACATAACCTAACTTTTACTTTGACATCAAAAGACATACCTTCTTCTTGGCTTTGCCACCACCGGATCCTTCCTTCTTCTTTTGGGTCTTCTGAGGCTGCTTGGCCGAAGCCTTTGCGTCCTTCTTGGGTGGCTAAAATGCAATACAAATGTAACATTGTGTTCTGTAGCCACGAGGTTGTAAAACAAAATGAAATTTGAATATTAAGAAAATATAAATATTTAAAAGAAAACTGTATTAAGATATAAAGCCTTTTAGGTATGGAAATCAATTATTTTTATTCGTTTCATCTTATATTTAAATATTCAAACGATACAAATGCACTGATACTCACCATGTTGAAAACGGAAAGAAAAGAGAGAAGTACAGATAATGTATGTCACTTTGAATTAAACACAATTCTCGAATTTATTGTCTATGGGTTTTCACGATTCATTGTGTTATTGTTCGTTCTGTATAATAATAATCAATAAACATAAAAACAATTAACCCAAACACTTAATCCACGAGATAATTAAATAAATTGTAGTGGTTGTGATGTATTAGTGTAATAAATTTTCACAAATTATTTATTTCCGGGATTTCTAAACCAAGTTGGATTTTTGTTTGAAATATTTCATTGTTTAGTTTGTCAAAATGTAATAAATAAATTCAGAGATAAGCAATTGAACTTTTAGGGCCAGAAAAGACATTTTTACTTTGTTTATTACCTTCTCGCTTCTACTTTTACCTAAAACTATAATAAATTTTCATCAGATGGCATTGCAACATGAGGTTATTTTTACAATGCCCTTATAATTGAAAATTTCTTAAGATACGACTAACAGTACCAGCTACGTACAGACCGGTCAACTTTTTCCTTGCACGCAGCTTACGATAGCAGAAGTTAAAAAAAAAATTATTGCGCCGTCTAGTGATTGGCCAATGCTAAGAGGCGGGAAATTCATATCATAAAATTTTAATTACTTGATTACACCTTTAGATGTAGTTCTGTTTGTACTTCGTACAATAGAAGAATGTGCATTATAAAGTACATATTCATATAACCGAAATATGCATGTATTCTCAAATTTAAAATTACAGTGTAATAGTACACAACCAGAAAGAAAAGTGCATCTTAGTAATATTTTACTCTGGATATAAATAAAATAATGAATAAATGTTCTATACTTTCTTTTATTTATGTTTTAAGATTTGCATCTAATATTATATTAGGAATTTCTTCGGCTTTCTTCAGAATTTGTTGATTTTAATTATCTTCATGTTGGTAAATGTCCCAAATTAGATAAATAAAGATTTCCACCATAAAAATGGTGCCAGCAGTTTGGATATCGCAGATAGATCGATAATCTATTGTTTGCTAAGAACTTATTGCTTCGTTATTGACAAGCCAAATTAAACACTCGTTAGCATCTCAAGCTTCTTAGCTAATTACAAAAATACATACTCTAATATTACGTGTGCATCGTAAAGAAGTCTGAAAAAGTCAAGTTCTCCTATATATCGCAGCATAAAAATTCGTCCGTTGTACGACTTTCACACGTCAAATAAGACAACAAATATTTATTTATTAACATTAATTATATTTTATATATACATCAATACAATTATTATAATATTTACTTGCCTCTATTTTTTGCCAAATAAGAAATAGATGAGAAGTGATTCAAGACATCCATGCACCTTTCCGGTCGAGAAAATAACAAAATTCATAAGCACGTGAATCTATTGCTATAACAGTAATAAAAATAAAGTTGGTGTACATATAAATAAAAAACCCTACCGTGTTAAAAAGCCCTTATATAAATGTATATATTGATCTTTTAAATTTGTCGCCGTTGCATGTATAAACGTTAGCTTGTTAGCAAATTTATCAATTGCCTTGTTATGTAAAAGTATATCAATATTAAAAGTATATATATGTATGATCATCTCGGTCCATGTCTAATCCAATGCTGAAATTTGAGCCTTACCACAGTGCCACGAAGTATAATCTGAACAACCTGCATCTATTGACTTCCCGAGGACTTGAATAGGTTTTCACTCCATGCAGTAGGGTCGTCCTACACTTCGATTGCCAATGCTTTGTTGGCTGGCACTCGAGATTTTTTTTTCTTTCCCATTTGTTATGTTCTACGAGCTATATGGCAAGCCAATTGTCATTGCGCCTTTCAATGGCAATAAGGTCACACTTCACATTCTTTGGTAAAAACTTTGGGGGATATTGGAACAGAATATATGATAGTAGCGTTTTCCTAAACGAAGACTTACTTATGTAAACATATCGAATGAGGTGCAATTTTTACAGTCTGATTTTAAGTTAATATTACGCTGTAGTTCACAAAATACTACGGTAAAATGCTTCAATTTGTTCTGTTCCTTGTTACGCATGGCGTTATAAAAATAGCAATGATAGTTAGTGATGTTTTTTGTATTACATTGAGAGTAAAAAACGAGCGCAAAGTGCACCTGATGGTAAGCGACTCCTGCAGCCCCTGACATCTGCATTCATCCTTGACAGGGAATCACAATACATATTTGTTGTCACCCCTGGATGGAATGCCTCGTCACCAGTATTAAAGGTCTCTGGATCCCTGCACTCGCCAGACGAAACACAAGTACCATGCTACTATTTTACGCTGGTATTCCGTGAGGGCGTAGGACCACGCCGTTCAACCTGACCCATTCATTCTGCAGCTAGAAACAAACTGCAGTGTAGCTCTACCATTGTATGACTATACCTATATACTGATGTAAGTGTGCATATTATCTTAGTGATCTTTTAATTTGAAAGATAAAGTTTTTGATGTCTTTTATCGAAAACATTAATGTACGAAATGTGTGTGAAAGACTTATAATTGATATAACAAGTTTTTTCGAAAACACATTCTATATTATTGTTATCAATATTTTGGAATCATTCATGTAAATCAACTTATCTGACTAAATTACTCGTATCGAGGAATTCCATTTTAGACATTTTTTTATTATTATTATTATTTATGCTTGTATACCTCTGACATGAGTAGGTCAGGGACTTTTACCATCTTAGGCATTAGGGATTAACACTCGTATCTTGAATTCCTTATTGATGGCTCCGTTTTATGTTGATCAATAAATTTCTAGCAGGGGCAATGAACACACTGAGAGTCTGACATAAAATATTTAGAACGTGATTCAGCACGTGAATAACGCCAAAAATATTAATGCAAACTTAGTTGCCGACCCTGAGTTTCCCTAGTTCGAAGATGAACGTACAAATACAGTTTCATGTATACTGGAGATACACATACAGACATCACGTCCAGAAACTAACACCAAATCGCACAATCATAGTTTCTCGCGTATAAATCGAGCCCAGAGCCCGCAACGCCTCCTTTAAGTACTGACAATTACGTCACAAAGCCGTGATTACAGTATGATGTCTTGTTTGTATATTTTTAGTGGTGTCCATATTCATAGCTATACCCATTAATAAAAAGTTGTATAGTCCGGATTGTTATGCAGCCCAGTTAAAAATGTACGAATTAGCCGTCATTGAACTCTTATACAATTTTTTTATATAAAATTCAAAAAATAATATAAGTTCGGTAGTTAACTTCATCTGTAATTAAGTTTTAGCAATATTCAGAGAACTGGTGTCCGACTGAATTGGTAAATATAAATTCTATAGACGAATAAAAATCATGGTCACCCTATTATTATTTTACTTATTTGCCGGCCGACAAATTGCGAGCGAGCGTTCCCTTAGAAACAGACGATATTTGTTGTCGGGAGAGTTATACAATATGCATATAAATTTATAATATATTTTAGACACTCTAGTATAACCCGCAAGAATTAACTTGAGACCTGAGAGGAATGCGCGCTCCCCTCTCGACCCCCGCCTTCTTACCGCTCTCGCCTACGACGCGTCAGTACCGTTAGCAATCTCACAATCAACGTACGTGCGTTTGGTTTAGTTTGTATTTTTTACCTGATTGTATCAGTTTGGTAGTTTTATGTAAACATGGGTAAGAGTATACACATTACTGAACGAAATCTTATTTTCAAAGTGATAACCTTTTTTGGAAAAAGGAGGTCAATCACGTAGATATATTACGCAGAGAATATTGGGTAAAAGATCGAATCCAAGACACACGAACAGGAACTAATCATTCAATTAGGATACAAGAGTGACAGCTACTGTATAGACAATGATGGTGACATCGACCAGTAAATAGTTTAAGTATGTAAAAAAAACTTTTAAATTTTCTGCTTGTATAATTGTTGTGTGTAATTAATTATTTAACTATAATTAATTATACACAACACTATTATGAGACCACTATTATGATACAATTAACCATAAAAAAAAATTCGACAAATAGGCGATATTTTTTGTGAGTACCTCACTCTTACGTAATCCGAGCGAAGTCTCAAGTTAACTCTTGAGGGTAGTACTGTGAATAACATGTCCCGGAGCTATAAATATTATCATATATAAAATGAAATAATAAAAAACTTTTTCATTTTGATATATACAAACAAATTAATTGAAATCCATTAATTGGTTTTTATATAAGAAAAATGACTATACGTCGCAGGCGCGTAAAAAAATCAATACAACATTTGATATTTTTCATTTACAAAAACATCTGACGATGTCTTTTTGTACGAAGCTCAGTTTAATGCTTTTGAAGTCCATATAATTATTAAAAAAAAGTGAGTTTAATTTTAGTTTAATGGCTACATTTGGTACTGAAGCGATTCGTAATAGGCGAGCTCCTCTTCTGTAACTGACGGCCGGAAGGATTCGACTCCTTGCCACAATTCTGAAACGCCAAGGATCACGGAACCGGGACTTAGGTCGGTTTCCTTTACTAAACCTGAAAGATAACACTTACATTTAACTATATCAGATATATTTTTTATTCCCTACAAGATTAATGTAATATATTTAATAAGTAATATATATATTTTACATAGAAATTATTTTGTTTTTGATTGACCTATGAATGTTACGGAAGTGGTTTTTATCGGAATCGGAGTTTTGAAATTTGTTTTATCGGATTCGGAATCGAAATAGGAACCAGAAACAAAATAGGAAACAAAGGCGGAGGTAAAACGGAAATGTATTAGGATCAGTTCAAAATAAAATAATACGACTATTATTTAGTCTTTTTAATGTCAAAAATAATTATGTCCCTTACTTGGCGTTAAAAATAAAAATAATCAAACTAGTTTAGATCTTAACCAGTACTAATCATGTACAAATAATAAATTAAATTAAATGAAGTGACTCCACAAGAAGGAAATTGTATTTGATTAACAAAAGCTTTGCGGCTTTATCTCCATCTAATCTATTTGTCAGAGAGTCATAGATTAGGCCAGCACCACTGAATAGTTGTTCGCTTGAGCTACTGAGCCTGGCGGACACAATAAATATTAGCGGGCAATCGGTTTTAAAGATTGAAATTTTGTATTACCTTCCACCATAATAAGGGATCGTCACTAAAAGGGATACGTTTTTCTTTATTGTACTCATTAAGTAAACTCTTCAATATTACTTTATTACATTAATTTCTTAAAAAACCACATGTTCGTCTAATATGGTATTATCATCATCGTCATCGCTACTCAATAATGTTTTTGACAAAATCGTTTGAACGCTGCTTTTAATTTTGTTAGATTGCCAAGCTACTGGGGATGCGAACCTTGCCCGTTTCTTTCTCCAGTTGCCTTCTTCCCGTTTCAAATTTAAATATTAATTTCCATCATCAAGTAAACTCATCAATTCAGATTCAACCTTCAAATCCCGGTTTATACTATAAACCTGTTTGAAAGCGCCGACGGTCTGCTTTCGCCACCGCTTATGTATGCTTCGACCTCCGATTAAAACCTCCGGTTCAATATTACCGGATCCGAAGTCGAAATCGGAGGAGTAATATCAATCGGAATTCCGACCTTTCGGAATCGGAATATAACCTCTGTAACATCCCTAATCGTAACCAACATTCAAGATGCATATACGTGGTCAAAAACTGAGGACTGAAACGAAACGCCTCGATACCAATAACTGTTGGCTTATGTATGGTCTTATAGAATAGGTGGCAAACGAGAAAACTGCTCAACTGATGGTAAGCGATTATCGCCACCCATGGACCATGGACATAACAAAACCAGAAGAGCCTTTAAGAGAGGTGTAGGCTCTTTTCTTGATGGTCCCTAAGATAGTATCAGTTTCAGATATATCGTTAGCGACAGCCGATTCCACAGAGGCCATCTTCTAGGCAAACGTGAACCATCTTAGGTCTCATCTTCGCCTTCCATCAAGCGAGATTGCAGTCAAACAAAGATCACGACGGAATTCAATATTTCTTCCTCGTCATCTCGATGGTTGGCAATCCACGACTGTGTACTTTGTCGGCAATTTTCTGTTTTTTTTTAATTTAAAATAGAAATTCAAATAAGCTTCCATCCAGGCTAACCATCGAGATGACGAGGAAGAAATATTGAATCCTGTCGTGATGTATGTTTAAACTCGGCATTGACATTTATGATATTGAGCGTCTATCACTTAGATATTTTTCGATCGATTTATGGTTGTCTAGTGCGGTGGCCCTTAAACTGGTATCAGTATCATCTCAAAACGAGACAAATTAGTAAAATCATCGTATCTGTTGTATACAAACCAGTGTTGATCTTATCCACGAGTCCACGTATGGCGGCGGAGCGGGCGGTGCACACGACCTGCATGAGGTCCGCACCCGTGCATTTCTCCGGCAGGGCGTCTGCCACGGCCGATAAGTTCACTTCGCCGCGCAATTTGTAACTGCCAAATTAAAAAAAAACAACTTGATCCAGCAAAAGGATATTCTGTATGAATCTATTCCTGGATGTTTAACGCAGGCCTGCAGGCCTTTGGAAAAACACTCTTTGCTGATTACTAATTTTCTCCGATCACACCGACACATAATCTGAATAAAAGAAGAGTGGAGGAGTACGCTCTTTTACTGTAGTTCTAATCCAGATTAAGAGCATGGTCCAACTCAATGACACTGCAACCTAGTTTTCCTATAATATTACTTTTTTCTTTTTATTGCTTTGCTTATTTTATGGTTGACGGCCACTAGCCCAAGGATTTTTACAGTTTAACCGGGTTGACAGGCCACCGACCTTTATTAATGGGTAACCAGCACAAGGGCTCCCGAGAGGGAGCCTCGGATTGGACCGATACGCTGCGCGCGAAAGCGACTGACTCGAGGGTGCCCGAGAGCGCTGAAACTCGGCTCGGTCAGTGGCTTCTGATGGATTGAAGCTCTGCATTTAATATCAATTACACAAGAGAATATGAAGAATAGCGACTGTGTTCCTGGGAGAAGGTTTTCTCTCCAAACAAAACGCTCTTGTCCCGGTTAAGCGGACTTCAATGTATATATTAGCTACATATAAGTAAATTATAAAAATATAACCATAGGAAATGTCACTATAGTCGATCAGGAACGTCATACCTTATGTCACAAGAAAATGACGCCTCCCATGTTAGCTTATTTATTTTATTACATTGAGAGTAACAAACGAACACACAGTTCACCTAACGGTAAGTGATTCCTGCGGCCCACGACATCTACATTCATCCTTGACAAGGAATCATAATGCAGATGCGTTGTCATCCTTGAGGATTGAAATGGAATGCCTCGTCGCCAGTTATAAAGGTTACCGGATCCCTACGCTCACCAGACGAAACATTCTGCTGCTATTTCACGACGGTATTCTGACAGGGCGTGGTCCTATTCTGGTCGAGCTGACCCATTCATTGTGCAGCTAGAAACAAAGTGCAGTGTAGCTCTACCACTGTAAGCTTTTATGTTATTATAGTTTTAACAGACCTCCTACAGAGTGCGTTAAGTACAGAAGTTTTCTCTTGTGTCCCGGCATACGGACCGACATATATCAGTTTATCCAAACGTCCGGGACGTAGCAACGACTGCTCTAATAGGTCTGGACGGTTCGTAGCACCCATGATGAATACAAAACTAGATGTGTCAGCGTCTGGAAAATATACATTTTTTTTAAATCTTCAATTGTGAACACTTTACTTAATGCCTTTTGGCATTCCCTGCCAGTCAACCCTTGAGATAGAGAAACATTGACTGTAGTTGTCAAAAACAAAATAATCCCAAGTATTCACAAATTATATTTCACATTCTTAATATACATAATAATACATTAAACAATAAATATCATAAATTACATAATAAATACATACATATCATATAATATGGATTTTAAATATATAATAAGTATAGATAATATAAATAAATGGATATAAATAATTAAATAATAAAATATAATGTCATGGTCAATTTTAACAACCATCGTGCCCGGGAGGACCGAGTCTCTGCTCAGATTGTGTTTACCGTGAAATAAAGACCGTACATTGAGTTATTTCGACTCAGTGGACTACACTACCGCTTGCTGTCACACTAAGTTAAAGGTATTAAAATGCGACCATGCGTCTAGAAGCTTCTATCACTAAAAAAGTAAAAGTAGTTGAAATCCCACCTTCTCCGCTGATAACTCCATCTACTTCAGCCAACAGTTGGCTGACGACACGATCACTAGCACCGCCAGAGTCCCCTGCGGCCCCGCGACGAGGTGCTAACGCGTCCAACTCATCGAGGAACACAATGCAAGGTGATGACACGCGCGCTGATTCGAAAACTGAAATTAGGAGCTATTTGATCATCACCAGTCAGTTGAATGCCTTTTTAAGATTCGAGGCATGGTTGCTGCGTTGGGGGTTTTTTTTTCGGGCCACTGTTAGCCCGAGGGCTTTTACAGAGAAGTGAAAGGTGAGAGGTGACCGAGCGCGAATGGCGCTCAGTCAAGACCTCGATTAAGTAACCAGCACAAGGGTTCCCGAGAGGGAGCCTCGGGTGAACGTTGCGGGTTTTGGGTACGATTGGTTTTCGTCTCCGGGTGTGTTGAATGTTCCTTGTCCGTGACAATATAATTGATTCTTTCTCTGATTTTATTACACGTACATCGCAATAGGGTAGGGGGACGACGTGCGACTTTTTGTGGATATCAAGTGGTAATAACTAGAATATATCGACGTGGTCGAATACAACTAGGGCAACATTATTTAAAACTAGCGCTAATAAAATGGCGATAACTGTGTCCTGTCATTAGACAGCGGACGAGGTATATAATAAATATATATATATGTATACAGACTGAGTTTCGTAAGAGTGTAGTTATTTGGTTATGCACGATTGTCAAACTGTTAAATGTTTAACATTGTTACCATCACTATTTAATATTCGCTATGCAGTTAAATCTTGGCGGGGTCAGTCAAATTGACAGCAGCGTACACTATTACAGGAATGTGAAATATATACGAACTATCGTGTTTATGTTGATATATTGACGTTAAATTTGCAGTCTGCTTGTTGCTGGTTATATGAGCTCAAGAAGGAAATGTATCAAGTACTCATATTGTGAATTACACACACAAATAACGCAATAGTTGATGCATTGCGGTAACTTTATACTTTACCAAAAACGGCTTTTGGTAAAGTATTTTATATAAAATTGGAGGAAAGAAAAATGGATAGCGGCTTTAAAAAGTACAAATTAAATGACATAACCTAATGTTTCGTCTTCACTGAATCTGATTTATTTTTACGATATTATAAGAAACTTTATTATTTTTTTTATTTTAATTGAAGGTTGGTGTTTATATTGATTTAAGTGATGATATAATATTTTTTTAGGCTGTTAATACTACTGAAGTTTGCCTTATAAAATGGGCTCGTATTGAATAACTTTGCCAATTCTCAATTCTGAAACATTTCTCAAATGTTCTTCTAAAACGAATTTATTTAATTTTGTTACATAGTTTCAATTTGGAAGGATATATTATGTTTTAATACACAATTATTTTTGGTACCTACCAAAAAGTGGTAGAGCTACGATGCAGTTTGCTTCTCGACTGAGGAAGGAACGCCCTTCCAGAATAATTACGAGGAACACAGCATAATGCTGCTGTGTTTGGGATCCATCTCAGTCCTCAGTTATGGGCCACAGGAACCACTTACCATCAGGTGAACTGTGACGAGCACACAGTTCACCTGATGGTAAGTGGTTCTGGTGTTGGTTATTGCTCTCAATGTAATAAATAAAAAAATCTTACACATGTTATGAATTACACAGAAATATCGACAATGTTACAAATTTCTATTCAAGTTTTTTTACTTGATATTAATAGGACTTATCAAACATGACTTATTATCTAACTGTCTGACTTAACTGATGTAACTGCAAAAGTAATTCACGAGTTATGGATTTTTTTATGGGCTGCAGTCATCATTTTCTAACAATGTGTAACTGTGTGCTCATTTATCATAGTTACATAAAAAATATGTGCACAACTAGGTTAGTATTTGTTTTTAGTATATCAAGAGAATATACAATGAAGAACAAAGTAACTATATAAAAATGTTTTAATCTTATGCATTTACCTTTTCTAACGTTTTCTTCTGACTGGCCAATATACATGTTGAGTAATTCCGGTCCTTTCACGCTTAGAAAGCTGACATTAAGTTCTGTACTGACGGCTTTTGCTACCAAAGTTTTACCACAACCAGGAGGCCCATACAATAAAATGCCTGAAAAATAATTATTAAAAATTTATTAGTAATTATTACCACATTATTATTTCATAATATATTCAAATAATAAAAATTTGATTGTACAAAAGGAAATGGCATTTAAAAATACCACAGAATCATTAGTAAGACCGTTCAAAATATATTTAGCCATTTTTGGATTTATCTTCATCTAAGGTAATAGACAAAAAGAAAGAAATTGATTTTTATATTCAATAGTATTAGTATTTGTACCTGATCGTTTAAGAGTAGAGTTTTTAAATAGATGTGGAAACTTAATGGGGAATTCTATTGTTTTCAAGAGTTCCTTTTTAAGCTTTTCCAAACCTCCAATGTCATCCCAATAAACCTTTGGTATTTTCGGCGCGTCTAAATGTTGACTTTGGAGACTTCTAATTTGTTCTGTAAAAAGGACTTGTACTGTAATAAATTGAGGATATAATCAAAAGGCCAGTACACCTGCAATGTATGTTAACAGCAAAACTTCTCAGATATTACCAAAAACTGAATAGTACTATATAGTGGTTCTAACTCATTGTCTCTTATTTCATGGTAAGGAAGCAATGCTTATGTTCCTCTCACTCTGATCGGTATCAGGACCTAAGCAATATTAAACACAGGTTTATCAAATGATCGCCAGTAAAATAAAAAATCATGAGGAAATCTTCATGTCTGGGAAACATTAAAATATGATATTTCGAAATAGAAAGTTTTAGTTTTCCGACATACCAATAACTTGTTTTGGAACATTTTTAAAAGATTAGATAGATAGATGTATGTATTGTATATGTTATATACTAACTTTTGGAACAATATTGTAGTATTGCTTCAAATTATGATGCAAACTAAAAGTCTAGTTTACAATACAACTTTGAAAGCTTGCACAGAACACTAAACAGTTTTATTAACCTAGAATTATAAAGAAACATGTTTGATTACCTAATGCTGAATTGAAATCTTCTTCCCTTAAAATCTGTAGATTAGGATCTTGAGTTAACTGGCTATAACTATGTTGTTTCAAATATGATTCTCTCATTGCAAAATGTACAAGGGTATCTAGGTCTCCATAGACAAATGTTTCAGTTTTTGATGCCACTCTTTGTAGAATATCCTTTGAATGCTTGCTCAGGTTTAATGCACCAGAAAGGTCATCTGTATTAATACTATGTTCATTTGATTTTATAAGTCCATCCTTCTCGTTAATTTTCAGTTGCATAGCAGCAGTAAACCATTGCAGCATTTCATATCTATTTTGAACATTTAACCTAGGAAGGCTGAACTTATCAAGAAATATTCTCATAATGTTTGGCTTCAAATCTAATTTCTCAGTAATTGCAATAAAAATGATAGGATGCTTAGTGTAGTGTTGATATAAATCTGTTATTGAATTCATGAAATATTCCATTACTCTGTGATCCTCATTATTTTCTGGATCTACGGCAAACACCTATGAAGAGAAAATATGTGAATACATATCCTTATACACACACTGACTACAGTCCAGACTGTTGACTTATGTGTCATAGAGTCCGGGTTTGATTGCAATGTCTAAATTAGTGTTACATACATTTCTGGGTTGGTGTAAATGTGTTTTTGTAGTCCTCCAAGCCCATGACACTGCATGCCTTCTTATATAATCTTGACTCATAAAGTAATGCAAATTTGTAACTTACCTCAAAATTATCAAGTAGAACAATAGCAGGTGCTGCAGCCTTAGCCTTTTGTATGGTTAAGTTGATTTTATTTTCAGTCTGTTTTGCAGTTGAACTTTGTAGAGCATTACAGTCAGCTGGCATACAATTAACTCCTGGAAATTAATTAACAAAACAAATAAAATAAGGAACTTATACTTAGTATGTAGGATCAAGATCCTGATTGATCCTGATGAGGTGAATTGTGTGCTTGTTTGTTACCTTTAATATCATTTAAAAGTACACTCTTAGCGGTATCACCATGGAACAAATAAGTTGCAGTAAACAACACTAATTTATCATAATGGCCAATTCCATCATCCAAAAATATGTAAATGCTTTAACATTTTAGGTCTAAGTTAAAATTGATCATTGCAAGTCCGGTACTAAATAATACTACTACTTTAAAAAGTAGTAGTATTATTCAGTAATTAATTAAATAAGTGAGCATGGTTTAACTCAATTAATTTAAAAATAGTTCTAGCAGGAATACAGCAATGAATAATAATTACTAATAAATAAATTTGATAATGTAATATACTTACCATTATATTTTGCTAATGTTTTCACTAGTAAGTGTCTACCCGATCCCATTAAGCCAGTTACTAGGAACATAGGAATGATGGGAGTAGACAGAGATGATGACAGCTCATCTGGAAAATTTTAGTTATTCTATTAAGTTTAATTTTATTGCGCTACTGTGATTATGATAGCAATGAAATTGAACAAAATAAATTCTTATTTGTAAGTAATCGTAAAGTTATTTACTTATTTCTCCAGTCAAAAAGGACTGATAGCCTCTTGTATTTGATCAAATTTCTTTTGCAACCCGGTTGGACATAAATGCATTAAATGCAAATACTGGGCACTTTGTTCCTGTGGCTTTAAATATTTATTATTTGGTCTCACAGAATGAATGTTCTCTCCTAAAGTTAATTGAGTAACACCTTTTACAATATAATAAGCTTTTATCACACAGTTGTCAGTCTTAGAAGATTGATTAGAAACAGCTGTGTCCACATCGCTGATAATCTTGTTACATTTAAAATGCAACATCCCTATTGATTCAACTAAATCTAAATACTTAAAATGATACTTTGCTGTTATTAGAGGATTTAAGTATATACTGATAATGTCATTTTCGCTTACTAATCTTGGTTCTTCAAAATGATTGCTAAGGACCTCTTTAATAAAGTCATTAGATAGATCAAATTCATTAACGACAAGGCTCACTTCTGCAGCAGCTGCTATCTTTGGTGAACATTCAAATGCTGGTACTGGATTGAATGAAACTTCAACATTGACAGCATTACTAATCCCGAAAGATGATAGGATGTTACTGAATTCGTCCTCACTTACTAAAGCAGTATTGTCATGCACATATGGTGAATAACTAACTGGAACTATCCTTGTATATGTATAATTATTTGTGGTACTATCTTTCCACAATTTTTTATGTATCTCAGATGTCCTTAGATTAAGATTGTATTTGAAAGGACTATATGAATTTTCGTTTATTTTTTTATTTTCATGATTCTTTTTTTCTTCTGGAGTGAGTTTTAATGCCATCCACAACAGCGAGTTATCTCTATAGAAAATGTTTTCCACACTTAATTGTATAAAGTTTGCTTGAGAGATTAATATGCATTTGTGTAGGCTAACGGATAAATTGGTTTCTTTCGGTTGCTCTTTTACTAGAAACTTTAAAATGTAAGACGGTATTGATTTCACCGTAAACTTATTCATATTTTTCCGAGCTTCGCTGCTTTTGCAGAAGTAGTAATTAGATTTAATTGCTAGGTAAATAAGGAAAATGTATGGATTTAATTTTGGATATGTTACTTTTATACAAAATTTGATCACCCATAACTTAAATGAAGTCTGTTCTTTCATAATATCTAAAATAATTTATTTTACACAATTTATATTTTACGATTCCACTTTTGAAATATTCAACAATATAAAGATTTGAACAAACATGAAGATAATATTTCGCTCGCTGATCTTCGATAACACTTTGATAACAACTTCTGACTAGGGTGATATGATCTGTTACGGACTTCGGACTAAATATAAACTAATTAACAAAAGAAAACAAAACAATACAATGTCAGTGTCAAGTTAAGATGTCAAGTCCGAAACAGGTTAAAAAAATCTATTGAATAAGTTTATTTCATAGATGGTAAAAAAATATTTACTATGTATATACTAAAAAAAAATATGTACATATATTATATAATAGTTTTAAAATTTTTATAACATATGTATATATAGTAAATATTTATAGTCCCGCTGCGACTAATATGCTAGCTAAGCTATGTAACCTATGTTAACATTTCAAATTTCAAGGCTTACTGTATACAACACACTCGCCGGGACCGGAGGAGAGACGGGATGATGAAATGGTTTTTTTTCTTGCTTTGGCAAAAAGTGAACCTCGTTTACGTGAACATTTAGACTTAGAAGAAAAGGTCATCCAAGATTTGATCAATACTTCGGCACATTTAAATTTGTTGTTTTAATTATAATAAGTTAACTGCACGTCTGATATCTCTTTTGATTTAAATAAGTTAGGATAATAAATTTTAATGTAGTATTGCGCTTTAATTTTGGGGAAACATGTATTATTCATTCAAATTATAACGGAATCAGAAACCTGCACCTGGAAACCTGTTATATTAAACTAAAAAAAAGTTTGCTTTGATTATTACATGATCCAGATAATAAGCGATCGATGAGCCTTGCGTTGTTTAGTCGGAAGCATGGACAGACGAGCCGGCGTGGTCGTCGGCTCGACTGTCCGAGCTACTTTGCTTTATATTTATATCCCCAGTCACAACGAAAGTGGATTTCATTGCCTCATTGCCGTAATATCAAAGCCTCAAGCGATTGCAAGAAGTGATAAATATTGTAATATACCAAAGAACGGTATAAGGCCAAATTATTATGACTAGTAGAAAATTGGAACCTTAAAAACAGGTTCACTAACTCTTATTGGCAAACCACGTTTGATAAGATAAGGAAACCAATATTCTAATCCAAATGATTTCGTGAGAATGAGTTATAATTTGGTAAAATTAACCAGCGCTCCGTTAAAATTATTATGTCAGGCAGAAAAGTCATACGAAAAGGCATTAAAAATGTAGAAAATCCGTTTTTATGATCAATTCTAATATTTAGAGTTTGCATCGTAAATGAATAATCTATGTAACGGAGGGAATTAAGACTCTTTTTTCGGCCTAATGGCCGATGTTAGCCCGAGGTCTTTTACAGTTTCACCGGGATGAGAGGTGACCGAGTGATTATGGCGCTTAGCCGAGACCTCTATTAGTCGGTAACCAGGACAAGGGCTCCCGAGAGGGAGCCTTGGCTTGGACATTTACCCATGTGCGACAGCGATTGATTCGAGAGTGCCCAAGAAGGCCGAACCTCGGTTCGATCAGTTGCTTCTCACTATGAATTATCAAAATTAATGTGTCTATTATTATTGATTAATTGTACCACCACTTCGGAATACGTAGGCGTTGGAGAAGTGGCACAAGAAACTCCAGCAATAGTTCCAACGATGTTGACTGGCGAGAACCGCTCTGTGACATGGCGGTATCGCGAATAATTCTGTTGTCCGCTTGCGACGCCCTCGTCGCCAGCGGCTGCGGTATGATGGTGCAGTATATGAGTGTAGTGTTTTATGGAGGGCTTGGGCCCAGGTGGTCGAGGGCGTGCCTTGGTCTCCGCCAGACAGGGGATATTCGAAATGGGATTGTAAGTGACGGCACTCACTATCAGCGGGTTTGGGTGTGTGACGGCAGAGTGGATATATTGGCCGGAAACCTGGTTCAGTTACTGTGTTATGGTCGGGAGTTCAAGATCTATGTGTAGATTTTCATTACGCAATAACCACGGTGCACCGGGGGCCTTGCACATAAAACAATTTTGAACTACATGAAATCAGTGAATGATGATGATGATATTAATTTATCCCTAATGGGAAAGGCAAAGGACTTTAGCCCATACACCCAGGTCTTGTTCGTATGATGGTTGCTCTGAAACCTCCCCCCATGCGCTGGTAAATGATGATATTAATTCATCCCCCATGGGAAAGGCAAAGGACTTTAGTCCATACAGCCAGGTCTTGTTCGTATGATGGTTGGTCTGAAACTCCCATGTGCTGGGCTCAGTGAATGAGTCGCGGGGCATGCGCAAAGACAGGGCTTGCGTATGTTATTATGGGTCGGATGCACGCTTTGTATAGTGTAATTTTATTACGTAGAAACATTTTGCTATTTTTATTAAGTAATGACTTTTTACTTCACATAAAATATTTAATTACCTAGTCCGGACAAGTTCTGTTACAAATGAAAATATATTTTTTTTAAATGAAGTAATGTAATATTATTAAAAATTATATCTACATATTTATTAGTCTCACCAAAACATAAATAAAAGAAATTCGAAAGGTGGCTCTTTTGACTTTTAGACAGGCCTTTAATCTGTTTGGCCACGAATCTATGGATTTACGCACTGTTTCCAAGGGAAATTTCAGTGACCAGAGTCCTGCTGGAAAGTCCACGGTACTTATATTTTTAAAAAGTGTATTGCTGACAGGTTTTACCACATGATTTAAGACTGTATCTTGATACACTTTGGCTGAAGTTTTCACTCCTATTTCACAAAAATGTAGTTTTGTGACTCCTTGATAAGAGACACGCCCCACCAAACAATCACTGACGTATCGCGACAGAAGGCGTTTTGATCGATCCACTGTCATTAATTGTAATGATTGATTTAGGGCATGATCTGTATATCGACGATAAGCATAGAGCTTCAGGTTTTGTTTTATAATACGCGACAGAGCTCTAGCGGGAAACATTTCTCGCGATAAGATTTTTTGCTTCCTAATGGGGTTACGACGAATTCTGGCTTTAGCAGCATTAACAGCTTTGTACTTCTAACAGCATGCGGCTGCCTCGATCTTTTCTAGTCTTCGACAGAGGAAGTGTTGTATGTGTTGATAGTAGGATATATGAACATACGACTGATACCAAGCTTTTGAAGTGTCTGGAATATGACCGCCGGCTCCATACCCACTTTGTGCAAGGCGATCACTGCCATCCTATTTTCTTTAACATCCCATTCCATATTGTAATTTGATAATGAACACGAAAAAATATGTGAAATGGCGCAAAATCGAAAGAAGTTTTTAAAATAATATACGTATTCCAAATTCAAAATAATTAAAAAGTTGAAAAAAAGAAAAGTTTCTTCTTTTTTTTTTTCGGGCTGAAGGCCACTGTTAGCCGAGGGCTTTTACAGTTTCACCGGGGTGAGAGGTCGGTCACCTCTAAGCGCTAATGGCGCTCAGTCGAGACCTCTATATATAGGTAACCAGCACAAAGGCTCCCGAGAGGGAGCCTCGGCTTGGACCGTTACCTTGTTTCGCGAGAGCGTCTGACTCGAGGGTGCCCGAGAGGGCCGAACCTCGGCTCGGTCAGTTGCTTCTGACAGAGGATTCTTTAAATTTGCTATTATTATGAGCTAAGTGCTTCGGAATGCGTGGGCGCTGGAGAAGTGGCGCAAGAAACTCCAGCGACGCTTCTATCTGTATGGACTGGAGAGAACCGACCAGTGATATGGCGGTATCGCGAATATCCTTGTTCGCGACGCCCTCGCCGTCGGCGGGGGCGATATGAGGCTGCAATGTACGTGTGTTGTGTTTTATGAAGGGCTTGGGCCCTGGTGGTCACGTCGTCGGGGTCTTTGAGGGCGTGCCTCGGTCTCCTTCGGACGCGGGTGAATCTGTAATTCGCGATGGGATTGTAAGTGGCGGCACTTACAATCAAGAGGTTAGAGTGTGTGACGGCAGAGTCGACATATCGGCGGGAAGCCAGCTTCAGGTAGTGAGCTTTGGTCGGCAGCTCAAGATCTTTGTGTAGATTTTCATTACGCAAGAACCACGGTGCACCGGTGGCCTTGCGCATGAAACGATTTTGTATTACCTGAAGTCGGTGAATGTGACGCGGGGAAGCATGCGCAAAGACGGGGCTTGCGTATGTCATTATGGGTCGGATGCACGCTTTGTATAGTGTAATTTTATTACGTAGGGACATTTTGCTATTTTTATTGAGTAACGGGTGCAAAAAAAGTTTTTATGTAACAGTATTTATGGCCAGACTATTTATATATTATATTGTAAGTTTCCTCTCCCAGGGCAAGAATAAATAATTTTTTGCGTGAACCGTTGCATGCAACATAAAATTGAAACGACCACGAAAACTATTATCAATCTTCGACGTATTTAAGGATTTTTACGTCTTAAGCACGTCTTCGACGTACTTAAGCAATTTTCGTTTTCTCTCACCCTCTCTGTTCTGTTTAGGGGTTTGTAGCATCAGCATCGATACTGTCACAATACGTCTAAGCGAATATGAGAAGCGAAAAAGTGTTGTTACACATCGGATATACACGAAAATATATATATAAAAGAAGAAAAAAAAATAAGAAAATATAAAACATATGTACAGTTACTTTTATTTATATAGGTAATGTAGCATTTTTTAAACACCAAAAAAGGTTAGATAATTGATTGATATTATGTAATAACAATATTTAATACATATGTCACTCATAGCAGCTGCCAAAATTATTTATAAGTCAATGTTCAAAGGAATAGAGGCAAATTTTGACTAAGATTATCATATATGTTGTAAGAAAACTTTTGACCTTATGTATATAACGTGGGCACATTTTAACAACGTAAGAATGCTTTTGATGGCGTTTATGCCTATCGTTATATTTTACTTAATATGGTTAGTAAATACTTCAGAGGGTATACGAAGTGAAGAAGGGACTCTTTTGGATCTAATATGCTGGCCAGACGGTAATGCAATACCTGTTATAATCGCATGTGGCTCGATTATTGCAGTTGTTATTGAGGTATGTACTTCATATTATTATTATAATACGAAAGTATTAGTGCAGTGCTAGAATAAGAAAGAATATACAAAATGCCAGCTGATTGCTTCTCTCACTATGACAAAGCATTTACTTTATAATCTTCTAGTCTACCTAATTCATTCTTGGGTATTAAAGACAGTTGAGATCAAGGGGGAGAAATTGGCAGCAAGTTTGGACATAGCAAGTCCTTTAATGGGTTTCGGCACAAAGCTCTTATTTCGAAGTTATGGGTCCACAGTTTTATCGCGGTCTGGAGCATCAAAGTCTACAGCCCATGCTCTGACTCCAAAATCCATCATTTCGACTCATTCACTCGATAAAACAAGTTTAAAATTGGGCCAGAATTTTTCTAGTCAAGTACAACCCTAAGATTACACAGATTTGGATGTTCACTGCCAAAAAGACACTCTCTCTTAAATAATGTACAATTAATGGCTACAAATTACGGTAAGAGTTGATTTAAACAGTGAATGCCACATCACTTTATTGACTTGACTGTAAAAAGTGCTAGGAGATGGTTCACGATAACAGACGAATGGTGGATTCGAACCTACGAACTTAAGTTTCGCAGACCGTACTCTAAACCTTTAGCATATTGACGCTTCTTTAATCTTTTATTTTAATCAGTCTTGAGAGATAATTAAAAAATATAACTTCTAGCTAACAATAATAAAATACGATACAGATACGAACCATAAAGTAAAACCTTGACAAATTCAATTTTGCCCTCATCTTGAAGGCAAAATGGAAAGTTTATGTAGGCAAAATGGAATATATAGGATAAACTTAAGTTTTGTAATTAATACATAAGAAACAACAATTTTCTGAATCAGTACACTGCTCATATGCCCGATCTTCTTTTTTTTCCATTCTTGTCCTGTTTTAAATCTTCAAAGATATATATATTATAAAAAAAATCGATTTTTTTCTTCAGCGCCTTTTCAAGCATTGCTTTGAATGGACAACTTTTTAACAACGGCGGACAACGTTAGGATCTCTGACATCTGACATCTTTATTTTTATGTACAAAGTGAATCTTACACATATATGTATATCTTTACTACGCTCTAAACTAATGTACGATTTAACCCATAAGATAGCGTGTCACGTTCAACGGCAACGCGACAAATCTTCCGCTCAAGCTCTTTTGAGAAACCTATCTAATTTTTTAGAAGCACCATCTTTTTTAATATGGCGATGTAAGGTTTTTAGTAAAATTATCAATTCATACACTCAGATACTTATTTATAAAACGAATGTTCTAGTCGTACTTCCTATATTATTCAAACAATTCCACTGAAATAAAAGAACATGTGCACGCTTGACTGGCTGGCGCGAACCGGACTGAACTTCGTTCACAAATCTCCCATGGCCGAGTTTCTTTGTTTGCTTAGCGAGGCATGCGTGAGAAGGTAGTTTCCATGTTACCCGCTTATTCTATCCGCCCTCCATTCAATTTGCACTAAATCTAGATCTAGCTTTAATTTAGTAACGAGATTTAATTTTTCCTCCGCGTTTAAAGCGACTATAATTATCTTTCCTGGAGATAGTGTTTATTTTTTTCTGGTAAATTACTGTGTTGCTACAGAAGTTTTATTGAACACTATATTGAATAGTTTCAAATATTTGTTATAATGAAAATAATAATTTTGTTGTTTGCCATAAAACTACACTACAGGAAAAAGATACAGTATAAATGACAAAAAGTTTCACGATTAGTTAAAACTACAATGATATTACTTAACTGTTAAAAATCCAGAAGCTAAAACACCAACATTTCGTGAATCAAACGATAAAATAAATTCTAAGATAAAATAAAGAAAATAAAATATTGATACAAAATTAACATATGTTTTAGATTTGTTAGGTAACTCGGTGAACAGGTAATAAAAATGATTACTACTATTATTACGTAGTCACCAAGTGTTATATAATAGTAATATAGTGTAATATATAAACACTTCGTGAATTATCTACGCATTTTCTTGTTTGCAAATGAATACAATTGTACGAAGTTATTGATACTGTGTTTGTGCTGACAATACACAGAAAGGCCTAGCAAATAACATAGAATATAAAAACATCATATCAGATTGCCGGCCGACATATGGTACCTTTCATTAAACCGTTTCAATCTAAAAGAGAGTTCGTAAAAGCACCGTATATGATAATAATGCCCGTCTGGTCGATTTCAATCACGGCGATTCTGGTTAATATGTGATGACACTATTTATATATTGTCAACTTATATGCGCAGGATATATTGTCAACTTACACGTTTTCCTCTTCCTAGTCAAATGTAACTAATTTATTAGCAATAACACCAGTAGATAAAGTAAAAGGTACATACAAAAACCACAGACTCGACACAAATAATTTGTATTACATTTATATTTTCTCTGAGTTGTGAATCGAACTGAAAACAGTCCGTTACTTAATCCACTAACCGGCAGTCATGTGTACCTGAAGCAGTTGTGGCGGTGAACTGCCTGCATATCTCGGTAGATCTTTATATATAACCTTTTCTTTCAAAGGCGGTGTAGGATAATTCCTATACTTCCCTGCTTTGAGGGAAGACTTGAGCAAGTTTACGGAAAGTCAAATTAGGGCCTTGATTGGTGACTAATCTATGGGGTTATTTATAGACAGAGATGACGATTGTGACAATTTATTTTAGAGCATAGAGTACATAGTCCTTTTTAGTCGATTTTTAAGTTTCTACCTGCGTATAACGTTCCAACTGCTAATGGTTTTACAACAAATTTAGTACAACGCAAAGTCTTTCACGGTTCTCATTATTTACGTTATAATCATATTTATTTTTTACGTGATACAACCACGCCACCGCTAGTTACAACACGAAAAGTTCGACACTATCACGGAATGACCAATTACATCGAAAAATAGAGTAAAATGGTAGCCTACGCCTACTGTGTTTTTTATGATGAAAGAAACCGCAGACCTTTTTACTGGTGAAGAGGTATTGCCTCTCAGGTTCAAAGTGTGTAATAATTTGGATTGTGATTCCTTATCA
This sequence comes from Teinopalpus imperialis, assembly GCA_029286865.1. NCBI lineage: Eukaryota > Metazoa > Arthropoda > Insecta > Lepidoptera > Papilionidae > Teinopalpus > Teinopalpus imperialis. Next base: position 1,098,608 of record JAGSMU010000023.1, on the reverse strand, counting down.
AATACGAATTGTAAGTGTCATATACCTATAATGTTATAAGGATTTTTTTTTAAATATATTGTTCCAGTTATTTGGTTTATATCAACTGTTCAAAGCCGGTCTTCCGAAAAGAGAATACAACGTTACCAATGGCTTATTTTATTACATCTGGGCGTTGATAGTCATGATAGTTATTTTTCTTGCAATTATGTTTTATTCCGGATTGCAGTCTACTATTATAAGAGGTAATTATTTAGTAGTGTTTAGAATCGAAATTACTGTATATACTACATACTGGGATATATGTACGGGATGGTGAAACAGTAGCTTCAAACCACTTCATACTTTAGACTTATTCCTTGTAGTGATATCTTCCTATATAGGTCGGTCTAATACCTGGTTACCTTATAGTCTGTCAGTTTGGGATAAGTCTAAGATGTCCCAACAAAAAACGCTTAATACTTTATGTTTATATAGCTAAGATAAAGGGCGGAATTACGAAAGCGATGTTGAGATACGCCAGCCACTTGCCCTCCAAGGTGGCAATCGACAGGTTACAGACACGGTTCCGTTGCTGTGGACGGGTGGATTACCAGGAGTGGTTTTATATTCCCTGGTTTACAACTGGAGAAAGTGTTGCCACCAATGCTGTGTAAGTAATCAAGGCAAGAAGAACTACGAAAATATAGAATCTAATATCTTACTAGGAAATTCAAGATACGTGGTAAAAAACTGTTGTTACATTATTGAAATTTGGTCTTAAAAGAGAAATTATTTAAAGATAGAGATTAACGATGATTACAAGTACAAGACAAGACAGTTGTAGTACAAGACAGTTCATATATTCTTTTGGGAGTCCCAATCTTTTAGATGGTATCATCCTTTTATTCAGATATGATTTACTGAGGAGCTTCCATATAATGAACGGCTAACTTAATTATCTCGATAACCATGGTTGGCAGCTGACCTGTTTTAGCCTCATCTACTTTATCAGTCATCTTTTAAATTCAACAAACTAATTAATAAGTGTAAACAAACAGACTTCCCAAATGTTGTGGTTTACTATTAAACTATTATATCACAGCTTCTAAATATTGTAGTCATAATAAATCATAATGTGAAAATCACGTTGATAAAAGCAAATTCCCACTGATTCTTTTAGGAAACCTTCCATTTAGAAATGAAAAACGATTTAATTCCAGTATTTACGAATCTATATAAATTACCGGTTTTAAATAAAAAAGCAGTATCTAATTTCTTTTGGCAGTACCTACGTATTCATAATAAAACCACGATTAATATTTTTGCGTGTACTATTTAAAACCTTCATTACTAATGTACATATAATAAATTTGGGTATTTTTTTTTTTTATGTTTTTAGTCGATATTTAGTTTATTATATTTTATGGGTATTTTTGCAAATGTAGTAAGGACATTAGATATTAGGATATGCTCTATAGAGCTATGTATACATTTGAGTCATCATTTTTGTGCTTATTTAATTGACGTAGATACTAGGCCTACACAATTTGTTCCTTTTCGTGTCAGAGTGTTTTGAATTTGAATTTTCCAGAACCATATTACGCTTGATTATATGGGACTATATAGGTTAAAGGGTTTTTAAAATTTTATTCGAAAGATAGACTCGGTTATAATAAAATAGTTCGTGTTCTTTGATCAATTTTTATATTTGTATTTTGGTGTTACAGAGTAAATAACAGGTTTGTTGCTGACAATGTCCCATACAGCTGCTGTTCTAAACATGTTCTCTCGCCCTGCATACATCACGGCGTGTCCCAACAAGGCAATGTTTATAAATACGATCCATCGGTGCGTTGAACTTCATTTTATTTGGGTTCATAAACCAAAAAAATACTAATATCTTTTTATATGATTATAGCACACATTAAATTTAGATATATATATAATACAATACATATACACACAAATCTTGTATTACATTTTTTTATAAAAGAAAAGCTTTTTAATGTTAAAAAATCTCATACCATATATAATTGATTAATCAATCATAACAAAAAATAATTATTGCCATAATATTAAAACAATATACAGAAATAAAAAAAATCTTAAATAATAATTATTTATTTAACTGTTTCACAATATCTGCTATACTAATACCTCTATAACACAAAGTTACAAAACGAATCTCTTAGCTAGAAGAACCAGCATGATATGATTCATAAACTATGAATTTACCCGATCTACGATAGAACAGTGGTTTGCGGAAACAGCGTATAGATCTAAGTAATTAAATTAATAAGAAGTAATTATAAAATATTTACATATATAATTGCATAATCTTACCCATTTATTATATGAACAGAAACAACTGACGATCTGGTCGGAAGGTTGCGAAGAGAAATTGATTAATGAAATGATGTCAGTGTCATGGCGATTTAATGCCGTGATGTCCTTGATAATTATAACGATGGTTTGTTGAATTTATAATAGAAATAGAAATTGAAGCTTTATTAGGAATATGAAGGTACATTAATAAAAGTACTTAGTACTACCTACAATGAGAAGGCGCACTTTATCACCGCAATGAAACAAACCTTAACCATAAAATATGACATCAGAAAGGTCAGTAATAAAAGTTATTTCACGAGTTGGGTTAATGACTACTTAGGACACCTGTAGTCAGATAATTGCATTCTCTATGGAATTTATTAGTAGCTAACTTGTACTGTAATTAATATTTATCTTTGTATGTATGTTTTACTGTTTACTTGTCGTCTTTTATTACAATAAAATGTCATTTAAAAAAAAAAAATGTTCGTAGAGAATGCCCTTAGCATTAAGTCCGCCCTTGGTGAAAGTTTGTATAAATTAATGCACTAAAAAGTAAATGAATATTTTTTTTTATGGAGCACTAAAATGGCAAGTGATTCATAACATACTTTCTCGATAAGGAACAATTTTGCAGTTGGGTATTAGCCCTCAGTATTTAAAACTTCTATTTTTCACTGATGTCTATATAAAAGAGTGCTACGTTCCCGGCTGAGCATATTTGTGCTAAAACTGTCGTAAACTAGCTGTAGCGAATAAGTCTTTAAGCTAGTTCTATCGTTACCGTTACCGGTGCTGGGTCTCCGGATCCCTACATTCATCAAACGCATAATTATGCCGCTATTCTTTAAAGCCGTCCTATCTGTCTAGCCGACCAGCAGCGTTTCTGCATTGTGGCTCTACCAACTATCTAAGACACTGACGTAGGAACCCGGAAAATGGATCATTGGTTAGTTGGGACTCTAAGCCAACTGCCATCAGATTTTGAGTCTAGCCCTAATCACTAGGATGTAACTGTTTTATAACTTCCATATATCTTATTTCCTCCACAGATTATACAAGTAATCGCTGTACGGTACTTACACACAGCCTATAAAAATGGTCTTCATTGTGGTAATCAAATAACGTGTAACGCTTATTTACTACGATCAACAACTGATACTAAGATCCAGCAGACTGTACCTGCTAGAAGAAAGGCGTTCAAGAAGAAAAAGGCAAAACAAACCCGCACTTTACAATGGGTTACAGGAAGTTCGCAGCCGGCTCTGAAACGTTACTTGAGTTCATCGGATATTAATAGTTCTGACGAATTGTTAAAGCCTATTTTCGAATGAGTTTTTGTACAGTCAATATATAGTGACCATGTTTGTACCTTAGAACGGGATGCTAGCGTGTTTGTATATATTTACCTTATATTCACATTTTTGCAAGAGTCATCTGATATTAACCGTTCTGACAAGAGTTAAATTCTGTTTTTGAATGAAAGGTGAGTTATTTTATATCTCAAGAGATGCTAGAATCAAACAGGTCAAATATGGCTCAATTCCATTCCATCCTGTCCAAAAACACTAATGTTACTTTGTAACGTGTGTACACTTAAATGTGATGAATACGTGCATATTATAAAACAACCGTGAAAAATGCCATTCATGCCATTATATCCCATTCGATTGAATATTATGAAATCGGGACAGTCCCTTTAAGAACAGGACTTATGGGTCACGTTATGAACAGGCAACTTGCAAATTGGTAATTACGTTTGAGACCTTGGTATTTTGTTGCGGTAATGTATTTGTTTCATACGAATAAAACAAATGTCAGATTTTTTTTTGTAACAATTTAAATATCACAGTAGGATGTATGCATAGAAAAAACAAAAAAAAACCTTTATTTCAAGCACCGTTTTCTATTTATTATATACTTATAAAATGAAGAAATGTAGACACAGCAGACAGCGAGAAAATAAAAGTACTTTAATAGTTTAAATAAAATTATACATAAGTAGGTAAAATTACCCGGAAACCTAAAAAATGCCTTGTCCTTAAAATAAAACAGTTTTGAAATAATAGTGAAAATAATTAATACTTTTTATTGATACATTATATATATAGACCAATATTTTGTTTATTCTGATAGTATTTACTTTTCATTTAAGAATTTATTTATTTTATCCGGTTCAGCTAGTTCCTTAAGCCGGTGAAGATTGTCCCACCACAGTTTCAATCGATGGCGCCGTACCATGTTAAACCATGGAGTTAGTGGCCCTTCTAGTGTTGGTATATATCTGCGAAAAATGTATGTCATTAATACGTAACTTTCAGTATTTTAAACATTATAAATTCAAAAAAGGAACATCTTAGTTTCTCGGCGGTTATGCTGCTGAAAAATACAGTGATATGACAGAATTATCGTGACAGTGTTTTAAAAGAATCTGATTGAAACAAAGAACTTCGGTTTGATTAAATGCCTTACCCACTGATTTCTAGCAATGATATGAACTTATTTTCGTGTCTCTGGGACTTACTCGAATCGATGCGACTTTGTTTTTCAAGAATATCCTCAATGCATAAACAATAAGCGTAGTTTACGATAATATATTGCTTACACGTAAAAAATTACAAAAACATTCTACAAAATCTGATGTCATCAATACAAGTAACAAAAACAATTTGTGACAACGAAACAAAAAAAAAAGATTTTCGTATAAAAAAAGGTACAGTAATATATAATAATGTATTAGTTCTTAGGTTATTACCTAAGAGCAATTACTTTATTATATATGCTTTTTCCATACGCATATTTAATAATGAAACTGCAAATATTATGTTTAAAAACCAAGTAATAAAAAAAAATCCTACTACTTTTTGTCAGAATATTTGTCCGACAAATATAGTTGGATTTATGCTTTATGAAAGTTCAGAGAAAGTCCCGTGGCCCATATTTCCTTATGCGGTTTTCGGTATTTAATGAACGATGTTATCCGCCCGCGTGAGAGAATAAATTCTTGAGCAAAATTGGTCAGTTATGTGTTAGTATTATTAAAAGTTAAATGAATCATTATCATTAGCATTACTAAAATTCCTATTAAACAACTCCAACTATGCTTAAATGCGTGCTAGAAGATTGTTTTTGACTATTGTCAATTTTACTAAATTTGATGTGGTGTATTTTCAGTAGATACACAACAGAATGTTGTAAATATTCAAATTCAAATAAATAAGATGTATTTTTTTTGTCTATCTTCTTGGAGGCCGACATAATGAAGAATATTTTTAATCAAATTCACTCTCAAGATAAAAAATAGAGGTAATGTAATTTGTAACAGTATCGTAAAAAAAGATTGAAGAATGTTTCCGTAATGTTATCAAAGAAACTTTACTTTATAACTTATACCAGGTAATAAATAGAGGAAAATAAATATCATCAATACCATAATCAAAATAACTTAATCCATATAAAATCCATGCAACAGAAGAATAAGATGTGCACACACACATTTTATTTGCTTATAACTAATCCACTCGTTTAGTATTAACAAATTTAAATACATCCTAACATTATCTTGAAATCACAATCAAACATAACATCATTATCTTGAAATTATATTTCAACTTCTCAATTAGAACCTAGTAGATATATGCAATATAAATTATTATTTCTTAGTGGACATAAATCAAAAACTCACATATTTCTGTTGTGTTCTGTTTAATGTAAATTAAAATAGCAACAAAGTAATTTTTTAATGACCACTTATATAAACGATGTCTTATTTGTAAGATTTTTTTTGATTTCTTTTATTTCAAATAACATTCAATCATAATGAGAAAAAATATTCAAAGTATTAAAAGGATGAATCCATTTGTAGTTTATATTACCTAATTATATTTCAAAGCAATGCACCAGTATTATTTTATTTAAAATTTATAGAAAAAAAGCAAAAGACTAGAATAATTTAATAAACAGTGGAATTACACTAAGAGACAATAAAGATATTATAATTTATATATACTCACGCATTAAATTCATTTTTAGGCACATAGCAATATTCAGATATCTCGCTGGAATTGGGCTTGACTTTCACGTCACTCTGGAAGAACAGGATGTGATCTATCTCATGCTCGCCCCACACTCCATCACCAGGATCATGGTAGTGAACGCGAGTTAGGAATGTGAAAAGTTCCGGGTCCATCTATTAATAAATTTTCTATGTATTATTCAACCAATATAATAAGACCAATGCTTGAACTGCAGTGCACCTGTGATAAAACTGCATTTTTAATTTTTTTGTGTGTAAGTATTGCTGTTGGTCCAGACACCTCTACAGCTTTATCTAATTAGACGAGCGGGAAGCCCGCCGAGTAGGGAGACAACGACGATTCTGCGAAGCTGGCGCGAAGGCCACCACCGCTGCACTCCGACCACTGTGGACGAAGAACGTCGACGACAACAGAGGGGGGCGATAATACGATTTGAGGGCCCCTCATAAGGAGGTACGAAACCTCGACTCGCTATCTAAAGGGAGGATAACAATTTTAACTTAAATTTATAATTATGATGAAAATTTCCTAATAAAATAATACAAATCTTAAAACCAATGAGTTATATACACTTTTTAGGGTGACAACACATTTATTTGCATTATGATCCCTTATTGAACTGATATTATATTCATACCTGGTTTAGAGGGATGCCAAGTTCATGGTTTAACCTACGCCTAGCTGCAGTAATAATTTCTTCTGGCTTATCTTCAATGTACAGTGGGTGACTGCAGCAGGCATTTGTGTAATAGTCTGGATATGTGACCTAAAATTATACATGCATTTTGAATAATGGAATCTTATTTTTTAACATATTAGTTGGAAAATGTCATCAACTAGTAAGAATATAATAAAAAAATATAATAGAAGAATATAATGCAGAATATAATAGAAAATATTACATTGTGTAATGCCACTAAGTACAGGCCTTGGTTCTGTTCTCAAAATTACTTTAAAAACAAGAAAAAAAACATGATTTACTTTTATATACTTTCGTAGACATAGTTTTTGAAATACCTTCATAAATATTCAAGTTAATTTCATTATCTTGGTAGTTAGGTGATTTATCAAGGCTAACATCAAAATATTCATACCTTTTGACTGGCTCTCCTTTGCAAAAGCATGTCCCCACGTTTATTAAATAGAAACACACTAAAAGCCCGATGTAATAAGACACTTCCATCAGCTGCAACCTTGTGGCAGTCCCTCTTTGTTGCTGTTCCAATAAAATTGTCCTTCTCATCTACTAGTAGGCATATGTCCTTATCTAAGGCTTCAGCCTAAACAGAAATTATCTCTGTAAGAAACTTTGTATATCCGCATATTGAAGAAAATAGGTATAACCCAAGATTTACATTGCATGATGAACTCATTAAAGATCTTCTTCCAAAAAAGAATGCACATATAGCAATTGTGTGCTTTTTTATAATAAAAATGTATTACAAAATGGAACTTACACTTAATTTGGGATGAATTTTTGCTCAGTAAAGTACAAGTTGGGATGTGTGATTTGTTGTCTTATTCTGTTGTTTTTACAATCATGGAAAATATTTTGATAGTAACTGTGTATGTAAGGTTTTAGGTTTTTGAATATCACTAGGGTTTCCAGTTTATTAACTTTATTTTATGAGTTTTCAGTAAAATAGACAAATAGCCATAATCAAGTTGTGAGGATGGTAAGGGATTATTGTCACACAATCCTGTTACCAGTAATTTATTGTAACATACTTATAGTCTCATTAGTGCTGACATAGGCTTTCATTCTGATTGTATTAACAGTGACGGTAAGTTCATTGTACGTAAAACATTAAAATAGTTTTCTTTTTTGTTTGTTTGATTTTTGTTGCAGATTATAGTTATCTATCTTTTGATAAAAAAAATCTGTATAAATATCTATATCTATTGAATTATTCTTAAATTCCGATTAAGAAACCTTTCACCCAAATAAATTCCTATGCAAAATAATGCTTAAATAGGTCAGCTCAACTGGTGAAGGACCCTTAGAGAATATGAACATAAAATAACAGAATAAAATTTGTGTTTTATACGGTGAGTTTAGGGATGCCCCATTACAGGTATAATAAGGTATTCCATCTCAGGTATATCTTGAATGTTTATGGATAGATGTTGATATTATGGGCTACATTCATCTCTTTCAATCAGGTAAACTATGTACTAGTGCATCACCCCTAATATTATAAAAAAATGTCATGGGCTACAGTGATCACTCATCATCAAGTGAACTTGTTTATCACCCAAGCTTAAAAAAAAATATACATAATATGATGTTTCTTTCTTTATAATCTGTTTTAGGAATAAATCTATTTATTCAGTTATGTAAAATGTAAGATCTGTTATCTTAGTTACTCTTAAATTCTTTAATCAAATACACTTTAAACAAAAAAGCACTTTGTCTTGACAACATCTCTCCATCTATACACACTTTGAGAGAAGTACAAAGCAGAGTTTAGGATCAGGTTTTCACATCTGGGTGTACTAGCTATAAAGGAAAGCCTATAACGTTTATGAAATTGAGGTGAATTCTTACTGAGCTAGTATTTTGAAATATAATGTTTTAACATCTTAAATAGACAATTTTATATTAAGCAATTCATAAAGTCACTATACCTGATTTTGTTCAATCCCATCACTAATTTCAGGCTGTGGTTTTGCTGGTTCTGAAGCTAGAAACCTTTTTTCATAACGTACTGTGCTCCATAGCCTCCGTGACAAATTTCTTACAAGCATCTTCAGCCAGTACATACAACAGAATGACAAAAATAAAGTCAAAAGTTCAGAAATATTTCTTTCCTCAACAAGATATGTATGTTCATGACAATGAAATATAACAAAAGAAAAATGGTTGAGTAAGATAATTGAATAATACATATAGATTGTATGATTATTGTAAAAATGGAATAACAATGGGTTATGTAAGCATGAATAGTTATCTTCTTAATCATAGTTGTTTCTGACAAAAAAATGTATAATCTTTCTGGTTATTGTCAAATGATGTCAACTGTGAGAATATGGAGTAGTACCGCAAGCAATCATAGAAATGCAGCTTTTGTTAAACTCTTCCCAAATTTATAGAGGTTTAGGAGCAATATTTATATCACAAATTTTAATCTATTACAAACTGTACTTCGTATTTCAAACAGAAATATATGTAAGAATATGATCTGATAAGACATCTGAAGTTTAACTGCGTAACAAATATAATAAACATAGTTCGTCCAGTAATAAATGATCAGCAGTAGTGAAGAGAATGTACACTCTTGGCAGTAATGCAATGCATCATCATTAGCCTTACCGGATCTCATTTATAACTGGAGTCAAGTACCGTAATAGTGATTTAGTTAACTGTAAGGTTAAAAATCTGAATATTTATGGTACTACTATATGTTTTCACAAGTTAGTAGAAACAAACAACATAAAATATTATTGTCAAATAAGCTTACTAAAAAAATAAGAACCAACCTTTTTAACTTCTAAGCACTGATTCTCAAAACAACTAACACTACATTAAAATGCTGCGAAAAAAATAATATGTTAATAGAAATAAATAATATTCAATGAGGTATACTGTGATCACTGTCGTTTCAGCCCCTAACCCCTATCACTATTACTCTTTGACGGACTAGATAATTCGAATGCGAAAACAATGTACAAAACTTGGACGGCCGATGGAGAGGAAAATTATTATTGTCTATGATCAACATTAATTGATATCACAAACAAGCAGCGATAATAAAAAAGTTTTTTAAATATATATTTTTAAAATTCAATATAATTTTATCAAGAAAATTCAAGAAAAAAAATATAATTCCTGCCACTGTTCATTCTAAGAGGATTCAAAATTTCATCCTCATCATGATGCTAAATCTCCACTGTGGATTTTATACGACGTTTCCTGCTACTTTATGAAATCAGCTTTTACCAAAACTGTTACGACTTAGGGCCCTTCAAGAAATGAGCATGCTTCAGTTTTGGATGTTCATGGGCGGCGGTGATCCGTTTCCATCCAGTGAGCTCGTTTGCCATTTCTTCTACAAAAAGAAAAACAAATGTCTCAGTATATATAAAAAACAGTTACAGTTACAGTACATACTTATTTCTAAGATTTACAAGATAGAAAACATGTTTCGATAAAAATCAGTTACTTAAGAAATGGATGAGGTTCTTAATTTGACTGTAGTTTTTGGCGTTACGTTAATATTTCCAGTATATTTGGACCGATTTAGATGATTCTTTTTCGTCGATTTATTTCAGTGATCCACATATACCTAAATTTAATTTGAAGCTCTAACAGCCATCGGAAGTACTCCCGCAGTGCTTAAAATAACTTTGAACGACGAGCAACGAAAGCGCGCTCCTTTGACAAACATTAAACAGTCCAAATCTTCTACTTTTTAAAGAGCTTAATATTATTTGAAATTCACTTAGCTGTGTGAAATATGTCAAAAATTAAACTTGCTATTAAAATCAGACCATTTACGGAGAAGTTAGTGGATAATTTATTTGTTAATATAAATTTAATAATCTTAAGTAATAGTATTTACTTTGCAGGGAACTAAAATCAGAGAAAGATCGAGTTGCAGTGGTTTGTGCAAGCGATGAACATACAGTCACAATAACAAATATAAAAGTAAGTAGATTTAAAACCTTCACACTGTAATTTTTTTTTAATTGTTGTAATTTTCAATTTCATTTACTGCTATTATTAGTGTAAAGTAGTAGTATAGGACCAGCCGCTTCGTCTACGCAGGAGACGATTGAGACTGAGATAAACACAACCATGTATATGCACTTTTAAACTTCAGCCTAAATCCTCTGACATCACAATGCAATATGTCGATATGTCTAGTCTCAGATATTAAGTTGATAAACTGCAGGCCATATCCGACGTTGAGTGATAGGAATGTCTGAAATGACTAATTAATCATGATCATGGTGAAAAATTAAGTAACGATGACAGAACAAAAATTGTCTTGATTTCTATACATAAAATAGTATACTACTATACTATAAATATAATAAATACATGGTACGGATTCACCACGGTCTATTTTATCTATACTTAATAAGAAATCAAGATGGATTAGTTTGGATGGTATAAAAGTGAAATGCCAAATAAGTAAATATGTTAAGTCGCGCCTACATTATTCATTCATTTATTTTATTTTCGCTTTTAATTTTGCTCAGGTAAATGCATCAGGCGCTGGAGACAGTAGGGAGCGCTTGCGTCGGTACTATGCTGATTATACCTTTGATAGCACTAGCCACATTTTGCAAGAACAATACGCTAATCAAGAAAAGGTAATAACGGATTTTTTATAATTTATATAACTTTAACCCATACAAGGAGAAGGAGAAGGAGATGGAGATGGAGAAGGAGAAGGAGATGGAGATGGAGATGGAGATGGAGAAGGAGAAGGAGAAGAAGAAGGAGAAGGAGGAGAACTAGAAGGAGAAGGAGAAGGAGAAGGAGAAGGAGAAGGAGAAGGAGAAGGAGAAGGAGAAGGAGAAGGAGAAGGAGAAGGAGAAGGAGAAGGAGAAGGAGAAGGAGAAGGAGAAGGAGAAGGAGAAGGAGAAGAAGGAGAAGGAAGGAGAAGGAGATGGAGATGGAGATGCAGAAGGAGAAGGAGAAGGAGAAGGAGAAGGAGAAGGAGAAGGAGAAGGAGAAGGAGAAGGAGAAGGAGAAGGAGATGGAGATGGAGATGGAGATGGAGAAGGAGAAGGAGAAGGAGAAGGAGAAGGAGAAGGAGAAGGAGAAGGAGAAGGAGAAGGAGAAGGAGAAGGAGAAGGAGAAGGAGGAGAAGGAGGAGAACTAGAAGGAGAAGGAGAAGGAGAAGGAGAAGGAGAAGGAGAAGGAGAAGGAGAAGGAGAAGGAGAAGGAGAAGGAGAAGGAGAAGGAGAAGGAGAAGGAGAAGGAGAAGGAGAAGGAGAAGGAGAAGGAGAAGGAGAAGGAGAAGGAGAAGGAGGAGAAGTAGAAGGAGAAGGAGAAGGAGAAGGAGAACGAGAACGAGAACGAGAACGAGAACGAGAACGAGAACAAGAACGAGAACGAGAACGAGAATTATGTATAATTAATTATATTTATGATATATGATTATCATAGTGGTCATTGACAACTTTCCTTTGTCGTTTAGTTTTGACCGTTTGGTGTCACTGCTTACTAATATGGGTAAAAAAATGTAGTTTGTATTATAACCATGTGTTCCTCTATCAGGTATTCGAAACTATCGGTGCAGGAGTGCTGAGAAGTATGTCGCAGGGATTGTCATCATGTGTGCTGGCTTACGGGCAGAGTGCGACGGGAAAGACTTACACTATGATAGGAACAGAATCTAGGCCAGGCTTGATACCAAGGCTATGTCGAGCCCTCGGAGACGAAGACCCGTTTGATATCCAAGTGAGGTATAAATATTTTTTGTATATTTAAGTATTTTTAATATTTTGTATTTTAAGCTTTATTCGCGGCTTTACCTTTTATTTGTATATGCTTACATATTACATTGTTAGTCGTAATAGTTCGTATCTTGAAGCGTAATGGTTTAGGTTTTAATTGGAGACGTTAAGAATTGTTTTTTATAACAAAAACAAACTAAATTAAAAAAAAATTGATTTGAGTATATATACTTAGTTCGATCATAAATTCTGTCATAAGAATACTGTCCACAACTGTTTGGATTGACTTTGTTAAGGAACTTTCACGCCACCTTAAAATAAAAAAAAATATAATTATGTTCCATTTAAAAAAATGGAGTCAATGTAAAAGGAAGACGGATTCGCGGTGGCGGTGTCTCACCGCTACGGTTACGCGTCATCCGATATTTATAAACTTCTACATGTTCTTTTTTTTCGGACTGGTGGCAGTTAGCTTAAGTTTTTTACAGTTTCACCGGGAAGAAGCTTCAGGTACAGAGGTTATGGTCTCGTGGTCAAGATCTATGTGTAGATTTACATTACGCAAGAACCACGGCGCACCGGTGGCCTTGCGCGTGAAGCGATTTTTCATTTTGGATTACCTGAAGTCGGTGAATGAGATGAGGTGAGGCATGCGCAAAGACGGGGGCTTGCGTATGTCATGCATGATGGTTAGAATGCAGTTTTAGTACGCCGGGATATTTTGCTATTTTTATTTAGTAATGCGTCCGAACGACCTAGGGTGAACGCTGCCCGATTTCGTACGCGGATGATATGCGGACCAAAGGTGAGTCCTTTGTGTAATGCAGTGATTATCAAACTTATTTCTTTTACCGCCCCCTTTGAACATAAATTATTTTTCAGCGCCTCCCATTTTTTATACATCCCTAAAACTTAAAAACCACAATTTCATTACTTTAATTAATTTAGCTATATTAGTCGGTTCTGATGTTTTAACTTACATTCTAAACTAGAAATTTTTACCAGTGAGAGCAAATAAAACCCAACTTTATAATATTAATAACATATTTTAATCAAATTAAAAGAAACATGTAATCAGTTTTCGTTTTTATACTAAGGTAATGAGATGGATGAATTGGATGATACTTAATAAGTTTGTCGATATCAGGTTCGATTTTATTAAAAAACAGGCGTAAGTCGCCGCGTTTGGTAGCTTGCAAATGATTTCTCTTTTTAGTAAGCAGCGTTGTCACAGCGCTAAATCCACGTTCACACAAATATGACGATGGGAATGCTATCAAAAATCGTTCAACCATTTTTGTATTTGATTTTTATTTCCTCGTTCGTTGTCAGTTCTATAAGTTCTTCTAAAACCTCCAACTAGGGTGATATTGCTATGTTGACATTTGAAAATGGATCTAACACCCAGTCTGGTAGTACCAATTTCAAAATGTCCTGGAATCTTTCAATGAAATCACTGTGAAGATTTCTAAATGTTGGCAGTAGACGAGCAAGTCGTCGTTGTTGCAGGATACTGATAACTTGGGAAAATTATGAAACTCACATCTGCCGATATTCTTCTTGTGTAAGAGCAGCTTGGCTACGAAAGCAGCGATGACATTTTTTGTTTTTATTAAGTTCAAGTCATCGCCTTGAAGTTAGAGATTCATACATGTATAAAGGTCTGTCAGGTATTGGATATATATCATTCTTTGATGTGATGAGGTTTTCGCGCATTTCAGTGTCTTTGTTTTCCAAGAACTCTATGACAGAGTCAAACAGATTGTAAAAACGAGTCAGACAATTTCCTTTTGATAGCCAACGCACTTCTGTTTGAAAGATCAATCTGTTGAAATCTTCATCATTATCAACACAAAGCTGATTGAATAATCTGTCATTTAAAGAGTTGTTTCGGATTTTATTGACTGCTCTGATGACATGTTGCAATGATTGAAATAGTCGTTCACTTAAATTTCTAGTAACTAAATGCTGTCGATGTATAACGCAATGTACAGCAAGCACATCAGGAATTTTGTTTTTTTAGTACGATATGAAGCCTTTTTGACACCCCGTCATAGCTGGAGCACCATCTGTAGCAGCTGATATAATATTCTTCAAGCCATCCATTAAAGCCATCCAAAAAAGTTTCGATACACTTGGCTGAGCATTATGCTTCTTTTCCAGATCTTGAAAATAGGCTACATTTTTGTCCTTCTTATCCGGATGCATTTTATTCAAATGATCTTGAAGTCTTGAAGGCTTCATCGCTTCGTTTGAAAATGTTTTTGAACAAAGAAGGCACAAAGGCAAATATATTATACACTGTATTGCCGTTTCTTCGTTTTTGCTTCCGACATGGCTTTGTTTTCAAAAATATATAAATAAAGTGTTGAACTTAAATACTTGTTTAAAGATAGCGCGCCAAACCACAAATGAAAGTATAAGAAAAATTACGAACTTTTATATAGGATTTAAATACAGCAAGTAACGTCAGGAATAAGACAAACACGCACAAACTCGTTTACCTCTTTCGACAATCAATCGTACTGAGCAAGTATCGACGAACCAGCCGATTTCTACCGGATTGCATCAATAGCATTATTTAAGGTTAGCATTTAATCGGCAAAGTAAGCATATTGTTCAGCATATACTGGTATCTATTGATGAAAATTAAAACTTTATAATTTTGTAAAAGTTTTGTAATTTACTAAGATACGATAATTTTTGATAGTGTTGTACATGTTTTTGTGCTAAAAATTTATGTTGAGTCTAGGGACCAAACAATAACAACACGATTTTTTCTATAGATTGAGATTGCTTTTTATGCATTTCTCGAAAGCCTAGATTTAGAGTAAATTTAATTCGGTTTCATTGTGGATTGAACATAGAACTAATACAAACAAATATATAACATTGTTATTTTATACTTAATTTTTGTATTAATTTTAGTAAATGTAGTACCACGTAGTACATATGTATTTGGTGCTATTATTGTTTCTCCATATATGTACGTGCATTGCTACAAAGCGTGTATTTACAAATTTGCAAAGTAAAAATGAATTAATCTCATTAAAATGTTTGTTTAAATCAGAATTACCAAAATACATTGCTATTTTATTGTACTATTATTGTACTAATTTGTTAGAACGAAACTATTTTTGTTGAATATCTTTCTCATTTATATAAGATAATTAAAATTTTATATTTCGACTAGTAAATAATACTACTAACAATAATAACTTAGTTAACTACGGAAAATAAATTAATATAATTTCGTGTTATAGATAAATATAGGTAATTTCTTATAGAATTTTAGTTTATAATTCAGAACTGGTTCAAATAAAAACCGCCGCCTAAGCCAGCGTTTCTATTATTTGTAATATTTAAGGAAAATATTGTAATATGCACTTATGTTAAAAATAAGAAAGAAAGTAAAGAAAACTTCAATTTATGTTAGTTTAGGTGTGTATAATAATATTTTAAAATTCTGCATGGTAGTTTTTTTCCTAATGTTTAAAATAATTTCTGGTGCAATGTAATTAAGGTATAATTGCTCTAATTTTTTAACTATCATCGGTCATGTTCCTTTATCCGCAGAAACTTGTTACAACTTGATTGCGTACGGTGTGTCCGGGCTATCCTACGAAATCTATGTTAAGTATTTAACGATTTTATAATATCATACAGGGTAGAAATATAAACTAATTATTCGTTATTGTGTAGTAGGTGGGTTTTAATTTTAGTGTAATTTAAAATACTATATAAAGTAAATGAAATTACAAATTATACATCGCTATATATATATTTATATATCATTGCATTTTATAATCTGGGATAGATAGAGAGTAGTCTCCAGACGGTATTGGGGCAGTCCACTACACGACTCCTATACAGATCGATGGACTTACATTTCTTGGAAATATTTTTTTTATTTATTTCTTAGACATGCAGGTGCCCTCAATGATGATTTTAGTTAAAAGGAAACTAAATTGTTTTCACAACATTCGTGCATTCCGTGTGAAGAAGCTACGGATATGGCGGCAGTGCACGCGATACCGGCGATCCATGTACATATCGCCGTATATTGGTAATTTTATGGCGCTGGTAATCGTTTCATTCAACACGTAACATATCTATGACGACCGCGTGGCGCAGTGAATATGAAACCAAGTTGCTGCGTTGTAAGTCCCGAGCTCGATCCCCAGCCAAAGGTGGTCGCAAATTATTGGTTTTCGGATCTGAATGCATATATTTACGTATTATACTTATGTGTAACACATAATAACTCTCCTCCGACTTTATTGCACATGGAGGCGACGACTGAATGCCTCTGTGTTTGCGGGAATATAAACGGTATTATAATAAATACCACGCGGTTAATGTCAACGGTTATTAACTAGAAGATATCGCAGTGGTCGAAATAGACTATAAGAACAACGTATTTTGGGTTAGGTATATATAGAGTATATATAGAAAAGGAGAAAAGATGAAAAAAGTATACAAATAAAAATTGCCCCATGTTTGTATCGGATTGATTAAAGATGCCATTACAAGTTATCAGCCGGAAATAGTCGCTTGATGCTTCGCTTTGTTATGGGAGCGAAGTTATAAGTGATACGATTACTAATAACTATGCATCTTAGACCTACGGGATGCAGTGCTTTTTTCTTATATCACTGTTTGTAATGTTATTAATTCTATCATTTTCGTTAACAACAGCTGCTAATCTTAAATGTATGAGTACTACAGTACAAGGGAATGGTTCTCAAAATTAGTCTGATGGTAGATTTGAACGCACGACTATGAGTTTCGCAAACCGTACCCTAAAACATTAGGCTATTGACGCTTCAACTGACAGTGCATGTATGGACTCAGGATTTTTATATATTGCAGGTAATATATGTTGTCTATATGTTTGTTCAGTTCATCTTTTGATCCTAGTAACCATAGTATACTATCTTATGGATCTACGAAAGAGCCACTCTTTTCACCACAAGATCGAAATAATTTTGTTTTTACGGATAATTGAATTCCAATTCCGGAAAACTACGGAGAATGGAAGTAATAATTGAACAGTTCATCTAACGGTATCTTTAGGACCATGTGCAACTTCACCCATCCATTATAACAAATCAAGTTTTCATCAACTTATTACAAATTAGATACAATAAAAAAATATAACCAACAGTGAGAAATAAAAAACTCGAGCGTTTTAAAAACAAACACCTGCTATTAGGAACGTTTTTTGTTAGCCGTATTCGATTAAGGTGGAATCATGTAATAAACAAAGAACATCAAGTTCCAGGCCCCAAGGTCGTCACGTCACGCCACCACTAGCACATGCCATCGGCTTATCCTCTTGAATATCTTCTCACATATATACGAAGGAGAAGAACGGTGCGGCTACACTTTAGTTGCAGGATATTTATGTATTTTTCATTCAAAATATTAACACTATTATAATTTATGTATAGACGAATATATGGTTCCCTTTCTCTATGTCTTTCGGGTCGCATGCATATAATTCGAAAACTACTAAACGGATGATATTAATTATATTTGTAGGTATCAAACGAGGACGTCAACACCGTGTCAGACTATCACTAGTTCACTCCTTACACATGCTGCACACAGACTTCAGATAGGTTCACCTGATGATAAATAGTTCCTGCGCCCAATGATATCCTCATTCAAATAGGAAAAAAAAAGCAAAAAAAAATAAAGCAGATGCGTTATCACCTTTCAATGTAAGTTGAAAAGTTGACTCCGCTTTCATCTACTCAACACGAAAGATAGCGCAAAGTCACTATTTTACGCTAGTATCTGCGAATGTGTGGTCTTAACCCGATACTGCCGCCTACCTTTTCGTGCTACATTTAGTTTATATCTGCGTCCTGGGGGCAAACTAGCAATTATATATTTTTATTAATTTTGTTTAGGTTTACATTTTCAGCGCATTCAAAATCCAACAATGGATAGAAGTATTTGGAATAAGTTCCGTATATATACTAAATTCACCTTTATTTATTTTCTTCGATATTATATTTTTACATGATGTAAAATAATGATATGCTTTTTTTATATTTTCTGCATAAAAAAATCAATGATCTTTTATAACTTTAACGTAAGATTTGCGTTTTATTCTTTTTCAATTGTCTCAAGTTGTCTCATATCAAGCAAATCACTTCATAGTCAATTTATTTGTGTTCCATAAACTTAAAATATATTTAAAGTGCCTTTTTGTTTTAAGTTTGATTTAAACCCAATTACTGTTAACGAGGCATTCCTCTATGATTCCTTATCGAAAATGAATAGTATCATTAACCGCGGGAATCATTTACCATCAGATGATCTGTGTGCTCGTTTCTCAGCCCATATACCCTAAAAAGCCTAATACCTTAATTAGCTTAACAAGTAAGTACTATCCATATATATTTTCTTTATTACAATGGGATTTTTTTATTACAAACGAGTACATAGTTCACCTGATGGTAAATGATTCCTGTGGTCGACATCTATATTCATCCTTGACAAGGAATGATAATGCGGATACGTTGCCTTACCCTTGAGGACTGAGATGGAATGCCTCATCATCAATAATAAAGGTCTCCGGATACCTGCACTCGCTAGACAGACAAAACACAGCAGCATTATGCTTCTATTTTACGCTAGTATTCTGTGAGGGCGTGGTTCTACCCCGGTTGAGTGAGTGAACTATATTTCGGAGCGTATTATGTGCGTATATTTCTTTAATGAGCAAATTAAGTTTGTAAATTGTAAGATGCAAATATGTAGAGGTTAATAGTACTAGAAGTGAAAATATGATATAAACTGGTAATTTTTTTTCAGTAAGAGATAAATTCTAATCCGAACTTACAATCATTATTAGAACGACGTTCTAACCTATGGGCTTATTAGTCACGAAGCAATTCTATAATATATTAATTAACGGAATTTATAATCTCTTGACATTCTTTTATGTGAAGCCGAAGTAACAAATTGATGATGCAAAAAGGACCTTTACTTAATACTAATAACAAGAAAGATTTTAATTAAATTATCGTGTATTGTGACCGAAGCGACGGTACCCTAAACGGCGGCAAGAGGGTGCGATGTCATGTTTCAGTTAGTAAGGCTTCAGGCTTCCTTGGATAATATGTGCGCATCGGTTCTTTTTTTCATTCAGCCGCAACGCACCCCTATAACTGGTAACTGGCATTCGAGACAGTGTATTCTTCTTTAAAACAAATGATTTTTTTTTTAATTTCGGAGAACTTTTACAAAAAGGTAAGTCATTGAAAAGACTATGGTTATCTTTTTTATCTGATGGAAAATAGTGCTACTCTAAGCTTTTTCTGTTTCTGATTCCACGTACCAACAAATTGATTAATTTCGATTTGGAAGCTTATATTTGTTGAGTTTTTTTAACAAAAACAACTTAAGTTTCTAAGAAATATATCAGTGTTTCCAAAATCTTTCAATCGCGCAAGGGTTATAAAACCTCTTCTACGTTGCGAAAATGTAATTTTAAGAGATTTATTTTTTTTAAATCTTTTTTCCTGTTTTTTGGGACGCAAGTCATAAGTTTTTATTGATTTGTTTCCAGAAGGTATCGGAGAATAGTCAGCCACGCCACTTCACTGCGGTTTGGCGGACTTCACACGTCTTTAATATTTTGTTTTGTATTTATTTCTCTGTTTTAAATTGACAAATTGTTTGGGCACCGAGTATTGAATTTGTTTTACTAGCGTGACTTTTAGTTTCTAAAATTTTAATGTCAAAAGGTATACGTGAACTAATTGTTTATAAATAGATATTCTATACTGTAGTATAGAATACAATGGATTTTGAGGTCTTTCAATCTTTAGCTAATATTTTTAGGATAGTTTTCGATATGACTTCTTCTAACACGTAATAAACGTCTATAATTTTGTCTCTTAAATGAAAAGTATAACAACTAATGTATAACAACGACTCTTAATAACTTCGTGCATCGCTTACTGTAATAATCAGATTTTTTTAATTACCATTATTTTCTGTCATAATTTGAAAGTAATAGTTGCAATAATATACTACTATACACTTGGTAAACATTAGTATTTTACTCCTCATATGGGTAGTTAATAAATAATATTAATTATATTAGCATTCTTCTTCAGGCTTCATCATTTCGTCGCATTTTACATATTTAAAGAGATGAGTGATATTAGTGCTTTACGAATTATTGGTTTAACGCTTTTTTTATTTTTACTTTGACAAAATGGCACTTTAGAACCTCTATAATTATTTTTTATATGATGTCACCGTCCTGACATCATTAATTAAATTCCATTTACCTGTTAGAAAAGTGTTGCTCTCCTTAGCTTACCACTTCAATGTAGGTGCATCTGGCAACAAAGATATCTTACGATAACGATTTGTTATTTTTAAATTAATTAGTAAGTTACATATATATTAACTGAAAAAATTAGTGGCATCTGGTATATATACAGCACGATTAAAGTTGTTCGATTAAAGCTTTCACAGAATAACACCGTAAAATATGCGCTGCTTTGTTTCATCTGGTCAGTGATAGAAATTAGAGACATAATGGTTATATAAAATAGATATTTATGAAAAGTTACGACACATAATACGTATACGAATAGTGTTATTTTGATAAAAATTTCACTATTCTATAAAGTTAAACACTAAAAATATTAGATAAAGTATTATTGTCATAAAATTTGTAGTTTGTGAGATAATCATAAGTATGCATACATGATATTGTGCATTTATTAAGCTGACAAATTTATGTGCATATAATGAAACTTCTATGAAGTCGGTTAAATTCTGAATTTTGAAATATATTTATTTATACATAAATTTTAACAATAGAGTACACGACGCCAATGTCTTGTTTTATTGTGACAATAAGGCGAGAGGTGTCGACCGGCGTGTACCGCACTGTCGTGCCCGTTCTCGCATAACACTCATAAACGCTTTAACCGAAATGGAATTTGTCTATTCAATCCAGGTACAGTTTATACGCCTTTGTTTATTGCGAATGCTATTGTTTTTGAATTAAGAATTGATTGAACGATTTCTAGTTTTTGTTGATTGTTGAAATTCATAAGAAATCTCATCTTTTATAAGTTTGTGTGAATAATCGTTGGTAGATTTTTATTCTTTATTCTTAGAGCTGTGGTGGCTGAGTGTACATGCGAGGATCTGTGGTAGCCAAGTGTCTAGTCTAATCACTCGATTTAACACGCGATACGTGACAAACCGACTTCGCCCCCGCAGCTGGCACCAATGAAATTGTTAATTGCAATTGTAAGTGCTCATTTAATGCGTGCTTGCCGGTAGAATAAAAAACAAAATTAGGAAACTTGCATGTCTAATAAATAAAATTAAAAAATATTTCGAAGATATGTAGAAGTAAACGAAAAGAGCGATATTCCATCACCTTCAATAAGGTGAAGTCTTGAGGGCAACACTATGATTTATATATTATATGTTATTATTTTACATACACTGTATTCTCTTCTGTTTATCCCTCCGACATGGGTTTCGATTTTTTGTTTCACAATAGGTGACTATAGCTCTTATCATTTGCACTTTGCTATAATAATTACAATATTTACATTAAAATTATATAATTTGAGTAATTTTATCTATATTATCTAATTTTAAATAATTATGATAGCTAACTATTCTATATCTTTCAGTGTCCATAAGAAAATTTTACTTTAAAAAAACAAAAGAAAATCGAAAAATGAATGCCTTCATCATTTTTCGTTTTTCTTTCGCTTAATTTAAAAATGTACTTTATCCGACGTCAAAAACGTCAAAAATTCGAAATTGGAACACTTGACATTCACACAGAAGACAGGTTTGCCACTTTTGAGTGCGGTGCTTGTAATAATGTTTCCTTGATTCTCATCGCAAAATAGACCAATCTAGCAAAACGATACCTTAACCATGTCTTTAATTACTTTCTTGCAAAATTTAAAACGATGTGAAAACACACGAAGTTACATCGTTAGAACTTTATTAAATGGTCGTTTGCAAATTATTACTATGATCATTAATAACAAATAAATATTTTAATTTATTTACTGTATGGTAATCGCTTTTTAAGCTGCATGAATATAAATAGTGATGCTAGAGTAATTGTAAATAAAATGGTATTAGAACTTTTGAATGTAGAAGGCAAATCTATGTAAATAAAACTTGTGTACATTGCGTGTATGTGAGTATGCCCCTTATCTTCGTCTAATCCGCTGGACCAAACTAAACTTCGTACATTTATTATTCATTGTGGAGACAAGTATCGTGGAGGCACCCCTAGTGGGTTGACCTACAAAATCAAGACTAAGTTTTCAACAACTTTTTTTTTCAAAAATTTTATTTACAAAATTTTAAACGAGAATTATCAATAGTGTTTATTTTTATTACTACTAGCAACATTAGCTTAGTAGAATTTAATTGTTAACGTTAAATTTACGCGCAGATTATTAAATACGCATTACGCAATCAATTCGACTTAATACAAAAATTCACATTTGTAAATATAGTAGAGAACTTGCATGTATAAAAATAATAATAATAAAAATATAAAAGGAGGCCTTTGCCACTTTGTTCAATGGAAATATTCTTTCCTGGCAATTCAGTGTCCGGTTTCCTTATATTATTATAAGAAACACCATTGTAATGCTACTTTTTACTTTTTTTATCAATCCTCTTGAGGCATAACATGTTCTTAGATGAGTCATCTTCTTGTAAACCTGTTAATTTAAATTTGTATTAAAATAGACCCGAGGACTCGCAGCTCAGAAACCAGACTTCTACATACTTTAACTACCAACCAGTCCTTGCATTATTTATTATTATTGCGGCGTTATATTCAATTTGAAAGTTCATTTAATATTTTAGTTTGATTATATTAAAATGAAAATATATATATAATTTATCGTATTGATTTTCACTTAAAATTAAAAATAATTAACGATTTATTAAAGAAATACATAAAAAATTATATTATTTACAGTAATGTTTTGACCTTAAGCTTAACAGCAAATTCGTGGCCAGGCATTACGAAATATCCTAAGTGACATTCTACGGCAAATCCCGTTTCTATTTCGCAATTTTACTCTTGGTAGTCTTGACGCGAAATAAAGTCAGTGTCGCTGTTGAAATACTCTATGCAAACACTAAAGGCATTCCTATTTTAAAAATAAAGGAAATCAGGCTTAGAGCTTGTTTCAGAATGTTTGTGTAAAGTTTTGACATCGAAGTTTAATGTGTACACACAGAAGCACCGTTTAATAAACAATTCTCTCAGTTTTGTAAGGATCAGTAAAGGGACGTCTGCAAGAAAAATGATTCTTGATACTTTTAATATTGCACTTTGAAAACGCTTCAATAAGGCATGATCCATATAAGGATTTGTATTTTCGAATTAGGATATATGGATATCCTATTTCGAAAATACAAATCCTTATTTCACAAATTATTTGCAAATTATACATTTTATATATATACATAAATATTTTATTGATTAATGCCATCGATAAAATATGTCATTAATGTTCGATTGTTAAGTTATTGTTTTGGAATTTATTGAAATCAATTGTATGCTTAATAATTTTTATTACGAATAATTTTCATATAAAGCATATTTTAACTTATATTTCTAATATTGTTTTAATAAGAACGCATAGCATACCCAGGCTAGATTCTGAGCCTAGATCAATATTTGGTTTTATATAATTGTTTTAAATTATATAGACCTATTTGTATTTGTGAATATTATTTATGACAGTTTTCTGGAGATATACAACGAGCGAGTGCATGACTTGCTCGCTTGCGAAGCGGTGCCTGGTGCCTTCAGCTCTTTACCAAGACGTAAGGGCAACGCTCGTAAGGACCTTCGTGTGAGAGAACATCCTACCAACGGGCCATACGTGCAAAGTAAGTTTTATTTAGTTATCCGCTTATAAACAAGTAAACAAGAGCAATAAAACGTGGTATCTTAGTGTCTAGTAGCTTTTAACTTACGGTACATAAGCAAACCAAGGTCGATAAACTGTGCCCCCAAAGGTGTAATTAATATTATTTTAAAAAATAAATAAATGAAAATTATTTCCAAGTCCCATTATCAATGTTGTAAAAAAACATGGAAGTTAAAAAAAGGGTATATAGTATTTATTGTACGTACATAGAAATATTTTTCCCGGTTGTCACATACAAAACAACTTAGTTTTAGTTTTAGTTTTAACCTACAATTATTAGTAAAAAGACATCCATACTGTTCTCAAACTTTATCTGTAAGCAAACACAGACGTTCGCAACGAGTTACTAAATCGCTTTCCCATTTTTTTTTATTACATTGAGAGTAACAAACAAGCACACAGTTCAATTCTGGATGGCAAGTGATTCCTGCGACCCAAGACAATTACATTCATCCTTGACAACGAATCATTATGCAGATGCGTTGTTATCCTGGAGGACTGAGTAGGAATACCTCGACACCAATAATTAAGGTCATTTCCACATTCCCGCTAACCACCCCTTAGGTCAAGCTTAAACTTAGCTTAAATGCTTGTACTAGAAATGGTCCACGATTATAGACGAATGGCGGGTTTGAACCTTAGTTACTCTTCCAAGATATTCAGATTTTGGACATCACGTGTGTGTTTGTGGGTCCTATTATAAGTGTACCGAGGTTAAATAATTAACGTAAAATAGTCTAAACATGATATGAAGTTAAGTACGACGACACGTGACTATTAGCGTGTGTAAGAAAATACTACGTAGGGTGATTACTGAGTGTGTCAACTTTCACAAATGTGGCTTCAATGTTAAGCAAAAGTGTGTAATATGTTTACAAACCTAAGAGGTCAAATACTCCGCTGACGAGCCTACATAAGCTATTTAATAGATAAAATAAAAAGTTATCTTTAAAATTTGTCAGTTTTATAAGAGTTATATAAGTACACAAGCTCATCGCTTCCTACAGATGCTATATTGTCGTAACTGTCGTGTCAGACTGTCCATATTCAAACCAGTAACCGCTATAAACTTTTAAAGATCGCGAGGGTTTTTTTTTCTACATATTAGACATGTAGCATATAAACGCTGACAGCACGAATGGGTTCCGCCAGGGAAAGAATACACTTTCGTAAAAGCTGTTGTAGTGTTGCTGTTTGAATAATTAGTTTAAAAATCGGGGAGGCCCTTGTTGGTAATAAGGCAGGTCACCTTAGTAATAAGGCAGGTCACCTTAGTAATAAGGCAGGTCACCTTAATCCGCCGGGTGGCTATAAGCTGTATGTTGACTCCTTATTGCTACATTGGCTATAGGAATTACTAACTATCACTCTTGTTAGTTAGCCTACTAGAGGAAAAAGGTGAAGTGGAAAAGAAGGGAGTAAAAGATACTTAAAATTGGCACGTAATACCCAGAACTTTACAAATAACACAAATTCCCAAAACTTAAATAGGTAACTAACTAGCAGGGTCCATATATCGGCAGTATTAGTATACCATTCAAGAAAAAAAAACATGAACCTTTCTTTCTCATTGGATATGGGTTCTACGAGCCATGTAGCAGCTGACCCATTACCACTTCTTATATTACAAAATGATATGTTTCATATTATTGTAAAATGTCAATCATCTTTATAAATATTTACAATGTTATAATATATCTCGGTTAGCTGACATAACAGTGATAGAGCTACACTGCAGTTTGTTTCTAACTGCAGAATGAATGGGTTAGCTCGACCGGGCTAGACCACGCCCTCACAGAATACCGACGTGAAATAGCAGTATAACGCTGCTGTTACGTCTGATAAGTGAAGGGATTCGGAGACCTTTATTACTGGTGACGAGGCATTCCATCTCAGTCCTCAAGGGTGACAACGCGTCTGCATTATGATTCATTGTCAAGGATGAATGTAGATGTCATGGGCGGCAGGAATCACTTAACATCAGGTGAACTGTGTGCTCGTTTGTAGCTCTTAATGTAATAAAAAAAAGTATCGTTACCCGACCCTGTACACTTGTAAACCAGGATAAACACCGGCACACATATTGAGGACTATGGACGGTGATGGTCAAATGTAGAGAAAAAAGAATTTTAAATGCCTTGCAATCTGCATGTAACTGAATTATAAATAACAATAAAAGGGAACAGGAAAAGCTCTTTTCCGTCTCCCCTATATTGCAAGATGGTAGTAAGTTATTGTGTTGAGAATTAATCTTCCCCGACGACGCGACCACCAGGGCCTAAGCGCCTCATAAAACACTACACACGTACATTGCACGCTCATAGCGCCCCCGCCCACGGCGAGGGCGTTGCAAACAAGGTTATTCGCAATACCGCCATGTCACAGGCTGGTATTCACCAGACAATAATGATAGAAGCGTCGCTGGAGTATCTTGTGCCATTTCTTCTCCAGCGCCCACGCATTCAGAAATGGTGGTACATATAGCTTATAATAATAACGATTTTAATTGAGATAGATAATCCTTAGTCAGAACTGACCGAGTCGAGGTACGGCCTACCCGGGCACCCTCGAGTCAGACGCTCTCGCGAAACAGGGTAACGGTCCAAGCCGAGGCTCCCTATCGGGAACCCTTGTGCTGGTTACCCACTAATAGAGGTCTCGACTCTCCTCCTCTCAACCCGTTGATACTGTAAAAGCCCTCGGGCTAACAGCGGCCATCAGCCCGTAAAAAAAAACAGAACTAATCTAGCCAGGAAATTAATTTTGAGGGACTTATATAATAATTATGCCAGAACTTGAATAGGAAGTTAGTTAATAATATTAATGTTTTATTTAAATAGACCTCCGTCACGTGTCAGTCCGCGACGTGGACGCTCTTTATCGATAGTGGCAGAAGGTACACGTCGTCGGCGCACGGCAGCCACGCGACGCAACCCGTCTTCTTCACGATCGCATGCGCTTCTGGAGTTGAGGACTCCTCGCGCCACACTACACCTCGCAGATTTAGCAGGCAGGTGAGATGTGATACATTATCATTTCAGTTCACCATTAGTCCTGTGGTTGGCTAACATGAAAATCTTATTGCTGGTAAGATAGGGACGATTCCTTACCGAGGATGAGTGATTTACATTAATTCTTGATGTGGGATCGCCCCTGAGATTTCTCTCAAAGTCTGGCTTTGTCATACTCCAAGAATCACTTACCCTCAACTGTGTGTACGTTTCTCATCCATGTTTTCATAAAAAAAATACCAAGAATTACGATCCTGTTTCACATACTCCCATTACTTGGAATTCATTTTCACTTAACGTGTACGAAATGGGGTCTTATACCGGTGCAAAAGCGGACGAAAGATAAAATTAATTTAAAATAAAAAAATCCATTTTTAAAGAGGAATCAGTCAAAAAAGTATAATTTAATTTCATATGAGGTAATTTAGGGCTTTTATGCTAATATTGTTACGGAGACGGGTTAAAGGGGAAGTTACAGAAACTTTTTTTAAAAGTTGAAAGCGATTAGTGAGCGAAATTCGGAAGGATTTTAAAGTGAATTGTATTACCAGTGATTCCTTTTTGTTTAAAAAGCTTATTGTTACATTAAAAGCTATTTTCTAAAGAATTTTAATTTTATTTCGCAAAGAATCCCACCTCTGACACCAAAATGTTACGAGCTGTAGGGTTCTTTGGATAGAAAATAGCCTTTAATAAACTTATTGTTTACATTAAAGGCTATTTTCCCTTTAACCCGTCTCCGTAACTATATGTATTTAAATATATATTTTATTTTATGACACTTAGCGTAACACTGTTAACCTGACGGAGTGTTGACTGAGGCCCATCAAAAAGTTGAATAAATACTTCCTCAACACATTCAAAATGCACGTGCACCCCCGTGGACTGAAACAATACCTCGTTACCAATATACCAATAACGCTTCTGGTAAAAATTGATATGATTCATTTGTATGATTTCTTAAACGATTAAATTCCAATTTTTACAGCGAAAAAGCAAGTTGGGAAGGTTGTGGGAGAGGAAGGCAAAAGGAAGGTGCGAATATAAACAAATCTTTAGTGGCACTAAGTAACGTTATTTCAGCGTTAGGTAAGTTTAAATACGTCTTACGATCCTGATTAGTGTCAATCGTAAGTTGTTTCTATTAGTAACTATAGTCTACGGTTTCAGCAAATGGAGGAAGTAGCCGAAGCCGATTCGTTCCCTACCGAGACTCGGCACTGACGTGGCTCTTAAAGGACTGTTTCACTGGCGGAGGGAACATTTTTATCATTGCCAGTAAGTTTTATAAGGCATATGGAATCTTTGTACCGTGAAACTATTATATGTATGTATGTGTACTATTTGTTATAATAATAATCTAATAAGATTTTTTAGTTAATGGTTTTATAGCTATAAAAAGTAATTTAACAGTTCTTATCAAAGAAAATACTACATTTCCTTCCCTATCTTCCTATCCTATCTTAGCCATAGGTATAAACATTAAAATATGTGTGAATGTGTTCATTAATGAACATACATATGATTTCTCTCATAAAAAAAACCTATTAAATGGAAGCATTTGAATAATGTTTATGGCTGTATGAACTTAGATCCCTTAGCTATGGGAGAGTATTAGAAATAAAAGTTACAGTTAAAGACAAACTATATCGTCACTAAAAAGGAATTTATCTTTTATCTTTATTTATTTTTATTAAAATTATTACTGTTGAATGGTTAGGTATGTCAGAAAAATATTATAGTTTCTACGTATATCACAAACTTATACAATTCATTAGAAATTGTTTTGTGAAAGAACTTCGCTTTCACAGAATATCAGCATTATATAATTGATTATCTCTTCTGTGTCATGATGAAGCTTTACATCTTCGTCTTCAAGGGTGACAACAAATCTATGATTTCTTATCCATAATATCACTTATCATGTTATCATGTGATGGACTGTATGCTCGTATCGTAAGAATAATTGTATAAATATAACGGAATATATGTATGTTTATATATTCGAGTGATTAGTATAAACGTTGTATACTATATAAATGGTAAGGTTAAAAATATAATACCATTCCAGAATTTTGGATTTTGACCTTTCTCCAGCTGGGCCTCAGGCAAGGGCAAATAACTACCGAAGCGTCTGCGCGAATACATACAACGCTGTATGTCATGGTCGAACTTGGCTACTAACAACTTCTAGATCTATTATAACTTCACATTTAAGTTCCTTTTTCCATTAGATTAACTGACCTTGAATTTGTATAGATGCCTCCACGTAATTGATTTGATTTTTTGACTCTCTATTTTTAGGCCCTCATCAGTAATACAACAAAGCAAAGCGAATTTAGGTCCATTTGACCTAAATTCGATAAATTGCCTAGACGCTATTCCACTATTGCTTCCGGTTATGTTAACACATCAGCTTGATGAACTGATGATACTTCATACAGTGTTTTGTGAATAGCAATATCAAGGAGTAGGATTGACGACGAAGTGGCCTAGTTGTCAAAGTTACAATTTGAGGATACAAAATTTTGATTTATTGATCTGGGTTTCTATAAGAAGAGGATCCCTCTTGGTCTATTTCAATTACAGTGATATTTTCTGGTTCCAACCAGATGACATCAACTACGTAGGATATGTTATAGTGCCGTAAAGAATCGTGCAAACACAGAAGCACTCGTCATCCTCTTCCATAGTCCTATATTATTAAGAAATTTAACTGAACAGTAAAGTACCATGAACTTGTGATTGCAAATTTTCGTGTATTAAACTTTTATGAATTGAAGGTATGTTTACTGTCAAGGTCGAAACTAATTAAGACTGCACAAATATATTTGCGTTGTGTAATTCTTACTAAAGCGGGATTCATGATAAAGTTTGTATATATACAAAAATATTTGTTTATAGCATACATGAATTACTCGCAATCATTGGGAAAAACAAATGGTAGCAGTTAGTAGATAGTAAGTGACCAACCTTATAATTGAAGTCTATTTTAGTCTATCTTACGTGACTCGCTCAGGTATCGAACCTTCATCTTATTTCTTGATAAAATGTAGAGGTGCTTTCCTGTATTATTATATGCTCCTTTTTTTATGAAATTAGCGGTTGACAAACCAGTAAACATTTCACTTGACGATAAATGTTGTCTGTAACCGACACCGTGGTTACAGACAACATTTATATAACACCGATAACTGAAGACTAAAATGAAATGCTGGAAACGAGGTAATCCGGATTCTTACACTTGTCAGACGAAACAGCAGAGTTAAGCTACTATTTTACCTCTATTCTACTACTATTATACCTTTAATCTATAGAAAAGACTACCTTGCTTGAATTGACTCATTCGCTAAAGGAATTTTTAGTTATAGAATTTTAGATGGCGTTTTTGATAAAAATTGTCATCTTCCTTCTTCATTGATAAAAAAAGGAATGTTTTAGACCTATGTTTTTGCAGCTGTTTCACCCAGTGTCGCATGCTACGGAGAGTCGGCGTCTACATTGCGCTGGGCAGCTCAAGCCCGTCAATTGCAGACTCAAAAGATTGCATCAGCTACTGGAGTAATATCCAGAAAAGTTCTACAAGCTCAATTCAATCAATTGTTACTTGAACTTGCCAAACACCATATACGATATGTAATTATTCTCATTTATTTATTACTACTAAGGAACATTACTTAGTTATATATCACGTGTAGCTAATTTGTACTTAGTTAAATCCCTTAAATTCATCGGAAAATACCTTATATTTATTTAAAATAAATAGTTTCTGTACTCTCGTTGCATATAGAATAATTATCATTATGCTTTTCAGATACCTGAAAGTAGTAAAATAACCTACGATGACGAACATTGGATATTAGCAGTTAAAAACAAAAATATTGAAATTGGTGATTCTAGTATAACAGCAAAAATAGGCAACATAATGTATACAACGAAATCGAAAACTGAGCCTCAAAATTCAGAATCAACAAATTCCTCAAACGCTAGCGGAAGTTCGGATATTATTAATAATCTGGATAAAAATGATAAAATAGCTAATGAAATCAACAAAGAAGTCGATAAATTCTTTGGACCAACCTTAGAGAGAACCAGAAGCGGCAGTGTTTTGGAAGTTACAACACCATTAAGACATAAAAAAAGACAGTACTGTTCTCAAGAAGTGTTGCCTATTGACATGTCGGTGCATGGCGGTACTATTGATCGATTGACTGATAATTCTCAAAACCCATGTGAAAGGAAAACAGACGAAAAAAATTGTACGATTGTAACTAAAAGTTCTCAAGTACCAATTTTGTATGATAACCAAAGAGCAGAAATTATTGCATCCGTTACAGAGAGATTGTATTCTAAATTTAGAAAAGAAGCTGCAGCTAGCAAAATAGAATCTGTGGTTGATAAAAAAATTATGCAACCTCTAAGTGAGTTAAGAATTTGTACCAATGCACGCCAACGCCTTATGGAATTAAGTCAAAAAGCAATTAGGAACAAAAGAAGAATAGGTATACCAGCTCACACTCAAACAAAGAAAATTGTTATTCGGGTGAAGGACCAAGGAATTAATGTCCAAACCGACCTAGAACCATTTATAATGCAGCGAAATGATAAAAAAATACTTTATCGTGATGTTGCTACGGAAACAATTCCTATGATACCAAGGTTTAAAGAAGTTGCAGTCGGTGACGGCTCTCTAAATTTTCACGACAAATTTACCACAATGGAGGTGAAGAAAATACTCAAGAAGAACACTTGTGTGATGACAGATGATACTTGCAAGAGTAATATTTGTACCCAAACTCATGTTTTACCACCTCTAAGAAGAACTAAAAATGTTTCATCATGTTCTAAATTAAATAAGCGTAACAATAACAAACAAAAAATCCTAGATAATTTCGTAAACCCTCCTGTTATTAATATAAACATTTCTCCTCTCTATTCATTGGAATCCGATACTTTCAGTTCGAATGAAAGTTCCGAAAATTCATACATTGATATCAGAAGTAAGAGTTTAGGAACTAAACCTGATCCTTTGACAAATCATAATAGCCCTGAAGCTTCAACAGTATCTAAACAAAGTTTTGTTGAAATTGTGGGTAAAGAGAAAATCGCTATAGAATCAGAGAATGTATCCACGGTTCTTGATTTCAGTGTCAAAACTAACGAAGACTTTTCGGATGAAGAAGATTACGCCTTACCCCGAGTAACCGTAGATCCTACAACTGTAATTGATCGTAATGAAATTAAAAATATTATTTTGGGGCGTAATAAAAGCACATATCCGTATAATGTAGTTCTTTCTCCAAACAAAAAAAAACAATCAAAAAGGGTTATAAGGTTTGAAGATTCAGAATGGGAGAAGTTAGAAAAGTCATATGATAACGATTCTGATTATGATAACTGTGAAAAAGAATGTCATTACAATAGAAATTATTGTGTAGACTCCTTCTCTGATACTTCAGAATCGACAAAATCTTGGTCAGATTCTTTTGTTTGGAACAATGGAAATAGTGACTCTACAAAAGCACCAATCTATCCAAGAAAGTCTAGCCTTGTATCAATGTACAAGAATAAATCGAATTATACAAGTTCGAACACTAGATTTTATAAAAACTGTTTGCTTGAAGAGACTTATGAAGACCCAAATGTTAACGCGAACAATTCAACAGAACAACACCACAGAAATAATTGTACTTCGAGACATGCGAGTACATCGAGTCAACATGGAATTAAAAAAATAGATAATATTAAGGAAGATGAAAAACGCGGTTCAATTCTGAGGGGCAGTTTTGAAAACATTGAAAGTAAAATTATTGAATCTTGCAATAGCCTGGAACAAACAGCTTCCAACTATGAAAGCTATTTAGAGAAATATTACAGAGACAAAGATACGCAAAGAAAAAGTCCCACAGAATATTTACAGTACTTAGTAAATCTAAGACGAGAAGTGGTGAAAAAATCCCTTAGCACATGTTCATGTTACAGGGACAATATAATGTAATAAATTGAATGCTTTTAACAAGTTTTCTACTAAATACATTATTACATACATATACATTCATTTTATGTTTGACAGCACATTACTTTAGTTATCATTTGATGCACAATATATATAATGGAAATGCCACTGATTCTGCTCTCATATTAAGCGTTAGTTAATAGCTAAGCAGTTATTCGATAAATACTTCGTAATTTATTTGATACTTGTTGTATTTATGATTTTTATGCTACAGTTTGTTAGTAGTTTTTGAGTTCTTTTATCGATGTAAGGATAACTATGATATTACAATGTGTAATAAAATTTAAACAATGCTCTTATTTATCGGATTATTTCTCATTTCCTCTACATTGTTCTCGTATATAAATAAAAAAGGAGTAATAAGAATTTCGTTTGATTTATCTAAATTTATTTGGGTAGTTTAAGTTTTCTGACATCTACGATGGTCCAGTCATCATTTACCACCATTTGAACTTACGTTTTGTTTTCTTATAAACTTTAATTTTATACATAATCATACCGTTTAATTTTTTTTATTTCTTGTGTCATTTAAAATTGAACAGTTTTAAAAGTTTGGTTCGTG
Source organism: Teinopalpus imperialis (assembly GCA_029286865.1). NCBI lineage: Eukaryota > Metazoa > Arthropoda > Insecta > Lepidoptera > Papilionidae > Teinopalpus > Teinopalpus imperialis. The sequence continues at coordinate 1,064,307 of JAGSMU010000023.1, read as the reverse complement.
ATTACTTACTTAAGTTATCTTAGAAGTCAGATAAATTTATCATCCACATATGGAATTTATTAGTAGCTACCGCTAATGTATTGTATACTATTGTGTATGTATATATATATATATATGTATATATATATATATATATATGTGTATATATATATGTATAATTTATATATGTATATATGTACGTGGTGTATGTATGTATATATATTGTGTATTTTTAAGAAAAAAAAATTTTTTTTTTAATAAAAGCAAATAATAATACATACATACATACATATTAAATACATAATACATGTGTATTTTGTATTTAATATCTATGTATGTATGTATTATTTTTTGCTTGTATTAGTAATTGTATTAGTTTTTTTTCCTTCTTTTATTAATTAGTTTATTTCTACACCTATCACATACATATCTCACCACACCTTGGGTTGACTGGTAGAGAATGCCTTTGGCATTAAGTCCGCCCTTTGTGAACTTTTAATTTTGTTAAGGTTAATGCCATAGAGAGTAAATAAATAAAAAAAAAATAAGATCTGAGCAATAATTATATTGCTATTAGCATGAGATTGGTGCTCTATAGCTTCAGTCTGCCATATTGTAGAAAGATACAATTGGTTTAGCCATTACACTTTGTAACTAAAAAACTACCGTACTTTAATACAATTCTAAAAGGATGTTTTAATTCTGAACCTCTCGTTATAATGTTTTTCGTAACAACCTATTAAAAACTTTAAAAAAATAATGGTATATATTCATTATTAGATACTACAGTACGTAAGGTACGTATCAAGTACGAGTCAGTCCTTTGTTAAATTAAAATTAACAGTATGATTAAAAAAAAACAGTAAAATTTTATTCCTTTTTTCTCTTTTCATTCTCAACATCTTCATCTTCAGTAACTTAGCGATGTTGGTAACATATCATTGAATGTATTCTTCAGCTAATTGTGTTACTTTTGGAGAAATATAGAAAAATACAATTTAAAATAACATTTTTTTATCACGTTCTTCAAGTAGATGTTATGGGTCGTAGACATTTCTAACCATCAGATCAACTATATGTTTGTCATTTCTGATATAATAAAAAAGTTGGGTATTGGAACTGTTCTTCAGATTTAACTTAAGTTCAGTTTGAAAGTGGTAGAGCTGCACTGCAGTTTGTTTCTAGCTAGAGAATAAATAGGTCAGCTCGAGACCACGCGCTCACAGAATACCAGCCTAAAATAGCAGCATAATCCTGCTGTGTTTCGTCCGGTGAGTGCAGGGATCGGGAGACCTATATTACTGGTGACGAGGCATTCCATCTCAGGCCTAAAGGGTAACAACGCATCTGCATTATGAATGTAGATGTCATGGGCCGCAGGAATCGTTTACCATTAGTTGAACTGTGAGGTTGTTTGTTACTCATAATTTAATAAAAAAAAAAGCTCCGTGGTGTAAAAAAATAAAATAAAAAAGTAAGGTAATAGTCTGTTCCTTTAGCCTTCTTTAAAAATATTTTTTTCTTTAAACTTGAATATTCGATTAAAACAAACAGATCCTTGATGGTCGCAGATTATTTAGTAACACTTAAAATATTTTAATGCATTGTTTATTATGACAATAATAATTAGTATTATAATTGGTTGTAAATTAAATGTGGTTTATGTAAGACCATGAAGGAAACATAAAAAGGATTTTAAAATTAACTAACATTGCTAGTTAAGAAGGCATTGGCTATTTGTTTTTGACCTTACACTAAGTGTATTTTGAAATCGACCGTCGTTCATGCACTGAGTCGGCTTTGTTCATCAGTGGCAAGCGGTTGGATTCATTCAAATACAAAGTAAAAACGCGCGAAACAAATATGAAAATGGATCTATTCATTTTGAAACTTTTGACTAAAGAATTTATATTTTTAGTTATATCAGTGTCAATTCTAATATATTTATGGTTCCAGTATCAATATACGTATTGGAGGAAGAAAGGTGTTTATGGACCAAGACCCGTGGTACCTTTCGGGAATGTTAGGAATGTGATCACTAGAAAGATGCAGTTTTTTCAGCCATATTGTGACAATTATTTTAAATATAAACATTTGCCGTACATCGGCATGTACTGTTTCCATCGACCAGTGTTGTGTGTGATTGATCCTGATGTGATGAAACATATGTTGATCAAAGATTTTGATAATTTCCAATCGCATGGAATATTTTCTGGAGGCGTCGGTGATCCTCTTGCTGGACATCTTTTTAATCTGCACGGGAACACTTGGAGAAGCTTACGTTTAAAGATGTCCCCTTCGTTCTCTTCTAGCAAGTTTAAGAGTATGTACCCCTTAGTTGAAAATATAGCGAATGATGCCTTATTGTACGCGGAACTCCTTCACTCTAATGGAGAAGCGATAAACTTCTCCAAGTTGTACGAAAAGTATACGATGGAGATAATTGGCAGTGTTGGATTCGGTGTTGAATGCAACGGTTTCAAGAATGACAATTCAGAGTTTTGTGTCCGTGGACACGAGTATTTTGATCCGCGTTCTTTATACTGGCAAGTATTTTTATGAATAGATTTATTTTATTTTTATGTACCTGGAAAATTATATAAATTAATTTGAAACTTGTGGTGTGCATGTTGGTAATATAAATTATAATATTTATAAATATCATATAAAGATTAGTTAACGAAGTTGAGTATTTAACGAAGTTATACTCATAAGTGATTTGTCACAAAAGTTACACACTATTATGGTTTTACTAACTATAGAAATTAGGAACTGAATAAGAATAAGTGTTTACACTTACTTACTTACACAATGTATATTTTTTATTTTAACACGAACTTTGGTTTGTGTGTGAAGTGAATTGATTATAATAATAAAGTAATTGATTTACTTGACTTAACCGTGCACAATATCGTTACATAGTTTAAAAGAAGGAAGTTCAGGGCATGTGTGTCTGTACGTATATGTAGAAACTATAGATTCTAATTTATATATAAGTACTAACGCTTACTTACTTACTGTGCTAATCTCGAGAATATATGGAAAGCAGAATCAAAACAAAAATTGAATAAATTTTCTTTATTCTGGTCTTGATTAATCCTGTAAGTTTCAGCGAATTAAATTTTACTCTAACCATTAAAGGAGCTGAGCTTTAGTGGTATTTGTAAAAAATGTCAAAACTTAGTTCTATTTTTTTGATAAAATTAGATTTTGTATAAAATACAACTGACCTCATTTTACCGTACTGGCTGAAAACCTTAATACAATACTGGTTTCTGCTAGGAATTGCTAGGTTTCGGTGACAGATACTTTACTTGCTTATTCACGCAGTCTTTATGTTTGTGTGCGACGACTGCGTGGATTGCATAAGTTATTACTTGTTCGACCTAGTATGATAATTAACTTCGTGTCCCTGAACTAAAACTTCCTTCGATTTTATGGTTTAACTTTTTTTTAGCATAAGTGTATATTTACTTTATTTATTATTTATTGCAGTGAATGTGGACTTACCTTAACGAAGATTTAAAACCTTTGTTATATATCTTTTACTTGTATATTTTAATATATATTTATTTATTTAAACTTGATTGTTCATACAAAGGGGGTATTAAGATATTCTCTACCAGTCAATTTGTGGCGAGGAGAGAAATTGTAGTAGGTGTAGTGTAAATATATTTATATAATTATATATAAATAATTATATATATATATATATTTCCTTATAAATAGCAATACATGCATATACATAAATACAAATATTAAACATGTAGTATACGTGTGTAGTATACGGCGACAAGAGTAACTTACCAAATTAATTAAAACTAGAAGCCTTTAATTTTATCTTCGGGCAGAGAGTTCCAGAGATGTTTAGTTCCTGAACGGTGAAGGAGTTGTCAACAAAATCGAAGAATTGATGAGGAGTTCTAATCAGATGAGGAGATCTAAGATCTGGCTTCACTCCATCTTAAGATAATAATATAAATAGATAGGAATGGACCTAAAATCAAAGGCATAGTCGCCAGAATTTGGAGTCTCGAAAAGTATTCCAAGTAATGAGGGAAGGCATGTTGAATTACTTTCGTAACGTTTTTTGAAGTGTTTTTGACAGTATTTATGACCCGACTAGGTAGCATATTCCAATCCAAATGAAAAGAGAGAGTAAATTTTAAAAATAAAAAAATACATATTTCACCTGAAGCTTGTTTAGGATTCGAACCGACGACTCATATATCCTATAAAGGCTATTAACGTTACCACAACGCACTAGACTAGTTGTTAAAAGAAAGCAATGTTGGCTACGTTTCCATTAATAAGTTAAATTAAGCCTATGTATACGTGTGGTGTTAGTTCACGTTTAACTGTATTTGATTTTAAGTTATATAGATCGCATGCATTGTTATTTATAAGTTATTTATTTTATAGTATTTAAATTAATACTTCAATAGACCATATTAAATAATAGTATTAGAAAAAAATATAGCATAGAATAAAGAACCATATTCTTTATTGTATTTCTGCACATATTGACAAGAGAGAATAATAATAATAAATAATAATAATAATGAATATATATTATGGTCCACAGCGATCTTTAAGCCCACATTGTTAGGTTATACTAGGCAATTATTCTCTGTATTATTGGTATATTTTTTATTTAAAACTTTTGTTTCCTTATTTCACTGTCTTATTTTTTTATGCTCTAGACGAAGACATGTTAAAAAGACAGCAATAAAAAAAAACTTCTGCAACTGTACCACATTACAAAAAGTGATAAATGTCTTCTGATATAATATGTGAATATTCATATGTTAAACATTTTATTTTAATATTAATAATGTACATAATATTTTCTTAATTACATGTAAAAATATAAATATAGTGCAACAAACATTTCAGTCTGGTAATATGAGGTAGAAGCAAAAGTTAGCCAATGTTCAAAGAATCAGTTAGCCGACTGTAATGTGTATGTAGTTTCTGACGCTACATATGATCCTTCCACCGTTCTTAATGGACACGATCTGTGTTTACCCAAATGTTTATGGTACTATTATAACATCAAAACAAGTTGATGTCCTTTTGTAACAACCAGAAGATATTGCTTCAGTCAAAATTGCCCCGGAACACATCATAGTTCTGTTGAACTTTTTTTAATAAAAGAATATTAGCAATGCTATTAAAATTACTAATATTCCGGTTAACCACTCCAACTGAGCTGAAAGTGCTTGCGCTAGGAGATTGTTCATCACAATAGTGGATATGAACCTACGATCTTCAGCTTCGCAGATCGTACCCTGAATCATTAGGTTATTGAACTTTGTCCAATTAGTGTGTATAGGTGAATATTTATTATTTTATATTTTGGCTCTGCATTTGCTCAACAGTTTACGATCCTATAATTTGTAGTCGATGGCATCTGGTAATAACCAGAAGAGACAGCATACGGTACTATAATATTTTGTGCGGTTGATGGCATCTGGTAATAACCAGAAGAGACAGCATACGGTACTATAATATTTTGTGCAGTTGATGGCATCTGGTAATAACCAGAAGAGACAGCATACGGTACTATAATATTTTGTGCAGTTGATGCCATCTAGTAATAACCAGAAGAGACAGCATACGGTACTATAATATTTTGTGCGGTTGATGGCATCTGGTAATAACCAGAAGAGACAGCATACGGTACTATATAATATTTTGTGCATTTGATGGCGTCTGGTAATAACCAGAAGAGACAGCATACGATACTATAATATTTTGTGCAGTTGATGGCATCTGGTAATAACCAGAAGAGACAGCATACGGTACTATATAATATTTTGTGCATTTGATGGCGTCTGGTAATAACCAGAAGAGACAGCATACGGTACTATAATATTTTGTGCAGTTGATGTCATCTGCTAATAACCAGAAGATATCGCAAATGTCGAAATACGGCGGAAGGCGTTCATCATTATTATAGTGTTATTTTATTTTACTTTTAATAATTAATTGCGGTATACAATTTTTTCCACAGGACAATGGCGCGTGCGCTGGCGTTTTTTGCACCGGATTTGTTCAATAAACTAAAAATCAGTCGCATCAGTCCTGAAATTATTGATTTCTTTTACAATCTAGTCAAACAAACTGTGCGGTATCGTCAGAGAAATAATTATAAACGGAATGATTTTCTACAGACTCTCATAGAATTAAAAAATGATGACACTATCGACGATAAAGGTATGTTAAGTAAGCAATAATCTTAATAATATTTGAATAAAATAAAAGTAGGAACAAATTGACAGCATCCATGTCCGAGTCCGAGTGTTTACGTAAACGTACGTGTAAGTGTCACATAAACAAATTGGTACAATATAAATTTAACAATCTTCTTGCAAAATGATCTTGTTTGCTTGCTAATACTTGCCTATGCTATTATAGGAAGTCGTAAGTCTAACATGAATACAAATAGTAACTTCTTCATTTAGTATAATAAATATTAGTAAAAGTGAAGACGATTCGGATTCTTCACGACAATTGTCGAGGGTACGGCCACCTCCGGCACCCTCGAGTCAGTCATTCTCGCGTAACAGCGTAACGGTCCAAGCCGAGGCTCACTCTTGGGTGCCCTTGTGCCGGTATAATAATCTTACTAATATACGGCTCGGTTGACTGCATAATACCTTTAAACCCGGTGAAACTGTAAAAGCCCTCGGCCTAACAGCGACCATCAGTCCGTGAAAAAATTACAATAATCCAATGACAGGTTTTAAGTTTCACTCAACGTACCCCAAACCTTACCTATTATTACCGCTATTATTTTTTAGGCATGAATAAAATACAAAGTGGTATATTTTCAATGAACGACATAGCAGCGAATACAATGCTGTACATGTTTGCGGGATACGAGACCTCAGCGACCACCGGTCAACTAGCCGCATACGAGCTGGCCCTCAATCCCCACGTACAGAACAAGGCCAGGGATGAGATCAGAAGAGTATTGGCTAAGTATAATGGAGAGTGTACGTTTGAAGCACAGAGTGAAATGACCTACATGAATATGGTGTTAGACGGTACGCTATCACTACCATAAAAGTAACAAATAATAATAATATTAAATTAAATAATAAAGATAAATAATAATAATAATAATAATATTGGAGATGGAAAAAAAAGTATCCCCTAAATAATAATAATACTTTATTGATAAATCATATAACAAATGCATGAAGTTTACTTGTTTCACTTATACATTTAGAGCCCATCGCTGGCCACCTCTATAGAGAGGGTATTTTCCCGCGGCTTTATGGCGGATTCACAATACACGTACTCGAAATATTTTTAAACATACAAATATCCTTACGAAGTTTTGCTTCAATTTCGATTACGTGGAAAATCAACACTTAAAGTGACAATAAACAATTTGGTTGCAACAAATTGGTACAATATAAATTTATCAATCTTCTTACAAAATGATCTTGTTTGCTTGCTAATACTTGCCTATGCTATTATAGGAAGTTGTAAGTCTAACATGAATACAAATAGTAACTTCTTCATTTAATATAATAAATATTAGTAAAAGTGAAGACGATTCGGATTCTTCACGACAATTGTCGAGGGTACGGCCACCTCCGGCACCCTGGAGTCAGTCATTCTCGCGTAACAGCGTAACGGTCCAAGCCGAGGCTCACTCTTGGGTGCCCTTGTGCCGGTATAATAATCTTACTAATATACGGCTCGGCTAACTGCATAATACCTTTAAGCCCGGTGAAACTGTAGAAGCCCTCGGCCTAACAGCGACCATCAGTCCGTGAAAAAATTACAATAATCCAATGACAGGTTTTAAGTTTCACTCAACGTACCCCTATTATTACCGCTATTATTTTTTAGGCATGAATAAAATACAAAGTGGTATATTTTCAATGAACGACATAGCAGCGAATACAATGCTGTACATGTTTGCGGGATACGAGACCTCAGCGACCACCGGTCAACTAGCCGCATACGAGCTGGCCCTCAATCCCCACGTACAGAACAAGGCCAGGGATGAGATCAGAAGAGTATTGGCTAAGTATAATGGAGAGTGTACGTTTGAAGCACAGAGTGAAATGACCTACATGAATATGGTGTTAGACGGTACGCTATCACTACCATAAAAGTAACAAATAATAATAATAATAATAATAATAATATTAAATTAAATAATAAAGATAAATAATAATAATATTGGAGATGGAAAAAGTATCCCCTAAATAATAATAATACTTTATTGATAAATCATATAACAAATGCATGAAGTTTACTTGTTTCACTTATATATTTAGAGCCCATCGCTGGCCACCTCTATAGAGAGGGTATTGGAGTATAGTTTTCCCGCGGCTTTATGGCGGATTCACAATACACGTACTCGAAATATTTTTAAACATACAAATATCCTTACGATGTTTTGCTTCAATTTCGATTACGTGGTGAATCAACACTTAAAGTGACAATAAACAATTTGGTTGCAACAAATTGGTGACAACGCATCTGCATTATGATTCCTTGTCAAGGATGTATGAAGATGTCATGGGCCGCAGGAATCACATACCGTCAGGTTATATGTGTCAGGTTTCAAAGTAATAAAAAACATAGTATTTTAATCATCACCTGATCTTATGGCACATACATTACGTACTACTAGGCGAGGGGATAATAAGTAAGTGCCTCTATGATAACAGTATATGACATATTCTCTTAATTTATGTCATTTGGGAACAACCGGTTGAAATCGCTTGAGTTGAAATTGACCAGGAGCACTGATAATACAATATAATTCCTTTGAACTTTGTCTTATTATGTGATGTGAATTAATCTTTCATTAAATTAAACTTCCTCACTAACTATTTCCATATTTCCTATATTAATTAATCATTATATCATCGTTATGTTTGAAGAAAAACAAACTAAAATTTAATGTAACCATTTTTATTATATTTTTCATTTACAGAAGCAATGAGGAAGTATCCACCTATGCGTGCACTGTTTCGAAGGTGCACGAAGGAATACAGAATGCCTAATACAGACGTTGTCATAGAAGAAGGGACATTAGTGTTCATACCTATACAGGCAATCCAAATGGATCCCGAAATATTCCCAGATCCAGAGACATTCGAACCAGAGAGATTTGCGCCGGATAAAAAGGCTAAGATGCATCCGTGTCATTGGATGCCTTTTGGTGAAGGTCCGCGTAAATGTTTAGGTAAATATTCTGTTTACATTTTAATGGTATTGGAGTCCTTCTAGCCTAGCTAGTTTCTTGTCTGGATCGACCACGCCCTTATAGAATGATATCGTGAGATGGCAGCATAACGCTGCTGTTTTTCATAATGAGGTTAGAAATGCGGGGACCCAATTACCCGTAACGAGGCATAAATTCTCAGTTCTCAGGTTTGACAACTCATATGCTACTTGAATCTTTGTTGAAGAAGTCGTGGATCACAGTCATAATTTACCATCAGGTGAACTGTATGCTCGTCATCCATATGGTGTCGCAAGCATTTGGGCAAGCAAAGAAGAAATCATTCGTCATCAGGGAAGGACCCTAGTCTTTATATGATAGATACATGTGCAATAACATCATCAGACATACATACAACACACTCGAACTGAATTTTTGAAATAAAAATATTGTTCTTAGACTGGGAATATAGAACCTAATACGGAACAGGTACTCTAATCACGTCATATACAAAGAATGCGTTAAAAAAAACTTCAAATATCATTCCTAACAAATTCCAATAACATACATTATTGCAGTCGTGTGATCGTTGACGTAATATTTTAGGTCTCCGTCAAGGGTACGTCCAATCGAAGCTCGCTCTCGTAAAGCTATTGCACAAGTACGAGTTATTATTGGACGAGCGCACTCCGGTGCCTATGAGGATCAAGGCCTCCTCATTCGCCTGCGCACCTGACGGCGGAGTGTGGATCAAACTTAAGAAGCTCGAGAGCTGAGCAGTCCTAGATTACCTAAGTAATTCATTGCATTATTAAACATCGCGTTTAAATAATGCCAATTGTTATAGTATTCTAATTTATAATTGTGATATTATACTTTTAAGCGATTTTAAGGTGAACGATAAAATATATATTATTTTTGGTACTTATTTTTTCCTGCTTAAAAACATATCTAAAAAGATAGCTTTATCAACGGCCGAATGGCGGTTTCGAACTTACCACATTTAGTTTCGTAAACCATACACTAAACCGTTAGGCTATTAAGCCTTTTAGCACTCGTTAAGTATACGAGTAGGTTATAAGTGAGGCTTATTTAGATGTTGAGTGCTTAGTCTAAGGGACGAATATCAGATTATTTTCGTTACCACAATTTCAGATGTCCTATTTTTTAACTAAATATTTTTTAAACTAGCAAGCAGCTCACCCGATGGTAAGTGATTACCGCCCCCCATCCGCAATACCAGAGGAGTCGCATATGCGCTGCCGACCTTTAAGAAAGATGTAGGCTTTTTTCTAGAAAGTCCCTAAGTCGGAAATACCGCTGGCGATGCTGATCCACAGAGTAGTTGAGCGTGGCAGAAAATTTCGCGTATAGCGCACAGCACTGGATTGCCAATCATTGAGATTGTGAGAAATGGGTTAAATTCAGCGGTTGCAATTAATCCGAACAACGATATATCATATATATATTTACATTTTTTAATATATAATGAGCTACATATGATATGTATTTTTTTTATGAAACTTAGGCAGATAATCATGCATGCATGCAAACCCGAGGGCAAGTGATAACCTTGGCTAATAAACACATACGCTTGCTACCAAACTTATCACAACACAACACAGAAATGATCATCCGATTTCGTTCAGCCCTTGTGGAGTTTGGTTTGCTCTAACGAACAGACAAACAGACAAGGAGTCTGTTATATGTGAAGATATAGATATATAAGACATTGGTATTTGGAGGTAAGTCAGATAAACTTGATTTTGGAAAATATAAATTTAAAAGTCTTTTATATTTCACAAAAAGGAACTTATCTAAAAGGGATTATAAATTAGGATACTTACTACATGTTTATAACCTGTAAACATAATCTTGAATATCTGATAAAACGCTTAGCTTTAATAGGTTATATAAAAATGTGAAGAAGCGTCATTAAAATTATTTAAAGGGTTAACTTAAATCTTAAATCTTCGTTGATGATGCGGGAGATTATGGGTCGTTGCCATAACTTGCCATCAGGTGAATTCGGCATTCGTTTGTCACCTTTAGTTTTATGAATAAGTAATTGAAAGAATACTGATATATTAAAAAATATATATATATATATCAAATAATATAATTATAAGTATAATTTATATATAATTTATTAAATATATAAATTAAAAATATATAACTAATTATAAATATAATTAATAAATCAAATTATTTGGGTGTCCCAAATAATACTAACACCATATGGTGCTGGTTGATGGATAACAAGATATACTATAATGATCTTAAGAATGAAATTTCTTCTGATTTGTACCCTAATGGAGAATATATTATTGATGAATAATTTTATTATTTTAGCCAAAATTTGGTGATTTGGATCTGAGTAGATTCTACTTTTATCATTGTCGGGTTTCGAAGTGTTTGTAAAAGCCCTGTTGCTGATATTGTATTTGAACCTTCCTGCAATTTGATTATCTATATGTTAGAAAACAAAACACATTAATAAACACTCACAACAAACACACTTGTACACACACTCGCACACACCAATTACAAAAATCCGGATTGTCTTAAATTTAATTTTTTTATTATGTAGTATATTTTTTGTTTTTACTTTACACTTATATTTCCTCATAATATATTCGTACTGGTAAACATGAGGCGGGGCCTGGTGACTTGTGATACAGGTGAAAACCTAGTACAAGCTCCAGCTCAGAAATAAAGAATTATTATTATTATTATTATTTCTAATGGGCTAGATCAAAATAAACAATACATATTTATAATACACAACATATATTTCATAACAAACATATTTATTTTCCACGTATCATTTGTTAAATCCTCAAAAGATATTATTGCATTGTGTATGTAAATGTTGTGATAAATATTTATATTATTATTTATAAATTATTATTATTATTTATGGTTGCCTGTATTTATTGTATAAAGCACTTACATACAGCACTTTTATATATGCTGTACAAATGATGTCATCATCTTATAAACCAACAATATCGCATTGATCGAGATAAGCAAAGAGGACAATCTTGAAAATTTGATACATAAAATAAAGTATCGATATCGATACATTTCGCGTGATTGGTGCAAATTAGGACCAACCGTGAGAAAATTATTTATGAAAACATATATTTGAAATAACAAGATACCCACCGTTAGGTTTAGCCTTATAAAATCATCAAATTTACGTAATGCGGATAGTGGATAATGTGCCTTTATCTATAATCATTGCGTTGCCACGGGCGTTGGTTTCAAAACTTTGTGACAATCGACTACGTAAAATATGTTCTATAATCAACCTAACAACCGTAGATATCAAAATAAAAATAAATTTGCAATGCTTACGTATTCGGAACTAATTGATTAAATGATTTGAGCTAATTGATATTTTCTTTGAAGTATGTAACAAACGCGTGCCAACCCATTCGACACGACATGTTCGTTTTCTTCTTAGAACAATAAAGATTAAAGTAATATCTTAGAACCTAACCAACAATCGAATAAAATAAATACTTTTAAAAATGTAAGTATAATTGCCTATTGTGAAGCTAACACGCCTTCTTACAGATTAGTGGAAATCCAATTGTGGATCCGAATTTGCCACGTTTTTATGATATTAGGATTTGACAAAGAAGCACTGGAATTACTTTCTATAAGGTGAATTGTGACCTTATAGAAAGTAATTCCAGTGGCCTACGACATAATGAAACACACAGTTACCCCCTGAAAAGGTAATATATGTATGTATGTATATACCGTTACATTCTTTAGACATGCAGATGCCGTCGAACTCGTGGTAAACCGTGCCTGAGACCTAAGATGTCATTTGGACGCACTAGACCGAGCACAACAGTACTAAGATTGTACTCTGATATTCTATAAAGACTTTTTAGGATGTGGTATCATATTTAAAAAAAAAAAACAAAACTAGCTGCGTGCTTAAATAATAGCTTATTTCAAAACTATCGATAATAACAAGCATCTGAATTAGATTAGATTTTGCCGAGTTACTCATTCTATCTCGGTTTCAATGTGAACAGACCCTTAAACCGAAATATGAAACATTGCGGCGCGCCAAGATATCGAATGAACGATAAAAATTGATTTTCTAGAATTCGGCCGGTCACGTTGACAGCGCCGTTTACATTATGCGGCCGTAAGAGTGTAAATATTGGTATAAGAATATCAATCATCAATGATTAGTAGCTTTAGTGAACTAGAAGCAGGGCCCGATCTGCTATATAATATTAACCTATTTACGAAATCTATGTGAATCAAATTTTAACGAAAAAATTAAAGCCTGAACTGGTACTAAGAATGATACAAAATTTATTCTCATAATTTATTAATACTAGTCTTAAACTCACGACACTAACTATTATTGAACAATTTTAATTTACTCGCATAAGTTAAATCTGTAAGTCCTAATTGAGAAATAAATGTCTTAAAGCTTAACCTTGCAATCGGTACATTTAAATATAAAAAGTCTACTTTATTTGTTTATATTATTAATGTCGTTTGACCTTAATAAAAGTAATTAGTTCATTAAGTTGTACAAAGAATTGAAACCTTGTATCTCGAACTAGGCCAGTTCAGCTTAGAGAGCAGTGGTCAGCCATGATAGAATAATAATTTTGCATTATGCTATTCTAGATTGATACTCAACAAATCGGTTTCTTGGTAGTTTTTCTGAAACCTATCTAAATATATAATATGTATCGCAATATCATTGACCAGTATACAATTCACTCGATTTTAATAGATCAGTGTAGCCAAAAGACACCTACATTAAACATTGAATAAATCACGATGGATATGTGCTAATAACTATGAGCAGTAATGGAATGTCAAGATTCTGGTAATGATGAATAGCCCCATTCTCCAAATACGAAATCATGCGAAATATAGCAACTAGGTAGCTAATGCTTCATATTTATACTCTAGGATATCGTGGTTTCATTCCGACATACTCGTATATAGGCTTTATTGGTATACGTATAGATAGCTAGGTCTTTAGTTAAATCGTATTTTTTTTTTAATTATCCTAGTAACGCTATCAACATTAATAATATTCCCTATAAGCACAGCACAATTCTTGAAACCGATAATAGCCCAGTGTGGGCGATGTCTGTAGTCTATTCTAGCGACCGTTCCGAAACCGAACGGATGGCCCGTGTTGACCGGCTGTATTGGTTGCGCGAATCGCAACGTCTACTTTAAAGGAGGCCCTGTGATTGGTGTATAACTTTTTTGTAGTTTTAGTGTAGTGTAGATGTCGCAGTATAAGGCGTTGTGTATGCATAAGAGTGTTACTATACTATATCTATAGTAATAGCGACTTATCTCGTAATATCGTATACAATATTTTATATTATACAAGGGTTCTTGCGGTCAAAGAAATATTGTAAAATATTGTAAATATAAAAATGTTTAGTTTAATTATTTATTTTCAATCTTATTTATTTCACTGACGTCAAATGTAAAACAATCGAAATATAATTGTAATGTGTGTGTAATAATAAAACGATGATTCAACGAGCTTACTTGACAATCTTCCCGTGGGTTTACTTCCATTAGAATTAATAATTTTCACACTGATAGCACTTGGTGACACTGCTTCCGTTTACAAACCTGCTTTTACCATGTGGTAGGGCAGGGTATATAAGAAACCTAAGAAATACAGTAAGTTTTTTTGAAGATTAATGAATGAATTATTCTATTAAAATTACTATTTAAACAAATAAAATTCTCGTCAGTCTCTCGTTTCAAGTAAGCTTTCATACTTGAGCTAGGACATGGTTCACGACAATAGCTATAGAAATTGTCGGATCCTAATCTACGATTGTAATTATCGTAGACCGTACTCTATAATTGAAGCGTTAAAGCGTCCTAAAATTATGTATTGACACTTAAATTTTCGTTAAATGTTCAAAAACAAATAATTTGTATGGGCGTATTTGGAAACAACTGCGGCATAATATAATAATCATATACCTACGAAGAAAATAAATGGTGCTCGATTTCAGTCGCGGCGGCGTCTACTGATTGTTATCAGATCCTAGCGTGAATGTGCAGCGTGAAATAGTAGCATATGTGTATAAGTAGAGATCAGTGTCTATATTCTGTTAAAGCAATAATAAATATAAAACAGTGTAATATACATTTAAAAAAACACGTTAAAATAGCCTTTATGGGTTACCGCCTTTGTCATAATTTAATACGATTGCATTTATTTTTTGCATATGGCAATGATGATTTAAATCTCATTTGTTGTGAATTATGCACTAAAGTGATCACCAAAATATCATTCTCGTTGACTTAGATCACGGCGATGTTTTTCTAGGTCTCAACTGAGCGCCGTAAGGGCCTGGTCACCTCTCAATCCGGTGAAACTGTAAAAGCCCTCGAGCTCGAAAAAAAAGATACTTTTCTAGTTATAAGGATAGATATAACTTTACTGCTAAGTTATACTAAATTATATAAAATGCATAGGATATTTTATGGTACCGTAAATTTTTTGCGTAAATGCAAAGGCGCTCATCATCTCGTTTTCTACTCAGATATAATACATGGTTAAAAATTGTTCGAACTATGTCAACTGATTGATATGTTATGTACGTTCTTTGCTCTAATCTCTTACAAGTTGACTAAAATCGAACAGATTCATCTCAATGATATGCTTTATCGTCAATTATATTTCGAAATATCTAGTTATCATATATATTTCAATATTTTAGTATCTATCGTAGTTCAACAACTCTGTACTGTATAACATATATATGATAATATTCCATACTAAGATATTGTCAGGTAATTCAAAAACGAACGCCATTCTTAGATAATATAGATTACGGATATATAGGGCATTGGGAGAAAATCTGCATATTTGTATAATTTTACGTGAAATTCAAGTTTAAATAAACAAATATATTGCATGTATAAAACATATTCAATGTTATAACTTTTTAGCAGTTATTATTATCAATTATGTTTATTCCTTGATGCCTATCATTGATTAAATATCTTCGTCCACGGCGATATCTACAACCGAACCGAACATATTATTATAGAGCTTTATTAGAGATTTTTTTATTACATTAAGAGTAACAAACGAGCACACTGTTCAACTGATGATAAGTGATTCCTACGGCGATCTATATTCATCCTTGCAGATGATAATGCAGATGCGTTGTCACCCTTGAGGACTGAGATGGAATGCCTCGTCACTAGTTTTAAAGGTATCCGGATCCCTTCACTCACCAGACGAAACACAGCAGCATTATGCTGCTATTTCAAGCTGGTATTCTGGGCGGCGTTGTCATACCCCGTTCGAGCTGACTCATTCATTCTGAGAATTCAGAAATAGGGTGCAGTATTATTATTTATTTATTATAACTTAAATATTATTTTAAACTTTTTTAAATTTGTATTATTATTAAAATCTTATTGTATTTCAATGTAGCAAATAGAAATGGTTTTAACTAGAAGTATAGTGATAAATATATTGTGATTGGAATTAAGAAATTTTTGTAAAGTTTAAGATATTTATCAATAAAGAAATAAAGAAACACCCCAACGTCCAGGTCCCTGACCCAAAAACATGTTAGAGGGAACGAGAGAGCGGCGTAAACCCAATAAAAAAAACATTACTCCTCACTAATCGTTCTGTTCTACAGTGCGTGTGCAGTAAGATTGGCTGAAGGGAATTGGATAACGTTTTGGTCCTCGGTTCGGACTTTAATCCAAGACCGGAGATGCAGCAGCCCGATACCCTGACTATTACGCGGTAATCAAAGATTAAAAAACGAATAATAGATTTGATACGGTAATAATTAAACTTTCGGTAATAATACTAAGCGAAATACATTGACGCATGACATACAAAAGAATCACATGCAATGCATTTGCTTGCGTATGCAATTTATTGGAAATATCAAATTGTCTCAATAAATTAATGTTATTCGATAATTTTATACTTTGATTCTGAATTTGCCTTGGTAATAAGTCGTTGTCATGAATGTATTCTATGTACGAACGTAATGTATTCTGTCTCATTATATGTATACATGGATAGGAAATCTAGAAATAATATAAAATTAATGATTATAAAGAAAATATTTTAATCGGTAGAGTGGTAAAATTGTCTCCCAATATGAAAATTATCGACATTGAAATTAATATTTTAATTATCATTGCAACATATACCCTTGAGAGCTTGGACATGTTACAAGAAAATGTCTATGTATACGATAATAATTTTCTTTAATATGGTTGTATAACCTATTATTTATATATCAACCATAAAATACTTAAGTATAATAAGTCTATCGACAGCTGTGATTTTTTTTTAATATTTCTAATGCACTTGAGATTTTAAAAAGTTCGGGAAATTGTTTATATGTGGGAGATTTTCTCTAAAAAATATAGGAAAAAAAAAACTTCAGCATATGACAACCATATATCGGTTACTAACTAGCGGACGAGGAAATAATTCTATCATGAGGTGGACTCTCGTGGAGTTCTCATTGGTTGTTAATTTAAGTTGTATTGTCATACTGTGCCGACAATGTGATGAGAATGGGTATTTTTTTTGATACAGAAGCGCTATTTCTATTTAAATATATAGTATTAAATATATAGCTTATTAGCTATAGCTTAGTAGCTTTATTAACTTTTAGATATAGCATGAATGAATCGGTCCAACCTCGAGTAGGATCCCATCACCCACAGAATACAAGCTTGCAAGAACAGCATAATGCTGCTGAATTTTATATGATGAGTACAGGCAAAACCTTGTTACGAGACATAGTACATCTCATTCCTCCTTCAGAAATGAAAAATCTATGCATCTTTCTTACCGTCATCTGAACTGTGTGGTCGTGTCACCTTGAATTAAATAAAAAAATATATTTGCATTAACATTCACAGTTAGGAAACTGTATTGTCTTAGATCGATATCCTCGTTAGCAGTTCCACACAATTGCAAAAAAAATTAATTATAATATTCTTATAGACTAGAAATGAAGGCAATAGGATTTACTTTTTAAATTTTTGTGAAAGTGATAAGGACACTGTCGTCGCTGATACTGTGGTTGCTTTGAATCATAGATATGTACATAACACAGGGCTAACTATCAAAAGAGAAATCTTTTTTTTATTTTTATAGCCTAATATTAAGTCCCGTAACCATTCATTAAGTTATTATTACATGCCACGACGATGATAACGTCCTGGTCAATATCGACCACCAGTTGTTACCAGATGGTGTTAACTACTTGGAATATATTACGGTAACAATTATGGAAACCATTGACACAATCATAGGCGCCAATAATTCTTTTCCCTCCCCTAGTCCGTAATGTACTTACAATAACATCGGAATCAGGAACAGACGCAGTGCCAGAATAACACTTCCAGACTAGGAAACCAACAATTTGCGTTGCGGTAATATTGTTTCTCTACTGGGAATCGAATCGAGGATTCGTTTCAAGACTGAGGTATCTTGACAACTGCTACACGATCATACTCAATCTGAAATGTAGCATTGGTATTTATAGTATTTGATGCATGGCTTCTATATTAATAAAGCCATAAAGCTCCCTCGATATTCTCTGATAGTATGAAATTATACAGTTTTCATGATATGCTGTTAGATTGTATTTTACGAGATCAAATTTTAGCCGTACGCAGTATTGTTGCTCTTACAAACGTAAGATTTTAATTCTTCAAAATCTAAAATTTGAAATTACCTTCAGATAATTTAGTGTCATTGCGATAAATAATACTACAATTTATTCTGCCTTAGTTCCATGGGAAGCACTAAATTTTATGCATCATTCACATTCTATATGCAAGCTTATTACTCTATTCTAACTTGTTATAAATAATAGAGCGAAAAATTTTCATAAAGTTGTAATCAATAATAATTTTTACAACGTCATTAACGTTAACGTGTTAACTCGTTTTCAATAAAAATAAAATCTATTACTTTTGCTATTAAAATTAAAAATAAAATATATTTTTTATGAAGCTAAGCTAAGTCGCAAATACGCAGTTCACCTATTCCTCAGTGATGACTGTAGACCAGAAATTCCCAAAGTGGCATTCGAGACAAACAAAATCTGATTTTGGGGGTCTGACGAGATCTAAAAATCAACCCCTATTAATTAAGCCAAGTTCTTATTTGAAACTTTCAAGATACTGTATAAGTTGTGTTTCATGTACCAACTTGTTATAAGAATGACTAATTTTTTAGTAGGAAGTTACATTGTTGTAAAAAAAACTCGGCAAGTCAATAAGCGTGGGAAAGTTCGTGCAAGATAATATGTTCTAGCGTACAAGTCTTTCAGGCACGTTTTGACTTCATCTGTATTTGACGCATATACGCGAATATGTGAGCAGAAGTTCATCCAAGGCTGTCAGAAGTTTTAGTTGTAAAGTACCATTGAAACGCAGTATCATTAATTGTGGGACATTGTAGAAAAATACCTTATCGCTTTTCCATTATCATACCTAGCCGTAAAAGGCTTCAGTGTGGTTAGAAGCATATTGACAAAACAAAGAAGCCGTTTGAAAATCAACGATCGCGGAGATTTAAGTCTGCAACTTACCATTATGGAAAAAAACTAGAGATACGATTTTTATAGTCTATGGGGGTCTGAGGTATCAGTTCATTTTGGAAAAGAGGTCTCTTGCCCAAAATGGTTTGGGAGTCCCTGCTGTACCATAAACATCTACATCCATCAACGAAGATGCAAGATGCTTTGGCCTTTGGGACAGAGATGGAATTGCACGCTACCAATAACTGGGCCTTCTGATTCTTACACTCATAAAACGAAACACAGTAGTTTTTCTGCTATTTCACGTGTATATTCTGTATGATGTAGCCAACCCTGGCTAGATATAAGCTGTAGCGTTGCTCTACCATTCTTAAAATATTAAAGCATAAAGCAAAGCAAAATGATTAGTCTTGCTTTTCTTTTTTCCGATTTTTTTCTTCTTTTTTGCTCATGCTGGGGTCTCGGGAAGTACGTGGTACATGATTCTCGTCTTCTTCTGGTTCCATTTCTCCTTTTAGTTTAACAAACGTTGTTTTATTATTGTCCTCAACTTCAACTTTTTCACAGGTTTTTTTTTCCAATTCGATCATTAATTCCTTTTCCAAATAAGATTTCATATCCGGCATAATGTTCAACACCGACACGAATTCTCCTGATTGAGATGAGAAGACATATTTGGCTTCATTTTCACCGAAGACTTTGTTTAAAATTTGCATTAAAATATTTTGAACCTCTTTGACAATCTTTTCTTGTCCGTGCAGGTCTATTGATAAATATTCCAGTGATTCTCCAGGTGATTCATATAGCCCTCTTTGGGGAAGAGATTTAATCCTTTCCTGACCAAATTGACGAAATATAACAGAAGTAGATGAACCTGCTTCTGAGCTTGAGGGAGAAAAATTTATTATAGTATTTGGTTTTGTGAGATTTGAATCAATAGAGTCCAGTATGTCATACAATATTTTTAAAATAAATAGATTTTCTATAGGAATAGCTTCATAGGCAGATAATCTTATTAATTTATTTCTTTCCTCTGGAACTAATGATGTTTCAGATTTGTATGGGGCTTTTTTAGAAATAAACAATGTCTCCCCATCAGGACTGCGAATATTGTAGGGTTGCTTAAAGTGAACTTTAGTTACGCTGTACGATAAGCTGTAGTCCCTGACGTGCAACTCTGGAGTAACTGTGCGCACATGTGTCTCATATTGTTGCTGTAAAAAATAGAAAAAGTATTATTTTTATTTTTGTAACATAATGGAGTCATTCAATGTTTCTGTCTAGGTTTTCATTAATTAGTAGCGTTCAGTTAGCACTAACATTATTATATTAGATCATAATTGATTAAACGAAGCATCTTCACCATTCTTGCTAAAACTTTTTCAACAAACCTGAGCCTCCAATATCCATCTCACAACAGATTATTGTTCCATCTAGGTGGGAGGCCTATACTTTATTTGACAGAATGAGATCGACTATACCATATGCATACCAGCATTTTATCGATGTCCCCCTCCAAATGTGCAGTGATGCGAACGAGGTGGAAGTCCACAGCAAGCAGTACTCGTACAAGGGCCAGCAGTGCAGAGAGCAGCCAGCAGAAGGTGTGCAGCCAGGCGGATACCACAGTCAGCTGCGTAGCCTGATACACGCCGCGGATACGACGCTCGTACGCTAACGTTGCTACGTTCACAGTGTACGTGCATCTGAGGTCAGAGATCATTTTTTAAATACTCTGGCAATACTTAAGATATGATCTTCATATATTTTAAGTTTTTAGATATTAAGCGAGTTCCTAATAAAAATAAATTTTAAATTATGATTCGCGAGTATTATATAAAAATTCGTTGAATTTTCAATTTAATTATTTATTTGTAGTATCCAATTTTATCACGTCTATACTATATGATATTTATTATGTTTTTATTTATTATTATGTATATTAAGTTTGTTACATATATTTCTAATATTTATGATTTTTTTGTTATTGCCACCAGAGATTTGACTGGTAGAGAATGCTAAAAGTCTTTAAGCTCACGCATAGTACCCCTTTTTTTTAAAAAAAGAAGGTGTTTACTATTGAAGATTTATAAAAATAAATAAGAAACCATAAACTATTGACATGCAAAGACATGCAGCGTTTGACAAGTGTCCTATATAGTATATAGTCTAGGCTTATGTCCAGCAGTGGTCTAGTTGTGGGCTGAAATAATGTCGACGGTGATGATAATAAAATTCAAAGAGGAGCTTATCGCTATACAATAATAGAATTTTAGTGTTTTTAATCGGAAACCTGTTGAAAGTCAATAGGTTTCTTATTAATCGTATTCCCAATGACTGGTCTACCATAGACCAGATAGATGTCTCGTATTATTTCCTACTGGTATTCCTAATAAACCATAAAATATTTACACATATTTTGTTGTGTCATTTAGGTTAAAGGATTTGCTTAATATTGCTATTTGGATATAGTTGGTACAGCCAGAGGCATCTTTCTTTCAGAATCTTGAGCATTTTTGATACTGGAGGTAAGTGGCAAGCAAATTTAATCACAATGCAGATTGTATTATGATTAAATTACTTATCAAGGTTGTCATAGGCAGCAGTAACCATTTGCTAGATCACATGAACTGTGGCTATTTTGTCACCCATAATAACACTAAAAAAGGCAAACTACTTCCGTAATTATTAATTTTCGGGTCTTGCTGCATTATATTTTTTTCCGGAGTCTGCATCCGAAACATTTTATGACATGCATTCTAGTCAGATCTTGTCGCATATGTATTAGATAGAATTCACGTCAAGTGGCGGCCAATAGTTGCATTTTTGTTGCCGTGACTAGTCTCAATGAAGTCGTCGCACACTAATGATATATCAAGCGCCGTTGTGATCTTAACGACTCGAATAAGTAAGACGAAGATAATAAGACTACGATACTCGACAATAGATAAGGCGCACATAGTCGTTAAAATTCAAACCAATTAAATCCTGCAGAAAGTTTCAGGAAAGTTCAGCCTCCAGGTGACGGCTTACCATGAGCGGATATTTCCTTTTCTATGAAAAAATATATAGTACAACGTACGTGGTGCTTCCAGTAATTTCACCCAGCTTTACGCAAAGCTCCTCAAGCCCGAAGTGTGTGACGGCCGAAGAATAAATACAGAGACTGCCCATAAGCAAGGAGAATACGAACACGGGAGGCAGCACGCGCCACGGTCTCTGCAGACTATGATATTATTTTAATGAGAGGCAATCTATTTTAAGTTCTGCGGCAATCTCGTGTTGGTAAAAGTAGTGTATGCCGATCCCCTCTAGTCGTTATGACGATCTGACCGACGTAATGACAAGTGGCTTAGGATCGTCAATCTGTAGGTTATCTCTATGTTTAGCCACTAACAGTGAGCCACTGAAATAATGATGATGTTATTTATTATACACATTCATGGCAACACTCATCATGTTGATGATGATATATACACTTGACACCATAAGACATACTGGTATATCGGATTTTTTTTATTACTTTAAGAGTAACAAACGAGCACACAGTTTACCCGATGGTAAGTGATTCCTGCGGCCCAGGACATCTACATTCATCCTTGACTAGGACTTTGTATTCTATGAGGGCATGGTTCTACCCCAGCTGAGCTGATCCACTCATTCCATAGCAGGAAACAAACTGCAGTGTAGCTCTACCGCTGTTAACGGCTTACAGAATTTTGGTCAATCATTTACAAAATAAAAACTTTTCAATGCTTTTTTCCGAAACTAGCGTTCAAAAAATCCACAACAAAAGTTTTTAGCACTTTAAATATATTTCTATATCTTCTATTCTAGTATGTAAGGTCTACAACTTCAACAATATTAAGGTTAACATATTTGATGTGATTTAATATTTCGCATATCTTTTTGAAAACGTTAAGTCGTACCATATTTATTTAATATACTTCACATGTCTGCAAAAGTTCATCACTAAAAATTTGCTTTGCTCCTACTATTTAACAATGAAAATCCGGTGTCATCGTAGTTGGGTGGTTTCGTCGTACTCATCAAGCTTGGTAGACTTTTACTACAAACAAGCATACCCAGTGAGTGTGCGGCTACTGGCGGAGCACATGAGGAACATCGTGGTCCAAACCAGACCGAAGATACCAGACACCAGCGGGACGTACGTCGGCAGGTAGCACGCACTCTTTTCAACCCATTGCGTGCTGAGGAAATCCACAGGTAGCACTGGAAAGTTTAAATATTTCAGAATAGCTGTTTAAATTTAATTTTTTAAACTAGTATTACAATTTGTTTCTGTTTACTTTCGTTATTCACTAAATGGCAATAAGGCGACAGGGCAAAAAAAACGAAAATGCATACCTCATACTGAAATAAAAGTAAAAGAAAATAACACAATGTTCATAAAACGAACTGATTCTGGTTTGTTTTTATTTCCTTTGTTAATTTTGTACACACAAAAATTGTTATAATACATTAGTGGAATTCATTTTGAATCGATTGAATATTGTAATAAATTCCCAAATTAATAAAATAAAATGGATACGCATGTCCTCTTGATAAAAGCGTAAGTTAAAGTGAAGTTTCTTACACAATATTTTATAAATGAAGTATAGAATTAGTGGAAATTAGTAAAGCTGATTAAATCCTAAGTTTTATTTTGAGCGACTATTAGAGCACAAGTTCTACGCCCGAAGTCCACGATAATTTGTGGCTACCTATGAACAACGGAAAAACGTTGCTTAGATTATATTAAAATTAAGGCTTCCTTCTTATTATGCAGATTTGGCACCAAATGACTTAAAAATCTTCTCAAAAGAACACAGTTTTCATCGCCCGAGTCACTAGTTGCATTCTAGCACGCGATAGAAGCATCTGATGCAAACTGGAAGAAATTCTTTAAAAACTGGTTCAGACGTATGAAATTTTGTAGAAGCTGGCCGAGATATAATAATAAAATAATCAGAAGATATTATTTTTACCCTCCCAAAAATTATTGAGTCCTCTAAGTCCACTGCTATTTTATTCTATAAGATACGAGTATTAATCTTATAGAATAAATTAGTATTCTGTGCTAGAGTAAACATTCTGTAGGTTATAAAGTAAAAGATACCTGTATCCGATCTTGCTAGAGTTTCGTGATATTATATGTTAAAATCTGTACGCAGTACCTGTGTAATCAAAAGATGTAGCTATCTTGAGGCGTCTAATTCGCATGATATTAATTATATCTAATCATTGTCTAATTATTGTGAATTGTTATGAATAATCATATTTTTAGAATGCATTCAAATGTACTTCATTAAATAAATATATATAAAAATATACTTAGACTAACTTTCAGCCATTTTGTCGTCAGGAATGAACTCGTAGATAAGATTGTGCCGAAGTGAAGTTAACGATAGAAGCTTTGGGAATAGAACGCACTTTTCGTCGAATAAATACATTAACATGTGAAAACAGAATGTGCAAAATGAGCCAAATACAAAAGCCATGAAGAACAATAGTAGGTGTGCACCTGGAAACATAAATAGTAACAAAATAAAAGAACTACTGTAATCTTTGGTTATGATATTAAAAATATAGACATTCTCAATTTAAATGAAAATAATACTATACCACAAAAAAGTCCACTCCGGGGAGGTACCACATTTTTTAGAAAACCAGCGTTAAATAGTAGTCTAGTATTGCCGTTTTTCACGTGGTGAAAGAAAGGACCAAAGACCTTATTATCGGTGACGAGGCATTTCGTCTTAATATCTGCGACTCCTCTGGTATTGAGAGTATTCATGGGCAGCAGTGATCACTTACCGTCTGATGAGCTGTTTACTCGTTTGCCCATTCTTGCTTACCCGTTCTATGAAAACAATACCCAATTATTACCTCTCAGGTTGATAACGTATCAGCATCTTTATCGTGGATGAATGTGTATGTCATGTGCCACAGGTATCACTTACTATCAGGTGAATCATGTGCTTGTTTACCACATCTAATATAATAAAAAAAAAACAAACGTTAGGGAATGATAAACGGGCACATACGAGTAGTCCAAGTCAACACAAATGCGTTTTGGTTCGTTATCGAGGATGGAATGAGCCTGCAGAATCGGTCAACTCAATTTTGATGGCCTGTCGGCGTAATGGTTAGAATATGACGCTTGATTCCCATACGATGATGATTCTTTGTGTGTGTTTATGTCTCGCGTCTGTTCTTCCACTCTTAGTGAGCATGCATTGCATTGGACTACGTGGAAAGAATGTAGAAGTGAATTAAAGAATGAAGAAATGAAGACGACTACGAGGGAATGTCTTTTACGCAATAATATTGTACATCCTGCACAATTGTTATCTAGTAAAAATCAAAAAGACTACGCCATTGCCAAGAGCGGGACATAGTTCCTCTTATTTATTATGTGTTGCTTTTTGTCATCAAAGACGTTTCTTAGAGATTGCTATAAAACTAATGTCGTTAATAAATACACTGTTAACTTTAATACAAATACATGTTTGTTTTACAGTTTATAATTATTATATAATTTCTACAATTTTGTATACATATCAAAGTGCCAAAGTTTATTTATAATTAACCTTTCCAAGCACCGTTTACCTCAGCCTCTGTTTTTTCAATCAGCTTAAATTCTTCATATAATTTTATTTTCTCCATTTTTATTTTTAATGTAGTTTATCATATATATTTATTGGCTTGACTTTATAAATATATGAAAATAAATAATTTTCTTGATGTCAAACAACATATAAATAACTTGACACTTGTGTGAAGTGCCAAATGTTAATGTTTTAATAAAGCTTGAAGGTAAAATGAAAAGAAAACAAATAATTCTACTAGAATCTTTAAGTCTTTAATTAAGCAAAATCATTTTCATATTATCAATTTTAGTTTTTATGATATTAGAAGATATATAATGGGCTAAATGGTGATAGTGAAACGATGACCACAGCCCAATATTTACATTTTTTTTAATACAATAACAAACGCCTTCACTTGATGGTAAGTGATTCCTGCGTGACGTCCATGACATATACATTATTCTTGACAAGGAATCATAATGAAGATGCGTTGTCACCCTTGAGGTCTGAGATGCAATGCCTCATCACCAGTAATAAAGGTGTCCGAATCAATACTCTCACCAGATGAAATACCGCAACATCATTCTGCTATTTTTCGCTGGTATTCTGTGAGGGCATGGTCGAGCTGACCCATTCATTCGGCAGCTAGAAATAAACTATAGCGTATCTCTACCACTGTCAACCATCTTCCAACATCAAAAGAGATTCTAAGATGCATATGTCGCCTAGTCACCATTGAGGACTGAGATGGAATGTCTCGTTAAATGTAATTTGGTCTCTGAATCTCTACATACAACATGTGAACCACAAACAGCAATATGCTGCTATTTCAGGCTAATATTCAGTAAAGGGAGATTCCTCCCGAATGGAGCCGACTCATTCATGATGCTACTAGAAACTATCACCAAAATGGGTCTACCGCGTAGTAATATGGAGAAATACAGAGTTTGTCAATGATGCGGTTAGAAGTCTGAATTTGAATAAACAAAACAGATCGGTTGTGGGGTTATTACATACTTAAGATATGTTTGAGCTTTACCTAATCCACCAACGGAGATCTAGAGTCAAGACAAGTATGAAAATATTTCCATTGATTTCCTTCCAACACACATCACTGGCAACGTTAGAGGCACTCTCATCAACGCTCTTACCTGTTGTTATTATAAAATACAGTACTTTTAAGAAACGCCTTTATTTCTTAGCGCTTTCAAGCAAGCAACTTACATCCACACTGTATTCAAACGGTAGCAGAAGTGTTTCCGTTTGAATACAGTGTGGATTAAAGCTCAATGCGTCGCTGTTTATCGGTGGAGTTCCTTGTAATTTTTACGAAATGGTGGTAGATTATATTTACGTTTATATATTGATATCTTAACTCGTTATTATCGATTTTAATGTTGACTATAAAATTAGAGATTATAAAGCATATATATATTAAATAAATGGTCGTTGGCATGTAAGCAGAATGCTGAATATATACATATGTGTGTTGTGTTATGTTACAACCGACTACTGAGCCGATCACGTGACGTTAATCATTGTTACTTATTAATGGAACATAGGGATGTACTTAAATTCAGTAGTGGTTATATATATCGATGTTTTAATAAAATACCATATAACTCTTTTGATGATTTTAATTAAAAAGAAATTCTATATAAATTTCTGACATTTATAAATTTTAAATATCTCTGACATACATAAATTTTTAGATTTATAAATATCAATGTCCATTGTAAATGTTTTCTTGCATAAACGCTTTTTGCAATTATAAACAATTAAAAGATATTTCGTATCGAAAAGTTTCTTAATTTATTTTTCAATATAGAAACATTTTATTTATATTAATAAATATTTATTATAGTTATTATACATTAACTTTTATTTATTGTGATTGAAGACAACACACAACATTTGTCTAGTTGTCTTTTTTTAAAATACCTAGCTATTAATATATTAATTAGTGGGGGATACAAATCGGCATCGGATGACCTTGCTTAAAAAAAATATTTGCTGATTGAAATATTAAAGTAAAGTTTTATTCACAAACGTTAAGGCATGTCGTCCACATGCTTAGATATACACATATGTTCGTATATAATTAAACCTAAATAAAAATGTTTTTAGCCTAAGTTTTTTTTTCACTTAAAAAGCCCAATTTTTCTGCCAATTGCCACGATTCCGACTTCAAAGCGTCATTCTCTACCCCGCGCGTTAACAGATAATTTTATAAATGTATTATATATTTTTCAATAGCGTACCAATTTGGGTTTAAACATCGTGTTGGGAACACCCGAGGCACGTGACTATTCTCACCCGCGAAACAATCTTTGTGCATCACGTGTGGGTGTGCAGTACGTTTTATGTTATTGACACTGCATCTCAACCGAACCCAATCAGATTGGGGCCAGGAACGACGGACGTTTTCTTAAAGCACTATAATATATGCTGCATATTATTATATATTTTTCCTCGTACATATCAGCGTTCCGAAATCGGCAAGAAGATGTCCTCCTTTTAATTAATGACAAGCATAAACCAACGAGTAAAACCTATATAATTTCATAAAATGTAAGATTAATGCTGATTAAATTATCTTCATCTCAATGTATCATTCATGTTTTTATATCGATAAAATTGTTGATAAGAGGGGCACATCATTGAAATACAGCATGTGAGTCGTCTCGTTGTCGTCCACTTGTTAGTGATTAGAGTATCGCGGGTAAAGATATCAATTGTCAACAAAATATTAATATGGTATACTTCGAATAATTAGAGTAATAATAGTAGTGAAGTGACGGTAGTTATGGAGTACTCATTTCTTTTAATATTTACCGTATTATGGATCCATATTACGCACATACGTTGCGAGTTTCGCAGAATCGATCTTGTGTCGTCGAATAATGACATTAGTTGGACTTTGAGTAACAATAAAAGTAAGTAGATGTTAATTAATTGTATAGTTTATATCAAAATGTTCACAATATATTGCTACAAATAATAAATTTGAATGGTGGGAATACTTTAGTTGATAGATTAGCAAGCATAGTTTCGTAAAATTAAGGTTTAATTAAAAAATAATAATTAAAAGTTATTACTTGGTATTTAATCCTATATTTAAAAAAAAACCTTTTTTTATGCAAACCATCGTACTAATATTGCTAGTATATTTCAAATTATTGACAACTCATATTTAACTCTAATGAGATTCGACATTCCTGTTCTCAGTACTCTATGTATAATAAAGGGATACAGGTAAATTTCTGTAGGGTAGTAATAGAAAAATAAATTTTTGCAATTCAAACCGGGTACAGCTGCACTTGGAAACCAAGACGATTGTTTAAAACGAAGAGACGAACAAAGAGATATTATCGAGATTTCATCAAAAGTGATGCCATATTCCCCATGTGTTCAAATGTGATCAAAAATAGCTATATAGACGAATCTTGGTCGTTAAAATACCCTTTGGAGGATTACGAAAATGATGTCATAAATAAAAAATAGGAAAGGATTTTTACTTTATAAGTATATAAGGATTTTTTATTACTCATCCTATCAAAAATAATTTTATTGAGAAGGTCTGAAGGCTGGGTTTAAACATCGTACATCGTGACAGAATTCAAATGACTTAGGGACTTTCAAGAATAAAGCCTACACCTTCCTTAAAGGCCGTCAACCGAACCGAACCGACTCCACGAACTGTTGGGGAATATTCATGGGCGGCGATGATCACTTACCATCGGGTGCCCTGCTTGCTCGTTTGCCACCACTCTTACGATTGTGTAAAAAAAAAACCAGTAAAAAGTCATTCACGCTGAAGCTACAAAATAACGCCAGTGTTGTTCTTACACGGTTGGCACACTGAAATGGCTAGGTCAATAATATGTTAAAATTTATCAAAATTGAAATAATAATTCTCTGTTTTAAAAATTATTAAAAAAAAAATTCCCTCATTTATAATGTAGCGCTATAGCTACCACAATGTCCTTCCACGCCACGGGTTCACTGGTAGAGAATGACTTACGGCATTAAGTCCGCCCTTTGTATATATATTTTGTAAGGTGGAACCAATAAAGTTGAAATAAAAAATAAATAAAACAGCACAGGTCCCTGGTACGGTACCGGGCGGCGTGTACTCCGATCTACAAAAGGCCGGAATCATCGAGGACGTTCTGTCTGGCTTTAACGACGTCCGGACGCGATGGGTGGCTTACGACACATGGATATATACGGGACATTTCAAAGGTAAATAATACTCTCCTGCAATTTAATTTAGACTAAATGCTAGGTTTTCTGACAGTAATGTCCTCAACTAATTAAATATGTAGATGGTGGAAACCAAAGATATTTGTTTAGTATTTTCATGAACCTTCTTTCAATCTTATTGCATTCCATTGGAAACAGGACGGAACGATGAGTGAGTGCATTTTGAAAATGTTTGTTCCAACGCTTACAACACTATGATATATTCTGCGCAGTTGATCTCATCTGGTGACGACTAAAAAATATCACCGCGGCCAAATTGACCAGGAAAAAAAACATCATCATCTTGGGACTTTGTATATTAAGTGAGAGGTCATTTAACATCATCATTTGGTCAGACTAGATCTAACGATTTTTCGTAATGTAAAATAATATTTTTTTCATACAAATTAAATTCCGAACGAAATTAAATAGAGGTATAATAATATAAATAAATAAAATAAATAAAAAAAATAAAATAAATAAAATAAATAATTTAAATAGAGGTAGAGTAATAGGTTATTCAACTAGTTTAATGATATTAATACTTTTGCTATAAAATATAATAATTGGAAATGTTAATTAAAATACTATAAAAATTACCGTTAATTGTAGTAGTGGTGGGATTTTGATTGGTTCTAACTTGTAACTGTGATAGACATTTATTTTAGAATAAAGCAAATCAATGCCACTAAAATATTAATTCTTGAAGAGCATTGTTGGATATAATTGCACCTCTTAAGACCCACCCAACAACAACTGTGGGAATAATTCTACACAATGCGAGATTTTCAATTAGGAGTGCTATGTTCAAAGATACTGATAATGTTGTTTGTGGATTCCGTGTCTAGGCGATTCGAGCTTCATACACACTATTATTATTCAACATTCATCAAGAATAGCGGAAGGTTTAATAAGGGTATAAATTACATGGTTATTTTGTACTGTCTGATTGACGAGTCTTTAAAAATTACTTTAAACCTAGACAATTAAAGCCGATAACATATGTATGAAGAGTTAGCAGATATAATAATTGCGTAGCATGGAATTTGCTGCAAATTATTTTTTCTTCAGAGCCGCCGTAAGTCAGTAGCTTTTATTCGAGCTAGCTTAGATTTATCAAGTGCTGAAAAATAATTTTTTTTTATCACTTTGTGACTAAATAAGCGATAGTAAACAAAACATTTTAAAAATATTTATGTGTTACAGTGACTGAAAATGATCTTACGTCTGCGGTGGCAAATTTGGTTTTTGAAGGAGTAGATACGGTTGCGTTCGTCGAACTTAATGAAGTACCCGTTGGCATAACCAATAATATGTTCGTGAGATATGTTTTTAACGTGAAAGAACATCTTAAGGTATGTGGTATCTTGTAATAGGTTATTTAGAATACTTAACCATAAACTTAATATATCTTCTGAAACTATAAATATAATCATTCATAAATCAATCATATTAATTTGTCATATCAATCATATTAACTTTAATAAACATTTTTTTTTTCTGAAACTAAAGGTAGCCCACAGAACAACAAAAGCACACAGATCACAAAACATTACTAAAACCTATAGACACTTCCATAGACAAACCATAGATTAAGGAGTAGGACGACAAGTGAGTGCACAAAGGTACGCATATGTCGTTTAAGCCGATACTCACTATATATTAATATATGCTGCGCAGTTTATCAGAAGATATCGAACAGGAGGACACCGCATTAATTTTTCATTTTATGTTTCACTCCTGAAGAACAAGATTGAATGTCCTTGATCATTGGCAGTCACACTTACACTATATTTTGTGGGGTAAGCACAGATTGGGGCTTACAAATTTACTTGATACCATTGAAAATATAGATGATTTTTAGTGATGTTTTGCGCGTTTGTTATTCTTAACTTCGTAAATAGATACATGTGTATTGCCTGCGATACGTTGAAACCATCGCAACTCTTTAACTAGTACTTACTCTTTTATTAGTAATTTTAATATGTAGTGTAATTACTGTAGACTTATACACTTGGTATGAAATAAAGAATTATTAAACTTGCATTTTACTTTTACTTTTTTTAAATTTTACTATCTTTCATGTTTGTTGCAATCAAAGATAAAAGAAAGAGGTAACCCTGTTTTAGGTTGGTGTCAACGAACTAAAATTAACATTTGCCTCACCCGTGCAAGCGGCTCTTAATCGCTCCAACAAACACTTCACCGCCCCTGATTGTGTACCAGATGTCTACAATGGAGAATGTCACGCAAACCAACTACGTAAGATGCAGGCGTCGTTTAGTTGGGATTGGGGGCCGGCGTTCCCATCCGTCGGTCTTTGGTAAGCTTCACGTATAAAACGTATATCCCAGTCCGATTAATGTAATTAATTATTACCACTAGATTAAATCAACAAATAAGAAATTTATTTATATATTAACACAGTACATCAACAGTTTGTTTAGTATACTGATTGCAGATGTAAATATATATCACTAATAACAAGCGACTTATCAATTTCCAACCTAACGTTTACAAATGTTAAACTGCTTAATAAACTTATAAAGTATTTTCAATTTTATCACATGCTTATGTACGTTTGAATTATAAATATATAATGTAATATTGTAATACTAATACAAACCCAGCCTCCTCACCAACCCATTTCAAAATTTACACGTGAATAAATTGAACATATCTAACTCCTTGTTGGAGCCGCACACTCTGTATGGAGGCAAACTTACTCAAACATTATTCACAGGAGTAAAGTTGAATGCCTGGATTCATGGTGTGTTAGGTTAGCGTTCAACATCACATTGGTTAACATCCGTTATCATATACCGGCATAACAGTTAACTTCCGTGTCTAGACTATTCAGAACCTACTCTTCAAAATTTTAAAGCAGTTATATTGAGGTTGATGAGATAATTTTCGTTAAGGTGAGAGATTTGAGTTATATAATTTCTCAATTTTTTATTGCAATTTCACTAGTGTCCTTAAAATGGTATATACATTAACAACCAACAGTTTTTTTATATTATATGCTTCAATTATATTTATTGAAGCCTTACCGATGATTTCGTACGCAAAACCGAGAAGCGTTGGATTTCCAAAAGAAATATATTGAGTCTATAATATCCATCATAAAGGTCTGTAACATATCAAAATAACATGTGCTGTTGCATATATCTGTGAGCGGAGGTTAGCGCTTTTTAAAAGGAACTATTAGGTCCTTTTGCAGAATACTTACCTCATAGATAACCACGAACCACAATCCTGAATCATCTGTCTCCAAATATCTTAGAATCACTTTCGCTACTATAGATTACAACTATGCTTGTTTTTATCAACAACATGAATGGTTCAGGTCCGCTCCGGATAGAACAACGCCCTAACACAATACAAGCGGGTAATAGCAACATAAAGTTGATGTTTTTCGTATAGTGATCCGGAGAACTAATTATAGATAACGAGACATTTCATTTCAGAGTTCAGGGACGACCGTGGATGTCCATCTTGATAATTTGTTGTAAATAGATGAATATGTCACGGCCTTAGTAATTTTTTTATTACATTGAGAGTATCAAACGGGCACACAGATCACCTGATGGCAAGTGATTCCTGCGGCCCATGACACCTATATTCATCCTTGACGAGGAATCTTAATGCAAATGCGTTGTCACCTTTGAGTGAGATGGAATACCTCGTCTCCAGTAATAAAGGTCTCCGGATCCCTGCACTCACCAGATGAAACACAGCAGTATTAAGATGCTATTTTATGCAAGTATTCTTTGAGGGCGTGGCCCTCTCGAGCTCACCCATTCATTCTCCAGTTAGGAACAAACTACCACTATCAAAGTCGTTTGTCACTTGTAATAATATTTGTGTTTTTAAAATAAATAAAAATATTATGTATTATTAAAACAAAATCCAGCGCTTATCTCGGAAACTGCTTAAAAGTTTTTTTTAGGTTATCACTTAATACACTGATTCTGAAAGTTTTACGTACAACTACGTTGCTTATATGTATGTATATATTTATAGTTATATAGGATGTCCCAGAACTCAACGTAAAGTCGAAACGCGGTGACAGGATTGATCGTAACCATCATGAGAAAAATCAGAAAAAAAAATTTCAAACTGCGTGGGATAGATTTTTTTCTGATTTTTCTCATGATGGTTACAATCAATCCTGTCACCCCGTTTCGGCTTGACGTTGAGTTCTGGAACATCCTGTATATACACTTAGCGGCAGGGCTGTATTTGATCGTTGGTTGCTTATTATTTGATTGATATTTATAATATAAAGGATGTTGTATATTATGCAATCTGTCAATGTTAATAGGCATTTAAAAGTTGCCCTTTGAGCGTCATGGTCAACGGTTGAGTTATCGTACCCGGCCACCAAAACTCGTAATTGAGTCTTGGACTATTCCAACGCAATACTGTGATGAAATGTTTTGACGGTCAATGAGACTGTGTTCATATTGATTTTAGTAATAATGCACCTTCGTGAACATATTAGATATTTAACACTTTTAGTTATTTTTTAACACTGCTAAAATATATCATACAATGTAAAATACAAATTTTCTAGATCAGATATTGTTTCTTTATTTAAATTTCTAATGATTTATTGATAACTTTTTAAAAGCCACAAAAATTACAGATCTATCAAATGATTGGTGACAACTAGGGATGTACGGAGGTGGTTTTATCGGAATCGAATTCGG
This sequence comes from Teinopalpus imperialis, assembly GCA_029286865.1. Classification (NCBI taxonomy): domain Eukaryota; kingdom Metazoa; phylum Arthropoda; class Insecta; order Lepidoptera; family Papilionidae; genus Teinopalpus; species Teinopalpus imperialis. The sequence continues at coordinate 1,029,002 of JAGSMU010000023.1, read as the reverse complement.
AATCGCAGTTTTTAAATTTGTTTTATCGGATTCTAAATCGGAATAAAAAACCAGAATCAGAACCAAAATTGGAAACGATGGGGGAGGTAAAAAGGAAATGTATTAGGAGCAGTTCAATATAAAATAATACGACTATCCTCCCCGCAACCGGGATTCCCCGTACCACATGTATAAAGTTTATACATGTCGTACGGGGAATCCCGGTTTATACTATAAACCTGTTTCAACGCGCCGACGGTTAGCTTCCGCCCCTTATGTATGCTTCGACCTCCGATAAAACCTCCGATTCAATATTACCGGATCCGAAATCGAAATCGGAGGTGTAATATCAATCGGAAGTTCCGACCTTTTGGAATCGGAATCGAACCTCCGTAACATCCCTAGTGATAACAACCTATCATTGGTTACTAATGAAATGCTTAGATTATTTCATTAAATATCCATAGGCCAATTTTCTAAAATACCTCCAATCATCGACTTCACGCCAACGTCCAGAGTCGTTATTCGGTTTTAGTAGCCAAAATACCATCAATATCAAAATTGTATTAGCCAACCTATTTTATATATCTATATATGTCAAATATTGGATAAATTGAAAACTTCCTTAGGGTATCTCTAGCCTTACGTAACTTTTTGACCGTGGTAGAGCCACGCTAACTGGTTTTTTTCTAACTGCTGCATGAATAGTTCGGCTCTACTGGAGAATGACCACGCCGCACAGAATTCCAGTGTAAAATAGCTCGTCCTAGGGGGTGTGAACGCATATATGTACATTAAATCCATCAAAGGCGCACAAACTCCAAAGTAAATTGACCAATTAAGTAATAAGTTTTGCATGTGTAATAATATGCATGTGCACACACATTCCCATCCACACCCATTCACTGACATACACATACATGCACACATACTTATAAATATAAATACAAATTTTACTCTCGCGCGTATTGCTCTTAAAATAAGAAATACTTTTGTATACATTACAGAAATCAATAATTGGCTACAGTTTGTATAACATATCTTAACAATATTATCATTTTACTTATATGCTGCTGTATTCCTTTAATTTTTCCATAATTTAAAAAACTTTTTATACATTACATAACACATGGTACATATTTATTTAGATTAGATTTTGTCTTTCACACAAAAAAGTAAATTATTTCCCTTCTTTTTTTCGGTGACCTCATACAAAAATAAGAACAGTATTACTTGTGAAGTTTAAGAATTTGAAGCGGTGGGCCGACATGAGATATATAGTCACATTATGCTGCTATTTTACGCTGGTATTCTGTGAGGGCGTGGTCCTACCCCGGTCGAGCTGACCCATTCATTCTGCAGCTAGAAACAAACTGCCCAGTAGCTTTACCACTGTCAAATATAATTATAATTTGATATGATTTATTTATTTTAGGAAGCCCGTGTTTATTGAACTTTATGATGGCGCTATAATACGTACTGTCACCACTCACATGGCGCAGGGCGACGAGAACTGGAATTTAAGAATCATAGCTCATATGGAATCAGGAACAGCGAAGAAGCGTATCAAGGTCTATCTTAGTGCCACTTTAAAGGTCGACGGGCATCAATCTATAAAGGTTGCGACGGAGGACGAGGTGATGACAAGAGGTGACGGGACTGTTGAAGTTGAACTAAACATGACCGTGGCTCGTGTGGGTATTGAATTGCATTTAAATCTCCTATCTTAAACGGCTTTGATTGCAATTTAAAAGTTTTGTTATGACTATGGTTTTTTTTTTGTTTTTGTTTTGGACTTCTACATCATATTTAGCCGGACAACTGTGTCATTAAACAAATCCTTAAAGTTGCCATATTATAAAAAAAAGTTTAATTTTTCAGAACGTGATCAGTCTTTGGTGGCCTAATGGATTTGGTAATCAGCCATTATACGACCTTGTGGTTTCTTCAACAACTCATGAAAACGAAATGTATCACAAACATATAAAAATCGGTTTCCGAACCTTGGAAGTAGTTGAAGAAGATGCTTCAAAAATTTTAGGTATGTCTTGTATTTCAGTTCTTCGTAAATTAATTAGCTTAAAAATTATTACAAGTTATAGTTAATTTTTAATTTCAAAAGAAATATAATGTTCCATAGGCTTTTTTTTCAGCTTGACCTATAGATATATGAGTAGTGGTGTTTTTAATTTAGCTTTAGCCAATTAATAACATTACAGTGATAGAGCTACACTGCAGTTTGTTTCTAGCTGCAAAATGTATGGGTCAGCTCGATCAGGGTAGGACTATGCCCTCACAGAATCCCAGCGTAAAAAGCAGTATAATGATGCTGTGTTTTGTCTGGTGAGTGCTGGGATCAGGAGATCTTTAATACAGGTGACGAGGCATTCCATCTCAGTCCGCAAGGGTGACAAAGCATCTGCATAATGATTTTATGATTCTTTGTCAAGAATGAATGTAGATGTCGTGGGCACGGAATCACTGGCCATCAGGTAAACTGTGTGTTCGTTTGTTACTCTCAACGTAATAAAACAAAAACTTTCCAGACGTCTTAATAATCTGAAATGGCAATTCAATAATTTATTGATTATGTTTCTTGTTTTAGTTATTTAAACTCTAAAATTTATTTATTATGAATTTTAGCACATAGCCGCACGCATTTCTCTTTAGATATTTTTAATTTTGTGTTTCAACTTTAATTGGGAAAGTAATTGTAAGCTGTTGTAGGTTCTACGTTATTTGCGAAACTGTTCATAAACGTCCGCCAGAGATTAATATCTGGTAAAAATAAAAGAAAAATGAATGAAATGTTTACTAAATGTCGATGATACTCCTCAATGCACCTGAACCTTTCTCAGATATTATCTCATAATGACGGTGATGTCCTCCTGGCCACGGATCACGGTGATATTTTCTAACTGCACCAAAAATATTATTAGTGCTATATGCATTGAATACAGAGGCACTAACTCGTCGTCCATTTATCCCGCATATGTGAGGCAATTGAGTTTCTTGGATTTTGCGAAAAGTTCCACAGTTACGTATTCGTGCAGTTGACTTCACAATATAGCCGTGATAGTTCAGTTTATGAGAGCTCGCTTTTAATTCACCGAAAACCAAGTTCGATCTCCGGCGCCGATACCAATGAAAATTTTATTCGCAATTTCGCATTATCTTAATATTTATTGAAATATTAAGTTTTTAAGTTAATTTTTTTTTAATAATATTAAAAACTTTCCAGGGAATAGTACAGCTGCCAAAGGTCTTACATTTTATTTCAAAGTAAATGGTTACCCTCTTTTTATGAAAGGCTCCAATTGGATACCAGCACATATCCTACCGGAGTTTGGATATGATAAAAAAATAGGTTTGTAGCATTTGAAATCTTTAGGTTTACAATTCTTTTAGTCCTCAATAATAAATGATTCGCAATTATGATGAATAAAATTCACGTTATTTTCGGAGATAAAATATTTTTGCGTGACAATGCCATGCCTAATGTCAAAATTAGCTATAGCATATATATATATATATAAAAACTATAATTGTGGTTTCTGGGCGCTCGCCTTAACCTAGCGTTAGCTGTGTTTGATCTCTGACCGACGTAAGTGTTAATTTAAGTGTTTATTAACAAAAGAAAACATATTATGCTAGATGCGTATTTGAAAAATGTCGTTATTCGAATGGTACACGGTATATGTATTATATATAATCTGGTCATAAATACTGTTTACATAAAAACTTTTCTTTTTTTCAACTTTTTAATTATTTTGAATTTGGAAGACGTATATTATTTTAAAAACTTCTGTCGATTTAGCGCCATTTCACATATTTTTCGTGTTCATTAACAAATTACAATATGGATATATGGGGTGTTAAAGAAAATAGGATTGCAGTGATCGTCTTGCAAAAAGTGGGTATGGAGCCGTCGGTAATATTCCAGACACTTCAAAGGCCTTTAAAAGATTGATTTAGGGCATGTCCTGTATATTGACGATAAGCACTGAGTTTCAGGTCTTGTTTTATAATACGCGATGGAGTCCAAGCGGGAATCTTCATTTCTCGCGATAAGATTTTTTACTTCCAAATGGGGTTTCGACGAATTCTGACTTTAACAGCATTAACAGCCTTTGTAGTTCTAACAGCACGCGGCCGCCCCTATCTATTCTGGTCTTCGACAGAGGAAGTGTTGTTGTATCTGTTGATAGTACGATATACGAATATACGGCTGATACCAAGCTTTTGAAGTGTATGGAATATGACCGATGGCTCCATATCCATTTTGTGCAAGGCGATCACTGCAATCCTATTTTCTTTAACACCTCATTCCCTATTGCAATTTGATAATGAACACGAAAAAATATGTGAAATGGCGCAAAATCGAAAGATGTTTATAAAATAATATACGTGTTCTAAATTCAAAATAATTCAAAAATTGAAAAATCGAAAAGTTTTAATGTAACAGCATGTATGGCCAGACTAGTTATATATTGCGCATATTTTTTCACAACGTCCGTGTGTGCATAAATTTACGATAACGGCATATAATGCAAAATTATAGAACTAGAACAAATCGGAATTCTAGAATGGTGGCGAATATAGTAATAGCTAATATACTGTTATTTCATTAGTCTCAAATATTTAAAAAGGTTTAATAATAATCTAAGTAGCAAAATTTATTAAAATTACACAACAATAATTTTATTTTTCCGCTTTCATACTTTGTTTAAGTAAAAAAATAATTTTGAAAGCATAAAATTTGTTGTATAATTTTTAATTTTAATGAAAATAAAAAAAAATGCTTGAATAAAATATTTTCAGTGAACGGACTTCTAATAGCAGCTCGTGATACGCACATGGCAATGCTGAGAGTTTGGGGAGGAGGGGTTTACGAATCTGAATACTTCTATGAACGATGCGACCAACTGGGTATTTTGATTTGGCAAGATTTCCTATTTGCATGCTCTATGTATCCTGCTGATCCAGAATTCCTTGAGTAAGAGATATAATATTTATTGACTGCGGAGTTAACGTAAAATTATTTAATTATTGGTTTATATGTCTGTTATTTTACTATTACATTTTGTAATTTAATAATAATAATAATCTGTTCATTATTACACTCCACAATACATGGTAATTAAATTAAGTTAAAACAATAATATTTACATATGTTGACACGTATATTGCGGGAGACTGATGCGCGGAACTAAGTTCTGGGCTTGTATTTTAGGGTCATCAGGCCTCCACCCTATCATATGCTAGACAATTATATTACATAATATAAAACAAATATTGTTCAGTTAAACAATAGAAATGTCTCTTGGAGAAAAGTTAAAAAAATAAAATAAAAAAGAATCATTTGATTATACGAAAACAAGTATTAGTTCATTAAAATAACTTAGTTGGGTTGTGTGTGTGTGTGTTTGTGTGTCGATGCGTGTGTAGGGGGGGGGGGGGGTTATATTTTAATTAATTTTCTGTAACCATTCAATTAATTCCTTTTTGCATTTACTTTTGGTAAAGGTGTAAATGGGAAGGTTTTTGTTAATTCTATTGTATAGAAGTCGTCCAAGGTAACAGAAGAAGCGCCCTGTGAATTAAGATTTAAGCTTTATACTTGACTGATGGAAGGGTACACAACAAAAATTAATATTTACATTTGTTACTGTACCCACATTTATAACATGACCCGTTTCTTTTTCTCCCTTTATCACTTTAATTATATTGGTTAAGTGCAAGTGACGACGAATGGCAACCACCTTGCTAATGAAACTATATAATTAAAATATTTATTTTTATTACCTAGCATAATAAAATTATTTCCATTACTATTGTCCTATTACGATCAGCTGGTATATTAACCCTGTCGATATAGATCACGAAAGTATTACATAAATTACTTAGCAAGGTACTAATTCAGATAAAGGGCTATTTTGAATACTTTTTTTTTTAATTATCCTTATCCAATATATTATATTGTATTTACCTATTCACAGTAGAGAATTACATACTTGGAAAGATTTATCTTTAGATATAGAAGGACAAATATTAAAGTTGAAGTGGCAATGGGCCAGCAATATAGCTCATAGAATCGTGAACTGATTAGGAGAATGATTCTTGAGGGCAACCTCACATTAGCAATATATATAATGACGACTATAATAGGATTATCCAGGTCGCTTAGAATCTTTATCAGAGGTTTAGGTTATATGGTGAATGATGGGTTGTTATGACAATGGTGTTGCGGATAAAGAGAAGTATAGAGAGATACGTTTAAGTATAAGTCACAAGCTTTCAAGCACTAAAATATGTGTTGAAAAGTGGGTTTATTTTTAAACTAATTGAAAGTTAATTATCATTTGAATTTCAGCAACGTAAAAACTGAAATAGAACAAACAGTTATTCGACTACAGCATCATCCATCGATTGCACTTTGGGCGGGTAACAATGAAAATGAGGTGGCTTTAAGAGGGGATTGGTATAACACTAAGGAACAATTCACCAAGTACAAAGATGAATACGTCAAACTATACGTTGACACTATAAAACCAATAGTCGAAGGTTTGGACCCGGGCAGACGCTATCTTGTTTCCAGCCCATCAAATGGCTTAGAGTCTGAGCGAGAAGGCTATATAGCTCAAAACCCTTATGATTCTAATTACGGTGATACTCATTATTATAACTACTTGTCTGATAATTGGAATTTAAATATATATCCAAATACGCGTTTCGCTTCTGAATATGGTTTTCAATCGATGCCGTCTCTAAACACTATGGCCACTGCTACCATAAACAAGGAGGATTATAGGGTGGATAGTGTGTATTCAAAACAAAGACAACACAGTCCGAATGGTTATGATTTTATTACTGACCAGATGAAACGTCATTTGAATTTGGATAAAAGTGACCCTAATTACTTTGAGAAGTTCGTTTTTTATAGTCAGGTATAGTATCAAACTTTTTGTAGATTTTTTATACTCAGTGTAAAATTACTTATTTATTTTTTTGGCTATTGCGTTACGCGATCGTTTTTTCTTTAAATTTCAAAAAAACATTGAGTAAAATATTCCTTGTGTTTTGTTATAAAATAATACTTTTTTTTAACGGTTTTAGCTTATTTGTGTAGCTTCTAATTTATAGTAAAGAGAAGATCAGTATTAGTGTTCTTTGATTTTTTTTTTTTTTTTTCCGGGCTGATGGCCGCTGTTAGCCCCAGGGCTTTTACAGTTTCACCGGGTTGAGTTGTGTGTTCTTTGACTGCTAGCTTTGTAAGTAGAGGATAACTAGCTGTAGCATTTATAGGTCGGCGCATTCGGAGCTCGACTGGGGTACGATCACGCCCTCAAGGAATACCAGCGTAAAATAGCAGTTAAATGCTGCTGTCTTTCGTCTGTTGAGTCTGGGGATCCGGAGACCTTTATAACTGTAGACAACGACGTGAGTGAAAGAAATTCGAGACTTTTTACTAGTGACAAGGTTTTCTAATTAGTTCTCAGCGCATCTGCCATTTGATTCTTTTTGACGACGTGGGTCCTAGGAATGAATTACGAATAGTTGAAGTATGTTCTCGTCTGTCGCTCCCTAATATAACGTATTCATTTTGTAGGCAGTTTGTTCATAAAATGTATGCTTTTCATAAGATTGCCGAAGAAAAAATACGGAAGCTTTGAAGATACAAAATATCTTTGAACCTAATGATAATATTAAAATTTTAATAGAGCTTCATTTAATTTCTGGTATATTAATATCTTCACTATTTTTTATTATTGACATTTTATTAGATATCCCAAGCAATGGCGATAAAGGCAGAGACGGAATTCTACCGGCAAAGTCAAGCGGACTGGTACACTATGGGTGCTCTGTATTGGCAGTTGAACGACGTCTGGCAAGCCCCGTCTTGGTCTAGTATTGGTACAAATTTGTTGATTTTTTAATGGTATTATATGGGTTTTATATATCGTACCATGCCATCGGAGTAAAAAACCTCCATCTGCTGTCGTCAGTAAGATAAAAAGTTATAATAAGTCAGAAGGACATCGCTGTCGCTGCCTGAGTTTCAAAGTGCGCTAATAGGTTTTCTATGCAACTGTTGTATTTAATAATATTTTATTAATTCATCTGTTCATTTATTTATACAACAGCTAATTCTATTTTCAGAATATGGTGGCCAATGGAAAATGTTGCACTACTACGCGAAGTCGTTCTTCGCGCCAGTTTTAGTTTCACCTCGCTTGCTCCTGACAGGAACAGTGGACGTGTATGTTATCAATGATAGACTTGTCCCTATTATAGATGGCAAAATAATAGTAGACTATTACAATTGGACTAGTTTGGTACCATTCAAATCTCAGGAATATCCTGCTAATGTGGAATTACTCAGCGCTAAAAAGCAGACGTCGTTAAGCTTGTGGAATTACAAAAAGGATGAAATTTTCTTGAGGTTTTCCTTAGATATAGAGGGAGTACCATACTCACCACAGAATTTTATTTTCCCTACACCGCTAAAGGAAATAAAAGGTTTACGGGAGCCTAATATAAAGGTGAGATAATTTAACCAAAATTATTAAAAAATAATATCGTCATTAGCTTGGGCCAGTAACGTACTAGAAATTCCCTTCTAGAGGTATGTACATGTAGAGAAATAACCGTCTTATGCCAATTTGATAATTCACAGCAGTTTTGAAGGTGTAGACAATTTTTTTTCATGTTAGCCCGAAGGCTTTTACAGCTTCCCCGGGTTAAAAGGTGGCCGAGCGCTTAGACCACTCAACCGAGACCTTTATTAATGAGTAACCAGCACAGGGGTTTCCGAGACAGAGAACCTTGGCTTGGACTATTACCATGTGCGTGAAAGCGGTTGACTTGCTTGTCCTTTTGTTAAGTAAATATCTGTAACATTTACTGAATAATATCCCCGACTCGTAATTCAAGAAAAAATAAAGAATGTTTTTTTAAATTTTCTTTTCGGACAATAAATTAGTGATGAGATTTTGGTAAGCTATAATTGTTATATATTGTTGTCCTTATGGCGAACGACATACACATTCGACCTTCAGAAGCTGCCACAATGCAGACTCTTTATCACTCTTGAGGACTAAGATGTAATGATTCGTCAACGATTATAAGCTCCACTGCGTGTTTGTATTTGCTGTTGTTTCTCTGACACTTTATTCGCGTTACCTATTGGTTAGAGTTCCAGATTGATGGTTCCTGTGATCGATTCGTAGCCGAGGAGCAACAGAGAATCATATAATATTGGTTTTTGGGTCTGGTCGGACATTGCATCTTAACCTTCGTTCGTTCTTGTGTTATACGCATGTACACATGCGAACTAAAACAGAGGAAGACGAGTGAGAGTGCGCATGCTTAAATTATTATTATATATCCTGTACGATAGATGTCATCTGAATCGGAAGATATCGCCTTGATCGAAATCGACCAAAATACATACATATATACTTGTCAAATGATTTACATCATATTCTTCCAACGAATTATTCTTTATGGTCGATACGACAATATTGTTTATTGCCTATTTCTTTGTAAATCCATATAAACTCTTTAACGTTTCAGATAACAGTTTCAAAGAGCTATCACAAAGACAAACTGAAGGAGGCATTCAGATACGTTGTGAACATAGAAGCGGATGCTGTGGTACTCTTCCTCTGGTTGGAAGCACACTCGCTAGATGGACAATTCGATAACAATGGCTTCATAATAACACAACCTTTAACTTCAGTAGACTACATTATTCGAAGACGTATAACCATACAGAAATTGGAGAAGAGCATTACATATCAATATTATATGAACTGATTCCAAGTTTTTGTCTATAAAAGAATTCTTATAGAAAAACAGAGGTGTTCTTTAAAATATACTAACAAATAGATTTTTATTACTTTGCATTTTCCTCATAGCAGTAGATACAGCAGAGACCTTAACAGTTATAAAATTTAGATACGATGTCAAACAAAGATTTTTGTAAAGAAACGAACGAGCCCAAAGGTCACATGATTGTAATTGCGGCTAGATTCATTATTAACAAAGATGCATGTGCATTCTTTGTCTCTCTAAGTGGGATGTCTCTTTACCAGTACCTAGTTCTCTAGTTTTCCTATACTCATCATACTAATAAAGTGGCGATATGGTATTCTGAAGTGGTGGTCCTATTCCTGTCGAGTCGACCTATTCGTGAAGTAACGTCAGTTAGGAAGTCGTGTCGACGTACGATGGTGAAGATCTTCGTTTCGGTGACCCTTATATTACTGGTATCAAGGCATTCCATCTCAGTCCTCAAGGGAGACAACGCATCTGCATTATGATTCCTTGTCAAGGATGAATGTGGATGTCTTGAGCCGCACGAATCACTCACCGTCAGGTGAACTGTCTTTTTTATTTACGGATTATTTAAGGTCCTTGTAACTAAGTAGATATTACACAAGATGCGCTCAAAACTCCGTTCCGCAGGATCCGTTACTCAAGTTACATACACCGAAGTTGATACCATAAATAAAACCTGCGACCACGCAAGGCCCCTTGTCCTACCAGTATCACCAAAAAGGTGATCAAATTCCTACCCATTTCCATTTTACACCTACTGGTGATAATCTACAACGCGGCCATGTCCAAAGGCTTGTCGATACCGCCATGTTACAGGCCGGTTCTCACCAGTCAACATCGATAGAAGCGTCGCTGGAGTTTCTTGCGCCACTTCTTCTTCAGTGCCCACGCATTCCGAAGTAGACCACCACTTAGAAGTTAGTTGGTTGTCAATATTTTTTAAAATACATTACTTTTAGCATAGATCTCTGAAGCCCTTTCTAAGTAAATGAGGTGTGTTTTTGCGGCTTCCCCACATACCGTGATGGAATATGGTATTATGCTTTAGCATAGTGTAGTTTTTAGTAATTTGGTTTAGCCACGTCTCGGAGTTTTCTATTATTTTAAGATCCATATCAAATTTCTTACATGTGACACTAGCAGATCCACATGCGGTCGCCACGGTAGAGCTTCGTCAAGTAACACTTCGAGGTAACGTATAGTCTTAACACTTTGTATAGTGTCACAGGAACAAGTTGTGTGGATAACTGATGTGAGAGCAGATATGGGCTTTCATTTCTTTTCATTTCATTTTGAATTCAATAAACAAAAAACAGCATCTACACTTGGGTACTTATACATTAGATTTTTTATGGACCGTTTCGGCCCCTATGTCAACAAGTTTAGCTACCGCTATTTCGGTCGACCTCATACGAAATCCATATGGTGAAAGAAGTTCAAATGGTTTAAGAATTTCACTAATCTAGAATTTCAAATTATCTCAAAAAATTTGAGCGCTGGCGAAATAGATATTGGCCTGTAATTCCCGAAGTAGTATACTCCCATCCATCATAAGGGTGGGGATCCCTTATGATGGATGGGAATATACCCTTCTCCATACATAGGTTGAAAATTTTTGTAGGTAGTGGTTCTAATGTAGGTCTGGTCCATTATTATAGACCTTGTAGTTATGCCGTCCCATCCCACTGCACATTCAGTTTTTTAATGATCGATTCCATTTTCAGCAAAGTAAGACAAATGAGTATTTACATTTTGGTATTAAATTGTTCTGTGGTTTATTCGCAAGTTGTGATCCAATATTGGCAAAATAATTATTAATACTGTTACATATTTCATATAGTGTGCTCGTATGTACTCTGTGTTCTAATTTTTTGTATGAAATCAGGGTAAGAATATACTTGCAAGTATGTGATCACCATCAATTTGCAACTAACCGCGAGCGGTTATGGTTTTCGGATCTGAGAGTTGTCTCATGTCCTGGAAATGGATCTGAAAATCATATCTGCCTTCGAGTGCTCGCATTATCAGGGTAGTTCATTAGCCGTGGACCAGTGTTCCGGAATGCCTTAGCCTGGAGTGAAAGAGGGAGGGATGACTTCTGCAAGAAGAGGTTACTAAAGGGCGCTTCACTGCGGCTAGATGGGCTTTAGTTGGTGCGAGTCTGACATTGTAACTGCTTGGGCGGGTATGGATAAGGAATTTTCCTACGTTTCCCAAAATGGATATGGTTCACGAAAATAGTGGAATGGTGGATTCGTGTAACGAAGTTGTTTCGTACCCGAAACTATTGGCGTTTATGTGGAGAAATGAAACAATAAGAAGCAAATAAATACATTTATTTCAGGTTACAATATCAAAATATGCGTGCAGTTAAAACTAAAGAATAATAATTGCAATATAATATCGTAATTAGTTTTCTTAAATTAATCTTTGGACGATCCTTCTCGAACTGGTAAGGGTTTTTCTTACTTATAATAATATTGATGATGGTTCTGTATGTTATTTAATTTCTATTAATACTCCAGTGTATACGTAATATTCCATTACAAATGATAAAATGCCCTTAACGTTCGCAGCAAATTTTTATTTTGTTTAATTTTTGTTGAACATGACTGAACTAAGTCAAAATATAAAAAATAAATTATAAATATATATATATATATATATGTTGTTACGAAAATTCGAGCTGCCATATTTCGGTTACTGAGCACCGCAGGCGTTTGATCCTGTTTGTTTTGTTTTGTGTTTCTAAAGAAAGAAGAACTATGAACGACATCAAAGAGGCCGCCACAGTAATCTCTCCGAGTTAAGTTTACGCTTGGACTACGGACTTGTTTACCATTTAAAAATGCGACCGGAAAACTATAATTAAGTTTAAAAGTACATTAAGATTTAGCTGCCGAAATATGCCGTTCTCTTACAAAGGCTCATCGAATCAGCATTTCAACTACATTACAAATATATTGTATATTATTATGATTTATGTCATAGAAATTAATCATTTTTGGTTGTCTAATATTTCATTTTACTTAGATTAAAATAAAAAAATCGTTCTTTCCTATGAATAATTTATATTGGTGTGTGGTGTATAAATATATATAAATATATATATATATATATATATATATATATATATATATATATATATATATATATATATATATTATCCATCACACAATAAATATATTAGTTTAAGAAACAGCAATGCTATGATGGTATTCTGTGAATGCATGCTCAAGGTCATTAGACGCTCATTTATATAAGACAAAATTTTACACAATATTGTAAACCCTTATTGAAAGAATATTAAAGAGCCCTGCTTACAAGAGCAATGGCTTCATTAAAAGCAATCTAAACATAAATACGTATTTTTTCAGATTAATCCTCGTATTTAAAATACCCTTACCTACATTGAATACGTTCCCATCCAAATCTTAAACTAACAAATAATGTTGAAAATTCAACAACTTTTGGTTAAATATTTAAAAGCACCTTTTTAAACATCACATGCGTTTTAAATTGTAACTTTATAAATATCGAAACGAAGGGTAATGTTAGAGAGAGACAGGTTATGAATAATATGTTAAATCCATAGATATATAGACATACGTACATGTAAAGATGGGCAGATTCGCGGGAGAAAATAATTTATTGTTTAAAAAAAGTAAAAAGATTATTTATTTATTACCTATTTATAGTTCTTGAATAGTATAATTTAGCGAAATATAAGTTCCAAATAGAGGTTACAAATAATATGAAGCTTTTAGTTATTTAAAAATTTGTTGCACCAACACAAATTCCATTTTAAGATTTATTACGCTCGAGATGAAATATAAGAGCACAAATGTACTCATGCTCTATTATGTATTACTATTGGAATTGAAAAAATTGTAAGATTTTGTATTACTAGTGTAAACTAAGGGCAACATTTGCAGAAACAGATTAGAAAGAGACAATAATTGCCCTATAAATAACTTTATCTGTATCACACGTTTTACTCGGTGCTTAAAAAAACGTCGGCCCGGCTTTATGTGTCTATTTTAATTAGCCAGAAAATTAATTGACAATTACAAGATTATATAAAAAATATATTTTTAGAGTATCAACAAATAAATTATAAATATGCATTATACATTTGAAGCAGGCCACATAAATTAAGTGAAAATTTGATTATTTTACTTTTAATTTTTATCAATATTCTCCTTTAGCTGGCTGCGTATTCTGTTACCCTTTGTCCTTTTTAGGTTTAGTAAATTTTTTTTTTTTCTTCGTTGTTTCTTTGAATCATTCATACATTGAAATTGTTATCAGTTTATTTTTATAATAAGTTAAGAAATCACAATAAAAGAACAAAATAACTATAAAAACCGTTGCGTATACTTACTAGCTACAATTGGTTTGTTTGATTAATCACGAAAAGCAACTTGTAAGTTATGAATATACTGTTTTGATAGTATTATTATTTATCACCGTTACATACGGCGTTAATCAATGTCAAGCAATAACAATAGGTATTAAAAAGTTTTTCTTCGACAACAGTTTACGAGTATCTATTTAAATTTCTAAAAGAGGTAAACAATAATACAATTTATTTCAAATGTTCTTTTAGCGAATCTTAATCAACAAACGATTAATTATTTAATAAAGTATCCTAAATAGCATATATTTTTAATATTTTAATGCGAAAAATCGTGCATAATATTTATTCTGATTTTTATTACTGTTAATCTGTATCATAGTTTTTCTGTTGTGTAAAAATAATGTTGAACATCCACATGCACCCATAGCTAGTTATTTTTGTTTTTCTTTTAATTTAAATTACTTCGTAACATGAAAATATTAAAGCAGAATAAAGCTTTAATATATTTAGTATTCCTCTATAGCATGGTTGTTACTAGCGCTTTTAAAACGAGAATCGTTTAAGATGCATGCATGATGGCGACGAAATGGCGCGTACAAGAGCGTAGCAACATTGCGAATTTATCTAAATTTGTCGGTTCGTTCGCTATGTTAATTGCCCATGCAAGACGATCATAGATAAGCACCGAGCCTGCAAAGAAATATTATAGATATAATTATTTTGGTATAGTATAAAAGGCTAAGGCTTGCTACACACATATATAGTTACAGCTGTCTTATAAGCCGTTTAGTACAAATAAAATTTAATAAAACATGTATTAAAAATATTCCTCAAAAGATCCGTCTACTTGGACGATTTATACTCATTCTCCACAGATTGTCATTTCCGTATTTTTGATTTGTCTAATCATAATTGGCTTCATTGGTCTTGTGGTATTTTGCCGCGAATATTTTGGCGGGAAAATAAATGGTCGTGATAGTGATATTTTTTACCCATATTACGTTATATTTAATAAGAGATATACTGTGTAATCGTGTGTAGTGCGGTAGCAGCCTCCCTGCACAAATATGACCTAACTGCAAAAATGACCTGAACTCTGGTTAATATTATTTATATGTGGCCGCCTATGCTAAAATATTGCCCAATAAAATGATAATAATCGCCGATCATCAAAGCTGTTCCAATCTAGATCAAACGATTACCTTAGGAAATATCATAAATATGCCAATAAAATTCTAATCTATTTGCAATTGTAATCCCACAATAAGGTTGTGTAGGAAGTAGCGGATATGCGTGTAGCGCGCCTTAAGTATATATATATATTACATGAAAGAAATACTGTACAGAACATTAAGCATGCACACGTATACACATAACTTTATAATGCTTATGAGTTTTTTTTTCGGGCTGATGGCCGCTGTTAGCCCGAGGGCTTTTACAGTTTCGCTGGGTTTCCTTTCCCAGCTATATATATATATATATATATATATATATATATCTATAATATATATATATATATATATATATCTATAATATATATATATATATATATATATATATATATATATATATCTATAATATATATATATATATATATATATCTATAATATATATATATATATATATATTATAGATTTCGATGCAAAGAATGGGATGACAATGCAGTATTCAACATAGTCCTTCTTTATAATATTAAAGGTGACATTTTGTTATTTTTAGTGGTAGAGCTACGATGCAGTCTATTTCTAGATGCAGGTCAGCTCGACCGGGGAAGGACTAGAGAATACCGGTGTAAAATAGCAGCACAACTGTGTTACGTCTGTTGAGTGTAGGGGATCCTCAAGGGTGATAATCTGCGTTACGGTCCCTTGTCATGGATGAATGTATATGTCATGAGCCGCCGTCATGAGGTGGGATCGTGGTCTTTGAACATTAAAAAAAAAAAACGAGACGTAATAAGCTATTATTATATAATATGACAACGTAAACATATAAGCATTGTCTACTGATTCTAGAAGTAGCGGTATTTTGTTTAGCTTATCAACTAGTCGACAGGTAGCTAGGTGAGTTAGATTAGAATCATGACATACATGCAGTAATTAGACAACATATGAAATTAGTAACGTTTCATATATATTAAAAATATTGTTAGACTTAAAAAATATGTAAATATCTATACTAATATACTATTTGTTATATAAGTTAGTCAAATACACACCTTACTTTAAGAGCATCCCAATAATGACCTAAATAAAAAAATATTAATAAAATGCTTCATTATGACATAGCAAAAATTGTTATTTCCAGAAGTAATAAAACAATGAATCATTATTAAAAATACCACATATGATAGAGATGTTTCTACATATTTACTGAAATCATGTTATGTATAAAATAGGAAAATGTAATAGTATTAGTCTTAATTTATATATAATAATTTTTATGATTAAATTATTTATTGTACTAAATTGTTCAAGCGTCGACATTCATCGTACAGTTGACTGCAGGTCAATAATATCACAAAGTAGATATATATATATATATATATATATATATATATATATATGTATATATATATTATAGAGAATATTAAGATCACTTTATCTGCACCGAAATGAACTGACAAAATTACAGCTTAAAATATTCATAAATACTCCTAAATTTAGATTGAAACTTAAGAAATTAACACTCTAGTTAATAAAAATGCATGTCATGCATTGCAAAAATATATGAATAATTTATAATATATATATTTTTCAATACAATGGAAACAATAATGAATACAGTCAATAAAAAGGTATTTAGCTTTTTGTCTAAAAAAATTTGTGTTACGCTTACTTTAGATAGTAAAATTGGAAAATTGTTGTTATAGTTACTCTATTGCAGATTTAGTTATAAATTTAAAAAAAAAATAAGAAATAAGATGAACAATCTAATTGTACTTCTTCACTTCAATTCAACATTATTCCGAAGCAAACTTATTAAAATTTTATAATATATAACCCGCAAGAGTTAACTTGAGACCTGACCGGAATGCGCGCTCCCCTCCCGACGCCCGCCTTCTTACCGCTCTCGCCACCGACGCGTCAATACCGTTAGCAATGTCACAATTAACGTACGTGCGTTTGGTTTCGTTTATTTTTTTTACTTGATTGTATCAGTTTGGTAGTTTTATGTAAACATGGGTAAGATTATACACAGTGCTGAACGAAATCTTATTTTAAAAGTGATAACCTTTTTTGATAACAAAAATCGTGCAACATTATTCCCGTAGATCAAGCCATCAAGCGAGCATGTATGGCTACCGGATATTCAAAGGCTACTTTGATGCGAATCAAACAGGAAGCTACACCAGAGTATAATAATCCTTCTTGGATTGGACACACGAACAGGAATTAACTATTCAATTAGGATACGAGAGTGATTCAGATTGTGACAGCTACTGTATAGACAGTGACATCGACTGCGAATTATCTGGAATACAATCTATAGATAACCAGTAAATAGTTTATGTAAAAAGAACTTTTAACTCTTCAGCTTGTAAAATTGTTGTGTATAATTAATTATGTTAATAGAATTAATTATACACAACACTATTATAAGATCAATACAATTAACCATAAAAAAAAGTCGACAAATAGACGATATTTTTTGTGAGTCAGTACATCGCTCTTACGTCATCCGAGCGAAGTCTCAAGTAAACTCTTGCGGGTATTAATTACATATACGATGATTTTACCTGACGCGTGAATGCAAAGCTGCAGTTTCTTCAGAAGGCGTGTCTCTCAAGAATGTGGAAGAGAGGTTGAGGATGACCATGAGGCAACACAACAGTAGTGGTCCTAAAATGGCTCCCTCGGGACCCAAGTAAAAGATGCCACCGGCTATTGCAAGACCAGTTACATACGGATGCCCACCGCTGAAATAAATTATAACTAATCAGGTTTTAAAGCAGAGCTTCCATGAAACGAGGGTTCAGATGGTAGCTCGATTTGGGTGGGAGGATTTATTCTGTCATTATGGAACATATTACTTAAACAGGTGTATGTTATTCCTTAGAAATCTATCATATGCTATCTTATTCTTCAGAAGTCTACAGAAATGGCACATAGATCTTAATTCCTTATTAAAAGGATGGATGAAAGTATCTCGGGCCCAATGAGAACATTTATCATCAACGTTAACTGTGTGTTTGATGATAAATCATCGCAATTGTATTTTGTAATTATTAATTTATTTTAACCAAATCTTCTAGAAACAAGACAATAAGAGAAAGTAATAATAGTAATCCCATTAGTATTATAGAGAGAACCTGTGTTACAGCTGCTTAATCCCACTTCACTAGTGAACAAACATACAACAACGCCAATAAATCTTAATTTTAAAACATGATTAAATTTACCGGATAAACGGAGTTATGAGTCATTTGAAGTTATTCTATCAGTTTCAAAGGTTATCAATGAATTCTTGTAGTGATAAGTGTGCTAGGAGTATAACTACATTAGCAAATTCTCAATATACATCAATATATTTAAATTTCGTACACAGTTGGAGACTTCAAAATGTCATCCTCATCTCTATGGTTGGCAATCTACCACCTTCGTCTTTACACAAAGTTTTTTAACAGGCACAACTACTTTGTGTAATCAGCTATCACCAAAGTTATTTCTGAACCTATGCGATTTGAGTTTTACGCAGATATTTCGCAAAGCGGGGTCCTACTCCCGTGGAGATGGCTACATCTAGTTATTTATTTTCATTACTGCGACGTGACGCAACCGTGTACCCGATAATATATTATACACACAAATAATATAACTTAGAACAGACCATATTAAAGCTTTTGCGAAAGCCCGCAACATTTATTCTTATGTTTATGAGTAACTAGCATTTGAACGCGATTACTGCTAAGACTTCAGAATTGGGTACAGAGAGAAATGAAAAACGTGTGAGACGAAATTGTATGAGTTATTCTTTTCTGTCAGTAAGGCACTGAATAATCTTAAGCTACTGACATCAAGTTGACCATATGAGAAGCAAGGAGTGTCCAAATGAATTTCTGCCACTTTCAGGCTTTGATCTTGGGACTTATAAATAAATATAGTACGTGCAAGTATCCTATGTGTTAATGCAGGTTATAAACTGTGTGATAAATTTCATTTAAATCCGTTAAGCCGTTTTTGCATGATTGAGTAACAAACATATAAACTTTCACATTTATAATATTTATATAGATTTTATATATGTATCCTAATATATATAGTAGGCTTACGAAAGTAAATAATGAAGAGAAAATAAAATGTAAATGTAATGTAGGTTTGTAAATGTATAGTTTTGCAAGATAAATTACAAATCCTTTCTTACTCTTTAATTTCGGCGTAAACAGCGGCGTCGAGGAAAGCGATAGGCGCAGCCTGTGCTATTGGCAGAAGCAGAGCCGCCATCGGTCTTCCTTGAAGCCATACATCTAACGCAGCCGGTATGCCAGCCAAGTACGGTCCAAGGAATGGGGCGGCACCAAGAATAGCTGCAAGAACTGGAACGAAATACTCCTCATAACAAGAAAATGTGGTTAAATTACGTGTTATTTTTATCTAATTGGGTTTTTTTTTATGGAAATAAGAAGACGATTTCTATAAAGCAATCGGCGGCTACTGGTAACGTGAAGTCAATGGCTAGACTAAGTGCGATTACTTGGAAGTAGTTTATATAATGAAGACGAAAAGTGACAGACAAACGTACAATGAAATCTGACCATTTGCGCGTATTGATACCTATATATACTCGACGTGTCAAGGCACAGATTTTTCTGTTCCTGATTAAGATGGGATGTCCGTTAATCAGTCACTGGTCGGGGTTTTTTATATATATATATATAATATAATATAATAATATCTTCTATTCTATTCTGTGGGTAAAAAAAAGTTGACCGAAGAAAAAATTTTGTTACTGATGGTAAATGAATCCAAGGAGTTGACCAAAAAAAGGCATGACGGTTGGTAATGGAACAAGTGTAGACCACTTATACGTGTACAATTTCTTTTGATTAATTGTAACTTGCCCAACAATAGTGTAAATTATTATTGAAATAAAATTATCAACCCTTTGTGTCCCTCTTTCCTGATTTGGGACAGAGGGGTTTGTAATAGTTGACTAACCTAGGCGTAGACAATAGCGTAACCAATGCATTTCATTTACATTACATTTTTACATTTCTTAATTTTGTATTTCTAATCAATTCTGTTTAATTTGTTTGCAATTTTTAAATGTTCTTTAGTTGTTTTAAAATTAGCGTTCATTGTGATAAATATTTAAAAATTAATTTAATAGTTCATTCGTTTGATGAATGCAGGCATTAGTAAATAATTTATTAACTTTAATATTGTTTAAGGCTACTTTTAGTAATTATTATATTGGATTTTATATAGTTCAGTTATTACCTGCATGCACTGCACTTACTGGTCTAACTCTTATCTGATATAACAAATATTTGATAAGATAGGAAAAAGATTTGTCAATAAAGCCCGAAAAATTTAGCAAACGAACTTTATGTGTTGACTTTAGTTTTTTCTGATGAATCGTGAACATCCTCTTTTCCGAATCCAATCGATAACAAAAAGAATATTATTAAATATTAAAGATTTTAAGATAAGAATGTTTCTTTTTGCTTCTATGCAAGTAACATCTGTGGTTGCATGACGCAAGTGTAAGAAAATATGAAAATAAAAATCAAAGGAATTAACAAAAAGCCAAACAATATTATTTTCAGTTTATTACACAACCAGATATAGTATCATGTTTTCTTTTTCTTGTTATCGTTTTGTTTTGGAGGGCGCAATTGAGCATATACATATTTATAAAACTCTAAAGCCTTTTGCCTGTCGTACGCAACAGTGTTTCTGCAGCGAACCCCCGTGCAATGGTTCGCGTAGTCTTCCTTAAGTTGAGGTTTTGGTACTTCCGGTTTACTATGACTTGTGCTTGTACTTCTTAATGTCTCAACGAAATCTTTAGAGGAATCAAACACAACTTTGATTGTTGTCCTGTTCGTCATATTGAGATGGCTGTCTTTTAAAAGATCTTCCTTGTCTATGGCGGTCATAGCGGCGCTTGCGTCTCCTTTAGGCGCATTTGCTTGTCTAATTAAATAAAAGGTTGGAGCTGGTTCAGTTACATCTTCGTCAGTTGTTATATCGTTATTAGTTGTATGTCTGTCATTATACAATAAACACATAATTTGGGTGTCTAAGTTTATTTGACACATAGCGCTATCTAGCAATAATTTCACAACCTCAACTGGTAATGTGCACGGTGCAGAGATGCATGTGTTAGAGTTTGAGACATTTAAAATTATACTGTATAATTCGTTTCTTAAAGATGTGAGAAAAGCAATGTTACGACATCGACAGTCCATTTTATTGTCTTGATATATCACAACTGATCCCGAGGACCGGCAACTTTGATAATCAAAATTTAAAGAGTTCGATTCTACATTTTTAATACGATTTCTAAGAAACTTAAAGTGTTTTTTGTTTATTCTCCGTCTCATACATTTCACATTTGTAAGAGCATTACTTCTGAGGATCTCTATGTAGTTATCTGTAAAATCTGTTTTAATAGCATTAAGCATCAATCCATTCGCCCGTATCTCTTTGAAACTATTTCCGTTTATAGTCAACGTCTCTGACGATACGTTAACACTGTTGGCAACCACGTCGTTAAATATATTATTCGATATTAATGTATTTCTTGATTGAACAGTAATGCTTTTAGATTCTAGGTTATCAATGCTGCAGTTATTTATTATAAAGGCTGTGTTATCGTTTCCAATAATTACTTCAATAGCTTGCGTTTGGATATTATTGATCGTTACATTTTCAAACTCTATACTTTTTGCACCACTAACATTATAAATAGCTTTGGTATTGATTGAATGTATTTTACTATTAGCAATTCGAATTTTCTTAGGCGTCGTGGCTCCTAAGCATTTTGACTCTGTTGTGGTACTTGGCGATTTGAAAAATTTCCTTGGGATGGTTACAATTTCTTTAACATTTTCTATTGTTATTTCTGACGGAGTCTGCACCAATGAATTGATTGTAAGTGTAATAAAATCAAGTTTATCACAATTCTTTACTGTAAACTGTTGAAGACGCGAAAGTCTTTGTGAATTTGGGCAGTCAATAACTACCTTCAAATCTTTGCAATTTTCTACGGTTAATTTTATTAAATGGTCCGTGTAAAAATCTTTTAGGTGAATTACGAATTCCTACAACAAAAGAAAAGATTACTATAATAAGTGAAATCGAAAAAACTGCCATAAAATAGTTGTGATACTTACGTCGCTTCTCACGACGGCACAGTTGTAAACAATATCACTTGGTATATTATTAGCACAAAACCACTCCAGTTGTTGGCAACTTGTAAAATTTATTCTCACGGCAACAATTAATTGAAATAATACGAGTAGTAATATAAATTCTTTGCAAACCATTTTCACAGAACCGAAGATGAAATGGCATTTTTTCTCTCTAGACCACTTGGTAATGTTGTATCGTGTCGCGTACTACGAGCAATAAAAATATCACACCGGCCAGTAGAGAGCATCATCCGGAGATAATACTTCGCGAAAATATCCGACGCGAAATATAACAGAGTTAAATTTATCATATTCGCTACTTTGAATGTAAGTTCAACGACATGGTACCAGGATGTAAAGTTTTTGAAAGCAAAAAGGGAATAACAAATTGCGTAAGATTATTTTTATTTAATTCCCCGTACTTTGATAACCTTTATTAATTTGTGTTGACAAGCTTTTCATACACTAAACAGATAAATAAGCTACCTATCTCTGAAATGAGAATAATGATATTTCATGATTAATCTATTACGCATTTGGGCTTTAAATATTTTTTCTCGTGCTTTTTCGTAATAATACTTCTGTAATCAAAATATTTCTGATGATATATTTCTAATAGAATGTTAGAAACATATTGTAGTTAGTATCTAGCTACAACATGAATGGGTCGGCGTGACCGGGGACGATGCCCTCACCGCATGCGATTGCGAATTGTGCTCTGTTTCGAATGGTGAGTTGGTGAGAGGAGAGATGGTGTGGATTCGGTGATCTCTTAATAGGGTTCTCAATTACAAGTGACGAACCATTCCGTCTCAGTCCACAAGGGTGACATCGCATATGCATCTTGAAACTTTTATAAGGATGGGATGTAGATTTTCATAGGCCACAATCATCTAATGGTAATTTTACTGCCATCGGCCATTGCCATCCTAGTGTAATAAAAAAAATTCTAAGTAGAAAATGTACTAAACTTAATATATAATATTGATGATCGATGTCAATTATTTTGAATGTGGCAACCTTGAGCTGTATAAAATTTCCTCCTAACATTTAGCCAGCCACGAAATTGAAAAAAAATTTTTTCTAAATTTATCTTCAGGGTTGATACGGATTTAAAGTAAATTTAAAAACTTATTTTTAGTATTAATCTCGTTAAGTATCTACTCGCTATACCAAGAATGGCGCAGTCGCTTTGCTCTCACACAAAATTGTCGCCCATTTTCACCTATCCTAAATTTTTAAGGGAATTAAGATTAAAATATGGACATACAGTCCTGTTGACATGTGATGTTGAGTAACCATTGTGACCCCTACAAAGCAAGTTCGATGATAGATAACGATTTCCGGGGGGAGCCCTAACGCTAATATGTCTAATGCGTTTGCACTAAGGAATTGTTAAGACAATGGGTAATAATGGTATTTAACAACTCACCTGATGGTAAATAGATAACTTTGGCCCCGAATAGATTATGCACCAGCCAAGTCCACAGACCGTAGAATAACGCCATCTTGAATGATGCTCTAAACACCTGTTCCAGTAAAATTTAATACTAATTCTAAATGTAGTAGTACGTAAATTCTAAACAAAATTGTAACTTAAATAAAATATATTTCATCGTTCGTCCACAGCTAAAAAAAGATACAAGAAGAGATATCTGCATCCAGTGAGTCCTCGTAAACCTTAGCAGATCTTCGGTTTATCAAGTAGTATGTTTTAAACACTTTTTTTATTACATTGAGAGTAACAAACGAGCACACAGTTCACCTGATTGCAAGTAATTCCCGCGGCCCATGATATCTACATCCATCCTTGCCAAGGAATCATAATGCACATACGCTGGTATTACCTACCCCTGTCGAGGTAACCCATTCATTCTGCAGCTACAAACAAACTGCAGTGTAGCGCTACCACTAATAATATTATAATTAAAGAATAGTTTACCAATATGAGGTTACCACTGGAGAACCCGTCTCCCTAATAAGCCTAATGTCAATTCATCTCACTAAATTGGATGACCACAGCCGATGTTCACTATTTTAATCCGTCGTCAGGAGAGCTTGGATGATAAATAGTAATGATTTGACTGACATATACTGATTTAATATATATATATATATAATATAAATAATACATTATATGATAATAAATCTGCAGGAAACATGAATGGGTCGTTTCGATCGAGGAAGAGCCACTCCTCAGAATACCATCGTCGAATAGCATCATAAGGCTGTTTTGTTTCGTATGATGATTGACAACTTGAATCGAACTCGAACAACGCATGTCCATCTTGAATCTTTGCTGAGGATAGATGTGTAAGTCGAAGGATGAAGTCATCACTTACCATCAGGTGAACTGTGTGCTCATTTGAACTTTAAATTATATAAAAAAGGACATGTTACCTGATTGATGGCGACTGAGAGCGCAATACCGAGCCTCGGCCCGAAACCGGCTTGGACTCTAGTTATAACTTCCACTGGCTTGTATAGAGCGTTGCTTGAAGCCAACAGGTAGAACAGCGTCGTGAAGAAGACCACCTAATCAATTAAAATTCTATGAGATGGATCATAAGAAAGAACTAATGAGTAAATTAAAATTTCAGGTATATAGTGCCGGTAGAGATTATAGGAAAACTTGGGCTTCATAAAATCGCAGATAAACTATCTAAAATATTGAGACAGATGTTTTCACCTAATAATTAAAGAAGTAAATAAAAACTATCTTCTTCAGCTTTTGATCGAACACATGAAAACATTATATTATTTATAGTTCTAATAGACAATTTAAACTTCATTTTTTTTAATTTAAATAGTCTATTATAAACTTCGTTTAAATTGTCTGCTCGTCTATCTGATCTTAGGGTTCGTACAGATGTTTTGATAACGAGGAAGTTAGTCGTCAGTATAAGGTATAAGTAGGTGGTTTAACACAACAAAAATATGATAAAACTAATATAAAATAGCTTGAAATATTTGTTAATTACTTTGTTAAAGCGGTAAAGGTGATATATGGTCCCAAGTATACACTATTTTCTTTTACCGGAATATTCATACAGATATTGTGACAACCTTTAGGCACGTTAGTTGTTAGGTAAGCGTTGATCGAATGTTGTTTAAGCTATACAAAAATCAAATTACAAATTTTAACCTAAAAAAGTTACTAACTAGTATCATTATAACATGGATTTATTTATTTATTTTTAAACTTTTGTACAACTAACATATGCACAAAGGCGGACTTAATGCCTAAGGCATTATCTACCAGTTAACCTTGGGAGGGTAATAAAGAAAAAAACAAACATAAAGTACATCTAAATATTTATACAATTATATATACATATCCTTATATATTATCTTAGAAATTTATAATACTAAATAAAATAATAGATATTTATATACATTTACATAAACTATAAAACAAAAATATATGCATATTATAAATACAAACATATCTAAAAGTAAATATATATATATAAATATATACATAATTATTATCGATGTATTGAATCTGCTGATGCTACTTCCAAGAAATGCTTTCGAATTTTATGTAGTATCCCCATATATGCTTACCAGGTTGATGAACATATTAATGATGGCACCCCCTCCGCAGAGCAACAGCGAGGTGACTGCGCCCAGAGAGCCTGCGAGCAAGGATACATTGCTCGCTAGAGGAGCCCAAGCGCTCGACGCGATCGCTCGCAGGGTGCCGACGTTCGCTTGGACCCAAGACACGATGCCCGAGTAGTCGAACAGACCTGTTGATTATTAATCATCGGTAAATGGAAACTAAACATACAAAAACATATGTTGTATACGGTTACTTTGTATCATAGACAATATTTTATATTTTAATTGCATTGGATACAAGACCATTATGCCCAAGGGATAAATATTGCACTTTGAAAATATATATGATATGATAGAATGTTTTTTTTATTATAATACAATAGGGGACAAAAGATCACAGTAGCCCATGAACTACGGCAACACCGTGTTGCCAGCCTTTAAGAGAGGTGTAGGCTCTTTTCTTGAAGTTCCCTAAGTCTTATCGGTTCGGAAACACTGCTGGCGACAGCTGATTCCACAGAGCAGTTGAGCGTGGCAGGAAGTTTCGCGTCAAGCGCACAGTCTTGAACGGATTGTATTATGCAATCTTTTGACCTTTGCCATACAGTTAGTTTATAGTGTTGTTGTTATTGCCACTTATAAAATCAGACCCAATTTTGTGCACAACTCTAATATAACATATTCTGGCTATCGCGTACAAATCAAATCCTAGGAGCGATTTAGTTGATAACACGCCAAGGCAAAAATTTCCCATTAATAATTGCTATTATTTAAAGATATCAAAAGCATAAGAGTGAATACCACTAGAAATTATTGGTTTCTTTTATTTTAGGTTAATTGTAGATTAACGAGCAAAGAAAAGGTAACTGGGTGAACTTATGTCAGGGGTAGGGTATATATCATATTAAAGGCCGTAATCTAGTACACATTACCCCGATGTTAATTGATGCTTACAGTTCATAATATTTATTTATTTATTTTATTTTTACAATTTTCCAAATAGTGACAGAATTGCTAAATTTAATAATTAGCTAATAGCTTTGCAAATTTAAAATGCGTTGATTAAGAAAAACAATAATACTGGTACCAGTATTTTGTATATTGTGTGTTTCAATTTAAATTATACATAAGTTTAAGCAAGCGTTATAAAAAATTGCATTGGTTTGTTGGTATATAGCTAATCAACAGTTCTTTTTACTTGAGCAAACTTGCATATAGATTGTGGCTTTGGCTGGTCTGTGCATAGCATCATTATGTTGATGTAAAATAAACATCTTATTATAAGTGATAGTGACAGAATTGCTAAATTTAATAATTAGCTAATAGCTTTGCAAATTTAAAATGCGTTGACAAGAAAACAATAATACTGGTACCAGTATTTTTGTATATTGTGTGTTTCAATTTAAATTATACATAAGTTTAAGCAAGCGTTATAAAAAAATTGCATTGGTTTGTTGGTATATAGCTAATCAACAGTTCTTTTTTTACTTGAGCAAACTTGCATATAGATTGTGGCTTTGGCTGGTCTGTGCATAGCATCATTATGTTGATGTAAAATAAACATCTTATTATAAGTGATAGTGACAGAATTGCTAAATTTAATAATTAGCTAATAGCTTTGCAAATTTAAAATGCGTTGATTAAGAAAAACAATAATACTGGTACCAGTATTTTGTATATTGTGTGTTTCAATTTAAATTATACATAAGTTTAAGCAAGCGTTATAAAAAATTGCATTGGTTTGTTGGTATATAGCTAATCAACAGTTCTTTTTACTTGAGCAAACTTGCATATAGATTGTGGCTTTGGCTGGTCTGTGCATAGCATCATTATGTTGATGTAAAATAAACATCTTATTATAAGTGATAGTGACAGAATTGCTAAATTTAATAATTAGCTAATAGCTTTGCAAATTTAAAATGCGTTGATTAAGAAAAACAATAATACTGGTACCAGTATTTTGTATATTGTGTGTTTCAATTTAAATTATACATAAGTTTAAGCAAGCGTTATAAAAAATTGCATTGGTTTGTTGGTATATAGCTAATCAACAGTTCTTTTTACTTGAGCAAACTTGCATATAGATTGTGGCTTTGGCTGGTCTGTGCATAGCATCATTATGTTGATGTAAAATAAACATCTTATTATAAGTGATAGTGACAGAATTGCTAAATTTAATAATTAGCTAATAGCTTTGCAAATTTAAAATGCGTTGACAAGAAAACAATAATACTGGTACCAGTATTTTTGTATATTGTGTGTTTCAATTTAAATTATACATAAGTTTAAGCAAGCGTTATAAAAAAATTGCATTGGTTTGTTGGTATATAGCTAATCAACAGTTCTTTTTTTACTTGAGCAAACTTGCATATAGATTGTGGCTTTGGCTGGTCTGTGCATAGCATCATTATGTTGATGTAAAATAAACATCTTATTATAAGTGATAGTGACAGAATTGCTAAATTTAATAATTAGCTAATAGCTTTGCAAATTTTAATAAATGATCGAAAGAAATAATATATTATATAAGATTTTTTTTTTTCGAATTTAGTTATATCCTTAGCAATCTAGCCTAAATACTTACGACGATGTTTTAGTATTTATTACTTATTAATGTGTAATGTTGGAAAATGTCTATTTTTTTTTAAATAAATGTCCACATTAGCTGTTTCATATAAAATATAAATTGGGAAAAATTTTTTTCACATTCACATTTCAATGTTTTTGAAGCAAGAATTTAATAATTTATTTCATTAATTTATAACATGACATCTTTATTACATTAATTCATTATTTTTAATCAAGAGATATTAAAAAGAAAACTTAATATAATTATATAATCGAGACAAACCTGTATGCACACGAAAATAACGGCAACAGTGACAAAGAATATGAGAGCAATGATCACTATGCAAGAGGAGACTGTGTCAACAGAGTTGTAAGCCATCTCGGTGATGCTACTGCTGCAGATGGTGAGCATTTTGCATACTCCACGGATGTGAGCTGGTACCAATGCTGACTGCCTGGAAATATAGTTTGAATTTAAGAATAGTCAAGCTAAAACTAGTTATTAGTTGTACCATGAGAGGGTATCATCAAGATGAGTGAGTCACAATCTCACAGTATAATTTTTATTTATTTATAAACTTTTGTACAACTAACATATGCACAAAGGCGGACTTAATACCAAAGGCATTATCTACCAGTCAACCTTGGGAGGGTTCAGAGAAATCTAGGTAGGGACAAATGAATAATAATAAAGAAAAAAAGAAACATACAGTACATCTAAATACCTATACAATTATATATACATATCATTATATATTATCTTAGGAATTTATAATACTAAATAAAATAATAGATATTAATATACATTTACATAAACTATTAAACAAAAATATATACACATTATAAATACAAACATATCTAAAAGTAAATATATATATAAATATATACATAATTATCGATGTAGTAAATCTGCTGACACTACTTCCAACAAATGCTTTCCAATTTTACGTTTAAACTCTAAGCGCTTTTCTATCTCTATCTAATCTATGCCCTCAGGAGCGGCAACACACTTTATCTACACCCTTAGTTCCCTAAGTCCCCTAGGGATCCACGGGAGTCTACGTTGGCGTGACAATAAAATGGGGGTTTACAACTCGTAACCGGGCTCCAAGAAATTTTTTTTTCGATAGTGAAGAACTAAAATGTTGGCTTGACTTCACCTATCAATGTTGGCAGATAATATTTGACATCCACTCACAGCTCAATCAATTAATTAATTAACCAATCAATTCTCACTTTTTTTTTCGAAAACTATCAATTCGTGGTTGGAACTCAGCCACAACGAAAAATTCCAAGATCTAATCTTCATATTTTTAGAGTTTTGGGAATGTGGTAGAAATGTAGCTACAGGGGGTCCACCGGACCCAGCATAATTTTGAGTGGTATATGAGAAAAAAAAGTCTGGGAACCTCTGATCTAGACAATGATGTCTATGGGTAGCCGTGACCATTTAACATTTGATCTGTGATTGGCGAACACGCTTCTTAAAAAACTAGTGATAGTCTAAGAAGTATAGAAATATCTTAAAAAGTAATTTTATTTAATGGTAGTAAGTATATATTATCCATGTATTCATGTCATTATGTTTAATGGCGGGGCTTGGGACCAATTATCCTCACACCATTACTAAGTGCAAACAGAGAGATTTGCACAAATAATTATGGCATTAAATTGTCTCCTGTACAGTTATCATCATATTTTATATATCATAGTTTATGACTTATTAGAAATTATATGGTATTTGGTAAAATTGGTATATCGGTAAATGGTCAAATTATATGGATGAGTGGTTAGTTTATGGCACATGACTAATATAAATTGTGAATGTTTCTTTTTGTAACTTAATTAAGTTATTGTAAAAAAAATCACCTGTCTCCCCACCAGCCTTTGAATTTAGTCGTAATATTATTGTGGTAGTTCTCAAAGAACAGCCATACTCCAAAGAAGTTTAACATCCACTTTATAAAATGAATTGCTAAAAAGAACAACATCACTGGTAAAAGCCAAATATGCTTCCAGACGAGCATGCAGAAACAACCAAAGAATAAGAACTTGAAATATATAGCTGATTCATCATCATTATTAAAACTGCTTCTCATGTAGTTCTCATCTAGAGACCTCTGTTTAAAGGAAGCTAAGATTCGATTTTCAATTGCTGGTTTTGTTTTCATATTTGGTAAAGGTAAGGCAGATAATGTTCTAGTTTTAAATAACATTTTTGCTTGTCTTGTTGAGCTCTGTGGAGACTCATTTCCAGACCAGCTTCCTCTTTTTGCGGTTGTATCGGAAGTAATTGGACTATCTTTATCAGGAGTGCATTCTTTATCACTGCTCTCTTCTAGAATAGCTTCAGCTATTTCGGAATTGGATTCAGTTTTTTTTATATCTTCTCCATGATGGCCATTTGTTATAACTCTGTGAAGTGCAATTATTACTGAAGCTTCAGGATCTGTAAAAAATTATAAATTTTGATGGTTAGCAAGACTGACTAAAAATGTGAAGTATAGCTATAAAAAACCTAGTAAAACACAACACCATAAAACTATTGTCCTGTTTAAATCATTATTTGGTGGACATATTCCTTATCAGTATGCAAAATTATATAAATTTAAATTGTACAGAAAAGCATAAAACTAAATTTATTAAGGCATGACATTCTATTTCACATATTTACATAATTAAGAAGAAAATAGTAAGACTGAGATACATTATGTAATTTAAAAGTTATTTTTGTTAATCCAACCACTTTTGAAGAATTAGTTTCTAAAAACTAATAATTGTTTTTGTAAAATACATACCTTTCATAAGCAACTGCTTATGGATATGCAGCACTTCAAGGACAAAGCCCGTAATGCCAATAATTTGCAGCAACACAAACATGTAGACTTGGTACAAGCCACATAAACTAGCCAAGTAACTAGTGATTACTAGCCACAAGAGATATGATGTGCCTCGGAATATTCCAGACCTCTCAGGTGACCATAAGGTATAAACACTTATAATATATGCTAATGCAAATGTCAAGGTCTGTGAAGCAAAAAGTTTTAGTTAGAATTTGAAAAACTTATGTTTCATTTTAATCAATTTAAGAACTTTAGTAGTCTATATACACAATAAAATTATTAAATATTATTAGACTATCAAATAGATAATTACTGTACAAGATGAAAAATATCAGTCTATATATATTTAGATCCCACTGCTAGCCAAACGCCATAGAAATGGAAAATATTAATTCATATTGAGGGTTTTAAGGTGTTTAGCATATAGTGAATAGGCATATGCATATTAATTGGCAATGATTTAAAACTAAACAATTTAATACTAATAGAACTCACAGCATATGAGGTGCATAAGTGGATGAGTAATGTGGTTGATACTCCAATAAAACTGGTTATTTGCCAGAAAATACAGCATAGACTTCTTGGAATTGAGTTGTACAGCCATGGAAATATAAATATAGCAGACAGGAGTCCAATCACAGTCTGTGAAAAAAGAACTTACACATTTGAATATCACATTGAATATACAATAATAAAATATATTAAAAATTGAAGTACATTTAAAAATATTGCATTCAAATATAATATATATATTTCAATGCTATATGTTTGTTTATTACATTTTTATCCTTTTTATGGTTATAATATGGTTTCATTCCGTATCTGGGTCAAAAACAATTCTTATATCCTTTCATAAAAAAAAATTAAAAAATGTTCAAATTTATTAACTATTGTTAGAATTGGTTAGTGAATGCCACACAAAGTTTTAGAATTATTTTCATAACAATATGGTAAAATTTGTAATCAATTTGATATTTTGGCATTTATTAGATAGATAAATCACATCACTTCAAAGGAATATTTGAATGTTTACACTTTTCTATCTTTGTTTTAGTTCTACTTTTATACTGACATGAATAATGTCAGTATAAAAGAACTATGTTGTTCTAGCTAATTATTATTTATTAGTTGAAGTATTGTAATTGTAGCTAGCAAGCCAATGGCAATTATTTGAAATTTATTGATTCTTGTAAATAACCATAACAGTTATGTGCAGAAATAATATAAGTTATTAATGTATTTATTACCTTATAGTGTTCCTTGAATTGATTTCCAACAGTATCCGAAGAGTAATTTATAATATTCGCTGGTATTACCATTAAACCGAATACAATTGAGGTGTTCGATTTTTCCAAATCCTCGAACCATGATTTTATCTGCTTTGCTAATTTATACTTATATGGATGAAGAATAGATCCAACTAACAAGGCCCAAAGGAGGGGCTTAAAAAAAGGTTCCAAAATAAGGAATAGCACATAAACTGCCACACAACAAATTGTTAAAATAAAAGGCGAAAGCGTTGTAAAATCCATGTTTCATGGGCTTTTCGCTTCCTTTAGAAAGACCACCTATTATATTAAATATATTTTCAAACGGTGATTGCTGCATTTCTGTACAATCGAAGTTATTATAGCACTAAATCATTACATCTACAAAAGTCTTGTTGTATGGTGTAGCCCAAGATTATTTTTTAATGAGATCATAGCTTTTAAATATTTTTGGCAACTTTAGCATACATAGTCATTTGTCACTGTCAATATGACGTTAATATTGACACAAAGTTTTATACAATAATGAAACGTAATTTGGTTTATTGAAAATAAAATAAATATATGATGTTTTTTTATATTTACGGGAATACTACAATTTAAAGCTAAGATTTAAAAAAATATCGTATTTTTTGTAAGCTAATACTGACGTTAAACTTATTTTTCCTCTAAAATCATTTAAACATCTTAAAACCTGTTAATGTATCAACTAAAATATAACAAAAAATTGAGTAAAGTAATAATGTTAATTAAATAAATTCCATTTTCGGTATTTATATTGTATTGTACTTGTGTATTGGTATTGTATTTTATATTGCTTTTTTTGAGCCGTCGTAGTTCAGTGTATGAGCACTCGTTTTAATTCACGGTACGCGAGCAAACCAAATGCGATTACCGGTGCCGTTAATCACAATTCTAAGTGCTGATTTACCACGTGGTCAGCGGTTAAGGAAAATATCGTGAGATAACCTGCACGTCTAACGGCGTGGAGAACTATTTTCTAAGGCCCTCTCTAGATAGAAGGCTTATACCCAGCACTGGGGTTTATATATGTATGCTGTTACTTAACTTTTTTATTGTTTTTTTTTAAAAGCTTAACTACTTGAATCACTGAATTTAAAAATTAGAACATTTCTTCATGTATTTTAATTTCTAAATATTGCAGATTAAAAGCCGAATACACAAACAACCCAACTCTCCTTGCCCGGCGCTTTCCAAATAACAACACAACAATTTTACACGTAAATACGTTCTAAAAAACAAAACTTTTTTCACATGAGGCATAAAAAAATATCAACTTTGGCTGGTCACATTCATTTCCACTAGTACTTACAAAAACATTACACAACATACACAATCAAAAACATAATAACAAATATGCACACAGATATACATGGCTTTTGCATATTAGTGTAAGCCTAGTTAAATGCTGGAAAGCTTAATCTAATTTAATTTTTTAATTCCTTATTATATTTGTAATTGTGTATTGTTTTGTACTACTGGTTTAGTTTGGGAACCAATGTTTTTATGTATTCATTTGTCTGGCTGGTGTATAGCAATTATAGGAAATAAGTACACAAAATTTGGTGATAAGCTCTGTTACATTCTTTGTTTTATTTATCATGCATTATTTTATAAAAAACGCTTACCAATTTTATATAGAATAGATATGCGAAAACATGACTATCGTACTCTCGGGATCACGTCGATGAGTGTCGGAACAAACTTGTGTCTGAAATCGAATCATCCCTTGTGAAGATTTCCGATTGGGGAAGACTAAATCTAGTCCAGTTTAACCCTTCTAAGACTCAAGTTTGCGCGTTCACCGCTAAAAAAGCCCCCTTTATCGCATCGCCACTCTTCGGAAACACTCACCTTTGTGCCAAGCCAAACATTGGCATTTTGGGCGTCGACATTTCGAGTGTTGTCCAGTTTGGCGGTCATTTGGAGAGCAAGGCTAAAATGGCCTCCAAAAAACTTGGAGTACTCAAAAGGGCCAAACAGTACTTCAAGCCGGCTCACCGCCTTAAACTGTATAAGGCGCAGGTGCGGCCTCACATGGAGTATTGTTGCCACCTTTGGGCCGGGGCTCCGGGTTATCAGCTATCTCATTTGACCGAATCCGACGTAGGGCATCTCGGATTGTCGACGATCCTGAACTTACCGATCGGCTAGATCCTTTGGCACTGCGTAGGGATCTATCTTCCCTATGCATACTTTACAGAATTTACAATGGGGAGTTTTCCGAGGAGTTGTTCAATTTAATAGGAGCCGCTGATTTTCGCAACCGATCGTCTCACCGGAACTATCATCCGCACTATCTGGATGCTTGGCGTTCCACTACAATGCGTTTTAAATAAAATTTTCTGCCACGCACAGTGAATCTCTGGAATTCGTTGCCATCAGCGGTCTTCCCCAACAACAGCGACATTGGGTTATTCAAGAAAAGAGCATATTCTTACCTGAAGGGTAGGCAACGCACTGGCGTCGCTGGTGACCGTGGGCGGCGGTGAATCACTTACCATCAGGTGACCCGTCTTGCTCGTTTGCCTCTTATCTGTTGGCGGGTTGCAGAGGAGGTGGTCACACTTTCCGACCACATTGTTTTCGATCTTGCAATCTGCCACCCCGACGATGACTCCAGCCGCCGAGAAGGCAGCCACACGCGACGTTGGTGTCTCAAGCGACTAGACCGAGACTTGCTCGGGGCCGCCGCCAACGTCGCGATATGGCCAGAAAGCGCCGAAGAGGTTCCGTCCGATCCGGATGTGGAAGCGAACTGGTTCCGGGACACGATGACGCGTATTTGTGATGCGTCGATGCCCCGGACCGGTCGCCCCAAGCGCGGGGCGGTGTACTGGTGGTCGGCAGAGATTGCGGAGCTCCGAGCGGCCACGAAGGCGTTGCAGGTAGCCGTCTGCAACGCCAGGTCTCGGTCCTGGGGGGACTCAACGAGGTTCTTCGTCCACTGAACACCCTCCAGCCTCGGCCACCGTCGCCGCGACATCGCTCGGGCTGACGGCATCGTCGAGGTCCTTCACCCGAATGTCGCCCGACTTGACCGGGCGGCCAATTCGGACTTCCATCTCAGAAAGGACTTCCCGCATTTTAGTCGCGAGACCATCCGCCCTCGAGCTGCAATCAGGATCACTGATCTCTAATAGGAAACCACCGGTCACAGCCCGCTTTTGTGGACAGTCTCAATGCCGATGTCCGTCAGCCTTATCTTCGACTTGGCTACCTCCATCACTTTTGCGTAAGTGGTGGAGGAGCCAGTCGGCAGCGTCACTGTCACGGCAGCCGTGGACGGAGTGCGTATGAGCTTCGCCTTTTTTGCTTTGGCTTTGGTGGGCGCAGGGGCTGCTGGCTGCTGGGTCTTAGGTTTTTTGGCCATTTTGGCCACCTGTGACCACGACGTGGATGCCGGCAGTTCCACCACCATCAGAGGCCTTGGTGTGGCCACAGGAGGCAGCTCCGCTACTGGAAGGTGGGAGGGTTTCACCTTTTTTTTCCCCTTTCCCTGCAAGTGCGACGGTTTGTTTTGCACCGGCTGTGGCAGCGGTTGCGAAGCACTCGCGGAAGGTTGCGACCGCACTCCCAAGGGCGGCCGAATTGCCCTCTCTGGGAAGATCTTCGTCTCAAAGGCAGCCAGCCTCACCTCTATGACAGTCCCCAAGCGCTCCATGAGCCCATCGTCCACGCTCCCGGACTTCGGAGCGCTAGGAGCTCGCTGAATAGGAGGCATGGGTGCATGAGGTTCCCCACTCTTACGGAGGGCGCTGAGCTCCTCAGACAGCTTTCCCACCTTTGTTGAGAGCTCGGACAGCTGCGAGCAGAGCTCAGCGTTCTCACGCTCCAGCCTCTCAACATTAGGGGGCTGGTAGACCCTCCGCGCCAGTTCCGCAGTGGCTGCCTCGACCATCCTGGCCGCCACCCGCAGGCTGTGCACAAATGTACCCTTACGGTTGCCAGATTTATTGGCAACCTTGTCGACTGCCAGTAGATTGGACTGGATGCAGGCATCCAAGTCCATGGTCGATTTGCCTTCCATCTCCCGCTCCAAATCTGCGGGTTTTGGAAGGCTACCCTTCGCCCTCGTTTTGGACTGGGCCACCGTAGGGTCCCAAATCCCCTCCTCGTCCTCTATCTGGGCTTCCGTGTCCGTAGCTACAGCAACGACCGCCTGAAATTTATCGGCCGCCACTGTAGCAAGCTTGGCCCTCCTCTTTCTCCCAGTCCTTCCGGATACCTCCGAAGCTGCGGATGTGTTGCCGTCGCTCTCACAACCTAAACTTGCAGGCGTAGTAGGGCGCACAAATAGCCCCCACCTGTCTCGTGACGGGACCGCTGGTTCCCTCGACACGGCTACTCCTCCGCTATTTTGGCCCCCAGATGTTAATGTGCCGGCCACTGCATTTACAGCCTCAGCGCTCTTCGCCTTCTCTATCTAGGTTTTTTGACTTTTCCATGACAATTCCCATGAGTTAGGACGAAATAAAATGTCGGTCTCCGGGTGACGCCTATTCCAGAGACAAGGCTACATACTGTGGGGGTCGCCTGGTACCCACAGGTTTTTTAAGACTTCGCTGTCTGGTTTTTATAGAGTGATCCTTCTCGCGGGCCGGCCAATTAAGGCAAGCCATCCGCTCCGCTGCACTTCGACATACCCCATAATCGTCAACGCTGGGCTTGAAGAGAGTACAGCGTGTTACGGCGCGCTGGGAAAGCCAACGTAACTCCCCAGTTTTGGAGTGTTCAATGCCCGGCGGCAGTGTGAGTGCACACCGAGCCCGTCCCTCCACTATGAGCATTAGGCACTGGAAACGATATATCGTCCAGTTCCCAATACCCACCATCATTTGTTGCCTTTCCCACGGATACTTTGATCAAGGAGAAATGCAACCTCCACCCGCGCATTGGGCACTGAGAACGACGTATCGCCACCAGTTCCCAATGCACACCCTCATTTTGTTGCCTTTCCCCCGGATACAGAAATCAAGGAGAAATGCAACCTCCAACCGCACATTGGGAACTGAGAACGAGGTATCGTCACCAGTTCTCAATGCGCACCCTCATTTTGTTGCCTTTCCCCCGGATACAGAAATCAAGGAGAAATGCAACCTCCCACAACGCTCGACGGTTCAGTGCCCGGCGGCAGTAAAAACGCACACCGAGCCCGTTCCCCACACTGTGAGCATTAGGCACTGTCAACGACGTATCGCCACCAGTTCCCAATGCACACCTTCATTTTGTTGCTTTTTCCCCGGATACTTTGATCAAGGATAAATGCAACCTCCACCCGCGCATTGGGCCCTGAGAACGATGTATCGTCACCAGTTCCCAATGCGCACCATCGTTCGGTTGCCTTTCCTCCGGATATGGAAATCAAGAGGAAAGGCAACCCCCCTGCCACTCCGCGGTGCCCTCCGCTTATCAGAGGGACACGCAGAGCTGCTATCCCCCTCTGTCAGAACATTCGCCACTGGAAACAACGTATCATCACCAGTGCCCAGGTTGCACCGTCCCGACGTTGCCTTTCCCCCGGATACAATAGTATCAAAGGGAAATTCAACGAACAGGCACTCGAGGAGGTTTTCTGACGTGGCACCCCCGGGACGGGCTATCCCAGCGAAGCGCAGAGGGTTGCGGTTGTGTTCCTTACGGATCTCCGTAATCTGCCCCTCGTTGGTGGCGACCACCGTGGGGTTTTAGTCGGTGCGAGTCCGACATAACCCGTCCTCGCCCCCTGGAGGGCGGGTATGCGTAGGCATTTCCCCACGCTAAAAAAAAAAAAG
Source organism: Teinopalpus imperialis (assembly GCA_029286865.1). Taxonomy (NCBI): domain Eukaryota; kingdom Metazoa; phylum Arthropoda; class Insecta; order Lepidoptera; family Papilionidae; genus Teinopalpus; species Teinopalpus imperialis. The sequence goes on along the minus strand of JAGSMU010000023.1, from coordinate 990,423 downwards.
GTTAAAAGGCTTCCCCCCCGAAGGTTTCCCGCCGTGTCGTGGCGGGGGGGCTTAGTAACCGTGACTTGGTCACCCATGGTGAAGCTAAAAGGAACCCAAACGGCTGGCCTAGGCGTTCTAGGGCCGGCCCGAGGAGGCCACTCCGGGTGGGCTCTTTAAGGGCTCGCCTCGGATGCGTGACGGTGGACCGCGACTCAAGCGGGGGTCGCACCGCATGATGCGGCTGCGGTGGGGCCGCGGGGGAAGAGGAGTGTCGGTGTTTCGTTGCCGCTCTCCCTGTCCTCCGTAGCCGAATAGGCTCCGGCGCTCCGGCGGTGGAGCCGCAGACCAGATCCGCCGCAGGGGGCTGGGATTGCTTAGCGCTTTCCTGGCCCCCATGGCCTCTGGGGGGCGGACTCGGGGGAGCCGCTTCCCATCTACAGAGGAGGCTGAGTTGGAGGGCGCGTCCTTGTTCCGGCGTGCCTTGCCTGGAGGGGTGGAGAGGGAGATGTCCTCCCCCGGAGAAAGGGCCGTGTACGAAAGCGTTCCCGTGACCCCACCATACGCGACGAAGGTGGAACACCATGGGGTTTTAGTCGGTGCGAGTCCGACATAACCCATCATTGCCCCCGCAGGGGCGTTTGCGTAGGCATTTCCGCATGTAAAAAAAAAGGTTAAAAGGCTTGAGTAGATATATCTTGTTACGTCAATTATGTAATACATGTAAAAGTATACATAAATATTTCTTAAGGAATCAATATGAGGGAAGTAGTGATAATTATAGTAAAATAAATTAGACAATTTGATTAAGAGCTTTAATTTATAAGTTTATTTAAAAATAATAATTTCAAATATATTTTTTTATGAAAATATCGATGGCTTGTTTCGCGACTTTTGGTTTGTCTGCGGGAACATGTTGACCTGCTCCACGCACCATAACCTCCATAAAATTTCCTGCCGTTTTCATATACCTAGGATTACAAAAGATATAGTATGGAAAGTATATTTGTATGTATGATGAATAACGTTATGTAAGAAATTTATAAGAAAATCAGCTTTTATTAACTTTAGTAATTTATGATAACTTTAATAATAATAATAATTTATTATAGTAATAGTAAATATTTTATTATGTTAATCTTAAGGCAGCAATCAATTCAAATGGTCAAACTTCGTTTATGTTGATGCTATAATGTTCCACACATTGCAAATTTAGACAAAAAATATAGCTAAGTCGTACGACGAAATCTAGTCCTTTGCATGGCGTTGATGTTGAATTCAAATGCCAAGTGATCAGGTATGGATCACGCTATCACAGGATATCAGAGTAAATTTGTAGGATAGCGTTGTCGTGTTTCGCAAGGTGAGGCCCAAATTACGATCAACGTAGTATTACCACTAATTTCTTCATATTCTTTAGACTTTGTTGAAGATGGATGTATTTATGGGCCGCAGTCATCGCGTACAACGTCAGAGGAGGATGGCCATACGGTCGTACGAGGATACCGCACGGTATCGTTTGAGGCGCGACAATCCTGGCTCGCTTTCCACCTCTGGATATACTGGCGGACATGGACGCGAGGGTGTATCACCGGATTCGCGTCCTACGCCAGAGCGGTGGTGGCGAGCCAGAGGAGGCGCTCGAGTCGGTAAAACGGCAGGAACGACGTATCGCATTCGCGACGTGGCGCGCAAGGCTCCGCGAGGAGCAGTATGCTCGCAAACGCGTCGTCGGAGCATTCCTGCCGGTCTTCGGAGCCTGGATGCAGCGACGAGGAGGAAGACTCACCTACAGACTTACGCAGGTGATCACCGGCCACGGTTGCTTCGGTGATTACCTGTGTAGGATCGGTCGCGAGGCGACGGCGAATTGCTTCCACTGTGGCGGCAACGACCAAGACTCCGCATCGCACACGCTTGCTGCTTGCCCGGAGTGGGAAGCCGAGCGGCGGGTCTTGGTCGGTCACATCGGACGGAACCTGTCCCTGCCAGCAGTCGTGTCGGCGATGCTGCGCGGGGAATCGGCGTGGAGGGCCGTAGCCTCCTTCTGCGAGACCGTAATGGTCCGAAAGTAGGCTGCCGAGTGGGATAGAGAGAGGACCGATCCTGCGCGGAGACGGGGCCAACGCGGCGCTCGCGCGCCTCGTCACGGCCCTCCTATCGGTGATCCTCTACCGTAAACGGGGCCCTACGGGTCGCTGACGATCGGAGTGGGGGCTCCGACCGTCCAGTATGAGCGACCCCGAGGAGGACGACGGTACGACGTGGTACCGTGTCGTCGTGATAGTTCCGTGAGGGTTCTGGGGGTGCGATCTTCACGCACGCCCCCGGGACGGGCTATCCCAGCGAAGCGCAGGGGGGTTGCGGTTGCGTTCCTTACGGAGATCCCGCGACCCCTCGCGAGCGTTGGTGGCGACCACCGTGGGTTTTAGTCGGTGCGAGTCCGACATAACCCGTCCTCGCCCCCTGGAGGGCGGGTATGCGTAGGCATTTCCCCACGCTAAAAAAAAATAAAAAAAAAAAAGGTTAAAAGGCTTGGCTGAGGCGGGAGGGTGTTCGGTGGACAATGCGAAGATCGGGGAGGTCCACCGGACACCAACGCGTATGGGCACGTGATGGGTGCGGTGCCCCGCTACGGCGGTGCGTAAACTGGTGGCTGCTGGGCGCATATGCGTGGGCTGGGGATCCGGTGCGTGGAGAAGGGGCACGTATTGGGCACTGAGAACAACGTATCGCCACCAGTTCCCAATGCGCACCCTCATTTTGTTGCCTTTCCCACGGATACTTTGATCAAGGAGAAATGCAACCTCCACGCGCGCATTGGACACTAAGAACGACGTATCGCCACCAGTTCCCAATGCGCACCCTCATTTTGTTGCCTTTCCCCCGGATACTTTGATCAAGGAGAAATGCAACCTCCACCCGCGCATTGGGCACTGAGAACAACGTATCACCACCAGTTCCCAATGCACACCCTCATTTTGTTGACTTTCCCCCGGATACAGAAATCAAGGAGAAATGCGACCTCCCACAACGCTCGACGGTTGAGTGCCCGGCGGCAGTAAAAACGCACACCGAGCCCGTTCCCCACACTGTGAGCATTAGGCACTGTCAACGACGTATCGCCACCAGTTCCCAATGCACACCTACATTTTGTTGCTTTTCCCCCGGATACTTTGATCAAGGATAAATGCAACCTCCACCCGCGTTGGGCCCTGAGAACGATGTATCGTCACCAGTTCCCAATGCGCACCATCGTTCGGTTGCCTTTCCTCCGGATATGGAAATCAAGAGGAAAGGCAACCCCCTGCCACTCCGCGGTGCCCTCCGCTTATCAGAGGGACACGCAGAGCAGCTATCCCCCCCTGTCAGAACATTCGCCACTGGAAACAACGTATCATCACCAGTGCCCAGGTTGCACCATCCCGACGTTGCCTTTCTCCCGGATACAATAGTATCAAAGGGAAATTCAACGACCAGGCACTCGAGGAGGTTTTCTGACGTGGCACCTCCAGGACGGGCTATCCCAGCGAAGCGCAGGGGGTTGCGGTTGTATTCCTTACGGAGATCCCGCGACCCCTCGCGGGATCTCCGTAACCCGCCCCTCGTTGGTGGCGACCACCGTGGGGTTTTAGTCAGTGCGAGTCCGACATAACCCGTCCCCGCCCCCTGGAGGGCGGGTATGCGTAGGCATTTCCAAAAAAAAAAGGTTAAAAGGCTTCCCCCCCGAAGGTTTGCCGCCGTGTCGTGGCGGGGGGGCTCAGTAACCGTGGCTTGGTCACCCATGGTGAAGCTAAAAGGAACCCAAACGGCCGGCCTAGGCGTTCTAGGGCCGGCCCGAGGAGGCCACTCCGGGTGGGCTCTTTAAGGGCTCGCCTCGGATGCGTGACGGTGGACCGCGACTCAAGCGGGGGTCGCACCGCATGATGCGGCTGCGGTGGGGCCGCGGGGGAAGAGGAGTGTCGGTGTTTCGTTGCCGCTCTCCCTGTCCTCCGTAGCCGAATATCGGTCGGCGGTGGAGCCGCAGACCAGATCCGCCGCAGGGGGCTGGGATTGCTTAGTGCTTTCCTGGCCTCTGGGGGGCGGACTCGGGGGAGTCCGCTTCCCATCTACCGAGGAGGCTGAGTTGGAGGGCGCGTCCGTGTTCCGGCGTGCCTTGCCTGGAGGGGTGGAGAGGGAGATGTCCTCCCCCGGAGAAAGGGCCGTGTACGAAAGCGTTCCCGTGACCCCACCATACGCGACGAAGGTGGAACACCATGGGGTTTTAGTCAGTGCGAGTCCGACATAACCCATCATTGCCCCCGAAGGGGCGTTTGCGTAGGCATTTCCACATGAAAAAAAAAAAAAGGTTAAAAGGCTTGATTAGATATATCTTGTTACGTCAATTATGTAATACATGTAAAAGTATACATATATATTTCTTAAGGAATCAATATGAGGGAAGTAGTGATAATTATAGTAAAATAAATTAGACAATTTGATTAAGAGCTTTAATTTATAATTTTATTTAAAAATAATAATTTCAAATATATTTTTTTATGAAAATATCGATGGCTTGTTTCGCGACTTTTGGTTTGTCTGCGGGAACATGTTGACCTGCTCCACGCACCATAACCTCCATAAAATTTCCTGCCGTTTTCATATACCTAGGATAACAAAAGATATAGTATGGAAAGTATTTATGATGAATAACGTTATGTAAGAAATTTATAAGAAAATCAGCTTTTATTAACTTTAGTAATTTATGATAACTTTAATAATAATAATAATTTATTATAGTAATAGTAAATATTTTATTATGTAAATCTTAAGGCAGCAATCAATTCAAATGGTCAAACTTCGTTTATGTTGATGCTTTAATGTTCCACACATTGCAAATTTAGACAAAAAATATAACTAAGTCGTACGACGAAATCTAGTCCTTTGCATGGCGTTGATGTTGAATTCAAATGCCAAGTGATCAGGTATGGATCACGCTATCACAGGATATCAGAGTAAATTTGTAGGATAGCGTTGTCGTGTTTCGCAAGGTGAGGCCCAAATTACGATCAACGTAGTATTACCACTAATTTCTTCATATTCTTTAGACTTTGTTGAAGATGGATGTATTTATGGGCCGCAGTCATCGCGTACTATCATGTGAACTTATTACTCATCCTTACTAAAAAAAACTTGGTGTAAATTCAACAAATTTGAACGACCATGTTAAAAACTCACTTGTTTTTACATTAGCTATGATAATTATTCCCATCTATATATACAACAAGCACCTATCAATCTTGTTGCGTCTGTAGGCGTAATAGTCGTATGCAATGCTAGTGTACATATGTCTAATGCCTTACTTTTGATCTGGGTTTCGATCAAGGATATGACACATAATACACCCAAACTAATAATATAAGTTCCACAAATTATCGTGTTACTATGTAGACAATGGAACATAGCATTCCCTGATGTATTGCTGCATACCGTAATACTAACATGAAATAATACAACTCAGTTATTTCTTGAGTATTACTTAGTATAAAGACAGTTAAATAATATTATTATCACTTTAACAACAACAATGGTACGAGTATTGCGATGTTCTATAAATAACCTTACCCAGTAACTGTATTGTGAGGACCGAATATCGGCTCTCTGAACGCTTTTATGTACGCTTCACGTCCAGACCACTCAAGGTTTCTATACGATTCCGCTAATAACGCGTAACCCATGAGAAAGTCCAATTGTCCACTATAATATAAAAAAAAAATCAAAAATCAACCAAACACAAGCAATGCAATTAATATTAAGGTTACTCTGAAGTCACATTCAGTAGTAAGTTAAAAATAATTATATCAAATCAAATCAAATCAAATCAATCTTTCTTTACTACTGTGGAAAAGTTAAAAATCTTGCACAAAAAAAAAACGTTTAAATAGTAAGTTAAAAAACTCAGTGTTTGCTTAGTCATTTATTACCTTACTAGTAATGAGTCAGCCATTTTAATCAGGTGCGACAATGAATCATAATTATTTAGCCATAGCATATTCAAGTGAAGGGAAACTTTTGTTATAAATATGTTTACTTTATAGTTTTAGGAAAACTTACAGCTAGTACATAACAGTTAAGAGAAAAAGAGCTTAAACACAGAAGGCCAATTAAAAGTTTCCACAAATAGGCCATTGTATAGTATTACACAAAGACATAAGAACAACGAATAGAGTAAATAGAAAGTAAATATACACAGCTAATCATTGTTAAAAAATATATCGCTAAGTAATTTCTTAATTTGATTGCCAGTGGTGTTAAACAAGTCAACGTCGTGTTGCTTGGCCACTGCGTTAAAACATCTGCTTGCTCTTATAATAAAGTAGTTTTGCCTGTAATTTGTCTTTGTCGGTAGTACGTATAGCGGGGCGGGTTTACGAAATGCGGCTACTGGAACTTTTAAGCCTATTTGACCTAATAGTTCCGGGCAGTCGACCGAGATATCAAATCGATTACCTGTAGCATAGAACGCCGTAGTGCTCTACAAGTTCCTCCAGCCACGGTTTCACTGGTAAGTAAATTTCATCGTATAATTTCTTTTGAGGTCCATAATTAATGAAATCGAACGAAACGTCTCCCACGTGCAGTGTATTTTTAATTTCTTTTTGATTCAGAAAATAGTTAATATCACGGTCGAAGTTTTCTGAATTATCCTTTAAAAAGTTCTGATTGTCAAACGGTGCAAATGTTTTTAGCATGTTGTACGTCATTTTAGCTTTCTGAAAATATCGTGTACGATTATTGATTATTGAAATGGGTATAAAAAATCAATAGTCACCTAGCGTACATTAATCATTTGTAATGAATTATAATGCACATGAGTTGTTTCTAATTAAAACTAAAATGGAGTGCTTTATAATAATGGTAACATTTACATAAAACAAATCTCACTTATCTATTTAACGATTCTGTATTATACATTTTGTTTTATCTGCAAATATATTGGTTATTTGCTTCATGTTAATACACATGTATTTTATGGCAATAGAATTCTACAATTCATTTCGCATCTTAGCCGGTAATAGATGTGTCTTTGATTTTATTGCTTTATTATTGTCCACTTATTTCACACAAAGAATCTCATCCGATACCCGATCTTTTATTAGACGTGTATCATGGAATAGATGAACACCTCGATATCGAATCATAACACAGATGCTGTATTGTTCTTGTCGTCTAAGACTGAATGTCTCCTAACCAGTAATAAGGTTTTCGGTATCTTTCACTAATCACATGTAAAACTCCAGAACCTAACTATTATTATGCCAGTAATATGTGAATCTGGATTTTCACGGTGACTATTTACCACTATGAGCTGGTGTCTCTCTATAAAAATAATATAAAAAATTGGCTTTTATTATATTATTTAATAATTATTATTACATACTCCAGAATAGTCATATAGATTTCCCTCTTCCCAATACTTTCTCGCCATGTCCTCAGCTTCCTTTATCGCCGCAGCTTGTTGGTGATCGACCAGACCAACTTGCAATGACCATTCAGAGTAATGCAGTAAGTTCGGTGGATCGATCCATCCGTCACCGATTATTAATCCCTAAAAATATTCCAGTAAATTAATGTTGATTATATTTCTTAATATTTTTTAAATTATATTAAAGGCGACAGAACAACACACATTAGTTCACCTAAAGGTAAGTAATGACTGCGGGCTTTCTTACATCCTCTCGATCTGTGGTGGCTATGATCAAAGTGAGAAATTCATGCCAAAACAATAGATCTACGTATTAGTTACATTCAGCTGCAGCTTGCTGTGAAGGGATTGAAAGATTATTTTCTATGTGTCTATTATAAATATCTTATAATATTCTATTCATAAATATCCAAAACAGATTGAGTATCGAAAAAAGTGCAAAAATAGCAACAATATTTCTGGATTTGAATGCTGGAAGTGCCTATGAAAGATTAATCATTCAAGTATCCGCTTAGTATGAAATATTCTATGCACATATGTACTTCAGTATCAAAATTAAATTTATTAGTTTTACTACTATTTATTGTATTATTTATTACTACTGCTTCATTCATAAATTATAATTTGGTATTGTAAATTTAAGGACACGTTGTCTAGTTCAATGTACTCAGATTATTTTTATATACCATAGTTATATATAGCATAACTTACTTTTAAATTAATAGCATTAGAAAAACTTTTGTCGTGATGAATGTAGCGTGCCAATCCTGTAACATATTTTCCTCCATACTCTTCGCCAGCAATGAATAACGGTGCTTGTTTATGTTCCGGGAATATTTGGACGAACTGCTGTATGAAGTTGAGCAGACTTTCGCCTATCTTACGTCATAGTTAAAAAAAATATATGATTATGATCTATAGTTGCTTTAGACGACGTGAGACACGATGGACTCATTACACAGGAAGTAACATACATTACTACCTACAATTGTTGCACATAGTAATTAATTGCCTCCATTATCACAGCGTAGCCCCCTTGAACATAGTATTAATAGTACTAAGAGTGAGCATTGATGCATGACAGGTTAAAACAAAGATAATATTTTTATGTCAGTCCGCGTATACAAAATTTATTCTACCTATTAAAATGAAATTAAATTTAAATTGTATGTATATATGTAGTGTATATCCACGTATATCAGCGTTATGGAGTCATTTTAAAATATGATTATTTTGTGGTACCTTTATATGTCGAATCTAAATAGTACTTCTTTTAAGCCTATGTCCAATAAAGTATTATTTTTGCTTTTTTAAGATATTAGGGGTGACAAACGAGCACAGGAAACACTCGATGGTATATAATTCTTGCGGCCCATTACATTGGTATTTACCTCAATAAGGAATCATAATACGAATGCGCTCTCAACCCTGAGAAATAAGATGGATTGTCTTGTCTCCAGTTATAAGGTGTACGGTTTCTTTCTTTCACCGGACGATATTCCGATAAGTGTGATCCTATCCCAGTCGAACCAATCTATTTGTACTAGCAGTACAGCTAGTTCATAAATGTAATGATAATCTATTTGATATCGAATATTTGCTTCTTCAGCGTACTAGTCCCTTGAATTATTTAGATCACAAGTTCTATTACGGAGTTCTGGTCTCCTTTATTCCATTCAAGCTGGCGTGTAGGAGTGCTAGAGTTGATTTCTATGATGATGAAGATGATATGATGAGAAGAATGTAGATATTTACATACCTCGTCTTCATTTTTTGGATATTTCCCACTCTCAGAAAAACTGAATCCGGTACCAGCAGGGTTATCGATGAACAGCAGTGAATAGTCACTTGCCCAAGTAACTGGCATTTCTTCAACTGCAAATATCTACAGACGGTTAGAGGATTCTGGAAACCTCCTCTAGCTAGGACGTCTGTTTCACGTCCTAGGGGTCGAGGTCTTGAATGCCAAATGACATTACCAACAGAGAAAAGTTATTTGAGTTCTTACGTATAATAGAACCATTTGTTTACACGCGTAGGAGACATTACCCGTCATTTTGGTTCCTAATATGCTCTAGGGGATTAGTGCATAACATTTATTATTACTTTTCGACTTAATAGCTTAATACGCTTTTAATGAAATTAAGGGTGATAAACGAGCATACACTTCACCCGATGGTAAATGACAACTGCAGTCCATAAAATACAATATCCGGAACAAAGAATCAAGATGTAGGTACATGATTATCACTGATGTACAAAGGAGTGAGACGAAATGCGGCGCTAGCAGTAACTGTGACTCCGGTACTCGTACTTACAAAATGAAACGCAACAGCGTTATAGTGCTGTTACATGCTGATATTCTGTTAAGGAGTGATTTTTCTGCAGTCTAGTCGAACCAGCAATTCGAGCAGCTGAAAAAAAGCTGCAGAAGTCTACCACTATAAGCTAAAAATTGGATGAGAAGAGGTGAGAGCTTAAGATATTCGGAAGATGTAATCAGCAGTTCTACCACGCGGCTCCATTTCGGATTGGCGAATTTCATGTTTTCCAAATATTTTTAATATTTTACTTTTTAGACACGTAGGCATTCTCACGGTGTTTTCTTTCACCACCGAGCATGTGGTAAACGTCTTAAACACTTCATCAACACTTAAAATTGCAACTGACAATTTCATTGCTGCCGAATTGGTAATCGTTTTAGGTTTACTCGCATACTGTGAATTAAAAGAGAGAGCTTAGACACTGTATTACGAGGCTCTGTATACGTAAATAAAGTTATACCGATTGGTAATGAAAATTAAAACTGTTGTTATAAAACTAGTATAGTCGTTCCAAAATTAAAAAAAAATACACAGTACGTTAATATTCTAACTGTATTTTTAATTTTTCAATTTTTTTTTTATAAATCTTATAAATAATTTAATAGTATACATTTTAACACATGTTACACTTGTGTAAGTATATACACATTTTAATATAATTATCTATAATGGAAATTTTACACTATGATCTAGTTCACTATCCAGTACGTGGTAAATCATATTTAAATATACCTTTATCAATTTAGTTCTAATCGACACCTCTGGTGCAAATCACAACAAAAAAATAATAGGTTAAAGTCGAGTGGCCTATTCTGAGCTGTCATTGCCCATATAGTGCCCATATATAAGTATAAAAATATAACCATACCTTTTCCTTCATTTATTTGTAATGGTCCAATTTCTTTAAAGAGTCCATAAAGGGAGGACATTCCAGGACCACCTTGTAACCAAACTATCCACGGCGTTTGAACTTTTAGTTGCTTTTTAACGGGAAAATACCAGAAAAATAGATGCCAGTTTACGGTATCATTAACAGTGATATATCCGGAATAGCTTTTAGTGTTTTTAATAAATATCGGTTCGTTCATAGATAAATTTCTAGCCTTCTCTACTTCTCCACTTTTTATGTAAGGTGTAAGCATGAGTGGAGGATTGGCATGATATTTCGAAGTTCCACTGCAACCAATGACGCTCGCACTGCAGTATAATGTGAGAAGAATTATAATTAATAAAATTAACACTGCCATGCCAGTGTGTAGATGTCATAATTAAAAATCGCACCATCTACTGCTACAATGCTATATATGCTGCTACAATAAATACAATTAAAAAAGAAAGGAGACTAACCGTGTACGACTGAGATGGATTGTTGCCCAGCCGCATCAAAGAAAATATACAATATTTCTGCTTTAATTTTGTAAAAATTACATGATATTGCACTTCGTTAGAACAACGTAAGTACGCCTTACGAGATAATCAACGTAGAACCATCACTAATCACTATAATTTAGAATAGCAGTAATTTCTATGTGATCTTAGTGATTAGGGATATATATATATATAAACCTATATACCTAATCTGGCCATAAGTTCTGTTACAAATGAAATGCATTTTGTTTTTTTTACTAAGCAATATTATGTAATGTAATATTATTAAAATTTATACCTACATATTTATTAGTCTCGCAAAAAATAAAAAAATATTCTATTCGAAAGGTGGCCCCTTTGGCTTTTATACAGGCCTTTAATCTGTTTAGCCACGAATCTATGGATTTACGCACTGTTTCCAAGGGAAATTTCACCATTGCTTGCTCCAAAATTTTTTAACAGACTCAATGTCAAATTGATCATAATTTGAAGTCTAAAGGGTGACGTCTGGGCTAGATGTGGGCCAGTCTTCAGCTCTTATTAAGTCCAGATCGTAGGTTGCACCAAGGCTTGGGTAGTTCGTGCCTTGTAACCAGGTGCAGAGTCCTGCTGGAAAGTTCACGGTATATTTTTAAAAAGTCTATTGCTGAGAGGTTTCACATCATGATCCAAGACTATATCTTGATACACTTTGGCTGAAGTTTTCACTCCTTTTTCACAAAAATGTAGTTTTGTGACTCCTTGATAAGACACGCCCCACCAAACCATCACTGACGCAGGACGATGACCACGTTGTACCTTTCCAAGTACTTGAGCAGCTATTTTTAGAACTGTGAGCGTACACTTTATCATTTTGCTTATTGCAGTGTTCTTCAATCGTGAAAATGTTTTCATCGGTAAAGAGGATATTTCTGTGCCTGTCACCTGCGTATCGCCACAGAAGGCGTTTTGATTGATCCACTCTCTTCGATTGTAAACATTAATTTAGGGCATGTCCTGTATATCGACGATAAGCACCGAGCTTCAGGTCTTGTTTTACAATACACGACAGAGTCCTAGCGGGAATCTTCATTTCTCGCGATAAGATATTTTGCTTCCTAATGGGGTTTTGACGATTCTGGCTTTAACAGCATTAACAGCCTTTGTAGTTCTAACAGCACGCGGCTGCCCCGATCTTTTCTGGTCTTCGACAGAGGAAGTGTTGTTGTATCTGTTGATAGTACGATATACGAACATACGATTGAAAACAAGCTTTTAAAGTGTCTGGAATATGACCGGCGGCTCCATATCCACTTTGTGCAAGGCGATCATTGCAATCCTATTTTCTTTAACATTCAATTCCATATTGTTATTTGATAATGAACAAAATCGAAAGAAGTTTTTAATATAATATACGTGTTCCAAATTCAAAATAATTAAAAAGTTGAAAAAAAGAAGTTTTTATGTAATAGTATTTATGGCCAGACTAGTTATATATATATATATATATATATATGTATATATATATATATATAAATATATATATATATATATAAATATATATATATATATATATATATATATATATATATATATATATATATATATATATATATATATATAGGTATATATGCAAAATTGTTTCTTTTAAAACTAAAGATGAAAACGAGCACTGAACAAGTGATGATTGCGACCGACGTCACTCCTAAGGACTGATACGCAATGTCTACAAATTACTTGGTCCCTGGATACGCTTATCAAGCGAAATATGCCGCCCATGGATATCTGCATTGTTGAGATGTCCATGGGCGGCAGTAATCACTTACCGTCAGGTAAGCTGCTTGCTTGTTTGCCACCTATTCTATGAAAAAAACTACTGAAGCTTTATGCTGCTATTTCAAGCGGCTATTCTATAAGAGAGTAATGGTTCTGCGCGAACATGCGCGATTCATGCTACATCTAAAAACTCAATAGAACTAAGATTTTTTGCAAAGAGCGATTTTAAAAGCGAGTTTTCAGTCACTGAGCTACCACGGTTCGTTAATAAATATATTTTTTTAATAATATTCACCTGAGCGCAACACCAACAACGACCACAGAAATCATTGTGTATATAATAACAAACAGAACACTATCACAAACGAAGAAATTTGCTATGAAAAATGGCAGGGTTATTTAAATAATTAAAAAATTACATTACACGCTATTGTTTTCTTGCTTAACAAATGGTGAAACATTTGTTATGTTATTGATACGTGATTATAATACGATAAGTTATTATGTAAAAAGTTTGTATATTATTGCTATTTACAACTAGTATTGATATTTTACAAACAAAATTTTAATACGTAGTTAATACTGAGCAGGGTATCTTATTGTCACTTATTTTTGTGCAAACACAGATAATCTTACTCCTCTTACTCTCAAGAAAAGTTCAGAGCCCGATTTGGTATCGGACGATATAGTTTAATGGCCAGACGTAATGCTGGGATATTTCAGCTCGACTACGGAATTCCACCACATTGTCATAATGTCACAAACGTAAAATACACTCGTGATCAAAAAATACGACACACGGCGTACGCTTGCGGTCAAAATATTCTCGTAAATAATCTGTTGCTCAAATCATATATTGTATACATGCTCATCTACTATAGTTAAAAAAAAATCTTTTTTTAACTTAGTTTTTCACCATTAGTTTTTCTTCATCCATGCCTTTTCGTATGTCGTTGGTGACCTTAATCAATGCAGTGGTAGTATTGTGACCAGAATGGAACCGAATTAAAATGCATTCACACAGAACACAGGCTTCTAGGTTTTTTGTTTATAGAAATGGGAGAATTGAGATATGACGAAAATGAGTAGTTTAGGATTAGGAATCATAGACAGGGGTTGTACGAAAGCCTTTTTCAAGCAGGGATTAAATTATAATTGATACCATGAGTTTGCCAACCTCATCACAACCCATGACCTTGGATTTTATAGCTAGTACAGGTTTCTTATTCTCATCGTAAGTAACTGAAAATGGGAAATTTTGAGAGGTTGCATTAATTCAATGGAAGCTATTGTTTGTAATCGGACAACTGGGTCTATAGATGATGCAGAGACAAAATGACATTTAATGACTTTCAAATCGAATTCAAGGATAATGTTGGATGAGTTAGGCTTTCCAAAGCCAAGAGATTTTAGAAATTTCCTCACATCTGTGGTTGAAGAATTAATAATATTGCCATAAATATAACAGCGTTTAGTATTTCGTACCAGTTGATTCCATCTGTTTCTCAACAATTTTAAGTGCGACTAATTTTCCTCTGTACGATCTCTCTTAAATTTATGGAAAGCCCAATTACATCTAGCCGTCGCCACCTGTTCGCCTCTAGTCATCCAAAGAGCAGGAGGACGCTTAACTCTATGTATGCGTGGGCAATTAACTGGTCCAGAATTGTATTATTAATAAAGGACAATACAATCTAAGTTGGTAGCTGCAGTCGAAGAGGAAAGATAAATAAGGGCAGGTTCACTCCTGAGTCTTTCAATATTAGTCCTAGAAAAATGTCTAAATGCAGAATAGTAAGTTAGTATTTTTGAAGTAGTAGCTTATATGCAATCTAAATTAAGTCATGACGTGAGAAACATGAAGCGGAAAGTTGTCTGTGCGTATGCATACGGCCAGGAGAAGCTAAGATCAATTAAGGAGTTATCAGTGTCAATATTGTTGACATGTGCCTTTCATATTGATATTAATGTAATGGACATGTTATACGTATTGAAAATCATATCCTTAATAAAGTTACTGAATCCTTTATGTGAATCTTTTATAATAACTTATGTATTCGCATGTATCATAATATTTCACGGTCTCATTTAGATTTGTCACTTTACTTCAGTTTCATAAGCTTAGTTGTATGAAATAATAAGGAAATCTTTTAGCGCTGACATAATATTTTGGTTTAACCGAAAACAATCATATAGTACACAGTACGTTAGTTACTAGCAATACGTCATAACGGGAAACTGTATTGTTATTCGTTACGAAAATTGTGAATTAATTAATTCAAGAATACGTTGAGCATATGTAATGGCAAATATACTTTATTACTGTGCTCTTTAAATAAGATGAATGAAAATTTTAAAATCCATAGATCATTTCACAAGTAAGTTATATTAAGGTACAAATGATCTTGATATTATTTTGAATAATACACAATATATTATTTATTATTCATATGTCGCTGGCACTTCATCTTTGCTTAACTCAGTTCTTAATGCACATAAAATTTTCAGATTACATGAGACTAGTGAAATAGACGGTTTTGTGTTTGCGCGAAACCTAATGGCACTATAATATTTCCTGCGTTGTTGGTATCATTTGAAATATAAAAATCATGATCCAGTGCATATTGCCACGGTCGAAAACGATTAGGAGGAAATTATCATTACATAATAAACATAGTATTAATGTAATAATACTTAGCGAGCTACGAAACTATGTTCATTATTTACCGGACAGTGGACATCCGTAGTAGAAAGAAGAAGACAGACTTAAATCCAAAGAATAATAAGTTGAAGGGGCACAGCTTGCAACCGATATTCGATGAGGATGAAAGGCTCTCAAGCCCATCCGCTTATTGCAATCGTAGTTTTAGGCGACCTCGTACTAGATAGCAAAATTTTTATGAATGCAGGCAATCTGTGGGCGTAAGTCTACGTTCAGCAGTAGTCTAATGTTTGTCTGAAACGACTAGAAACACTGTTTTCTTTTGTTAGAAGTATTATAAGGTAACAGTAACATTTACGTATTATATTTTTACTTAGATAGGTTTACATCTGTCACGCATTATGCATATGATATCTTCATGTACCATATATAAAAAAATATGTTTGTGTGTTAGTCTATTTAGTTATGCTGTGCAGATACGTACTTTGTACTAGTATAAGTAAAAACTTTTTAATTGAGGGGTCATTAATTGTATTACACTTGTTCCGGCGAAACATCATCAATCATTTGCAATAAACAAAACAAACTTATGAATCACCTAGATTATCATAGCACGTCGATAGTCTCACGCTAAACATAGGTTACGTAAATGATTACGAAGCACTACCCTTGTCATCTGCGTTGCTCGATTTTGTTGCAGTCGTATAAATTATTGCGTTTTTTAATAGATCGTTACGTGAAATTTATGTATGTTGAAGTTGAAAGAAAGCACATAAATATTTCGCACACTATTTCAAATTAATTAAGAGTGCTACAAACATACAAAACACTTTTAACGTATGGAAAAAAAAACATATCGTGGCTTACTATGTGGTGTTATCCCCGCGAGCTCGTTTTACTTCAATATGAATATGTCGCATGCTGTTAAATAAACTCTATAGTGATATGACCATACTTTAACTAGGGCGTTTCATAATGTCTGTAATGTAACGGTGGCTGGGATCGCTCCAAGAATGCTATGAGATTTATATCTGAGATGCTAGCTGGCCACTTAATGCAAAGTCATATAGGGCCGCACGTTGTTATGCATAAGAATGGCTTCTGCATCCATGCCATCTTGCACTTGCTTGTTTCCTGTGACCATTTATTCCGCACGACTCTCTGAAGATATCTCAGCCCACATAATTATTAATCTTCTAGCAAACGGCACATATTCTTCTTAATACACCTATTAACGCCGTTCTCCTGGGCGTATATGTAATTTTCGTCTATAATAAAAAAAAAACATTAGTCCCACCCATCGGAAAACAACCCATCTTCCTCTGTCCATTGGACGTACTCGTGTTCAGTCCATCGAAAGTGTCAAACTGTAACCTAGCAACCCGATGTTCCTTGACAAGTTTGAGATCATTTTCTGGGTTATAAGGCTTCATATCAGATTTACGATCTCATCACAATATATCCGCTTGTGTATAAACTTACATTGTTGTCTTGAATTTTTTACAGTCTGTTGCAAACCTGAACAACTTTGGTAGTCAGTTCCTTAGCATAAAGCTATAAATTGGTCCACCTTTCCCTACCATTTCCTCGTCTTCTGATGCTCATGTCGGTCTTTTGAAATCTCTAAAGTACTCTTAGGACCGTAGGCAACGATATTACCGCTCTTCTTGTAGCTTAACGCCGACTTCTTCCTTCCTCCGGAGAAACCATAAATATGACGCAGGCACAATAAATTGATTTCATGTTCGAAAACAAGTTTATGCTCTACAATAATAATTTGTTTTTCGTTTTAAATGAGTGAGGAGTAATACGTAGGTACGAAGTTCCAATATGTACAGTGCCATTACTATATGCTTTACAGCCACGGTGTTGTTGTATTATGACTGTGACATTATGTGTTAATAGTATGGCTGCTATGCCCTAGTTAAATTCCCAACTTAGAAATAAAAATTACATCATAAACTATTGATTTTCAGATCTGTGTGTTTTGTTCGTATTTCTTCCGTATTCCGTGTCTGACATTGCATTTAAACCTTCATCCGATGTTATTACACATGATCTTATTTGGAACAAGGTAACTAACTTGAAGATGACGACTGAACGCCTCTGTGTTTTTTGAAATGCCTACGCATATCCACCCCTGCGGGGCACGGATGGGTCATGACGGACTAGTACCGACTAAAATCCCATGGTGTTTGTCCATAATCGCGTATGGCGGGATCACGGGAACACTTTCACACACATTCACGACCCCACCTGTGCTGGCCGACTAGGTGGCCCTCTCTCCACCCCTCCAGGCAAGGCACGCCGGAACACGAGCGCGCCTTCCTCCTCAGCCTCCTCTGTAGGTGGGAAGCGGACTCCACACTACACACTATCATAATATATATAGTAGTGTATATATATATATATATGTAGTAGTGTGTATATATATATATATAGATACACTACCCTCCTTTCGCAGTGTTCACAATACTGTGATATCTGGTAATAAACAGAAGGACATCATAGTAACGATAATGAGTTGCCGACTCATTTTTATTCTTCTAATCTTTAAGCCCAATGTAATGTTAGGCATTGTCAATAAAGGTAAAGGTAAAAAGACTTGCGAATGGAAGCTTAAAAGTTTTTTTTATACTTCAATATCATATAAACTAAATAAATTATTGTTTTTGAGTTTTACTAAATTTATGAATTTGAATGAATACATAAAATATTGTTATTATCTTATTTTACCGATACCATTAATAGTAATAATATTATTCCAAAATTATGATTCTTTTTAAACCAAAGTTATTATAAAGGAATTACAGAAAAAATCTGATATTTATATTAATTACAATTCTATAAGAAATATCTAAAAGGTATGTTGAGTGAAATAGTTACTTTAACCATTTACTAGTAACTGAGACCCAAAATTCACTATCAAACCCAATTAATAATAAAAATATACTTGACAGACATTGAAATTCAGTAAAGTAAGTCATGTAAATGCTATTATTTACGTTGGTATGGTACCTAATTGACCATATCCCAGTCGAGTCGGACGGTTAATTTCTGGTTGCAAATTAGCGTTTCTACGATATAAAATAATTAATTTTTTTTAGAGATTTACTAACTGAGACTAACTAAACATGCATCGCCTTAAAATATTCTATTATTATAGGATCGTTATACGTCTGCAAAATTGCACTTACTCAGATGCCTGGAAGTGGGTAAAATTAAATTAAAAAATGTATACGTACATCTATAGATGCATACAGATCAAACAAATAAAATCGTGTTGAAAGAGATACATAAAGTAAGCAAATTGCTTGTAATTATAAATTTCGTCTATCATATAAAGATACTAGAATAAGAAATTATTCTTCCTTTTTTTTTCCGGCTGATGGCCGCTGCTTGCCCACATCGAGGAAAAGTGCCCCAGTTTGGTAGCCCTGAAAAAATTATTCTTCACTTAACATAATTATTATTAACGTTAATATCATATATAGTTTTGAATTGCTGCAATATAAACTAGAACGGGTTTATTGTATTTCAATGAGTTTATCAGAGGTAAAATATTGTTTAATGTTGTAACGTCTATGTCACCAAAGGGCTAAGTAATGAGGAAAAATCTTGATTCAATAATTACGTAGACCATCTATTGTAGTCTGTAGTCTCTGGTATTGCTAGCGTATATAGAAATTTTATCGGAATGTTCGCAGTTATAGCGGATGCAGATATGAGTTTAACTCTTTTTTGCGCATATCGCTTTGATGCAATAGTACTAACGATCAGCAAACTAATATGATAAATATAATTTGCTTTAAACTTTGTTCCCTTAGGTTATTGTTAAAATTGATTATTTTTATATTTGATTATTGTATCTATTTTAATATATTTAATCGATTTGAATAAAAAGCATTTTATGGATTTAATCGAATTATTTAAATTTTACCTAACCTGGATATATTAGTAACTCTGTATTATAATAAGACCTAAAGACAAACTGTGGTCTATAATTAAACCCCACGTAAAAGAATATAATAGCTGTCTTGAGACAACGACGTTTTAGGAATCAGCGTAGTCTATGAGGAGTACATCGATCTCACTATTCGCAAAGAAACTTCGATTCCTATCTATAATGATACACGGGGCTATTGAATTCAAAAATATTTTATATATACAGTAATTAATAAATAATAAATTTCAATCCCAAACCACTACAAGATTTCAAGACACTGAGCTCCTGCATAGATTGGACTAGCGTAAAATAATTATGATATTGCGACATCAAATACCTCAGTCTCCTACAAAGAAACGCTGATATAAAAAAAATCCATTAAAAATTGGACTTGGGAAATTCATGTCACTGATACTAACCAAAAGTTTAATGTCACCCTACGTGCCTTTTATCTTCTTAAAAACTTTTTACTCAACAAAATTAAGCTTATGCTCGTTCATTGCCTAATTTATCATCAGTTGTGCTGATGTGTATTGCCCAGATTTAATAAATTGGAGGACCTTCTCAATAACTGTATTAGATTTACCTTCGGTTTATGTAAGTGTAAACATACCACCTTTTATCGCTCTAAACTAATGACGTTCTATTCGTCAAAGGGGTAGCTCCAGATTTATACAAGTCCTATACTCAATTTTAAACAATAATAATTCAATATCTTATTTTAAGAACTCTTTTCATCTTTATTCTACTCATACTAGAATACCTTGTACCTTTTAATCGTCTAATGATTTGTATGCCATAGCTCAACACTAGTTTCTTTAATTCGTCTTTTACTGTTCAGTCTATACAGCTCTGGAACGCCCTACCTTGTGACATTAAGCGAACTCCTAATAAAAATAATTTTAAAAGACTGATTCATAACTATTACACAAGCAAAATCAGCTGAATTTGCAGTTTAATTGTTATGCTATTTTGTCCTGAAAATGCGGTGGGTGCGTTCGACAATGTCATAGAAGAGAACCCTAGAAAGAATGTCTCACTGCTTCTCTCAGTGGTTCCATCGATGGTGAAGATTTTTAGAGAGGAACGGAGACTACTTCTAAAAACAATAAAAGAATCGACAACTTTCTACATTGAGCTGTTTTTTTTTTAAAGACTTCCAGTGTGCTTGTAGATATAGTAGTAATTATAGACATATATATTTTTACACACTGAATGCCCTAATATGTTCTATTGTTAAGCAACAATACATCTTTTAACGGGATAAAATATAACGTTCGTGTGAAAGAAGCTAAAGGTTTATATTGTTATATAAGAATCATTAAATATTTCTGCTCTGATATAAAGGAACATTCAGTAAAGGTTCAAGGTCGTCTTGATTTTAATCCGACTGGTTCTATGGCCAAAGAAGCGTCAATGGTTTACAGGGTACAGTCTACGGATCTTAAGGTCGTAGGTTTGAATCAGCCATTTGATAATTGACGTGAACCTTCTTATTTTTTATACGTAGGGAAATCCTCTTGGATAACCCCTCGGCGCAGGGGCGACGGAAGGGTTACACCGGATTTCTACCTGCTCAAACTCCACGGTATTTCAACAGGTAATGTTATTTCTTGTTCGCAGAAGTAGATACCAGCGTCCCACGACCTCTCGCTTTCGACCATTGCCTTAATGAGGGCTGGCAGTAAGAGGTGGGTGAGGCCCACTACAGTGAGGTCTCTACGCAGTTCATTCCAAGCTGAGCACTCTTCCAGCGTGAGTTGCACCGTGTCCTCGTCGCAACCACAATGGTGACACAAGGTTGGCAGCTCTCTTCCGGCTATGCGGCACAGGTACTTACTGAAACTCCCGTGCCCTATAGCACCTGCACTAGCCAGAAGGTTAATGACGCGTGTCACCTGTACATTCAATCTTGAAGAACCGGAAGTACAACCTCGATTTTTTCCTGCTACTTGACCCCTGTTGGGCCTGTCTCTCTTTCCATCTACAGAGAAATGACTGTCGAGTGTGGAACTTTTGTAACTCCCACTCCGATGATGAGTGCTGTTCTTCTTAGCGTCGAAGCTCCAAGCGTTAATTATAAATGGTTGCCAGTTGCCTCGCCTCCAGATCCCAAGGAAGAGATTCTGCCAGTACACACAGCCTTGTAGGTGAAAGTATCTCCTACCACAAGCATTTTAGTTGGAGTGGTTAACCCAAAGCGGGAGGTTGTGGAATATAATGTTAATTTAATTTTTGCTTTATTTCTAACTCAATCGGATATTGCAATCTATCAATCAACTATAATCTCACTTACTTTAATACATTAAATATTCTCCCGTACATTTTAAAATAGGTAGACTCCTGTTATGAATTAGATGTACGAATACGTCGATACGGCATAGGACAACGTTTTCTCGAAAAGCAGTAAAATAATATTTTATCGCATTGTGTTTTGTCTGGTTACTACAGACGTGGCGTTCTGTTAGTCCTTGGGCGTTTAATATATATGATTCCTAATGTGGGGGTAATGTCAGTCGCGGGAGTCAAGTACAGATGAACTGTGAAATTTTGTCACACATTTTGTTATTGAAAAAATAAAACAATTTATTAAATTATTAAAAAACGTATTTATAAATCGTTTTAAATAATTTTAAGCGTTTTTTACTTTAATTAAGTTTTAGCTTAATTTTTTTAACAAAAATTTAAACAGGGACTGCATTTACTCGTATTAACGGGGCTTTATTTAAAAAAATATACTGTCAATTTTTCGTTTCATTACATACTCTATACATACTAGTTACATATACATTTGTTCACACTTGTTCGGTTATCGGGTACTTTAACCATTTAGTCATAACATGTGAACTGTATCAACAAAGGGAACGGGTAATGTTACATTGATAACGATAATACTGTTTCGGGAGAAGATAAAATATTTTATAAAAATCTACTTACCTTTAGCTCCCAAAATGTAATTGATAATGTATTAAACAAAGTAATTCTCAACCGGTTTGTGCAACACATTTTTTTATAAAACTTAGACATGAAGTCGACACACGAGCATACAGTACAAACATGTAAATGGTAATTGCAGACCACAAAATATTTACATCAATCCTTAACAAAGATTCAAGATTTACATGCATTGTCATAACTGAGGACAGAGGAGAAATGCCATATGGTCTCCGGATCTCTATACTCATCATACGAAACATTGAAAGTAATAGCAGTACTACGGTGTTATTTCGCGAAGGTATTCCGTGAAGTCGTGGTTCCCCACAAAAGCTGCAGCGCTGTATAACTGCCAAAAGAATCATATAATTGATGCTACGAAAATTGCTTTTGATGAAAAATACCTTTACTGATGACGAGGCATTCCATCGCAGTCTTTAAGGGTGACAACGCATCTGCATTATGACTCCTTGTTAAGGATGTAATTGATGACATCTAGGTCATGGGCCGCAGGAATCACTTACCATCAGGTGAACTGTGTGCTCATTCGTTACTCTGAATGTAAGAATAATAAAAAAAATACATGAAGGCTAAACTTTTTTGTTAGAAGACATTAAAGTCGTCATACTTGTATTCATTTATAAATATATATTATATTTGATATATATATATATATATATATATATATTATATATTATTTATATGTAATGTCTTATATATTCTAATATATTAGTTTCAGTTATATTAGTCAAGTTCATTAATGTGGTAGTTAAAAATAATAAATAAAATCTATCTAATACATGACTAACATTGAATTTTTATTTTAAAATTGTGTATTTACGTACTAAAATTGAATACAACATTGATCCCGGAATCACAATAAACATGATGACTCAGTATAGTGGTAAAAAATTAAATAAACATTTAAATAAGACTCAGTGTGAGAGACAGACAAAAACTCAGAGTAAAATAAAAGAAAAACAATACATTTAAAACAATTATAACGAATTTATTTTCAATAACAGAAATACATTAAAAAGTTGAAGGAAATTAGGACTATCACTAAACATTAATTTATAGAAATATACACATGTTGCCTATTTTTGTGTATCCCAATGCACAGCGCCCATAACGTATACCAAATCTGTTTCCAAGACCATCTTCATCATAATCTGGTAAAACAATTCTAGGCTTTGCGGTAGGTTTTTCTGTTGTAATTGCGGTTTTAACATATTTCGCGGGCAATGCAATACTCCATTCAAGACTCACGAGTAGAATTACGCACAAAGCTAATTTGATATACATTTCAATTTAATAATTGAATGAAATTAATAATGAAACTCGCTTTCAAGTGTCGTCGGACTAAACAACTTTGCAACTGTCGCAATATTGTGCCCACTCCTCCTATTTATGTGACTCTCCGGAAGCTATTTTCCTTGTATGACCTTATATAACTTTACGTAACGTAGTATATCCCATTTATTATATACCTAAACGTTGATTGAGGACAAACCAAAACATTAAATTAAGCATATAATATAAAGTTATAATAATAATTAATTACCTAATAATAATACCAAATTAATACCACCATCAAAACATTTCTTTTATATGCAATCAGCCGCTTAGAGTAGAAAATAGAGGCAAAAAAAGGTAATAAACTTATCATAATTAACACTATCTTAGTTTGTCAATTGGTATATAATTTAAATCATAGATTGCCACTAAGCACAGGCGTAAGTCATATGCAGCACATACTTTTAGAAAAATATGTTTATTTAATCAATTAAATTTTATGAATATAATAATGTTTTATGGGATTCAGTGTACCTACGATATATCAAGAATACCTTTAAATGGCCGCTCTAACGTGACTTAACGAGATAATGTTTAATTATTACTCGTCACAGTCTCCTGTAAATCAGCATTATTAGAGGCACACATCTTGAAAACAACGGATGGTGAGGGCCATGGGCTTGGGGAACTCTAAATTGGGAGTTTCAAGAATTTAATCATAAAGAAAAAACAGGGGATGTAAAAAAAAACACTACTACTACTAGAGAAGTCTCTACGCTGCAAGGCGTGGAAACAACAAACAAACAAATTATAATGATGGCTATAGTCGTTTCCGTTAACATTGCGTTAGAAATTTATCAAACTAGGGAACGCACCCGATGTCACGTGCGTGTGATTATATATAAAGAAGAAATTGAGCAATACAGTGCTTTATGATTAATCAATGCTTCTTTAATCATTCACGCGTAATTCTCTGACGATCTATATTTGACAGCATAGACGTTAAATTGTTATAATTAGTGTTGACTGTTGACTTGTGCCTTAGTACTGACTGTTCTATACGGGATATATTAAGAGCTGGCTTTAAAATAATCTATGACCCAAAGCTCCTTTTTTTGTTCCATCCGGAAACACAAGCACATCATAACAAATACCGAAGTATGCTGCCGCATAAGTCTTTTTAGTGTCCCCAGCTTGATTTACATATTCTAGTCAGAGAGTTAATATTTCTCCATCAGATTTTACGCCGACCTTCCCGTTATGTTCATCAAAACTAATTTTGTTACAATTATCATTTTTGTTAGTGGCACCATTGCATTTAATACACACTGGACTCTACATTCTTCTTTTCGATAAGAGTTGATACGTTTTAAAGGGTGCAGAGTTCACTTACGAATACTCCAGTACGGTATATAATTATCCTACATGGATTACCTTTTTTTTATAGAATAGGTGAAAAACGATCAAGGTCATCTGATGAGAGATCACCGCTGCCCATGAACGCTCACAATCCATAGGAGTCGCAGTTGCGCTGCTAGCCTTTAGGTTAGGTGTTATAGTTATTTCTGGTTGGAAGGGATAAAAGTGTAACCTTCATTTACGAAACCACTGAACGTATATCACAATTACAGCGAAATTGAAAGAAACCCATCAAAGCCCAAATTACAATCGCATGACCTTAGAACACACCCTCGTTAAAGACTTCGTTATGTATTGTTACCTTAGTTTGAGTTTTACAGTACCGTTATTAAAATAAGACAAAGGTATAAATATAAAAATTGCATCCTCTTAATTTTCGTTTCCAAACGATGTCAAAACACACGAAATAGTATGTAGAATTTTTTTAAGATATGTTTAAAGTTAAAATAAGCGACTATGAATCGATTGGATATAGACCCATTAATTGTACACTGACCTATTGAAAAATTTTGCTGATTTTCCTGAAATTTAATGTAAAATGAGATACTTAAGCAGTTTACCTAATGTCGCAAGCGTTGTACCTAGTCCGGCCATAAGTTCTGTTACAAATGAAAATGCATGTTTTTAATGAAGTAATGTAATATTATTAAAATTTATATCTACATATTAGTTAGTTAGCAAAAAAAAAAAAAATTCTATTCGAAATGGCCACCTTTGACTTTTATACAGGCCTTTAATCTGTTTGGCCGCGAATCTATGGATTTACGCACTGTTTCCAAGGGAAATTTCGCCACTGCTTGCTCCAAAGATTTTTTAAGAGACTCAATGATGCCGTGTCGTTTAGAGCAGACCATGTCCTCTACAACTGATCATAATTTGAAGTCTATAGGGTTCAGATCTGGGCTAGATGAGGGCCAATCTTCAGCTCTTATAAAGTCCGGAACGTTGGTTTCAAGCCAGGCTTGGGTAGTTCGTGTCTTGTGACCAGGTGCAGAGTCCTGCTGGAAAGTTCACGGTATATTTTTAAAAAGTGTATTGCTGAGAGGTTTCACATCATGATCCAAGACTATATCTTGATACACTTTGGCTGAAGTTTTCACTCCTTTTTCACAAAAATGTAGTTTTGTGACTCCTTGATAAGACACGCCCCACCAAACCATCACTGACGCAGGACGATGACCACGTTGTACCTTTCCAACTACTTGAGCAGCTATTTTAGAACTGTGAGCGTACACTTTATCATTTTGCTTATTGTTCTTCAATCGTGAAAATGTTTTCATCGGTAAAGAGGATATTTCAGTGCCTTTCACCTGCGTATCGCCACAGAAGGCGTTTTGATCGATCCACTCTCTTTGATTGTAAACATTGATTTAGGGCATTTCCTGTATATCGACGATAAGCACCGAGCTTCAGGTCTTGTTTTACAATACACGACAGAGTCCTAGCGGGAATCTTCATTTATCCTGATAAGATATTTTGCTTCCTAATAGGGTTTTGACGATTCTGGCTTTAACAGCATTAACAGCCTTTGTAGTTCTAACAGCACGCGGCCACCCCGATCTTTTCAGGTCATCTGTTGATAGTACGGTATACGAGCATACGGTTGATACCAAGCTTTCGAAGTGTCTGGAATATGACCGACGGCTCCATACCCACTTTGTGCAAGGCGATCACTGCAATCCTATTTTCTTTTACACCCCATTCCATATTGTAATTTGATAATGAACACGAAAAAAGTATGTGAAATGGCGTAAAATCGAAAGAAGTTTTTAAAATAATATACGTGTTCCAAATTCAAAATAATTAAAAAGTTGAAAAAAAGAAAAGTTTTTACGTAACAGTATTTATGGCCATACTAGTTATATGACAATGTTGGCTTAGATCATAGACAGCTTCAGGACTTCAGTCCAATTTAGTGAATCCTTGGAATTACTGCGGCACCAAAAATCAGGAAAAATAATAGTTTTCATGGAGATTCATAAACAGCGGCATGGACGTGCTGTCTCTAACTTCCCATTAATTATCGGAATCGCGATCAGGGCAATCGTCAGGAATAAAAAATGCGAAGAATATCTTTCAGGTTACGGGTAACTGTGGATGTTATTTATTGCAACCAAGAGCTTTCGGAATTCAACATAAATACTTACGTAAAATATACAAAAGAATGAAATCATCACATCAAAAATAAATCATTTAGATTATATTAAAAAGATACTGAACTTTGTTAAAAATCCTATAAGTGAGTGATAGAATCAATAAATCTGCTATCATAAAAGAATACCAATACCACGTAAACAAGTGTTGCAGCTGGGTTTTTACAATAATTCAATGCAAATGAGAGAAAGACGCGCGCAGAATCTGATACGTTTGTATTTATTGAAACTGATGAAGTGGAAGTGCAGTGAACTATTATGACCTTAAGATGTACACTGTACAATAAGTAGTGCTAGAATCTTTTCTAACCTTGTAATTCAAAAAAGATTTAGTATTACCATTAACTTCTATAAACGTATTAAATTATATAATAAATCCTATTTGGACTCCGGAAATTCGTCTTCGATTATTTGCTGGTAATACAGGTGGTAAGGAATGCGGAATACTCTTGAGAACCGGGCATGTCCTTGACAATAACGCGGAGTCTACGCCTTTGGGACTTTATAACCTACGTCTTGGCGATTTCATTGCTTTCGCTTACTTGCTTTTTTATTTCTGTTCGTTACTACCACGCACTTCACCCTCCAGCACTAAATACTTCCAAACGAATAAGCTAGTCCTTGGAACGGTTCTTTTTTAGCAAACATCATACATCAGTCTTCACGTAGGAATATTTTTCTCGGTTTCCAAGTTACGTTTTCTGTTGTGTTAAAATTCTTGAAAGTCTTTATTGTCTTCATTTTAAGAATATGGCGATAGTAATTAAAATAGAATTAATATTTATCTTTACTATTGATAAAACTATCAATAAAGATGTACATATGTAGGTAGAAGGTATGTATGTATCTTTAATTATGTTACTACCACTGTCTCAACACCTCCCAGGGAACACAGTTTATTTTTCTAACTTGAGCATGCTTGAAAAGAAAATAAATGTATTTATCTATATTGCTAAATTTAATAATAAATTATCTATTTAAAAAATAACAAATAATCTGGTGAATAACTTATAAATCCCTAATTATAAACCAAACTAAACTACCAAAACAACACACAATTCATAAGCGTGGTTAACACCACTGAAAATTATTTATTTCCCGGTATACCGATTACTTTTTCAGTGGTAGTATCATTGCAGTTTGTATCTAAATACAGTATGAATGAGTCGAATTGACCAGGGAATGACACCTTCTGAAAATACCAATTAATGGTGGTACAGCCAAGAATCAGCTATTGTTGTTGTATGAATGGGCTGGCTCAGCGGGGAACGGCGAAATCAACGGGGAAGTACCACCGCCTCACAGGATGCCAAGGTAAAGTAGATGCATCATTGAGCTAGCTAGAAGCCCACTCCCACATATCATATGATAGCGGTTTTTTAAAAAATCTACCCCAGAAGGGTGCCGAGATCTTCAGTTTTGGAGAATCCGTTACTGGGCGTCAAAGCTCAGGCTGCCCCTATACAACCTGGGCAAGTAATTTTAGGGGACTTCATTCCAACCTGTTCACGGCGCCTCGGCTTGAGGTCCATGCTTTGGCTTCGCGTAGACAGTGACGACCATCCCAGCGTCAATTGCAGGTCCTATAGTGGAAATACCGACATAGACCGACTTCACAACTATGTCCGAATGGCTATACACTCCGTGCAACAACAGATCTCATCCTCAGAGATTGTAATTCTCGGTGACTTTAACGCCCACCCCGCCGAATGGCTTGGATCGCGTACAACCCATCATGCAGGGAGATCTCTTCACGAATTTGCATTTGCATATGATCTCACACAACTGGTTACTTCCCCTAAGTGGGTTCCAGACGTGGAGGATCATACACCTTCTTTTTTGGACCTTTTACTAACCTCTCATCCGGACAACTGACTCTGCTCTCGTCTGCCCCTCTAGGCTCATCAGTCCATTGTTTGATCCGGAGGAAAGTGCCTCTCACGTGCCCGTTGTGATTTGCATGTATGATGCCCATCGGGGGCACATCCTAACCTTGGTTTGGTCGCTCCTACAAAATAGCGTCACGCTCTAGGCTAGAGAAGATGCATCGGCGTCATGAGATGTAAAATTCATCTTTTAAAAAATTACAAATGTGTCTTTAGATTAAATAAATCAAAAGCTCATGCAGTGTACATTCGCAAAATTGTCGAGAGACAAGTTCGCCTCCCTAGGCGAAGTACCTGAAAGGTCGGGAACCTATGCCTTTTGCTTCTCTCGCCAAAGCCAAGGGAATTTCTGTGAGCCATCACTTCTATCTCTGCACAAAGGAGGCCCACGACGTAAAGAAAAAGCCGATTTTTTAGGCTCTATTTTTGCGTCCAACTCGACTTCTGACGATAATTAGAACTCACCGCCGACAGTCTTGTAGCTAATGTGTATGCATTATGATTTCTTATCGAGGATGAATGTGGGTGTCATGCAAGGTCGTTTGTCGTCCTCAATATACGAGTAATACAACGATAATAAACAAACATTGCGCAAAACAGAAGAGGAAAGCGATTCACGTATACACACACGTTCATAGGGAAGGTAAAAAAAAAAAAAAATAAAAAAAAACATAAAATAAAATCTAAAAAGGTTTCGATTTAGTAGTGATATAAAGTGATAATCCATTAATCTCAATAATAAAAAATATCTACGAAGAAAGATAAACAGAAGTTCCGGTTTTCAATTTTAAATGATATTGGAGTATATATCTTCTTGAAAAATTGATAATTATATAATATCATATATATATAAATACATATAGTGATTTGTGTCGCAAACTCAATATGTTCTAGTTGCAAAAATACTAAAAAGTGCAAGAAACGTATCCAAAAGTAGTATTATTAACTCACGTCAGTATTAAAATCTGTGACCTATGGAAGTGTATAACCCGTACATACATGTATAAACCGTTGACTAGATATGGAGATTCCCCACAGGATGTTAATTTTGTCTAATGCTACACAAATAGCATTCTCTTTACAATTATGTAAATAAACTAGCCCGCATGCGTAGATATATGAATATTAAAATAAGGCTCGTAGTTTGAATGGTCGAAAAAGCTAAAAGGTGGAGCTACACTGCAGTTTGTGTCTAGCTGCAGAATTAATGGTGTAAATACCCCGGTCAAGCTGACGACCGGCCCAGGACCACGCCTTCACAGAATACGCGAAATTAGCAGCATAACGCTGCTGTGTTTCGTCTGGTGAGTTTAGGCATCCGGTGACCTTTATTACTGGTGACGAGGCGTTCCATCTCAGTCCTCAAGAGTGACAACGCATCCGCATAATGATTAAATTCAAGGTTAAATGTAGATGTCATGAGCCGCAGGAATCAATTACCATCAGGTAAATCTATGCTCCTTTTTTACTCACAATGTAATAAAAAAAAGAAAAAAGGTAGTAAGGTGGGAAGAGAGACCAGGTCCGTCATCAATGATAGGAACGATGGTGTGGGGCGCCATAACGCCATTTATATTCATACGTTCATCAGCCATACTAGAACTTAAATTTAAAAAAAAACTGCACATATAAACTTTCAATCTCTAACTTACTCTCTTAGAGCTTTCATTTTTAAAAAAGCCGACATACGTAAACATTTATTTGTAAACATAAGCAGGTACATATATCAAATTTCGTATTTCTTACTTTAAAAAGACCTTAGACTTTAGGCTATTCAACCTCTATTTTACCCCATCAGGGGTAAAATTTCCACCAATCCCTAGTGGATAGTTACAACGTAAAAGGCATCACCAAACTTTTTTTTTACACCAAAATTTTAAGTTTGAAGCCCCAGCGATTAAGGCTCTGCGTTGATGAATCAGTCAGTCAGGATAAGTAATTACGAGTACATATGTATGTATAGATAGAACTTTCAATTCAATAAGATTGTAAATAGCGTTCTCCTCTAATTATCTATAACAGATAAGTAATAGATCGTGAAATATGTTCGAATCTTTTGAATTAACGGCCATGACATCTATATTAATGATATGTTTTCAAAATAGATTGTCATATCAAAATTATTAATGTTATTTCATCGTAGGCAATGATTAACTATTAAATTAAAAATTAACATACTTCAAATTATAATGATTAATAATTTCATAGATTAAGATTAATGCCTCGAATAGATGATGTTCGTATTTACTGGATGACGAAATGTAACGATAGATTCCTTAACGTTATGTTAAACAGATTTTACTTTAACAATATTTTATATTATGTCTACAATATTGTTTCGTATACTATATATAACAGTATATACTACTAGCTGTGCTAGTTTTAGTTTAGACCTAAAAACATAATTTAATATTTTATTACCTAATAATAAAATAATATTTTAATAACTAATAATTATTCACAATCACGATGTCTTCCAATTTAATTGAAAAGTTGAAGATTTGTTATTTGTTGTTGATTAGTACACAGTAGTATTTTATATCAAAATATCAGCAAAATATCAGTTGAGAGCCGACAAATAGTATTGGGTGATTTTTAATATATTAATAAACGAGCACACAGTTCACCTGATGGAAAGTGATCCCTGCGGCCCATGACATCTACATTCATCCTTGACAAGGAATCATAATGCTGATGCGTTGTCACCCTTGAGGACTGAAATGGAATTCTTTGTCACCAGTTATAAAGGTCTCCGGATGTCTGCACTCACCAGTCAAAACACAGCAACATTATGCTTTTAAGCTGGTATACTGTGAGGGCGTGGTCCTATCTCGGTAGAGCTGACCCATTATTTTTGTAGCTGAAGAAACAAACTGGAGTGTAGCTCTACCACTGTCAAAGCGCGGGACATAGCGTCAAAGGCAAATTATTACTTTACCAATTGGATTAAGTATAGCCGTGAATCTTCAACAGGCAACTTAATGGTTCACCTCCCAACTCAATCGCTCCATACAATACAACACACACAAATACTCAAAACAGGTGATACTAGATTTTCCAGTCCGTCACGGTGACTATTCGTAAGTTTTTTTTGTTTCTCCGGGTTTTGGTTATAGGTCCGCGACTCGCATATAGATGGCCTACGGGTATGTACATAGGTTAAGACCTAGGTTTTCATCGATTTCATGGATCCTGAATGGTGACAAGGTATGAACATCTTGAATATTTATTGGGAATGGATAAACACCTACGTTTATGGGACGAGGGATAAACGTTACACACCATTATAGTAATACAATACACAATAAACATCAAAGTCCATATAAAACCCAAAATAATAAAAGTATTAAAATTTTCGATTTATATAGGTATACCTGTATGTACATAGGTATGCATTTAAAAACATTAACGGTAATGTTTCGTGATAAGCGATTTACGTTTTTTTTCAATATAAGAAAGTATAATAAAAAAAAACTCAAGGTCACGGGGAATTGTGCTGATTAACGTCCTGATATCATAAATGCTCCCGACCTACCGTTAGCTTCAATAGTTAATTATTCTGCAGATTAACAATTTATAATTACACCTATGCGATTCACTGTGTAAGTGACGACAGCAGCCTATGACATCTACAAACTCAACAAATTTTCTGGATGCATATGCATTGAAGAGCTGAAGGCTATCGTTACCTTTAACTGGGTCTACGGAACCCTCTTTTTAGCGTGGGGAAATGCCTACGCATACCCGCCTCCAGGGGGCGAGGACGGGTTATGTCGGACTAGCACCGACTAAAACCCCACGGTGGTCGCCACCAACGCTCGCGAGGGGTCACGGGATCTCCGTAAGGAACACAACTGCAACCCCCCTGCGCTTCGCTGGGATAGCCCGTCCCGGGGGCGTGCGTGAAGATCGGACCCCCAGAACCCTCGCGGAACTATCTCGACGACACGGTACCTCGTCGTGCCGTCGTCCTCCTCGGGGTCGCTAATACTTGGCGGTCGGAGCCCCCACTCCGATCGTCAGCGACCCGAGGGGCCCCGTTTATGGTAGGGGAGAACCAATGGGAGGGCCGTGACAAGGCGCGCGAGTGCCGCGTCGGCCCGTCTCCGAGCAGGATCGGTCCTCTCTCTGTCCCGCTCGGCAGCCTCCTTTGGGACCATTAGGGTCTCGCAGAAGGAGGCTACGGCCCTCCAAGCCGGTTCCCCGCGCAGCATCACCGACACGACTGCTGGCAGGGACAGGTTCCGTCCGATGTGGCCGACCAAGACCCGCCGCTCGGCTTCCCACGCCGGGCAAGCGGCGAGCGTGTGCGATGCAGAGTCTCGATCGTTGCCGCCATAGTGGAAGCAATTCGCCGTCGCCTCGCGATCGATCTTACACAGGTAATCACCGAAGCATCCATGCCCGGTGATCACCTGCATAAGTCTGTAGGTGAGTGTTCCTCCACGTCGCTGCATCCAGGCTTCGAAGACCGGCAGGAATGATTCGACGACGCGTTTGCGCGCATACCGCTCCTCACTGAGCTGCGTTTGCGCGCATACCGTCCGGTCCATGTACAAGATGTACCTGCCACGCAAGTAGTCCGCGATCACGCCGTGCAGGTAGGGGGTAACACCATGGTGTACTAGTCCCCCTTATCGCGTCTCAGGGCAGCGAGTTAAAGGCGTTGACGATATTAATGCTTATCGCCAACGCCACGCCGCCCCGGGACACAGCCTGCTCCGACAGGAAGTGGACGCACATAACTGCGTCGATGGTCCAATGCTCCCGTCGGAAACCGAACTGGTTTTCGGCGAGATCGGACGCCCCCACGAATCCTCGTTGAGTCCCTCCAGGAGCTGTTCCCAGGACCGAGACCTGGCGTTGCAGATGGCTACCTGCAACGCCTTCGTGGCCGCTCGATACGCCTCGTAAAGTATGGCTATTTCCTCACTTGGAGCTCGCTTTCGCCTCCTTCAGGCTCTGGTGTACTGGCGGTGGCTCCACAAGCAGATCGCTCGGACCTCCGCGATCTCTGTCGACCACCAGTACACCACCCCGCGCTTGGGGCGACCGGTCCGGGGCATCGATGGGTCACAAATACGTGTCATCGTGTCCCGGAACCAGTTCCCTTCCACATCCGGATCGGACGGAACCTCTTCGGCGTTTTCTGGCCATATCGCGACGTTGGCGGCGGCCCCGAGCACCACCCTTAGCCCCCCCCCCCCAAGTAGATCGCCACGGAACCCAACTCATCGCCGAACCAGCGAGGATGGTCCGGCACGGCATAGGGCTCCGCCACTACTGCCAGAGCAACCCCCCATTCCGCAATGGTCTGCATAAATAAATACTGAGCATTGTGGCAGTGGTTTAGGTTGCTTTGAAGGACCTTGAGGGGAGTGAAGAGGTCTAAGAAACCTCCATGCCCGAGCTGGTGCTCAGGGTTACGGCGGGTGCTGCTGGGACTGCTGCTGCGCTTGTGGAGGTAGGAAATGGTTTTCTCTCGCTCTTCTTTGACGATGGGGCGCATCTCTTATCGTTAAGGCGATGGTTCGAGGACGCCCCAGATCCGTGCACAATGGACACTTGAGTGCAGGCGCTTTGCACTCTTTGGCCCTGTGCCCGGTCTCTCCACAAGCATAGCAGAACTGACTCCAGTTTGCCTGGTTGGGGCACCTGCTACTGACGTGCCCCCTTTCCAGGCACCGAAAGCAATGCATGGGTCTGGGATCCAACAGCTGCACCCGAGCAGCGCCCCAGCCCACGCACACGCGCCCAGCGGCCACCAATTTGCGCACCGCCGTAGCGGGGCTCCGCACCCAGTACGTCCCCATACTTGTTGGTATTCGGTGAACCTCGCCAACCTTTACGTTGTCCACCGAACACCCGCCCGCCTCAGCCACCACTGCCGCGATCTCGACCGGGCTGACGGCATCGTCGAGGTTTCTCAGACGAACGTCACCCGATTTGATCGGACGACCGATGACTAAATTCTGGGCTGAGAGGACCTCGCGCATTTTTGCTGCCAGCCAATCCGCCTTCGGGTTACAGTACCAGAGATCTCCAATAGGAGACTTCCAGTCACTGCCCGTTTTTGGCGGACTTCAAGATACTGTATGTAACGACTAATACTTTAGTAGGAAGTATCATTGTTGTACTTTTTAAAAAACTCAACAAGTCTTTTACGAGTTGTTGAGTTTTTAAGAACAATTCGGCAAGTCAATAAGCGTGGACAAGTTCGTGCAAGATAATGCACTCAATAAAAACACACATAAACAGGAAAACTATTGATATTTAGTAAAAAAAAAATACAAATCTTAAAAGTCAACGCCATTTATGAAACAGGTTTAAATAAATTCGTAAAACTTGATTTAAATTTTGTAGATCAAGTCGCATTTAGGCGCGGCTACGTTGGGACATTAATACACATCTAATGTACTATCTGTAAACTGTCAGTACTACATCACTATCACAAGGTAATTAGTCATATTTTAGTTTTAAGTTGAGTCTGAAGCGTCCGATATTCGAAACTGGATCAAAATCTTCGGGTAGATTTTTAAATGCTTTTTCCGGAATTGAGTTCAGTTCTCGCCACAATTCTTCATTATGTCTTCTACCGAATGAAAACGGGTGCCACGAAGTGGTAATTTGAGTTTAGGATATATAATAAGGTGGTTTCTCGATGGTATTTATTGAGTTTCTGGTCAAAACTTCGTTCACAATGCTATTTGCATATATAGTTATATATAGCTTTTTGCGAAGGCGCAATATCGCGAAGCAAAATCCAAGAATTTTTTCCACAAAACTGGACTATATCATATAGATCAGTAAATATGATGAGGTACAGATTGGTATAATTTTTAACTGAAGATCATTAACTTATTTCGAATACCAGGCTGTTTCGGGTCCTGGTCTTGATTCCCAGCTTAGGAACAGTATTTGTGCATCACAATTTTTTTGTTTTTGGGTCTGGGTGTCTTGTTTGTATGTCCCGTGTTCCTGACATAGCATCTGACCTCTCCTCTTATTGATATATATTATATGAGAAATGCATGAAGTCTGTGACTAATGAGCTTGGAATAAAAATTGTGCCATCTCTAATTTTTAACAAGTACGATTTTATAATAGCCTTACATTGAAATAGAGAAGGCGACGACGACCCATTTCCGTTTTACTTCTACTGGAGCTAATACACAACGCGATGTAGACTCTTTTCGCCGATGACACCGGACACCTTACCAGACGCTATCTGTAAACGCTTCCAATCTGCAGCCAACGCCTTAGAGAAATGGTTTCAGAAATGAAGAAACGAGGTTAACCTCATTATCACAGATAGGAGCGTCGCTGGGGTTTCTTACGCCACTTCTTCTCTAGCGCCAACGCGTTCCGAAGTGGTGGGACAGATCGTTAATATTAATATTGATATTAATTTAGATAGACTGGCAGGCCGAGTTTCGGCCCTCTTGGGCACCCTCGAGCCAGTCGCTCTCGCGCCAAAGTCCAAGACGAGGCTCCCTTTCGGGAGCCCTTGTGCTGTTTACTCGTTAATAGAGGTCTCGAATGAGTGCCATAAGCGCTCAGTCACCTTTCAACCGGTTGAAGCTGTAAAATCCCTCGGGCTAACAGTGAAAGAAAAACGAGACATGTGAGGGTATCTGTATGTGCGCAAATGCTTACGGAACTATAAAAATATTCTTAGCATTTAATCTTAGAAAATATCACAGGGGTCGAAATCATATAGTAACATTTAATGATAAACATTATATCTAAGTAATTTTGTATAAGTAATAAGTCAAGCTTGACTTAAAATTATATCAAAATTTTTAAGTAGTGTACTCTAGATAATAGTGAACTTATTTAATAAATTTAATGTTAAATGTATAAATATTTATTTCTTCTTTATCGTAGGAAGTTTATAATAAAAAAGAGGTTGCAATGCTGGATTGTTGTTAATAGTCAACCCTTGGTGATAGGGAAAGATTAATGGCTTTGTATTTCAAAAAACTATCATAATTACAATCCTTAATAGGCAAGATATAAAAATACATACATATGTACATATAAATTAAACGAGAGTAGATGATTTAAGTTGAATAAATCGCAACTTTTGGATTGGTTACACAAGCTCGTCGTCCCAGATGAGCAAAATATGATTCACAGGTTGCCAAACACGTAGCTATAATATTTTCTCACCTTCAATTTAACACAGTGAACAAACGGAAAATATTTTGGAGGCCATATTACACATCCACTGCAGCACTGTCTTTTTTTTAAGTAAATTAATTAAAAAATAAACTTAAATAAAATATAATAATAAATAAAAAGTTGCCTTTGGCAGTTAAAATCAGTGAAATTGTTTGGCGACATTTTGCACGTGCACACATAGTATATGGCGTAACTGTTTTATATATAGTATATATGTATATACACTTCACTTCGTTCGTATACATCATTCGGTATGAATAAATGTTCATTTGTGAGCATAGTTCATCTGCATTAATTTTTGTTGTATATAATATGTATGAAAAAAGGCCAATGGGTAGAACTAAGACGTTACACAAAATCCCGTGTAGGAAACTCTTGAAATATTTCAAAGGCTATTAATGTTCGTTTAGTTTTTAGTTTAGTTTTCAGTTCCAGAAATCACGATCTTGAGATGAATGAGGAGATGTATAATCTCATGTTCAGTAGTTTATTAGTCAGGTTAGAAATGCCAGCGACAAATCATGAAATGAATGATGAATTTAATCGAGAATTGGAACATGATCACCAGGAATTAGATTTAGCAGTCCCCAGTACCCCAACAAAAGGAAGTTTATGATACATTAATGAAGGCAATTGATGATAGAAATGGTGGTTTATATTTCCTGGATGCCAGTGGTGGAACTGGTAAGACATTCCTCATGTCATTAGTTTTAGCCACTGTTCGAGCGAGATCCAACATTGCGGTTGCAGAAGGATGCCGTACGGCTCATTCAGAATAAAATTGCCGTTAAATCTTTAAACTATTGAAGAACTAACAATTAATATTGCAAAAAACTCAGCAATGGCTAAAGTTTTATCAGCATCGAAAATAATTATCTGGGACGAATTCACAATGGCGCACTTAACCGAACATTGAAACTCGAGATGTTTTGGAGGAGCAATGATTTTACTGTCTGGCGTTTTCCTGCCAAACACTGCCAGTAATTTTAAGATCAACGGCTGCCGGCGAAATAAACGCTTGCCTCAAATCATCGATCAATCAATCAATCAAGGTGCTATGTGAAGAAACTTCTGCTGATAACAAACATGAGAGTTGCATTGCTTAATGATACATCTGCTGAAGATTTCTCTGAGCAATTTATGACTATCGTTAATGGCCGAGTACCTGTCGGCGAATCGACCGGATTGATTTCATTTCTTCATAATTTCTGTAATTTTGTCTCATCGAAAGACGAACTTATCAACAAAGTATTCCCAAACATCATTGCTAACTACAAAAATAATGAATGGTTGAGTGAGCGAGCAATT
Source organism: Teinopalpus imperialis (assembly GCA_029286865.1). Taxonomy (NCBI): domain Eukaryota; kingdom Metazoa; phylum Arthropoda; class Insecta; order Lepidoptera; family Papilionidae; genus Teinopalpus; species Teinopalpus imperialis. The sequence goes on along the minus strand of JAGSMU010000023.1, from coordinate 951,744 downwards.
TTAGTGGATAAGAATAAAGATGTAGATGACCTAAAATTCAGAATGAGATCATTGGAACTTTGCATTCATTCAAATCTATTGACTCCGTAACAAAGATGAAGTCACCAACTATCTAATTGAATTCTTAAACTCCTTGGATGAGCCTGGCTTTGGTAAGCCAGCTGCACAATTTACGCCTAAAGGTTGGCTCCGTAGTAATCATGCTTCGAAAAATAAACCACCCAAAACTGTGCAATGGTACGCGTTTGGTTGTAAGTAAATTGATGAACAATGTGATTTACGCTACGATACTCAGAGGAAAATTCGAAGGTGAGGACGTTCTCATTCCGAGGATCCCGATGATCCCAACCGATATGCCGTTTAAGTTTAAAAGACTTAAATGGTCATTGCCATTAACAAATCACATGGCGAATCCTTGAAAGTTTGTGGTTTGAATCTGGAATATCCCATGGTCAAGTATATGGGGCATGTTCACGGGTCAGAAGACCATCTGCGTTGTTTATTATTGCGCCTAATAATAAAACAAAAAATGTCGTGTATCACAAGGTACTTAACTAAAGAGTGCAACCTATGCACAAAAGTACATGAATAATAAAGAATCATTAAAATACTTAATTTTATTTCTATTTCCTAATAAAAAATTGAACTTAATAAAATCCAAAATCTGCTTATTTATTGCCTTAACTGTTTTTTTTTATTTACGAAATATTTAATAAAATAATGAATAAGCACAAATATTTCTTTTATGTCAACATACAACCGACGATTGGGATGTAATGCCTTGTTATCTGTAATTGGGTCCCTAGATCGCATTCACCAACATACGGTAGTGTTATGATATTTCACTCTGGTATTCTGTGAGAGTGTTGTCCTTCCCCATACGCGCCCACCTTTTCTTTTTGAAATGAAAAACTGTACCACTATTTACCAAATTTATTATCTCTGTCTTGACGTAAAAATAAATTTAACTTAATACTGTTGTTGTTTGTTTATCATATTCGTAAGTTATTATTTTAACGCAAATGTATTATGATAATAGTGTATCTGTACTATTTGTTAATGTTATTCACATGACTCTGTCTGGATAATTTGATTATTCAATTATCAACAATCGTATTACGACAGAGTCTTGCTTATTTAAGAATTGCAGAAATACTTGAAAACTGATCTTTAGATAAAAATCTCTCTATCTTTCTATTGTATATATATAACATATAGGCAACTTTCCAGTGCTGGAATAGTTCTAGCACATATACTCAACACTCGTTTAAGTTGCTTGGCGGAAGAGATACTGCCAGAGAGTCAGTATGGTTTTCGACCTCATAGTGGCACTATAGATGCTATATTTGTTGTCAAACAAATCAAAGAGCCTAGAACAGAATCGTCCCCTATATATGTGTTTTGTCGACCTTGAAAAGGCTTTCGACCGCGTACCACGCGAAGCTTGTGTCTTAGTGTCTTAATCTGCAAAGAGTCCTGAGAAATTCGTGAACTTAATCAGGCAGCTCCATGATAACATGATGGTCAAAGTTCATTATGAAAACGAATTCTCGGGGCAATTTCTGGTAACGAGTGGTGTAAAGCAGGGCTGTGTTGTGGCTCTGACTCTCTTTGCCTTATCTTTCTATTATGAACTATTCGATTATCATCTAATCTGTATTTCCCCAAGCAAGTCAAAAGTTACTAAGATCTTTCTATAAACTAAAAGCTAAAGAAAGTATATTTAAAATAATGCTAGTAATGCTATTAAAATACATTATTTCTTGTTAAGCACCTGAAAAGCTTATTTTAAGAGATGATTTACGGCATCAGTCGAATGGTGGATTGGAATCTAGGAAGGTAACTTTTGCGGACAGTAACCTAAACTGTTGAGCTATTATTTGAATTAAACTAAAATAATTAAATTTAGTATTCTTTTTACGGGAATTTAAGATTTGATGATTAGTGTAATGAAGATGTGAATGAAGAATATTCTGATAGATCGTGGTCCTGCCGCGGTCAAATTAATTCCTTCGTGTTGAAGGTAGTTTCGTCATCTACTTTTTTTCATAAACGTAAGGGTGTCAAACGTGAACACAGTTCCCGCGAAGGTATGTGTCAATTGCGGCCCATAAATCCTACATCCATTTTCAATAAAGTTACAGGACATTAATGAGTTGATACCCTTATGGAGTAAAATATAATGCCTCGTTATCCACAGTTGGTTTCTTATTCCGGTGAAATGCACAAGAGATCAGAGTAAGGTAAAGATCCAGTGTATGGGATGCAACGAGATACACCATATCCAAAGATCAACAATTCGTGATGTGTAAATATTATTTCCCGGCTTAGCAACACTCGACCCTATTACAGTAAATCATTAATCGTAAACAATGATTCAAGATGTACATGCAGTGTCACCCGTGAGAATCGAGATGGAATACCTCGTATAAGTCATAGGGTACTATAGTTGAGGTAAAATGACATTAAAGATTATTTTTCTCAACTCTCGATCATACCTTAGTTTTAAAATTAAATAGTTTTATTATTTTTCCATTTACTTCGTAAAAGAATTCTAAATATCCAGGAAGCAATCTCGTAAAAATATTATTACGTATCTATAATTATAATAAATTACGTAAGTACTGGAGTTTATTAACTTTATCAGTTATAAATACTAGGTGCTACCTGCTCCAAATTCGTGTAAGACATACCAATATTTAAATAATATTTTTCACTTTCTGATCAAGATCGTCTGCATCTCCCAACCGAAAGGCTTTCCCGAACCGCTAAGTAAAGCATTGTTTGTTGTCGTGACACATGAAAACATGAATGAAATGATCTCATCGTGTATTTTTTCAGACATTTGTATGAATATATTTTATTAATACGAGTAAGTCTAAAACCTAGAATCACTTATATTAATAAATATATATTTGTAATATAATTTTTATATAATTATAATTATATTAAATATAATTTGTATATAATTGTAATATATATATTTTATATATATTACACATAAAACACAAAAATTGTTTTGTCAAAACGGCGAAAGTTTTTTTTGGCTGTCTTGGCCAGCACACTGACACCTCTGTTTAACCAATGTGTTATACGACTAAAAGTTTATGTGAAGATGCCTTATTTTGTTTCAATATGTTCTAATATAGAAGTGCTGATATTTACGTATGTAAATACGACAAATAAATAGTTATTGTTGTAGTAGTAATAATATTTCTTATACGTAGGTGAAGTCAAGGCATAACTACATCGTTTAAATTATTACTATAGTACCATGTTGAATACAAATTGAATGTTGAATATATATATATATATATACATGGTGGCCATATAATTAGAAACACTTCTTATGAATAAAGAAAGTATAATTTCAACGTACAAATGTTCGTAAAAAATATACACATTCAATAATTAATAATCATGCAATAATATAGCCACTCAAATAAAAAATTCATTAAATGCATAAAATATAAAAAATATCTTACTTTTAATTACAAAATGAGTCTTACACATGTAAGAGTTTTATTTTCTGTTACCTACCGCTTGCACCGCTTAATTAGAAACATTTTTAAAAAAGTATCCATAGCTCGTATTTTTTTTTGAAATTGGAGAATAACATTTCTTTCTTGGCTTTTCTATTATTTTGGCGGCAATTCAAAATTTAATCTAATTTTATTTATTATTATTATATTAATAATTATTAAATATTTTGTTCATAATGGGCAAAAATAAAAGTTCTGAAGCGTCAACTAGGCAAATTATTGTTAATTTACATATAGATCATAAGTGGTCGTATAGAAGAATAGCTAAGCATTTAAATTGTTCTTTAAGAAAGTTTTACAATTGATCAATAAAAAACACATGGAACTGTTGAAAATGTTCTTAGAAAGGCTCGGCCAAGAAAACCTCTCCCAGAGAAGATACGCTTATAGTTCGTGTTGCTAAAAAAGAACCAAGTAAAGGTTCCAACCAGATTAAAATGAAGCTTTTTCGTCTGATAGAACCGAGAAATATCTCGTCAAGACTGATACGCCAAAGATTAGTGGAAGCTAAATTGTTTGGAAGAATCTCTCGAAAAGTACCGCTTCTTACCAAGCAACATCGAGAGAAGCTATTATTATTCACCAAAAAATATGTTAATTGGTCGGTACGAGAATGGAAAAAAGTGTTATTTTCAGATGAAACAAAAATAAATATGGTAAATTCTGATCGAAAGGGCTATGTTTGGAAGAATCTCTCGAGAGGTACCGCTTCTTACAAAACAACATCGAAAGAAGCGATTATTATTCACCAAAAAATATGTTAATTGGTCGGTACGAGAATGGAAAAAAGTGTTATTTTCAGATAAAACAAAAATAAATATGGTAAATTCCGATCGAAAGCGCTATGTTTGGAAGAATCTCTCGAAAGGTACCGCTTCTTACAAAACAACATCGAGAGAAGCGATTATTATTCACCATAAAATATGTTAATTGGTCGGTACGAGAATGGAAAAAAGTGTTATTTTCAGATGAAACAAAAATAAATATGGTAAATTCCGATCGAAAGCGCTATGTTAGACGTACTGTAAACAATGTTTTTAATTATAAATATACAATTAGTATAGTCAAGCACGGTGGCGGTAACATTAAAGTTTGGGGGTGTTTTTCCGGATGTGGAGTTGGATCCGTTCGGAATTAAAGGTACAATGGATCAATGGCAATACAAAAATATCTTAGAGCACACAATGATTTCCAACTCGGACGATTATTTGCTTGTTACCCGGATCTTTCAGCATGGCAATGACCCTAAACACACGGCAAATAGCGTCAAATGTTTCCTTAGCGAACAGCGCATATCCGTAAGTATAATCCGGAAGTCTCAAACAAACGGAACACCAGTCAAAACGAACTATATGAAGCATTTGTTGAAGCATGGAATTTAATCCCCCTAGAAAAATGTATGAAATTGATTGAATCAATGCCACGACGTTGCAGTGCTGTTATTGAAAATATGGGATACGTCACTAAATATTAATTATAAATATTGGTAGGTTATTGATAGTAGCTATTTCGTGAATAACAATACTAATTACTAATACTTAAAAAAATATTGTTTTTTATACTTTTTTGTTGTTGTTTCTAATTATTTGACCATTATTGTTTATACCTTAAAACTGATTTAAATGTTTGTCCGTAATGTAATATTGAAACTGCACTCGTGTAATGGGATTTATATTGTTTTTCTAATAAATGGTAAATCGTTGAACATATTGTTGTCCTATTTATTGTTTAATTTCAAAATACATAATGTCAAGGACCGTTGGTAGTTTCTAATTATACGACCACCACTGTATATATATATATATATATATTTATATATATATAAATATAATATGATAAAAAAACTTTTATCTTATAATATTTCACATCGAAATAAAATAATTTCTATTCTAAAGAAGTCCCGGCTTCGAATACATAGTACATATTTGAACTACTTTTGGTAAATTTTGCTCACCACGTCACATGTTTTCTTTCGTGCAAAATGACGTTAAAGGTATCCTCGGCCGGCCGTCCTGAGTATTTATCAGTTTCTACCTTCAAATTGTTTATTTTCCTTATTGTTTAAATTATTATATTTTACCTCTGACATTAATTGTATTCATTTTGTTAAGGTATCATACAAAATTCATGGAAATTTATTTTCTTTCAGTTGCCAACGTATCTTTTAAACAGCATTATCGTGGCAAAAGTACAAATCTTGTGTTTAGTATTTCTTTTATTATCTGTTTTACTTTTTTTATATTAATTCTGTAAAAATATTATATTTTCAATTATGCTCGTCAACCATAGCGAAGAAACGTAATACTAGGAGGACAAACGGGAGCATTGTCAACTAGTTCCATTTAGTACCTGCGGACCATGACGCATCATCCTCCCGAAGGAATCATAATTATAGATACGTTATCACTCCTGCCGACATTAAACAGATCTCCGGTATCTTTCTTTCACGAGACTCTCTACTCAATACAATTAGCACTGAACTAATATTTTAGGTTAGTATTCCGGACAGTGTGATCATAGTGGTAGAGCTACACTGCAGTTTGTTTCTAGCTGCAAAATAAATGAGTGAGCTCGACTGGAGTAGGACCACGGCCTTACAGAATACCAGCGTAAAATAGCATCATAATGCTTCTGTGTTTCGTCTGGCGTGTGTAGGGATCCGGTGACGAGACATCCCATCTCAATCCTCAAGGGTAACAACGCATTGTGATTCCTTGTCAAGGATGAATATAGATTTCCTGAGCCGCAGAAATCACTTACCATCTGTCTAAAACTACATCTATCCAAACTGTGTGCTAGTTTGTTACTCTCAATGTAATAAAAAAATAGACCGTCTACTCGTGATTTAGCTACAATATAACAGTCGAACTGGTTGTATATCACTTGTATATCCTAGGCTCCACAAAAAACAAATCGAACAGTAACATTCAACGCTAATGTTTATAAAGAGAAAGATCTAAACTATAATTATTGATAAAGTGACCGTTTGTCTAATGAGAAAAGCGGTCACTTCATTCTTAATAACATAATTTATTCCCTTATTATAACAATATTCGGTAGTTGAGCCTAGAACAGGAATTCTTTACTTATCTTGAATATATTGTTCTCGGGTTACTATTAACGTCTTTATCTTACGTCTTTATATAATCTGGGAGATTTATGTATGTTCTGAGTGACACCTCATTTGCACTTTTACTCCGATATAGGTAATGTATTTTGCGCAGTTGCATTTATCTGTGAATAACCAGAAGATATCGCCTTGGTCGAAAGCGACCAGGCGACCTTCTTATGTTGTAAGTAGATTATAAAGGAACTTTTGTTATGTACCTCACCTGTAGGCAAAATTAACCTCGCTGCTCATCTATCCTCGATAATAAATCAAAATCCAGATGTGTCGTACGGATTGAGGTGAATATCTAGTCAGTAAATTGGGTCACTGGTTTCTTTGGCCATACTAGCACAAAACATCTGTTTTACGCTCGTATTCTGTGGTCCTATCACTGGCGAATTTTTGTTTCAATATTAGAGGTATTAATTTAGAGAACAGTCCTATTAGGACACGTCATCTAACAACTAAACTAGGAGAATTTTCAAGAATTTAAAGGTTTAGAAAACAAAGAATACTTTTATATATATACAATTATATATTTGTATGTCAAAAGGTATAAAATTTACTAAACTCGTTCGATTTTTTTTTAGAATAAATTTTTTGTACTATCTAATCAGCGTATAAACAGGTTTTAAACATCACCATGATTTTTAATAATCACCAAGTGGTAGCTCGATTCACTATTTTACTGTGGTCGGTACAAGAAGTAAGTAACAGTTTAGAGTAAAATAAAAAAATCAACATATTAAAAACAAGTGTAATAAATTTATTCCAATTACAAGCACGTTGTAAGAAAATAACATATGATTAGGTTTACTACTAAATATTTGCCGGCACCAAACACATGTTGCCAATTTTTTTATGTCCCAATGGGCACCGTCCATACCCTATTCCAAATCTATTACCAAGACCTTCCTCTTCATCGTTTGGTAAAACCGGTTTAGGCTTTGGGGTTGGATCTTTACTTCCAATTATAGCTGGAGCATTATTCGCGGGATATGCAACACTCCACTCCAGGCTCACTAGTAGAAATACACACAAACATAACTTGATACACATTTTGATTTAAGCTTTTGAATATTTATTAGTGGATCTAGCTTTCGAGTAGCGTCGGACGAAGCGACTTTGCAACTGCGGCATTAAGGCTCCAACTCATTTTATATATAACACATTCGGTAAGCAGGTTTTCCTGTATGCATGTGTCTTTTGACATTTTAAAAGTCAATGGTTGTAATTTTGCGTCATCGTAAAGTTACTTCATACCTTGATGGAGGAAAATCTAAAACATTCAATTAATTTAATATTTAGATGTTATAATATACCAATCTAAATATTTTATCATTTAAATATTTATAAAAATTTTATAAATTTTTTCGTTTAAAACCATGTCTTAGTGGCAGTGAAGGTAAATAAGCAATAATGATGATGCTAATATTATACTTGGGTCTTCATCGCCACAAAGGTTTATGCAATGGTAAAGTCACGCTGTAACTACGTAGTTTTGAACTGCAGCATGAATGGGCTGATTCGACTAGAGAAGGACCAAACCATGGCATATCAGTTCTTTGGAGGAGGATAATGCATTTATCTTGATTATTGTACACGTTTGTCAACTTATAAAACACCCCATCGTATAGTACTCGTAGTTTGCTCTGTTCATCGCGATCGAATTAACTAAGAATCTGATAAACAGGATAATCTATGCTATTCGTATAAACTCTTCCAAATTAAAGAGTTTTGTTGTAATCATCAAGCGATGCATCTGAATTTAATATCAAAATAACTCGAAAAATTTGGTTATTAATCTAAAACAAATAAAGCTTGTCTTCCTGTATTTATAAACTATTCTTAAGTATATAAAATATTCCTAAGGACATATTTTATTTACAAAAAATGCAACGCCTCTTCCGTAATTTTGACGTCATAAAACTAATACAAATGTGTTGCATTTTATCTGTACCTGTTTTATCTATCATTTGTTTTGTGTCTTGTCCCTCTTCAGCCCTCTTGGAAGGTTCTATCGCCCAATGGGTGGTGGTAACACCCCAGTTGAGAACCTAACAAGTAACTGTTTGCGCTTAATTTTTTATAATAATTGGGACGAACCATTTTCATAGAACGCCGTATAAAATAATGTAAACTTTTTGTTTTTCGTATGCTGATTGATTGTCTAATTACTGGATCCGAGGCTTTTCATCTCATCTCATCAGGTGACAATGCTTCTGCATATTGATTTCCTATCAAGGATGGATTTAGGTATCTATGAGTTGTAAACGTCCGAGGAATAACCTACAATCCGGTTGAAGTGTACTTTAGTTATATTTCACAACAATTTTATAAAATCATAACAAGACCCCGCTTCTAATAAAATAATATAAGAACATACCCTACTAGAACAGTACTAGAAATTGTAGGCCACGTGGCCTCAATTACACACGTGACTAGAGCTATTTCTCGGGTCCTGGGTTTGATTTCCAGCCGACGAAAAATGCGACAGCTGCCAGGCCCCACGCGTTCGTCGAACTTATACCGACCACATATTACCAACACTCATAAACTGTGTGCTGCGCTATAATATGAACGAACTACAGCAATGCATTTGAGATTGAAATATATTTTTATCTAGAAGTAATATCGGTTTATGACAATCTCCAATTCGTTTTATAAATAAGACAGTAATGTGCGAATTACCAATTAGTAACATGAATAGCGTTTAGATTATTATAGTAGTGTCATAGGTACAATGTTCTTTATCAAATAAATTATAACAGATCGTGAAATATATTTGAATAATTTGAGTTAAGGACCATGACCTATAGACGAAAGTCGAGTTTACGAAATATATCGTTATTATATGAAAGTTATTTATAATATTTCATCGCAGGCATATAATGAACTAATAAACTAAGTAATAATAAACATAATAAAATTTTAAACAACTAATATCCTTTCGTTTATGATAAATACGACGAATTATTATCTATATAAAATTGCGCTTTTCATTTAATGTTGTAATGATTTAAGTTATGCTAATGCCACTCTCTCCCACCCACAAGACACCCTCTCACATATATACACACTCTATAAGCACTGATATAATTTAATTTACATAAATCATGATGAGGATTCTATAATTATGAAAACACATTGAACTCTGTAACTACACACATCAATAGAAGTTTGCGTTCACTTGGAAATCTAAGATTATGTTTTTTAAACTGAAAATTTTTGAATTTTAATTTCTAAGCATTTGTTCTGTATTTAAAAATATGTCTCTAAACAAAAAAAAATGGGAAACTGCTCTTGTTTTTTCATATAGAAATGAAGTATTGGGTGGTAGAGCCTAGAGTATGCTTTGTGTTACATGAGTCATCCGAACAATTATCCGGAAACTAGTTCCATCGATTTCCCTCCCATTTTGCTTCAGAGTTTGACCGGTTCTTAAGCGTCTTTTTCGATACTCTTACTCTAAGAGGCATCGTCCCGAACTGCTGGAAGACAGCTATAGTATTTGTGATTGAAAATGGTGGATAGTGGAGATTGTAATCCATTGTAAACTGCCAGCTTGTGAGGTCCCTGAAGGAGAACCAGCTCATAACTGACCGCCGTTACGGCTTCGTCGGGGTCACTCAGCTGATGATCTTCTGATCTACATGACACAATGATTGCTTTGCGGATGACAGCACAGAAGATGCGTAATACAGTGGCTGCGTTAATATTTCTGAGGAACACGTCAACGAGTGCTGGAACAAACTGTGTCTGAGGTCAAGACTTTATAAATAAAGTATCAGAGGGGCTGATAAAATCTAGTGCTAAAAAGAATCCTTTTGTCGCGTCTCCTAATTTTGAAAAATCGAGCTACGTTCATTTCCGCGGTCACTTGGAGGGTAAGGCCAAATTAGCCTCCAAAAACTGGGCGTTTTATACTTAATAGAGCAAGACAGTATTTCATGCCGGATTTCACATGGAATACTGTTCTCATCTCTGGGCCATCTCCATTTGACCGTATTGAACAAGACTTTCCGACCGGTTTTCGATCGATTCACTGACACTGTGAAGAGATGTTACATCTCTATGCATTGTACCGAATTTATTATTGGGAGTGTTCTGAGGAATTAATCGGATTAACTCCAACCGGTGAGTTTAAATATCATACATCAAGACATTCAAAATTACATCCACGCAAATTTCTATAATGCACTACTAATCTGTGGAATCAGCTGTCACCAGCAATATTTTCGTACCGAGATGACTTAGGGACCTTCAAGAAAAGAGCCTATACCTTTCTTAAAGGCCGGCAGCGTAACTGCGACTTCTCTGGTGTTGCAAATATTCATGGGCATTCATTCATTGGCATATAATTAAATGTGAAAGATCATTTACCATCACGTGCACTGCTTGCTCGTTTGCCACCTATTCTATAAAAGAAGTCAATGCTTCATCACGTTAATTCTTGTTTCTGCTAGCAAGATATTTAAACGAGTATGATGTAACTGACGTGATATCATCTGGAATTGCTTACACCAGTTTGGATTACGAGCAATTAGATACTAGAGAGCACCACTGAATAAACGGCAAAGACGATAACGCAGATTACAATAGGCAAGGCAACGTCCAAGTGAAGAAGAGGATAAAAACATTGAAAAATTGCCTTGTCGTTGTCGAAGCCAAGATCAGTATTTACAAAGATAATCGCCTCGGAAAGACAACGAACTGGAAACTTTCAGCATGGCAGCAAACCAGTGTCATTTTGGGTAGAATAATGAATAATGATTGTTGAACGCCTTTGACTCCATGACGACAAATTTGTACAAAACGCCAGTTATTGACAGAATTGTCAGACCATTTAGAACAAATTACGGACACTGATTAGAAAAAGACATTATGTAAAGTTTTCAATATTTTGTCGCATGTCCTAAAGCAGCAATAATAGCCCGATATCTGATTGGAATTAAATAGATTAATTTCTTGCTAGTTGATATTGGAATTTGCTCCAAAGTTTCTTCAAAAGCCATATAAAGTTGATGAACGTTAGTGGTACGTTTTGTGGATAAAATTCTTTACATGGTACCAATTTTCAATATGGTATATCAGTACTCTACGGGGGCAAATTACTGATTGGCTACAATGTACGGTTATTAGCTACTGTTTAGCATCATTGTCTTGTTGGAAAGTCCAAACCACCAGCAAACTTTCCTCCGCATAGGGAAACATTGTTGCCTCTAAAATATTCTTGTACTAGAATCTATCCATATTGTCTACAATTTGCCTAAACAGGTCCAACACCATGTTTCGAAAAACACCCCCAAATTTTGATATTTCCTCCTTCATGTTTGACTGTTTTTTCTTCTACATTGAATCAACATCTTTATTTCGAGGACTATTCACATATTGTTTTCCGTCCGAATTAATCATATAAATTTTTGTTTCATTCGAAATTTTTCCATTCACGTTCAGTCCAATGTTTATATTTTTTTGCCTCACAAGATTATTGTTCCAAATAAGTTTGCCTCACATGATCGCCTTCTAATTGTTAGACTTCATCATAGGTTAGGTAAGCCCAACTTTCCATGGGTGCTGCTAGATTTTCTATCGGGCACGTCCCTCAAGTGGCGGATAGAAGAATGCCGCCCAGATATGTGGTAGCGGGAAACTAGTAGACCAAAACTAGCTGGGGTTGGGACGTACCCTCAGACTCTACTGAGACCGAGAACCGGTCGAGAGTCGTGTTGAGAAGAAGTCTGAAGAGTAGAGCTTTGAGAGGTTCGTCATTGCTCGCGTGTCGCTCTGATTAGCAGAGGTCAGGTAGAAGAGCAATGTCCGCCCCAGTCTTTCCTCACCCGGCTGGGCTTATAAGGGAAGAGTTAGTCTAGACCTTCACAAATCCCGAAATCCTTCTGACGGTTGGAACATTTCTCGCAACATCTTAGTGACCTATAATATAATTTCTTACCTTTTTTCTGGGAACAATATGGAAAATGTTAAAAGCAAAAATATAGAAGAGATGGAATGGGTTGGAGAATTCCGTGTTCTGAGGTAGCTGGAAATAAAACAAAGCTCTAAAGAAAAAATGGAGGAGTTGGCACGCAGAGCAAATTAGGGCCGAGCAGTTCTGGCGTTGCCAGTAATCAATGCGTGAGATGACAGAACACAGAAAAGTGGCTGTTAGCAAACAGGTCGATGATTTCGCTGTAACTTTGACAGTAAAATCGAGGAACCCGAAAAGGATATTTTCAGATGTTCTAAAAGGCGCGGTGTCATCAATCATCAAAAAGTCAAAGTAGAGGCATTAGGCTTAAAGGATCCTCCAGCGAGGAAAAGGCAAAACTGCAGGGTAAAAACACCCACCTGCAGCGTGAGGTTAAGGAGCTGCGCAAGGATATATTGGACCTCCAAACAGAAGTCACGCGTTGGAGCTAAATCCAAGGTTACCCGTCTTAATGCAGTCTACAAGCATAGAGAATGGAGGCTCTAGTAGCTTTGTCTAATTAAATGCAGGTGGAAGAAGAGGGTAAGCAACATCATGTGCCAAGATGTCAAAATAGTGAGTGTGAGGCTGGAAGCACTGGTTGAAAGGTTGCTTCCAGAGAAGTGTAAGACGACTTCTGCTAGCAAGCGAAATGCGACGGCAATGGTGGTAGCCGTTAGCGTTAAATTAACCTCTCCAGCCTTGGTATGAACGCTCCGTGGTACTGGCAAGTTGCTACTGGAGCCCACATTTTAGAGATGCCGAGTGCAATAAGTGGTGAAAAAGCGAACTCCTTTGCAAGTAAGTCCAACTACGACGAAGAGGTTAATCGACGAATTCAACTTTGGCACGGGAACAACCATTGGCAGCTTTCGGGAAGCTGAGATCATTACCACTCACCACGACTTTCGGTACTGGTCCTACAGTACTGGTTGTATTAGAAAGCTCAGAGTCACTCAGACGGTGTGGTAGAAGTATAGCGAAGGTGATCGAAATAGTTCAATTAGCATGGTGAAATGGCAAGGGGCTGGCCATATATCTCGAAGAACCTAAAACCGATGGGGAAGAAAAGTTCTTGAAGCAACCTCGAACTGGCAGTCGTAGTGTAGAAGGGCCTACCCAAAAGATAGAGCGACGAGCTATGCAAGATTACTGGAAGACCAGATACCTCAAGATTGTACTTTGTGGCTATCTATGGGGGTGCCTAATGTTACTATTACAGTACTACTTATTAATTCGTATATTATCGAAAAGAAGAAAGGAAGGAGATGGGATTATTTTTTATACTTTGCTTTTGCACTTTGCGTTGCTACTTACAGATATATTTTATTGTATTTGAATGGTATAATAAATCACGAATCTTGGTCTTGTAATTTCGATCACGACGGTAACTGGATGATGATGATGAAGTTGTAAATACCATCTCAAGGCAGCTGACCTTTTCGTGAGGTTTAGTGGAGTAATCTAGATAAATTGATGAAGTTTTAATCGTACTTTTAAATGGCAGTCACTTTCAAGAATATCATAGTTTTTGTTTATTTTTCATAATTTGTTCATTGTATCATTGTCTTGTGGTGTCAGTTTCAAAAAATATCTTGTATCTTAGTAATAGTGCGTATTGCAGGTGGAATTACGGTACTGAGACATTGTCCTTTCCTACTGGCTGTATGAGAAAGCTCTGTCACTCAGCGAACTATGGAGCGGTCTATGCTCGGCGTTTCTCTGCGTGATAGAATACGCGACGTAGACATCCTCAGTAGAATTAGGGTGACCGACATAGCTCAAAAGATTAGCAAGCTGAAGTGGTAATAGGCTGGCCATGGCCAACAGTGTGGTTGAGAATATTCTTAAGCTTTGAAGTCATTAAATAAAGAAGCATAAATAAGTTTAATTTATAATAATCAATATTTAAAGCAATTATCCAATTATTTATCCTTTACAATAAGAATGCGGAAAATATACAAACATAATTATAGCAAAACAACAAAGATATAAAGATAATAAGTACGATCTTACATCTTCCTCAACAAAGATGCTAGATACACATATGTTTCTGTAGGTGAGTCAATCGAATACTTAACACTCATCAAACGAAATATTAATTATAATGCAACGTTATGCTGTTACGAAGTGGCCCTTGTCTGGTAAAGCCGATCTATTCATGGAACTAGCCACCACGTCTTTATTACTGTTTTCACTATTGCATTTCAAAAATAATTTGATACTAAAACCTTATTCTAAATCGCCCCTTTTGCTTTTTAAAGTCAACACAATCACAACAAGTAAAATATGAGATACTAACTAATCCGCGTCGGCTTTTGCGTTTTAGGCATATTTGATTGCCGTGTATCCTTTCCTCGCTGCTTACCGTTTGACCTCAGTACCCGCTACCCGCCACTATTAAGCATACCTCTTGATTTCTTTATTTCTTTTTGTAAATATGTACAAAGTAGGGACACGTCAACTTCACAAAGTTTAACAATGGAATTAACAATGTATATGTATAACTTTATACATTGTACTTTGTGGTGATTTTACGAAAGAAAAAATTAATATCTTTATTTGTAATATCACTAAAAATATGCTACTTGTGACGAATTTTCGCTGTTCTTCCGTTAGGGCTGATTGATGATGTCATGATAAATTGTATCATATAACAGCATGATATAAAAAGTACGCAGCAGTTATTGCTCAAACAGGATAAGATGAAAATAACCTTTAGATAACTGGTATTTGGCATTATATCCTATCAGGTCGTTCCACTTATTGACATATATTAAGGTTAACTTAATACAGATACAAGTTATTGAACTAAGAAACGAAATATAAATCATAGTATATAGGCAAAATTGTATAAGCTGCTATTTATTTAATTCTAGAAAGTTTTTTTGGATGGTAAAATACCATATAGACCATTAATAATATAATATATAATACTATATTTTTTACTGAAATACTATAAAATTACAATCCGATGTAATTTAAATCTGTTAATTAATACATACGTAAAAGAAAATTTTCAACAAATTTGGTTTGCAGATTTGCAGTTGCAGTCTTGATGTGAAAATGGAAAACTACTTGTTAGGAAATCCCGCAGGAGTTATTTAGAGAGCTAGGAGAAATAGTATTTACCTAGTGTACCTAAAGAGGTATAGGTAAAAAATGTCACATGGAATACATACGTCTAAGTAAAGACAGATGTATGTATTCCATATGACTTTTTTTATATAAGATTCTGTAATGCTATGACGTATAAGTAAAAATATATTTTTTAACTCCTGACTATTGATAACTAATTCTATTGTATCACAAAATAACATTCTTCATTATTATTAATTATTTAATTAATATTAATAAGATTCGATAAATTACAAAAAATGTCAGTATTTAGTAAGTAAAATGTTTTAATTGGTACGGTGCCTAATACCATTTTTAGTATAATATTACGAACGACGTATGAAATATACCCAGTAATCAATCTTCACGTACATATATCGTAAGCATTTATTACTTGAGACAACGGAAGGAATTAACATAAAAATGCGAATTTCACCTCGGAACTAATCGCTGCCATTTTAAATGCTCTAACTAGTTTTTAATTGAAGCTAGTAAAATCCGCTGTCGTATTTCGTATGATGTGTGAGTGTAGATAAACGCCCATCTATCGGCATTCCATCAGCCCGAAAGGTTGACTTCTTTGTTCATGTACTTATTGAATCTTTTGATGATGACGGCTATAGTCGGCTAACGGCTGCATCAATTAAAGGGTGCGCCCGTTTGTAACCTGCAGTGTCGTATAAGAATTCATCCTCTTCCTCAAGTTTCTATTTTTAGGTTTTTTTTTTCACTTGACGGCAATTGATCCCTGCGGCCCCTGACACCTATATAACTAGGTACATTGTATATCAAGTGTACTAAAATGGAATTCCGCAGTAATAGGGCTAGATTTCTACGTCCCTGGGGTCGAATTCCACAGTAATAGGGCTAGATTTCTACGTCATACGGTGGAATTAGCGAAATATCTTTAATAATAACACTAATTTATAAATATGTTCCTATACCTATATCAACTACACTGCAGTTTGTTTCTAACTACAGAATGAATGGGTCAGCTTGACCGGGTTAGGACCACGCCTTCACAGAATACCAGCGTAAAATAGGAACATAATGCTGCCTTGTTTCGTCAGGTGAGTGTAGGTATCCGGAGACTGAGAGATTTTGTATCACAAAGTGTTTTCCTACTGTTGTATGTGTATTGTGTATATGTCCTAAGTATTTGATAATATATCTGCCCCTTCATCTGTTTTTATTAAACATGCTTCTACGGACTAAGAACTATGATTGCCCCTGTGTGAATCTCAGAAATCTTCCAAATATTTTCAAACTTAAAAAACTAAACATTTTGTAATGGATTTAACATTTTTAATATACTATTGAAGTTCGGAGTCAACTCGCGTATCTTGAAGTTACTATTTGATCTACCACGGTTCTTAGCGATATCAAATTGCCAGTAGTAAATATATAAATAGTCCTAATATTTTTATTAACGAAAGTAAATATCTTTGAAGTAAATTGATACAAAATATTGTTTTTTGAAGAACATAGACCTAATGGAATATAGACACGTGGTAAGGAAAGTTGTACAAACATAAATAAGCCTAAAAAACACTTCGGGCTTACTAAGCGGAGTTTTGTGTAACGTCTTAGTTCTGCCCAAGTGGAGATGAAAAGGGTATACAACAGAGGAAACACAAGTGGATATTTTTATTTTCCAACGACATTGACCTGTTTCCACCGAGCTCCGCGTGGACCCATACTTTAAACAAGTGACAGCTTTTATATGAACGTGTCGATTAATTTATTGTCTTTTGTCGAAAATACGTGAAAATGGTGGTGGATTATCTTTTCGATATTTAAGTTTATTGAAAGCAATTTATGCAAATTTTCTCATTTTTTTTATTTATAAATATTTATACTTATAATGGTACGAGCTTAGAAATACCACACATAGTGTATCTATAATATTAAAAAAAAATTGTTTAAAGTAGTTTAAAGTTAGTAAAATGTATGCTTTTTACATCAACTTACTATCTAGCTAGCGAAGAATCAAGCCCTTACTGAGCGTGCTCAGCCAAGTTGCTGAGCCGCGCTGGTGTGAATTATGATGGGTGAAGGGATCCAAATACTCTGTAACTGGAGGCATTTCGTCTTCTCAGGTCTTCCTTCAAATCCACAAGAGTGACAACGCTTGTCATATTAAGTCTTTGTTACGTATGGGTACAAATGTTATGGGTCAAAATCATCTCTTACTATCAGGTGAAGCATGTGCTCTATCATCACCGAATTCATCACTAATATTACAAAAAAACTACTACATACAATGTGATAAGTCTTTTAATTTCTTTTACACGAATATTAAACATTGAATAAAAATTATGATGACGGATTATATCTAATATTTTAACTTACCGTATTTTTCAGACTATAAGACGCATTTTTTTGGATCATAATTTTTATTTATCGTTAACATAAGTACTAGGAATATTCAGTTTATCTTCACTCTCAGTACACTCGTAGGTATTACTTTCGTCTTTTCGATTGTATTACCCTTTCCGCATTTTTTAAATGACTTTGTAATCGTCTCATCTTTCATAGCTTCTCATGAACTTTTCACCAAGGTTTCACACATTTCACACTTCTGAAATTGTTGGTCGTGCGGTAACATCATGATTTGGCCTCGCATATTTTTCGTACTATAAGACGTACGTCAAATTTAGAAAAGATTTATTGGAAAAAATATTTTAATGATATGTACCTTCGGAACGTAAGACGCACTCAAAGTTTGGACCCAAACAAAATCTTTCTATGTAAAAAGTGCATCTTATATAAAAATACACTAATTTCCTACATTTCACGCACTTTATGGCACTCGTAGTTGCGAGAATAATTTAATAATAGATGAAATACACTAAAATTTCTTTTATACAATGTTAATTACTATTTTAACGTGATAATATTTGCTCTAATTTAGAACATTACGTACCAGGCTTAACAAATATGAAACTGCTCAGTGTTTAATTACAGTGCTATATAAGAGTCTGGGTAATGTGGCGGACAGGAAATGTTGTAATTAGATTCATGCATCACTTTAATATCATAGCTATAAATATTGATTATTTATGAATGATGTTATTTTGACTATAAATTACCTTTCAAGAATTTATGCTGTAGTTCTTGCATTAATAATATGTACTACTACCACTGTTTAATAGTGTATACTAAAAGCACTAAATAAATGGAAATACTAAAAAAAAAACAAAGAGAACAGAATAGGCCGGAATATGTTTCGTTAGGATTTTCAACAATAAGAAAGCCTTTAAGCAGTTTCTTAGCCGTAGTTTATCAGTCAGTTTGTCAGTGTATTCGGATCATATCTGCTGATTATCCTGCAAGTTGATTCTGACCACGGCTAATCTGGTTATTATAAGATAATTTATTGCAAGATATATAATGATGTACGCAGTGCCACTTCCTTATTACTCGTATGTTGTGCTGCATAATATACGAAATGATTTGTGGAAGGTACGAATATACATATATATGTAGAGTGTGTGAGTGAGTGAAATAAACTGAAAACTGTGTGAGTATTAAAGCACAAACATATACACTAGCTGTTCTTTATGTTTCTGACACGATTTACATGATAAAAATTTAAGATTTTTGTAGTACCAAATGTACACCTGCCGATCGAAAATAATAAAAGCTTGTCCCTGCTCAGCATTTAGCTATGGTCTATACCAAATACAAAATCAATAGAGTGACGAATCTGTGGACAGTTAATGCTTTTTTTATTCTTATTTTATTAGTATTTGGTTGCTGTCTCACAAGATGCAATGTGAATGTAGTTCTAGACAGTAAATATATTAACACGATGTAGTTCTAATTGATCTTGTTATGAAAATCCAAAAAACATACCAATCAGGATATTCTGTGATATGAATGCGCACGAATATCACGATTCTATTACGTTGTTGCTGAAGATTGAAATATACCTATATTGTCAGTAATAAGGTTTTCGTCAGTTTCTATTCAATGTGTATATTCAGCCATTATAGCCTGTTTACAGGATAGTTTTACTTTGTCTAAAAGCTTGCTGTAGCATGAAAGGGTGACTTCAACCAGGGAAGAATTATGTGTTTATAAAATATCAACGTAGGCGTTGCTCTTTAATATAGGGGTGATAAAGCGATGAATCTATCTTCATTCCTTGTTGAGGATGGATGTAGATGCCACGACATAGGAATCCTGTATCATTACTGTATACTTATTCTACTTTGTGTTGTGGCATGTGAAGAAAGAAAAACCAGAGAAAAGATCATCCAGAAGATCGACGTCATCATCTATGCAAGACGTTGATTGTCTATGAGCGTCCTAAATGTATCTTTACTAATAGCAAAGTAGGGGAAAGCAATTGGAGAGTGGCTTATTTTACCAGCCGTTGCGGAGGTTATCAACAATGCATTGCACAAGCCCGCACATGATATTGTAAAGAGAATTCCTTTGAGCAATTACACAATCAGAGACGAATAGACGAGATTGGTCGCGACGTGGAAAACATTTTATACAATTTCTTACAGACCAACAGATTTTCACTCAAGTTGGAGGAGTCTATATTACCCAGCAATAAAGCTCTGTTGTTACGATATATTCGGTATATTAAAAATGCCAAGAACTGCTTTTTGCTACATATTTAGAGTTTGATACCAGAGGAGAACAGATTTTTCAGGCTGTGAAATGTTTTTTTTTACCAACAAAGCTATCCCATGGAAAAACATTGTTTCTGTTGCGAATGATGATGCACCTTCTATGTTTGGTCGTAATCGTGGTTTTATAGCTCACTTATAGCGAAAACTGAGGCAGTGGTCATTCACTGCGTGATAAACAGACATAATTTAGTAGCAAAATTTCAGTCCTACATTGCATCACTCTTCACAATATGTTATAAATTCTGTCAACAAGATTCGAAGCAATACTTTGAACTCTCGGTTATTAGCTCAGCTATGTGTGGAAAATAACAAAGACTTTTCTCGGTTACTCCTGCATACTGAATTTCGCTGGCTATCAAGAAGCTCTTGCTTAGCAAGATTTTTAGCTATTTTTGAATCTGTGTTGGAATTTTTATAAGAAAAAGATCCGAATTTGAAAGAAAATCTGAACAATTGGAAAACAGATATTTATTACTTTACTCATATCTTTGGTATATTGAACAAAGTTAATTTGCAGCTGCAGGATGACGATTTCAATTTGATTAAAACAAAATCAATAATATCAGCCTTTGTAGGTAAGCTGGTAAACAAAATTTAAGCAGAAAAGAATATCACAGTTTCCGCATTCGTCAACATTTTGGGAAGTTGGACGCACTACATCCTTCATTATCCTAAGAGGTTTGGGGATCTCTTAAATTTACAAATTCCTCATTGGATAGTAAATCCGAACAATATCACAACCATGGAAGAAGCCAATGCCAAGCATTGTGGAACATTGCTGAAAAATACCTTATCGTTTTTCCATCATCATACCTAGTCGAAAAAGGCTTCAGTGTGGTTACAAACATTTTGGCAAAACAAAGAAACCGTTTGAAAATCAACGAACATTATTTATTATTATTATTATATAAATATATATATATATTTATATATATATACATATATATAATATTATTAAAAAACAACAACAATTCACCAATTTTGAACTGGTTGGAAATAAGTCACCAGGTTCTTCCATCACTGTTTTTTTATTACTTTATTTTTACTTTACGATTTTAATGTTTTTAACCCACCTTTTTAGGTATTTTTACGTATTTTGCAATTGATATTTACTGAATTTAATGTCTATTTATTTTTTTAAATTTTGATGCGATAATGTTGTCTAGTTTACTCACTTAAGCAACCGCAAAGTTTTTAAATTGGTAAGTGTTTTCGTATCGTTTCGTGTCTCGTATTCTCCATATATATAATAATTCATTTATACAATAATCTGTTACTGAGAAATAATGGGATATATGGTATTGTTTAGGTATCGTGTAGCAATATCGCCTGCAACATTCAACTCGCTGTATTGCTTTTTTTTTTTTTGCCTAAGTTTCTTAAATATACCAAGACCGTGTACAATTTCGATCAATAACATAAGTGCGATATTTTGTAAATATTATTGAGTGGAACATCCAATTAATGTGCACATGTACATGCTCTTCAAATCTTACATTTTTGTCAATTAAAATACCTAAGCTACGGACAATTTTTGTCGTGGTACAACGGACTTATAATTTTGATACTAGGATCTACTTCTTATAAACTACATGAAACTTGGTACCACAAATAATTGAAACTATTAATGTTGGCCTCAGAGTAGCACTTGTGTATTAGTATAAAGGGTGTTACTAAGAATTATGTATTTGTAAATGTATATGTGAAAAAAAACTGCGAAATATTTGTGACGTACGACCACAGGCTGATCTATCTCGTATTTGGAACATAGCAAGATCAGATGAGCTATCTTTGCCTACTTCGATTAAAATCAAATTTTTATATTTGATTTATATTTTAGTTTATGACTAATCAATTTTTGGTGTGTAAGTAAAATAAGTATGGGTAACAATACCTATTTTAACTCATATTATTTTTCTTTTAATCCATAGAAAAATTATTTCGGAAGCAATTATATAAAATTATAATATTTAAAATTAATAATTTTAAATTCTGATTCTGATTTCTGATTATTATTAGATTAGTTTAAGAATATTTCATAGAAAAATTAGAGGACAGCTGTGTCAATGAATGTAGCGCCGAGTAAAGCCAATCGCTTAAAACGGAACTACTACTAACTATTTACAGAATAATTTCATCTTATCTTTAAGGAATCAAAGTATATACTAAGTAGATATTGGGAAAAAATTGTCTGTATCGTGGGTAACTCGTGTTTTATTTATAGATGAAAACAAACCGTTGAACGTACAGATTACGGCATTACGCGACTTCCTGTTTACGAGTTCAAGATATTAACATCAGAACCATCTTTTTTTGATGCTAATGTTTAAGCGAATTAATTAATAAACGACATATACCGAGTAAAACGAAGAAAAAGATAGTGAAATGCGCAGCAATGTCATGAGAGAGACAATTCAGTTGGCTAAATAATTTCAAACTTAAGATGTATGTAATGTAGTATTTTGGAATAATAAGACTCTAAATAAAGGCCACATTCAGGGTTTCATTTTTGGGAGCAGCCCAATCTGATAATTTTGGAGTAATTTAGAGAGATTAAAACAGACTTGAGTTGTACTCAAGGTATCTCCAGACATAATTTTATTATTCGGTAATTTTAAAAGACTGATTCGTGAATATTACACAAGGGAAATTACCTGTATTTCCTATTTAATTATTTTTATTATATATTTAATATCATATTATATTGATCTATCTACGTTTACGCGAAATTTTCTGCTACGCACAACTATTCTGTGGAATCAGCTGTCGTCAGTGATATTTCCGAACTGATACGACAAAGGTATTCCATTGATGAAAATAAGCCTCTTCCATAGATTGTCATAATGCACAATTTTGAGATACTTGCATCTTTCATCAAACTCGAAAACAAGGAGGTCGTTCGTTTCTTTAAGGCCTGCCGCGCATCTGCGACTCCTTTGTTGTTGCCGATGTCCATGTGCGGAGATAATCACTAACCATAAAGTAAGCTTATTCTTTTGCCCCCATTCTATAAAATAAAAACACGTACCTTAGGCTATCGACATAGCCAAGTCCAGGTTACTGAACGTAAGCTGAAGTGGTAATGGGCTGACTCCATATCTCGTAGAAGCAATAATGTTACAAAAGTTTTTCAGGTGTCCAATTTGTGCTAGAAAATGTAGTCTAAGAAAAAGTAATATTTGTCGGAAGTGGATAGTGGAAATGATACACAGATAATAATGTGGATAATGTAACACAAATTGTAACATAAGACTTGCTCATAACAATCCGATAAAAATAATTTTGACCATATAGCTATTGAGATATATATTCAAGATTTAATACAGACAGACGGTGTGGAAATAAAAAAAATGTACCCGAAGGTGTATGACTCAATCTATTTGCATAATTATTTTAAATGATGGTTAATTTAATGATTCTGAAATGCTTCGTTTTAGATAATGAGAGAAATTTGGACCAGTTCCCAATTCGAAAATACTTGTAGTCAGAACTATTGTTACAAAAACTAAGGTTAAGCCGTATATATGTATAGGTAATAATAAATATAGGTATAATATGATATTGATGATTTTTATGTTTGACTCGGACCTTTTACACAGTGTAACAATTTTTTAATATAAATAATATTAAAAAATTGCTACACTGTCTCTCATTTTAAGATCCTTTTGAAACAAAATATATTAATTTTTTTTTTGTATATGTACTTATGTTTATGTATTGTTTTAAAAATAGTTTGAGAATCTATTATATCTGCATTTTTAGACATGACAATTAATGACTTAAAAAAATAAAATATTCTAGATATTCTAGTTGTTTATCCTGATTATCTTGTTTGTTCCCGGTTGTTGAACAATTGCGGAATATTCCTCACGATTTGACAAACGGAAAAAATCATTTTCCGACAAAAGACAATAGTCTTGTATAGAAGTCGCATATTCATAAAGTGATTTCACAGATTATTGTTTTTTTGTCCGTAGTAGTTTGTTTAGTCCGTGTGTCTTACTTCTGGTGAAGGCTTCCCTGTTTTCTTTTCGCTATTCCCTACGAAAACTGACTCTTCCATCTTACAGAGAAGGCTCTTAATTCCTGGGGCTACCGCGATTCTTTTAGCTTCCTGTAGCACCCAATCTGTCTAGACGGGCACAAAGCCATCGTTACTTTAACATGCGGTAGATGTGGCCGACATTGAAACATCTTGATTCCTTACAGAGCTGATATTGACCTGAAGGATAGTACTTCAACAGCAAACATGTTCACTTAGGACACATAGGGAACATTTATCCTCATAGCTTACCAGGTCCAATTATTAACCAGGGTCTATATGTCATGTTCTTTCATCTCGAATTCCGTTATTTGTATTTTGTCATCTACTCTTGCCGCTTTTATATAATTACTTAGACAATTCATCCATCGTTTCATTGATCATCCTCTTGTATTACACCCCCATTAAAATAGTAATCCTTAATTTCGTAGACGGCCAAAGATAAATAGAAATAAATATTATTGTGCTGAATATTTTGATAAATTGACAAATTTGTATTTTTGATCATACTATCGATTTTAAAGAACGTCAATAATCACAATAGTTTGGATGGATTTAGTGATACTGTTCATCAGAAACATTTTAAAAGATTTAATATAAATAAAAAAAAATACAAATGAATTGTCAATACTCGCGATGTTTTGTATCAATTTCAAAAGTTCCCTTCGTTTGTCCCTACGTTCAACTTAATCACGGAAGCGGAACGAGCGGAATAAATTGTTTGCGAGAGGCTTCTTTTTCTCATTTACGCTTTTGTGAGGGATGATTTACGTTGTCGGAACGTATCGGGTTTCCTCGCCTTGTAACCGGAGCCAGAGTGGAGCCTTGTTCATTTTAATTGTTCCAGATTTTATATAACCTTGTACTGTCGCGCGTGACACTCCTCAACCTGATGTCGAGTCCTAGATTATGAAATTCTGAAGTAATTACATTTTACGAGTACTGAGCAATCATTTAAATTAATAGCATTGTGCAGATTAAGCAGAAAAAGAATTCATTTTCAACGAATTAATTTAAGAATTAGGTACGGATAAGAATTATCTATTTTATGAAAATCAGAATAATGAATGAAAACTTAGAGTAACACCCCTTGTGTATGTATAAAAAAACTTTACGTTTAGTCTATAGTTTAGTGGTCCCTGTATCAAACCCGTCCATTTTCAAATATGTAATATGCAAAAGGTGCGCGTTTTTTATCCGTACTTAAAGTAAAAGAAAAGTAACAGCCTATGTATAAATAGGCACAGTTATCCTGTTTAGAAAGAGCATATTCTACAACGCAGCTCTCTGCGGTAACTAACATATCTTATCATATCTAAACTCACATATCTTAGAAATATATTTTTTTTAAATAAGTTTCTAGATGGTAATTAGTTTTGTACTGGGGTTCAAACACGATTTGCTGGTGTACCGTAAACAAAAAGTGAACGCTTATACACTGAGCTACCGTACTCGTACGCCGGCTGGTACCTGTCCGTAGGCCAATTAAAAATCTTTCAGTATTGTAAATATTCTCATGTGATATCCAGATGGAATAATGTCTAATAAACAACACAGTGAAGAAAACGTTTATTGAACAAAAAAAACGACAATAGAGTGTACTTTCAGAAAGTAATAGATGAAAAAGGTTCATTGTATCCCATTTATCCAATAAAGGTACTCTGTAAACTATGGAATTGAAGCGGCTGTCCCCGTGGGGTTGGAGACGTTATTCCATTACTGACCCTTTTGGCAAAGAAGAACAATGGTCCTCAATTAAAGGTGCCCTTGGCTATACAAACAGTGAGTGTGTGTGGGCCAGCGCTATGCCCATTTGTCAATTGATTCTCGATATAATGAAGGGTACATCGTAACATTGGAGCTAGCTGTCAGAGGCGGTCTTCCAGTTTGGTATGGATTTCCCGCGGGTGTGAGTGAGGTGGCCGCGTATCTAAATATGCGTGCGCAGCGGCGATAATCATGTTATCTCACTTACTCCACTGTATTTTTGCTATCGTATCTCGACCTACATAGCCTACTGAGTTGCGTGCTGTTTGATAACGACACGCATCTGTGTGACTCTTGTTTATATTGGTCTTGATGCCACTTTAAATTGATTAACTCCTGCTTTGACACCTTCGTTGCTTCTCAGAGTTTCAAATCTATTTGATTTTGAATGTTATTCATTACATTAAAAAGGTTTTGCTTTAAACATTATAAAAAGATAGGCAAAAAATAATTAGATAAATTTTGTACTATCTTAATTATTCCTTCGAAATAATGTGTATTTGTAATATAAATAAAAAGAAACAAAATACAGAGTTGTGTAATGTAACTTTCACCAAAGACGCGCGACAATATTAAATTAATTCTATTAGCGACCTCTAACGAAAAGCAAGAAAATTTGTACGCTTGTGAAAACACCCTAAGAGAGTTTTCCACAACTCACTAACACCGATTCACGGCCCGTAGGCACGCAACTTTCTACGCACACACGTTTTCACAGCAAAATAAGCTCCTGAAACTCGCAGCGTGAGCGTGAAACGTACACCCATCCTTCTCCCACACAGTCCACCATCCCATTTCAACAGGTTTCGCCTTTCAGTAGTTGCAATGAGGAGCGCGTGCTTCTAGTAACACAGCGCAAACAGAACGAGGAACACACGTCGTACTCTAAGAACCAAAAACACAGTTTCACTGACAGTTCCGACACTAGCTGACATTCGCAGCCGTCCTCCGAAAAGCGCTTTGCCGCGCTTTCTTGTGGCTTCTTTATATAACTATTTATTAATACGTGAAACGTTACGGCGTGTGTTCAACGGTTGGGAGCGCTCGTAAGAAAATTTCGCGTCCGCGTCAAACTTCACGTGCGAAACATGAAAACCGTCAAACTCGATTGTGCCAAAAACAATAATCAGATAAGTCCTCACTAACATACTATGGAGTTGTGCGTACAGTGTTAAATAGTGAATTGAAATGGAATTACTATGAAAAACTCAGAAAGATAACAAGATGTAAATTTCTGAACGTCAATGTTTACCTCTTCAGTGTTGTGAATAATTAGAAATTGTTGTAGTAAATATAATATTTTAGAGCGATGTAGATGTATGGACACTAATGTAGACTGAAATAGTTCTGAGCAACCATGGTTGTGATAAATTAAAATAGTGCATTCTGTCCCATCCATTGCCCATGGACTTATCAATAATATCGGTTGTTACACCCAAAGTTGTGAGTAAACGCTAACAAATTAGTATATTTATACAATCGGTTAATTATAAGGTAAATATGTGTTAGTACCTGTTTTAGTGTTCATGTTTATATCGACGAGTTGTCTCCATAACAATTAGAACTTACTTTTCTTCTTTTGTCCTTCGCGGTTGTGAATTTACAATAATCGAACTAAAGTTTGGAACTTGGAGTATCACTCAAGTGATGAAGACAGACGTACTACTCGATTTTGTAACTAAAGTGCTATAATGGAATTGCTTGGACTATCTGAACAGTACCAGTTCTGATGATTTAAGAAAGTGACTTCATCTTCGATCAAGGTAAGTAGTAACTTCCATTGTTTTATAAGTTTATTTAAAAATAAATAATTTATAATAAAACATTATACATAAAATACAATAAAGGAAAAATTGTAAAATGGAACTCTTTGGGTACATGTTACTTTTTAATTTGCGAGACTGTCATTTGTTTTTCGTGCTTTAGAAAATTGTGTGTCGCTATTACAATTAATTTATCTTGTCTAATTTTTCACTCAATGATTTTTAGTGGTTTTCGCTGTTGCTTAAGTCATCAAGAGATTTGACAAAGACTTCAACTGGCATTTGGCGATGAAGCCCTATGTCCCTGCTCTGTATATTCGTGGTACAGAATCCAATATTGATACCGTACAACAACTGATTGAAACAGAACAAAAATTATTTTTCAGTAAATTCATACTATATAAGGCTTTGGAATGAATCAAGTGCAAGATATTTTGCATGTGCATCTGTAGGTTCGAAAGCTTTCCACTCGATGGATACCGCATGATTTAACGGAAGACCAGAAACGGCTACGTGTCGAGAGGTGCCTTAAAATGATAAAAAAGTTAAATGGCGGACTGTAATTGGCTGTCTATAATATCGTGACAACTGATGAAATCAGGGTGTACTACTTTGAATCGAAAAGAAAAGGCAAAAAAAATCGAAAAAAACACTTGCCGGCGAAAGTCAAGAAAAGTCGGAGCACCGGCATTCAAATTTTTGCTTCTTTTTTCTTATAAATCAGGATTACATTACAATGTCGCTTGAAGACCAAAGAACAAGGGATGCATACGTAAACAATTGCTGGCCTAGAGTATCAGAAAAAGTTCGCGTAAAGCGTCCTCGCAGTAATGTCGTCCACCACGATAACGCGTCAGCACATTCTGCTAAGATAACGAATGCGTATTTGAAGGCCTCATATGTGGAACTGATGCAGCATCCGTCATACTGCCCGGATCTTTCACCTTGCGATTTGTTTTTATTTCCGAAAAGTACAGAAAATCTTAAAGCTTTAGCTTTAGTTCGTAAATTGAGCCCGGAAGCGGCGGTGAATGCGTCCCATGAACCCATGAAGTCCGTTACAGAGGCCTGGATCTACTGTCTCACACAATGGTTCCAACGAATGTATAAA
Source organism: Teinopalpus imperialis (assembly GCA_029286865.1). Lineage (NCBI taxonomy): Eukaryota > Metazoa > Arthropoda > Insecta > Lepidoptera > Papilionidae > Teinopalpus > Teinopalpus imperialis. The sequence goes on along the minus strand of JAGSMU010000023.1, from coordinate 922,676 downwards.
TATGAAATATTATAAATATAATGTCTGGTCTTATATTATATCAAAATCCAGAAATTTCAGTATGACCTAAGTAACGTACCTTCAAATAAAAACAGAAAACAAATAAGCCTTTGACATAAAAATGACATATAAAAAGCTAAGTATATATTAATTGCTTACAATTTCCTGTTGCTTTAAAAACAACAATATAATTACTTGTGAGTGCTATTTCTATATCTGCATATTTATAAAGACATTGAACAAAACATTTATATTCCCAGCCAACAACAATATCGTCTTAACAAAGACGCATTTTCTGATATAAATTCCTATCTGCCACGAAATAAATAAAGATATCATTTCCGTTTAATTGAACCTGAAGTATTTTGAATTACATAACTGGTTAGTGAATACCCTGTGACCGATTTCTACGTTATACGAGATCTTACCTCTTCTGATATTTCTATATAAATAAGAATACTTATATAATAATAATAAAATAAACAAAACGATATGAAACGAACTACTTAATATCGTTAAAACTTAATTATAAATTACATTTGTAAGTGCCATTTACTACGTGCTCGAATAAACGGCAGAAAAACATTTACATCTGATATATATGAAATATATTCCGGCTAAAAGTTCGCGTGTCACCATACTGAAGACGCATGATGGACTTGATCGAGATGGTAAGTTGAAGCTATAAATATGATGCCCAACAACAGGAAAAACAAAGACAAAGAAATAGTATGTTTCTTCACAATTAACTCAAAGTATAAATTTACAGTTATATATTTTTTTATCCATTAGAAGTACGCCACAGTTATAAAAAAAACCAGGCTTAGCACGGTCCAGACAAAGGTTACCAATCATTTCAAAGTTCTAGCGTAAATTAGCGGCTTAAACTGTATTTCCTATGATGAAAGTAACCGAAGGTCTTATTACTGGTGACGAAACGTTCCTACTTAGTCCTCTAGGGAGAGAACACAACTTCTTTATGATTCCATACCGAGAATGAATGTGGGTGTCATGGGCCGGGGGAATCACCTACCACTACGTGAAATATTTTATACGTTTGTCTAATAAATAGATGATATAAATATGAGGTGAAAAGATATCGGGATCTAAAGTAAAAAAAATATAGACATCGTTCCTCCTACGCTGACCTAATTATTAATAGAAAGGAATTAAAATTTTGGTATTCAGGGCTGAAAATGAAAACCCTTCGCTTAACATCTGATTAACTGTGTAATCGTTTGTAATCCTTAATTCTAATAGTTCTTAATTATTTTTTCTTCTATTACCTAAATTCTTCATTTTAATAAAATATTTTATAGGTTATTAAAATATTTTACATTCTTGACCCTATTAAAATAAAGAAAAATTTATAAGATATAATTAATATTATCCAAACACTTCCTACACGTGAGCTTCCGATATTCCATTTAATGTGCGTTAAGTTTTGAGCATGGTTCGCGAGATGTGTATTTTACGATTGGATTCAGAACAGAACCTTCATTTTTATATTACAGAAATATTGGTTCGGCTGAGATTCGTAGCAACTTTATGGCAGGGACTCTGACCGCTGATCTATGTGATAAAAAAACTTAAATAATATAGCAGTAGTAAAAATATATCAAACTATCCTAACTAAAACTATGAATCATACAAGCTCTTGCTTAATGGTATGCCTAGATTAACTTAATGTAATAAAAATTGCTAAGCTGTGTGTAAATAAATATACTTAAAACCTCCATAGAAAGTTGAATTGGAAATTATTTAGGATAAATTTACATGTCTTGAGAAATTAATTTCTAGATTGTAAATGAACTAATTAACAACATGAAGGCTGGTTAAAATTTTAAATTAATAATAAATTTTAAACTTCATTTTATCTTATTAAATCTTGCATGGTGTATATATTCTAAGCAAAACATGTCTTAATTGTATTGTAACATCATATTATACCATGTTTTATGCAATAAATTATATTATTACCAATTTACCCTCATGGGTAACACAAAAAGTTTGAGTATAGTACGTAAATAGTTAATTCTCAGTAAACAGTTGACTCTCATATTGGAGACTAACTGAGCAGCCTAAAATATCATTGTAAAGTACATTTATTTAAATTTTCTGGATTTAATGTAATGTGTGCGCAGAAAATACAAGAACCCGCAAGCCTTATTCCACCGCCGAACAACAATGGAGATGCTCCCTTACACGGTCAACATCCCCTGGCAAGCGATATGGTTCCTGATGCGATGTACAAAGACTGGAACGAACTGAAAATACAATGCAGTGAATTTGAATTTAAATAAGCTATTCCAATTCATTTTCCTTTCGTTTTTAGTAAATGTTTAAAATTGAAAATCTATAAGCGTACAGTTCCAGTCGTAAACTGTCGTTGGCCAAGTATAAAATCAATATGCTAGCGGTAAGGTCGACTTAGCATTTCCGGCATAACTTTTGAACTGTAATTTTAGTTTTCTTAGTGTCGCTGACAGCTGGAGTTTTCTAATATCGAATCTTTCTTATTTGTTCTTATTACTTTGAAAATTGTCCATTACTATAAAGAACGTATTTATACTATATACGTATATATATATATATAGACGTTATACATCTACGACACATTTGTAGTCTTTTCTAAATTTATTTTAACTTTTTGTAATTTCGTGTTTCTCATCTTTGGGCAGATTTTTTTAATGTTTTAATTCAATTATATGAAGTCCATCGCCAGTCATGGGAAGCATAAAATCTTTTCTATTTACACAGAAAAAACGGTAAATGAAAACTGTACATTGGAAAGTGGATGAAAATTAAAATTTAACTTGGACCCTATTGACTACAAAATTATAAAAAGAAGTTGCCACATGCCTTTTCGTAGTAGTCAAAAGTCCAAAAATAAATAACGTAAAGAATTTTGTACTTACTGAAATTAATGTACGATATTTAGTATCGATTACGATGTTTACAAAAAGTTTGGCATCACACGTCGAAAAGGTCAATAGGCTACAATAAGTCTAAATAGCTAAACGTTATAAATTTATCAAAAGCTCTTGCTGAAAATTAAAATAGCCAAAGAAAGTATTTGCTAAAATCTTAAATCATACACTGTTCCATTAGCTTTTATACAGGGCGTAGGTCTTAGTCGAATCTAGTAAAAGCAAAACTGTTTCCATTTGGAGTATTATAACTTACGCAATAGTAGCTGAATTGAACTTCCTGGAATAAAGTTATAATTTTGTATAACAGGGTACAATATTTTCTGCTAAAATATGTCCAAAATAAAACAAAGTCCGTATTGAAGATGAAATTTAAATTGTTAGTAATCTTGCTCTCATGAATTTTATCACGTTAAATCTAGCAAGAAAATTATTAAGTATATTGACGACCAGCTACAGATGAGATTTGATGATGGTTAAAAGAGAAGACAATATGACATTTTCCATTTCTTTCCATCTATTAAAAACCTCAATGTAAGCAATAAAGAAAAATATCTAGCGCTAATGACATGAAGCGTTTTTGTGCTCATTGTGGAGCGCATAAAGAGAGTTGTTAAAATTAGTGATGGTCAATAAACTGCCGAGTGCGGAACACCTTAAATCATTGCGCTGTAAATTATCACGGCGTTAAGGGATCCACTGTTTTGTAAACGTTTCCCGCGGAAACTTATTGAAGAGGAATGAAAAAAAATCTTGATTATATTTCTTGTCTTTCTGCACTTTAACTAATCGTTTAACTTTTTAGATAAGTTTGTATATAATTAGAAATATTTCAATAAAGTCTAACTTGTTAGAATTTGGTTATATTCCCTTCAGAAAATATTTAGCCAGTAGGTCTGTTGACCTTATTAAAACTTATTAGATACAGTTAATTATCTTAAAAGTCAACGATTTCTTTAGAAAAGTGTATATAAGTAGGCTGATGAAACAAAGAAAAGTAATTCTACAATCAAGCTCGCATAAAATAACTTAATTATTTTTTTCAGTAAATTTCTCTAAAAATATTCCAGATACTTCCTATTCGATGACAAAGTAGCAAATATTGTCAAATAAGAAAATGTACTTCGGATGTATATAATTTTTATTCCAATCAAAAATATAAGGATTTAATTTTTGTATATAACAATTGTTTTGATTTGAATTTCATTAATAGGCATTGTTATTTAAGCACGAACTAGAAATTTGTCATCGTAACGAATATTTTAGTCTCTCGCATACTATTGTCGAAGAGCCAACTCTTAGCGAGTAATGTAAGAGGGATTGCCAAAGCGAATTCTATTGTAATGATACAACCGGCGACCTTCCATTTTCTCCCAGACGCGGACGTTTCTCCTGTACACTCGTAAACAATTATAGGTACAGAAAAATAATCTACTGACATCCCATAATTTTTAATGACAAACACTATTAGTTATGCGGTTGAGTGATGGACGTCTCTTTGTGCTAAATTTATAACGATATTGCAAGGCCTCATAGCAATTTGTGAGCTAAAGATACATTCATAAAATTATATTTTACAGTAAGTAATTAAAACATGGAGTTTAGTACCAAACATAAGATTTTTAATTTGATTGCTAGTAAATAGTAATAAAATGTGTGCGGGAAACGTTAAAGATTTTACAAAAGAAGTGACGTGGGAGCACACAGGTCACCTGATGGTAAGTGATACCTCCATCCCATAACACGCACATTCTTCCATTAATAAGGAAGCATGATACTAAGCATATTAAATTATTAAGATAGAATGCCTTGTTACCGGGAGTCAGGTCTCCGGTTTCTTTCACTAACCAAACCAATTTTACGTTGGTATTCTGTGAAAGCGTTGTCTTTGTAGTCGAGCCGATCTATTAGTAGCAAAGTTTTAGTTTATAGGTGTAGCGTGCTTTCGTCGTGTACTAATAGTTGTTTTATTAAAGGAAGATTTATATATATATATATATATATATATATATGTATTATGAATTTATACATGTATTATGTATTTAATATCTATATACATATGTATACATTATTCTTAATATGTAAATTAGTAATTTTTAGTCTTTTTTTATTATTAATAGGTTTATTGCTACATCACAATATCTCACCATACCTTGGGTTGACTGGTAGAGAATGCTTTGGCATTAAGTCCGCCCTTTGTTAACCTTTAACTTTGTTTAGGTTAATATATTAAATTTATAAACAAGGCTTATGTTCAGCGGTGGACTATAGGTAGCCTGTGATGGTCATGCTAATGGTGAAAGCGAGGTTGTAAAATTAAATTCAGGGCCGTTAAGTTAAAAAATATTCTTATTTGGTGTAAAATTATCTTTATTCGGTCGTTTACAGGCTTACTACTGGATATAAGCTTTAAACGGTAGAAAAATTGCAACAATCTAGGCAACCGAGCAAATCGTAGTACGAAACTCTTTGGATTCTAGTAGTGACATTCTACTTTCAGTCTAGACTGGAATTATTGTAGGTCAAACTTTACTTGAGTACGACGAATTATATTACAGTGAAATATCTGACATACAAAATGTTATCCCAAACTTATCTCAATACATCAATGTTAAGAACATCCAAATTGTTTCAAGTATTATTCATTAAAAAGTCACAAATATTTTAGGTAGTTAATTATAGACTATAGAGAAACTTTTCGTATATGAAACACTTAGTTAATTGAACTTCGAATGAACATAGATAAATAAATAAAAAGAATACAAAATATTATTCAGTAAATTCTTCACACGTACTTTTTTTTTGTTTCTTATATTGAAATCATTACTTTCAAATTAAAAGAAAGATGCCGCCTTGCGATATTTATTAATTTACATCCAAATTAAATAAAAGTTTGCCTGATAATTTAGATTTTTCCTCATACTTTTACTAATCTATAGCGATAATTTTTTGATTGTTTTTGATTAAAACGAATCATTACACTCGATCTTTATAAGCAAAATATTGAAAAAGGGCAAACGCGAGTAAAATTTAACAGATCTTAAAAAATTTGCTTCTTCTAACTAGAATAGGCTAACGCACTAACACGCAATGATACTCTTGCAATACAGGATATATTATGTGTCTATAAAATTTGTACTGAAAGTTATATATTAACGAAGTTCTACTTTTTTAATTAAGTATATGCTAGGAGTGGAATTTTTGCTGATTTTCTGTCGTTAGTCGTTCATTATTTATTTGTTAGTTGACATTTGTTATTGCATACAATGTACCCTACATTGTATGCAAGCCATGTATTTGGCGTTTGTTTAAGTTTGTAATATCTCGGTTACACTTCTACATATTCTAATTGAAAAAATCATAGTTTACTGAATACTACAAATTTTCAACGTACATAGTATACATGTTATAAACACAGGGGCGATACTGTTCAGTAAAAGAAAATAAGTTTAAAATTAATTGTTTTTAATATAACCGAAAATATGAAAATAGATAAAAAAAAACAAGAAAAATATCGTTAAAGTAAATAAAATGTGAAGTTATTCATTGCTTATTCAGAACGCGTTAGTCAAGGCCGGTGTCGTTGAAAAAAAATTCTGTATTCGCCACGAAAATAGAAACGGTGTCTAGATTCGTCGCACATTATCTGCCACTGTCATGCAACGGTTCCGTCACCGAACATCTGCGTAAATAGGAATTATTCCTAGTGTTGCCACAATAAAGAAATAATTATTTTGAAATACAATAATTTAATTTAATTTAAAATATAACGATTAGCTAAAATGTAAGCAATAATTTATAAACTTATTTCATAATCTTGTATCAAATCTAATTATTTATGTGTCGATGGAGAGTGGTGAATGAACTCATAATTAATATTTTTTGATACTGGTGCATGTTAATAATTTGATAACATCGAGTACGATTTTTTTTTATACTAAAATCGTGCTCATATATTTTCACTTTTCACCTGCATTCTTTGCGTTTTTTTTTAATAATATTATTGTGGAAGCAAAATAAAATTAGGGCGTAAAAATAAAAATAAATCAGTTACTGACAGTTAGACCGGGAAATTGGTCTAAACTCCTAAGTACATTCGAATCACTAGTTATTTTACGATGTATCAGCATATTTGAATAAAATTAGGGTCTCCCGAAAATAAATTGAGCATTTATACAATAATCTTAATGTATAATTATTTATTTTGTATGATGGCCTATTTTAATTTTAAAATCTATAAAATTATTAATTAGAGTAAATAAAATGCGTTATAAGAAGTTCGATTAAAATACATATTAAGGTTGGCAGATATTTCAATAAGCTGTATATTTTAGTGAAACGAGTTGTAACTATTTTCCGTAAAGTCTAGCACATATAATAGTAGAAGTCTATACTTTTATTAGGTATATCGATAATGTTGATCGTCATTATTCTTCCTTCCTTCGCCTTAAACGTTTTACCGGCTGTGTAGAGCCTATTTGAAGCATCTAAAAGCATTTCAGGACGAGAGTTACGATAATGTGATTTGGATAGCTTCAAAGTATTGGTTTTGATAAAATAACGTAAAATAATAAAACCGATTTTAATTAATTTGTTTCGTATGATATTTATAATGTTATTACATACATTACTATCTTGACGCCTTATTTTAGTAAGCTTTAGCTAAAAATAAATAAAAAATGTCTGATTATTGCCTAAACTGGTCGCGATTTTGGTTACCATATTTCATTAAATTAGGAAAATTTTATTAATTAATAAACATTATAAAATATATAATAGTGTCATAAATGAGCATCCAGTGTACTGGATGATAAGTGATTTTTATGGTCTATGATACAAAAATTTATTTTCAGTATTGAGTCAAAACGCATCTGCGTTGTCACTTATAAGGAATGCTGCTCGAACCTCCAGATTTTTACTCTTTGAACGTAACACAGCAGCGCATTAAGTTTTTATTTACCGTTGGTATTCTATGAATTTCGTCTTTCTTGGTCCAGACGGTCCATTTGTGTTAGAGCTATATTTTATTTTTAGCCTGCATGTAGCAGGGTTGCTGCGTTTACCGCGTAGAGGTTATCATTGGGAAAAGATTCAAATATTGAGTTGAAAACGTATATATAGTTAAATATATACAAATGATTTTGCTATATACTACACTCTTTATAATCTTAAAATAGATATCTTTATCAGAGAACCCAAATTTTCGAATGAAGTGTTCTTTCGAATATGGCGATGTGTTAGTAAATGTAATAATTTTTATTAAGTATATATGTAGCATGGTATATAATAACAACTAGTTGCCATAGTGAATTTCTGTCAAAATATTTAAAAAAGTTGCAAGCTAATGCGTCTCATTCGTCATATTTATTTAAATACACTGTAACTGTGTACTGTAAGTGTTATATATTTTGTGAAAATTAATACGCTTCAAATGAATCTATTAATGCATTCGAAATCACTTGGGGAGAAATACGTGACGGCTGACGCGTTTTCAAATTTGGAACGCATTTAGTGTATTCAGCATTAATATAGCACAGTATATCAGGAAGACGCACTACATTACTGCAATGAAGCAAATATTAACCTTTAAGCCTTACTGATACGATTGTTTTTAGAACGTTCATTCTCGACGTTACAGACCATTGTTGCTCAACCATTTATATGTCGCGTCCTACGAAATAGCGAAATAGGTAAGTAAAAAGTCTTGCGACACTTTGACTGTAAAGTTATAATAACATTTCAATTAATAGTTTATTTATACGATTATACTTTCAAAGCCCCTAACAGTACGATGGAAGATCACATGTGTCCTAATACGAAATGTACTAAGAATCTAAAAGACATCTCAATATCGCAGGCGAGAAAAACGCAAAATCGCACATTACATATATAAATTATCATGCGGTGCTTGTAAATAGCGTCAGTCTGAGGGTCTATCTAAGCGAGGTTTCAACCTGCGCTGTACTTACATTGAACTTGTCAAATAAACTATTAAAAATCTTTCCTTTAATATTATTTTGAACAGAATGCGATCCCTTTTAATAACAAACCCCCCCCCCCCAGCCGCACCCCAGATATCGCAAACCCCAGGTTGAGAAACGGTGGTATAGAGAAACAATTGAACAATTCGTGAAAAATAATAGTATGAAATGTCCGCCGCCCCGCACTGTCGTCGGGTCGGGCTCGTCTCCAACAACCACTCTTATGGGGGCCTCATATCCAGCAATGAAAGTATTCTGTTACCTTACTTGTTATATAACGTAATGGCCCAAATTTTATACTACTGTAATAAGTTTTTAACTTAGATCACATATACGTATGTTCAATAGTCAAGAGTTCAAATGGGAGAACTGCGCAGTTGTTTGGTCAAGGTTTGCTGAATCTAGTATGAAAGTGTCATTGTGATACGAATACGAAGCAGCTGTAAATGAGCTGAAATAATACCTTGCTATTTCATCTGGCGAATATTATAAATCGGGGATTTTATGCGACAATTCTTTTTTAATCCTTAGGGGTGACAACGTATTTGTATTATCATACTTTATTAAAAATCAAATATGCATGACATGCATAGGTTGTAAGAAACACGGCTTAACGGTGTATTCAGATTCAGTAGGTCATAGTGGTTGTATAATAAATGCAAGATTTTTAATCTTATATCTATATAATCACGATAAGTAAATAATTGCTCGGCTACATAATTATCTGGAATTAATTACGTTCGTGATTTCCTACACGCATATATTGCAACAGAACAAACACGTGTTGCCAAACAATAATCAATAATGCATTGTATTTACGATTTAAGCCGCAATCTGAATAAGCGTGAATACATAAAATAGTTTAAAGTTGTTTGTCACATTTCTATAATTGATTATGGAGATGTGTGTTACCCGGACCTCTCCCTTGAACTTCTTAACAAGCTGGAGCGCCTATTGAACAACTGCAATCGATTTATTTTTAGTTTGCGTAAATATCTCACAATATCGTCCCAGCTTAGTTGGCTTTTTTTTAAATATACGGATGATTTGATCATGAGAAAACAAGTATTAGTAACTTTAGTTTTTACAAGAGTTAGGAATCTACATTCTTTTCACTATTTCCTTGCTAGATTTTTTCCAAATTTCTCTATGTGACTATAATTTTTATTTTATGTTTTTTAGTTTACCATCCCTCGCAGCGAAAAATGGCGATCTTACTTTTTTCTACTCTTTGATGCACGGTTGACAGGAACAAAGTCTCTGGCATCAATCGAATTTCCGCAAACTTGTAGGGATTATTTGATTTGCATTTGACGATATAGACAGGGAGGTGTTATATCTTCTTTGCGCTGGTTTCTTGTTGGTTAATTTATATCATAAAATATATCAACAAAAAAATAACAACGTATTGAGTAATCGAAACAAAATTGTTATTAATTTATATAAAAATAAAATAAAATATATAAGTGACATTAGTAGCTATAACGATGTCTACAAAGCAATAGATGACAAACAGACATTGTTTATAATATATGGTTTGCTTTACAAGAACTATTTTTTAACCGGATGATGATGATGTTCTTGGGATGTGTTTGTGATACTAAAATATTGTGCGACACATGAGAACTCAGGTACCCGCAATCCAGAAGCCAGGTAGTATAACTACAACGCCATGTGGCTTCAACCTTTATTAGTATATTGTAAGGTATATAATTCTAGTTTAATTGGTACTACATATTTACAAGCCTTTTATACACGGTAACTAACGAATAGACGTGAATAACGAATACTCTGATAAGTGGTTCATTGACATATATCCATGGAGAAAGAAGTATTCAGGTAGACATGTGTCATCAACTCTGAGGTATAAAATGAAATGCCTTGTTATTTAAAATTGAGTCCACGGGTGTCAGCCACGATATGAAATATGGTGTATTTTACTGCGCATTTTCAATGACAATATTTAATATATATATGTATGTTCAGTGTATACAGGGTTATAGGTAATTCGACGTATTCCCGTTAGGAGGTGATAGGGGTAATTTATTAGTGATAATTTTACCCTCCTATGCATTATGTAATAGTGAACTATTTTTAGGTTATCATGTTCTTTTAGCTTTTAAGTCAAAAATGCAATATCAAAAATTTATTACAAAAATGTATCAATTAAAATCTTATTTTTCTTCTGACGATTAAACACTGGTTATTTTTATCAATATTAAAACGACAATCCAAATTTAAAAATGCAAGACGAAAAACCTAAAAAAATTTTTTTTGAGATTTTCTCCACTAAAATGGAAGTCATATCACTAGGGTAATGAATGTAGAGGGATACAATGCAAGAGGAAGACCAAGGAAAAGATGGATGAATTGTTTAACAAATTATATTATAGGAATAATAGTGGATGTGAAATAACCTAAGTTAAGGAAGGAGATAACTTAACACCCTGACACCAGTTAGAAATGAACTATATAAAGCTAAATATGAAGGTAATTTACAGTTAGCATAGCTAAATGGTAAATAAAAATATACTAACAAGATTAAATGCAAACGTAACCGCCTAAATTAGCTCGGCCCTCACCATCAGTGTGAAAAAAATTCAGAGAATGAAGCTAATATAAAATATGTAAGTAGCCTTCCCGAGTTTTACTAAGTTGACGCAATGCAGCTTGAGCTCAGTGGCCCCTTATTTTACGCTTTCATCGCATAATTCGAAACGTTTGTAAAACGTAACTTGGTTTCGTGCTCGTAAAACCACTTTATGGTCCAAGGCGAAAATTGTTACTAGTTTTCTACTTTAACACCTTTCCGAATCAAATCGAATATCTTTTTATGGGTTTTTTTCCATATTCGTCTAATTTCATACGTGCTATAATTATTTAATTTAAGACAGCACTGTAATATTTTAATGTCAGATTTTTGTATATTTTATGTTTGACAGTGGTAGAGCTAAACTGAAGTTTCTAATAGCAGAATGAATGGGTTAGCTGGACCAGGGGGTAGGACGAAGCCCTCACAATACTGGTGCGAAATAGCAGCATAACGCTGCTGTGCTTCATTTAGTGAGTGTAGGGATCCGGAGAGCTTTATTACTGGTGACGAGGCATTCCAAGCATGTTGAAGAAACATTTTTTTTATAGTATGCCATTTACTATAGATTTATAAGTATTTATTATACGTCTATGATTGGGTCATCTCACTCTATATGCTAAACGATTTTTCCTTTTTCATCCGGTAGCGTCGGAGAAAATAAGCTGCCATAGACGGACAGACAAACAACCAGACCCAGGATAGTTACCCTATATGAGTTCTTTTTTCTGCCGGTTATACGGAACCATAAAAATCACACAAAAACTAATAAAACTCAACTCATGTGCGATAACATTAGGCAGGCCCAGTTCTTATAAATATCAATCATTTAATTAAAAGAATAGTGTAATTAACAATTGAAGTTAAGAAATATATCATTGATTAAAACCTCTAAATTTCAGATAATTTAACAGACTATAAAGACAGTTATATATATTTAATTTTTATATATATTTGAAATTGTTTTACGAAACACACTTCTCTGAAAAACAATGTTAAGGTAAGTTTAAGAAATAATTATCCTATCACTATATATTTAAATACAGAAAATAAGTATTGTGAACTTAATTTTAATATCTAAGAACTTTCAGTGTTCCGTAATAACAATTTATAAAATCGTATCTTACGCACGTTGACTCATATAATTTGTAGATGTCTTAAGTCGATGCTCGCTAGTTTTTCTATTTTGTACAAAAGATGAAAATACCGTAAATGTCACTAATAACTCCTAGGAATCACATGTTAAAAACATTTTCAAAATAGTTACGTAAAAAGATTTCATTGTTTATTCATCGTGCTAGAAAACTTTCGTTTTTTTTCTTACCCGTGAATTAAGCTGGAATAGTATCCGAGCCTGTCAGTCTTTGTAATTTATATCGACGAATCCAACGCCGTTTGACGTTTCCTGATTTATGAATAAAAATACCCACACACGCATACTAACGTTTTTTTTCACGAATGTTTCGTTCATGCCAGGGTTAATTGGAAAACTTATGACGAGTACGATTAACTGATTTATTTATATATATATATATATATGTGTTATTACGTTATATTATCTTAACAAGATTCTAAAGTGAAATAAATAACCTTTAAGAAATGGTTTCGAAAACAAAAGTTACGACAAGAAGAAGTACTTTTATTACTTTTTATGTATCAAAGTATGTGATTAGAAATGTAATGAAAGGAAATTGTTACATATGTAAGCGATTATGTTTATTTACCACTCTATGCAATTATATATTTACAACATTTTATATAATAAATAATTCAAAATACTACAAGTAAAAATTGTTAAACATTCCTAATATTTGTCCCTAATATTTTAATAATTATTTTAAGAAAAACGTTAAGAATTTCGCCTCGGCAGAAAAAAGTGATAATCGCGCTCCAATCAATGTCAAAATCCGCGATCCTTTAACATAAAAAATAACGTCCAAGCAAATTCTTTAAATACATATAAAGGGACAAATCCGCCGGGGTAAGGAAAAAAATATAACAATGGACTGAAGAGATTTTAAGGGAGATCCCTCCTGCCCTAGTTTTTCTGACGCGTTGTTTCCACGTCGCTTAATGACGCCGTGGTTGGGGAAAGTTAGAGATATTAAAATGAGCAAGCACTTGGTTCCTTCGTAAAACGGCTATTGCTCAGGCCCTCACGCCTCCGATCTGTCCTTTAGACGTCCGCGTTTTTATTTTGAAAAATATTTTTTTCTGTTATGATTTTTATCCGACATGTAAATGAGGGCGCAAAGTTGCGATGGAAATATTGAAAAATGGCAGCCGTTTACACGTTACTTTTACGGATGCTTTTTTATAAATTGTGATTGAATAATTTTTATTTTTTGCCTTTGTAGATTTGATTAATAATAATGTAAAAGTAAATTGATGAAAATTTATGCTGTATTTATTTATTTGATTTTACTAATTGGATTATACTTTCATTTTATTTGTAATGTAATACCCCGGACGAATCGTTTCGTCATTTAAAATAAAATATTAAAATCATGATTTTCTTACATATTTTTGTCAATAATTAAGGCATATACGCGACTCGATTTCACTAGATTAAGTAAAATAAATTTAATATGACTTTGATTCTGAAGAATTCTTGGGAAGATCAATTTTTGGCGTTGTCTATTATAATTTTTCTTTTTAAAATAAGCTTAACTATTATAATACCCTTAATTTATTAAAATCTTCCGATAAGATAATCTTGGTAAACCTACCATGGGGATTTTCAAATAATGTTTTGTAATCACAATTGGAATGTAAAGACAATTTTAGTGACAATATTCCGTAATGAACATTTTTGTAATTGGATCATTATTAAACATCCACTCAACAAATTGAAGGATGTTATTGACTTGGAAAAAAGTACAAGAAGATATGATCAATTTCGTTGCTAATGAATATTGCCTCTTGAGAGTTTGACAGCAGATCATGATTAGTGAGACCCTAGGAAAGATTAAGATATTGCGTCTAATTATATCATGACAATGAAATGAAATAAAATTATTTTATTGCGTCATTATATTGTATTGATTAATAAATATACATATTTATTAACAAAATTAAAGAGTGAATATAGATGAAAAATAATTTGACAGCCATGGGACGTGATATAGACAATGAGAAGAAATTGAAGAAACTAAGCGAGCAGCGGTGAAAGAATGTAAAAGACAGTATATAAAGTCCGCTGACTCGAAAGGTGCTTGGTGGACTGCGATATATTTACTTTAATAAAGTCTCTTTCCCGGATTGAACATTTAATAATTAATAATTTTTACATATTTTGCGTCCTTTTTATTCTATAACATGGACTGTTATACTAGTATTAATATTACACGTGTATACGTACACAGAGTAGTATTTTAAGACGAGACAATAATAATAAGTTTTGCGTTTATTTAACTTAACTGATTACAGTAAGATTGTATGAAAATGTGCAATTCTCAAGTTTTCTCCTTATGATGTTAATTTAACTGTTTGTTTTTAAGGATAAAATGACTGGAATGAAGGATTTTAAGGTTAGTGTGTAAGGATTAGTGAGGAAAAGTACTCTATTTTTACCAGATAAAAAAACTGCATTCAATCAACATAGATTATTCATATCAACTTTAAGTTACATTTATATGGTGAAAAATGTTTAGACAAGACTGAAAATTTTTGACACAGTATAACTTAAATTAAGTTATATATTATTAGTAATATACACTATTAAACAAACATATTTTTTTGTACTTTAGTTCGTCTGCACGTGTGTGAACATAATATATCTTGCAAATCTCAATTTTCTTTTGACGCTTCGTTTTTTTTATTAACTTTTGATTCTATAAAATTTCAATACTTTATACCTGCACATGTATTTTCCTAATATATACTCATAATGTTACAATGCAAATAAAAAATGTTACACCAATTGGATGGCAAGAGAGCACACAGTCCACCAGGTATTAATTAATCATGGTAACCCTCGAACATCATCACATATATCCCGTCTCAATGGGACAAGCTAAGTACGTCGATTTATATTCAAAAATTATAATTTTGTTTTTATCTCCCCAATGAAGTTTTCTTATACATTTTAGACAAGACACATTTAAATGATCTTATTACTAGTCATAAGATTCTTGTTACTGAGACAAACTCCTCTTTAATTATGACGAAAATTTGATCTGTCTGTACTTTGTTAGCAAATTAGTTTGTTCACGTAAATACACATATACAAAAGGAACCACCCATTCCTTTTGTATTATTATTTTCTTGAATGGTCTAAAAGTTACTTTATTATTATTAATTACATTGAGAGCACTCAGATCACCTGATGGCAAGTGATTCCTGCGGCCCATGACATAATACATTCATCCTTGACAAAGAACCATATTGCAGATGCGTTGTCACCCTTGAGGACTGAGATGGAATGCCTCGTCACCAATAATAGAGGTCTGGTATTCTGTGAGGGCGTGGTCCTACCCCGTTCGAGCTGACCCATTCATTCTGTAGCTTGAAACAAACTGCAGTGTAGCTCTACCACTGTCAAAAGCGTTGCATATTACCATTGTTTCGGTCATATTTAAAAAAAATTGTTCTGTTAAATTCATTGTGTTGTGCTAAAATAATTTACTCAGTATTTGTTATTACATATTCTTTCAAAAAGATGATTTAGATTTTTACATACTAAATTCAATTAAATAATAGTTGCACTATGATCTCATTGCCTTCTGATGACGATAGCGCCATCAGTAGATATAATACCTGAGGGCTGGTTCGCGATTTCTGGGTTTGATTCCAAATCGAGGCCTACATTTGTGTAGTTAGAATTGTTAATGTCCTGTATTACCAACATGGCTTTTAAAGTTTTGTTAGTGTTCCATATGCGTTACATTGAATTAAGGAAGGTATAGATATTAAGACAAATGACTGTTTCTGTATTTCTGCAAATACTAGAATAGTATCCCATACAATTGATGTCATCTAGTAACGACTGGAAGATGTAGCAGTATTCGACAGTTGCTCATGTAAATTTTTGACAAAGAGGCAGTATATATTGCGCCTATTTTGTTAATTAAAACAATCACAATCACTTGTTAATTGAACTGTAAGACTAAAATTCTTATGAAAATACACATTAATTATAGTTCTGAAATTTTAATTCTGTGAAGTGTGATATTTGAATTGGTTGAAGTAAAGATTAATTGGAAAACGAATACTTAGGAAGAAACGCTACGTTTAAAACGTTATTTAAAATAGTTTTTCTATTTAAAAATAAGAAAGTTTCGGCATTTTGAATCCGAAACATAAATGTTTATATATACAGTAAGTTGGGTTCGGGTCACTTTCAAGGACCTCACTAAATCTTTCATCGTACGCCGGGCCGCAAACCCTCATAATATACGCTGAGGAATTCTGAAATAACCTTGTATATCCTTATTCCTTGTTGGTGTATAGTTCTGGATTAAGAGTAATGATATACAAGGAACATTTAGTACGTGCCCTCTCTCGGCTATAACATTTTATTTTTATTATTAATGTCCCATTTCCAACGTTATTGCTGGGAACTATTGACCGTGTCTTGCTAACGGTAATTACTGTTTCAATGCCTCTCTAATTTCTTGTGTTTTATCTGTTGTTTAAAAGAATTAACAATTTTCATTTATGATATTTCCGTTCGCCTTAAGATATCTCTGGGGTCCGTAGACACTTTTATGCGTAATAGAGTTGTTAATGCGTTGTCACCTTAAGGTGTTGTATCTACATTTCATTCACTTTTAGGATCAATCAATGGTACAGACAATTTGTATCTAAAAATCGTGTCACTTAAAGAAAACTTTTCTGCTAGTAGAATTTTAACCACATGATTTAATCCTGGTCAATTTCGACCGCGGCGATATCTGCTAGTTGATACCACATGACAAGGTAAACCCTCATCGTATACTTCCTTAATCAAATGTAACACATGCACTATAAGAGGGACGGACGATTCGGATACAGGATCTGGAACGCAAGGTCTAGAAGTGCAATACTACATTGTTATTCTAAATGTTTTAAAGCAAATAACAAGTGAATTTCAAGTCATTAATTTGTATAGGGTCAATTGAAAATGCCAAGAGGTTTTAAAATATTTTTTTTATATACTAATAGTAATAAATAGTTTTTTTTTACAAAATAGGAAGCAAACAAGCAAGCGGCTCACCTGATGCTGATGATAAGTGATTACGTGGCCAATGTACATCTGCAACACCAGAGTAGTTGCAGCTACGTTGCCGAAAGGAGAAGGCTTTTTTCGTATAAGTCGTTCGGAAATACCGCTGGTTGAAAATTCTGAAGAACGTCTATGGTCTATTATATATACGAGTATATAATATAGTATATATAATAGCGTTTTATATAATACTTTTTACGAAACACATTCTGCTAATCTTTAATATTATTAATACAAATATACTGCAGTTTTAGTTAAGTTTACAGACTTAACAGATATAGTCATAAATATATATTTTACAACGGTCTTTTAAATGAAAAATTTATAAAGCATAGAGATTTATTGTATTCCTGTACCATTCAAAATTATTCTGAGTTTGTGGACTGATGAATCAACGCGGGAAGGCGTGTCGAGTAAAGGGAGGGAGAGGAGGAAGTGAATGCTAATGATTTATGTTGTTGCTCAAAGAGACATTCGTTTCATCCACCGAGACGTGATAAATGTCCGTTGCGCAAACAGTCTACGGCGTACTGTATGTAATATTACTTCAGTTTTATTTACAGTTATGCATATGGGTTACGTCTTCACTTTTTAAAGTTATGGTATAATTCTATAAAAGATAACATAAATAGTAATAATAAAAGGACACGTCAGTGTCAACTTAATACTAATGTATTCTAATAATAATACGCTTATTATTACACTTTCTTAAAGGTTTAACAATTATTTTTCTTCACGTCATCAGTTATAGCTTTTTTTTGCCCGCCACCTTCTGTATCCTCTTTGCTTGAATAGGCTCAACCAACCTCACCCTCACAGTGTACCTTCTTAAAACGACAACAGTTAGCACATTATTAAATTATAAAAAATACTCTTACAAAAGTACTTAAATCAATTTTTTTTACTTATGAATCTAATACACCTCTTGCTATGGAGAAATCTTTTACTTTATTATTAATTATAAAATTAAAGAATACTAAAATCTGGTACAAGTAATAAAATTGTAGACATTTTGTGTGTGCACGATATATAAATAATATATATATGTATACATTAGTTTTAACAAGATTGTTAGATCGTGACCAAAGTATACGTTGAATTCTTATATTGAATAAGTGATAAATGACGATGACTACCTGGTCGCTTTAGACACAGCCTTATTTTCTGATGAATACCAGATGACATTGATGTCATTGATTTTCATTAATTGACGATGAGCGTGGAGAATATATAGTGACGTAGGCATTTCTGGAAAGACACAAAAGCACTCACTCATTCCTAGTGATATGGAACAATTGCGCAATCAAATCGAATGAAGATTCAGATGCAGAGATACGAGACATTACCATCACCACAGGCTTGACTAGTGTCAAGACTATATCATAAAATTAAAAACAGGTACAAAAAAGTTGCATGTAAAATTTCACAATATGTCAAATCGTAAAATCGGTAAGCCAAAAACGCGGTATCGACGTGAATGATTTATAAATGTTGATAATACGGGACATTAGCCAAGCCGCACACCACGAATGGTGCCGGATTAAGTAAAAAGAGTCGCCATTATTACACGGGAGATTTATTGGTGGTGCAGCGGGGCATCTGGCGTTCATAATCCGCCATTTTTTTAACCGTGTCAATAAAGCGCGGGAACTGGTCTCGGCGCCATTGCTCTTGATTTTGGTTCCGGTCACGTGCCGCGGTTTAGATAAGGTACGCTAGGTGAAGTAGTGATGTAACTCTGTGGTACGTTTTGCGGTTTATTTTACAAATCGACTTTTATTGTATTCATTTATGTGAGATAAATTTTGTGCAGTTACATTAACCACAGAATAATTGCGGTTAGCATTAATATACATATATTTTATAATAATATACATAAATTAGTTTTGAATAAAAAATATTTACTATATACAAAAACCTTTATATTTGAATTTGAATAAATGTTATAAAATACATGATTATTCAATATTCTGTCTCGCAATGCGAACATCAAAGCAACATAAACAAAAAGTACTTTACGTTACGCATCTCTTTTATAATATTTTAATATTTTAGTCATTAATTATTCTTATTACATTTTTTCATATTTTTAAGGATAGTAAGAACATCTAGAAAGAAATAAAGGTGTTGTTATTTTTTGGTGTATTACCTTCTGACAGCAAAAGTTTTAAATTGATAAATATTTTGAGAATGTACTTTTGCTATTGTCAAAAGAAGAAAGATAGACTAATGTATAATACATTATAAATTACATTTTTATATCCTTCTCTTAAGCCTTTGTATCAACTGCTCTTAACCATTCCATGGTTATAGCAATTTGCGTTTACCCAAACAACAACAATTAACAGCACGCGTTAACGCGTAGTGTACTTCTTGTTACAAAGTTTTGAAACAAAACATCTTGTTTATCATTAAACTCTGCCTTCAACATTACGGTCTATTAAATGAAGCGATATAAATTCAGAAGTACCAAGAGACAATGTATTATTGTCAATACCTCATTCGTTTTCCTACGCAATAGACCTTCCTACGGCTATAGTAGTCCTATATTCAACTAGAGACTCCAACACGTTTTCAGGGCTTACCAGCACTCATCAAGTTAATTGCTGATGTGTTTCACATATTTAATTAGAGAGACGATACGAAAAAACCATACCCCTTTAGAACTAAGATGAAATACTTTTTATCTTAGTTCTTAAGGGTGAGTGGCTTGGGTCAGTCAGGTGGAGAGAGCAGTTGATTTAGTGTCAAAGCATGCTTAAAATTTTTATTCAATTTTATTGCATAGGATTCGGAAAGGGGAGAATAATTGATTGCTTCTGCATGTCTTCCAAATGCTGCAATACGAAATATACAATCGTATAATGGGTATATCTCTGCAATTGATATCTTGTAGTCGTTAAATATCTAAAAGAATATGTAATTGCTAGGAATATTATTATTTACATTTCTGGCAGTTACATTCAACTTGTCGACATCGTGTGCAATGGGATATACTTAAACATGATTTTAGGTATAGATAGGTTGCTTGCCCTTCGTGAAATTATTGCACGACCGTCGAAAATGGGTCAATTGCCTTCCCGTCGGAGGGAGAAGGATGTGCGGGAAAAGGACGAAAGATTTAATTCGTTCAGGTGACGTCAGGAGTGTTTTAACGGGCTCATTCGTTTTCTTTTTGCAAGCCATTGTTTTGGTAGGGCTCGAAGATCGTACAAGAATCGGCTCATCTCTCATCAGCTGCTATAATTTACACGCCGTCGTTTTGAATAAGTAATGTGTCTCTTCCATTACATTTATCGCGGGCGATGTTTTGTTTTTTCATTTCCAGTATTTCATATTTCATTCAGTGCCCGATAACTAAGAAATTAGGCGGGTGATGTTGACTTTGATGTTGGAGTTTTTGTTGAACGATAAATTTCTTTTAATGTTTTTGTGCGGACTATATCTAATCCATCTATATACTGGATGAGGTAATTAACTTTCAATTATGTATAAAGTGATATTAATATCATTCAACCGGTGACAATTTTGGCCTACGACAGCCCCTTTTTTACGATTTTTTCTTACTTACTAATCACAAGATAACAATCGTGTGCGGTATATGATATATCCAACCAGTGGTAGAGCCACGTCGCATTTTATTTCTAGCTACAGTGGGAATGTATTTGTAATTGAAAATTAAGAAAATAATAGTGTGTTGTTTAGTGAGTGTAGAAACCCGAAGACTACATTAACACTAGTTAGAGTGGTAAAATTTGAAGATTTGGATTTAAGTTTTTATGAGCTACGGTGATCACTTAATATCATGTAAACGATATACTCGCTATATAGTCACCTACAATATATAGCAAAAATAACGCAATAAATTAAAGTTCGCCTTCACAGTCTACCCCGATACGGATAATAGGCCCTGTAACAAAAGCCTGAAGCATGTTGTTTTTGCATAACGTTTCCTGATTTTTCTCAGTACAGAAAATAATACTAATTATTTTTTAAAAAAGAAATGTTAAATAGATTTAAACAAAAGATACCGAATTGTAAGTTTATGGAATCTTGGTTCCAAAAGCATACACCCCAGTTACCTTTCAACCCATTTTTTACATCCCAAAACTGGGAATAGACTTAGTGGACAGTTTATGCTTTGAACCTCACGTCTGAATTAGGGCAATTTTTTAAAGAAGCAATTCTATAATTACTAACATTCCCATTAAACACTCCAACTAAGCTTAAATGCTTGTCCTAGGAGATGAGTCACGACAATAGGTCTAATGGCTGCATCCGAAGCTACGACCCTAAGTTAGGCAGACCGAACCCCAAACAATTATGCTATTGTCGGTTTATTACTTATTATAATTATTGCGAATTTCAATCATCTACGTATAATTGTGTCATAGAAAATCACATGTACTTCTAATAGTGTTCCATTTTTCATTTATATTTACTATATCATTAAAAGTTCTTAAAAAATACAGTAATTATCTTACACATTTTTATATAATAATATTAATTAGCAATTTACCCAGTAGAGACTACCCTAAACATTTACACCCTAAACGAATTGCTATCAGAAAACTACGAGTATACTAGTTTGGAATATCTCGTATTCTACATTTATTATATCCACACTACTTCTAAGCGCTTCTTAAGTATTTAGTTTAACAAGTGTTGTGAACGGCTAAGTCCCTCAATAATAAGTAGACTTCCCAATAATTATTAATCTCTCATTAAAGTTTACGAGAATGTATACGGGTTTTCTATAGTCCTTTCGCCTTTTGAAAACCAACCGAGTGTGTGATTAGAGGGTGTTGAATACTTGTTCCCAGTGCTATTAGACTACATGAAATGTTTATTAATTTGTTGGACATGTTGTTTAATCGAGCAAACTTAGAATGTTTTCTATGTTAGCATTAAGGATTACCGATAGTTTTTAATAACTATACGTATTAGGTAAACTTATGTCACTTTTCGTTTAACGGCCTACTTAATGATTATGTTGTCATGTATTCGATTCCCATCCGAAGCCATAAAATTATCAATAGATGCTATTTGGTTCTGAGTGCTTGAAAAATGTTCTTTGTCGCTCCCAATGCATACATCTCCTTCGATTTTATATCATATGCTTAAGTAGAATTAGACAAAGGAAATACCCGTGAGTGTAAATATTTAAGATATATGCTATATTAAAGATCATGCCATTTATATGTTGATTGTATATAGTAAACCCGTGGTGAGTAAAAAAATTATAATATTATATGTATGTATTCATAAAATATTTTATAGAAACCTGTAGTGATCATTTATTTATACTTGAGCAGCTCTTGAAAATAAGTTCATATTATTAGTTAGTGGAGTCGCAGGCGAAAGCTAGCGCGTAATATAAGTAAGAAAATATAGGCCATAAATTCAGAGCTTTCGTGTGTCGGCTGCAAGTTTGTCTTCCTACTGCAGGTTTCTCAATGGCCTATATAAATTGTTCTTTCCTCGTTTATTTTTTGCGCTCTTATTTTCGGTTTACTTAAAGGCGGTACGGTTTTAAGTTGACACATTCAGATTGCTTATTAGACGTTCGTTTTATACTCTACAAGTATTTTCCTATACGCAGTAAACACATGTTATAAATTTCCATGCAAAAAAAACAAAAAAGATAGGATATAATAATTATGTTAAAGATATTTATCTCTTATTTAAATGTAGAAAGTTTACTTCGAAAAATATAAAAATAATAGTAAGATACCACCTATGTGTACTTAATTATAAAATAAATTCTAAAAATAAAAATAAGGAAAAGGAATTACAAGTGAATTCTTAATTTATATTAGTGTCTAATGACGTTTGTATAATTATTTAAATTGTTTCACATATTTTTAAAAGAATTTGGTATAAAGTACTGTACGTATTCGAAATATAACAAAAATATAATATTGTAGTATCTGTCATACATACAAATCATATAATGAATTCGTTACCAGAAGTAATTAAGTATTACACGAAGCATAGTTTAATTCATGATGTATCAAAGTTCACGTCCTTTATGTGTTTTAGACTCAGTTTACCAATGCCAAACCAATTCCAAAGAAGTGCCATCTATCCGAAGTTCCCTTCCGAGTTCCCTCACAGATCCCACCGAGAGGAAATGGAACTTTCTGCTTTGATAAAGTTTTAATATATTCTTCGGCAAGTTCCCGACTTGCCTCGATTACGCTATGACGGATCCCAGTGTGCTTTTCTCTTCGTTTTTTCGGTTTCATTTCAAGTTTTCCAAAATATCGTTATTAGTGAGTTTTTAGGTAAATATTTCATTGCTTACAAATATGCCTTTTCGTTTAGATTATAAGTTAACAGCTTAAACGGGGATTAAAACTTCTACAAATATATAATATTTCGAAGATGTCAACCGACAATCCGTAGTTGAGGCACGTGTAACCCCACCGTTTATACTCCAACACCCTCTTTAGAATAACAATATATATAGTCTGCTTTTTTACTTTTTTTGCATCACAAATTCTATATAAAATATATTATTTGTTGTAACATATAATTAAGAGGGCATAGCAATTTGACGAACTCAATGATGTTTAATTGTTATATTTTGTGTGTTGCAAATTTTATATGTTACAGATAATCATGCTATTTATTTACCTTAATTATATAAATTATTTTTTAAGCAAATAATATAACCATTCACCAAAAAATAACTGAAGAGAGACTATAAAACTCACTCCTGTCTCCAGACAGTCTGATCTGTTTCTATTCCGACCTATGTGACATTATGCCTATGCCTATTATGCCTGTTTGTCCACATGACAAACAATGCTTTTGTTTCTAAATGAGGACAATCCCTCTATCTGTCCCTGTCACTCAACTGTCTAATCTGCCCCATCTCTCTTCCACACACGACCTGTAATCTCTGCTCTCGCCCGCTGCCCCAATGATATTTGTATCCGATTATAATTAAACTCATGTCCTCCTTCTTTGAAATGTCAAGCTGTCTTTAATTAAAGACCACGTTTAATTATAGACTTCCAGTTTTGTATGCGGTTATGTGCAAACAAATTGTTGAAGCTATTTTTTATTACAACAGCGTTAAGTATTATTTTTAAATATGACGTAAAAGAATTTTGTGTAGAAAGTACTTCATTACTTTAATTCTGTTATAACCTTGATCTACAGTAAATACACAGAGGTAAGCGTAAACACAAAAGATGGCGCCATGGATATTTTGTAAAGTCTTCTCTGTTATATTCAGGACCTACTTTCGATAAACGTTCCGCCGCGGTCGGAGCACAAACAACGCAGTGTTTGGCGAAAACAACATAATTTATCAAGAGGGTAGAAATGCTAGCAACTCTTTCGAGAAAACTCGGGCAATAAAAGCCGCAACGGAGCCGCGTTGGATTCTATATTCCAATATGGCGGATCGTGAAAGTGCGCCAATTACTTATATATGGCATTAATGGCTCTGTAATTCGCCGACATATAAATTTTATGTAATTTAATTATGTTAACTCTAGGCTAAGCTCCATTTTTATTTTGATTAAAATAAATGAAATATCCAGTGATCCGTATGATATAATATTATTCATCAGATTTTTTTAAAAATAACAAGTATTTTATGTAATATAATAAAGTAGTTTTAGTATTATATTATTATTTAAGAATAATTCAATAATTTATATATATATATATACAGTATACAGTATACAGTAACAGACTAGTGATGATTAGTTTGTTAGACTCACGTTATAGCAGTTTTAAGGTGAAAGACGAAAGGTTTACCCCCTGTCATAATTAGAACTTAATAAGCTCTAAGGGATTTATGATACTTGCTATCTCTGTCTACCACGGTTGGATTAAAGGACTATATTTAAGGTTTATTCTTTACTGGTTAATTTTAACCGGTGCTAGTTAGTTAGTTAATAGTGATGATTTATGGTACTAAGGCATGGTCCTTTACTGTTGGTCGTACGAGAAAGCTCATGGTCACTCTATCATTCTCATCTCACTCATAGTCACTCACTCAGCGGGCTACTCGGGCATTTTGTACGTCTGCGTAATAGAATAACGGATATCGATAACGGAGACATCTTCATTAGAACAAGGGTGACCCACATTGTTCAAAGGATGCTAGCTGGTATGGCAATGGGCTGGCCAGCTTTATTCGTGTAGGCTTATACAAAATGTAAATTAAATAAAATGAACTGTTGAGATCACTCTACCTTCGCTCTGGACGGCAGTTGTTGGCGACAAGAAACGGCAAGAAATTCGATTAGTTGCTTTTTTTTAAAATAATGTGTGTAAAAGCTCAGCTCAAACCTTAAATTCATGCATATTTGACAGACAAATATTCTGATAAAGTTTAGTAGTATTTTTAGTTAATTAGTTTTAAAATAGAATTTTAAATCTGTTCAATGGCAAATCGTCGAATCGACAATATTATATAAAGAATTATATTATTTTTTATCGTATTGCATTACCCAAGAAAGATTTCTTTATCTTTTTTAAGCGAAAAATAGGTGTAACAAGTTGGTTTTTGTTTCTTATATTGATTATAGGGTGCAAACATTAGCTTTTGTAGAATATTTTTGTAAATTATTGTATATAAACAATAAGTCATCGTTAATATATTGTGTAGTAGCCTTTAAAATGCCTATTTCTTTAAATTTTACCCTTAGCGACTATTTATACTATAAATAGTAAGAATAGCTTTTATGTAAAATAAATATAATTGTAACATCAGTTGCATTAATTACCTCATAGTAAAATTCCATATAGACCTAAAATTGTGAAAATTATTAAAATAGTGTCGTAGTATTAATCTCTGTGAGTTGTCTGATACTTTTTAATTTCATAATGTCTTCCTGCAAGGGCGAACAAATCGGAGCTCCACTGAAGCTTTGAATCAAGGGTTATTTCTGGGAAAGCTGTCGACTCAACAAACTCGATCCGTTCATTATTTAAAATAACCACCGAAGTCTAACGTTGGACAACGAAAACAAAACAAAGTCAAATTATTTATGTTAAACCAGTCTAAAATACGTAAAAGAGGACCGTTTACATGGTCATAGTTTTCTTTTTAGGTCTTTCTATAATTTAATAAATTAAAGATGAATCATCTACAAACAGCGCAACGTCGCACATATTTTCGATAATATATAGTAAACCGTTTATATATATATTTTCCATATGGTGGATTCCATATGAATTTTGGCCGTTAAAAACAATCTTTTGAATTGTTTTAACCCCGATAAACTGTATCCCGTAATATCTAAGTTTTCTAACAAGACTTTATGCTATACACAATCAATAACAACAAAATAAATGCTTTTGACTTATCACAAAAGATACCAACCGCATTTTGTGATTTCTCCCAAGCATCATAAATATATATTTTTAAAACTGAAAATAAATAAAATTAATACACACGGGTCAACTTATTTTGGATTACACTCAGCTACAATTAACTTGAACGTTTAAATAAAGAGGCAAACCGGTGTCGTTTGACATGAGATTATTTTTTTAAAATAATATTACGGATGCTTCGTGCGTCTGTGCCAATGCCCTTGGGGATGTCATGTCATACAGATGTCACGGGGGGATGGAGCACGACATCGTTTCCTCTGAATTAAGTTCATTTAAGCGTCTAGAAGCTTAAAGCTAATATTACACGTTCATTATCCAGAGAGCTGTGAATAAAGAAGGAAAGAAACTTTATTTGTAACATTACATATAAAAATTATTAAATAGACATTTGAAATGAAATAATAAATAATTTAATAATCTTGAAATATTAACATTATCGTCATCATCGTTATGGTAATTTCAGCCTATCATCAATCGACTGCCGAAGATATCATCCCCCACAAATGCCATAGAGTACGATATTGTGCCACCCGCATCGATCGTCTTTCCGCAGACCTACATAGTTCGTCACTCCAACGAGGTTCCCACTCGAGAACCTTTCTTTCCCGGTCAGTCACCATAAGCTATCTGTTCGTATCTCACTTCAAAGTTGGACTAACCTAACCGGACTATTTGCCTCATCGTCGTCAAATACTTAGAGTGTAGTGTTACCAATAACAACTTCTACAGGTGTGATACCGACATTAGACATGATTATCGTCTTGTTCAGCTCAAGATTCATTGAGCATATTGCTAAGTAAGTAATATAATTAAATATTATATATAAATAATATTGGACGTAAAATGAAGCTTAAAGTACAATATTTAAAATATGTATATAAAGTATATTTCGTTTTGTAAGACAAAGGAAAAATCGACTCATATTTACTATGTAAACTCAATATATATGCTTAGGTTATTTTTGTCTTTTGTGGAATAAAAAAAATTCGGATGCTTATATTTTTGAAATGGCATTAGATATTATCGCTCTATATTTACAATAAAGTTATTTTAAAAAACCTTTTTCTCCTTATCTTTTATTTTAAAAATAAAATATTATTAAATAAATTGTTGGACAGATATATGTATGGAAGAAGGCGGTATCGGTACTCTCCGTGGTACTGAGAATATAAGATAAAATAATTTACAACAATACTTTTAAATAAAGACCTGAGTATAATAATGGATATTGACCTGACCTTGAATGGATTGGACCTTTTATCTTATCTTATATTATTTTTTAATAAAATTTTAATAATAAAAGGCCACACTAGCCTATTGAAGATGCTTTGTGATCAGTAATTGGGTATAAGGTTGGTAAGGAGTGGAATAAAGGTTTTTGTTCATAAAAAGATAAAGATAGAAAATGTAACATTTAGTGAATAAATGCTGACTCATTCACATTAAAAACATTTGTATTTTTATCGTGCGGGTAAAACCACATCGCAAATGTCATTTCGCGGAATTTCAAAAGGTTCCATTATCATAATTCTAACAGGGGAAGGAACAAAAACCCAGCAGTGTTTGCTTATAATAGAGACAATGGCTTCGTTTCTCGTATGAATGTTTTAGTGGGTAAAGAATGACATTTTTGCGCGCGCCACTTTGCAGCATAACTAATTCCGCTAAGTTTGCTCACTGACCTTTTCTAGTTAACTTTATTAATATGTTAAAAGTGATGAATTTATAATACATGCAAACTAAGTTATATGCGACTTAAATTATGAGTTAAGCTCAAGGACTAAGATATGCATCTTAAGCTAGAAGTCGTTCTTGTTAGTGTCCAGCTGATAATTAGATTTCTGGTCTCTTTCCAGTTTCTAACGTCTGCTACGGTTACTTTATGGCAGTAAACGAAATATCTTTTTCGACCAGTGAAAGAAATCGGAGAAGTTATTACAGGAGGAGACATTCCCTTTTAGCCCTCAGGGTTGATTACAGTATTGCATTATAATTTTGTGCCGAAAATGATTGTGTTAGAAATTATTTACTATTAGGTAAAAATCTAATTAATAATCTATAAACAATAAATCCGATTAATCACTTGTGACTCATAATACCATAAACAACTATATGTTTGTACGTATCTAACATATTATTTTAGCTGTGGTAGAGAAGGACCACGCCCTCATAGAATACCAGCGTGAAATTGCAGAGCTGTCTCGTATAGCTAGCTGTCTATCTGTATCTAGTGTAGGGATCCGGGGACCCAAATACAGGTAACGAGACATTCTATCTGATCGATCAGCGGTGACAACTCATGTGGATCTCGTATCGTAATTTAGGTTGGATGTAGATGTCATGGGCCATAGTCACCACTTACCACCAGGTGAACTGTGCTCGTTTGCCACCCCTCAACCCCTTTTTTAAATAGAAAGACATAGTGGGCGTCAAATGATGTGGATAACTTATCTACAACTGCTTTTTATGCATTAAGGAAATTGTCGTGCAAAAGGAAAAGGGTTTGGATAATCCCTCGCGGGCAACCTCGAGCGTTAGGTACTCGACAACAGCGGACGTTTTTATCTGGAACTGTTGACGTTCAGTGTTTTCTAATATATTTTTACCATTAGTGATACTTTCGCCATTCGTTACTTATTTACTGGAATTTAAGTTAAAGAGGTTGAAAAATGACAATCTTTGAAAGTGTTACTTATATTGGTTAGGTTAGGTTAAATTAAAATTATAATAAAAGTTATATATATTAACATTTATACACTTAGGGTAATAAAACTGGATACCGTTTCTATAGCGTAAAGACAGTTATAGTAGGGGATACGGAATCCTTCTGGGTTCAAGACCTATAATGGCAGGCTGTCAGCCTGTTGGCAAAAATATATTATTAAACATCTGGTTATTTCTATTTTAATATGAAAAAGAAAGAAACTTTTACAGTAGGTAAGTGGCACTATTGGTTTTCTATTCTATTGGATTTTTTTCGTGACTGTTTTCAGTCATAATTTTGAACAAAAGAACCATCACTAACTGTTAAATCCTTTTGGATTTGCTCACGTAATATTATATAGGAGTTCATCACTTATATTTTCTAACGTATATTCTGTAATTTTCTTCATTGTTTCATATTGTCATTTCATATTCCGATGCCATGTTTTCGAATGCGCGTTTGTCTTATTTAAATTATCTTTAATCTGTTCTCAACTATTTACCGTCTTTTAAAATTATCCTTAAGTGTTTAGTTTTTTTTTGACAAGCTAATTATGTATACCACAAATATTTATTAGCCTATTAATTAATAAGAAATTAATGTTTAATCGCACATTGAATTGAATAATAGTTTTAATTGATTCAAACGTCAGTACCTTCATAACATTTCCTAGAGAAAAGAAATATTACTGTATCTGTGTCTAAATACATTAATCTAGAAATCTTCGGTACAGATCTTGTCCATATTATTATCAATGGCTAGATTGGTTTTCGAAGAAGGTTAATACATCTCTGAAGATTTCAGTAGAGGTCAGATCCAGTTAGTGATACTATATTAGTATTTTTCTTTTCACAGAGAAATAGATTATTTCAGATAGTAAGTAGAATGATAAATTACCTATTATATTAAAAATAAGATCAATTTCAAAAACTTTGTAACTAGCATGAATATAACAGATAAAATAACACAAACCTTGTTAGAATCTTATAAATTGTTCTTATCTTTTGTTAGTGAGAATTTCATTCTATTCGCAGGTAAATATGTTATTGTATTTCCGCTTCAATTCTCAAGATACGCTTATTAATGTATTGTGATTAAAACAAATGGAGTGAGTTTGCTATCGAGCCCGTTTAAATTAGAAAATTTCGTTGCGGCGCGACGGTCAGGTTATTACAGACGGCTTACAAAGTTATGATCCGGCACACCGTTGGAGACGCAGATTTATCTGTTCCTGCTTTGATTTGTTTATTCTTTGTCTAACGTTTTGAAGCCACCAAATTAATTTTCTACGAGTTTCAATGAAAGATAATGTTGAACAATAACTGTCCGAATTATTCGTAGAAAAAAAATATAATATATAAAAATATAATAAATACTTACGTATTTATATTAATAGTTAGTTAATAAACATTTTTTTTAATTGTTTTTAGGGGTGACAAATAAGCACACATTCCACTTGGTGGTAAATGATTCCCGCGGCCCATGACATCCATCGTTATCCTTGACAAGGAATCATAAGCAAGTCGACCCATTCAAGGTACCGCTATATACAAACTGTACAAGTGTGGCTCTGCCATTATTAGCTCTATGTTTTTCCATAGTTATATGACGATGGTAAGGCAGTCCTGTAAGTTCTTTCGTCGTTCATAGGCATCGGCATATTTTTATTTGATGGGTGGTTTCCTTCTGTATAAGAATGCGAACAAATATAACGAAACGGCCTTAAAAAAAATCATCATAAATAACTTATATATGTACTTTTTACTGCACCATGGGTGACAAACGAGCACAGAGTTCACCGGATACTGCGGCACATTAAAATTTTTCTTTTTTTATTTAGTTTCTTTATTTGAGCCCATGACGTCAACATTCATACTCAACAAATGTTATAAATACATGAGCGTTATTATTCCTTAAGGCTGACATGATCAAAATCACCATAGGTTACGCAGCAGTGGTATGCGGTTATTTTGTGCTGATATTCTATGAGGAGATGGTCTCTACTTTTCTGGAGAGAATGTTATTACACGGTCCGCTCGAAACGTCAGTGTGTGACAATGTTTAACATGTGTTCGCAATAGATAGTATTTTCATAAAGTTTATCAATGGATTATAATAACCTTTTACCACCAAGTGGACCTTTTACCGCTGTGGTGACCTTTACTTATTTAAAAGAAGAAAAAAATGACTTGTGAGACATTCCTATAATCGTTTCCTGTATTCGTATTTTATTACTTTAACCTATACGAAAAGCCACCGACACATAATTTTGCCTTTTGTCGTCTTTATCAGTCAATTAAAAATAAGTACAGACAGTCGTGAAAAATAAGAGTAATTGTCGCAGTTTAAGAGTTATTACCATCAGAAAACGTTTCCCCATTCAATCGAGGGTAAGTCGGTCGCACAATGGAGATCTTTAGCGAAGTGGCCACATACAAAAAGCTCAAGTGAGCGCGATTGGTCGAGCGTCCCAAAGGATTAAAGCACATTCGCAGTGCCATCACGTATACTCTGTTACGTACGTGACGTCACTTGCGAGTTACCTGGCTGAGGTTGGCGAAAAATTCTAGTGACATCAATATGTAAAATAGATACACTGTGTCTCGCCTGTCGTCGGTAGGGGCGGTTTATTCTCGAATGCCGGATTGTCTTTATTTGCCTTACGTATGCGAATATAACCTTCTGAAATAAGTTATATAAGAGAAAGTAGCAAGTTTTAAGATTAAATGGCTCAGTCTTGACTTAATAAAGTTTAGAGTTTTGATGAAGGTAGGACTTAAATTCTCTTTTTAATAATCTGTAATTAATTATTAACTATTTTAAGTAACCGTTTTATTTTTTCATTAGTTAAAATGATTTGTACGTTATTCCTATCTTGAATCTAACCTATAATTCGATGAAGTAGAGTTTTTATCTTAAAAAAATTCTATATGACAACATCTTGAACGTGAACGTGAAACGGCGAAATCAAGAGCTTATTACAATAGAATCTTAGGTAACTACATCTTATCGAATACAACACTGGTATAAAATACATTCGTGACCTCTATCTGCATGAATATTGTGACGCATGTACTGTCTATATTATAATATATCAAATAAATATAAATGTAACCATTCCAATCTTGCCCACAACACTCGTCGGCAGACAGACAAATCGCCGATATAAATACTCTCATTTGTAAAATCTGTTTTAATTGCACAACCTTAACGTATAGGGTTGATTAACCGGCACAGGTTATTAAGAGGATTGCTCATAGCTTCACTCTGGCAATCTTCCAGCTCTGGCTCCCGCCAACGGAACACAATAGCCGCCCATCGCCTTCTAGATGGTGGAAATACGACTTCGGCTGTCACTGTCGAGCTAGGAGAATATCGTGCCAATTTATAAACTTAATACTTTTATAGAAAATGTTTTCTTTATGTCTCCTTCCGATATTTTCGTTTAGGTACGACAATTCTTAAAATTAAAGAAACTAAGTAGTCTATTTATTTACGTCCTTCAGTTTGATACTATATTCCTTACAATATATGGGAGCACAGCGTCACGTAGTTTTCATGCGGCGGTGATTGGCGGACTTCAAATGACGGATGTTTATTATTTTTTTAACCTTGTGAAGTATGATGTAAATTAGCACTTGATAATCTCATTGGTACAGGTACAGCAAGGGGAATCGAATGCTAATAGAAACTACTTTGAGATCGAAAAGGACTAAAATAATATGTGTGCAGTGTATACGGTTTATGATTATGTAATGAAAAATGTAATTATCATTATAAAAACTGCTGCCTTTATTTGTTAAATGTTTCCTCGTAAGTACATTTATATCGAAATAGACTACATTGTGCAACCAATTGTAAATTGTGTTGTGTTTTATATATATATTTTATAAAATATTAAATAAGGTATTTCATTTGATCACAGTTCACCTGGTGGTAAGTGACGATGGCGGCATATAATATCTAAATCCACCCCAACTAAGATTAATCTCTAGAGGTTAAACCTAGAGTCCCAATTATCCTGCACTTAGGCGAAATACCTAACGATATCGACTCACCCGACAACGCGTTTCGGCCGATCGACTCGCTGTCAGCACACCTCACTCAACCGTCGAAGAATTGAAAAGGGATGACCTCACTTCTAACGATCCTATCCATGTCCTTCCTGCTAGTCTTCGACGACTAATAGGGAAAAAGAATCACTTGGTTAAGCTTCACAATCGATATCGATCAGACAAAAACCGCGTCAGATCGCACTAACTCCAAAGAGAGAAGGAATATCCCATAGAACAACAGAATGACATCAGTCGGGGCAATCTAAAGCCTTTGAATACCACGAACTGGCGGGTAGGGAGAAATTATTAAAGCAGAACAGCCTCCGTTACTCAAGCCGGACGACTCTTCTTTAGCCTTCGATGACTTAAAGAAAGACGAATATCTCGCAGGCTGTAGAGAGCCAATGCTCTCCATCATTTGCTCACCCACTTGCAAAAGGTTGACACCGACATACTACACAGGGTTGCATTACAACCAGCGGGCCCTTCCTGGACGCCTGGAAAGAAGTGGACGTAATTGATATACCTAAACCTAACAAGGCCCCATTCGTAATGGGCAAACTTCACAGCAAAATATCCTTGAGGAATGAACTCCGTCCTTACTTCCCGCGTAAGACTCAAACCGCCCCTGCAAAGATCAAAGCCCTGAATGTACTTCAA
Source organism: Teinopalpus imperialis (assembly GCA_029286865.1). NCBI lineage: Eukaryota > Metazoa > Arthropoda > Insecta > Lepidoptera > Papilionidae > Teinopalpus > Teinopalpus imperialis. Next base: position 888,191 of record JAGSMU010000023.1, on the reverse strand, counting down.
AGTGGCTCATTAAGATAGCAACGGGAGCAAGTGGTATCAGCGTAATATTGATATGCATAGTGACCTACATCTTCCCACTATACCGGAATACTTCTAAACTTGATTCTAATATATCCTCGAGAAAGCGCTCTCTCACTACACCCCGCTAGTGGATACGACGACACGTCCTCGTGAATTCTAGCTTTTCAGGGGTTCACTTGTTTAGGCCCGTTCACCTACCCTTGGACGGCATATAGTAAAACATCACTTATTTTCCAATCTCGAGAATACACAGATGGCTCAAATCTTAGGTGATAAGGAAATAAACCAACTGAAAATATTTTAAAGAGTAGTACTTTATAGTAACGTAACAAATCCCATATTACTAGCCAGAGTCCAGAGTACGATGAAGCTGCAAGAGTCGCATAGATAAACATCGCCAACATCAACAGGAATCTAGGCAACTAAGGTTTAAAAGGTGGGATGGCTGTAATTGGGTCTCCGAATGTATTCTGTGAAAGCGTGGTCCTTCTCGGGTCAATCTGACCCAATCATGTTATAGGTAAGAACTATCTGCAGCTTGACTGTACCACTGAGAAACGTTACTTTTACGAGACGCGAAACGTTTAACATAGCTAAAAATATCAAAAGTTTTGATGCAAATATCGCTATTTTGTTCCAAAGTCAAATTATATGTAATAAATAATTAAAATAACAGTCTTTAAACGTAAATCTTCTTCCACCATTTCACAAAGTATGAAAAATTTGCACAAGTATCTCCTTTCTTCCCATCGTTTATAAAAATTGAATCGTATTCGATCTCTTTATCAGTTATAAGTGACCCATTAGCATTTCTATAACTTTGTTTTGAATTCCCACCTAGACAGTCAATATTTCAGCCCTATCGACGAATTATCTATCGGCAGTAAGTAATTCAAAGCTAGCGAATAAACGTCAGTTGAATGAAAATTTAATCGTAGTTACGATCTAAATACTCAGTGATGTCTTACGTTCGATAATAACTTTTATTTATGTTTTGATTACTAAGTACTTTTCGTTGAAACAGCTTTTGTTAATATTATAAGTATAAAAAAGATAAAATTTGAAAGTAATCTTGATAATTCTGACGAGTTAACGGATTATATTATTAATTTTTATCTCTATTTTATTCTTTTTCTATATTGTTGATGTTAGTGCTGTTGGTTACACCTTCATCGAACTCTTAACTCGCATAATTGGGCCCCGGAAGCTAGCTTATTTTGGGATCCTTTTTTTATTCTATTCTCAATTAGTGCATTTATCTCACTGTTTCTTATAAAATTTATTTGTTTCATTAGTTTTACATTAACTTTTATACGTCTATATTTACATGTTTATGCTATAGCTATAAATTAGCTTTAGGATGTATAGATTAGTTTGACTTGACCGAGGAAGAAGCATTCTATTGAGGTGTTACATGACGCACACTTTATTCAATAGAATATTTAGGAGACGTATTCACCACTAACTTATCACGGATCTTTATTTACCAAGGTTTCATAATAAATTTATAATATTCAATCTAAATTTGAACAGAAAGTGTATAACTAAGACAGATCATTTCTATTCGAAAAGATAACGTATTCACTTAATTGAATTAAATCATTCCTCATGGCGGAACCCGATCAAAATTCGGCCAACGATGCTAAATTAATTTCGGAGGCGGCTCGAATTAAAGTCCGAAAATAATTAACCGTATTTTATTGCCGGGGCTTGGGCTGGGTTTCGTACTCTCCGTTATCACTATAAGCACTTAGGTTCCGTGATGTCGGCGCAAAGCCTGAATAGAAATGGTCTAAAAGGGGTTATGCCCTGTGGGTTGTTAAGCTAAATTCATGCAACTCACGATCTTACCCGCCACACATAAATGTGAAATTGGCCCACATTTATGTAAGTAATCGCTTGTTATTTTATTTCGCTTTACTATTACTTATTCCTGGATATACCTAGTTATTGGTCTTATTTCTTTGTGAACGTATCTTCATGCATTTAAGTTATCACTAAGTTGGTTATTTGTAATAACAACTGCGTATGCGGTAATTGCTTCCGACCTTTAAATATATCTATTAATAATTCTTTCTTAAGAAAACCATTTTAAAATTTACTTATTATAAAGGAGCCCACTAGTAATAAACGAAATGGGGAATCTGTAATCAAATAGAACTGCTTTCGTATCGTGAGTGCAGGGATTCAGGGGTCAAAATATAGGTACAAATTTAAGATCAGCAGCGCTTCTGCGACTCCTCTGTTGCGGATAATCAAGGACGGCGGTGATAATTTACCATCAGGCGAGCTGCGTTTCTAATCTACTAACTTAACTTAAGTTTCGCAGACCGTAACCTAAATTAGCCTATTGACGTTTCTTGGGCAGTATTTACTTGCTGATAGCAAAGATAAACTCTGTGGCCAATTGTCATCTTTTGTTTTATAAAAAAAGTTAGGCTTTTAAAGGCCAAACATTAAATTTAACTTACCAACGTGAATATAGTAACGTAAGTATAATTTCTATCTCTGTATTTATAATAGGAAGAAGATTCTACCTTTCGTTAAGGCTTTAAATAAGCCTTACACCAATGGAATAACCATGGATCATTCGGTAGACGTTAAGGCCGTTAATCTGTGAACTAAATACGATGCATCTCGAATAGGTTTATTGTAAAGTATTTTTTATATAAAGTGTTGAATATAACAAACAATACTATTTAAATGGAGTGTGCCCTAAGTCTAACGACGGAATATAAAAAAACATGACAAATAAATTACTATTACTCCATCCTATTTATGTAAAACTAAAGGAGACACGAGGACGACTTGATGATAAGTGATGACATAACCATAAAGATCTATCCTCAACAAAAGAATCCCCCGAGGACTGAGATAAAATGCTTCATCGTAAATTGTCAATAGGGGAGTCCTATTGAAAACAGCATTGTGCTGATAAGTATAGGGGTATCCTCTGAAAAATCTTTACCGCTCTTTGAAAGACAAAGATGAGATGGTTATAATTAAAATTATTATTTTACGCTTGAAAGAAGTCTATAAACTGGCCAGTTTTCAAACCTGAAACGAACCCAATTGATAATTCGTGTAATGAACTAAAACTTAGAGTCCGAGACGGTAATACGGCACCTACAAACACCGAAGAGCTCAAGAAAGCGCTGGTACGGATTACCCACTAGATTGTAAAAAAACTAATATAGTCCATGAGCGTGCGTTTCGCATGAAAGCTGTCATCAAACTTAGAGGAGGATACACTTAGTATTCATAAATTAATATTTTCATTGTTTTGTGTGAAGTTTATGTTTCGATTAATTTTAAGAGTCTAAATTTAAATAAATTTCCTTCCCTAAATATGCATTTACAAATAATGGCAACATTGTAAGACGTGTATCACGTGCATGTGTACGTCACGATATCATCGTCATCACGTAACATTTGTCCGTCTGTACACACATATCTCCAAACAATCGTTCTTTATACTTAATAATTGCATTTACCTTAAAAAATAAAAGGTTACAAAGGGTGGAGCGCATGGTGTGGTGAGATAATATAATATGTGCAGCAATTAAAAACTAAGTAATATATATATATATATATATACATAATAAACCCAAAAATATATACAGAAGAACAAAATAATACACATATTTCATAACTTTTTTAACAGTAACTCAAAAAAGGCATGGATGATATCGACATTAAAGGTGCTTTCAGACTACGCTATACTCTACATACAGCGACATAGTATAGTAAATCACGTGTATGTATCATATCACATACAAATACGTTAAGTTTATGATATATCAAATGGTTTGACGTAATTGTATAGGATTTGATCTCTACCACCAGATTTGTTATACTATACACCTAGATAGTTAGGCGTAGTCTGCAATTACCATTATTAAGGAAATTAAACAAATCAATCGCTTGGGAATTGAATACAATTGAATTTCTATGCAAATTAAGTAATCTAAAACTCAATCCGAAGTCAGTTTCTCAATAATATTATAAAAAAACGTGCATTTGTTTATATAAAGTGTTTGTTAATAATTATTTATCCATTGGAGGCTATACAATTCGAAATGGACTATTAAATATTTTTTTTATGGACTTAGGTTAATGAACGAGTTCGCCTGATGCTTAGTATGAGTGTGGCACATAAACATCTACACCCATTCTCAATAAAGATTAAATACGTAAGTGCGTTGTCGACGTCTAAATTAAAAATGAAAGTCAAAATTAAATTCTACCCCTGTTACTAGTCTGGTAATAATCAAATGATATCACCGCAGTCAAAATCAACCAAGAGGACATTATATTATTATTCAATTTAGGTTTATTCAATTTAACTTGTAATAAATGACTGCGTAAAATATTATAAAAGGATCCCTTTTTATACTTTTAGCGTAATAAATTCCAGACGACGCGCAACATGCGTGTGAAGTTAAGAGCGGGATTATCGTCGCGTTGACTTTACTTATATCACTTCTAGTGGTATGAAATGTTTACTTACCTATTTTTTTTAAAAAAATAAGTTATATTTAGAGGGTTAAATGTTACAAGGGTGATGTTTGTTTGGTTGATCAGGACATACTAATAACACTAATCTTACTCTTCGTAAGCTTACTAGCTTACGGCTGGGAATCAAACTCAATAACCGTGGCTTCATAACTTGGTTCTCTAGGTACTGGACTAAGTGGTTATTAATAAATGTTTTGAATTATCAAATGTAACCATTACCTATAGCTTAGATAAAATAATTCGAAAATAAGAAGGGAGATTAAAAAAATAGTCTGGATACAATGTGTTTTCTGAAATATTCTATCAACACGCTGATTCAGTATTTTACAATAATAGAATCTACCTTGTCGTTTACCATTATTCGTTTACATTTCATCACACCAATTTACTATTGGTACTGGTCTACAATCTGATCATAATTCACTATATTTTCCTATTCATCCGTCTACCACTGATATAATTTTTCATAAGCGTTTCTGATGATACTCTGGTCTGTGATAAAAAAAAGTATGTCCAGCAAAGCGTAAGTTTTCCCTACGTGCCCTAAAATAAACGCCTTACATATAAATAACTTTATGTAACTGTCCAGATTTACTCGGATATTCGGATATGACATTTCTTCGTAACATTTTCGTTGATAGTTGTTAATGCGTTAAGACGCACAGTTCACGCCTTAGGCCAGGTTTTCACAGTCAGTGACACATGCCGTTATTTCGGTCGCTGCGTTTCGAATGTGATCGCATAATATTTTATTTTCAGTGCGTACTCATGTTTATTTGTAGATGAGTCTAACGCGGCCGGCTCGTGTGTCCGTTTGCCGGACATTTCGGCCGATCTGCGACACGATTCTCTTCGTTCTATCTATGCGGGTGACGTAGCATTTCAGTCGACATTTCCTTGAACAATATGTTTAGACATTTGTTGGCAATTTTGTTTTATCACCCTCTTAATAGTTACCACAATGTTCGCTTTGTTACAGTGTCGCATCGATGGGGTTTTATGAGTTTCTTATGCATGTATTTGAGTGGTATTGCTTCTAGTTAAATGACGCCCAAAGTATTTCATTTGTAATAATTAGTGTAAAACTAGAGCCAATGTCGCAGAGATAACTCAGATTAAAAAAAGTTGGTTTTGAAATAAATACAAAAAGTTTTTGTGAAGGGCCTTTTTGTGGAAAAATATCGTATGTAGGTATATCAGTCTTCTCGGGGTCTTACTCACGCCGACTAAAACCAAATGATGTCCCACCTTTATCGCATAACTCCACCAACACCATCCATTCCTCGGGAGTGATAACCCATACTTCGCTAACTCTGCAATTCCACCTCTGCTGTCGAAGGCATGGAAAACGTATTTTATTTCTTAAATTAAGGTATGCTTTCCTTTTCCACGGAGCTTATGGATAATTTAAAAATTGCAACAATTTAATTTGTACTGGACGAGAATTGGATTCACGTTTATCGTGTAATCCAAATACGATTTAAAAGCAAGAGCTTGGACACTTAACTACCATTTAATTTTGTCTGTAAAAACACACGGATTAATTTTACTCGTTTTTTTATGCCATTCATTCATTGTCATTCCTAATATCTATTTTAAAAATATCGCACCTATGAGTATAACTCGTGTATATTTTTCAGTGATTTAACAGTAGTAAAATTATGAAACTGAACTGAGGTCAGATTTCGATCGAATTTATTTCGATAGATTGAAAACAACTTCAACTGTCATTAAAATTGTCTTTAGCTCTGGCAGTTGGCGAACGCTTAAAAACATCAAGTTCCGTTGAAGAATGATTACAAAACAAATAAAAAGCACGGGAATCGGAAAGTTCGCGACTCCACGATGTAATTTTAAGTCAGCCAACGAAACGGGGCTATCGGAGTGTAGAAATTGCAAATCGACTTACGCTCAGCGGAGCGGAAAGACAAGGATGTATTTAAATTAATTTCGCCGAGCCGGAGTCGGGGCGGCGCTACTAATCAACATCGATGATAGGGCAGTGACGCTGCTCTCGTGAACGTTGAAAATCGATTTCATTGCTGTTGAAATTGTAGATTGACCATTTAATTATCTGATGATGAATGATACCTGAAGCCGTGACACCTATTACATCGATCTTCGATGACTAGATATTTGCCAGCTTTGGGGTCTACGGTCTCTTTCATTTGTAATATGAAACACAAAACGCGGGAAGCTGTGCGTCTATACGGTAAAAGCGTGACTCTTTTTCGGACAAAAACAAGCGTTTCTTTGACGGCTCTGATATTAATTTATAATTTATCTAAAATCAGTTTTTGACTTTTGTTCGCTGATTAAAGCTAACAGTAAGCTGTTTTTATATACATTTGTTTCTGTATCACATTTCATTATTATACTCCACATTTGTATACTAAAATAATCTTTATTATCAGGCCACTACTGGACATAAATTTATTTTATATTGATACATTTTGTTAATGTATTCTTTTTCAATTTCGAAAAATATGTCTATAAATGTCAAAATAAACGTTCCACGGATTCGTATTTTGCCGTAATTGACATTAAGTATATCATGTCGACGTTTTCGCTATACTCAATACTATTTACAACATAATTTAAAATAAAGGTTAAATAAAAAAAAAATGGCTAACCAAACTTATAAATTATACTATTATCCGTAAATATAATAGCATAAAATAAAAATTTAATTTGAACCATTATTTATAAACAATTTTAGCGAAAAGTTTTCTTTTCTAAATTCAACATAAGCTTGTAAAAGGAAGGACCGACGAACTACGTTTACACCTATTAATGAATGAAAATTCCGTTATGTTACATTAGAAATTTTCGGACTTTTGACATAAATGTTTGCGCATTCATTACAAAGTTTTAATTACCTTGTTAATAATATTTCTCTAGGATTCATTTCATAACAACATTTTTTATCGTATTAGGGGTTGTCAATCGAACACGCACTTCACCTTATGCGACCCGTGATAATAATAATTATATATTCATTTAATCAATCCAACAAACATAACATAAATAAGAAGATAAAAGTATCTTTTAAACTAGAACGTATAACTAAAGTCCTCTTCATGTAAAATTTATTACCCATGATGGCAATCCTCTATAAATAAGGTTTCAGCTAAGTATATATTAGTTAGCCGACTATAGTATTCTGCTAACACCTATGCATGGCGTGTGTCAATTATGAAAAGCTTTTAAAACGCAGACAAATCGACCTTATGAAAGTTTGGTAAGCAAAGCTTAAAATAAGACTGAATAAGAAACTAGGATTGCAAATTATCTAATGCAGCGATCATAAATAAAGAAAAGTATGGAAAAAAACTAATATTATTTAAGGGAGTAACGTAGATTTTTGTTCGTTATTCTGCGTGTCCGTTAAAAAAGCTCTTATTTTGTTTTTAAAGCTACCTTCGACTCGCAGGATTCTGATGGACGGTGAAACATTGTTCCAACATTCGGTTGCTGTATATCGATTGTTGTCCCTTTACGCTGCAGATCTGTGTTTTTCTGTTACTAGTTTGTTGATTTAACATTGTCGAGTATTATGTTTCCATCCCCAATCTACTGAAGTTTGCGCTCGAGGTACCAAAGTATAGAGTAAATCAAAAAGTAGACACGCCAAATGATGTACTCGTATCTTACGATGCTTAATTTAAAATTTAACTAACTTTTTTTTTTAAAAAAAGATTGCTAACAATGCTATTAACATTGCTAACATTCCAGTTAAGCACTCCAACTAAGCTTAAAATGCTTTTACTAAAGACGATTCAGAACAGCCGCAAGGTGAATTCGAACTTCCGATCTTAAGTTTCGCAGACGTGCCCTACACAATTAGGCTGTTGTCGCTTCTGAATAACAAGTGATAAGAAAAACAAAAACGTGCACAGGCGTTTTGTCCATGTTGGATCAGCTTTTGAGGTTGCACATATCACTGAAGACGTCTGAACAATTCATTTGGTTAGTACTAGAAATTTTACATGCTAAATATGAAAATCGAAACTAAATTTTGCCGTAGTTTATATAGGACATTTAAATCGGCTTAATTTATTCTGGTATTGTCACAAATGTGCCATTTCCTTAAGATTGTTTCCGAAGCAATCAAGGTCTGACGTTCGATTAGCGCAGGGTCTTTTCCCAAAATTGTTTAGGAAATTACCGACTAATGGACATCAATCTTCTCAAAGCGCTTTATTTAAAGTAACTTTCTTGGAGAAAAAGAGTGTAATTTGTTACTGGACGCAAATTAAGCCGGCGAGTTTTGTGAAATCTGTCCGAACACGGAGACGATGGACAGATTAAATTTAAATTATTTTAATGAATATTTCATAAAATTAAGACACTTGTAAAGGTTATTTTTTTAAGTAGAAAGATTTCTTAAGAACTCAATTTATTTGTGAACACTTGCTTAAATGTTAATATATTTTCACATTTAAGAGTGACAAGAATGCTGAGAACAATATAGTTAGTACAATACATACAATTAGTAAATACACGCAATACACATTAGTAAGCGGAAGCGTTGAAAAGGTATACAGAACACCTAGTGTCAACCACTACTAGTAGAAGAAGGTTTCCGGTATATAATCAAATACGGGCCAAGGTGGAATATGACTACTTAGGGCCGTTGATCTTTGTTGAATTTGTTGACTTTGGAAATTGTTTCAAGTACGTAGTTATGAGGGACTGACAAAAAAAATTGTGGTTCAATAGACATCTATGGTTCATTTTTGGCAATTTTGTCGTACATAATTTCAAATATGTATTTATTTTGTTTGATAACTGATAGTTTTATTTTATTTCATATTTAATATTGTTTATTCCAGAGCAAGTTAACTTTTATTTAAACGTAATTTTTATTAATGTTAACAATTTCATATATATATTTTTTAATATTGTTAATTATTTTTTGAATTCCTGTTTTTAAGTTTATATTCATTTACACATTTTTTTAAGCATGTTGTGGTTACCTATAATTGTAAGAACAGTTACATAGACTTATTCTTGTATAGTATAAAATATAAATGCCGTATCTTGCGTTGGTAATCCATTTAATAAATAAATAAATAATATCCTTGATATTCATCGTTCTGTAGTTGGGGATATACAAATTTCTCCAGTTCGATCGAGTTTCGAGACATCTGAGTATTAATCTCGATGTAGAGCTAGATATGCAGGTTTGTTCACTATGTTCGCCTTTACCACCCAGCACGCAGTACAGCACTTACTTTTTTTTTATTTAACGGATATCGGCACGGAGAATAATACTTCGTTTATTTTTATTTCATGAAATTAAAAGCGAACGGCCGAAAACTGCACACACATCTACCACAGATAGAGGAAGGAGGATGCTATTATTTTTTGTACATAATAATCCGGGTAACGAAAATTCATTTGTCCAAGTCAGGATTTGAATGCAACCGCCGGTTATACTACCAATGTAAACTGTGATTCAGTCTATGGAGGCTAGTGTGGGTTATGATTTTAAAATTGACGTTTTTTTTCCAAAATAAATGAGATGTCACATATATGGTTATAGTTTTCAAATTCTTATTTTACTCCTTTATACCTAATAATCATTGAGATGTTTCATTTGATTGTTTTCATGTTATTTTGTAGTCTGAATTCTCAAAGGCTGGTAACGCACTTGCAACAGTTTTAGTTTGCGGTTACTCGATGGGTGGGAGTCGACGATGATGAGCCCACTAGGTCGTTGCTCTTTCTATAAAAAAATTATATGCAAAAACACAAATAAAGTCTTATAATATATAAGGTCCATTTAAGTGAAAAAGAAACAAAATTCCACCAGCGGCCATAAAACACACCGTAACAGAATAACATAGCTAACATTAAAAATTCTTTTTATGTTGCATGTAATGCCTAAGGGTGAAATGTATCCAACCCTTCTTTTTCATTTGTGGCCTTAAAATTTTTAGCAAAAATTATTCTTAAGCTTTTTCTCATATTTTTACAGCGCTTACGTTTAATTAGAGACTATTTGAAAATAAGAAACGGTAACAAGGCCACGAGATTTGTTTGGAGTGTTGTTTTTTAATATATTGTAGCAATCACATAGTTAGGACCATTGGCCGGGCCCATTAAGCCAGTGTCGTGAACCGAAAACCACCATCCACGCAGGCCAGCCAAAGAAAAGGCAATTAGATTACCTAAAAGCAGAAGTGGTTAAGAATTATTATTTAATCTAATTACTGAACTTACTTTCTACTACAAGACTTCTTTTTTGGAATAAGCCAAAAGGAATTTTTTGGTTGAAAGTTCAAGTTCAAATTACTTATACTCTATACTATACGTACAATTATTCAAATTCTCTCAAAACCGGTACGAAATATGTTAAATCCTACAAGATGTACTCGAATTTTTCAAACCGGGAGTAATATTAATATCGGAAAACCTAAGCACGGCCCGAGCGATCGCGTCAGAGCGCATACTACATCGCTTATATTTTTCAAATGTTAAATCCACACAAAATATTATTGGACTTGTTACCTGCCAGTGTTATATAAGCTTGTTGTAGACTATAATTGGTCAAAACAATCGTGCACATAAGTACCAGTCTTGTTATCCTCAGTTTTCCAACAAAACGTTCACACTTCTTCGAAAACTTTTACGCAGTTTAAGCAAACACGCTGAAGGTATATAAACTTGTCTAAAATACTTTTTCGTAAACTTTATACATATAAAAAGCTTGATGACTGAAGATGAACTTCATGCTTCTTCCTACAAAATTGACGAACTTCCCATATAAAATGTTGACCCCTAATTCACCCTCTTAGGGTTAAAATTTTGAAAAGCGCTAATATATGTACGTACACATTTATATCTAAACAGAAGCAGGTATATAAAATTTCGTATTTCTTACTTTGAAAAGGACGGACTTCAATGCTAATATTCCATTAATACATCTCTTATTTTACTCCTTTAGAGGTAAATTTCCTATTTCCTTAGTTGTAAGCACTCACAACATAAAAGACATCAACTGCCATAATTTCAAGTTTGTAGCCCGCGGTTTAGGCTCTGCGTTGATGAATCAGTCAGTAAGGGCAAGTAATTATATATGTAAATAGATTAAAGATTTTTGTAGGCTGTAACTTATTTATATTATAATAATGCTTAACAAAACAAGTAAATTAAAAATAATCACTATATTAAAATCATTTTTTGAACTCGAGGTCATAAATCGAATATCCCAGCATCCTTTTTAACCCTTTCATTTTCGCTTGACTGAAACAATAAAGAGTACTTCTGCTTTGCACAGAGGGTTCCGTACTCAAAGTCGGTCGGCTGCGCACATTGACTGCACGAGGGTATCAAGCAAAAATTACGCTCCAATAAACCATAGCATTGAATGCATGCGGGTTCGACGCAACTTCTTTATGTGGTTATTTACGGAACGATGTTGAGGAGACTTTTGAAGAAAAATGTACATACGATATGTACTTTCTAAACTTTTCTTAAGTTAAGTAAAATAAAAACGGCTTTTATCTCAATCTCAAGGGTAGAGGGTTTATTATGCTGCTTCTTATCAATAGTCAGTGATAATAAGGTTGATATTTAATCTGAAAATAGTTTTTGGGAGACTCGGTCAGTAGCCAACAGGTGGGAATACGTGTAGACAGGGAAATATTTATTTATTTGGAAAAAAATTGACGTATTAAAAATAAAAATATAAATTAGAACATGAATACCGTTTGACTGGAGTGGAAATGTACCGAGGAATAATCGAATACCATGAAATAGCAATATAACGCTGTTGCGCTCCGTCCGATGAGTCAATGCGCTCCGTTGTCAGCATTAGTTTCATTAAGAATATCTTCGTCTCAAACCTTCCCATTTATAATGAACTATTTAGTCAGCATATCCTTTACGTACCGGATATATATTGGGTATTATTATAAATTAATTTTATTTAATAAATTTAATTTGGGATGTAAAGGGTTCGAATAACATCTAACAGACGCTAGCCAACCTCACCTGTTCGTGGTGCATCCTGCTGGTCTACAAACGAGGCGTTGGCGAAAGTGGTTCCTTTCGGAGTTGCGGAGGTCAGACGGTCCATGTCATAGCACAAATCTGTCACTTATTATGGAAAAGGTGGAAAGAATTTTGAGTGCTGTGGATAGGGCGTTGCCGCAAAACGATGCGCAGGCACATCGCCCTACACCTGCGATAAGTGGACAAGGGCTACCGTGTCAAGTAAGGCACGGCTAAAGACGCAAGTACCCAGTATGAAACTCCGCTTTGCCACTTGGAACATTGGTTCTCTTACTGGCCGCTGCCAGGAACTGGAGGAACAAGTCACGTGACATCGATGACGGCTATCCTACTCCGGTTATCCTTCGGAGAAAAACGGCGTAGCGATAGTACTGATGACAGTTTAGAGACTAAAAAAGGCCAAAAATCCATCTTTCTTTTGGCAAAGGCTCGAGAGAAAGCAACGCAAGATATAACCAAATTTATGCGCAAAAGACACAGATGGTACGCTTGTCTGCGATGCTGTCAAAGTGAAGGAGAGGTGGCGTAGCTACTTCAACGAGTTGCTCAACATGCAACACATGGATGTTTCCCGGAACTGCCCCCTAACGTTGGACTTGTTGCCCCCATAACACCTGACGAGGAACATAAAAGTCTTCGGAGCATGGAGAATCGAAAAGCTGTGGGCCCTGACGACTTACTGATTGAAGCGTGGAAATCGATGGGTACTCATGGTGTGACTATACTTAATGAACTTTTTAATCGCAGATCACCAGCCGCAAGATGCCCGACTCTTGGAGTTCGAGCATCATCACTCCAATTTACTAAGGCAAAGGTAGTGTACAAGACTGCGAAAGCTACCGTGGTATTAAGGTCATGTGTCATACCATGAAACTATTCGAGCGCGTGATCGACTCAAGGCAAGAGTGCAATGTCTCGGAGTGTCAGTATAAATTTCGTCCAGCTTGTTGCACCATAGACCCTATCTTCGCTCTAAGAACGATAGTTGAGGCTTGCAGGAGCAAGAAAAGGCCTTGTTTTTAAGAAAAGCATTTTATTAAAAAAAATTGCATTTCTTGACTTGCTAAAAGCCTTTGACAGCGTACCGCAACAGGTGATCTGGTGGGCCTTGAAGGCGAAGAACGTTCCACAAGCCTATATTGACACTATTCGAGACATGTACCATAATTCGGTGTCTGTGGTCAGGACTGCCATTGGCGATACTTGCCCATTCCCGATCACGGTTGGTGTTCACCAGGGCTCGGCTCTGAGTTCCTTGTTGTTCAGCGTAGTGCTAGATGTAGTTTCGGCGAACGCCCACGAACCATCTCCGGGGCTGATGATGTATGCCGATGAAATGCAGATGAGGACAAGAAGAAACTGGAGCAAAAGGTGAACCAATAGAATGGTGCGCTAGAGAACGGTGGTCTGAAACTAAACGTTGCGAAGACTGAGTACATGGCGTGTAGTAGCACAGACTCCGAATCAATAAAAGTAGGTCACGATTGCATCGCAAAGACAAGCTATTTTAAATACCTAGGATCTGTGCTACATGAGTCCGGGTCAATAGATCATGACGTCCAACCCCGGATAAGCGCGGCATAGGCAAAATGGCGTGAAGTAACTGATATCCTCTGCGATCGCAGAATACCGGTGAAGCTAAAGAGCCACATGTACAAATGCATCATCCGACCAGTCTTATTGTATGGCGCCGGCCAGTCCTAAGAAGACATGTCCAGCAGCTACACGTTGCGGAGATGAAGATGATGCGATGGATGTGTGGCGTTACGCGATTAGATCTTATAAGAAACGAACGCATCCGTGGCAGCCTTGGAATCCGTGACATAGCAGACAAGCTGCAGGAAAGTCGTCTCCGACTTTCAGACTACGTCGGAAATAGATGCCTAGACCTCGTTGTACAAACCGAAAATCCCGCGGTAAGCCCAAGAAACGCTGGCTGGACGTCTTGAAAGCGGACGAGAACAATCTCAAAAAACGAAAGAGGATCCCGAAGACCGGGCAAAGTGGAGAAGACTCAGTCGGAAAGCGGACACTGGTAGTAGGCCGGGAAATCGCTAGGCAGGAAATAAGAATTTAATATAAATAATTACCACGCGTATCGCTTATTATTATTTTTTTAAATATTATTTATTAGGTCTATCTAGATTTATTTTTTAAATCGTTATTTTTATAAAACAGCCTGATATAATGAACAGCCTTGATTGATGAATAATATACTTTAGAATAATATTATTTAGTTTTGTTTTTATTTTATTTTTTAATTAATTTTTAACCTATTTTATTTTAGTGAATTAGAAGATGAGATGAAACTTTGTATCTACATTATAATCAAATATAGATATATTTGCCTCAAAATATGCAACACAAAAAATACTTAAATGCCGAAACATAATAAACAAGTTATTATATATTTTATTTGAAATTATTTAAAATGTCTATAAAAGATAAAAATTCTACAAATTATATAGTTATAAATACTATATACATACTATATACAAAAGTATATAATAGCGGGAACTTATAGTCAGTACAAACATTTAACGTTAAACAATTTGTTCTTTGTTTAATTCTCCGTGTATCTAATTTACATGAAAACAAATTGGTCATTGTTATTAGAAAAGTATTTTACGTACTAAAGCGGTACATAACCTAGTCGCCGTTTTCTTCGAATCATATATCGCAGCAAGCTTAAGTCACGCTTTCTCTGAAATGCATTAAAATGTTTAATAGTAGAATAATAAGGACAGGAAACAGACGTTAGTCATTTTATATTCAATTAATGATATTACGAACGAGAAAGGGAAAAATTATAAGATTCTTTAAATAAGAAAATATATAGAATAATTTTTAATTGTAACATAATTGATTGCCAGTCGAGAAACAAAACTTATGCACTAAAATTTTTACTTTTCCGATCTGAGTTAGCTATATGATGTCTCGTGTTCTTGATACTTCATTTGAAACTTCCTTCGATCTTATTGCATACGCACTACATCAGATAGGGAAGAGAAAGTAGAGTTAGTGCCTCAGTTTTTTTTTATTACATTGTAAGTAACAAACGAACACACAGTTCACCTGATGGTAAGTGATTCCTGCGGCTCATCCTTGACAAGGAATCATGATGCAGATGCATTGTTACCTTTGAGGACTGTTACAGAATGTCTCGTCACCAGGTCACCAGTCACCATAAAGGTCTCCGGATCCCTGCACTCAACAGACGAAACACAGCAATATTATACTGCTATTTTACGCTGGTATTCTGTGAGGGCGTGGTCTTACCCCGATTGAGCTAACCCATTCATTCTGCAGCTAGAAACAAACTGCAGTGTAGCTCTACCACTGTTAAAACTATTCTGTGTTAATAAGTGTTTAACATATAATTTTATAGTCAACGTCTACTGTGTACTATACAACACTAAATTTACGTAATACAATCATAAAAGGAACGAACACACAGTTCACCTGATGGTAAGTGATTCCTGCGGCTCATCCTTGACAAGGAATCATGATGCAGATGCATTGTTACCTTTGAGGACTGTTACAGAATGTCTCGTCACCAGGTCACCAGTCACCATAAAGGTCTCCGGATCCCTGCACTCAACAGACGAAACACAGCAATATTATACTGCTATTTTACGCTGGTATTCTGTGAGGGCGTGGTCTTACCCCGATCGAGCTAACCCATTCATTCTGCTGCTAGAAACAAACAAACAAAGTGTAGCTCTACCACTGTTAAAACTATTCTGTGTTTGGGCGAATGCTTAAAGCACTATTATATTATACACAAATATATTCTAAACAGATGACGACATCTGGTAATAACCAGAAAGATATCGCAGTGGGTGAAATCGATCAGGGGCCGTCAATTATATAAAGATTACAGTTTTAATTTAACTCAAAAGAGTTGAAATTTAACGGTGCATTTTAAACGTTCAATAACATTATTTTAGATGGCATGGAAATACGCAAAGAGGGTTTTATCGTTTCTTTATGATGACTTGCCACTGTCAATGGTTTACCGAAATAATATTGTTTCAGCAGGAAAATAAAACAGCTTCCAATGAAATATACTATAATGCTTCTGAGTTTTTTGCCCTTCTACATATTGGGAACCGCCATTAGTATTTATTTAGACTATTCTAAAGTATCTGCGAAGGTGTAAAATTATGAATAGATCTTTCGTTTATCATTTAAACGATTTGACTCTAATTTAAATGAAATTATTTTTCACATAGTCATATTAAAATGCTGTTTAATTTACCTGATGATCAACTGAGTAGGCACATTTGAAACAGCAGGTATTGGCGCAAACAATGAAGACCACCGATACCTCCTTTCGATCACGTCGATATCTTATGGTTGTCCATATTTTATACACTGCAGAGAATATATCATAATGCCTATATAACATTTATGTAATATTACATATTCATTATTAGATGCCACAGGGTTTTACTTCGTAACAATTCTGTTGATGGTTAATGATTACTGCAGAACCTTGACAAAGATATAAGTTGCACATGCATATTTCACCCCTGAGGACTGACATCAAAGGCTTTGTTTCCTGTAATCGTCTCGCAGTATACGAACCATAGGAGGGATATGCTTTTTAAAGATTATTTTACAGTTGTGTCGACCTATTTACGTAATACAATAAACTACAAACTAGCTGCAACGTCTTAGTCTACCACTGCGAAGTATACAGATTAATAAAAAGTGAATAGTCTATATAGAATAAGTGTTTAACATATAATTTTATAGTCAACGTCTACTGTGTACTATACAACACTAAATCTACGTAATACAATCATAAAAGGATTTGTATGCTACACCACGCGCACCTCGTTTAGTGATTGCAGGGATCCGAAGACCTTTGTTACTGGTGACGAGGCATACCATCTCAGTCCTCAAGGGTGACAACGTACCGGCATTATGATTCCTTGTCAAGGATGAATGTAAATGTCATGGGTCGCAGGAATCACCTACAGGCAGGTGAACGCGTTTGTTACTAACAATGTAATAAATAATAAAAAAAAGACTACTCTGTGGGAGCAGCGGTATTTCTGAACCTGTAGAGCTAAGGGACCTTCAAGGAAATGGCCTACACCTTTCTTAACGGCCGACAGCTTAACTGCGACTCGCTGGTGTTTCTGATGTCCATGGGCGGCGGTAATCACTTACCATCAGATGACCTTCTAGCTCGTTTGCCACCTATTCCATAAAAATACTGTCCAATACAACTTAAACCATGCGTTCTTATCACTAGGACACGCTGTCGTCATCTTCTCATAAGTAGCCAATAGTAGACCAGTACAATATCGGTAAGTTATCATTGTTGTAGGCTAGAGTTTCCAACTGTATACATGTTGGGTGTATTTAACTGGAGCAATCTCCAGCGGTGTATTGTCTACAACGTTACAAACAAATCTAGTCCCGGCTGTGTGAATTAGTGCCCGACAGATGTGAATTTCGGAACGCATTCCGGTTGGGCGTTCGGGACCGGAATAGAAAGGCTAAATGCTTGCGAGTTTTCGTATTAACATATAACTAATCGCGATTAATACTCCAACTTTATCGTATTTGTGTTAGAAAACTAAAAGGATGATTCGTATTTTTTATTGAAATACTAAAATTAAAAATTGCTATCGAAAAGAAAGAATTTACTTGTATTTTTAAAATCTGTGATTTCAGAACAGATTTTTTTTTGACTTTGACAAATTGATATGATTGACTTTTGACTCTCTTTTGTCTTTGTCTATTTTTTTTGTTTTCAGAACCATTTTGTCACCTCCAGATAATTACTATTACAACCGCAAAATGATTCTCACATTTTCGTACCTAAAAAAATACTGGCCGTAAACAATATTTTTCTAAGCGGTCGGTTAAAAACTAGTTATTTTATTTACAGATGTATCATAGCAGTAATACAACTAAAAAGTCAAGCAATGTTCATTCAGCCTTATCTCACCTTAAAAGTCTAGCTGTGTTCATTTCATTTTATTATAACTGAAAGTCTCATACTTAAATTATTTCATAACCTACGGCATTGTCAAGTTCCGTTTATAAAATGAATTAAATTGAAATTGTGTCTCTTCACAAATATACTAGAAAACATTCTTCAGTTATATACGTAGATATTTCGCTTTTTATCGTCGTATAACATTATATATTCTTTTATATAATAGATGGCAAACGAGTAAGCACCTCAACTGATGATACGTGACTACCGCCCATGGATATCTACAACACTAGAGAAGTCGCAGATGTCTCTTTTAACTTATTCATTCATAAAACATATTAGTTATATGAATTTATGTTTTTTGTTATTATTATTCCTATTTATGTACATGTATGTCATTTGTAGTTTGACTCATTTTCAATATTATTATTTGCAGTTCCACAAATGACGTAACCCTGTTTCTCGGTGATCCGTCACGCACTTGACCGCTTTTTTAGCTTACACTTTGGCAACTTTCCTAATGTTTGACGGAAGAAACAAAGCATGATGTTAAATTGTCGTATATAATTGGAACAATGCGAAGGTTAATCATCGCGTATTTTTATAGAAATATTTTACAATCAAACTGTATGCAGGTGGGGGGACGTTAATCACACATTTTATTAAGATTAAGATATTGATAGAGAGACTAAATAACATGTTCCGTAGTGAATTCACGCTGCTGCTATAATGTTACTGTACACGAATCGGTGCAGAGGAGGCAACTGGGGAAGGACCACGCTTTCACAGAATAACATCGTAAAATAGTACCTAAGTACTGCTATGTAAATGGATGGAATGAGCGTACACGTTTTTAACCTTCGAGTCCTCTGATTTTACGGATGTTCATGGGCTGTGATCACTTACAATCAGGTGAACTGCTTGCACGTTTGCCACCTATTTCTTAAGACAAAGAAATTCTTCGAATAAAATCCACCAGGTTGCAAAAACCGAAGATCATTAATTACTGCTGACAAGGCATTTCAATTTAAGCACGTAGGATGCCGATGCTTCAACATCTCTATTCCTTATTGAGGATTAATCACAAGCCGCAGTATTCACTAACTTTCAGATGAACTTTTTATCCATTTGTTTTCTTCGAACTTCATAAAACTATAAAACACTTGTGGCTATGCCTTTGCGCTGCAACAAAACCTACTATTACCTACCTACAACTGAACATAATAGAAGTAAAAAAGAAATAAGAATAATAGCATAAATTGTTCAGTCAGTAAGCAGTAGCACATAGAGATGCAAATATATATTTTAATAGCAGTATAATAAAGATTGGATCAGCATGCATTCTGTATTAAACAATTGCTTAGCATGTATACATCTGTATGCACATTATGCGATAAGAAGCAAATGCAACACTAACCACACGATGCACAAAAACATTCCAACTCTAAGTATGGTAATTATCATTTGCTTCTTCTTTTATGCAGTGAATTTCTAAGCTACTGTATTTGTAGATAAACGCTGAATGAGACCGAATATGTTATTATTATAAGTCATAATTAAATATTCGATATAGCCAAGGCGTTATAAGGATTATACCAGTGTTAGAGCCACGCTGCATTTTGATTATAGCTGCAGCGTGAATGAGTCGACTCGACCGGGAAGGGAGTACGTTTTAGAATAACCTTCAAGGCTTGCAGAAAGCAGTTACCGACAGGACAACACAGTTCATCATCATGGTTTATTTATTTCATGTTATTTTCCATTCCTAATTTCATAAAAAAACACTTACTTGTGACTTGATATTTTTGGAAGAAAATAAATAAAAAATGTAACTTAAAGAAACCCCTTCTAACTCGCCTGTGTCTCCTGTAAACCAGGATCGAATGCGACATACAAATTGCAAAAAAAGGACGGTTATGAAAGCCATAGATTTTAAATAAGACTTTTGATGTATGGACAATATTTATTGACTAAAAGATAAAATAAAATTCAACATGACAAAAACTAAAAAGTCAAAAACACACACACATTCATGATTTAAACTTTGAATTGTTTATAAAGTGTAATGTTGGTATGTTTTTGATAACATTTTGTCCAATATTTTAATATTATGATAACATATGAAATATCAATTTTAAAGGAGGTATCATTTATCACATTTGTGTGTGCTGCTGCATCTATTATTATATTCCCAAAATAGCGGGCAACTCACAACAACGTTTTATTTCTGAAACGTCTTTAATTTTGCAAATATTTGTATTAAATGTTATTTAATTTTTTATATTTTTGTTACAGAATAGAATAGGTTATATGAAACAGAATATAAGCGAAAACATACAGGGATCGCACAAGTCGATAAAACTAAGACCTAAAGTTGTTTTCATGCTATTACAATAAATCGCGGGAAAATATCGTGGCGTTGCGTACAATGACCTCTTAATGTGTCGTTGGGAACATGTAAGTCGTTGTGGAAATCGGGCGAAAATAAATTGTTCATATAATTTACCCAGTGATTATATGAGCACGGAGTTACGTGAAATTTTGCTTGGGTTTCTTTTGATGGATTTTTATTTGGTTTTAATTTGGATTGGATATTTAAATTGGATTTATATTTCTGTTTTATATTAGTACACGTATTATACTATATAGCTATACACTTAATAATATATACTTAATAACCCCATCTTTTTCTTTTTTAAATAAGGGCGCATACAAATCAGTAAAAGTGACAGAAGTGATTTTTTTTGATAATTACGACCACGATTTGTACAGTACGAAAAAGAAATTCTACGAACTAAATCAACAGGAACAGAGAGGAAAAATGGAACAAAAAAGAGATCTATCTAGGCTTATTTTTTTCCATTAGGCATTACCATAAGACAAAATTACCATAGGGTAAAAGACTGAATATATTCGTCACCCGGCTCAATTCATTTTCAAGGATTTGTAAGGATATTGAGAGGACAAGCGCGTAGTTCACCTGATACTTAAGTGGGTTTTGAAAGTAGAAAAGAAAGAAAGGGATTTTGATAACTTAAACCAGATTTTATATGACCTTCCTATTTACACATTTTTGCATTCGTTGGAAACACATTATTCAAAAAAATGCAATGAAGCAGTCTTCATAACGGACCTGTTTAAATCCTTCGTAGAAAGCAATCATTGTCGCTTCCGAGCTT
Organism: Teinopalpus imperialis; assembly: GCA_029286865.1. Classification (NCBI taxonomy): domain Eukaryota; kingdom Metazoa; phylum Arthropoda; class Insecta; order Lepidoptera; family Papilionidae; genus Teinopalpus; species Teinopalpus imperialis. Next base: position 866,492 of record JAGSMU010000023.1, on the reverse strand, counting down.
GTGAGTAGTAAACCTCTAACCTTATCTTTAATATCCCGAAAATAAAATGAAATCCTAAGGTGTGAGGTCCGGGATATATGGCGGATGCGTTGCCAGTTCAACATTTGAGGCCTTCAAATACGCATTAGCGGAATGTGACACCTCGTTATCGTAGTGAAAGACGACATTGCTACGAGGACGCTTTTCACTAACTTTTTCTAATACTGACATGCAATTATTTACGTACCAATCTGCATACATTGTACTTTAGTTTTCAAGCGACACTATAATATAATGTCCAAGAAGCAACCATTTTTTTGTCAGTGGTCTGTCTTTTCTTAACTTTCATCGTCAAGTTTTAAAAAAAAGACCCATTCTGTCTATTGGCTTTTTTTTCCGGTTCAGAGCCAGTTCATTACATCAAGATTATATCTGAATCCTCTGAACTTTTTTATCATTTTACGGCATCACTTGGCACGCAGTGTTTCTGGCCCAGGTCAAGTGCAAGGCCCTCGCACCTTCCGATGCACATGCAAAATGTTTTGCACTTTTCTCAAAGTCGGCTTGGCTTGAAGTCTGCGGCAACTTCCTTATTGACTTAAGCACACACACCGTAAAATCATTGAACAAAATTTGCACTAGTTAAATTCATTGTATTGTTATAGCGACACACAATTTTCTAAAGGACGCCAAATTGAAAAAACAAATGACAATCTCGCAAATCAAAAAGTATGTTATATATGTTCCCAGAGAGTTCCATTTTCGAAATCCGTAATTCTTTTTTTTATAGTAATTTTTTAGTAGTTAATTTCCCGAAACTTTCAGTATGCCGCGCGTAGTAAATGATTCCTGCGGCATATATTAACTACATTCATCCTCTATAAAGATGGAACACCAATGTTCCAATGAATGCAAAAATAGTAAATGCAAAAGTAAGGCAAATACTTCGAAAAACATTAAATGTATAATGCCTATTTATCAAAATCCAGTAACTTTTACTTTGAACTTTTACCTGACACATTGCCCTGACTCAGATGGAACGCCACATCATATATTAATGTTATATGTTAGTATTCCGGCTACCATATGTTAAGAATTTAAAGTCGCTACAGTAACACAGAGTGAGTAGTACAGAGTGGAAAACGTTTAGGCCCACGTAATGGGGCGTCTCTTATCTAGTCTCTATCGTCTCTATCTGATGAAGCAATGATGGTGGCAGGACGGCTGGCGGCACTAAAGGACTAAGATTGGGTTGAAGCTGGTAAAAGGCGCTGAGGTGTTTCGATTAGGAATGGACTAATAAGACTCTCTTATTCACATTTCGATTTTTGATGATAATAGTAAAATTTCATGGTCGAATTTGAGCGCAAACTTTCTACATTTATTGTTAAATGAAAAATTTCTCAATTCAATACTAAATACAAGGAAAATAGGTACCTAGCTTTGTATTTCGATGGAAAATCTATTAAATAAAATCTCGCTATGATTGGTTTAGTTCTCTGGAGAATTTCTGCCATGGCGGAAAAAACTAGCAACCTAGAAATGTCATTTTTAATTAACATTGGGTACACAGGGTGAAATTGAGTCATGACAATTTGCTTTTTGAATTGCGGTGCTATATCGCCACACCATCATAGCTGAGTTAGCTGCCCTTACGGTACTAAAATATTTATTTATTTACTCTTTATTGCATAAACCTTAACAAAGTAAAAGGTTCAAATAGCGCGCACTAAATGCTAAAGGTATTCTTTACTAGTCAACCAAGGTGTTGAGACATTGTAATAGGTGCAGCACTAAACTAATTAATAAAAAGAAAAGACTAAAAATAACTAATATACAAAATATAAACAAAAAATATTATATACATATATACATATTAAATACATGGATGATGACTACAGGTAACTTAAGTAAGTAATTATTGCCCTTCCTGATGTTACCGAGTAAGGGATTCCAAAGTAGTGTAGCTCTAACAGTAAATAAATTTGCAAAAAAACAGTTAAAGTGAGCTAGATTATAGATCTTGTTATTGTATGATTGAAGAAGTCTGTCATGAGATAGAGAGATATTGGAATTTATCTTTAATATAAGAAAGTGTGTCGGATCATTTAACAAAACAAGCAAAATTCTGGAATTACGCCTTTTTTGTATGGAAGGCCACTTAAGATGAGATCGATGTGTAGATATGATCATATTTACGAAACCTAAAAATGAATCGAATGCAGTTGTTAAATAGTGCTCCAGCTTTTTAAGGACATCATGGGAGAGGTCCGGGTAACACACATCTGCATAATCAATGATAGGAATATTAATGTTTTTACAAGTGATATTGAGACGATAAAGAGTACTTACAGTCGTAAGGTGGCAGAGATTTTGCGGCTAATTTCAGTAAAATGTATTCGCCATTTAAAATGTAGACTAATATTTTTCATATAACTATTAAATTTAAATAAAATATTATTATAATAGATAGGTGGTAAATTTAAAATGTTATTCTTGGCTAGCATCTTCGGGCTACCTACGAGCATTGCTTGACATTTCAAAGAATTGACGGTGACTGAAAAACGAAATGACCAATCCTGAATAGCATTTAAGTTACAATTTTACTTTGATAATCCCGCTATGAAGATTCTCGGTGTAGTATTACACATACAGCTGCAGATATTCCATTTTTTGTAATATTTTATTGGATGGTAGTGAATAATTTTTGTTATAAACTGTAATTATCGAGTGCGTGGGCGTTGCTTCCCATGCTTATATGGTGGTTTATGGAAACAGGACAGTATAATTTATTTATTTTTTTCTAAAATTAGTACAAATTTAATCTCTTAGAATTTTAGAACAATAGGCTTCCATCTCACTCTCTATTATATTTACTTTTATAGTAAATTTATAGATCGCTATTTATATATTCACCACATCTAAATATGGCTTGAGTTCTAATCGTTTTTATAAAATAAAGGATCACAAACAATCACACCTGATGATAAGTGATGACCGTAGCCGACGTCATATATTATATTCATCATCAACAAATATTCAAGATGCACCCTGTTGCCACCCCTCAGGATTGAGATGGAAGGCCTATTATTGGGTCCCGGTGATCCTAAAACTTACTATACGGAACTCTTCAGTGTAAACCTGCTGCTTTTCTCTGGTATTCTGCGAGGGCGTGCTCACTCCTTACTCTACGTGAACGACGACTGATCCATCCACCGAGCAGACCTATTCATGCTGAAGCAAGAAACTAGCTACAACTAAAAGTAAAATATTTTTAGCATACTACGGCACAAAAAGAATCATGAAAAATAATATGGTTTAGCGTTTAAAAATAATTGAATGTAATAACAGAAAAATTGAAAAAAAATTAACAAAATAAACATTAACATTGGCAAAAGGAAATTTTAACAAATATTATAAAATATCAAACACAAAAATAATATATACATATACCTATAGGATTTGGAAAAACAAAGAGGCTTAAGCTCTCCATTTCCCAGGATTTTACATGAGAATATTATATACATATATGGGGTTACATCGATATTTTATTCTAAAGGTATCAGAACGTTCATGATGTTTCAGTTGAAAATAAAATAAAAGCTTATAGTTATTATTATTTATGGGTACCGGTGAAAACACAAAAAAAAAATCTACTCGAACGACCTTCAGAATTTGAATACAATATTCGTTGAGCCAAGTAGATTCAAGCATAAAAATAAAACAATGCCTGAGCACTAATGTTTCATATACCAAATTTAATTAAAATGTGCAGACCCGTCAATTAGTGTGTAATTACATTCTAAGCGTATAATGAGAACAGCCCATGATTGCGAGTCAGCTTAATTATATAGCTATGCTGTTTGAGAAATACGTTTTACAATGTTGTCGATTTAATGGCTGAATGTATGAAGATGTATCACATTAAAATTGAATGAAGAAGCCAACTAAGACAAAATTTACGATCGATATCGTAAATATGTATTTTTAGAGTTTCATATCGTTGATATTTCTGCGCGTTGAGTGCTATGGACCGTTCGTAGCTAATTATCTACTTACCAATTATTTCGTTTTTTATTGAGACTAAATATTTTCAGCCTATTAATATTTTTTAAATATAGCTTTGCTATATTTCCAATGTTGTGAATCCTTGTGGTGGTCGGTGATGATATGGTCAGACGGACCTATATTCGTTACGCACAACTCTGTGGTCATAGAGTTTATAATGATAAGTTATAAAAAGCAATTAAGTGAATTGATATTTTTCACACTAATAGGAATACACTTAAAAATTATATCTTAAGACTGATGATTCAAGGCGGCACGGATACCATACACACAAATAAACATGTCTAATCAAACACACGCACACAAATTCAAAGTTAAATTAAAATTCATTCTTACTTTTATATCTACTGATTTAGTATGAAAAATCTCATTTTATTTTAAATTTTAACAGTTGTTGGCTTTTATTCTGCTGTCAGTTTAAATAATGTAAGCAAAATATTGTAAATCCGTTTTTTGTCTGTAAGATTTACACATAAGAATGAATTGTTATATATTTAAGAGTTGTGCTGATTTTTTAAAATAATAAAATAAAATATATAGTACCTGACATCTTAACGGGTCTAGAACAGTTTAGAGGTCAGAATATAATTTCTGGTAACATCAACACAGGATATAGAATAGTATCGCAGACGCAAACAAGGAGGTACTCGCCCACCCTGACCTTACATAATAAATAACGATATTATAATTATTGTGTCATAAGGAAGAAGCATGGCAAGATGCAATTCACATGTTTATTTCGGACCCGGACATATATAAAATGCATATGTCCAAACTTGAAAATCTAATTAACCCTCCGTTACTCAACAATTTGTGATTCACAAATATTGTTCGTCATCAAGGAATCGAAGCTAGGACTCACGACACAGAATCGTATCCAACAATATACACAAAATTCTTATTTATAGCTCGCCGATGATAAGTAATAACTAAAATGATAGTGACAAATCATCACCCTAAAACTTTAAAAACATACTAGTGCTCTACATCTTTTTCAGTATTCAGTGTTCAGTGATAGTAACTGTTGATGTCATAAAATGATATTCAAGCTGTGGGTTTTAAATCATTGGTTGAAACATGTATGAAGATGTATCACATTAAAATTGAATGAAGAAGCCAACTAAGACAAAATTTACGATCGATATCGTAAATATGTATTTTTAGAGTTTCATATCGTTGATATTTCTGCGCGTTGAGTGCTATGGACCGTTCGTAGCTAATTATCTACTTACCAATTATTTCGTTTTTTATTGAGACTAAATATTTTCAGCCTATTAATATTTTTTAAATATAGCTTTGCTATATTTCCAATGTTGTGAATCCTTGTGGTGGTCGGTGATGATATGGTCAGACGGACCTATATTCGTTACGCACAACTCTGTGGTCATAGAGTTTATAATGATAAGTTATAAAAAGCAATTAAGTGAATTGATATTTTTCACACTAATAGGAATACACTTAAAAATTATATCTTAAGACTGATGATTCAAGGCGGCACGGATACCATACACACAAATAAACATGTCTAATCAAACACACGCACACAAATTCAAAGTTAAATTAAAATTCATTCTTACTTTTATATCTACTGATTTAGTATGAAAAATCTCATTTTATTTTAAATTTTAACAGTTGTTGGCTTTTATTCTGCTGTCAGTTTAAATAATGTAAGCAAAATATTGTAAATCCGTTTTTTGTCTGTAAGATTTACACATAAGAATGAATTGTTATATATTTAAGAACTGTGCTGATTTTTTAAAATAATAAAATAAAATATATAGTACCTGACATCTTAACGGGTCTAGAGCAGTTTAGAGGTCAGAATATAATTTCTGGTAACATCAACACAGGATATAGAATAGTATCGCAGACGCAAACACGGAGGTACTCGCCCACCCTGACCTTACATAATAAATAACGATACTATAATTATTGTGTCATAAGGAAGAAGCATGGCAAGATGCAATTCACATGTCTATTTCGGATCCGGACATATATAAAATGCATATGTCCAAACTTGAAAATCTAATTAACCCTCCGTTACTCAACAATTTGTGATTCACAAATATTGTTCGTCATCAAGGAATCGAAGCTAGGACTCACGAAATAGAATCGTATCCAACAATATACACAAAATTCTTATTTATAGCTCGCCTGATGATAAGTAATAACTAAAATGATAGTGACAAATCATCACCCTAAAACTTTAAAAACATACTAGTGCTCTACATCTTTTTCAGTATTCAGTGTTCAGTGATAGTAACTGTTGATGTCATAAAATGATATTCAAGCTGTGGGTTTTAAATCATTGGTTGAAACATGTATGAAAGATGTCATCCTTTGGTCTTTGAAACCCGGACTATCAATTAAAATGACGAGAAAATTGTAAAACTACTCGTCTATAATACATCATTGAAACGGTAAAAGCGCTTGTGAAATAAATATTTATATTTACAAATTACCAATTCAATTTTGATATTTTCATATTTAGATAAAATATAAACCACTGAATCTTTGAAAGCGTATGATAGATTAACACTTGACCGGTTTTTATTATTTACCCTTTGCCCTTTTTATCTTTAAACCCTATTTATTCTTTTTCATGAAAACGTACATATATTTACTGAGGGCGGAGCTACCTTAACGAAATCATTATTTTCTTTATTTTATAAAAGGGAAAATTCTTCGGATGAAAAATAACATCATAAATAATTCTATGCCCTAATGGCGGGCTTGCACTCCGAGCAAATTCTTCTAAGGAACCCTTTATCCAATCACGAGCATTACGGATCAACGGATCCACGTCCCTAGCTTACGATGAGCTAGAAATCAATTATGGAGAAAGGTTTCAGTATTTTTGATGTTACAGAATTCTTTGAATAAGCAGCGGTAATCTGTTATTATAACTTGGCGATAGATGCTAGATTTATTGACTAGGGTATATTTTCATCATCGTCATTTTAGTTCGTCATTAGCCCAACTGCCTTCTTCCCCTTTTCCCTTTTTTAACATGAGGAAGTCCTAATTGATACCAGACTACCCGGTCACAACGATATCACTTCAGCCCATAGTCCTTGTCGAGGCCAATACTTTGAAGATTTGGATCCGATTCGGTTGTTAGCGACCCCAAGGGACCTATTTACGGTAGGAAAAGCCGATTGCAGGACCGTGACGAAGAGCGCAAGCGCCAAGCTGGCACCGTCTCCAACCAGTATCTACGACCTCGCAGGAGGCTACAGCTTGCCACCACAATTCCCCGGGCAACATCGCAAACAAGACTGCTGGCTGGCAGGAAAAAGTTCCGTTCAATGTGGTTGATTAAAATCCGCCGTTCGGCTTCTCATGCTGGGCAAGCAGTAAGCATGTGGAGTCTCAATCATTGCCTCCACAGTGGAAGCTGATCACCGACCAATCTTATACTAGTAATCACCGTAACACTGCTATAATTGAGTCTTCCTCCTCATCACTCCATGCACGATTCGAAGATTTTCATGCCACGTTGTGTATGCGTTCTGTCCATCATTTCTACCATCCTACCATTTTACCGCCTCGATCATCTCTTACTGCACGTTTCTGACGCTATCGTCTGGCGTAGTATCAGAATTCGGGCGTACACCCTGGCCCATATCCGCCAGTATGTACAGAGGTGGAAAGCGATCCAGGATTGTCACCACATCAAATGATCCACTCCATCACCGTCTCTCCCAGAACAATCGACGGACAAGGAAGGCTGATAATGAAAACCTCGCTCAGGTACTCCTCGTAGTCAGAGAGAGTTTCCGGATCCCTGCACTAACCAAATGAAAAACAGTAGGGTTAAGCTGCTACTTATCGACGGTGTTCCGATAATGCCTAGCTTTTCCTAGGTCAAGCCGTTCCATATGCTATTAAAAGTAATCTCTACGATTGTTAATCTGTCACCTATCGCTGTCAACTACCCATGTCAACGAAATTCGTCCTCGATAAATAATAATTCTGAAGTCCCTATAATTGTAAGATTGAATGCCAGTTATTTCATCCTCTAGATGTAACACGGTGCAACTTAACTTATTATTTACAATTATTTTAGGCTGGTATTTCCTGGAAACGCGGCCCATCTCCGGACGACCTATTCGTTCTTCAGCCTGTTTCTCTACAGCTTGGCTCTGTTACATAACTTAAATTAATTTCATTCTGAATATCAATGAATCGAAGTATCACCATTGGTTTGTTTCGAATTGCCAGTGAATGAAACTGGAAAATATAAACTATTATAGCGCGATTCTAGGTGCATGAGAAGCCGACACTTTCTTGGAAGCCCTGGGTGAAATATGAGTATAACGTTGCTGTGTTTTGTTTATAGAGTATAGGGGAGCAAAACCCAGTCGTTGCATTTCAGACGTCAGGGGTCTGGGGAGCAACATAAGAACATTTTGATTCCTTGTTGAGGATGAATGTACTGTGTGTTTATTGTGTATGTGCTTGTAGGCACCAGACATCACTTACAATCAGGTAAATTGTGTGCTCGTTAGTAATTTTTATAAAAAAAATACTTATTATGGTATAAGACATTCCGCACTTACGTCATTAACAGGAGGTGAGCTTTAAGTAAAATGTACATACCGGCCAGCCGGCCGACTGACCACTGCGTTCACTCTGTTGTTGGTATGAAACCGAACATTGATTATTTGCGTTATATTCTAGTATTGTATAATTGTAAATAAGATATATCTGTAAGTGGAAGACCTTCGAGAGAAACGAATAGGATTGAAATTCAGATGTAAATTCAAATCCAACGTGTTTAAAGTTAGATTCCTTTTTTTTTTGTTATCAACTTAGTCTCAAATTACATTTTTCTTATTATGACTTTTCGGAACTTGTTAGCATAGGTCTCTAAGTAATAACCAAAACATGCTAAATATATGCTATATACGGAAGGGCTAATTCTGAGGTATATAAGAATGCGTTTACAGTACCTAACCGCTACGTAGTTCCATTAATATCTGATGAATATTTTATATTTATAATATTATCTGGGTATACAGTGTATGCTTTTTGTTTAATAAACTATAACTACGTGGATTTAGCCACTATTTAGGCATGACTTTTGTCACCATATATATATTTTTATAATCATTATAATCAAATGTCGGAAAAAAATTCCACGCAATAGATGACACTATTTATATTACAAGAATGTACTCTATATTTTCATTAGCATTTAATGGCACATAAAAACACCAGAGCAAATATATCTACTGATTCATCGTTAAGAAATAAATTGCCTAATTGTGTATAATAAATAATTTATAGTAAAATTATAGGGTGATAAAAAAAATTGCGTGACTCTACCACTTAAAAAAAATATTATCTTGTTTTCATTTTATAACATAATTATATCAGTTTGGTTTTTATGTATTATAACTTTTATTGATTGATATTTCTTTTCATATCAATCAATAAAAAAACATTAATATTTTTTATGTAACTAGATCTAAAAAAAGAGCATACACCTCACCAGATGGATAGCGATGACAGCGGCCCAAAATCACTTATACATCAATCCTCAACAATAATACATGGTGTACATATTTTCAATCCTACCTCTGAGGGGAAACCTTGCCCGGGCACGTGTAAGCTGAGGTCCCACAACCGCCGTATACGTAGACCAGTCGAAGTGTTGACAACGAATTACAGTCTCCCTTTAATTGTTTATCTTTATTAAGCTTTAAATTTCAATATCATCTAACTTGCACCCTTTTCACTATTTTGCCGCTCCAGAGATCATCTGATTGAGTTACCTTAATATAATTAAGATGGGTGTAAGGTGAAAACCAGTATACATGCAATTTCCAAATTCCATGAGACTGCAGTTTTTGTACGTCGAACACCATGCTGTATGAGGAAAAGCCATGGCTTTTCGTTAGGAAAACACAAAGGTTTTATTGTACGAGTAATACATTGACGTTTGAATTTAACATTCAATTGTCAATATTCCGATACAAACTATATTAATAGCCAATTCCGACCGTACCCGCATCCTTGTATTATCAAATAAGCTACATTAATACGGATGCTGTAAATCAGGAAGGATTTTTATGATGTGATATATATATCAAGAACCTACAAAAGTACTACATACAGCGTATAGGTGTTATAGGCACAAAAATCTGTTTAAATTGTTTAAAAGAACTATATTTTTTTAATAATTTTATCATTATAATAAACATTAAATATGCAAATAATAAATGTATGTGTATATAATTAAGAGTATTGGTATTGAAATAGCAAAGGCAGCCCTAGTCAATAAATATATCTTGTTTTCATGGTTACATACAATTTTCCTTGTCAAGTGAAAACACTCGTTGTTTATTTCCCTGATACATTGTCAGTCCGTCCTATTGTATGCTGGAATTTGGTGCAGTGCCAACACTTTTCTTGTGAAATTAACATTGCTCCGGTTAGATAGAGACAGTTTGTTTTATACTTTTACTGAAGTGAAGTTGAGAAATAGATACAGCGGCTCATGAACACCTATAGATTTTGCACAGATAGATCGTTTTCTTGGTATCAGGGGACATCTTTGAAAGATCTTTTGCCTCTTAGAAGGAAGACTGGACCTTTTAGAATTTTGAATCCTCTCAAAACCATTCGGTGTCCACACTTAGTGCAATGGGTTCAATGCAGAGGGGCTCAGAAATCTCGTACAGAACTCACCAGTACCTCTCTGCTTTGAGTGTTAGCACATTCTACACGAGGGCAACATCTCTAGCACCCTCGCCGAGCTATGACAACATAGGGCAATTGCATGTTGTCGTTCTCCTCGGGCTCGAACTGTCCGTTTCGTCGCCTTATACGTAAGCTCTATTCTATAAAGCGGGGAATATGAAACGAGCGAACGAGGTGATCATCATCGTAGGTAGAGATGGATTACCGTCACCAGTAATAAAGGTTTCCAAATCACTAAACTCACCAACGTATTTATAAAATCATCTATATAATTTGCACCTCGGTGTTCACGCCGCTCGTTTGCTCCCTTTTCTCTATAAAAAAAAATCCATCATAATCAACATTGTAAGAGTCGGTCAATATTACACCGTTAATCCAGGCCTCCCCCATATATTCAAATGAAAATTGATCCAATCACCTGCATCCATCGACTTCCCGCATCTTGCATAGGACACCGTTCATCTATCGGAAGATTGACCTGCTCCAGAAACTTTCTTAATGATGATTATCATACAGTTTTACTTGCTAAATGACCGGCCGATGGTTACTTCAGTTCACTCCGTTGAGTTGTATACCCTCGTTTTATTCCGGATGTCTATGTTATGTAATCTAGCACGCAGAGTTATCCCTCTCTATAGGTCTCTGAATGAAGAACTACGTCTATTACTTAATCGATATGTGCTTAACTATAGTTTTGATAAATTTGATTTTACATAGGTACAATACGGCTTTGCTTTTGTCACGTGTACCGTCAGCTCAATGTTATTTCTGTGGAATAGGGGTGAAAAATGCATATGAAAGTATCATATGTGTATTCTTAATAATAAATTGACATTCAAAAGCGTTATAACGCTCAAAGACTGATGCAAGATGTAATGCCTCGTCACCAATGTGGGTCGCCGAAATACAACAACTTTAAGCTGGTGGTATTCTTATGCTTTTCAAGCTAAGTCGATTCATTCATGTTGCACCTACTATTCTACTGCGGCATGACTCAGTCATATAAATATAATAAAATAAACGTCGAAAATAAAATTTAATTTATTACGCACACTAATCATACTTAAAAGAGTACGTGATACATTATCCCATACAGAGAGCACGAAATTAGCATAAACCGCATGGTTTATTAAAATTTTAACCCCGCCACACAACATTTTTACACCGCCGCCATCTTGAGGGATTAGTTGGGTTACCGGCGATTCACGATAGCAAGGTCAGCTGTTTTACGTTTAAGGTCAAATGCTGCATACATATATTTATAAAATGCCTTTATATTGTTAAAATATATTTTTTTTTTTTAGACAAAAAGGATAAATATTATGCGTTAAGGTATTACTGAAAAAGAAGATTACTTTTAAATTAAAATACAAAAGAAATAAACGTTGTATTTGATAACTAAGTAATATAATTTTATTTAACTGACGAACTTTTTTTTTTTATTTAATACAGGTTTTACCCTCTATTTTAAGTCTCAGAATTCATTATAAATGTTATTTTACAAACAAACGGACACTAATTCTACAAATTATAGATTCAGCTTCAGTGATGTTTTTAAGTTGGTCTCATAAAATTTGTGTGGATATGGCTATTACAGTTTAATAATAATTGAATAATTTAAAAGTTATTTAATGGAATAGAGATATTAGTTATTAAACATTTGAAAGCCAAAATCTGTACAAACAAAAGCGTTATTACACGTTTGTGCTCGAATATGAGTTCCAACTAATGTATTTTACAAGGTTCTAACGAAAATGAAAACTTTTCAATGGATTAGTTGGCCGGCAGTCGGATGCTATCTGCGTGGCGCTCCGGTTTAGTCACTCCCATTCCCGGATGGAATCCGACCAACTTTTCTTCAAACAAATTATTTTCTACTTTAATTATGGTTAGACAAACATGTTCTGTACGTTACAGCATCTTTCAATTTCATTTTTATCAGTTAAAAGTTTTAATGAATGAACTTAAAAAATATATTAACTTAACTTAGTATTGACTGATGTACATCGATATATATGTATATATATATATATCCATGTTAATATCCAATAATAGGGCTAATATAATCTAAAAACGAATGGTAGTTCTAGACAACAGTTGAGATAACTTGTTTTATAAATGTGTTTATGTATGTAACAATGGTAGAGCCATACTGCAGCTAGTAACAAGCTGTAGCAGTTGTTTTATTCCCTTAATTTTCTTAAAAAATGTGTATCCTTTTACAGAAGGTGGTTTCAAATTAGTTGTTATGTTTTACTACTTACGTATATTTAAAACGATGTCTACTAATAGGACTTACAGACTCTTAATACAAGAAAGACCTTTAGAAGTATTCCCCTTATGATATAGAAACTGAAAGGATAATAATATCGGAATATATTTCGCTAAAGTATTTCATGCCCTAAAAAGTTATAACTAACTTTCATCCTTTTTTGAAATATCTTACAAAGAAAGCTACGTGATAAGTTCAAAATAGGAAATTCGTTCCTGTACACCAATTGTTAAGGCTGTTTCTTGCTTACTTGCATAACGGACGGTCTTCTCACTCATTAACGATACTTCTATTCACAATATATATATATGTATATATATATATATATATATATATATATATATATATTGTGTTTTGTATCTTTATTTTTTTTAAAAAAATTATAAACATGGACAATCTATCACATTATGAGAGTACGAGCTGTGACAATAGGTGCCTAATATTATTTATAAGTGACATCGGCGATGGGCATGACAGGGGCAAATTTATGTACGTTCACGACTTTTTGTAATTCATTTAACAGTTAATGATAAGCGTACATATATATAGATCCCCATAAATAATTCCTTCCGTGCTTGGAAGTCAGCCATTCCCTGGCTGGGTAATGCTGGTAATAATTAAATGTGTAATAATTACTAACGCGATGACGTGTGGGTATTTAAATTTTATTTGTGTCCCTCTTTGCAATGGAAGTAAGATGGAAAATCGCTTTTCCTTATCTTCCTTTTATTTTTCTTATTTATAAAATTCTGTGCGTCATTATGAGTCTTGTGTCTCACTACATTTGACCTTACCAGCCTCTTATATTATAGCAGATATGTTCGTAATAAAAGACATATTTATTCTGTTTAAGCTTTTAAAGAGTTTAACTTTGTCAGATAAGACAAGGAAAGAAACATAGTTTTCAGTTGCGAGGTAAGTTTTATTTTATTTCCAGATCTTTTATTCCTAAAGCTCTGTATAGGCTTTTTCAAGAAATCGATACGAATAACCCTGTTATTCGCCCGTGCTGCCCATATGGGCAATTGTCGATCAAACACTTCGCTTAGCATAGATACGAATAGTAATGAAATTTGCGTTTAGCGTAAAAACACGTGCACATAAATTTGGCCCTTGCAATATAATTGTAAGAGTATGTTCTTCCCTGTATCCCATTATGTGGTTTTGGTAATTTAAATCAATATGTACCATGTTTTGAATAAACATACATTGTGGTATAAAGGTAAATAAAAGTTTATACCGATAAGCTTATGGTTTACCAATAACTATTTCCAAATACGTCCCTTGTCAATGATTTATTTGTTAATTAGGCACCAATAACTTAACGTATTAGGGCGCAGCCTGCGAAACTTAACGTCGTTGGCGTCCATGATTTGAATATTGTCATGAGTATACTTAGTTGGTGTAGTTAATGGATTTTTTTGTAATGCAACTTACCTTAATAAATATCATTGCTAGAATTCTTTAAGAAACATAATCATTGAATGGCAACCGAATCACCCCTTATGTCAACAGAAATGTAAAAAAAAATATTATTGTTATTGCTGTTTATTTATTTCATTACTGATTGAATTGTATGTAATATGTGCATAAACGCAAATTTATTTTCATATCATATAACTTATCTATCAACTTAAATTATAATTCGGACGGTATCCCATCAATCGCGTCGATTCTCAAGTTGAAGTATTCTACATCAGCACGGGTCAGCTTTCTGAAAGTTTGTTCGCTTTAGCGTAAGGGGATCCGACGATGGATGGGTTTTACGAGTACTATCAAACTAGGGGTATGTAAGGCGCCAGATCTTATATTCGGCTGTCATCATCACTTATGTAATGTTAGATTAGATTATTTCTTAAATAATATGGCATTTTTTTTTTATATAAAAATGCTAGCTGTGCAATAAACAGTACTAACATTCCGGTGAACCACTCCAACTAAGCTTAAAATGCTTGTGCTAGCTAGGTTTGAGACAATAGTCCAATGGTGGATTTTAATGAAATATGTATATCTTAAGTTTCACAGACCCATCATTAGCCTAATGATTTACATTAGGCTAATGATGCTTTAAATTAATAATTATTAGTGTATCATTAAATATAACATTTTAACACTAATTTTAATCAGAAATGACTAGTCAAGTGCTGTTAATACCGTATCTAGGATACAATTAAGTAGGATATGTCATATTTTATCGTTTAATGTATATTTTAAAGAAATGCGTGAAATTGTGGAAAGCCCACACAATTCAAAATTAAAAAAATATAACTTAGCTAAAAATTTATTATTTATATTGTATTTATCACCTACAGTCATACACTAGATAATTTAAATTTGAAATCAATATTATTTAATGGTCAGCTTGCTACTTGTCACCTGCCTACGTTAGATGAACAATCTCCACTTTTTATGTAAACCAAACAGCTAAATATAATCATGTACATTTATTTTCGTTCTAATGTTTTAAAATTATAGAGACTTTAAAAGGAGAGTCGTACGCAGTCCCCGAAGATGGCTAGAAGTGCGAGCTATGCTGAAAATATTCGGAATTTAGACTCCGGAATGTTGACTATTAGGATGTAGCACAGATTTAGTTAAGTAAGTAATAAAGTAATATCTTTTGATGTTGTAATTTTGTATATAAATGTCTTTCTTCATTATATATGTCATCTATAGTTGTAGATGTGTTAACTTGCGATAGCAAAATGTACACTAAAATAAGAAAAAATCTCCAATGCAGTCCAGACGGTGTAACTACATTAGTTGCATTCAGATACACTCCTCTACCGCTACTCAACTATTTGACTTAACGTTAGTTCCTCAATAGTCGTGCTCGCTGAGGGGATTAAATCTAACTATGTTTATTTACAGTCGCTACATTGGATTGAACGTTGGAAGTCTGCCATTTATGTATGTAGTCATTTACTGGCTCAAGTGCACGCGGGTTAAAGCTTAGCTTTAGTGCCGTAGATGAGAGATGGATTTTTGATCGCGACTTGTCTCTAGAGGGTTATACCGGTATTTAGACATTTAAGCGTTGCTACAGAAATGCTATAAATGGATCTCTTGCTAAACCTCTACGTTTTAAATAATGATTTATAATACTAATACTCACACCTACATTTATTTGCGGGGTAGGTAGAAGATCAGGGGCTAACAAATCCACCTTATTAAGGCCACTGTGATAATGTGCCACTGGTGATTTGGAACACGGTGATATCTACTGGTAATAACCTGCCCAAACCTTCATGGCATTTATTGCGCATGGTATATAGTATCGTATGCATTCGGGCAACACACAGATCCACTGGCCGTGGTTTTATTTAGATGTTGTTCATATGCAAATCAGAGCACAGATGCAGTGTCAAGAACTAATATATATATTAAAACGATTTGAAAACTAACAGCTATTTGATATGACTTAATATTGTTCTTTTGCTTGGAAACAAATCCGGGACCCAAAACGCACCGGTCAATACGTAACTATTGACAATGGTTAGAGGATCAAATGATTTGCTGAGGCATAATTATTCCATTGACAAAATACTAACAGACTTGATGCCCAATTATGACATATATATATATATATATATTTATTATTGCAGATTTATTTTTTGTTTTGTTGTTAATTCATCAGCGCGTGGTAATCGACCCGGTGTATCTTTATGTATATATATATATATATATATATATATATATATATATATATATAAAGTAAATCTATTTTAAACTTTTCAATAGATAAAATCTTTAAAATATTTTAAATTAAACCAAATTACATTTAATCTTACTATGTTTCGTATTACTTAAAGTTATATGAAGCAATTCGTTAAAGAAACCGACTAAAGTTATTTAACGCCGCTAAAAATGTAATTTAGCGTGTACATTAATTTAATGATTGAAATTTAATTTTATTTCGTTTAAATTACTGCATTATTTATTTTAGATAAGTGTTTATTTTTCTATATGACATCAGGGAATTGATTGTCTCTACATTACATAACCATATTTCATAAGTAGCGTAGTAGGTTTTGCAATTTGCTCTAAAATTAAGGCACTTTTTTCAAAAACAAAAGATGAGCCTGTGATACGGTACTTTATAGCCGTCTTCTAATCAACCATCAGAAGTCTTATGTGTATTATTTGTGATTATATTCGACCAAATGGACATCATCATGGTACGTAATAGCACGTTTTTTTATCTTTTAAAGATTTTTTAAGCAGATAAGTATACAGATTAGTAGCCCGGTTCTACTACTTTCACCAATAAAGTTAAGTTTACATCATTTGCATAACAATTCAACCGTGGTAGAGCCACGCTGCAATTTATTTCTATATTCAGCATGAATGGGTCGGCTGGACCAGGGAAAGACCATACTCTACGAGAAATAACAGCATAACGCTGCTGTGTTTGATTTGATGAGTGTAGGGATTCGGAGACTTGGTTAGTGGTAGCGTTTCATTCTATCTCCATCTTCAGGGTTGTGTGCATCTTTGTTGACGTTAGGATGATAGGTTGTGTTGATCTGTTCTTGAGGATGGATTCAGGTTTTATGGGCTAATCATCACTTACCATGAGGTGAACTATGAGCTCTTTTGTTACCGTTAGATTCAAAAATATATACGCATCATCAAACGGTCGAGTATTAGAATTTCAAATAAAACTGGTAGAAATTTAGGTATATTATGTACAAAACATTTATAAATATTACCTTTAAATCTTCGTTGATAATAAGACCAACTGTAGTCGTGAATTTAACCAAATTATATTATGTAGTTTTTAAATTAGCACGTGGCGACTAGGTGACGCGAAGGGACTTTGTATAAAACAAAGTCCCTTCGCGTCACCATTTACGAGTAGTAATTACTAAAAATTACATAAGTTAGCAATGCTCGTATATCGAAGCTTTATTTTACGAAACTCATACGCCTAAATAATCATATTGTCAAGTGTCAAAACTATGGTAATCTATTATACGAATGTATGTGGAACGGGAAGACGAAATTAGAGTAACGTCCATTTATTATATGTTACGTAGTCGCAGTTAATCATTATTAGGGTGGAAACTCATCGGGGCACATGCTCCGGAATTGTTAACCGCAAACATACCCGACGCCTAAAGCCTTGTTCACAATAAAAACGCCGGCCCGGCCAATATTAAAATCGAATCTGCCTGCAGACTTTTTAAAGTTTAATATCATCTGATTTTATGGCTCGTTCATTAAATACAACAAAAAAGAGCGTCCTCCATACTGTCATTGTAATGAAAGCTTCATCCCTTTAACTTTAATATAAAGTAAATGTAAAACAGGAATAGGGTTCACCTTATTTTAGGTAATTATTTGACCCATATATATTGTACATGTAGATTAATGAAGATTATGTCGTCCAGATAAAGACTCATGTTACGTTTGCATAATTCACTGTTACATTTTCTTAACAGAAATTAGGTCTCCGAATTTTTTGCACTAACATTTTAAATTTTTTCAAACTAAACACTCCCACACGGTATCATGGAAGTAGTACGGAATCTTAGCATTCAATCCATAATCAATGGGACGTCCGTACCAATACTTTTTCAGTTGGTGGCGTGTCATTGTGAACTAGGGCTTACATGACCTAGGGATTACGTGGCCACACCACGGCATTGTATCTTTAAATGTTGGTAGACATATTACTTAAAGTACAAATTGTAGATAGTTAATAAATAGAATATCCTTATAAAATTATGGGTTTGAGCAAAATTGGTTTTGATGGACCTAGACTAAAGCATACCATATTAAGAAGGTTATTTTTTTCTT
This sequence comes from Teinopalpus imperialis, assembly GCA_029286865.1. Classification (NCBI taxonomy): domain Eukaryota; kingdom Metazoa; phylum Arthropoda; class Insecta; order Lepidoptera; family Papilionidae; genus Teinopalpus; species Teinopalpus imperialis. The sequence goes on along the minus strand of JAGSMU010000023.1, from coordinate 847,663 downwards.
ACGACACAAAAACCAAAATCCAGGTGCGTCGTGCAGATGAAGAACTGCCTTTTTCTCGTCATATAATATCGAGCAGTCTTATGTTCCTATTTATTGTCCAGTAAAAATTTTTGCTCTATCCTGTCGAACCGACCAAATTATGCTTCAGTTTATTTCTAGTGACAACATGGCTCTATCACCAATATATACGCAACATTTTTTTTGCATGAAAACCACGTTTGTACCACGGCTTTTATAAGAAACAATTATAAAACTGTGTATATATATATATATTACAGAATAATAAAATATTATCGTCGAGGAAATAAAAGAAGACAAGTATAGTGGAATTTAACGCAGTAATATGTTTATATATATTTACTACTTATGCTTATTTATACTTAGGCTTGTTTGCTTCGTTAACAACCCCAACTTTATTAATGTTGGGCATGATTGGGATGGATAAATTGAAACTTCTTACATTGACCTTGTATTTGTGATGGATATTTCGTGGAAAATCTGAAACCTAAATACTTGATTTTAGCAGAGTGCGAAATAGGTGACGGCGGTCACGATTGTTCATCGGGCCGTGTGGCAAAACTGATATGCTGAACAAGGCACCACTGATGGATACAAACTATCTTCATAAAAAAAATTGAAGTAAGGGACGTAAGAGGCGTAGTAAACCTAAGATTTTTATTGAGAAAAAGATTTCATTAAAATACAATTATTTAATAAACTATTTAACTTACCAGCAGTACGATTATATATTATGCTACTAATATTTTAGCTATATATCGGATGCTCGATCTATCAAACTTAAGTGTTAAGACATGTTACGTACATTTGCTATCTACGGAAACTAGAGATTGCCCAATTATTATAAAGAAGTTACACGTTAAAAGCATTTACGATCTAATTTATGATACTTATAATTCCTATAAATTTTAACTACTAAGATTGATAAAATTATTTTTATTTTATTGAGTCTAGAAATTGATTGCGATCTGAATTAAAATACATTCACCCGCTTTTTAAGATGTAGGTAATGTAAAAACGAAAAATAGTTTCGCCTTTCTCAGGGCATACATGTGCTATGCAAATGATATATTAATAAGGAATATATAGCCCTTAATATTATCTGGGGTAAGTCTATCAGTGAACATCGGGCCGAAATTTTACCTCGTTGATATAAATGAACTGATGTTCGAATACCATTGCTTGTTTGTTATGCCTACAACCTACACTAGGCTACATTTTACACTAAATTATAATCATTTATTTATTAATTAACTATGAAATAATTATGTGCTAATTTAGACTGTTCTCTACAAAAGACCAGAAGAGTTCGTCGTTATTAGAATGTAGAGCCTTACATTGTCGCTTCGTAAATGTTTTTGGTTGAAGTTCAAAAGACAAGCCGATAGAAAATAACAATTACACAATACTAGATATGTTACGCATTATTATCATAATATATTTTTCTTTTTGATAATAATAATTAATAATAAATAATAATAATTCATAACAATGTTCAATCTTGTTTATAACCTTGTTGCACCCGACATATGGAAAATGGACTATCTTGAATATATAAGACCTAAAATATTTTTCATCTGTTTGATTATATAGATATAATAATTCTCTCTTCGACTTCAATCATTTTGTTTACTGCTTTTTGTGCTGGATACTCTTTCTTTATAGACAACGTTAATATTACAATAGTATACACGATCCTTATGAAAAAAATATCGATAAGTACTAACCTACCTACGAATGTCGTCGTATGTAGGTATAATATTGGTAATCATAAATAACGAAATTCGATGACTTATTTATTCAGTCTAGCGATATAATTGCTCGCCGGGTATAAAATTAATGATCGTTATTATGTTTGTACGGATTGTGCTTCCCCACTTTCAATTAATTTTAAAATTAGTTACACAATTACAGTCCATACACAATTACGAGCAGGTGTACCTTACGCAAGGTTCAACGTTGGGGGAAACACGATCTGTGGCTTAATTTGCGATATTCCACTTTGATAGGAAAGTTAACCATGTATTACCATTATGACATTTATATATGATACTGTTCGTCGACGGTGACGTGAAGTGGTACAAAAAATATAGAGCCATAGCATTTCTTGGTATACCATGAGGCTGGCTCAATTGAAGATGCACCAAACCTTCAAAGAATAACAGTATAAAATCTTGCTGTGTTTCGTCTAGCGAGTGAAATAAACTTCCTCATAACGAATGGCGAAGCATTCTATCTTAGTCCTCGGAAGTGATAGCGTTATGATTCCTTAATAAGATAAACATTGCTGTTATGGTCCGTAGGTCAAAATCGATCCGGTGGATAACACCAAGTAGGTGTAGAACATGTTTTTATGTATAGATTACGTGGTATCTGATTTGTGCTTGTGATTATAAATGAAGCTCAAACTTCATATAAGTGGTTAATAAGTTTTCATTAGTAAAAGGAACTACAGATGAATAAGTGTGCTTGGATTGGCGTAGTTATTTACATAGTTTTTCTCTTAATATTAACATAATCCGTTTTGTTGTGGACTGACATACATTCGGTGTTATTATTATACTATGATTATCAATTTAGGCTTTAATATATATTTTTATGAAACTGACAATGACAAGAGAGCACAGTCCGACTTATGCTAAGTGAGGACTGCGACCTATAAACACTAAATATTCTCAACAATGTTCCAAGATGCTTAAGCGTTGCGAATCCCAGAACTGAGAAGGGAACTCTCGTCAATTATTAGTGATTGAGTCTCTGGAACCCTTCCTTCGCTTACCATACGTAACATAGCAGTGTTTTTATATGATAGTATACTGTGAGGCTGCAGGCTTCCCCAATCGAGCTCCCATTCAGGCTGCAGCATAAAATTATATTACATATATTAAACTGGTTGTCCAAGCTGTGTCTGCCTTTAATTTGCTTTTTTTTTTTACTTCTGAGCCAGTTGATGCCAAATATATATACGATGTGTAAAAGTGGTAGCGCTACACAGCGTTTTGTTTCTAGCTGCAGAATGAATTAGTCAGCTCGGGGTAGGACCCTCACAGAATACCAGCGTAAAATAGCGGCTTAATGCTGCTATGTTTAATTCTCTTCGTGAATACAGGAGACCTATATTACTGGTGGCGGGGCATTCCATCTCAGTCCTCAAGTATGACAACGCATCTGCATTATGATTCTTTGGCAAAGATGAATGTAGACATCATGGGCCGCAGGAGTCACCTACCATCAGGTGAACTATGTGCTCATTTCTTAATTTCAATGTAATAAAGAAAACATTATAGTATTAAACATTATTCACATTTTCTTTTTCAGCGATTTTTCAAGAAGTGCTAGTTGTAGATTATAGTTCAGTATGGAGTATGTACCACTCGATACTGAACTCATTACCAAGCAGTTGATTTATAAAGGTCAAAGATGTCTTTTCTAATTTAATAGCCCAATAAACCTTCTACCTCTGCTAACTATTTATGCACGTGGATCATTAAAATAAGTGAACATCAAAACATAATGTTTGGCGGGACCGGCAAACAAAGGCAAAGAGAATTGATTACTCGCTGCAAATTATCATTAGAGTCCAAATCGAATATCGATTCCATACATTGCAAGCTCTCTCTTTCTAACGTTCACTAGTGGGCGAGATAGCGACGATAGACGAATCAAATAACGAGCACGAATTGTTACGAAAATGGTAAGTTTTAATGTGCTGATTTGAATTGCCGTAATCAGTCAAACAATTTATACACGACATGGCATGATATTTGTTTTTTTATAAAAATGTGAGAAAGAGTATCACTCAGATAATTACAGCTGCCATGCGTTGCCAGCTTTTAGGAACACGTAAGCTCTTTACTGCTGGATTTATTGGGATCACTGCTATTGAAAGTTGATTGTACACTGCTGTTATTCGTATAGTGCATGGTATCGGCGAAGAATAGTGCGTGGTTAGGAATGACCTCTGCGACTCTTCTGGTGTTGGGAATGTCGATGGGCAGCGGTAATCACTTACCAGGTTAGCTGCTTGCGTGTTTGCCACGTGTTCTATAAAAATAGAACTCATATGAATATTCAGTCCTAACTACGTTATATTTAAAAGAAAATAAACTTCATAAGAATATGGAAAATTAGTTACCAATCGTCAATAGGTGAAAACGAGTCAGAAGATTAAAAGTGAAATAAAGCGGCTTTATAGCAATACGTTGGACGCATTAATGGGAACCATTCTTGGCAACGCGACGACAATACGTCTCAAGTAAACATTTCTTTAAAAATAAAACCTATAATAGTGACGTGGCACGTACTACCGAAGTGTATTTAGTGTGGATATTGCATAAAATAATTATTTTTACATTATTTATTATTAAGTAAAGAGAAAAAGCAGTTCGAGCCAGTCTCACTATTTCAAGTTTATCTCATTCACACATTATTAAATGTTTCTTAGTAGGGTAAGTAAAGTAAAGGAAACGGCTTATATATTCGTATATTATATTTTGCTTTACCGTATACGGGCATAAGCCACCAATCTAGCGGTAATTGGAATATAATCGACGCGATTTCATGGCTTTTCATTTTATTACTTAGATGCAGATTTCCACGCGATAATTCCTTCAAGAATTTAAAAAGAAAAGCTATAATTAAAGTGATGTGGTATACTTACCGTTATAAGTCATTAACGGCAGATGAATTCGACATATTCCTCCAATATTAGTCGTGTGACGAATCAGGTTTAAAATAAGTCGGCGTTTATTTAAATCGGCGGGCGGGTTGCTATGAAGAAACTGGCTGCGGAATGTGGGGCGGTGTCGTGACGTCGATTTGCGAAAATAATTATAACGCTAATTGTCACTGGGCGTTTTATCCTCACTTAACGTTATTTATTATTTTTTTTATTGAGAGAGTTGGTAGTGTGTTTTATGTTGATGTAGGCACTTTGTGTTAAAATTGGAAAAAAAAAATATTAATCTTATAATTACGATATTACTATTTTTTCTAATATTACATTGATAGTAAAAAGCGAGCACACAGTTCACCTGATGGCAAGTAATTCCTACGGCCCATGACATGTATACATTCATCATAAGGAATCATAATGCAGATGCGTTGTCACTTTTGAGGACTGAGATGGATGCGTCACCAGTAATAAAGGTCTCCGGATCCCTGCACTCACCATACGAAACACAGCAGCATTATAATGATTTTTTGAAAAACATGATTAATTTAGCTTTAATCATCTCAACTAAAATTTTAATTATTAATGTTACTATACTTATACCAAAAAATACTTTTAAAGTTAGTTTTGAGATATATGAGATAATGTTGAAAGAGATGCACTGTACTTGGATATAGTTATTTTTCTATATGGAAGGAAACTGAAATTAAAACATATATTAGCAAAAACTTGTCACACAAAATAGGTCAGTAAACAGAAGCACGCAATCCACGTAAGCATGGTAGGGAGGCCAACAGCGAGTTTTTCCCGTAATGACGTTAGAGAAATCTTGGCCGCACAAAAAGTTCCCTTTCACCTGCAGAAATCACGTTACACTTTCGGAGTGTCCGACCCCCGCCCGCTCCCATAAGAAAACCCTCCACGTTGTTAATTATCCGAAGGCTCGCTGTAAATGTATATTTGTATGATGTGATGTCTGTGATTTCGTAATGCAAAAAATAAGACATCTGGGCAACAGTACAAATCTATATGAGCAGTTTTGTTACCTTTGTTATTACAGCGATTAATAACGCTTAACTTATAACTATATTACGTTTAATAAAAATATTTCTTTTCCTGTGAATTAATCGCTACTGGTAGCGTAGCCATCTCAGCCCTAAAGGTAAACTGTGCTTGTTTGTCACCTTTAGTATCTTAAAAAAACATGACAGTAAGTATTTGTGCTTCCGGTATTCGATATCCTCGTTTGGTCATCAAAAGTTACGTAGATGGTGTCCTAAATATTTTCAAAAAAATATTGGCACTCACTCGTCATTGTCAACGCAGTGTAAACAACACGGTACAAGTCCGAACACACTCAGATCTAAACCTGCATTCTGTGTTACTCAAATACACATTGGCTGAGAATCGAACTCATTTCTGTGTTGTAGCACACCTGTACTCGTATCATTATACCGCGTGATCTAATTATTTTTGACCATAAATATATTTGCCTATTTTCTTTTGAATTGAACTTTTCTTTTTTTGTTTGTTATTAGTGGTCAATATCGAAAAATATTAATCTTTTATTGATTATACAAGTAAGGTGTCTGATAACATAGAGTCCATTATCCTTATAAAACGTTTTTAAGACTGACATTGATAATAAGTTTCAAGTAATTAAAATTTGGCTTTATATTACAATGACGAGACTTTCATTGTTATGTCCTAAACAAACGGACAACAAATAACTAGTTAACGTTTATCCGGGATTGTATATGATACATGGTCGTTTGAGTTTATACAAATTATTAATGAATAATCAGCAACAAATAATATTCTTGTAACAATCAAAATGTTTTCTGATCATCAGGATTGAAGTAAATATTTATTTCGCTACAACTATATCAGCATATAGGGCTCTTATATACAAAATATCAAGTTCATTCGGTGGCTTAAAAATCGAATGAAAGAAAAAACGCATTTTTCGCCTATTACATTCTGTGTTAACTTACTGTCATATCTCGACAATTTAAAGAAATGCTGTAATCTATTTACGCGAGTGTGATTATAGTAGCTTAAATAGACCATCAACTTTAAAAATAACTAAGGTTGCTCTTGGATTAAGTTGTGTGCAATACTTTTTTCAACTCATATATTTTAAACTCTGTCATTAAATTATTTAGCTCATTTGTGTGACTAGTAATGGAATCCTGTCATTATTTATCAATCAGTGCTCAAAATCACTTACATACGTGAGGATAGTTGACGCATTTTAAACTGTGTCGTTGGGCAATAAATGTCACTGACAGTAGGAATGTGCACTCAATGCAACCAGTTATCGATACTTAGCTACCTACGCACGCGGGGTCAATGCGTCATCGTAACCTTCATTAGCACTCTGACTCCTGATTGGTTGTTACGAGTAAGGGTTGTTGTTTTCCTATAAATATTAGATTTATTGTTATGACACTCATTATTACATTGATAGTAAAAGCGAGCACACAGTTCACCTGATGGCAAGTAATTCCTACGGCCCATAACATGTATACATTCATCATAAGGAATCATAATGCAGATGCGTTGTCACTTTTGAGGACTGAGATGGATGCGTCACCAGTAATAAAGGTCTCCGGATCCCTGCACTCACCATACGAAACACAGCAGCATTATAATGATTTTTGAAAACATGATTAATTTAGCTTTAATCATCTCAACTAAAATTTTAATTATTAATGTTACTATACTTATACCAAAAAATACTTTTAAAGTTAGTTTTGAGATATATGAGATAATGTTGAAAGAGATGCACTGTACTTGGATATAGTTATTTTTCTATATGGAAGGAAACTGAAATTAAAACATATATTAGCAAAAACTTGTCACACAAAATAGGTCAGTAAACAGAAGCACGCAATCCACGTAAGCATGGTAGGGAGGCCAACAGCGAGTTTTTCCCGTAATGACGTTAGAGAAATCTTGGCCGCACAAAAAGTTCCCTTTCACCTGCAGAAATCACGTTACACTTTCGGAGTGTCCGACCCCCGCCCGCTCCCATAAGAAAACCCTCCACGTTGTTAATTATCCGAAGGCTCGCTGTAAATGTATATTTGTGTGATGTGATGTCTGTGATTTCGTAATGCAAAAAATAAGACATCTGGGCAACAGTACAAATCTATATGAGCAGTTTTGTTACCTTTGTTATTACAGCGATTAATAACGCTTAACTTATAACTATATTACTTTTAATAAAAATATTTCTTTTCCTGTGAATTAATCACTACTGGTAGCGTAGCCATCTCAGCCCTAAAGGTAAACTGTGCTTGTTTGTCACCTTTAGTATCTTAAAAACATGACAGTAAGTATTTGTGCTTCCGGTATTCGATATCCTCGTTTGGTCATCAAAAGTTACGTAGATGGTGTCCTAACTATTATCATATAAAAATTTATCTTATATAAGAAAGTCTGTAAAGTAAAAAAGATATGAAAACAAGAATCAGGTCATCGTTCCAGATCTCTATGAGACGTCCGACTCGAACGGAAGTTCCGACAATAATGAAGCTCCGGATACGTATCGCGATATGTCAACTGCCAGTGTTGTCAACATACCAAATCAAATTTTATAAGAGTAACTTTTCCTATAGCAAGTTCTTTCTGAAGTAGGTTAAATACAAACCGACAGTCTTGATATAATACACCAAAACATATTATATATATTACAAGATTATAGGTATTGAACACATCCAAGCTATAACGTGAGAGACCTAAATAAATTTTATACATATCTATAAGTATATGTAAATTTTAAATTTGTTTAAATTTAAATTAAATAAATATGTTAGACAAAAATTGTATCACGTAATATAAATCAAATAATCATAGTATAAATCTAAATATCAAATTTATGTAATACCAAAGATATAATACCAAGGAATGTTTCAAATTTGATTTTGTTCAATACTACGAATGTGAAAATAATTAATGTGTTTTTTAACCTACTGATGATTTTGAACAGTGGTATCTCAGTGTCTTTCAAGCGCTCGCATTTAATTTCACGGTACGCGAGCATACCTAGTAAAATCCCCGATGTTGGCGCCGATGAAATTTTTAATTTAGCAATTAAAACCACGTGCTCAGTGGTAAAGAAAAACATTATTTGGGAACCGTATATCTTAGAGATAAATAAAATATATATTTAAAGAAGTAAAGTCCGCCAATCTATATACTTTTCTCTGGTTGTCTCTACCATCTACTAAAGGTTTAAACTCATTAAAATTTTTTAAGCTACAGTTAGAATGTTCGTAGATCGGTGTAGACCTTTTTCCTTTTATTTGGACTGCATTTATCAGCGAGGCTTTATTACCGTATGTAATTTCGAACGGACCATAGTCATACCAAACGTAATATTATATCCTCCAAATGTTTCCGTAAGTATCTGTTGTTGCTGTTAATATATTACTAAGAAAATTAATGTACCTACCTGGTTAGGGCGATTTTATATTGTACCCAGACTAGACCTCCCTTAAGATGATGAAGGGGCTCGTGGGATTGGGGTGAGGTACAATGATTCGATTTAATTTCAAATACCCCTAAATTTCTAGATTGTTTGATGTTAGCGCTACTAGCCTCTATTTTACAGTTTCATCGAACTCAAATCTAGAGCTAGAATCCGGGATTTAGATTCGCGAGCTAGAAACTTCATAAATTTAAACGTGACGATTATAGGTTATCATTTCAAAATGAATATCAACAGCACGATTCAGAGTTAACACTTTTTATCCAGCGCCATCTATAAAACAAAACAAAAATTATTCTTAGACAAACAGATCTATATTATAAACATATTATATAATTACATAAAAGTATAATATTATATTAAGACATAACAGCTATACTCAGATAATTAATGCTAATAAACGAGCGTGGGCCTGTGTGTCAACCGTTAACAAGACTATTCGCAATTCCCATCGTATTTTCGAAGCTACTATTCGCAGGGACGTGGTTCCACTAAACAGTACCGATACGAGATTTTGATTTGTGTCTCTTATTCATCACATGCCATTGAACGTGAAATAATCCTTTGACCCTATCAAAACTGGTACCGAAAGATTTGTTCAAAATTTGTGCCTACATCGAATCTGTGTTGGTGAACGCCATATACCCTCTTGCTAGGTATGTTATTTTCAATCAAAAGTAGTGATTTTCCATTAATCAGATCCCTATATACTGGTTAGCAGGTTAAATTAATCGCCTTCAAAGTTAAATTATCGATTTTTAATATTAAAATATTGTTTTACATTATTATACAAACCTTACAGAAATAATTGACATTACTCTAGGATAAATTAAAGCGGTGATAGCCTAGTTGCTAAGATAATAACAGTCTAAGGGTTGTGACCGCGAATTCTAGTTATGCAACAATAATTACCCTTCTTTGTAAGGCTTGACCTTGGTTACATTTACACCCTAATTAAAGTGTAAACTAACAAAATGTAAACGATGTCCTTGTTGATTTCGACCACAACGATATTTTTAAATTATTACCCGATGGTATCAATTGTCAACATATTATAGTGCCGTAAGATTTCACGTAAATACAGAGGCTTTTACTTGACATCCCTTTTCCCTTGTTCTAATGTAGTGCATATGAGATACTGTTTTAGGGATTCGGGATATGTCTCGGGCCCGAAAACAAACTAGTTGATTGGCAAAAATTTTGTTCCTCGGTTCACTTATGTCCAAGTATAAAAGTAATAATAATTTTATGCTATTTTAAATATATGAAGCCGTATCGTTGTATAATGGAAATGCGTACTTCCGGTCGCGATAGTCTGAAACAAATTACTCGCGAATGTCAGTGCTGGCTGTTTGCGCTCAGATTCGCTTCTGTTGACCGTTTCAGCTGTCCCAATGGAACACGTCGTATGGTACTCGTATTACACGTGTATTTCCATGCAGTCTATTAAGGCATATCAACATCTTTCAATTGTAAACAGATAGTTAGTGTATGTTATATATATACATAAATATATATATATATATATATATATATATATACTTATATAATCATCTAAAATCCATATCGAAAAAAACCTCCAGTACATCGGCGAAATATATCTTGACGTTACTAATTATAATAAGCAGTACGAATGTGCATTTCTCGATTCATTATATACATTATCTACAAATTCGTATATAGAGTTCTTAATTAGAAGCGGAAATCGGATAGGACGTCAAGATTGATGATATTCGATTCGCAACGTTTGACGTATTGATGTCTTACTGATGGGGGCTAGGCTTATATCCAATTACCCAAATTAATTAATTTAAGACTGTATTTATTGAAAGTTACCGGAAGGATCTTGGTTTATTACATCGCGTGGTAATGTTGAATATTTTATCACCTCCCTCTACGTATTTTTCCCTCTAGGGTGATATAAATAAAATCTATACACGCAGTGTGGCTAAGTGATGTTAGTTGAGAGATACCCAATGAACTCCATGAAGCAGCGAAATAAAGTAAGTTAATAACCTTTTAATAAGTTTCCAATTTTATGATGTAGAATAGGGCAATAAGGATATTTTTTTTAAGAAACGAAGGCTGAAAAACTAACGCATTTGGATTTTGTAATGGTAACAAAACTTACTAAGAAATATCTTTACCACTAATTGGATCACCGGTATTCTACATTCAAATAATTGTATAAGCCTGGAACTTGAAGATACCGAATTCGATTGTATATAAAATATTTATTAATTTTACATAAAAATATTCCTCAACAGTGGTACATTTTTGAGCTGCGGCATGAATAGTGTTACCTTGATCGGGGCAGGCCGTCGACCTCATAGAATACGAGGGTGAAATGGCAGTTTAACGCTCATGTGATTCAACTGGTGATTGTAAGGAACTGGATACCAATTTATTGATACTGAGGCATTCCATCTCACGCCCAGGTGTAAAAATGCATCTTAAATCCTTGTTCGGGAGGGATGTTTGCCAAGCTCAGTCACATAAAAAAATACTGTGTAGTGAAAAATGACTCGCCAATAAACTCCCATTGAAGCAAAGCCGTCTCTCTTTCGTACCATGTTCTGACTTTTATGTTGGTGCCTGCAAACGCTATGAAAAGACATATTCTGCATCCCAGAAAATTGGAAAATGATATAAACGAGGAAATAAACGATAGTTCTTATTTTTGGACTACATAATTTTCTGGTTGACGTAATTGTGTTTTTATTTATAGATCCTGTGGTTGACAATGTTGTGGTTAAGTATAATAATAAAATTGCCAAACAAAAACATATTTGTCCTGCAATAAAATTTAAAAGTAAAAGTTTAGTAATATGATTTTAAATAACGTGTTAGCGGCTGAATTGTTTGTAGTAAAATTTATTACCAAAAATATACGTATGAGAAATCAACATCGGAACAGAATACAAGAAGTAGACAAAGGAGAAGAAAAGTTTAAGCCCTTTTACTTTTAACCATAGAGGTTCAACTACCAATGAATGTGTCGTTATTGTACATAAACTTAAGATTTACTCTACCTCATTGAAATGAAGTAATGCATGAGTTTTAGTGAGTAAGTCAGTAGGAGACAGAGAGATTTGTTTTTAACGAAATAGTAAATAACTAAACTAACATACGAATCTTTATAATGAAACTATCACAATCATACAAAAGACAAAACCCTATCGATTTAAGCAATAATAAACATTAATGAGTACTTAAGACAGGATAAACTATACCAATTACTTATTTTCTCCTCAGAAATTAGGATAGAATTTTAACAAGATTTTATATAAAATTCTTTGCCGAGGGTTTATATAAAACATTCTATATGTCTGTGGTAGTCTTTGAACTGGCTATTGTTGTCCAATACGGACACATTAATTCAATTTTATTAATGGCTTTGGCCATTTGCCTCGCGGTATGCGCGGACATTTTAGTACTTTTGTTGTCGTGGAAAAGTAAACTTGAAATAAAATTGATCTAATGTGAACTGATCAGCTATGCGGTAAATTGAAAAAGACGAACTCTGTTCAAATTTGATATTATGTTTTATGTTTATGGTATAAAATTTGTCTGTTCAGTTATTCATTTATTTTTTAAGAAATAATTGTTTGCATTATAGTAATTAACAGAAAACAATTATTTTCATAAAATTAATTAATAAATGACACTGAATATTAATGATTTTTTTAATTATCACACATTTAATCGGAAGAAAGTTTTTTCACTCGTCAATATAAAACTATTTATATTAGTACAACGGTGTTACTTTATCATTTAAGCTTTTAATATCCGGACTTTCCTCTTGTTCTTATTACTGCTATCATTCTTTCTAGAATTATTTAAATTATGCTTTTCATATCAAATTGGAGTATGCTGTCCCAAATGGTCAGTGCTGCACGTCTGAACTGGTCAAGTGTCTGTTTGGAAGTGGACTTAATCTTCATTTTAAGGAATTTTAAGGTACTCTCTAGGTACCTGTTGTCTTCGGAAATAGGCAACGCTAGTTTTTGAATACCATCTGCTCCAAACGACGTGCAATTTGTGGAATTCTTTATCATACACTAGAAGAGCCCGGCTGCCTCCAATGAGCACACAATAAGGTAATTAATTCAGAATTAATCGATCAGCTCGACCGGGGTAGCACCACATTCTCGCAGAATACCGGCACAATATAGTAGTATGATGTGCGTTTCGTCTAGTGAGTGTAGGGATTCGCAGACCTTAATACTGATGACAAGGCATTCTCAGTCCTCACGGGTGACAACGCATCTGCATTATGGTTTCTTGTCAAGAATGAATATAGATGTCATGGGCCGTAGGAATCACTTGCTATCAGGTGAATTGAGTGCTCGTTTGTTACTCTCAGTATAATAAAATAAATAAAATAAAATAATAAAAAAATGCCTTCTTGCTTCTAGAGAATCTCCACGATGTCAGTTTGCAGCCAGTCGATTGCTGACGTTAACTAGCTCCATAGAAGCGTCGAATCTTGTTTGAATTTGAATGGGATGGAAAACCGTTCCATGTGAAAAGAGATTCTTTAATTTATTTTAAAACAACTTTCTCGTTAGTATTGACCATGTGGTAATCACTCCATGCAACTAAAACGTTAACCATTGTACGTCATAAGACACACTTTTTAATATCTTCTTCTACAGTAGTATATAATAGACATTAGAGACACGGCAATGTTTGTTTTTGGAAAGATAAGCGCTAAACCAAGTACTTTCTGTGCCAGTTATTGATTCTAATGATATTTATGTATCTTAGCAATTATCATTACTGTATACGGTAATAGTCCATTACTGAAGATAAGCGTTCCCCATAGATTGTCACAAAGCATTAATCTACACCTCCTGCTTCCATCGACTTCCTGCAGAGTTGCACAAGCGGTCGTTCCATGTAACGAGTTGTGATCTACAGTGAACTTGCATCGTTGCATATTGCTGTTCAGGTTGTTAGGACTTATTAGTACTAACTATCCATTTATTTAATCATTAATATATGTATAAGATATTTGAGATAAAGAAAAAAAAATTGAATATATTTTTTTTCTTAAGCTTTTTATCTCTTGCAATGCCCATGAAGCTAGATAACAGAGATAGATAAAGGTGATAGCGCATTGTTTCTGGAAAAAATATTTTACTATACCTAATGTTTTAGTAGCATTGTTATTAAAATTATTGGCCTATTATGCAGATCTTTTCTACAGTTTATAATATAAAAAATATCATGCACATAAAACGGTTTTATTTTAGGAACGCGTTTATTTCGTGTCTCCATTTTATTAAACTTTCAGGCTAAGTGATAAAAATGATGGGCGCGCTTTAATAAAGTCACTTGCTTTGTCTTTATTTCTTTATATTTTTTTACCTCCTTTGTGAGAGTGTAGCAAAGTTTCAAGATTACATTTCAGTGCCTAAATTTTTTTAGGGTTCAATCTATTTAAATGTATTCACTGATTCTATATAAGTCAGTCATTTATATTATTAGCCTTTGAATTTTAGATTACTAGTAGCATTACCAAATATTATGTAACAATAGCAAAACTGTGTCCTGTAAAAATTCTTTTAGCTCCCAGTTGTCCCAAAGTCAAAGGAAAGTTGAAATCTACCAACAATCCACAAGATCCACAGTTCAATAAAACACTCGAGATATGAGTCAGCTCTAGTAAAGAGTAGTTTATTTTCTTAACTATATAAATAAAAATAAAATGTTCCTGAGCGAGTCACATCAGACCGGCTGCACCGATTTTTTTTTAATGATCGTAATAGTCCGAATAAGCTTTTGTTGGAAAGGAAAACAGAATTTTAAAGAGTCATCCCTACTAGCTATTGTTAATCTAGTTAACATTATCAATCATCCGACGTCAGTAGCTGGCAACGGCTTAGAGCCCGTAATAAATGATTTTTAAAGTCTTTACGCTACGCCCACACCGAAAAAAAAAAAAAAAAATTGAATATATTTTTTTTCTTAAGCTTTTTATCTCTTGCAATGCCCATGAAGCTAGATAACAGAGATAGATAAAGGTGATAGCGCATTGTTTCTGGAAAAAAAATATTTTACTATACCTAATGTTTTAGTAGCATTGTTATTAAAATTATTGGCCTATTATGCAGATCTTTTCTACAGTTTATAATATAAAAAATATCATGCACATAAAACGGTTTTATTTTAGGAACGCGTTTATTTCGTGTCTCCATTTTATTAAACTTTCAGGCTAAGTGATAAAAATGATGGGCGCGCTTTAATAAAGTCACTTGCTTTGTCTTTATTTCTTTATATTTTTTTACCTCCTTTGTGAGAGTGTAGCAAAGTTTCAAGATTACATTTCAGTGCCTAAATATTTTTAGGGTTCAATCTATTTAAATGTATTCACTAATTCTATATAAGTCAGTCATTTATATTATTAGCCTTTGAATTTTAGATTACTAGTAGCATTATCAAATATTATGTAACAATAGCAAAACTGTGTCCTGTAAAAATTCTTTTAGCTCCCAGTTGTCCCAAAGTCAAAGGAAAGTTGAAATCTACCAACAATAGATCCACAGTTCAATAAAACACTCGAGATATGAGTCAGCTCTAGTAAAGAGTAGTTTATTTTCTTAACTATATAAATAAAATAAAAATTAATTATATATTATCCGTTATTTGGTAAAAAAACATCTAAGAAATATCTAATGCTAAACCTAAAGCTAATTAATGATATTTCCATTATGCCCAATGCTTGATGACACAAAGAAAATGTTTCCAAGAGCCTTTAAAACGTACAAAGACTTAAGAATAACAACACCTCCTCTAAGAGCCCTGATTCAGATCTATGAGATTTCTTTCTCTGTATAAAAGTGTGGCTTGGATTCAGCGGCATTCATTTCAATATCGGTAGAGGACTATCTCCATCGCTTCAAATCATAGTTCAAACAAATAAATCCCAGTCATTACGATAAGCCTTACCAGTACCCTTTTCTATCTGGTCTTGGCAGGAGTTTAAGACGTAATCTATTAATTTTTTTTCGGGGTCTTCATTTTACTTTGCATCCCACCATATCATTTCCCTTACTGCCTTAGTAACATATATATTGCTATATAGAGACCATCATAAGTATACATATTAGAAAAATTATCATGGTATAAATATATTAGCTTCATACCTACATATTTTGTCTCGTGAAACTTTTATCTTTTTTAATGCATAACCAACCAAGCCTGTACAGAAACAAAATTTAAGAAAGGATAATCAATACTAAGCAGTTTCGACTAAGAAATCTGGAATCAAAACCTCGGTTATTAAAATTGTGGCCTATTGGTTCTTCATACTCGAAAACTACGAAATACTACTTCAGAGCTTCATTTGTTCATTAGATATCAAGTTCAAAACTGGAATGTTACGTGTTATATGTATATGCGCTGTAAAAATAGTGCTAAAACTAAGAATAATTGTTATATATACATACATATATATATATATATATATACATCTATATATATATATATATAAAGAGTTATGTAGTCAGCTGGGAATATGGAACGTAATATATTTATCAAGAAATAATTGTATACAGTGTAGATATTTTAGACACCTTCCTGAAATATCGTTTAGTAAATATATTCTGGATTTAGTTCATGTTGTTGCACGATGTTATACAAGTTTGAAATTTATTCGCCGACAACAGCAAGAATAATTTGATAAATGTAATGAATTGTGTAGGCGAGTGTACGGATGAAATTAGATTCAAATAGGAACAGTCATGTCAACATACGTGGCGTTAACGTAATGCGTCATACGTACGACGAGAATAGACCTAATTGCAATTCACGTAACAATTTTCCATTTAAGTATCTCCGACTGTCGGTTCGTCGGAGTAATCTCTTGTCAGACATCCGCTAACTTCGACGTCGTCATCGGCTGTTTGGCGGACAGAATGTCGGAGTCTTTATTTATTCACACACGTGCACATATTGTGCTTCGGAATGTACGACTGATTCAATTTTATTAATGGACTTGGACGTTTGCCCCACTGACTGTGAACACGACTATTCTATCTTCATATATTATTACGGCATCCGATATTCGATAATTAGGTACATATAAATTTAAAAGGTTTGCTAATTTTCACCGTGTCCTAAGACGAATCGTGCTCGCGGAGACTGCATTGAATTAACTTATGTTGAGAGGATCAACTCGCTTTCTGAAGCATTTACGAATTCGTTTTACGATTGACGTTAATGACTGCCGATGTATCACGGCCAATTAAAGGAGGTATTCTTATAATGAGTTATTTTTGTTTCACACGCTTTGAAAGTAATTAATGGTTTCATTTAATTGTTTCAGAATGAGTGGGTAACCAATCCAGTGGCGGCTATCTCCATGCTGCGATGACTGCTGTAAATTCGGTGAGATGTTAATTAAATTATTTACTTTTATTATATATACTTATAGGCGGTTTTAACTAAACGTAATAAAATTGATCCAAATAATAAATAAACCTACAACTTATATTCTTATTACTTCATGAGGAGTATCATAATTATATCTCACTAACTTTAATTTTGTTAAAGTTAATTTTTCTAACTTCTGCATGTATGAAATGAAAGTATCTCACTGTGTTGTTGATTTGAGAACTTATGTCTCCCTTAAAATTCATATTTTATTTATTTTTTAAACATGCAGGTTTACATACTTTCTTCACCGCTATGCAGGTAAATTAATATTGGAATCAATAATTTTACTTTTGGGACTAAAGATCGAACTTAGAATCCACACTATTTATTTTTAAAGATATCTTATGAAAGAACTAAAGGTGAGAATTATGACCTTTAAAGGGATGGTTATCGGCAAAGGGCAAAATATTCGATGCAATGCGTACAACGTGCTCGCAACCAATTCCATATAACGTATTATCATACAAACGACATTATTATGCGTATTTACTGCTATTCTGAGTCAATCTGCCGTGAAAACCCGCCTCATTATGTATTTCACTAATTGACACCATTGCTATTAAGCCCCATGTAATATTTACTCGGCGTTATGTGGCTTTTAAAAACAGCTGTACTGCTGGACACTAACGATGTCAAGCAATTGGAATCATTCGTAATGCTATCTTGAAATGCGGTCATTACAAGAACAGGAACATTACATAATGTTTTCAAAATATTATCTACTGACTATTATATAAAATATAATAAAATAATTATTAATACTATCCTTGGCCTAATTTTAAAGTGGCAATGGGTTAGAAATGTCGTTAGGGGCGTTCCGCTGAAAACAGATAAACGAAAACCGAAACGTTAAGAAAAGGCCATTACGGATATAGACGTAGAACCAAGGCTGTGAAGAAATGAAATAGAATCTATAGGTCACATCTGGATAGACGTCGCAAACGATAGACGTGCTTGGAGCGCTTTTAGGAGGCTTTTACCCATAGGCGTATCCACGTAACTTAATTTACTTTGATTTAAATTATATAATTGTTTTAATTTGCATGCACTAATTTTTACGATGAATATTATTACGATTATATTTTTATGACATTTTATGAATGCTTAACGGGACTACCAATTATCGGTACAGACCGACATAACATTTCTCTTCAAACCTATATTCTTCTTCCCTGTTTTATCTTCTTTACGATTTTTCTTAACTATGAGCCCTCATTTAGAGCTTAACAGCCAGCCATTGGCACACGTAACTGCGAGTTGGCTCATCACGACTCTCCCAGGTAACCGTCCAGATTATCAAGATCCCTCCTGTTTTATTACCAGCAATCTCTTAGCCGATTTTTTTTCGTGCGTTAAAACAGCTTCGTGTGCCAATTTAAACTGGTGGGATTTAATGGCGCTAGCGGGCATTCAATGTTCCGCTATGGACGACTTCCAAATCACATCGCATTTGAATAGATTCAGTTAGGCAATAGTCGGCTAATGACTTTTATCGAATTCGGAGACAGGTCACGGAATGTCGCGTTCCAATAATCTTTAAATATAATTTAATTAAATTTAAAAATGTTCACTAAGCAAACAAGATAACAAATAAAGAGTAAGTTATTAAGACTGTCACCATGATGGATACCGACTCAAGTACACTAAAACTTAATGTCATAAAACATTCGAAAACAATCGAATTAAAAAGTAAGTAGCAACATGACGCCATTTATTTAATTCTGGGTAGACAGCTACCGGCATCTAAACGTGAAATTTGATTCAGTTTATATTTTACTTAGCGTTTGAAGTAGTAATTATAAACAACATGTATTTTCACTGTCACTGCTACACGTTAAGACCTATCAGTAACTTTAATTTTCGAAATCTGTTGCATGCCAAGTGAAACACGGTAACGATGTTAGCACTACAGTTGTCTTAACCGTGTTTTTACTGAAGTGAGTGGATTTCTTTTTATGAAATAAAAGGCTGACAAACAAATACATAATGAAAAGAGATTCTTGCAACCCATGGCATTGACAGTGCTAGAGCTACGCTGCAGTTTGTTCCTAGCTGAAGAATAAATGCGTCAGCTCGTCCGGGGTAGGACCTCGCCCTCACAGAATACCAGCGTGAAATAGCAGCATAACGCTGCTGTCTTTCGTCTGGTTTCGAGTGTAAAGATCCGGAGACCTTTATTACTTACGTGACGTGGCGTTACATCTCAGTCCTCAAGGGTGACAATACATCTGCATTATGATTCTTTCTCAAGGATGAATGTAGATGTCATGGGGTGCAGGAGTCACTTACCATCAGGTGAACTGTGTGCTCGTTTGTTACTCTTAATGTAATAAATATAGAAAAGGCATCATATTTCAAATACGTTATATGAGCCCTAAGTACTAAGAAAAAATACCCAATCGTAACTATTAAGAGCTCGGGCTTTTTTGCTTCATTGTACGAAACACAACAGCACTTAGTTACTTTTGCGTTGGTATTCTGTGAAGCTGGCATACATTTCAAAACTGATTTCACATTAACCACTCTTCGTTTATTATTTGATTATCTTTACAATCATTTCACATACATTGTATGTGGCATATTTTATTCGTATTCCGTATTTTATTATAGGACCAATAACAATCCAAATAAATGTTTCTAATAAATTAATTCCCGTTCGACGTTAAGGTCCATAAGAACTGAAATTTATGAAAAAGATGTGTAGCATGCATTAACAAAAGATTTTTATTACAAGGTAATGCTCATGGAATCGTATATTATGGATAATAATGCGGTCTTTGTTCCCGTGTTTCGGAAGCGTTGACCATTAACGTCACTCGGAGCTCTGTGTGCCGCCTCGTTTATCCAACGGGTCTAGGGTTGTCATTCGTCCGCCTATAATGTAACCTGTTTGGATCACGCAGAATACCTTGAATAAAATTAACGTCTGGATTTTTTTTAAGATTTTTAATTTAACCACTCCACCTACTGTTCAATAAGGGGCAATTAAGACAGAAAATTTTATTAAACTAAATTAAAACAAGAAACGCTCCGGCAGCGTTTTTTTAATTTATTTATCCTTCAGGTCTTCAGGCTTATGAAGACTGAAATAGTATAAGCTTGGTTTTTTATGATTTATAATGGAAAAGGATGGAAGGGAGTAGTTAAAAACCAAATTTAAATTTAAACTTTTAAGTTAAAAATTAAATTTATATTTTTATTTATTTTTTATGGACTTTACACATACACAAAATATAACTTATTTCCTTAATATTTATATTGATATTTATATGAATACCAATCGTGGGGTCACCCTTGTAAACTAACATGGAAGTCTCGATAGTAATGTTTTTTATGATATTATTATTTTTATGATAATCATCGAGCACACAGTTTAACTGATTGTCAGTGATGACTGCGGCCCGTGACATCTGCTTTCATAGTTGATAACGATTCACAATGTCCACAACGTTACCCTTGAGGATTGAGATGGAATGCCTCGTCACCAGTAATAAAGGTTTCCGGATCCCTACACTCAGCAGACGAAACACAGCAGTACGATGCTGCTATTTAACGCTGGTATTCTGTGAGTTCCACCCCGGTCGAGCTGATCCATTCATTCTGCAGCTAGAAACAAACTGCAATGTAGCTCTACCACTGCAAAAATTTGTTGTTACACCCGCAATTCAGTTTCAAGAAGTTATATAATAAAGTTTTTTAAAATTAAAAGTCCTCTGAGACTGAGTACTCTTGATCAAACTTTATTTTATTTTATTGATGGTTACAGTAGAAATATCGTTCACCTGGTAGTAAGTGATTCCTGCGGTCCATGACACCCACGTTCATCATTGGTAAGGAATCATAATGCAGGTGTGTTGGCAACCCTTAGGACAAAGATGCCACTAGTTCCTAAGTGGCGATTCAGTATCTGGTAGTAGTGGGTTGGGTGATATAGAGCTTGTATATGTACCTTGTCACTACTTTTTTGCTATCTCAATCCTAGTTAATAAAATCAGGCGTTGCTTTCCGAATATCAATGACCGTAAAACAAATTATCTCTATTGCAATTATGTATATGGAAATTGATGATTTTGTATGTGGATCTTAGGAAATTAATTTTCTTCATTGGTTCTCACAACCTTATCCGTGCCCGAGTAATATCACGTAACCGCAACGATTTCATCGAAATTCACGTTCCTCGTGTCTTTTATTGCATTAGTTTCCAGTCCAGGCGTTTCGGAATCGATGACGTGTACATTTAGAGTTTTACGATCCGTTTAATTTTATCCTCGACGCAATCAAACACGTTTGTTAGGAGTATCGGAGTCGTTCGGACAATAAATACCATAGGCGTTGTTGCACAATCACCGCGACTCCCAACGTATGATCAAAAGAAACGTAGAATTTCCTGATAAAATTTTCTTATTTGAGTTTTTTAAGTGAATCAGTCACGGTTGATGATCTAGTACATTTCACGAAACAACTAAGGGATTGTCGACTGATTTCGTGTGTCAAGTTTTAGAACTTTAGACTAATTATGTGTGAAAATCATGTTGCAAAAATTACAAGAAACAAAATTGGTTAGAGGATCATACTGTGTAGCATATTCGATTTTGACAATACAAATATGAAATTTATTTAATGTTGCTAATGGTCAGAAACTAGCACTAGTTCACTTGATAATAAAATATGATTGCAGCCATTAAAGCCTAAATTAATCCTCAACAAAGATTCAAGACACAATTGGTCTAATCTTCGTATATCAAATAAAATCTAAATACTGATATAAATTGCCTTATCACCAGTTTCTTCCTACACTCACCGTACGAAACACAACAGAAATGGCGAATGTACTCGTATGCTTATGTAAGTTTAAGATTGAGATTTGTTGATCAAATTGGTGTGGCCTAAAATGAGACCGAATTAAGACTTATCTCAGCTTTTATGGTTACCTATAAAATTCAATGTAATGAGTAGCTAGAATAGCACACCAGCGTTATGTCGTTTGTATTGACAAATATTATATTGAACCCAAATATTAATCTCAGCTGACCCTGACTTTTGTCTAAGCATTTTCCTTAAGACTTACACAAGTACGAATACACCGTTACGTGAGGTTTTAACATAAGATGTTTTAATTAAACTTCCTCGCACCTGATTGCGAGTAGTTGTATTGAAGTAATGCTGCTTACTCGGATCCGAGTGCATTATTTCTATAACCATATTCCTGGATAGAACCTTATCATCCCTAGCTGTAATATTAATATTTAGATCCGAATGTTTAGCCGATCAAAGAGGATATTATATATATTATTATAAATGCAAATATTTATTTAACACATATTTTCTTATATTCATTTATACCTAATCAAAATAAATTAAAAAAAAGAAATGGTTCCATAGGAGGATATTCCTTTGTTCATAATGACATTGAATG
Organism: Teinopalpus imperialis; assembly: GCA_029286865.1. Taxonomy (NCBI): domain Eukaryota; kingdom Metazoa; phylum Arthropoda; class Insecta; order Lepidoptera; family Papilionidae; genus Teinopalpus; species Teinopalpus imperialis. Next base: position 824,620 of record JAGSMU010000023.1, on the reverse strand, counting down.
TGTTGAAGTGCATGGCGATATTTTTGAGAGAATTTCTATATTTGTTTACTAAGAGGTACAATTTAAGTTAATCAATGTACTAAGAACAAAGTTGTTTTAACTATAACTACACGTTTACTCTGACAAGGGACGCGCTGGGGTCGCTCGACATTCGACTGTCAAGACGAACGGCCTCAAAGAATACTTAATAACCCTCCTGTCAACCTCTTACGGAACGTCTTTTAAATATTCTCGTTTCGAATAAGTTGCTAGCGGCAACGTTGTTATATCCGTATGTCAGTTTTGTGATGTGTCAATAAAAATATCATAACACATTTTCATCTTGACGTGTTCATTATTCACATATTATTTATTCTTGTATACTGCTCTAATTTTTAAAAGTTAAAAATATTTATTAAAGCGATATATAGATAGACAAAAAAGAAACACAAGTTTACATATTTCCAAGAAAAATAAATCCACCCAGTTGCACACTTCATAGTTGAGTGTAGCCTTCACACAAGGCTAGTAACGATTACAATTATAGACTTGCAGGTGGTCTTTTACATAATTAGAGATAGAAAAAATAAACAAAAATACGGACAGTGGAAAATATTTTTCGTATTTTATAAGAAAAAAGTTGCAATAAAATCTCTTTGGTTGTACTCTTAGTATCTGGCTGGTTTTAATGTCATTAAATAGATGACATTTTAACAACAGAAAAATAAAATATAAATCTGTTTTTCTGTCCGTCAAAATGACTGAATCTAATGTAGAAAACCATCGTTTCGGATCTGTTCCGCCAACAGCTGATGAGAGTCAAACTCGAAATAGAAAAAAAAGCTAAATTGAGCAACAAAAAGAATGTGATTTTTCATCACGATAACGCCAGACCACACACATTCTTTGGCACAAAGCAAATGTTGAAAGACCTGTTGGGAAGTGTTAATGATAATCCAACATATAGCCCTGACCTTGCACCCTCAGATTTTCTCTTTTTTGGGTCTCTTCAGAATTCTTTAGGTGGTGGTTAGCCTAATAACATCAAGAGAGGACTGTCACAACTATGTAGTTGTCGCAGTTTTTTGATTAGAAGTCCCAAAAATTCTACAGCAATGAGATTATGTTGCTACATACAAAATGGCAAATAAGTTATTTATTAAAATTGCACATATATGTTATAATCAAATGTAAATAGGCTATGATAAAAAATATTTTGAATTTGTATATAAAATACGAAAACTTTTTATCCACCCACCCATACAACCTTTTATGTTGTTTGAATTGTTGGTATATAACAATTTACATTAGATGTCATATATAACTGTGATATTTATTAATAAATAAATTCATAACTGTGACATTTCATGACTATGTAACATATACACATATGTATTTATAAATACAAGTTCACACAACATTTTCAGCGCCCTCATAACTAAGCGATGCCGGCCGCTTTTTAACTATTGCTCATACTTCCTCAAAATATTAATATATCCAGTTTCTTATAACCATATTGTACACAGTTCTAGTAAATTGAACGAAGCGTTGAGCAAAAAAAATAACGTGTGGTATTGCGCAGTTATCTAAATAAAAAAGATGTTAAATAAAATATTTCGATTCATTGATAAATAATCAAAGAATCGCAGTATTTTATATAAGCTTTGTTTAACAATATGATTTGTTTTTACCAATTGTAATTATAAGCTTTTTGTTACTCATAATCAATTTACGTAACAAAATAATTTTTTACAAAGTTAACATGTAATGTCATTCAACATACACAAAATCATAGCATGCAATCAATCTAATTTCGATTCCCGTTGCGGGTACAAATCAGGTAAGAGAAACGTCATTTGGATATGTGGATGTCAGAGATAAATAAAAAATATTTCAATTGCATATAAAGTTCGCAGTTACAATAAATAAAAAACTTGATAAGTACGTAATAACATATGACATGTCTTAAAATGTAGCTGTATAATGGAATATCATGAATGATTTTTTAAATTTATAATTACAATGTTTAAGTACTCCCTAACTACGCGACAAGGATATAAAAAAACGCAGGTCGAATGGAATGAATAAAATAATAAATATTTCCGTCAATCCAGTTGGAGATCACGTGACGGGCTATGCCTAATAGAAGAATAAGCTTTAGAAAAGAGAAGACAGGACGCCACACTACTGTGTAAGTAGAAGTAGGATTTTTCAATATTGATTTTTCGGTAAGGACCCTTGTAGAAAAACGCAGAGTATCCAACCCAACGATAATCTATTTGACGCTGCAATCCAATGATAATATAGTAAATACAAAGTATTATAAAAATGTAATATATAATTATAAATATATATAATAAAATACTTTTATATTGAGTTTTAATAGTGCTTGTTTATTTCTTTCTATCTTTTTTTCACTAGTTAATGAAATATTAGAGTTGAATTTCTACGTAAAATTTATTTTGTTCGCTATGACGTTTAAGAAGGTACTATTTTATCGTCGAGATACACTTAAATGGAACAATGCTTCATTCGTAGCAAATATTGCAAGAAGCTTTTTCCGTAGTCGCGAACTGGACAAAAGTGAACCAAGAACGAAATTAATGAGAGGGAGATTCTAATATTCTAGTGCTACAAGAGTAGAGTCCTTTGTAACGGGGTAATAAAGGGCATTTTAGGGCTGGAGTGGACGCCGGCGGAAATTTAATCTGACTGAGGGCTCTTTGTTACCCGGAATTTTAGTCCTTAGATAAATGCCGGTGTGGAGGTAAGAACGAGTATTTTAATTTAATTAAAAATTCGAGAGGTGAAATGTTTTGCTCGATTCGCTAATTTAATGGCGTTTATTATTGCCTCGTGATGCTGTGCCTCTGTGTTGTTGTTAAACCGTAAAATAGTACAGTTCGCTCAATTCAGGCGCTGTTTATTATATTATATATATTTATAGTTATTTAAGACCTCTGCTGGTTTTAGCGAGCGACTGATGAACGAAAATACATTTTAATATGATATGGAAATTTTAACTAGCTTGACACGGGCAACAGTATCATTAGTGGAAGCATACTGGCACTATTTTCACCAATTCATTTAATCAATTAGAACATGGGGTAGACGGAATTTGCAAGATGAAAAAAAGATGGTGAGAATAATGCTTTCTCCTATGATGAAGACTACAATATGTTGTTCCACTTCTTCATAGCAAGTTATGAGTTCTCTTACACCGCCATCGCTTAAAGAATATATATCTGAAGGTGATAAAATATTACGATACATATAATTTCACTATGATTTTAATTCCTTATGCTCAAAACCTAACGTGAATGCTAAAATAGACATCGTTAATATATTTTATTATTTACGGTGATTAATATTATTTCGGGAAAAACCAGTTAAAAATATCCAATTACTATATAAATAAAATGAACTACTATAAAAATGAAACCCACAAACATTTATATTTAATCTTTCATCAACTTTCATGTAGTCGATGTTGTCGAGTTATATTCGTTTAGGCGCTTTATGAAAAACTAATTAAGTGATTTTTTATGAGCGGGTAACATAAAAATATTTTGAAGTTGCTCACTATAGATGCCATTCGTACTAACTTCTCGTCATGTTTGATAACTGTATTTATACGTGTATTTATATGTGTATATGCGTGTTTAAAGATACACAACACGTGTTTTATTTTAACAACAATATAAATTATATAAGCACTTATTAATTATACACAGTAGTGACTGATATTTATATACGTATTTTAATAAAAATAAAGTTTTATATCTCAATGACAAGTGAAATTTGCTATTGAAACTCTTACAAATGTAATTATTATCCTTACACTTTTACAATACGATTAATATAAACATATAGACTAGACGCAGATATTCTATTTTGTTTATGTAATACCATAATTAACATTTGGGATTCTCCACGTCTCCGTCTAAAAAAGGCGAGTAAAAGATAATGGCTCATTTCTATCGCCGTATATTCGCGACTAAAGCCATCAAGGCCCGCAGCATCTTCAAAAATGACTCATTGGGATACCCCAGAGAGTAAAACATGACCAAACGCCGTAACCGCTATAACCGCTATAGGATATCAGATATCTTCGGAGAATGCGGGGATGGATAAAATATTACAAACTTCGTCTTTTATATTGTAGAAACGTGATTGGCGGAGATTTCTGCTGCAGTCCAATATTATCAATAATCGTTAGATATTTTTTTCATTAATATCAAATAGTTTTGTTTCATTCTTGATGAATTTATAAATGAATAATGGTCAAGCAATTTTATTTAAATTTAGCGAATATTTATTTGTAAAAACGATGTGACGGGATCAAAATTCTCGACATCAGTTTAGCGCGGCTATTTGGACAGCGTCGTATGTTTTTTCTTTCAGCGAAGTCTTTTAAAAAATATAATCATTAAATTTCAGTGGGAGTAAGAAATTATATAACAAAATAATATCGAAAATATGTATTTAGCGACACGTTTATATGGACGTCATGAAGACAAAACAGTTTATGACTTATGACCTTACAACGAGCAACTTTTTGAAATATGATAATCTGCCTTAAAGTCTATCGTAAACAACACTGGCCGCCGGGCCAAGATGGTGCCGGTTATATATGGTATGTTCTGTTTAACGTTGAAAGGGTAAAGGGTAAAAGGGTGGAAAGGATTAAGTCCTTTTAAGTTGTTATCGTGTCTGCTGTAACTTCAATGCTTAAACATATAAGCATATATGCGCAGCCGGAGACCTTTTTTTACTCAATTACAAATATATTATAGCCTTCATTCGAGCTCATTTATACCCCTAATTCAATGAAATAAATAGCAATAATATACAACTATTTCTTACTCTCATTTTTAATAATTTAATAATTTATCTCCAAATAAAAAGGTATCAAGTAAATTCCCTAAGGTTCGTTATTACTATATGTATGGAGAGAATTTTACCTACCTTAAGGGGATTGCTTACTGTTAGACTATCAGTTGATAGCTTTTTTTTTGTTAATCATATATATTAATACTTTACTTTCTTACTTCTTAAGCCGAGAGGAAAATGTAGTAACCAATAGTTTACTTTTAAACACAAAGCTAAAATGCTTGTGCATGCAAAATATAGTCAAATGGTGGAAATCATAACGCTATTGGCGCGATTTATCATTGAGTCCTATAACTTTTTTAGTGTATTGTCATCTCGTTTCAAAGTTATAAAATTGGGGAACCCTCTATCATGAGTAATCATCTGTTCTCTATTTGCATTAATGTTCCATATAGTATAGGCGATGTAACCTCAGTGGTATTTAAAGTTTATAAAACTGTCTAAAATCTAAAGACGTTCACTGTTTTTAAGAAATTTTAAAGATTTGAAGGAAGATAACTTAGTTTTAAATGCGAATTGGAATAATTACGACTACGATTATCCCAATCAGCTAAAGTTAACAAATACTATCCCTTCATCTATCATTAGGAGCTATACGAGTATGATAGTTTCAGAACTTAATTTTTCATATCTTTTTATATTTCATAAAAATTGTTCAGGTGAATGACAGAAATGTGTTTGTAAAGTTCTTTCATATTGTTTAGTAGGGCTTAGGCTTTCTTGGTTGTAGTGTTACATTTAAAATGATATAACTAGTATGTAAAAGCATCAACAATATTAAGGGTAAACTACATGATTGATTAACTGGCCTCCAGTGTTTTGTTTTTTTTTAATAATATATGGCTTAATAATACGTGATGGCTACGGTCCATTAAGTTTATCCTCAATAAAGTTTCAAGATACGTTGTCTACATATACTGTTCGATATGATACGTTGTACCCACGAGGACTGTGATGGAATGCCTCGTTGGCTAGTGTCCAGGTTTCCCACACTTACCATACGAAACACATTAATGCTGCTACTTTTTAATATAGAATAGGTGACAAACGAGTAAGCAGCTCACTGATGTTAAGTGATCGCCGCTCCCATGAATATCCGCAACATCAGAGCACAGACACCGATGTGCTTGTCACTGTAAGAAATCTGTAGGCTCTTTTCTTAGTCCCTAAGTCGCATCGATTCGGAGACACCACTGGCTATAGCTGATTCCACAGATTAGTTGTGCGGGGCAGAAAATATCACGTAAAGCGGACAGTAGTGTAATTCCAACCATTGATATAATGAGGATGTATTTATATATGTGTATATTTTACGAAGATGGACAAAGAAGACAGACATGGATGGAATAAGTAGAAAGATGTAAGGAAAGATTACCAATAGTTTCTTACATTCGCTAATTTAACCCGAACCATAAATAATTGGTTTCTATAACATGACTTTGTTTACATGCATTTAGTGCCTTTTTAATTTAAAAAAAAGGCGTCAAAAGTAAAACATTTAATAATATATACTAGAATCCATTTATTTGGTGAAACAGCTTTAAAAATTTATAGTGCTTTTTCTGATTAATTTTAAGGAAGAGCTTTAACTTTCACGTTTGTGGACATAATATATACGTTTACGGGCCTATTGAAATTATATTTTTACTTAAATTACAACTAAAAAAAATTGTCGTACTCGTATTAGAAAAATTGGCAGTAATAAACCACGATTAGTGAACTGCTACCTAAGGTATGTATGACGTCACTGGATGGGACATAGGAGATGTGGCATCAGACAGCTTGGAGTGTAGCCAGCGCTATGTCTCGCATCTCGTATAACGAAGCGTAACCTGATAGCTTATGTATGCCGCTGAGACAATTGGGTCGTGTTTTCATTAACAAAATGAGTTCTAAGCAGTGAAATTTAATTCAATGGCTTTTGTAAAGTGCTTGCGTTTTTCTAAGAAGGTTTTGCGTTGACGCACTTGGATTATTTTAATGGATTGCGTTAAGCTTCGTAAAAATTTGTGCCAACTTTTATATTCTTGAGTTATTCAATAAAATATTAAATCATCATTGGCCACGTGACAAATTGATGGACTTAATTGTATTTAATTTCTGCGGAGTTATTATATATATTTAGTATTCACGATTCGCTTAAGGACTGATTTTCCATAAATTACTTTAGGGAAGCAAGCTATATGTTAACATACTGAGCCTATTTGTTATTGATATAAATAGATAGTTATAAATTACCTGTACAATCAAACAGTTAACTCGACCGGTAAAGATCACTCGCGTAAAATGTATTGTTGTTATTTGTATGATGGGCGAGACAAAGTAAAAAATATCTTAGAAGGGTTGCGGAAATAATGCACCACTGTGATCACATAACACTAGCTGAACTGTCATCCAATATCATCCACATCCTAACACCCACGTTACTACCCACTTTACATACTTTTAAAAATATTTATATTAATTTTTAATTTTTTTTTTCACCACCGTTCTTTTTTTAACTTCAATTTCAGACATTAATATACATAAACTAAAAACTACTCAGGGTACTGTAGGGTCCTATCAAAGTGTATAACAAAATAAAAGGTGAAACTGATTCAAAGAAGTTTCTGACAAAATCGTGTAAAGCGGTCATCGAATTTCTACTAATGCCTGATCCTGAGTGTGTAGTTTCTTTGTGTTTCTTTGTTGTCGATTTACGAGCATATCAATATTTTATAAGTATTTTTAGTTTGTAGACAGACGAATATAAAGTACAGCTTTGTACTTGTTACGACTGTTTTGCTTTGAACATGGAAGTAATTGATATAAAACTATATCTAGCTAAAGCTATAATAACTAAAAAAGCAAAGAACAAAGAATGTACTATTGTTGCCTAAAATAATTTCAATCAAATCCTATCATAAAAAGAACATAAGAGAGAACCATATTTCCCTATATCCAGAATCAGCCAAGACCTTGAAATATGAAGCTCTAAATGACATTAAATATTAATGTAATTTATAACTGAGGTCGATTTATTGTGCCTTTTAAAAATTTATGGGAATAGAATTAATTATAACGTCGATCCAAATTGGGTTGACAGAAATAACAAGTGTTATATTTATACTCTTTTCTCGTAGTTGCAAAAGTTACAGATAGTTGGCATAAAAAGTTAACCACTGATTTTTGTACATTTTAAAACTGGAAACCTTTGATATATCTGCAAAACCAGCTAGATTAGAAAAACACCGCATCTAGTCTGAGATAATAGAAAAACAGATATCACTGCCTCAAATTTTACAATTTATACTAGCGTGTGAAATAAATAAAACGAGAACCATTTCTCTTATCGCCCTACGCAATGAGTGGAACATGTAACGTGTCTTTCAAAATGAAATCTCCGCTTTAAGACAGGATTAGGGAACGCTATTCAAACTGATTTAATAGTAGAGAAAATATTTTTGAGCAAAACTATGAGCAAAATGTTTTCTAACCCACCTCTTAAAACCTTCAAGATGATTTGGCTGGTGGACTATATATAGTAACAGATTCATTTAAAGAAATATAATTTATACGAGAATTTAGGTTAAAAGAGTGGATAAGTGACAATTGTAAAAAGATCGAACCACTAGTTATAACATGAATGGTACATTTTGATCCGGGCTAGTATTAGGTGCTGATGTTTTTTGTCTGATGACAATAGGAACTCGGACATCTAGTTATTGGTAGCTAGACATCAGACAGTCCCTTTTGACAAACATGTTTATCCCAAATCTATGTGGAAGGTCTGATCTAGATTCAATCCAAATTGTATTTAAAAAATTATCTAAGTCGAAACTATGTTATCGTGATCATTATGAATTATGAAAAACTAGAATAATTTACTAGTGCGAAAGGTTGCCAGCTTCTCGATGTTTCTCAGGAAACCTTTTAGGGACTGTGCACAGGAGATTCATAACCTGATTCTCCTTTGTCCGTTTCATTTTAGGACATCAAGACGCTCGGTGGATTTTATTTTCGCATTCGGACAAAGCGATATGCTTCGTCATTTTTAATACGAATAGCGAAAGTTTGAAATAATTTGTCTTTCCATCCTTGTATATTGTAGGTGCCTTCAAGATAAAAAGAAATGGATATTTGTTGAGCTAGTTCGCTCAACCATGAACGTTTTATCATCACTTAACACCAAATGGGATTGTAGAGAAGCACTGACTTGTATTAATTAAAAAAACTGTAAAAACTGTCAAATTGATTTCATTAAAAAAACTTTGGCATCGTGATCATTATGAATAAAAATTTAAGTTTAACTTATAAAGAAAATGTTTTACGACGTTTCTAAATGTATTAGACCCAATTATTTTAAACGCTTCAAACTTTCACTATAAAATTTCAGACAAATTGTACCATTGTACATTGTGAATAAAGTTTCACAGAAATACTTTATGAAGTAACCGACTACATGTTGCGGACACCACGATCGTTCGCTAGGACTCCAGCTACAATAAATAAAAAGAGAAATAATTTTCCCATTTCGTTCACGCAATGGGAGAAAGGCGTCTCGGCGTTTCTTGTGTCTTTTGTAATGAAATTTCCGCGCTTGTGGACAGGATTACGAGACGCCACTGAAACAGTTTTCAGTTTTAATATCTAAAATATATTTTGTCAGATTTTGTCAGCGTGTTTTAAATACTCATACCTTGTTTATTACATAAAATAAGATAAAGCTTTTCATATCGTCGGTTATATTTACAGCGTTGAAAATTAAGAACACTCTTTTTTTTATTATTTTGTTTTAATTCTCGTTATATCAATATTTTTTAACTTTTACGATAAAATTACTAGTGATTTAAATTATTGATTATCTTACCAGCATGTAACCAGAGACGTGGTAGCTGGTAACATGACATTCTATCTCAATGACAACGTGTGTGCATCTTGTTTTTATTTTTATTAGTAATAGTAGTAGCAGCTTATGGGCTACTTATCTTATATTGGTGAAGTGTGCGCTCATTAATCTCTTTCAGTTTCGTAAAATTATGCATAAACTACTAACTGCTCCATTCATAACAACGGTTTTTTATTGAATATGACATAGTTTTACATAAATCACGTTAATCTAAATTCATAGACACATCTAATTGATATCGATGTCAATTTAGCAATTTAATAGATATAGTTTACGTTTGCGTGATAATTAAAAAGTAATTTAAAAACAATATTACTATATTTTAATAAATGAATTAGAATATTAGGCAAGAAAACACTTCTAAATAAATTCAAATACGTACTTAATTTATAACTTATATACACAAATACTCAATTTTGTAGTGCTACCTGATGCCTGCGGCTATACCGACAAGCGTCTAACTTTAGCATCTACGCACTGAACAGTCAAAATAACCAAGAACGCTGGACTATGCTTCATTATATTTCAACTGACATTAAATAGACTATCAATTTAGCTTTTACTGTCCGCAAGTGTGATATTAATTTGAATGTAGTCGGGTAATTTGTTCTAAAGACATCGTACCGAATAATCACACATTACTATGTGTATTTATTTATTATAAGCACTAAATAGCATTTAAATATTTGTAATCAAATCTTATAATAAGTTAATTTAATATAGACGTTTTTATTACTAGTATATTTAACCTTCATACTTTATTTCTTTTTCATATCGTATATTTATTTTTGCTTATAATGCCTTTTCTTGTTATAACATCAGAATATCTGAAGAAGCAGGTTTAATGAAAATAAGGCTAAACCGGTGGCTTTCGAGTGTTATATCGATTTTATGCCCTTGACACCTTACCCGCACATTCCTCACATCTCATTGCATTTGTATAATATCGGAGTAAATATGCTTGTCACCCTTCCTAATCTGATGTAACATACAGGTAATAGACTTACTCGTCACAATACCTCTACTATCTTAGTTTCAACAACCAAACTATATCGACTTAAGCCGTTATTTTTAATGAAGGGCACTTATCCAGGATATATACTGAATCTAATTTACTAAACTTCAGTGCACTGTGTAATATGTTAACAGCAGGGACTTTTCGTTCGTACACGCTAATACAGATACATTAAATGAGCCATTTGCGTTAATTTAGCTCTTGTCGAGAGCAAATGTGTTCATTGTTGTCTTTTTAATTTGATCAAAGACAATAGTTTGTTTTTAAATCACTTATATAAAGGCATTTTAAAGTATATAAGTGTCAAAATGGCTGAATTAAAGTTAAGAAACTAACAGTAATTATTTTATAGTGATGATATGTACATCCAACTATAAAGGGAGTACCGGAGGTTACTAATTTTTATCCAATTTACACCTTCACGCGCGCAATGCGTCCCACTAATTATCGTTCCAGCTTGAATTTAGGTAATTGTTCTATAGACTGAATCATAGTGGGAAATTCAGCCAAATATTCGTACCAAAGTGTCACTGATTATTGAATTGGAGAAACACCGCTACCAGAAAGTAGCCGTATGTCAAACTTGTTTTGAGTGTGATATTAAAAATTCTCAACAAATATTATTGAGAAAAGCCTTCTGCAAAAGCATTTTCACATAAGCCAGGTCCATCAAATTTGTAACATAGACACAGCTCACGCTCCTTAAATAACTCTCGGCATTCAACCATTAGATAGTCTAAAAGATTGGTACCAAGATTTTTAACTCTTTGAACCACGGACTTCTCGGCTTAAGCCGCACAACCTCTGAATAGTTGTGGATAGTACCACAATGCAAAGCTCACTTAATAATAATCTATTTATAATCAATCATCTCATCTATCTATTTATCTTTACTATATATTCATCAGTCAACGTCAATGACCGCCTGCCTAGAAATAATTACTAGTACATATGTCTAGAAGCAGAACAAAACATAATCCTGGAGTGTCACAGTACACAGCGACATTGGGAACAAATCCTCGATTCACTGGAGTCGCTTCAAAAAGCCTAACGTATATAGTAAACTTTCCATTACGTATAAAGGTCTAGTTAGGAGTTAAATGTGGCAGAAGAGGGAATCCTAAAAAGGATGTGATCCTTACGTAAGGATGGAATGAAAGGACGAAATACTCTGTTACTCAATACAACATGCACGCACTGTGCTCGCTTTTTTATGCTAGACTTATGTTTCAGCTTATTCTTGCATTCGCCCGGAAATAATTAGCTATCTGTATTTACATATTACCGCACTTCTAAGTTTAAGTATGTATATATTAGGAGTATTACGGCCGCGTGGCGATGTTTATGTGTCACAAATTGTTAGTTTTCGGATTTGGTAGTTTTGTTCGTATGACCCGTGTCTTTAACACCGTACATGTGTATACCTACCACCGATTTTTTTGCACATGCATTACATTGGACTTGGGGAGAGTGTGTGCCTCTGCGTTTGCGCAATTACTTACACCCCTGTAATATAAACTGCGCAGTTGATGTTATCTGATAATATAACCAAATGATATCGCCATGCTAGAAATAGACCAAGAGTCCATCAAAGTCATACATCACCTCACTTACCTTAAAACACGATCAGCTGAAGTGTATATTATTTTTACACAAGAATTTAATTAGTGTCTAAGTTCAGCAGCATGTGAAATGAGACACCTACTTACGAGGCGAACTTCGTCGTAATTAAATTGAAAGCAGGTGGAAGCTACACAAAATGAATCAAAATTAATCTCACGCAATTTGACAAGATCGTGTCTTCGGGCCGAGTTTCATTTCAATCTTAATCATCATTTCTCGACGCGTAAAGGGCGCTCTAGAATTACAAAAATTCCAATCATAACAGTTCTTTTTTTTTAATTCTAGGTAGAAATGATTTGGTATATATGCATGATGTATGATTATTTATTACTAAGTAATTGGAAATCGATATCCTTTGAAAGACATTTTTATAAAAACGCAGTTTTAAAGGTATACGTTAGGTAATGTGTACCATTGACACTTTTATCGTACTCTTCTTGTACTTCATAAGTTTATAAGAAGGTTTTTAATCTTTCTAACGTTTGACACCTGTGGTCTGCGTTTACTAAGTGATTTAGAATTACTACTTTTATTATTGTAATTAATTAAGCAACTACAGTCCAAATAATTTTTAAGTTCAATTTCCTAGGCCGACACCCATGAAATCGCTAAATGCAGTTTAAGGTTATATACCAACGTGTTTGCCAATGAATAAAAATATTGAAAAAATACACTGCATATCCGATAAAAAATAATAAATTAAAGTTCAATACAATACGAGTATGAATTGAAAACTGGCTGTATATACCTGTCTTATTTGGAAGTGATTTACATTGTTCAAAATATCTATATTCAAATATTCATATTAATAACATCAATATTTCTATATTTGCCCTTAAAGTCTGGGATGTCTGAATAAAAAAAAGGAAGTGCGAATGCCTGGGGAAGCACCGCGTCGGGACGTGCTTAAGCTTATTCAGGGAGCTATCAGTGCGTTCCATTTATTATTTGTTTTCTTTCGAAATAGGGAAATTCTTTATTTGCGAAGATTTATAAGTATATAGTTGAACAAATATTCTCTATGTAGATGGAAATCAAGAAGGACTTCTACCGAGCCAAACACCGGTTGATAGACAATGACATCACTGCCAGAGTTTTTGAATACATATTAAAGTCCCTTATGAATTTCATTATAAAGCAACTTGTTGTATGTTCGTTGTTTGTTGCATCCGTAGAATGGGAGAAGAGTGGTCTGTCTCATGCGCATATTTTAATTTGGTTAGTTCACAAAATCAGGCTAGATGAAATCGATTATATTATTTCAGCTCAATGCCCGATGAAACTGTTGATCCGTAATTGCATGCAATGGTGACTCAGAACTTGATCAGTGGTCCTTGTTGACTTTTCAACAACGACTCACCCTGTATGATCGATGGTAAGTGTTTCAAGTGATACTCGAGAGACCTGATTGCAGACAGCATCACAGTTAATGACGGATACCCGTTTATCGTCGACGATCAGTTGCGGACTATGGGCAATCTGTAATTTTGAAGGGCAAAGGATATTCATGTGGATAATTGTTTTATTTAGCCTTACTCACCAATATTGTCCAAATCCTTGAGGCTCACATCAATGTGGTATACTGTAACTCGGTCAAATCGATCAAATATATATGTAAACAATGGCAGTGACATGGTCCTTTTCCCTATAACAAATACAAATAACGAAGTAATGCAATATCGGTTGAGTTGTTATGTCAGCAACAGCTAGGCTATTTGGCGCATCTTTTCTTTTCGTCCAAAGCAAGATGTATTTAACCACGACTAAGAGAAAGACAATACGACACCGAAGCATTAGTCTAAGCAGTTCGTACAAATGTTCCGCAATTAAATCAACAACAAAGGATTACATACGATTCCTTGATAGAAGCTGTGAACAAGGTGGAATTTATTTCCTGGATGCTTCCGAGGGGACTGGAAAAATGTTTTTAATTTCACTGCTTTTGCGAGAATCCGTTTGCTGAATGAAATTGCTCAAGCATTAGCTTTATGTCGAATAGCAGCGACTTTGTTACAGGGTGGACGAAGTGCACATTCTACTTTGAAATTGCGACTGAACATACAAATAAACGAAACATCGATTCACAACATCACGAAAAGCAACGCAATGGTGAAGATTCTACGGGTATGCAAATTGATTGTTTGGGATGAATGCACGATGAATGAGAGATGTCTACGATCTCAACGCGACCATTAAAAATTCCGGAACAGTTGTTTTCATTCAAACATAATTCACACAGTTATCAACTACCTTACAGAATTTTTGAATTCGCTGCAATTGACTGGACTACTATCTCACATTTTCACATAAATTTGCTATTAAAAGTAAGCGTCATCATGTTGCGTAACATTAATTAACCTCGATATGAATGAGACTGGCTGTAAAAAGCTAATGAATAAAGTCATCGAGGCAACGATCATCAAGGGAAAATACAAAGGAGAAGATGTTTTGATTCCGCGTATCCCGATGATTCCAACAGACTTGCCATTCGATTTTAAGCGGCTGCAATACCTCAAGCGTCTGGCCTTTACGAAGATCATCATAGAGTTCCATCATGTTTCGCGCATGGACAACCATATGTCACGTGTTCACGTGCTAGAAAGCCATAATCTTTGTATATTTACGTACAAACGAAAAAACGTAGTTTATCAGAAAGCTTTACATTGAACAACTGTCTTTCATATGAATAAAAGGAATTCATTTGAATTATAAACAAGTTTCATTTAATAACCTAACCGTACATTCAAACCGTATATGATGCAGCCAGTATTATTGTTCTCAATGAATTGGAGTTGGAAGGTTGATTAAGATTGATGGCTGATCAAAAGTAATAATAATCAAATAAATTGTAGGTGATACGAAGTTCACCGGGTCATCTATTTTTTAAATAGGTATTAACTAAGTAAGCTTGGCTTTAATTAAATTATTCGCAAGTTTTTAGGGAGGACGTGAATTGTATCAAAAAATAACCTATTTATAGTCTTTGTATGCATACCTAATTATACGCAACATGTCAGATTTGACAATTATGGCAATATACATTGCAGAGCTTATGTTCAGTTTATTATAGATATTATTATTGTAGTAACTTTGAAAAACTAAACCCGTTAAAGGTTACTGAAGCAATATCAACAGTATTTTCCTGTTTACTTCACACTTATAGACTCGAAATCTCTGGAATGATTTAAACGTGGTTTCCCGAATTCAATAGCCAAAAGTTTATACTTAAAAATTGAGACATATTTTGTTTCAGTCTGACAAGAAATTCTGAAATAAAGCCATACACGTATAGATAGCGTAACGTCTGTACATAGTATTCCTGTTGATTTAATATAAGATTTTTATACGTATACTTACTTTGACGTTCACGTGGTGCATTTATCAGAATCTATTAGCGCAGAACCATAGGTCGGAGCTTCGGGTCCTAGCAGAACAAAAATAAATGTACAACATAAATTTAATTTTCGTGTCTTGTGATTTTTCTTTGATATAATTGCGAAAAGCACCGGAATAGAGAACGAATGAGTGTTTGTCGTTACATTAACCCTAATGACACTATAATATCTGAGACAGGTAATGTCATCCGGTAATAACCAGAAGATATCGCCTCAGAGATCATAAGATATTTACGCTGTCTCTTTTAGACTAAAATGTATCTTATATATAGTCACAGAAAATGGCCGAAAGATACTTTTATTCCTATTAAATTCGGAAAAGAGAATTGTAGTGTCATCCGTGAAAATTTATTGAATCTCCCGGGAGGCGTTGATAGGAAGTGATTGCAGTGCAGCCGCCGCTGTTACGTTGCACGGGAATTTCAGAAATTCATGAGGAAAGAAATTCATGTTTCGAAAAAAGAAATAGTAAAACGTATTTGCTTGTTACACGTCGTGTAGAGTAAACAATATTTAAGCACTAAAAAGGAATTTGAGAACCCTTCCATCTGAAGTACATTCATCTATTTATAATATTAAAGAAAAGTAATAGTATGTGTGTATATATTAAAAGCGACTACTACGTCACTGATTCTGGGTTGAAAAATTTGTTTATTACAAATTTTGAAGTCTGTCTGTACAGTATAACAGTATGTACTATATGCAATATGTGTTTGCGGGAATGTTAACGAGACTATAATGTAGGAAAAGATATCACAGTTGTCAAAATCGATCAATTATTAATGCAACGACTGGGCTCTCTAGAGATATCTTATCTCTTGTAAAGTATTAGAGCACAGACCGACGCGGCTCTACTGTAGATTTGTGTTATTTATTTCTTAGAATTCCAGTATAAATCAGATTAAAAGAACAGGTGATAAATAAATACTTAAAATCATCATCTATCAATAGTCCGAGTTAACATAGGTTTTCCCCATCTATTGATAAAGCACACCCATCCGCATACGTCGTCGCTTCATCTAGTAGGTATATAACACTGCGACTACCCATACGAAGTTTGTACTCCAAAATCTTTCTTCGCCATCGGCAATTGGTCCTACGAACTATGTCATCGGCTCGTTCCCACTTCAGCTAGCTAATAATGCGGTTAGCCCATGTAAAGTAACTATGACTTTTCTCATATGTCTAGCATGAGGACCACGCCTCAGTATCATATGTCATCACGGTCACCACGCATTAGTAAAAGTTTTTTGTCACAATTTTTTGTCAAATCTTCACGATATCAAAATGTCTATTACCATCGAAATCGATTCTTTATAACACAATTTTATTTAGTTAACATGATTCATTATAGTATAATTTAATAAGCGTTGGTTAGAGATTTTTAATGTCCAATTAATATTCTACCATCGATTACAGTTTCAAATCTTAATCGTTAGCACAAAGAGTCGATGTCGGAGTGTAGCACAAAGATCCGTCGGTCACAATCAACGAATGTTCGCTCTATCATTAATTACCTTCGGTCGTTTTAGCCCCTTTATCATAAGATTGAACACCAGTTAGAGCAGCAAAGCAAGTTCAATCGACAATTCGTTGCACATTCCAGTAGGATGTAAAATTTCTATTTTTGAAAGTTCATCTACTATAATATAATTGATTGTTGCCAGTAAATAACATAGTTAGTTTTTTTTATAAAGTGTGCTTTCTATCAGTTATAACTGTTCTGTTGCGTGTCTGAATCTTATATTCCCAATGGACATATGGTAAACAGAATATTTAAACTCACTTCCACAATTCTATTTCAATTCATATTCTTAAATGTCAGAAATACTTTTTACATTCTTGATATAAATATTATTTAAATATACGTACTTCAACTACAAATATTATTGTCCTTTTAATATGTGTAAATCATTCTATGAAAATGCAATAGCTTTTAGATTTCAGTGGAAATCAGAGCAGCGAATGTCGGTCCATTAGTGGAAAAGAAATGAAAATATGCTCGACATCTAGAAGGGTGGTTTGGAGCAAGTTAAATTAAAAAGGAAACGGAAGTGGCTGCCGGGCATAACTCTTGATACTATCATAAAGCTTTGATATTTTGCCGTCGCCGAAACAGAATCTTTTATTTATTGTTTGATGCCTTATTAAAAGTCCTTTTGTAACTGATTTTACAGTATTCGCCTCTTCAATTTTGTTAACATGGTTTTATGTTGAACTGGAAGAACAGAAAAATACTGATTTTGTCAGGTGCCTTGGCATACAGTAAAAAAAAACTGACTTTTAATTTGTTACTGACTTTTCTAAATTTATTTTTAAAAAAACCTTTCAATTTAAATCCTTCTTAATTTATAAGTTGATGTTAATCTCGGATAAAGTAAAGATGCTTTGCTACTTTTTAAATACTAAAATTATAATAAAACGGTAAACACGAGTGATTCATACCTAGTATCTATCATGATTACCATTTCTTTATATATTTCCAATACAGCGATAAATTTTCGTAATTACCAGATGACCTCAACTGCGCAGTATATATTGTAGTGCCGTTAGTATACGGGAAAACTTTGATTTTGGCGTTAAGTCCGCCCTTTGTGAACTTATAACATAGTGAAAGTTAATGCAATAAAAAGTAAATAAATAAAATAAATAACAAGATTATTGGATTGAGGATTGAAGGTCAATGGAGGACGTCAATTGGACAATATATACAACACACTCAGGCTCATAAACCAACATTTTGAGATATACAAATATTATTCCTCGAATGGGAATCGAACACAATCTGGCGATGCAAGAGCTAAGTACTCTAACTTTTATGTCACTTGTAGCTATTATTACTACAATTTAAAAAAGTAGCTTATAGTATTTAATATTACACATATTTTCATAATAAAGAACGTGCGTTGTCACTCTTGAGGACTGAGACGGAATGCCTCGCCAGTAATAAAGGTCTCCGGATCCCTACACTCCGCCCGACGAAACACAGCACCATTATGCTGCTATTTCACATTGGTATTCTGTGAGGACGTGGTCCTACCCCGGTCGAGTTGACCCATTAATTCTGTAGCTAGAAACCAACTGCAGTGTAGCTCTACCACTGTTAATATGTAAATGAAAATATGAATTCCATTTAACAATTACTTTTACTTAAATATTTATCTAATATTTAATTATCTGTCATTCAAATACTAAAACATAATTAATTGAAATTAACCGTGAGGTGTAGAGAATCAATCATCCCGTATTGCCCCGTGGGGGCCGTTACATATGATGAAGGGAATATATATATACACATAAATTATTAAAGCAATGTTTGTTTTTAATACGCGTTATACTACGATTTCTAGTGAATATAGAGTGGATCATTTTTACTGACCGAGGTACTAATATAAAAATAAGCCGCAATAGCCTGGTAACTAGAACGCGAGCAACTTATACTGTTTCCAGTTACTTTTCAATGGATTCTTAAGACTATTAATAAATGCTAACTAAGACCATCTTTGTGCTCGGTTCAATACCAAGTACGCTGCAACTCTTACAAGATCAAGGTCTTTTTTTAGCTTGATTTGTGTAAAAACGTGAGAGGGTTTTTATTTGTTTATACTTTTATTATTAATTTAATACGAACAGTGAATATCCGCATGAGAACGATGGTGTCTCAAATAGCTTAAACTATGTGAAAGTTGGATGAGCTGACAATGGGCCGTATGTGTATATTGAATCTTTGTCGAGACCATCAGGTGAACGTATCTACGTTGATCCTAACAAATATAATATTAAACAAACGATTGTACAATAAAAAGTTCTCGAGTGGCAACTTCTAACATAGAATCGCAGTGCTGAACGACCCTCCGTTTGCTGGGAGAAGCGAAAACAAATAACATCTAATCCGGCAAGTAAGTCAGACGCTCTCGCGAAACAGGGTAACGGGCTAAGCCGAGGCTACTTCTTGGGAGCCCTTGTGCTTGTTACCCACTAATAGATATCATGACTGAGCGCCATAAGCGCTCGGTCACCTCTCAACCCGGTGAAACTGTAAAAGCCCTCGGGCTAACAGCGGCCATCAGCCCGAAAACGATCGAAAACCCCGGCAAGTATGCTATGTATGTTAGAGGCAATCTGTTGGGGATTTTTATATTCAACAGTGAACTGATTATGGGATGAGACGATGTAAAAACAACAAGTGTGGCAAACGAGCAGCTCATCAGTTGGGATGGTGATCACAGTGGTAACTAGATCGTCTGGCGAGTGATGACAACCGGAGATTCAATTAGCGGCATTCTACTGCACTCCTCAGAGGTGCCAACGCATCTGCAACGTTCTGTTCTCGAATTTCTGGAATTGATAAGCCACCATGAACCATTTTCGGATAGATTGTTTTTCACTTTTCACTTATAAACGATTTTCACTTATAAACACTTTGTACAATGGTTGATAGTTAAACACGATTCGAAACGTTATCTACACTTATCACGTTTGGTAGATGAGCTTGGTCAGTGCTAGTTCCGTACTATTTCTTTTTTTACACTTTTCTAGGAAAGCATTTTTTTATTTTTTAAATATGCTCAGATAAACAAGAAAGATAATGATGAAATATCACCGCCGCCCATTAATGTTACCGACGTCAGAGAAAGGAGTATTTTCTTTTCTTGTTATCAGATAGATTTCTAACCGTCAAGATCATGAAAGCAAATTCGAATTCTAGTTCTTCCTACTTACAAATGACTGATATATCACAATTGAAGATGTAATAATAAATATCAGTTAAGTTCGTACTATATCTCATCCATTGTCTATCATATGATTATAGTAACCACTACACAACCAACTTTCAATAGAAACGGCGCTTGGGTCAATGGTTCAATACTTGAACGTGTGCAATACTCGAAAGTTTCTCTATAAAGGCTCGTAGATATGTTGTGATTCAAGATATGTCTGCGTTAACAAGCAAAGTTTCGCCCTCCGGCATCCATAAAGACTTGGTTCCTAGTTATTTGTCGCGGTTGGGAAAATACCAAGTTTGACATTTGTCTATCATACTACTTGAAATATTTACAATGGCGGCCACGTCGCGTATTGGTTGGAGTATATGTATATCAATTGTAGGTTAAAGGCCTTACTGTGATATATGTATGTCTCATGTCTGTGACACAGCATTTGAATCTTCGTCTATTTTTGTTAAATTATGATCCACCCTCCTCCATCCCCTCCCTTACAAGTTGCGCTCCCAATTGCGCAAATGTTTACGGCATTAGATTCCTTTCTCCAACCAGAAGATATTGCCGTGGTCGCTATCGACAAGGAGAACATCACCTAAATTTGCGCGCAATTATCTTAAATAATAAACCTACAATCTTTGCGTGTTTGTACATAGAAAGTATTTGCGTATATTTTTTTATTGTCAATATTTATTATCAGGTAAAGATAATAAATATTGACTGCAGATTATAATACCTACATCCATTATATACTTAAATAGAATACAAGAAACAACTGCTTTGTTACCCGTAAGGGCCAAAAGTCCTCGTTACTGGTAATTGGAACCTAAATAAAGATGTTGATACGCGGAAAATCAAATTTCCTGCGTCAGTTTCTATGAATACAATATGTTATTATGTTACAATATTTTTCTTGGTACTAATAAAAAGTAAAAATAAACAGTTTATATATAGCTGGGCACGTTCCCCTACTCTAAAAAGTTGTAGCATAATCCATCATACTGCTCCACAAGGGATTGGTCAACTTCACATGTCTTCGAAATATAATTTCTTAATATGGGGCCACTTAGTTTTTATTAAATAATTTAATATCAATTTAAACTTATGATTTACCACGTCCATGACGGTAAAGGAATTCATCGTTAGAGAAGTTGCATTACTAAAAAAATAGTAGGAATATCAATACGAGTGCAAATATTTCAGAGCTAATTAGGTCAATTGGTTAGATACCAAATGGTATCCAAATACACCTATCATTGGTGATTTTCTATCACCTGGAAGAGTTCCATTTATTTATTCAAACTTCTAATCGACTAAATCAATTCGCAAGGCTGGAGATACGACATACCTAGAAAAAACAAACGCCCAAAATGCATAAGAAAAAATATACAAAAATTTCATATTATTATTTTTTTTAATTCTGGTATTTTTAACATAGCCTTTATTGGAAGAATTTAGGATAAGTGACAAAAAGGGAGTTGGGTAAATGATGATTACTTTTTCTGTTCACTTTCTCTTAAATACTGACGTCAAGATACCAACAGTTCGGTATTGGTATTACTTCGCATTCAGCTTACTCAATTAAAATATATGTGAATTTAAAATATTAAAATTTCGATGTCGATACGAATTAAAGTGATTAGTGCGCCATATATTGTGTGATCCGCTAGTAATGAGTTGAGTTAGTTAAGAAAAGCTAAAATATTAAATTATTATATTGTCATCGAATCTGAACATGTCGGTAAAATTTTTGATTTTTCAGACGCCAGGAACTGGGTGAAAACAGTAAGAAAACATTCCATTATAATCCAATTTCATTGCAATATAGTTACTCATACTATATAAACATTAAATTTAAAAATTAAGGTAATTTACTTCTGGCGGTGTCACCTAATAATTACAGGATCCAATTGCGCAGGATATATGCGTAGTCTTTATTTTTAGTCTGATGCATGCAATAAGATCGAAGAATAGTTATAATCCAGGATACGCAGCAACACTAACAAATATGCCCCTTGCTGGAACCTTTGTTAGCGAAAACAAACCAGTCGTAATGTGAAGAAAGGTGTAATGTAATTAAACCATACCTCAGTTCAGTTTCGGTAGTAATATTAACTTATTCAGAAAAAACTTCTTGTGATATAATTTAATGTAAATTTTTATTACATAAAACGAATTATTTTGAACTTATTTTATCTGTGCTAGTTCGATTTGTGTATTCGAAAATTCACAGACATAAAATATCCCACATTAATCGCGGCCCATTTTAACGATTCGAATTTAAAGAAACGTTAATGCATATCCCGCGAAAAGGAACACGGAACAAATTCCCGCCTTTTACTATTACTTGCGGCAATATGGCGGTAACGGTATACAGAATGAAGGAGTATCAACAAAACAAATTGGTACTGACTGGTGTACGTAAAATGAAGTGAAATTTTATGCCCTCGTAAAAATCCACGGACTAACCGCCTTCGGTACGAGTACGTTCTATCGGAACGGGTACGAAGTGGCCGCTACTTCAGCAGCCCTAATAAAACATCAGTGGACTTGGGCCATTAACTACGTAGCTGCCGACAAGCTCCTCTAAAATCTTTTGTTTCGAAAAAAAATATATTTAACGCACTGCTGTACTTTAGCAAGTAAGACACAACTTTAGGCCGATTAACGATAAATATGTTAATTATCTGTTTTAGTATATTTTAAATGACACTGTTATAAAATAAGTAGTTGAGTATTAAATGTCGAATCTGAATCGATCTTTATGCCGAGACTTGTATTTAAAAGAGTGCAATTCTTTACGAATAAATCTAATCCGAAAATTATCAATGAGCATTATCTTCCATGTCTGTATGACTATCCATTATTTTTTTTATAAAAAGTTTTTTAATAAAACTTAGGGCCTGATATATTTATGATAACGGCTGTGTAAAGTTGATAGCACTCACTGCATTTATATTTCCAGAATATTATTACTGATTATAGTCATTACAATTTCTTAACTAAGTAAAAAAAAATTGCACAAAAACAAAAATTCTTCTTGCATGTAAAAGTTAATATTGAATAAAATATTTTATTCTCTTTAATCAAACTAGCTGTGAACAAAGGAATCTGGATTATTTATTCCTAAGATATCCAGTCTCTTCCCTAACAAAGGTTCGGTGTGCACTCCTTAGGGTTTCACTGTTTGGATTCAATTGACAGTTGCCATTGTCAATCCTATTAGATAACGTAACCGGGCAACTCTCTAAAGTGCGGTTAATATGTGAACTTGCTCGTATATGTTACAGAGTGATAAGGTCTTCTTGTTCTCGAATATGTAAGTAGGACATAAACCATCTCTACGAGAGTTAATATTATTAGATAGAATATATATTATTATAATATTATATCGAATCAAATTAAGATACATCAAAAGAAGCTTTAGCTTTTTAGCTTTGTTTTTTTTTCAAATATAAAACAGTTTTGGAGTCAAGTTAGCTAATAGGACCACTGTTTCGGAAGGCAGCTGAAACGTCAAGAAGCTCGACTAGTTGCTGTTTTTTTTCTTTTTTATTCGTACATATTTACATAATTATTATATAGATTATGATTACGTTTTAAGATTGTGGTTAGTCCGCGAAAGCCTTCGATCGAGTTAGGCACAAAGATCTTTCTAAGCTTCCTTCCTATACTTTACGACAAACTATGCAAGGGGAACCAGCTAACCAGCTCAAAGACCCCACAGTTCCGTGAGCCCTGTGTCCAACGAAGCTGTGAGAGCCGCATAGGCTAACAGCTCATACATCAACAGAATCTAGATATGCAAGGGGGTCACCAGTTTTCTCACGAACTGTACCATCAAGGTCTTAGACGAGGGTACATGCTCTGACTCCAAACCAGTGAATGCCGGTTTTCCCCAAGGTTATATGCTATCTCCTACTCTCCTTGTTTCTTCTACATACCTATAAATGACATGTTGAAAATAATAAAATGCATTGCTATGCGGGGAAGCGTTATATACTGGCCATGCCAATATTTATAACGACAATAAGTTCCGGGCGGACAAAATCTTGTCCAAATTAACCCTTCGAAGGCACAAGTTTGCGTTTACCGCTAAAAAGAATCCCTTTGCCTCCCCAAAGACTGACGTGGATAACGATGCTGAGCCACCATCGAACGACTTTTTGACGATTTGCATAGGTCGTCACTCGAACTACTGGGAAGTGCGATAGCCAATACAACGTCGCCACTCGAGAATGTTTATTCACCATCGGTTATTTGTTCTACGATCTATTTGACCGGTCCATTACCACTTTAGACAAATAAATAGAATATTGAAATACTATTGTATGATAACACTAATAAAAATATCAATAAAAACAAATACTTTAAAATGATTTCTATTACAAATAATCCGTTTATATCTCTACCGGGTTAGTTAATCAATGGTAGCTAGGCAGATGTTCAGTAACGTACTCGTTACAAATGCTTTTGTAGAACTTACATAAAAAACTAGAACAAATATCTTAACAATGGAAGAATTCTTACCTCCTGGAATCGACAACCAGAAGTGCTCCGGAACTCCGTGGAGCCGGACACAATGATGGATGAATGGCCGTACGGGGCGCACTTCGCTACAATTTACACTGCACGAAGAAAGCGGAAACTCTTAAATGCACTGAAACACAGCTGATGTAGTACCCCAAGGCATAAAAAGGTGGATGGAACAGTACAGTTTACTGTAATTTACCTTCTAGAGTATTGGTATCTTGATAAATCTATTTGCGGTATACTTTACTATGTTATTGCGAATACGATTTTGTTATTCTTAAGCAAAGTTAAGCTTAGTACCAAACAGTTATATGTAGAATAATGTGCAAATGTTACATTACGACACATATGACACAATTGACCACTTTTTGCAGTTTGTAGCAGCAAATAGGGCGCGACCGTGGTAGGACCAGATTTTCTATCAAGATATAATATTTATGTATTTATTTATTGCAAAATAACATAATGGATTTAGGTATAATGGTCCTATTTCTACTGCATAACACTGCGGCTTTTAAGGATAACTTTAATAATGATAAACTTTAAATACCCTGTTTCAAAAATATAGAACACTATTACACTTCTTTTGCAGCGTACTAATAATACTATACAGAGTTTTAAACTAGAAATGAAAACTATCCTAAGTTATCAAAGGAATCACATTGACATTGCTACGATAATAACAATGATTTTTAATATAATCATATTATATATATCATATAATGCTCATGTTCATAGTTGTTGATTTCTATTGTATTTGGGATTTTTTCGTTATATTCTAAAAAGTTAAAAATGTAGAAAATAATAAGAGATGTAGATTATGCGATATTCTGTGTCAAATTCCATACTGGGGGCTATCAACGGGTCCAGATGAAAACGGTAGTTGTACCAACACCACTTATATCTATATATTTTTTTTTCAGGTAAGTTTAAGGTATAACTGGTACACAACAGGTAGACGTAAGTACAACGGTTACAAAAAAAATACTATTATGAATTATTAAAGTCTTAAACGTACATTTGGCTTTGTTTTTCTTTTAAAATGTATTAATAAAAAGCAAAAAATAGTAGAGCTTCAATAAAGTAATAATTAAAATAAGGATACAGTCAACAGGACTGGTCTTGGTCAACTGGACTTGGGTGCTTCCTCGAGGTACGGCACCAAGAACCCTGACTGCATTTCGTCCCTGAATAGTTATAAATAGCTATACCTTTATGTGGGAAAAGAACCAGAAATCTCGTCATCGGTGGCAATGGCGATTTGCATGGCCTTAGTTCTTGTAATAGCTTTTTCATCAAAAGAACCCACGGACCAATCGTCTCAACCGCAAATTGCACGAGTATATAGTCTATACTTCGAGACACATATTTGCGCCATTTAGTTGTTACGGCAGCATCTGAAGCCGACCCGGATCTAATAGAGCTACCCTAAGATGTGAAACCGCTAACGTACTACATCGGGCTTAGTATTGTTGTTTCTAGCAAATCACCTTTAGAACAAACTACGTATATATACCTACTCAATTGAAGATGTATATTTTATGTAATTTTGTTTTATATTTAGAAATGCAATAGATATTTCATTATTATCAGTAATTCAGTAACAATGGTGGAATAAAAATGGCTTACACACAAGATATTTAGTATATTGATATAATAAATCTTTAAATTTTCTTTCTATTATTTAATAATATTTAATAACACAATTTCGTTTCTTTGAAACATTGTAGCGTAATAGTCTATAAAATATAAGACTTGCCAAATAAAGAAGCTCTTTCTATAAAGCGCGTGAAACTTCGATAAAGAAGAAAATTTTAAAAGAAAATAAATTTGTTCTGGTAACAAGAGACCAGACGTCAGAGGCAGACAGAAGTTCGCGCGGTCGGTTACCCGCAGACTAACAACATTTTCAATGTATAAAGGTATTTCATTTCTAAATGATAAAGTTCCTCAGGTGCTACTTGCTTTTTCAAAAACAATTTCTAGTACATGTTTTACTAGAAAATTCTTTGTTATAAGAATAAGAATGTTTATATAATATATTGAATCGTAAAAAATACTATATAGGGCTTTTATTGTTTCCCATCTTTGATTGACCTTTTAACAATATTTAATCACAAAACGTAGAATAGAACAATAATTTTAAACGTTCAAAGAATTCCACTGAACAAGTCACCCTACATAAAGATAATATAATATATATAATAACGAGAAAATAAGCTAAAAAATTAAAATTCATTTCCTTTTTAACATTTAAGCTTTGAATATAGGAACCCCGATCCACACAAAAGGGTCAAAGAAGCATCACCGTTGAAAAATGTAGCCATAAAACATCGCGACCTACTTATGTCCACGGCAAATTCCCTCTCGAGAAATAATTTCCAATACCTCTAGAATACGGGGGGCAAACCTACTGTGCGAACGGCAAGCGAATTCATCGACTTTGTCGTCGATCTAAAGCCTTTTGAAATGCGCTCTTTTCAGCAAATGTGGCATGGCTTGACGATTTTTTATTCGTAAACTGTTTATGCTGTTGTGGATACTTTGAAGTTACACCAAATCTAGATGAAATAGATGTTATTTATATGGAGAAATGTATATATTTTACTGACAGGAGCAGGCTTAGTTGCAAAATAGTGTTAAAGTACATCTTTTACACTATTAGATATTTAAGGTGCACATCCCTAGAAGAAACAACAATAATAATCGTAATTTACACTCGTAATGGTATTGTTTTTAAAGTTTTTAAAACTTAGTTCTTTTATCCTTACATATTAATTCACTAGTACAACAATAACAGAAACTAGAACTAACTGCTATACGTGCAAAAAATTCAAACCTGTTGACAAAGTTAGAACAATACAGTAAATTAAATATTAAAGAAGGGTGCTCACTTACAGCAAAGTTTGAACATGAAACGATTTATTTTTAAATAGTAATAAAGCATCCATGCGAACACTTAACGAATAAAAGAAGTTTGTTACAATAGATACTTTCTTTTTGCACTCTGTAGAAAAATTTTACATCACATTGATCCAATTTGAAATTTCGGATACCGTTTGGTTTGGTTGTAGTCCAAGTTAGCTAAAGTATTGTCCTTTGTTTAAATTCGGATCTATTTAAAACTCATAAATGATACTCAACTACGATCGACGAAATATTCACGACGTTTAAATGAAAACCACACTACAAATTCACTTGTCCTATTTATGTCTAAAACAGAAGCCGTGGTTACGGGAAATTATTCCCGATACGTACACCGATATTCCATCATCTATCCTGAATGAATTGGGGGCCTTGTCACCGGAGCAGAAGGGTCCCTTTTCAATCCCGCAGGGCCGTCTTAAAACCAGAGCAGGCTTTTCATTTACCTATCTTTAGAGGCTTGTAATTGGGAGGGACATTGAGGCGATTCGTTCGAGTGGAAATGATAGGAGAATATATTGTGACATTTGAGCTCTGGAAAATATCAGGTCCGTTTATTTTTTTTCGTTTATTAATTTTCGATTTTCCATTTAAATATTTATTCGTGATTTAATATTTAAGGGCTTTTTATAAAAAGTTCAAATCTTTTATGAAGGTCACGTGGATTAATAATAATGTGTATTATAAGGACAACTTCACGGCTTAACGGTTCAAATCCCTTCTGACTTGTAAGAATAATTATCGACAACATTCGAGTCCGGTGTACAAAGTAGGGTTCTACTGATTCTAATAGAATATAATACTTGGGCAATAAAGTTTTTCAAAATAATTAAAATTTTAGTTTCCCAATGTTGTAATGTATATCCTGTGTTCCAGGCTTTGCAACTGACCTACGCTAGCACTGGCGCTTGCTGCTATGATTATCAAGTTACACCTGCACCCTAGTACGTACCGTCTACCTCAGTTCCTCGGGACGTAAAATAATACCTTACACATTAAAAAAAAACGTTAATGTAATAATTGACAGTCACTACAGGATATAAGCTTTCTGTGCAAGAGAATTGGACAGTTATCCTCTATGCAGTTGTTATAATGTAGAGTAAGATATATATGGTATCGTGGTACACCCGAGAGTAGCGGAGACTTTTAGACATTGTATCTGATACCGAATTTATGATGCCATAAAAAAATTAAGTAACTGAACAGAAACAAAATATAGTAGAATTATACTCTGAACTAATATTTGTAAAATTTGGCATGGGCTTCTCACCTTAAATAAAAAGTTAATTTTGCGATTTCCAACTACAGATAAATATGTACCGAAAACAAAGAAATTCAGGAAGAAACATAACAAAAGCGATGTAAGTAAGTAAGCTTTAGGGCTTGACATGCCTACAACTTATCAAATCTTTGATAACTATTGTAGAATATATCTGAAAAGAAAATCTGCTGGCCAATTAATTATTTTCTCTCGCAATGTTAAAACAAAGATCACATAAAATAACGCCCATTACATGTACACGTAGCGGATAACGTATAAACAAAAACGCAAATCTCGATACGCGGCCAATATTTACCATACTTGTATTTGGTTAACTTATTTCAAGGTACGGCGCACAAACGGTGTACGAAAACGCGCCAACCGCCCCTGTGTACACATGCAAATTCCCCCCAGTTCGACGCATAGCTCTGTTTATACAGAGACTTTGGTGAACGTAAACTTCGCCTCCACGTACAAAGACGTTGGGAGCTCCACTAATGCGGTGTTAGGTTAATTGAATGATAGAACGTAGCGGAATTAGATAGCTTTATTTTCTATCTCTATTTCCTAACTAATGACGTCACATTTATGTTAAGCATTGACGCGCTAAGTTAGTTTATAATGGCAGCATAAATGGAAAGTGAATAGTGACACCGGAAGCTCAATAACAGGTAGCGAAACATTCCATCTCAATGCTCAGGAGTGTCAAAGTGTACCTATCTATATTCTATGTCGCCGTTATTAGGCGGCAGTTATCACTTACCATAAGTATCAGTGTGTGCTCGTTGATCAGCCTTTTTTTCATCTCACGGTGCAATTTGTTCAGCACAAACTATCACTGTCTAATCATTTTAGGATAAAAAGTCTATTTCTAATTGTTATAATACTACCTTAGTCCCAGACTGGTACAGAACAATTAAACTATCTATATTCAAATTTGGTTTCGCAGAAAATGGCCTATTTTCATTTCTACTTTAAAAGATTATAGTGTTGTGTTTGTGTAATAGCGAAGAGGAGTTTAATCGCTAGGCAACGGGATGGGTCCACCTACAAGCCCACTTCAACAAGATTAAACGATACTCTATAATAAATAAACAATTTTCCTTTTACGAAATATCTGTTATCCCTTTAAAGGGCCACGATTAAGACTATATAATAGATGTCGCCTGACACTTGTCAGTGTACATGGTAGTTTGTGCGGATTAGTTCCTTAACAAATGCAATTTTTGATCGACAATTAAGCCGAAAGCTCATTAAACAGTGCCTAGGAGCATTCCCGGTATCGGCACCAATGAAATTGTTAATTGTAATTTTAAGTGCTGATTTACGATTTGCTAAAGTGTTAAGGTTAAGTCGCGAAACTTGCATGTATAAAAAATAATAACACAAATCAAAAAATTCTACGTGATGTAGAGCTCGTAGAGCCGCGTGGTGGACTATGCTGCAACGCCATCTTTCAAGAGGGTATATGAGGAAGCTTAGCTGAGCATAGGCTTCCTCATCTTTATATTACATTATTTTTTGAGAACGGCGTATATGATTATTTAGAGGTAATTAATAACTAAAATAATGCTCTCACTGTTTTGGAAACTTTTTACGTATACGACTGTACTAATTTTAATATTTCTTGTTAAACATTGGACTAATAAAACCTCTTTTAACATTGGCTTATAATCACCAAAAGATGTGATTAACATTAGTACAATATCATTCATTTTTTTTTAATTTTATATATAAAGTATTAGGATTGAAAACAAGCACATAGTTCACCAGATGGCGCGTGTGGAAATGATAACAGCAGTCGATGAACTTCCTCCGCCGTAGACTGAGATGAAATGCCTCGTTACCTGCTAATTGGGTTCTCGAATAACCCACACACACCAAACGAAACACAACAAAGTTATGTTGCGGTTTCACAATCATATTCTGTAAGGGAGTGGTCCTTCCCCTGTCAAACCAAACCTTTTGCGGTGCAGACAGAAACTATTTAAAGCATAGCTCTTATACTGGTAAAATCTACTTGACTCACAAGTGTTCGAAAAAAATATTTATTTTTTATATCAACTCTTAAATTACTTAAACCGATAAATGAAAGAAAGGTCTGACAGAGAAAATAATATTATCCCTAATACTTTATCAAATGTATTGGCATTAAGGACGTTTTGTTTAATGGCAAACCATTTTCAATTTCCTCCTTCCTGAGTACATTTATTTATTATAAATGATAAGTACCGAAAAGGAAACGAGAATTCGATAAGAAATATATCGAAAAACATTTTACATTAACATTTTTGCGCTATAACCATATTTCTGATTAGTTTTGATTCCGGCTATCAAATTCTGTAAATCCTTAAAATTATGTCCAGCTTGTCTACTCCTATTACTAAAACAAGCTTACTGCAAAAAAAAATAAGGAAAATACATTAGCTATATGAGAGAGGGAGCTTTAAAAGCTTTGCAAAATATGATCGTTACAAACAGAACAATGAGCGGTTTATAACATCGTGCAGTTTTCTGAAAACAACTCAATTTGCAGCTTTTACTTTGACGTTAGATATGAGGTATTTTTTTAATCACAAAGAACCGTATCCAATATCTTTTTAAATGTTCCAAAATAATAAAAATACAAGTTATTAGTTTACAAATACAAGGTAGTAGTAGATTTTAAGTCGTGTTTTAATATCTTCACCCCGCACTCGTACGTACGTACTCGCACACATAGATTGGAAATGGAATGAAAATACTGGAAATTAAAATGTGTAGTATTTTTATTTAAAATATTAGGGATGCCAAACGATCACATAGTTCACCTGATGGTAAATGATAAATGTTACAACTATAACTTTTACATCCATTCCTCCTCCCTTTAGATAGCGATCAGAGTCGAGGTTTCGTACCTCCTTATGAGGTGCCCTCGGATCATATTATCGCCCCTCTCTGTTGTCGTCAACGTTCTTCGTCCACAGAGGTCGGAGTGCAGCGGTGGTGTAGCAGCAGTCTCCGCGCGAGCTTCGCAGCATCGTCGTTGTCTCCCTACTCTATTGTTTATAATCGGGTCTACGTTATGCTCGTAGTTCAAACTGACATACTTGGTCTTCCCCGGCTTGGTCCCTCCTGGACGAGTCGACTCACTCATGATTTAGTACAGCAACGAACACATGCTTGTTGAATACGTAAGTAAAATAATGGATATAAAGTAATAACAAATAATATATTTACATACCAAGTATTTGTCAATGTTTCTAGGAAAGAAATTTTGTTTGGTTTAATTTTCAATAAGTAATAAACTATTTAAGTATATAGGTGTGACCAATAATGCATGCAGTTGACTCCATCGTTCAGTCCGATTTTGCCGCAGTTTATGATGGATGATTATGTTCTACAGGGGACTACTGAGATGGTTAATATGTTGATGATGGTTAATTAAGTCTAAATATAAGAATATACAAAATCAACATCGATAAATTTTACATTTTTTTTTCCACCTTGTAGAGTTTGCTAGTATTTTATAGAATAGGAGGTTAACGATCAAGTCTCTCACCTGACGGTAAGTGATCACTGCTCCCCGTTAACATCACCAAAGGAAATGAAGAGTCCAGAAATATCGAAAGAGACAGCTCAGTCCACAGAGTACGAAACAGAAAATTATGTATAAAGCGCAATACGGATTGAAAACCATCGAGATGATTAGGCTGACGATGTTCATAGCATCGGCTGGTGTAAGACCATCCGTTTAATAAATCATTGCATGAATTATATATATTGCTTGCCACTCAAACTTCTTCACTGAGTAGCGCTATTCATGAAATAGCATTAAAAGAGTCATAACTTAAGATTTATTAAGTCTTGCACAATGCATATTTCGTTACCAGGGCTTGCTTGACTTCTAATTGCCCTCTCATTTCCACAGCGTACTTTGTAAAGCGGATTGAATAACCTTTTCATGCTGAGTTTAAAGCAAACTTGAGGCCAGCTTTACAAAGCTCGTAGCGCCTCCTAGTGATGCCATTTTGAATGAATTAAATGTTCTCCAACAAACTCTGCCTGTAACAGAATCATTGCACTAAGATTTACTCTTTCACCTTTTATCACTTTAGTAAAAACATGGGAAAAGGTGACAAGAAACCATTATATAATGTAATACAATGTAACACAATATAGTTTATTAAATTATTTAATAAATGTTTATTTATTTATTTAACTTGGAGACAAACAGAAACAAAAGATAAAATAAAAAATACAACGTATAGAATATCAAACTATTTACAATTATTCCCTTTAAAATGTAACCTCACTGCGAACATATTTGGTATATTATAATCTTTCGCATGTTTTTATCTGACATGTAAAGCAATTGCAGCGGCCTATTGAGTTCTTTAAAATATTGATAACAACAGAAGTAGTAACAATACAAAGCAATCATGGCTATTTGAGTTTACAGAAAGCAATGAAAGTGTGTTCAAATTGAACATGAACAACATTATATATAAAATACAGAAGTACATCCTTAGGTTTCCATTTTTTATTAACATAAATCGTAGCAGGTTACATGGAACTGGAAACTAGCTAGCTTCTATAAAAAAATTACAAACATGTTTGCAAGACTTCGAAAGTACATCGACATATCGTTATATGAGTACAGCTTCTGTGTACGTAACTAGATCCTTTACAACTTATTTTTTATTTTCGAATGGAATAATCGTAGGTAAGAAAAACACTGTACATGTTACAGTAAATCGAATGTTTGTGTGTTTGTAAGGGGTGGCAACAAACTGCGTAATACCAAGATTTTAGCTATATTCCCTGGTTGTACAACGGCGATAAGTTTTTAACCGTCATTATTTATGAAGTATTTAAAATAGCACTGTTAATAATTTCAGTTGAAAATTTGAAAAATAATACCCTATTTTAACACAATTAAATCTATAACTGCGGCGTGACTACCATGTAACTACTTTTTAAAATAATCACTTTATTACATATAGTATAATAAAGGGTAGTACATATAGTACTGGAAAGTATGATGTCGGTCATAATTAAAAATTATGACTGATATTATATTATACTATACAATTTACTGTATTACGAATGAATATTTTCATGATTATACAGTTTTATAAGCAAATATAATACAGTTCAGACTACTCCTTCGCAGTGCATTATTGTATTCCTTCCAGCTTTAATAAACTTTTATCTAATATTTATTTCTATAACGTATATATATATATATATATATATATATATATATATATATATATATATATATATATAATATATAGTAATATATAACTTCGTTTATCGCTATTACTTAGTATCGATATTTTGAATTAAATTACTATTGTCATTGAATCAATCATCTCTGAGTCCATTCATACCCAAATTCTAAACGTAAATAACACAATGATATATCCTCATGCCATATACACATTCGCGAATTAGGTTGATTGAATGAGGCAGGTTGGATTCCTGACATTGAATGGTGTCTAATCAGGCATGTATCGATGTTTTGTCAGGCACGCGCTCACTGGGACTCGGCTTCTGATTTGTGCTGAGCCAATCTATTCCCGTTTCTATACTTACACAGATGTGAGTAGATTGCTTATATTTATTTAATTTAAATGTAACAGCAAAACATTAACTTTCAGATATGTAATAATTACGAGACTCGACTTTAGCAGTCACTTTTTGTCTGGAGATATTTAATTAACGATTTAATTTATAAACTTCACTCATAAAACATACCGGACAGGCTCGTGCACATCATACGAGCCTTCTTGTCGAATCGCACTTTCCGATATCGAGTTCTTCAGGGCTCCTTTCTCTCAGTAAAGTTAGAATAATAGGGGTATTATTCTGACATTACACAAATGACATTCCGAATGATCCGCAGGTCAGTCTCGCGCTTTTCGCGGACGACACGGCCCTATGTTATTCAAACGTTAACAAGGGCCGTTCACCATTCGTCTCCAAACCGCAGCCAATCGCATCGCTGATTGGTTTCGGTTATGGAGAATCGAAATTAACCCGGACAAAAGTGCAGCCGTCTTCTTCTGGAGAGGCTAAGCCAATCCATTCTGCACGGCACCAGTACCTAGCCGTAGAAAGCTATGACAAATCACGTTCTTCGGCCGACCCATTCCATGGTAGAATCGGTCAAATATCTTTGACAAAAAGCTCAGTTTCTGCCCGCATATTAAATATGTGAGGAATAAGGCCGCGTTCGTCATGAGCCAGCTTCACCAGTTCATCTGCGCAAATAGTAAAATATCCCTAAGACATAAACACCAGCTATATACGTCTTGAGTAAGACCAATTATGGCATACTCTAGCGTCGTCTTCTCCCACTTTAGCCGAGAACAAATTAAATCTTCTACAGACGGTCGAAAACCGTTTCACCAGAATAGCTAGCGGAGCAGAACCGTATGAGTACATTCCATCTGCACAGTAGGAAGTCACACACATCTCGTCACCAAAGAATATTTCGGGTCTATCTCGCAGCGCACTTCAACTCCAACCCGCTAGTGGTAAATGCCACAACCTACGAGCTGGGAATCCGGCAACTAGCAACCATCGACCCCGTCACGTCGTCGACGACCCCCACTTCATGGTGGAGCCGAGCTCCAGTCCGCCCTCAACGGTCCCTGGACCTTCCCACATCGCCGACATCAAGGCGCGTCTCTCTCGCCTTCGAGCGCGACGCTATCTTCGCGACACCATGTACACCATATACATCCACGTGTCAGGGCGGTTCTCACCGCCCACAGCTTCCGTTTGACAAGTCAACAGGTGGCGTACGTCAGAGGCTAGGTCCGCAAACCAAAACCTCGGACGGTTAGTAGATCCATTCTCCACTCTGGAGAATCTTCCGATAGCTAGGGCAGCTGGCAACTTAGGTGGCACCATCAGCTAGGAACGTGATCAGAGCAGACCGAAACGCTCAGTGTATGAGCGCTTTGAGTAAGTAAGAGAACCAAAAACGACATAAACAGCTCAAGGACCCCTCAGTTCCGTGAGCCCTGTGTCCGATAAATCTGTAAGAGCCGCATAGGCTAACAGCATCAACATCAACAGAATCAGGATATTTATTTCAAAAACGTCGAACGTAGTGAAGTTCTTGATGGTACTATGGTAACTACTACTTGATGGTAATTGGTATGAATAGTATGTGAGTTACTGATTTATTTAGTTAGAATTTTTTACGTTAGAATATGAAAAAAAAACTTATTAGTAAGCCATAGTCTCACGTGACGGCTTCAATTAAATTGTTAATTGCAATTTTAAAGCATCGCGATGG
This sequence comes from Teinopalpus imperialis, assembly GCA_029286865.1. Taxonomy (NCBI): domain Eukaryota; kingdom Metazoa; phylum Arthropoda; class Insecta; order Lepidoptera; family Papilionidae; genus Teinopalpus; species Teinopalpus imperialis. The sequence goes on along the minus strand of JAGSMU010000023.1, from coordinate 788,093 downwards.
ACCTTGCATGCCTGAAAAAGAAAAAAACAAATATTTGATAGACATAGACTACCAACCCGCAATGAAGACACACGTGAATGTAAGGTAGTGTGGAGAGAACTTTGCATAAACTGCATATCAAAAAAAAAGTCATTGGATATTCATTATATTTGCAAATACTATACATTTTTAATAACCAAAATCAATACTATAAATTACTTCATCCTAAAATGTTATTATACATAAGTGGGATAAGGGTCACATTTTCAATTTCATTACCCTAAGCCAATGTTTGACCAAAATCTCACTTAATACGGCAAATGCAATCCTAGAAACTAAAGCTGGTTAACTTAGTAAATGCCTATTCACTGTATTTCCAGACATTTGAAAGTTTCTAATGCGGTTCAGGCACAATGAAAACACAAAATTTAGTTCGGTTCTACGAAACGTGTAAATTGTAGTTGTCATCTAGTTTCATGGAATAATTTGTAAGTGGTTTCGTGGTGCCGTATCCTTACAGCTGCGTTGAGCAGATGGTAAACAGACTTTGCGCAATTCGAATTCTTGTTATGCTAGCCTTATGGAATTATTTTAAGTGAATACCACAGCATAACATCGCTGTGTTCCGTACGGTAAGTGTAGGGTTCCGACATCCGAATTACAGGCATTCCATTTCAGTCCTTGAAAGTGCTAACGCATGTAGTATATCTTTAACCTATGTTTGATATGATGTCAGGCATCACTTATGTACTCAAAAATTGCTTTAATTAATATCATACGAAATAATATATCATACAAAAAATTATAAACACAAAATAATCCACAAGCACAAGCGAATTGGCCTGAAAACCTGCGGTAAGGCCGAAATAAATTAAATTTGTTTTCTTTGGCAAACTATTTTAAAAATCATAAGCTGTATTTAATACGGGGCACACTATATGAAAACAGAACATTTATGACGTTGACATATATGTATGTATATGTTTATTATTAAAGTTATCTTGTATAGTGATGGTATCTGCATTATTATACACGATGATAACAAAAATTATTAAAAATATTTAATGTCATGTAAACAGTTAATAACAAACAGCCATATATTGATTGATGTAGAAGGGAATATTTTGTGTAGCATTACAACCGCTACGCCGCTACAAAAGACAACCGTAGCACTGCACGTAGGAACGACATCGAAATAAAGTGCCACAATCGGTTCTGTTATGAAATCGATTTATTTATCTAGCTCATTAAAACTGCTTGTCTACAGGCAGGTATATATCAACATACAAAGTTAATTAAATAAAAAAGGAGATCCTACCTCTTATCGACCATCTTTATAAATCTTTAACGTTCGTATTGGAAAACAGGAGTCACTTCTGTCGCGTAAAAAATACTCGCGTGGCGTAGTCATTAAAGTACCGTACAACTGTATTGCGCGTCATTGGTTGATTCCTAAGCGAGAAAATATAATTGATTATCACGCATTATTATTGATTTTCGGAACTAGGTGAGTTGAATATATGTCCTGAGTCTTTGATACTGCATTTGAAACGTCCTCTGCTATTATTGCACAAACATTACATCGGACTAGAAAAGGGGACGATAAGAGAGTTTTCAAGAGAGACATATCTATGTTATCGTAATTGTTTACGGCTATAAAATATAGTATGTTGAAAACGTCACAATTTATTATTATCCTACATAATACTGTTACACTGGCAGTATATCCGAAGTTAAAGACCTCTGGGTCATAAACCTATATTACAAAACGTTTGATAGAACAGAAAAAATTAACACTTGAAATGAAATAAATAAGTACTCTCTATTAATAAAGTTTGTTAAATCTCAAAACAAGTTACTTTTTAATAGGCTGGAATAATGAAATGGACATCACACAATCCACGTTACGGACGTGTACAAAACAACAAACATTTTAAAAGCTTGCCTCGGGCGGAACATATTTAGGTTGACTCAAAACAGATTTAATTAATCTGAATACGGTTTTGAATTTAAATATATCTTTTATTGTTATATTTTTTGATGAAAATGATTGTGACAGTGGAGCACTCGATTCAGTTTATGGGCCGGTTAGATAAACAAATTCATATTTACCACAGATACGATTATATCAGAGTAGGCTACCGCTTAGTCATTAAATAAGTAGATTAAATGCTTAGTCATTGCATATTTATACGTATAAATAGTACAGATTCTGCCTGAACGTACAGACTTTGGCTCAATGTGGATGTGGAGTCTGTCTCAATACAAATGAGGACAACGTGGATATGCGTATCCACGAATTTCTTATGTTTTCAAAGATTAAGCCAATACGCGTTAACAGCTTGACTTTTTGTTGAGGATAGATGTAGGTAAGTAAGAACAGTTAAATAATTGATTCTTTAGAAATAATGACATATATCATCAGAAAAATTATTTCCTTTTAAATAACTTTGTATTTAAAATACAAACATTTTAATTTAAATTAGAAAGACTATTCCTCTATTATACAGCGTGTATGTGTTTCAAATATATTTACTTCACAAGCCAGAAATGCGAAGCTAAGTTATTAGGTAAAGACAAACGCTGCGGGGGCGTATACAGGGTGTAAGTAATTATGCTATCGTGTGTACAGTAGAAACATCAGCATTCACGTAGTCTGTCAGAAAGGTAAATCTAGGTAAATTACTCCGACGCATGCTGGAACACGCATTATGATGACCTTGCTTTTTCATATCTATATCAAGGTCTTTACGTCATAACGTAATTAGTCCTATGTTCATAGAGCTAGTCACGCTATGATGTGAACCCTGAAAGGCAATATTTACACCGAATAACTAATTTTATGTTAGAATCTACCGTCATAGTTACGTATCAGCTATACGAACTATTACTAGGCACGACGACTACAACAAATTCCATGTTGGTTTTTATGTTACTAGAGTAATTAAATTTTACACTTTGTGCTCTCACCAAACATTAAGTCCATTTTACACTCATGTTGTGTGAGAGCGTGGTCCTTATTCCAGTCGAATCAATCCAAAATATACTGCGGCAAGTACTAGTACGTATTAAATATACCAAATATTGTTATAAGCTTCTATTACTTTGCTGCTTATGCTATATAAATTGTAATAAGTAAAAATCTCACTTAAAAGATGATATAAAAAAATGGTTTTTCTATAACCGTTATGGTTTAACGCGTACAAACGAGTCAATAGAGACTCAACAAAAAACAAGATGAACATGCGTTATCACCTCGGAGGATTGCGATTGGATGCCTTGTTATAAGTTAGTGGGGAATCAATACCAAAATGATGTAGTGCGTAGTGGTGTCGTAATAATAGATGATAATGATAACTGAAACACTGTAACTTATAACTGTGATTGCGTAACTAGCAGGAAATTTACAACTATTCCTGCGCTGATGAATAAATCGCTGTTTACGATCCAAAGATAAGCGAGCCGCGCCTTTCTAACCACTTAAATACTGACTACATTTGAGTTGAATCTGTAACGTGATGTAATTTGCAACGAAGCCTTCCGATGTTATCAATTAAAAATATTTATTTCGCAATATAATAATAATATTAAATAAGATATAAACTTATTTAATATCTAATATTAAATAAGTTTTTTTATTTTGTAAAATAGTTGTAATAATGGCATCAGGCAGTTACATAGGCGTGCGGAAATGTATATATAATGTATATTTATATATATATATATATATATATATATATATATATATATATATATATATATATATATATATATATATACATATATATACATATATAAATTAGTTACCAACGTATAAGATAAATTTGTTCTTGATATCCACATGCAATAAATACTTTTACGTACATTATATTATTTATTACTTCACCCGGTTAAAGCAAAGTATTAAGAAATAATAATTTTTTAGCCAAATTATTTTTATTTTGTGTATTCTATTTATAAAAAAGGGTATATGCGATAAATAAAAAAATGTATTGTGATATATTCGACACTGATTAAAGCCGTTGATCTTCTATCCATACGTATATAACTACATGCTATACCTTCTAACATATATGTATGTAAACGAACCCTGATTGAACGACTGAGTCAGGTTGGCCCCCGCCATTGAATGGTGCCTAATCACGCGTGTATCGATGTTTTGTCAGGCACACGCTCACTGGGACACTGGATCGCTGTGTGGTAAACTAATCTTTTGGTATCCATGTGGTTACGTTAACGATTTGTTCGATGTTCGATTTATGCAAGGGAAAGCGACAAATGTCTGTGGGAATAAATGAAAGTACATGTTTGTGATAAAGGTTGTACAACTAACATGTTATGTTAAAATAATATTGGGTGGCCTTAAGTTTAAAAATACATATACGTATTATTATTGATTCTTATATTAAAAATTAAAACAAATCTTAAATAATCGTGGTAAAACTGTCTATAATTTTTTTCTACAATGATTAAAGAAAATTAATTGTATTATTACAACCTCGCTGGTGCAAATATCTTCAACCGGTGACCCAATTGGTGGTAACGAGGCATTTCATCATAGACCTCGGCGGTGAAAACCCTTGTGCATCTTGAATCTTTACTTAGAATGTATGGAGATGTTTATGGGTAACAGTTTACACCCCGTGCGTATTTTTATTAGAACAGTATTTTTGACACAAATCGATGGAAAAGAGAACCTCTCAAGGATTAAGATAAGAATAAAATAAAATTCAGTTATACGGTATAAGTACTGAAAAATCGGTATTATCTGTCCGACGATCTACCAATTAGGTTATGAATGCCGATTACATAAAACAAGTATAAGATGTGGTAATTTTTTTCTTTTATTTATAAAAAATATATATCCATATTATTTATCCTAAATAGAGAAATATAGTGTTTGAATAATGTAGACTTCCTCTCTCAATTTTGTGAAGAAGGCTGTTTTCAATTCTGTAACATAAAATGAAATAAAGCTTTTCGAGTAGCAACCTCCAACCTAAATTCATCTGTTTTAAATATTTATTCACGCTAGTTTATTGTAGTGAATAAAAACAGATGATATGTGCAAGTTCGTGTTTCGTGACAATTTGTATCAAAGGTTTACACATAGTCTTATGTCGTACGATTGGATTATGTGTGAAAATAAAAATAAACCTTTCATATATTTTTCCTTCCTAGCTTCTACTTTTTTAGACATATTTAAATCACATAACTCTCGTGACTCGTAACTGAACATATAAACTCCATATCAAAAGAGAAGCAACGCAGTTTTAATAAAGCCAAGTCTTAAGTACCCTTCAAACTTAAAGCCTTAAAGAAACCCAAGTTATAAAATTCGCAAACGCCAGTCAAGAACTTTAGCGAGTCCTTTCAACTCAAATTAACAACTACTTACAAATAAAAGGAGCCAAAGTCAGAGACTTGTTAAAATCCCCGATGAATGCACAATACACAGCTCGTTTCTACGGCCCGGTTCAGTTCTAATTGCCTTCTCGTTTTCACAGGGTATTTTGAGGGCGATTGAATTACCGTTCCCGCGTACTAAGGAGAAGGCAACTTTGCCTCTGCAGAGTCCGAGGAATTGATGTTGCTATTGTAAAAGAATTAAATTTTCTGCAACATTCTGCGTATTATACTCTATTGAGCAAGCAGAACAACGAGCAAAGGAATGCTCCTTTTTTTGAGAATCGTTTATATATTTTATAACAATTTTGCAACTGTAAATTCACTTATTTCTTGTTCGAATAAGGTTCCTGACAATAGATCGATACGGTCAATGGTGACGGTCGGGACCGTACGCCATTAATTTTTCAGTCCCTACCCTCAACCACATACAAACTATCCTATTGACGATTTAAAATCGACTAAATATAAGGAAGGAAAATATGGGTAGAGAAATACCTTTTATTTTGTTATAAGATACAAGCCATAGCTTGAACCTGGGTTTACCACAAATCTGTGGACTATACCGGCGAATACTAGCATAAATAAATAACACACTGCTATGATGTCCTCTGTAATGCTGTTGACATGATGCGAGGGATAATTTAGAACCATGCAGAATTACTGCAAAAAAGTTATTTTATTCTCAGTGTATACTAGACAACCTGTTTTGTGTATATGGATCACTTTATTAGTTACATTAATCAACTCTCTTCAATAGAATCAAGTATACATTTTCGATTATCGCCTCAAACATATTTTTGGGCACTATTCATAAAGCAGATAAAAATAAAGGATGGATTACACGTTCCATGTAGCAGACTTGTTTGAAATAACATTTTAAAAGCTTGCCCGAGGCGGAGCTCATTCGCGTGGACCCGCAGAGCGCCGACCAGATTTCATTTTACGCGATTCGGTTCAATTTTGTTAAAAAAAAAACCAGTAATATTTACGGTTTCCGAATATCCCTTTACACATGCTTTTGATAAAAGTAATTTTAAAATGTTCAGCTACAGATCAAATTACTCCAGATACTCGATGAAATTGCAATGGAGGTGCAAATGAAAAGGTAAAAACACTGTTCGCGTATTACTAACAAAATGTTTGATTATATTTCTTATGATTCTTTAAACTTTTAGATAGCTGGTTAAACATTTATAATAAGAACACTCAATCTTTCAAATTCAATCAGGCATTCATCTTAGTTCTGAGTCCGTCAATATTCGTCATGTTTATCAAAATGGATCGAGACTAAATGACAAAGCTTCTGCTATATCGTTTCATTCAATGTTCATGATAGAGATATTGGATTCGATCCGAAGCTTCATATTACATCCACTTTCAGGATCCGGCAATGCGGCACCTCCTCTAGTTTTGTCATTTGAACAATGGGTGAAAATTTTATAATAGCCTCTTGTATGCGCATCAATAAAACTAATACAAATAATTTAAAGTTCATGACAATTCTAAGTACGTTTAGCACGGTCAATCAATGGAATCGAGTCAAATATCAGCTGATTCAAATTTATGTTACTAACCCAAGTAATTTCTGTTAAAAGAATGTGAGTAGTGCTCTTACATTCCAGTTTAAAACTACAATGAAGCTGATTATACTTCTGCTAGGAGATGGTTTACGAACAATTGTCGTATGGTGGATTCGAACTTGCCACCTTAAGCTTCGCAGACCGTACTTAAAACCATTAGTTAGATGATAGAATATACATTGTTGGATGCTATATATGGGGAGTGGGTTGAAGGTATTATGTGTTAACATATAATAAATTTATGTTACTAACCCAAGTAATTTCTGTTAAAAGAATGTGTGTAGTGCTCTTACATTCCAGTTTAAAACTACAACAAAGCTGATTATACTTGTGCTAGGAGATGGTTTACGAATAATAGTCGTATGGTGGATTCAAACTTGCCACCTTAAGTTTCGCAGACCGCACTCAAAACCATTAGTTAGATGATAGAATATACATTGTTGGATGCTATATATGGGGAGTGGGTTGAAGATATTATGTGTTGAGATGAAAACATGTAGTTTATGTTTGACTAATGACAAGAATGACACCAATTCATCAATACTTATTATAAGATTTAATATGTTTATAGTTATATTTTAACTCAGAGATTTAGATTTTAGCCAAATTCCAGTTATTTTATATATATCCTGTAAAATATATGTAAAGTATAATTTTGTCTTTCTTACCAACTACAGTAAGTTGGATTGTGGACTCAGAGTTGTCCCGTGATGAAACGGTAAATTAAATATTAGGATGCCGTAAATTGAGTTTTATGAAATCAATACTTTCGGGAATATACGTTCTATGTAAAAAAATCACATAGTTTTTTTTAAATTTAGAGTCGGTTTGAATAAAATAAAAAGACGAATACCTTTTGATTCATACATATCGTAGTATCCGCGTGGTTCTATTACAATTTAAAATAATAATTACGAATTAGAAACGATCGCTATTTAGTTTTTTTCAGCCAGCTTAATTTTTACGAGCCACTAAATTTATAAAGAAAAGAACCTTATTTCAATTTTATGATAATTTCAAACTTAATTAAAGTTGAGATGCAATTTACGCTAATTCAACAATCCTCGCTTTTGCGAAGAGAAAATCTGAGTGCATTAGAATTTTCTCGAACTTACGCGATTGAAATAGGCAAATCGGCTGCGAGCGGAGTAAAAAATAAATTACGCAATCTTGTCGAGTGGAGGCAGCCATTCACTCAGCATAACACTTCCCCGATGCTCTATCCTCGAGATTCTGGCTCATAAATATTAGATCATTCCGCCCAACCCCTTTAAAGTGAGGCTACTAATTCCTTCAATTTAATTCGAAAAACGAAAGCTATTAAAAATATTTTCAACTGAAATACTTTAAAATAACTTGCCAATCTAACAAAACATAAAATACAAATATAAGTTAAAAGAATAAATTCAAATTATACCTGAATGGTAATTTTTAGATGTTCCTTGTTGCTGCTATTTAATTCCTAGGCGAATGCAAAACTATAGGCGACGCATTATGAACTAAGGTTTCGGGTCATAAATCATATTTATCTGCCTGTCCCTCTCGCACTTACAGGTCTTATGGAGAGGTGTAGTGATGTGCGTAAGAATTGTACAGGTGTATATCGATAACGGGATAGGTACGATCGATATGCTAAATTATGCTAAGTATTAATAGGAATAATTTTTCGCTATCTGAAAATAAAAGTTTTTAATTTGTAAGATAAAATGTTTGTTTCGACGTAATCGTAGAGAAACTGTATAGATTCTAATGTGGCCCCGAAAAGAGCCGTTTTTATCTTTTCTAGGGATATTTCTTAGTTCTTCAAAAATCCTGATCCGTATCTTCCCCATCTGTGTCATCTACCTGTAGTTCATTGGCCTAACCATGTTCCATTACTAAGTGGGGTCGGGGCTGTATGTAGTTTTTGTAAATACGGAATTCGACACTATTTTTACGACTTGCTGACAAACAGACGTCAAACATCAAAAATCTAGTAACTACTAGATTAGGGTTATGGGAGCAACAGAGTGTTACACTGCTTCAAATAACACCTAGTCTAAAAAGTTTGCCATTCATATCACCAAAAATAGTTGGAGGATTGAGCGTATACGCAATTTAAAATATACTGCACAATTAACCATCTCTGGTAATAATTAAAACCAGATGTTGCCAAAATTCTTCAATGCATTTGCAATTTATTTTTTAATAATAACTGAAAAATGGTATACGAAACATGAATTAAAATTTGGAAATAAAAATTACTTCTAATTTTATATTAATCAAATACAAAAGCACCCTTGTCAAAATAAGAAGAAAAAGAAGCCTTCAACAGCAGAATGTAAAGATGAATGTGATTTCACAACAAGCTGGAGTGACGTCACTTTGCATAAACAGAAAAATTTCACTGTTTACAAAGCTGGCTGACCACATGAAACAACCAAAAACCTTCAAAATTCCCGACTGACTTTCGCGCTGTTTTCAGCTCTTACCGAGCTTAGTTCGAAAAAAGATTTCTTTAAAATGTATATGCTTCGCATTCTTGTAGATGATTGGCAATCCAAACCTGTACGCTAATCTATAAAATAAAAAAAAGCGACACAATAAGGTGGAAGATAATCTAATGCGACTGTAATCTAACCTGTGACGCAGCAGCGAGGTAATCTAATCACGACGCCACGCATCCGTATTCAAAGGTAATAGCTAAACGAAGGTAGGCTTGAAGTTCCACATAACGTCTTGAAATTGCAATAGTAGGGAACCTTCTTGCACTAATCCAATTACAACTTTCTCCATTTAACTGCTCTTAGTTCCCGGCAGTGATAACAAACAATTTAACTTTATTATTAACTTTATTTTCTTAGTTCGAAGGCCGCGTGCGCGGCTTAGTGATCAGTAACGATATTAAACCGATACAAAATTTCAAAAATTTTAGATATGGGTAGATTAAATATAACGTATTAATAATATTTTTAAGCTTAAATTAGTTACTTTTTCTCGGAAATAAATCTTAGAAATCCGAAACTTTGCGCGTAAAAGCTTGTTTTTTTGGCGCAATATTTTACGTTACCCTTACGTAATTCTTACATAAAATAGCAGCATAATACTTACTACATTTAATTCGTGTAGCTGGTGACCAGAAACCAAATTACTGGTAACGAGTTTGCCAGAGTATTCTAAGTTCTCCGATGTGACAACTCATGTGCATGTTGAATGTTGATTGGAATTAGATACAAATTTTAAGGCAGGAGCCGAGGTCATCAATTATCATCGGGTGAAATAAACGTTTGCCTTCCTTACCTTTAATATAAAAAATATTTTGGATATGCCCTGTACACTATTTTGAAATAAGATGTATGGCAAACATCATATATCAAATAAAATGGAAACCATAAATCATTGCATTAACAAATATTTATATTCAGAACTGAAACTAAAGGCATAAGACTCGTGTAACATAGGCTCAACCACAGGACACTCGCAGGCGTCTAACTTTCCCAAGTTTCCTAATTAAATTTCCTGAGTTATGGTCACCTACTTCTCGAGCTGTTACCGTTACATAAACGGCGTACGAGTATGTTCTTTACGATGTAAGATTTATGAATCTAAACTACAGCTTTCTTACGTAAAATTAATTTAATATTAATGTAATTTGAATACTGCGAACAATGTGGCACTGCTAAAGGATTCGATTTGTCAAGGCCAATATAAAAGCTGGTTTACAGATGTGGCTGTTATTAAAGTTTACGTCGCAAACCTTAAATTTTTTTAAAACATTGAAAGTAACGAACGAGCATATAGTTCACCTGATGGTACGTGATTCCTGCGGCCCTTGTGGACTGAGGTGGAATGCCTTGTCGCTAGTAATAAAGGTCTCCGAATCCCTGCACTCACCAGACGAAACACAATAGCATTATGCTACTATTCTGTGAAGGCTCGGTCCTACCCATGTCGAGCTGACTCGTTCATTTTGCAGCAAGAAATACACTGCAGTGTAACTATACCACTGTTATACGTCTACGAAATCACTAATCTTTCCCGAACCCATTACTTACTGAGATTTTGGGTACATGACATACAGCATTCAAAGTGCACCACGAAACACGTTGTAAATTTAAAATTTCAATTAACCAGTTGGTCACGATGCTGTAAATTTAAAGTGGATCACCAGATATTGCCACGGCATCACTATCCGCCCATCTATATCTATCCGCTTCCCGAAAACTTGCATAGATTCTCGGCTGTTGAATATTATGCGGTGGTAGAGCTACACTGCACTTTATTACTTGCTGCAGAATGAATGAGTCCGCTCCACCTGGATAGGACCACGCCCTCGCAGAATAGCAGCATAACGCTGCTGTGTTTCGTCTGGCGAGTGCAGGGATCCGAGACCTTTATTACTCGTGACGAGGCATTCCATCTCAGTCCTCAAGGGTAACAACGCATGTGCATTATGATTCCTTATCAAGGATGAATGTAGATGTCATGGGCTACAGGAATTACTCACCATCAAGTGAACTGTATGCTCGTTTGTTACTCTTAAAGTTATAAAAAAAAATGCGGTGTAGTCCTTCATAGAAAATATCATCACCATATAAATATAATTATGGTCATTATAGTATACAATAGTTTGTTTAAAAAATTATGTGTTGTTGATGTTTATGAAATCATTTTAGATACTTTAGTATTGCAATTTCACAATTTTCTACTAACCTTTATTCAGCGGCAAATTATTTGTGGTATCTCTAAAGGAGACAACAATGCGACTCGATATTTAATTTGTTTTTAAAACGGACCTGACACGTTATTACTTTGAAATTTGTATTGGAACTGGTCCAAAGTGTTATGCAAAGCATTCTCTTTTTTTTTTAAACGGCGTTGAAAATCGTTTTCGTTCACACCACTATCGTCTCCGCTATCTTTTTATTTTACGTAATATATTATGATATTTATATTACGTATCTATTTTCAAAAATGTACCAGATTTCACATCCAATTTTGCATGTTCTCTTCAATTAATAGATTCGAAAGGTAACTCGAATTGCGAACATCTAATTTTATAGAAACTTCTACTATATTTTTACATTAATTAATAATTCATTTTAATAATATATAATTAAACAATCAGCCAATTTTCTCTCTCAATCTGACACGCACTTATATTTTTAGTTCAAGTCTCTCTCATCTTCCAAAATCCAAAATTTCCTTCATTACTTCATAGACATGATCATGTCTACGGTTTCTTCCATTGCTACAGTCTAATAATACGAGTATTATTAAACTATTACTAGTAATATTCAGATTTTAAGTTTAGCCTCAAATTATTGAATAATAACTATATCAAACTTCCTTAGATGATTTTTCTTTACTCAAAATTTGAGTAATATTCAGTACTCCGCCATTGGGTACTATATAATTACGCACAAACAGACATCATATTGGAATAACTTTATAGTACACTTCAAAATTAAATTTTATACTTCTTAATTTGATTATAAAATAAATATCATTAAATATATGTAAACAAATTTTCAACATATTATCTGATGGAATTTAAATGTGATATAAGAATTATTAATTTAATGTATAAATACTCATTTATTACCGTTATTATTAATATATATTTAATATACTATATAAAAACAGATATGAAAACAAGACATTCCATATTTTGTTTATTTATTATTTTACTGGTCCACTTAATTTGCAGGAAACAGATGTTTATTCTCATTTTTGTAAAGCACTTAATATAATGTCAAACTTATGACATTTGGTCATATAATATGAATTCACGAGTCACTTTATGTTTTGCTATTATCTTTCATTGACAATATTTTTTCATGGTAGCTCAGTTGTCGGGCGCTTGCTTCTAATTTGACGATACGCGACTAACCTTAGTTAGTTTCCCGGTGCCGGAATCAGTTAAATTATTTATTGCAATTTTTACAATTAAAATAACACATGCTCGGCGGAGAAGGCCGAAACGGTGTTGAAGCCTATATATCTGAAAAATAAAAAGACTCCGGAAAGTGCCGGACTATGCTCCAATACCTTTGCTAGAGAGGAGGCCTGCCCAGGTAATTATATATAAAGGTTGTTTTTACTTTTTTCTATAATTATATTGCGCGATTTACCTAAATCCTATTATTTTATTACTTGTTATTTTTAAATAGATATATGTATATGTACCAAATCTTTGTGTTTTAAAATTTCGTAAAATGGCAAAAATTAAGTATGAATAACAAGTATGAATGTCATAATGAATGTTCTAAATTATTCTTTGTTTCCTGTAAAATCGATATCTAATCACTCCATCGGGACGCCTGATTGACAGATGAGCTGTCCGAATAATTGAGACGAATGAGAATCTGTGTGTCTGGGTTTGATAAATCTCAGTAAGATTTTTTATCGATGTTTAACAACACTAGCGATGGCTATGATAATCAGGTTATACTTTATTTTACAACTGCTTTAAAATTATTATTTTGATAATATTGTTTAACAGTATAGGGCATTAATGTAGTATATATACAAATATATATATATATATATATATATATATATATATATATATATATATATATATATATATATATATTTAATATTTATATAAAAATGGATATTGTAATATCAGTGACATAACATTGACAAAAAACATGTAAGTTGCAATTTTATGGAATATTAAATGTAAAAAATATTGGGTACACATAGCTTATGTACTTTCGGCTATGGATTAAAGCTTGTAACTAAATAAATTTCGGAAAACAATAATACTAATTTAAAGACACGAATAGAAACAAAGAACCGTAATAAAAACTGTATTCATAATAATCTGAAAGTCTATTCAAATTCTAATTTAATGCATTACTGTAAAGTAATAACTACATCTGTGGACTCTGCAAAGTGAGTCAAGAGAGTGTTAGTTTAACACCAAACTCGTTGGAACTATTCGAATTACCGTGTAATATAACTTATCTCTAAAACAATCGTTCGTAAACTATGGAGATAAGAACGAGCCGCGACCGAACGAAGTTGAAGCAGGTTGTAAATGAAAGTTTCGACCCAAGTTCACGTTTCATTAGATTAAATATGTTCAAGAAAAAAGAATTAATAATTTATAAAATGAAGTTGATATCTATATATATATATATATATATATATATATATATATGTATAAACGCTAAGGTAACCGAGAAAACATGATTCTTCCTTGATCGAACCCACTTATTTATGCAATAGGTAATGTACTAAGTAAAAAAAGTGTTCATTCATCACGGATATTGATTTATGTGAACTGTATACTTCGCTGTCATTATCACAGTTCCTCGTTTGATTATATTTAAAATTGTACTCGCGTTCTTTTTGGGGTATTAAAATAATACATTATGCGCCGACTTTTTTATGTTTTTTTTAATTGAAGCCATAATTTATCCCGGTGACAGCCTAGTCATTATCACATTTGAATAGTGGTCGCTATATCAGTCCATAACAATATATATATTGTATATATATATAATATATATATATACATATACTTCTTCATTCTTCAAGTAACCGTACCAAACCACAAAAGACTACTTCTAATACTTAGTACGGTTGGTAACGTTGTTTGCTGAGTAATGCAAACTCAAACAATACACGCCATTGTGCATAGTCTAGCTATAGTCGATATTTGCCGAAAGCCGAGTTCCAACTCAATATTGCTTGATATTTACACGGTACACGGTGGCTTATTGATACCTTACTCGTATTATTCAATATGTACTTATCACAGCATGGGAACGTAAAATACCGGTACAATAGTTTAATTCGGAGCATTTCATTTTTATGTTGTGTTAAAGGCGATACAAGAACAGACAGTTCACACCTGATACTAAGTTTTTGCTGCGTTCCATAAGAGCCTCGATAAGGAAACATAATCAAGATGTGTTGTCAACTATGCGTACTGATATGAAATGCCTAGTCGCCACCTATAATTGTCGCCGTATTCCTACTCTCACCTGACGTTATCACACAGCCACGCAATGTTCTTAATTACTAATAAGATTTACAATTATATACCATTTAGATAACCAGACCATTTAAAACAACGCTTAAATATTTTTTTCTGCTGGTAGAATGGAATCTCCACTTAAAGGTAAGTGACAAGAATTGGGTACCAAATCATTAGCAAAGGATCATTCTATTTATTAATTTAGATGTTGCGTGGTTTTGTTTCACATAATATATTCACATAGCATACACATAGTCGCATATCGTGTACATATATATTATAAGCGGTCAGGTAATAAAGAGGTTTTATATCTGTTTTGCAATAATGGTTTTTGTGCGTCATGAATATTAAATACAAGATCGAGCGTTGAAAGGCCAGATGGATTGGTGGAAGCGCCCTGTCCTGCCGGCCGACAAGCGCCCAGCACCAGATAATTGATATTCGGTAAATATTGGCGGATAAAATAGACCGAAAATTGAGTTCTCGAAACCTGCCTAAATTAATTTGCAACTTCATAACACCGTCGCTTTTGGAATATTTTTTTTAATAAAATCGAATCTCCGAGCTACTCGGATAGATCCTGCGAGCGACAGACAGGGTAAATAATGTCGTGGTGTTTTGAATTAAATTAGATAGAGTTAATTCAAAACACCGCGATTCCTACAATAATGTTATTTTGGTGCTCGAGTTTAAAGGTTTATATGGGTAAAATTTCTCTCGTGTATGTAATTGTTTTTAAATTACCTTGTGAGTATCAAACTAGCCCACAGTTCACTGATGTCAAGTGATTTCTGCGGCCCATGACATCTACATTCACCCTTGACAAGCAATCATAATCACCCAGACACACAGCAGATGCATTGTCACCCTTGAGGACTGAGATGGAATGTCTCGTCACCAGTAATAAAGGTCTTCGGATTGTGCTACTTTACGCTGGTATTCTGTGAGGGCGTGGTCCTACCACGGTCGAGCTAAACCATTCGTTCTGCAACTAGAAACAAACTGCAGTGTAGCTCTACCACTGTCGACAACTAGGCGAGTTACCAGAATAGAACACTAATGGAATGGATAACATGAATCGTGGGTATACGGTGGGTGAACTCGACGCGTGTTTTTGACATTCCTTCCTTAAGTCATAGTTTTTACATCAAAAAATAAAAAATGATAAGATAATAAGTATCTCTTAATTCTGTAGATTTTTTTTAATCTGTAAGCCATTGCTTCGTCACAATTCCATCTGTTTTTGAGTGGTGATGTAGTTAAAGATAATCAAGGCTTAAGTTAGTGACTAGTTTCTTGTTACAACATGAATAGAAAAGTTCTACCTTCCGGAAAAAAAACCACGCCCGAACGGAATATTGAAATACAACAGCATAAAGCTGCGTGACGAGGCCTTTACATGTGAATCCTCAGGTAACAGATTGAGCTATGACTGGACCAAACTGGCGACCTAAAAATTTCGGTTTAAATCCCAGCGAGCAGGTACAGATAAACTTTAATTTATCAAATTCTTACAAACAATAAACCCTCGCTAATATTTTTTTCCACCTTACCCTCTGTTACCTTTCATTATAATAAGCGTTCTTAATAAGCTCAAAAAAAGATGTGACAAATTAAAATTTTAATTTTATTTGATTATAAAAATGACATTAATTATTCACAAAAGTAATTAAAAACTAAGTAGAAGACGCACTTCTGTTTTATCTTCACGTTTACGGACAAAAAGCTTTTTATCGGAATCTGCTAGATGTGAGCAAGTTATTCAGGTCAGATGTAGTTGTGTGAAATTTAATCTAATGTTTTTACCTAGATATAAAAAAGTTGTATATCAGGAATAGATTACGAATTATAGAAATCTTGGTATGGAGTGATTATAATACTATACTTGACCTGGAGGAAGAAAATTAGAATATGTCTATGTATTTATAGAATATGTTTTATTCAGGACGTGCAGTAAAAAATAATTGCTAGAGATTATCTTTGTAATAGTACTGTGCGGGTGCTAGGGTTGCTGATCGTGCATTTGGCGGATTTATTTGTTCAAGAAGAAATCGGTTATGTAAGGTTGTAACAATAGTCATGATTTTCTCAGTAAATATTATTCTCCAAAATATGGCTTCATTCGAAATTTGCTTAACACAAAAAGCAATTGACGAATTTATACCTAAAATATTCACATAATTACGCAGTTTTAAACCATCAACAATAGTGGACTTACCACAAGATATTACCACAAGACTTTGAAAATTATGTTTTATATATATAATGACCATTTCCATGACGTAAAAGAAATATATAGACTTGACATGTTTACTATTTTTCGGTATTTTTATCGTCAAGATAAAAGCAAAATATAACTTATTATAAGCAATAAATAATTTAATTTTACCTGATAGAGTATTGCATGAATACTTGGGTTTATACAAGAAATTAAAATACGCAAGCTTATATATAATATAAAATAAATGATACTTTCTGCAAATATTGAATTTATTACAGCATAAAGTTTATAACAAAAAATCTAGTTCACTAAAAATCTAACATAGCATAGAACAAGAAAAACTAAAGACCAGCTCACAATTCCAATTTTGATACACGCGTAGATCATTCAGTGATACGAGATCAATCAAAATTCGCTGTTGCATACAGGGTTTGTACACAATATTTTTCCCATTTTCATTTCACAGAATTACAAACATGGTAGGCTTTTGGTTCTGTTGACTTTTGCCTCGTCCACTCGTCTATGATGTATGCATATCCCGTAACAAAAAAAATACAACAAAGTGTGTACAATATTTTATGTTTTTTTTCAATCACGACTTTATCAACATGGATCTGATGTCACATAAATATTTACTTCCTATGTAGAACAACGTTAAAAATACGTAGATGAATCATAAAAAACTATATGCATTTATTCTGTAATTATAATATTCATCAAATATATATGAATAGAAATTTGTGTAGCAAGAACATAATTTGCTGTAATTTAATGCTACAATATTAATTAAGTAGTTGCTTTGACAAAATAAATTAAAAGAGGTTTTATAGGGACAATTTTTAAAACACTTTTATGATAACACCCATAATTTCTATTGTCTATTCCTTAATTTCCACAACTCTGTACGTTAATATAAACACCATACATACATACATTAATAAAGTCCTTTTAAAATCCCTTTGTAGCAGAAACTACACTTTGAGCCGTAGTTTCCAATATTACGCAGGTAATTTACTGTCAACACTAAGAACGCCTATGTCGCACTTTCAAACTCAAGCACTTACCTTCAAACCGCCGCACTAAGAGGATGCCCGAACTTTGCCCGCCAGTCTTGAACCTGCATCCATCTTTACAAATACAAACTTACGTCCTAGACACACTCGCTTGGAAGTTGGGAAAGTAAGCTTAAGTTACAAGTTTTACTATGTATTACTTAACAACTTAACACATGTATTAAAATTCGAATTTTAATACGTGTCCAAGTTTTCATTAAGAAAAGTCACGTTCACATGGTGCAATGAATATCTCGCCTTCTCAGACTTTTTTAAGTCCGCTATTTGCAGTAGACATAAAACATATTTTCCTTTACCTTTCCAAGATATCTCATAGAAACTTATTAGAAGATATGTCTAGATAAATTTTCTACTATCAGTCGGCCACCGGGCTATTAACGGGTTTCAGGAAAGGTTGGCACTTGGATGAAAAGTTATTATATATACACACATACACATTTTATACTCTTGCATATGTAACTAGTGCGGCGCAGCGGACTCGAAAATGAAAATCCGTTGTTACATGGTCCCACATTGCAGCTAATTTCTTTTTATTCTATTAAGGGTGACAAACATGCACACAGTTCACCAGATGGGAATGTATTCCTGCGGCCCACAACACTCACATTCATCATCGATTTCACTATGCAGATGAGCTGTCACCCCTTAAGACTAAGAATAGCTCGTCACCAATAACCAGTTGTCCTCCACCGGATGAACCGACCCATTAGTAGACACGCAGCTAGTAACAAACTGCAGCGTGTCTCTAAGACTAAGAAAACTAGAACTTTTAATTGTAATCATTAGAAATCTTTGGCACTTTATGTCCAAAACATCTTTTGATCATATAATTTTGACAATCAAGTGATTTCTCCAATACACATAATTGTCACCTCTGAGCGCTAAGGTGGAACATCTCGTCCAGTAAAGACATCCGTTTTGTTCTTACACTAAATATGCTAAATTAATACTATTACTACGGTATTCCGTAGAATTTGTCCAATGCGGTCTAATTCGGCTAGATTCAAGCTATACTAGTAAATAACAAGGACGTGACTTCGCTCCATAAAGTATACATCTATAGTTTTGTTTATTCTACATTTTTTGTAGACATAATGAAATGAGATAACGACCCTTTATAGATATAAAAAAACTAGACTGATTAGGAAATACATAATTATGAAAATCCCTTTTATTACAATATTGGCAAATGAGGCCCTCCATTCAACCTTGGTAGCAAAAATATAATTAAAAATGTTTTAATAACCTTGCGACGGCATTAACAAAATATTAATTACACTACCCTTAATTAATGCGTATTTTTATCAAATTAAGAACTCTCAAACGACCCGTGTTCCCAAAAGACTCAATACCATAGACTATGTACATACTTTTCGGCAGATTATACTAAAGACTTTTATTCAAGAAATCGAGGTTCTACCTTGGATGAACCGACCTATTCATGCTAGGGACAGCTTTATCTGCAGTGTGACTCTATCACGTCCATCAGGCCTACACCCTTCCTTAACATTGACTCAAGATGCACGTGCGTTGACACTCCTTAGGACTGAGAGATGGATAGAATCCAATAATTGGATATCTGGTTCCCTACAGTCCCCATTCGAAAGTTGTTGGTGTTTTGTAGGGGTGTGAGCCTTCCCCGGTCCCATTCAAGCATCAAGGTTCTACCTGTATAAATCATTTGGTGCATATGCCCCAATTTCATTATATAATTCAGTTTGACAATTATTGTATAAGAAAATAGCTGCACCAATAAGCGGGCAACTGTTAGACAGATGGTTAATATATATGGATAATTTAATGGGATGCAAAAAATTATTAATTCCTTGCGTTCATTGGATTACACCATGTGTTATTTTATATTGAAAGGTATATTAAGGTATAAGGTTTTATTTTCCACCATTAGCTTCGTTATAAATTTTTTAAAAAAGCTTAACAATATTTCAAAGAACAAACTGAAAATACCTCCATTAATGTAATTTTTACAATGGTCATTAGCGGTTCTTGTATACAAGAGTTGCTAATGACTCCAAAATCTTCTAATGACGACACAAGCTGCGGTGTAAAACGTTAAATGTCTAATTACAGAAAAATCCTTTTAAAATTTCTTTATCTTGTTGCTAGGTTTTTGGGTTAAAGTTTTTTCTTTTACCGTGAAACAGAAAGTAACGATGAGTGTTTAAAGAAAAATAAGACGATCGTCCTTAATTAGGTACCGAGATTTTTAAATAAATGTCGGGTTGGAAGTATAAAATAGTCAGTATATATTTTTAAGATACTTTTCTTACAATAATTACATATTTCCATACGTTAAAAGATATTGTGTTATTTAAATGTGATAAATTATATCATAGACATCTCAAACGCGCTTTACTGTTTGTAAAGGGACGAATATAAAATGACAACAAGACACGCGTGTTAAAATTCATAGCAGAGAGTAATATAACACAGAGGGTATCATTTATTATTAGATTCTTGATAAATTAAAATATTTTTTTCAATGAATAATAATTGAAGTTCAAAGGAATTGAATGTAACCTTCCTTAACTTTTAAATTACGTGGCAACATCTTATTGATTATAATTCTAAATGAAACGACAGAATTTGGAGAATATTTTATACGGAAATTCAATATAAATTCTGCATCGAATATCAGTTTACTACTAGTAGAGTACTAATTTGAATTATCTTTTTAACATTATTGCTGTAAGCAAATATTTTTGCTACGCCACTAATGTAGTTTCAGACGAAAAGAAATCTCGGTGTCAGCTTGAAGAGATAATTAAAAATAATTATTTGTTTGTAAACATTCATTCGACAATCTAAAAGGAATGCATGTCGAACTATACAACAATACCCACAACAGACTGGAAGCGATGTTATGGGACATATGTAGATAGGTAACTTCATATTATATTAATTATTTTTAAATAAGATAATAAAGTTTAAAAATTATTTCTAAAATTTTATGAGGGCTCTGTATCAAAGTGCTACCAAGCTACATCTTTTGATGCGGAAATGATACTGGGATCGCGGCGTCTCGGAAGTTTCTCCCGGAGTCTTAGCGATCGAACGCAAAGTAACACGGAAATTAGATACGACCCTTTTATTGAGACGAATCAGCCAGATAGGTTTAATTTATCACGTAGTGTTCGAATAATTCAAAAACATTTTCTTTCATATATGAAAAATTAAGGGATGAAGATGAGATGATCTTATTAACTTTGACTGTTTTAATATATATACTTTTATTTAACTTATATAGAGTTTAAATCAATAATTTCAAATTAATGTCACGTATTACGTGTTACTGTTTACAGTAGGCTACTGGATATCGGATATGGAACGAAGCTTTCTTGAGTTAAAAAGATTTCAAAATATAACACTATGATTATGAGACCATTATTGCTTAGGACGGAATGTCGGTTATATTTATAATGGTGTATTCCTGATAGAGTGTCTAAATAACAATAACCGAAAAGGACATATTACAGTACCGGAGAACAAAGAGAAACACTGTGGTAATTCACCTATCGTCACCAAATTATGCATATGGAATAAGGTCAAAGAACGATTCCGATGCAACGTGAGGAATACGGGATATGCCCAACAACCACCACGAAACCAAAAATTTACAATGCACGAATTGGCTAGGGAACCCAGGACCCGACAGTCAGTGATAAGAACTACGGCCACTACTATAAATATAGTGTCTTATTGAATTTTTCATAAAGTAAGGTGTCCACCAACTTCCGAATCCCTACACGTACCAAACGAAACAGCGGCGATATGCTGCTATTTGAAGCTGGTATTCTGTATGGGCATAATCTTACCCCGCTCGAAACGATCCATTTATGGAGCGATGTAGCTGTCAGTCATTTTAATATAATATAACTATTACATAGCGTAATTAGTAAAAAAGTAAAAAAAAAACATTTTTATATTAAATCCTTACGTAACCTGAGAACGAATAGCTATTTAGCTGGTATTGGCAGCTGAACGATAGCTAGAGCTTCCTTTTAATCTTTCCGCGCGCAGCGAAGAATTCATATTCGATATTGGATATTGTTTATAAAAATTCTTCGTCGTTCTTGTTCAGTACGTTTATAGAGCAAAACGAAAGTTATAAAAATCAATTGCTACACTTGCGAAGTATAATATAACGTAAATAGTAAAGTTACAGTAAAATATTTATGTCTACAATTTTATAATAT
The DNA here is from genome assembly GCA_029286865.1 of Teinopalpus imperialis. Taxonomy (NCBI): domain Eukaryota; kingdom Metazoa; phylum Arthropoda; class Insecta; order Lepidoptera; family Papilionidae; genus Teinopalpus; species Teinopalpus imperialis. Next base: position 765,645 of record JAGSMU010000023.1, on the reverse strand, counting down.
AGACCCAACAAAGTATTATTTTATATTATATTATCATAATTATATTTCTTTAAATTATAAGGGGTAAGAAAGAAGAACATGACATGATAGACAAGATTCACTTAATCCCATTACACGTGACATACGTGATCCGTAAGGAATCATAATGCTGATGCTGTGTCCTTGAGAAGTAAGCCAGTCAATCTTTCCTAAACCTAAAATGTTTTCCATTTTTATAAAAAGGTATCAAGCTAAGCAACCACCTTATCTTAAGATCATTTTAGAAATAATATCAAAATGCTATTTTATCTGCAATGTGTCCAATGTAGCCGACTACCGAGTGGAAGTTAAAAAAAATTGGCCCTTGTAACTTAATTATTCATAAGGTTTGCCTGTAATCCCCTCACTGGAAAGTTTCCCTTCGCTCTTGTCACGGCAATGAGTGACAAATTGCTCTTAACACCGAAATATATTATATAAATGTAAATATATTTTTTGCTTTCAGGATTGTCTTAGATTTTTGCAAATGGAACAAGGAAAAAGAGTATTTTTTAATATTTTTTTCAAATTACCCTGTTTATGTGTACCAACAAAAATAAGCATAATCGTTTATCTGTTGGTAAATGGATTACTGCCGCCAATAGATACATAGATCTAACTTCAATAAATTGAAGAAATAGGCCAAGGGGAGCCATAAGTTTTATTCAAATACATTCGTATATTTTTTACAGCACATGCTGTAAAAAACAGAATAGATGATACTGATGATATAGAAAATAAAAGAAATGAAAGAGGTGTTATGTAATGTATATATAATGTTTGTCTTTTTTGTAATATTACTGATCGTAAATATAAGGAACAATTTCACCTGATACTACGGTACGAAATCTACATCCAACCTCAACCAAGATTCAGTACGCGTATCATTCATGATGCGCCTAGAAATAAGCTGCAACGTGGCTATTATCACTTTAAATGTATGTGCACGCGATATATAAAATACGAGTATTTCACCATAAAACCAAAACAAACACTAATTGAAACATATTTTTAATTTTAGTTCCATTCCTGGGAGCGAGACCGCGAACGTTCATTAAACAAATTTAATAAGCGCACAAGTCCAGCACGTTATATTTATTTAATAAAAAACTCTCAGAATTCTGAAATCGAAACAAAGAACAACACGTAATATTAAAAATAAGAGCTTTCAAACTAGAAAACATGGCGCCAGTAATAAGAACAGATGTAACGGTTCGTTAGATTTCAGCAACGCCTGTGCATTTTATTTTATGTTATGAAATGAGGATGACAAACGCAATTCAAGAGCGTTCCTAGAGCAGCTCCATTTGACTTACAACTTGTATACTATATGTAATTCTCACCATCAAAAACCTTTTTCCGTCAAGTGGGGTTATGGTAGGTAACTTTCTTTCTTAAATTTTACTTAAAACTAATTGTTTATATTTTCTCGTTATATTAGAGGTTACAAATGAGCACACGGTTCATTTGATCGAACATAATAAACTTATATATATTATTCTAATACATAAAAATATACATGCGTAACTTGAAGAATAGGAAAAATAAAAAGTGTTTTCCCATGTTCCTCTTTGACTTCTTTAACTGTCACATTATAAAATTATCTATTTATACTTATAGGGGATGGAAAGGACGAAGGAACATAAAAGTTTCGGCCCGATAACTTAATTATTCATAAGGTTTTCCTGTAATCTCCGTACTCGAAAGTTTGCCTTCAGAACTGCCACAGCCTTGAGTGACAAATTACATGCGAGAAATATTAAAAAAATGGTACGTTTTTATGAAATTATGACTATAATATAACATATTATATACGTTACACCTCTAGGCAATCCTACAGCTTGGTTTTCATTTCATAACTCTCAAGGTGCCTTAGTTCAAGTCACTGATATCAATGATAAAATGAATAAATTAGAAAAAATCTAGTATATGAGAAATCCGCCAATGCTCGCTGAGTAGGTATGTCATACTAGACTATTTATATAATATTATTTCAGTTTCACTTACCATCAGGTGGGCTGCATTCTCTTTTACCAACGTATAAACTTAACGTTATAAGATATCTTTGTATAACTTCTATAAATCGTATAAAAGACACCATTGCACTTACAGGAGTTTTAAATATTCTAACTAAAATATATAAAAAATATATTATCCTAATAATACGCAATATATTCAGAAACTATTGTTCTCACCTAAATCTTTTGGACTGACAAACAGAAATAGTGTTGTAATAATAAAAAAACATAAACCGAAATGAAACATTCAATGTCAAAAAAATTCTGAACAAAAATTAATAAGCGTGAATACATCTGACTCAGATTATATAAAAACGTTCAACATATTACACACCATTACGAAATCAAAACAGAGAACAAAAAGTAACAATAAAAATAAAAGCCTCCAAACAAGAAAAAACATGGAGCTGTAAATAAAAAAGCAGATCGCGGAAATATAAAAGACTTTGTTGGGAAAGGGATTTGATGTGACGCGGCTTAGAGGCGGTGCTTATCATCACATTGGCTAAGGTAGATATCGCCTTCACAATCACATGAAGCTATATCAGTACCTCGCATGATATTGTGTGTGTTATGTCAAAAGGGATATATTCAACGTATACCTTTAAAGGAAACCCCTGTTTATTGTAAACACTTTTTCAATTCGAACTTTATGTTCATATTGTCAATTTATTGTGATAAATTGAACGAAACATATCCTTGTAAGTCTTTGTTTCTTATCGGTTAAAGTATTAATTTAAGTAATTAACGTGACTTTGAATTCTGTTATATTCTATATTTATATCTAAACGTATTCTATTACATATATATACATATATGAAAATGTGTGTGTGCGCATCGAAGATCCACAACTCTCTATCATCGATAACACTGGAGTTGCGATCCAAAAACTAATACATATATAGATTAAGGTCAAATAACAATTACGCTGATATGATCCAAATGTTATTCAACGCTCGAAAGGTATACGCGACTAATAAGTGGGACATACTGAAACATGTTTCTGGAACTGGCCACTTACAATAAAAAAAACAATTAGTGAATTCGAAAATGTAACTCTCTGGGTTTTTTTTATTCTTTCTAAGCAAGTGCTTGACCACGATCCCACCTGATATTAAGTGGAAATGCAGTCTTGGATGGTAAGGCGCACTAGCCTGTGCTTAAGACTGAGCAGATTGGTTTCAGCTGCGTCACCAATTAGCCTCTCAGCCCGCCTTTCCACCGAGTCCAAAGCTGCGAGATGGCATTTAGCGGCGCCTAGCCAAATGTGACAACAGTATACCGCTGCACTTTGACCAGGATCCCAAGTTTTCTTGTAGATATCTTCGCCTTGGTCGCGATGAATCGTCCATAGTTAAGGTTCGATGAAATTTCGATTCCCAATAACTGAAGGCGGTCAGTGAGTTCCACAGATAGATCTTGGAAGGTAGGTGCACTGGCTCCTTTTGGCTGAGAAAAGACACGCCTGTGTTTTGGTGGCATTGAATTTCACAAGATTGGCGTCGCCCCAACTGGAAACCTCCTGTAATGTGAGACTCATTAGCTCTACCATGGCTCTTCTTTGGGACTGTACTTGATCCTTGGTGGCATTAGCACCTAACTGGTAACTCTCAACAACTGTGCTGTCGTTTGTATACCCAAAGATTTCAGTAGGCCATTAATATGCAGCAGAAACAGAGTGGTGGCAAAAAGAACAGACCCCTGAGGAACTCCTGTGTTTATCGCCATTGTCTCAGACAAGCAGCCATCTATGAGTACTTGCAGAGACCGCGCTTTCAGGAAGTCAGCTGTCCAGGTAATCAAGCCGGGATATGCCATACGCTGGAAGCTTGCTGATAACGCTATCGTGCCAGACCCTGTCAAAGGCCTTCGAAACATCAAGTGAGGTAGCTGCTTCACCGTTGTTCTCGAGAGCCTCACCAAAGAGATGAGTGGCGTGCACTAGAATATCGCCAGTTAACCGGTTTCGACGATACCCGTACTGTCAGTCGCTAAGGATGTCATTATTTTCTAGGTATGCCACAAGGCGTTCATTCTATATACGCTCCATTATCTTACAAATAATGGAGGTAATCGAAATTGGTCGATAATTGACAGGATCGACGAGGCTACCTTTCTTGGGCACGGGTTGCACATTCGCAAGCTTCCAGGACTTAGGCACAATTCCGGTCTTTAAGGAGAGACGGTGCAGGCATATTAAAACAGGTGACAACTCGGGAGCACAAGACTCGAGAACTATCGCTGGAATACCTTCAGGCCCATCGGCTTTGCTCACGTCTAGACAGCGCTGCCTCTTGAGTACCTTTTTGTTAGTGATGTGTACCTCTGGCATATCAAGTATTGCTGTGAGGTAAGGTAGGTAGGTGGTAAGTACAAGTTACTTTTTAATTTGCGAGACTGTCATTAGTTTTCTCACTGTGGTGTCATTTAGAAAATTGTGAGTCGCTATTACAATGAATTTAATAAGCAAATTTTCGCTAAATTATTTTTTTCAGTTTTCTTTGTAGCTTAAGTCAATAAGATAGTTGCCAAAAGATTGAAACTGACAAAAAAACTTACTTGTCAGCAAACTCGTACTGTAATATGCATTCGAATGAGCCAAGCGCAAAACATTTTGCATGTGCATCTATTGTACATATATCGCAGTATCGGATGGATACCGCAGGATTAAACGTAGGGCCAGAAGCGACTGCGTATCGTATAATGATAAAAAAGTTTAATGAAGGAGAGTTATTGGCTCTCTATAATATCGTGACAGGTGACGAAACCAGGTTGTACCGCTTTGAGCCGGAAAGAAAAAGCCAGTTGGCAGAATAGGTCTTTCTTTTGAAAAATTTGAGCACCAACAAGAAAATGGTTACTTCTTTTTTCGAGGACTAATAAGCATAATGGTAAGTGGAGAACTACCGCCAATAGATACATATATGTAACTTAAATAAATTGAAGAAATTGGGCCAAAGGGAGAATAACATCAAATAATAAGTTTATTCAAACACATTTGCTTGCTCAGAGTATTATAAAAAGTTTACAAAAAGCGTCCGTAGCAATTCACCAAGATAACTTTTCCGCATATTTCACTAAGATTACGAAGGCGCATTTGAAGGCTCCAAATATCGAACTGATGACGCATCTGCCATATAGCTCAGACCACACCTTGAGGTTTCTTTTTATTTCCGAAAACTAAAGATAACAAGTCCAGAAGCGGTGGTGAATACGTTCCACGAAGCCATTGAAGAGGTCCGTAATGAAAACTAGATCCAACGCTTCGCACAATAGTTCCAACGAATGCAAAAATCTGTAAATAGTGAGGGCATATAATTCTTAAAACAATAAACATAATATCTGGTCTTATTTATCAAAATCCAGAAACTTACAGTATTACCTAAGTATCCGATCAACTCTACCTAGTAACTGTACTAGTTTTTATACTTTATGGCTGATGGCCACCGTTATCCCAAGGGCTTTTACAGCTTCACCGGGTTGAAACTGTACTAGTGATGCGCCAATCTCCGCTAGGTATTTCTTTAGTGCTATGCGCAATGCATTGCTATGGCTCGACTCCAATTACTATAGATCCAGGTAGTATTAGTATTTTTTTATTCCTGTTTATTATAACAAAGACAATTATTGTTATTATTTATTATTAAAAATGTAAATTTGTAAGATACGAGAATAGCTGAAGGCATTGATGATGTAGTCATTATATATTTTTTGAATTTGTATTATTTTCAAAATTTATTCAAAGCATTATAATCTGATTCTTTATAAACAAAATATTATAATTTACGAAATAGAGTTAAGCTGTGTTACGCACGTGTAGCTTTAATTTACATCAACATTTATGAGGATTATGTTTGCACTGAGTAAGGTAAGAAAGAAATATGTAGTATTCGTCTCGTATCCTTTTCCATGACCCACTCGATGTTGCCTTTTACTGTATATGGAGGGTAACCATTTAGCTTAATATATTTTATTTAATAAAGACACTAGTGAAATTTAATCGCATACTTTTCGTATTCAAATGACAATTAACCATTTTCACTACAACTATAAAGGGTTTGCCCGCATATCTGTCTATGAGGGATCCGGAGACCTTTATTACTGGTGACGAGGCATTCCATCTCAGTCCTCAAGGGTAACAACGCATCTGCATTATAATTCCTTGCCAAGGATGAATGTAGATGTCATGGGCCGCAGGTATTACTTAGCACCAGGTGGACCGTGTGCTCGTTTGTAACTCTCAATACAATAAAAAAAAGCATCAGAAGTAAGTACATCAGTAAAATGTAAACATGTGTAAACATTTACACTGGGTAATGATTAGCAGTTTTTTAACTATGAGTGTTAAATAAATGTTTGTCCTTTTTTCTACTATCCCAAAAATACAAGATTCAAACTTATAAGTATATAACAATTTACAAAAGTAAATAATTAAACGTAATATAATAAAATACGTGAAACGCAAATTTGTGAAACACGCTTTTTAACCTATTTCAAATGAGTTTTTCTTTTATAATTAGAGCAACGAACCACGAAGCGAAAATGTTTTGTATTTCAGCTCCGGGTATTATCATACAAGGGACCGTTCTACCTATCCCCTAGTAACCTTCAAGGATTCCCCGTGGCCCAACTTTAGCGTTTTCATGTCAAAAATGTCGTGTCAGCCTGAATCCTTTGTTATACGGTAGTTTACCATTTTACTATAAAGAACGCTGTCATGTTTTATGCTTGAACTTTCTTGGACCCTTTCCAGCTACTGTGGATAAAAATCCGATGGAATTTAGCGTCGGGAATATTAACATTTGAGTAATTTTCAGCGTGTCACTCTGTGTGAACATCAAATGTGAACCTAACTTTGTACGGAGAATAAAAATGGAAGAAATTTAAAGAGGTTTCCGTACTAATTTAATGTCGTTAAGAGATAATCGCGGGGGGATTATTGTCCTTGTAGCTGCGATGGAAATTTGATGTCTGCAGATGTCTCAGAGTCTTGGTGAGAGCAGTCATGAAGAAGTTCATTGCAGGAGTGAAATCATGAATTAAGACGATGATTACGATGATGAGGTAATGGATTACAAGCCTACAAAAAAAATTGCTTCATTGTAGATTATAATACAAAAAAACAGTGGAAAATAACATAATAACACTCCTGTGGTTTCGTTTGGTGAGTGCTACAAGTTTCATTGATCTGCATATCTCTACCAATCGGTGCCTTTGTGGGGTTGCGACTCGATAAACGGTGACACATTGAAAATTGTCACTGTTTTATAAGACATGGTATGTAATTTATATAGTGAAGAAAGTTTTGATTGAATAAGCTCAGAAGTTAAAAAGTAGCATTCGTTTGCAAGTAACCTTTGGACGAGTAATCACTAATAGAATTCACAACTCGGCGCTTCCGGAGTACGTTATGTATTCCTGATATTCGTTATTTAAGGATAGCAGCGGTTAATCTTTGTAGGATACATGGCCTGGAAACAGGGCCTGCCACTCGCCTTTACGATGTACGAAGACGTTAAAAGCTTTTTCACTTGAGCTTATAAAACAAAGCTCTTCTCAAAATTGCCTTCTCTTGCCTAATATAATAAAAAAATGAGAAAATAAGTATGAGGATGGTGTATTATTTTTCACTATGCAACAAAATATTTATACCACGAGTTTTAAACTACCTCCGGGTCACAAGGACCCCTCAAGGCTTCTATAAATCACATTCTCGGCCGTTGTAACTAATTCACAGTCCAATACATTTCTGTGGATTTCGGGCGAGTCTTTTCGTGATTGATAGATACCCCGTTAAACAGGCCGCGGTGAGTTAAGGGCCCAGACTCACCTCATAAAGGTTGTAATTTCTTTCACGTATGTGAACCTTTCTGAAAATTTTGTGTAATTTGATGTTAAAGCTCGTTAAAATTTATATAGGTTGAAAAATATTAATATTATATATATAATATTATTTTCATAGTAATGGATGTGCTTTAAGTAATTTTCTTTTTATATAAACACTGGGAATAATTTATATTTATTATTTAATTGCGTATTGGTACGAAATCGTATGAATATCGTTTTTCATTTATCGAGTTTGTAATTAAAACTATTTAAATTAATAATTAAATTAGTGTATATATATATATATATATATATATATTTATATAATAGTAGTTCGATCCTCAAATTAAGCACAAAATTATTTAGTTCAACATATTATAGTAACTTACAAACGAACTTGCGAACAAATAAATATACAGTTCATCTCCATCATCGACATACTGTGTATGAGTGGATGCAGTTGATTGATACCCGAGGATCGGAGAAAATAGCTTTGATTTGGTAAAGTATTTCATTTCATTTCATTTTAGTTTTTAGTATTCAATTACATAAAATGTACACTACACCATATTCTGTTTCTATAAAAAAAGAACACACTAGTAATTGTGTTATCAATACTAACATTCCCATTAACCTCCTCCTTTTCCTCGCGTCGGTTTCCTCAATGCTGAGGGTCATGACCATCTTGTGGGAACAGTCTGTCGTTGGTGATCCGTTGCCACTTTCCCCTATCTGCCGCCGTGTGCAAAGCATTGCTAACCGATGTGCCGAGAGCGGTGCGGATCTGGTCAGATGGTCAGACCGACGTGTTGGCCTTCGACCTCTAGGTCTTCCCGTCGATTTTTCCTGTGACAACCAGCTTTTCTAAGTTGTCACTGCCAGAAAAAGGCAATGTGACCGAAATATTCCAGAATCCTGCATAGGCATATGGTGGACAGCCTAGTCTTGATTTTAAGTTCATTCAAGATGGACACGTTGGTACGATGCGCTGTCCATGGTATCCGTAACACCTTTCGCCAGCAACACATCTCGAAAGCATCAATGCGAACACGATTGGCTTTTCCCAGGGTCCATGTCTCCGCTCCATAAGCAAATATGGAGAACACCAGTGTGCGCACAAGATAACTCCTTATTCCCATTAACCACATCAACTAAAATGCTGGGAGAGCGTTAACAACAGCAGGTGAATAGCGAAATTCGAACCTACGACGTTATATTCCGCAGACTATAACCTGAACTATTAGGTTTTACTTACTTTGTTTTCAAAAAAATATTGTTCATTAACAAGCCTTTCAATCTGTTACTAAGCAATTTCATTACGGTGTGGTAACTCAGTATACGGGAAAACACTTTTAATTTATCACTACGCAAACATACCGACTTCAGTCCCTGAATACAACACCAATGAAATTGTTAATTGCAATTTTCAGGACAAACACATCTTCATCACTCCAAACCTTTATGTTTAAGACATAAATATAATAAAATAAAACAAAAATACATTTATTACTTTATTAACGCTTTTTCGAAATAGTTTAAAGAGGTCTCTTAAAGCAACTTTCTTTAGTTTTAAGTAACACTATAATTATACTAATACAATACTTTCAATATTCCTAGATCAGGGACAAAAATATATGTATTATTTTCTTAAAGGTTCTTATTCATAAAGGTTCAGGGCAGGTAATATGCCCGAAAGTAATATATATTTACTAAAATAAATCATACGGGTACTTCAATATTTAATATTTCGTTTATCCCGAAGACAAATATGAGAGTACGTAGACATAGTTACGATTACAAATATGTATACTTAAACGTGGGCAAGGAGACCTTAATATAATACTTGCTTAAAGAGACGGTTATTGACATTTTTCCTGTTGTACAACACTGATGGAAGATGAGATTGATATTACGCAATAAGCGAATATGTTTTATGTTATATTACAGTAATACAATATTTGACAACCACATTTGCCACTTTGTTAGAGGTTTTTATGTGGGACAGACTTTAATTTTTGAGCTGAAACATCATCAGGCTATGGTACGAACTTTATAAATCATTCACACATGGAACAGTTAGGTGATAGGGAGGTTAAACTAAAATAAATAAGTAACAGTTGCCGCATAGAGCCCTTACAGCATGCCAGCGTGAAATAGCAGCATATTGCTACTGTGTTTCTTCTGGTGAGTGTAGGGATCCGGAGATCTTTATTAATGGTGACGACACATTCGATCTCAGTCGTCAAGGGTGTCAACCAATCTGCATTATGATTCCTTGTCAGGAATTAATGCAGATGTCACCGGCCGCAGAAGTGACTTACCAGCAGGTGAACTCTGTGCTCGTTTGTTACTCTCAATGTAATAGAAAAAAAAACCTTCACGGACACTTCACATTTTCTTTTATCGAAGATATTTAGTTTTCCTCATAATATTTACTAACCTCCAAGTCCGTGACAATTTAGCACTTGAAGTTGCAATTGACAATTTTATTGGTGCCAGTCAAGTGCTTGCGTATCGTAAAAATTAAATATATCACTTAATACCTGAGCTACTACGAACGGCTCTAATAATCCATAAATAAACAACAATTTTAAGGACCAATTATTTTAAGAACTTAGAGGTCAAGTAAAATAGACCTCAGCCAAAACTAATTTTAATAAATCGTAAGTCGGAGCTTGGTTAGCCCTAATTTAAAATGTTAAAAAAAGAAAAAAACTTAAACGAACCGTTAGGAGCTTAAGAGTAAATCTTGTGCTTTAATAAAGAGAAGTACGCCTATTATGGCACTTTTAATCGTGCAACTCGTTTAATAAATGCCACTTAGTACTGGAGCGTGTCGACGACCATCTTTAACCCAACATTAAACTATAATTTTATATTAAGAATCTTATAAGCCGCATAAAATATAATAAGATAAAAATACTCTCTTGTTGTATTCATTAGTATTTTCTGTCTACACTCTAGTCTAGCAACACAATATCTAACATATTAAAGTTGGTATTTAAACTACTTAATTTTTATATTACTTAATATAGTACGATATTCTCTAATGTTCAATTTGGCTCAGTAATTTAAAGTATCATTATTGATGGAGTGGTAACAGTCTGGTCTGGACTAGGACATTGGAATCAGGAGATCGCATCCGCTCTAGTAGTACCAGCTGTCTCATAAACTTAAGTTTCCATTTTTCGTACTCTTTCTTACCTACTAAATATAATTAACCAGCTTTAGTACCTGGTATAGACTAACTCCCGTCACGTTTAAGACCTAATAACAACATCGATAGTCTAATGGTGTAGGTACGGTCTACGAAACTTAACGGCGTAGGTTCCTATCCGCTATTAAACTATTATCGTGATTAAACGGATGTTAGTAATGTATTGTATGTTAATGTGTTGTATGCTAATAATACATCATTTTCAAAACAATGGTAAGTATTGGTTTCTGGAAAAATGTAAATAACAAGAACATTTATTTTGTTAAAGAAACTGTGGATACCCCAATCGGATAAGTTATATGTTCTCTTTATACTCAAATATAGAATTCAGATTTCTCTTCAATATTGTAAAAATTTAAATGCATTGAATGTCTTTATACATTTCTTAAAGAGTTTCAAATTCAACGAGGTTGATTCAGCTCAATCTACATCTATTCATACAATCCCTGTCTTATGCAGATGTCATCAATTCATTTGTTACTATCACTTTTTAAAAAATATTTGAGAAATTCTAATTAAAAGACTGAGATTAATACACAATAGAGTCTCGCTATAATTTCAACATATAATAAATTTAGTTAGTTTAACGCTGGTGTGGATCTTGATTGAAGAAACTTGGTCCAATTACTGGTAATAAAACACCATAGATGTACCACTGCAAGAATATCACGAAACTGTGATACTTCTGCGTAAAGCAGACCAAAATCTAAATGATCAAAAGCTGATGGTAGTTAGGTAGCTAATTAGGATATCGAGATGTCAAATATTCCGTCCGCTCCCCTCTTACTCCCTTCGATTCCCCTTTAACCATGAGACACAGCACTTGAAGCTAAGGCATTGGAATTCGTGTAGTGTTAAGTATTAAGTATTAAGTTGCGTAAAATCTCGGATCAAGAGATCTATAGGGGAAATAACAAAGAGGTCGCAAAATAAATAATAATGACACTCCGGAACGTCGTGCGATCCGTCAGCCAGCGGCGCTATGAACAGAATCTAATTTCCGCCTCACAAATAAGTACAGGTACACTTCCGCAATTATTTGTGAATGATGAAATAAAACTGTTTTCTTAGAGGTTGTAGATGTTTTACAGTTTATCAGAATCACCGCTAACTGGAATCGTGGCTGTGTGTAATGCCTGGTACACATCACATGAACATTATTTTTACCATAATATAGATGCAACATGCAATGTTATGATTGCCACAGACTTCAGCGAACTAAACTGCTTCTAAAAACATACCGGAACCCTAGACTAAAACAATTATATGTTTAAGTATGAAAATTATATTGTTAGTTACAAAAAAATTTATTTATATCATCCTGGTCGACTATACTATAACTTGTTCAAGAACATATAAATATATATTTATATACAGATGTTTATATATATATATAATATATTTATATGTTCTTAAAAAATATAACAAAGCCCAACAATGAACATAGTAACATTATCATTTATTCAAACTTTAACTGCCATATAAAATTATTATAAAGTAAATAAAATTCTTTTTGCCCAATTCCAGCGGGAAGTCGTTGAAAGTTTACTTTATTTATAAAATACTTCACTAAATTTAATATATTTATGAAAATGTCTAGTTTACATAAAAATAAGTTCATATAATGTGCTTTGCCAACATTCCCCTTTACTAAACTTTCAATTTTGATAACTTTAATGCAATTAACAGTAAATTTATCAATAAAACTGGAAAATAAGTATCAGTGGAATAAAATAATGTAATCAAAATATTTATTGTGCACACAAATAAATTATGAAACATACGTAAAGTAAAATTGAGTAGAAAAAATTAAGTGGGTATGTCCCAGTTTTAAATGGAGTAAATTATTATAAGGCCTCCGAATGTTATTTCTATCCTGCCATCGTCGGACCTTTAAGTGTCTATCCGGCCGTAAGTAAATCATTTGAAATTTGTTCCCATCCTGCACTTAGGGTGATGGATACGGCGCTCACCTCTCCCCCGTCTAATGATAAATGACGTCTAACAAGTCTTCCGGACACAATTTACATTCAGTCATTATTCATGTCCGGCATCGGATATTTCTTGTGATTAGTCTTTATATAAAATATCTCTTTCGCACAGAGATATGACATATTTAAGTGTCTACACTGCAAATATAAACTTGGTTTTGAACAAATATTCGGCTCTACCGGGTAAAGACGATGCTTTCATAGAATGTGTAATGTAAGCTAAAGTAAATGGTGACCACTCTGGTCACCATTTACTTGAGGAGAGGTGGTAACCTTCTCGAACACGAACACAGTGTCATAGGCTGCTGAAATAGCGCACCATCAGACAAACTATATGCTCGTTGCCACCGCAAAATATTAGAAAGGTCTTCTTTGTCTTGCTGAAACCGCAAAATAACTATAAAGGTGTGTTATTGTAAAAATCGAGCTTTTAAAAATGTATGAATCCTGCTACTACCGACATTATTATCATAGTAACAATTTTTCAGTTCTGGTGAACGGCAAAAAAAAAGTAAAATAACAGGCTATAGGCATACAGATCAAACTGCTAGAGGTTCTACGGTGAGATGTTATTAAAGCATAGTTTTCCACACAGCTCCACTGTAGATTGGTGGACTTCATATATTTCACTGATATATTTTATTTAAAATTATATCATACAGGTTTCTAAACTTCACTAAACTGTCGGTCGATCGTTATATCTGAAAATATATTTGTATTTCACCGTGTATATATTGTTGGGTTTTTTTTATGTAAGAAAAGAATAGTCTATGATTCCATACACCAACATGTGAACAACGGGTCTGTAATATTGACTTTATTTTTCATTTCGTTACGTTCTACTCGTACACTCTTTGCCCCGCCTTACAAATATTAAAAAAAATGATGTTAACCATATTACAAGTAGAAGAAAAATGTGTAATATACACACAAATTTTTAAACGTTATTTTTAAGCATTTTTTCTTTGTTTAAAATATGTTATTAAATCAAAAAAATCGTAAAACTTCTCTTGTTTTTTCATATAAAAATGAAGGTTTATTCTTGTTTCTGCCAGCAAGATATTTTGGTCGGTGCTTGTAACTGCAACGTTGTTATTGCTTTTAATTTCAACAATGCCACGAGGATTATCGAATGTCTTGCGAGCAAGAATAATAAATTTGAGTGAAGCACTCTACGAGAGAAATGTTACACAGTTTTTGTCTAATAATAATAATATATTTGGTTATCCATTAATAAAGGTCTCGGCTGAATGCCCTTAGGGTTCGGCCACCTTTCAACCAGGTGAAGCTGTAAAAGCCTTCGGGCTAATCAGACATTCTAATTATCAGACATAATAAAAAGTCTTTGTCTCTCAAACATGCGTCGTACAGATACCAGAGCAACTTGGCTGATTGATGAACACGCTCGTAGTGGCCTCCCAACTGTTCTTACTATTGTTCAGAAGCATAACATCAGACTGCTCATTGCCTTGATCCAACAGTCAACGCCCCTCAAATCAGATCACAGCTGTGAGGACGCAACTGGGCGTGAAATTAGCACTCTTAGCATTCGGAATATCTTGCATCAATTTGGATTACAAGCAATAAGGTCAATGCGAGCACCACCGATCACACGGCAAAGATGAAAACGCAGATTACAATGGAGGCAGTGTCAAAATACAGGATGAGGACGAAGATATGTGGGAAAATTGCCTTTTCGTTGACAAAAATAGGAGAGAAGCCGCCATTAAAGAATGGGACATGCTACTGCAATATGTATATGCAATGCAATATGGTAATGGACAAACTGATCTTCAGCATATCCACGTTTTACCGCATGTGTTCTAGCTAGAAGCGTTAGAAATAAATAAATTTATTAAATTTAGTTATATCATATTTTCTCTTTTTATCGTTGTTTCGTAGGATGGCTTGACTTTATTTTATTTATAAATATAAAATAATACTAATTTATTTAGTAGTTCAAATGATACACATATAAACATATCGTATTTAAGAAATAAAAAAAATATATCTATATTATTAAAATATCTTTTCCAAGTTATCCAAGAAGGTTTATGTTCAACAAACTTTAGATGTGTGTATGTCAAAACCTGTAACAACTGTAACAATTAAATAATAAATGGTTACTTAGTGTATATTGACCAGGCTAAGAAACGATTTGATCCTTTTTCCTTCGAATATTGAGTCGCAATAATTTATTTGATAGTAATATTCCCCCAACTGGGTCATACTTCAACATAACGAGGTTTTACCGTCCTCGCAAGTCTCATAAATTTGCCCACTATTCTTTCCCGATAGTATTTGCTAAATTTATTCCATCTATAGTATTAGACGATTTCAATTTATAATCGAATTAAAGCATGTATTGCTTCTTTACTACGCCGACCATGCGGGGAAATCTGTTCACGACTTTGCCTGTGCCTATGATCTGACGCAATTTGTCACCTAACACCTTGTACTAACCTGTCATCCAGAAAACTACGAGTATCTAGTCTCCGTCGATGCCTTTCTTGGCGGACCATTGTTTGATCCGGAGTACGGTGCCTCTCACGTGCCCCTTCTGTGGCGAATTTGATGCTCATAGGATGATCGCAACGCAATTGCCATGTATTCCATCTCTGCACAAAGAAAACAATATGCTGGCCCATAACGTAAAGTAGAATGCCGACTTCTTAGGCTCTCTTTTTGCGTGCAATTTGACTCTAGACGATAGGGGGAGATATATATATATATATATATATATAGATATACATATATCTGAAGTAGCTTATTTACTCTTCTCCTAAATTGTATCACAAGGAATTCCCTATTTTTTACACTTGGATTAAAAATCCCGTAACGTATTAAACAGATAGAAAGCTTGATAACACACTTAAGATAATTAAACCGTAAATTTAGTCCTTAGAGTTTAAGGATGCCGAGTACTTAATTAAGATAAAAACAAATTTAAAAGTACTTTTAAACGTTAGTCTTACAATAATAAAAAGAATCTACTTTCCTTTTTTGTTGTTTTAGAAAACTTTTCTTTTTTACTGTTCACCACTTCTAAAATTTTGAATGATACAACACCTCACCTGGGCGTCGTCTTTCATATTTTCATACCTATAACATTTTAATATGTGGAATAAGCTAATCATAGTCTTCTCTATTTCTCATCTCGTTTAAGAGTCATTCTACGACTGTTCGACTTTCGACAACAACTACTTACTATGTTAATAAAATAAACAGCTTATTATATATATATATATATATATATATATATATATATATAGCGTAGCAAATGCTAGCTGTAGTAAGAATTGTTCGGTTCGATAGGGAAAGGATGACACACAAACAGTAGTTTAGTACTTCTCGTATAATGAGTGGCTAGTTTTTTTTTTGTGTATTAGTATTGCTGTATGTCCAGTGACGTCTACAGCTTTATCTAATTAGAATCGCGAGCGGGAGGCCAGCTGAGTAAGGAGACAACGACGAAGCTGCGAAGCTGGCACGAAGGCTGCTACTGTACCACCGCTGCACTCCGACCCCTGTGGACGAAGATCGTCGACGACAACAGAGGGGGACGATAATAGGATCCGAGGGCCTCCCATAACGAGGTGCCAAACCTCGACTCGGATCGCTATCTAAAGGGAGGAAGAGTAGCTAGTTACATGGCAAACTCTTTTTATAGTTTTTTACATATAGAAATAAAAATACGTATTGAGACTGACAAACAAACATACAGTAAACTGTAAGCTCGTAGTTAAGCTCGATGGTAATTGATACTAATCCTCGATAAGGAATTATGACGCACATGCATTGTGCACTGCTTAAGTTGGAATGCCACGTCAGCATATCAGCAATAAGGGTCTTCTGTGTACGTGTTTGTTTTATATCTGTTGATTTTACGATTATATTAATCTAACATATAAGGGGTTTTATATCTGTTGATTTTACGATTATATTAATCTAACATATAAGGGGTTTTATATCTGTTGATTTTACGATTATATTAATCTAACATATAAGGGGTTTTATATCTGTTGATTTTACGATTATATTAATCTAACATATAAGGGGTTTTATATCTGTTGATTTTACGTTTATATTAATCTAACATTTAAACTAAAGTGACTGCAACATATTTTTTTCGATAAGACATTTTCAATAAATAAGACAATGAGGAAACAGTGGACTACTATAAAATTATTCTTATGTAATATTATAGTGTTATTTCTTTTTTTTTTGAACGTAGCTATTTATATTCATTTTCTACTTAAGTACATGAACTACCCAAACCGTTCGAAATCATTTGTTCCAAAAAATAAAATGTTAATTGTGGTCAATATTGATAGAAATTGAACCCGGCAATAGATCAACGCTTTTCAAGGTTTAAAAAATAAATATATTACGAAAACAAGAGCGCTGGTCTCTTCTGATAAACTGAATAAGTTTTACGATAATTTTACATTCTAGGTTATATTATAAGTGTATATATTATTTTGTGGTTTTAATAAAGAAATTCAAACCCAGCTCACGTAAATCCCCGTCTTCCTTGATTGACATCATAAGACTCACCGATAGTAAAGGACTCTTTGTTTGTGTTGACAGACGTTAATTAAAGTTCAACTTTGCCTAGGTCCGTACATTTAATAGCCGTTTGCTTTGTTTAACAATAATATCCTCGAATAAAGGCACCGTATTTCCCTTTGAAAGCTTTTCAGATACGAATAGAAAAGCCTGTTAGAAATCAATTAAATTAATTCAGTACTGTAATTTACGAACTTCGCACTAGCGAAATACCATTACCTAATAATTAAGTATAAGTAATTCTTTATTGATTTTAGAAAACCTAAGATTGAGAGTAATAGATTTTTATAAAGAATTGTGCAGTTTTATGCAGGATTTTTTTAAAATAAATATTATAATAATAGTTATTTAATTTAAGATTATTAAAAGTTCCGATAAACCTGTTATTTAGTTATTAATTAACTTACGTTGTTTTTTTAATGTATAAGATGTTATATACAAACGAATCCACAGTTTACGGATGGTAAGTGATTCCTGACGGATGACACTCGCATTTAACCACTCTACGACAACGCGGTCCCTGTCCAGCGTTTCACTACTGCTCATGTAACACATACTAAAACCAACAAATAATGTTGCACAAATATTATTTCTTAGATATGTATTGAACACAGAACAAGAATCCTCAGAACAATCAGCCGGGTATTCTGACCGCACAAATACAAGCACGAAAAAATCTAAAATTAATAATTAACTCTCATCGATAAAAGGCAGCTTAGACTCAAACACACACAGTGTACATGTACAATAAATAGTTTTAATACAAGAACACAGCCGACTAATACTGGTTTAGGTCAATTACGGAATTTCCCATAGATGAAAGTAAATTAATTACGGAATTTCCCATAGTGGTAAAGGAAAGGAAAATAGAAGAAAGTCGTAATTACCATACATAAAACTAATAAATTTCAGAAAATATAACTACTTATCGCTAGCCTTGATTCAGGAACTCTGTCTGCCATATTCATAGTAATAATGAAACATGAATATTAAATAATATTCATATTATATTTCGTCATATGAAATGTTATCTGATGCAAAGGCGGTTTCTGTTGTTTTGTACTTAGAGAAAGGTCAATTCCTTTGTGTTAAAAACAAAACCACAAATAAATCGTTAATTCTGTGTTTGTTCTACATCAGTTCAAAACTATGTCAAGATAGATATGCAAGGGACGAAATCAGATTTACTGCTTCAGACGCACAGAGTTTACGCATGAAGACTGAATATTCAAATCTTTTTAAATTAAAATATTTATGGTATCATAGAAAATATGTTTTTTCAAGATTATTTGTATAAATAAAATATAAACATTACTTGATATAAGTGATAAATATCAAAAGGTAACAAGAAAAGAAAAATCTTTCTATGTTCTATTTCAAATAAGAAGATACTTGTGGAATTCGTTCCCTCGATTTAATGTTTAAATTCATTCTTAGTTTCCGTTTGTATTAACTAAGGTGTTTTAAATAACATTGTATGTATATTTTGAAATATCCTACGAGTGTATTCTTGTAAAGTTTATATATTACTCATGGAATTTTTATAATCTATATTATTATAGATAAGAAAATATATTATTAAACAAGATTGTTTTTACATTAGTATATTTAGCAGATCCAGTCATTATTTCATGTTATGATTGGCTGGAACGATGACAGACTAAATAACATACTAAAAGCTGCTACAGCGGGGCATAAGCGTTCTCTCTATAGAAGAAGTAGATATAAACACTGCGAAGTCGGAAACTTTAAATTCTTCGAAATATGTTCAGTGAAAACATATTTCGTATGGAAATATATTTATTTTTTATATTAAGAGTGACAAACGATCACACAGTTCACCTGATAAGTGATCCCTGCGGCCCATGACATCTACATTCATCCTCGACAAGGAATCATAATGTAGATGCGTTGTCACCACTAAGGACAGAGTTGGAATGCCTCGTCACCAGTAATAAAGGTCTCCAGATCCCTTCACTCACCAGACGAAACACAGCAGCGTTATGCTGCTATTTCACGTCGGCATTCTGTGGGAGCGTGGTCCTACCCCGATCGAGCCATTCATTCTGCAGTTAGAAACAAACTGCAGTGTAGCTCTACCACTGCATCACGCCTGAGTACTGACTAACGCTTTTTCACGCTAAATTCCTATATGGTCCTTCTCCAGTTGACCTTTCGTATTCAGTTAAAACTAACTGCAGCTCGCATCGTCCACTACCAAAAAACTAATATGATTTTATAGCATAAAAAACTGGTTTAGGTCAATTACGGAATTTCCCATAGTGGTAAAGGAAAGGAAAATAGAAGAAAGTCGTAATTACCATACATAAAACTAATAAATTTCAGAAAATATAACTACTTATCGCTAGCCTTGATTCAGGAACTCTGTCTGCCATATTCATAGTAATAATTAAACATGAATATTAAATAATATTCATATTATATTTCGTCATATGAAATGTTATCTGATGCAAAGGTGGTTTCTGTTGTTTTGTACTTAGAGAAAGGTCAATTCCTTTGTGTTAAAAACAAAACCACAAATAAATCGTTAATTCTGTGTTTGTTCAACATCAGTTCAAAACTATGTCAAGATAGATATGCAAGGGACGAAATCCGATTGTGCGATTCTTAAGTTTGGACCAACGCCAAGACGGCAGAGGACGAAAGGACAATTTCGGGTTGAAATTCATTGCATCTATTAAGAGCAATATCAATAAAACCGAAATAAAACATTGGTATCTGCGTTGGATTGTTACAATGCGAATTCGCATAAACAGAAATCCTTAGTGGTAGGTATTTCGGGCTCGAGAAAAACATCGTATTACCGAAAGCGTGAATCATCTGAACGGTGTTTGCGACAGTTATGGCGGCATTCTACTGAGTTATTGTGCTCCAGTCTCAAATCTACTGTGATTTAACGTCTACCGGCCGTTATATTTCTTATACCATTCTTTCTTATGGTCCATTGAGGTTTGTCGTACTTAGGTTGTAAAATTTCCTGCTAAGGTATTTGACATTGAAGTTTATTTTACTTATAAAATCTATAATAATGACAACAAATGTATATATTTCTACGGTTATATGTTGTTATAGACGAGAAAAAATATTTATAACAATCTCTTAATTTCAAATAAGATTTTTGCATGGTAACAAACTTAATGAATTAATAAGATAGTACACAAACTGTACTAAATATAGTAATAATAACGTAAATATAGTGGCTAAAATGTAAGATTACGGGTTACCAATTGTATTCGAATTTCATCTGGCTTAGTACATCAATGACATTGATGGATTAAACGACAGAAGAAGCAAACTATAGCTTGTATCTAGCTACAGCTTGACTGGGGACTAACTGCACTCATACAGAATACGGCATAAGATTTCTGTGATTCATATGGTAAGTATGGTGAACCAGCCTCATCATCTCATCCCTCTTGGTTGACAACGTACTCCAAAATATGACATAAGTCCACCTTGCCCAAACCGGCGGATCAGGTGCATATGGTAAAATTGCAGTCCTCAATCAGACGTCGAAGGTAACCATCCCGGGCCGGCCATGTTTAGATTCCTTATTGCTCCGGTGGGTAAACAAGCAACACCACGGTTTTCTCAACGTTGTGATATATACATTTATATAATATTATTTCGCGTACACTACTGCCTTCTGGAGTTTATAACCTTATAAAAATCTTGATCTATTCGACTACAGTTGCTCAATTGGAATGTGCACGGCAGCATTCTTAATTCTCGGCCGTGATATATTAACTAGGATTTTTATCGAGTATAGAAATAGGTGTTTATGGGTCGCAGTCATAAAACTCATCAAGTGATCTGTGCGCTCGTTTTTTACGCTTGGTTTAATAATAAATATATTTATCGGTGTGATAGAATACGCAACATAGACATCGGCAATACAACGAGGGTGACCTGGTCACGTCAAGATTAGCAAATCATGTAGCTGAAATGAGAGACCTCGGCCTGGCAGTAACCCGCAGAAGTCGTCGCTCCATCTAATGGGAGGTCGTCCTGCATTGTGCTCAAGTTTGCGATAAGTCAGTGGATGCAGGTGATCGTGCCTTGTGACAATTTATGGAGAGATCTATGTTCAGTAGAGGACTAGAAAGGCTGTGATGATGATAATTATTTTTCTAATTCACAGTATCTAGAGAAACGCTTATTGATCACGTTTTGTTCCACCTTATACTTGAAATGTAGATAGGCTCTACTGTCTCTGTCTGCTTCTATCAGTATAAATGTGAGTGTACCTATTATATGTTGAATAAGTTATTTTTGCACGTCATACCTTCATTTTGATATTATTGCGATTATTTATTTAAGGTCTCCTACTAGGATAACATAAATGCACGATATATATATATATATATATATATTTAAATACCACTGCTTTGCATAAGCCTTGTTTCTAGAGAGGCTGTTAGAGCAATGTCCGACACACGGCTTCACTGCGGATTGACGGACTTCGCATGTCTTCGAAATAGTTGCAAGATATAATAACAATACATGATATATAGATAAAAATATTAAGAAGTTAAGTTAAAAGTAACCTTATTTAAAATGATCAGAAGAATATTGTGTCATAATTAAAATTTTAAACTGATTTACATGTATATAAAATAAATCGAATACACACAAGACTATTGTTAGGGCTTTAAATAAAACATTTTCAACTAATTGCACGGAGAGACGTATTAAAATTTTGTCAGGACCGACAGTCTTGTGTTAGACATTCAGCCCGTGAAATGAAGCATCAAATCCACAAAAATTAGACAAGCGAACAATTTACCCGAATTCCCGTTCGCACGGACCATTTAACCCAATAAATTTAGGCCATTACCCGTGTCCAAGCGGCGCGGCTATAAAGCGCTTTAAAGCGCCCGTGTCGCTTTGGAAACTCGTTACACTTTTTTTGGTGAAGACAGCAATGAAATTAATTTTGTATAATTGGACCATTACGCCACGTTTGGGCGGGCACGCTGGCGTGACGATCCGTTAGGTTTTAGCACATATGGAAATAATAACAATGCTGATTTACTGTAATCTGTTGTAAATGAGATAAAGTAAGTACTTATATAATTCTTTAACAAAATGCTGAGCTGGAACCTTATTGATCGAGCATCGTCGTTATGGTTTTTTGGTACGAGTATTTTATGCATCTAATACATAAATATTTTTTTTACACAACAACTCATTTATTTTTTTGTTTACTGAATAACATATTTTATTTTGTTTTCTTTGTGTGTACATTTCTTTTATGATTTTTTCTCATGTTTGTATTTATTGTTTAATTTTTCTTCTTATTATTTTTTGTATTATTGGTGCTGGATCGATTAAATGAGTTATTATTATTATTATGTAACGATGTGTAAAGATGTGATAACGGAGTGTGTAACGTGACTCAAAATAATGTTACTTTAATAATATGACTTTAAGTTTAATTAAATTTTATGAAACACGACGGTAATTTGACCAAATAAAGACCATTAAAACAAAGTAAATTTAATACGGCTAATGGTGTAAAACCCATTATTGGTACAAGGCATTGTATTTAAGCCCACAGGGGCAACAAGACACATCTAGATACTTCGTCAAATTCATTATTGCGAGTGCTGAGGTGAATTGTGTGTTCCTTTGTTGTCAACGTACAATATTATTACGATATCACAGTATGACAAGCGAGCACACAGTTCGCCTAATAGTAAGTGATTTTCGGCCTATGATACCGACATTCATCCACGATTAAATTGTGTGTTCCTTTGTTGTCAACGTACAATATTATTACGATATCACAGTATGACAAGCGAGCACACAGTTCGCCTAATAGTAAGTGTTCGGCCTATGATACCGACATTCATCCACGATTAAATTGTGTGTTCCTTTGTTGTCAACGTACAATATTATTACGATATCACAGTATGACAAGCGAGCACACAGTTCGCCTAATAGTAAGTGATTTTCGGCCTATGATACCGACATTCATCCACGATTAAATTCAGGTGTTCCTTTGTTGTCAACGTACAATATTATTACGATATCACAGTATGACAAGCGAGCACACAGTTCGCCTAATAGTAAGTGTTCGGCCTATGATACCGACATTCATCCACGATTAAATTGTGTGCTCGTTTGTTGCTAACCTTGTATATTTTTATAATATCAGAGTTTGATAAATGAGTACACAGATTATCTGATGGAATATGATTCTGGCAACACCTAGATTCAATCTCGTTCGAGAAACATAAATCAAGTACGTTATGTTTTATTTATTTTTTAAATATAAAAAAAAACCTTATGTAGTATGTACACCTCTGAACACGTATGCCTCATCACCTCTAACAGTCTCCAGTTTCATGACACACGAGACGAAACTCAGTGGAGGAAATAAATATTTTACAATAATATTATATATACTGGTCATCAAATTATAGTGACGTGTTATGTTATATAACATTAAAAATTGTTAGCTTTTTATCTGGGCAGGAAGTTATTAACTTTTACTGATTTTTTAAATATCTGCAACATAACTATATACTTCAAAAATTAACAATTATTTTTAATGACTTTACCAATTAGGCAACAATTACTTATATTTTATTACTTTAATATTAGGTAGTAAAATAATCCACATTCGTCGTGATATAAAAAATATATTTTGTGATTTATTACCCAATTTTATTAAAAGCTTATAATTTTATTGACTTTTTATAACACTGCCAATTCATAACTTCGCAGTTATTCGAATCACTTACTCAGGAATTTGGATAAAATTGGAATTTTCTAAAAAAAACTAATGTTTCAATTCTAATGACAAATCAAATTAAATAACTTTGGAATGCCCTATTTAGATGACTCCATAAAAATTAAGTAATTGCTTTTAACACTTGTTCTTGTTTCTAATTGAAACGTTGTTAGTGTTTTTAACTTCAAAATGCCACGGGGATTATCGAAAGTTTTGCGAGCAAGTAATCACTTTGAGTTAAGAAGTTTACCTCCAGGTAACTTGGCTGATCGACCTTGTACTAGCCGCCAAACTGTTACTGCATGGATTTCTGCATGTGTTCGAGCTAGTGAAAGAGTTATTTTGTATTAATTGGTTTAAATAACTTTTAAATATTAATAAATTGATTTATTCTAACATTGTTTAACATTGTTTCATAGAATTGTTTGACATCATTTGATTTAAAAATACAAAATAATATTAATTTATTTTGTAGCTCTAATGATACATATTTAAACAATATATCATTATTAAAAAGATTTTTATATTATCATAACCATAAAATATTTTAAGCTTTCCAAGTGATTCTTGAGATTTATGAGTGAGAGTTGTTTGATGTGTGTAGTAAGAATATATATATAGTACCGCCTATATCTATAGAAATATTTGCTTATAGACCCGAGAAAACAGTAGGTAGTAAAATAATATGAATTGTTCATTTTGATAAAATGGTTGTTTTGTACCGGTAGCGGACGGAATAATTGTATTGATAAATTTTTAAGAGTTCGCCAACCGTAAGTCTTTCTCGTACGACGTGTAGATCTATTCGTATGGCAAATAGAGACTTAAAACATTTATTTAGACAGAACAATACACATGAGACACAATACGTATTACAAAAACCAAAAAGATCATAAATAATATAAATGTAAAATAATATAATAATGAATAAAATTGTACTTAAATTGGTATCAAACTAAAATTTCTAATTAAATTTATTATGTATAATAATAATTAAAAATTATTCTTTAATTTTATGAAAATAAAAATGACAAGCAAGCACACTTGTAAGTGGTAAGTCATGTCTAAACATATACATTCTCAATAACTATTCCATATGCAATATGTAAAAACTAAAATAACCTAAAGACATCAACTTATAACCTAAAGAATAAAATGGTATGATTATAATTCCTTATAATAAAGTGCTCCTCACCTGTAGTTGGGACTTAAGTCTTTATTATATTTATTAAAACAATTTTTTATTTCTATATTGTATAAATAGTATAAAAATTAAAACCAACCTAATAATTTAAAACAAACGAAATCAAAAGGGATTAAAAAACCTTTCGTATGACCTATGCATTTAAAATTATTTATATCTGTGCAATATTCCCAATTCAATTATGAAAACGCACCATCGAGAGCTATTCGTCAGATAATCCATTTGGATATGAATTTGTTAACGTAATTACTGGAACATGAACCAAGGTAAATACTGCAGTACATGCGTTGTAATGCCTACCACACGCTCACCAATATATAGCTAGACGCAAAAAGGGAAAGATGGAAAATGGATTAAAGTTCAGAGTAACGTAACATAAACAATGCATAGAGAGACAGTAAGCCCCCACTGAATGTATAAAACAATTTGAATAAATAAGCAACATCTGGAGCTGTCTAATATCGGTAAGTTCTATCGGCTTACTATAATACAAAATCAATACGATAAGCTCCAATTAATCGGTACGTTAAGCCGCTTCAAACGGAACTTGGCTGCGCGTACATCGCTTTATGCTCGCTTTTGCGTGCACCGTCGAAAATTATTTTCTTTATGGGACGGCATACATAAATAATAGAGACCAAATTTATTATGTATAATAATAATTAAAATTATTCTTTAATTTTATGAAAATAAAATGACAAGCAAGCACACTTGTAAGTGGTAAGTCATGTCTAAACATATACATTCTCAATAACTATTCCATATGCAATATGTAAAAACTAAAATAACCTAAAGACATCAACTTATAACCTAAAGAATAAAATGGTATGATTATAATTCCTTATAATAAAGTGCTCCTCACCTGTAGTTGGGACTTAAGTCTTTATTATATTTATTAAAACAATTTTTTATTTCTATATTGTATAAATAGTATAAAAATTAAAACCAACCTAATAATTTAAAACAAACGAAATCAAAAGGGATTAAAAAACCTTTCGTATGACCTATGCATTTAAAATGATTTATATCTGTGCAATATTCCCAATTCATTTATGAAAACGCACCATCGAGAGCTATTCGTCAGATAATCCATTTGTATATGAATTTGTTAACGTAACTACTGGAACATGAACCAAGGTAAATACTGCAGTACATGCGTTGTAATGCCTACCACACGCTCACCAATATATAGCTAGACGCAAAAAGGGAAAGATGGAAAATGGATTAAAGTTCAGAGTAACGTAACATAAACAATGCATAGAGAGACAGTAAGCCCCCACTGAATGTATAAAACAATTTGAATAAATAAGCAACATCTGGAGCTGTCTAATATCGGTAAGTTCTATCGGCTTACTATAATACAAAATCAATACGATAAGCTCCAATTAATCGGTACGTTAAGCCGCTTCAAACGGAACTTGGCTGCGCGTACATCGCTTTATGCTCGCTTTTGCGTGCACCGTCGAAAATTATTTTCTTTATGGGACGGCATACATAAATAATAGAGACCAAATTTATTTTTGATGGCGTACGTGCAACATAAATGGTCAGTATTTTTGAAATTCGTGCAACGTTTGAATTTGTAGCTGAATTACCTTTATCGGCCTACAGCTCGCGTGTATGAGTAATTATTTATACGAATTTTATAGTTTACATTTATAATTTTAAACAGTAATACGGATTATTTTTCATCATATAATTTAATCAAACTTGTTAAAATTAATTCCGCACTAAAAATATATATGTAGGTGTTTAAAACGTACGTTCAAGAGGGCAACTTTCTTACTATTTTGATGAGAGACAAGCACACAGTTCACCTGATAGTATGTGATGACTGCGGTGGTCAAATACATCATCACACTTACAGCTTTGATTATGAGTTAGAATGAAAATGGGTGTTTGGCTTATATATATATATATATATATATATATATATATATATCTATATATAATATATATATATATATATATATATATATATATATATATCTATATATAATATATATATATATATATATATATATATATATATATATATACCTTGCCATTATTTCGATCTCCGGTTTCCTTGGTGATAATAACATCTTATTGGTCGATTCCGACCACGCCAACTGTTCTGAACATTACCAAATGACATAAACTGCGCTCAATTACTACAGAATCTCAACGTAACGTATTTGCGGCCGCAAGACATAGTAGTGAGAGTACCTCACTGTTGCGTCGTGGATCCAGGGTTTAATTCCTTACCGAGATATCATATTTGTGTTGCTTTTAGGAGCTAGATGTTGAGTACTTCCCTTATGCGTAACTCTACATCAAAAAATTCCTCCAATACTATCGTACGTGCATTACATGTGAACAGGGAAAGGGACGACGGTAATATCTCTATGTGTTTGCGCGAATACTTAAGAGACTTTAATATATCCCGGGCAGTTGTTTTCATGTGATAATAATCAGATCATAGCGCTGCAGATATGGACGACATCATCATTTGCGCAAAACCAAAGTTCAATTCATCAATCCTAGGCTTGCCCCTTCTCATCTTTTTTCGGCAAATTAGGAAATTTCATTACAGTGTATCTTGAAAACCAAAGTACAGTTGCTGCAGATTGGTACGAAAGCAATTTTTTGCGCAGTGTATTTAGAAAACATTCGCGAAAATTTTCGTCCTTTACCAAGACAACGCATCCAACAATTCCGCTAAGACAACTAATGCGTATTCGAAGAACAAACATGTGCAACTCATAACGCATCCGCCATACAGCCTGGCCCTGCAACTTCTTTTTATTTCTGAAAATTAAAAATATAACCTGGCTTGTAAACTGTAAACCTCTAAGGTTTACAGTTTACAAGCCAGGAAGTGGTGGTGAAAGCGTTCCACGAAGCCATCGAAGAGGTCCCTACAGAAGACAGGATCCACTGCTTCGCACAATAGTTACATGCATGCCAAAATGTTGTACATAATTTATTTAATTATGTATTTTATTAGGTTCACCAAACAGCTTAAAACTTAAAACTAAATACATAATTAGAAATAAGAATAATAAGTTCAATAAGCGAGGTTTTAAACCGAAATATATGCGGCATGGTTATATAAAACAACTATGAAAAAAGGAACAAAGTGCATATTAAGTACTTAAAAATTAAAGGTTAAAAACTAAAATCTAAAGACTTATTTAGGATTGAAGATGTGTAGATCTGTCGATATACTGATATAAAGACGTCACATTCTAACAAAAGGATTATAAAAGGAAGTATTGTTTTTATAGGTACAAAGTGGAGTTTGAGACTGCGTTAGGGCAAATACTTCAAAAAACAATATATATAATATGTCATGATGATGGTGACGTAAACGATAAACTGTAACAAACAATTCGCTCTCAGAGCCTCAACGTTTTGTTGAAGTGTAATATTATAATATGAGATTCAATTTATAATATATTTCATATCGTTTCAGGTTATTCAATTTCGTTCTAGATCGAGACGTATTACGTACGAATTTATCAATAGCCATGATAAAAGGGAAAATATCGTTGTGTAATTTTTCAAAATGGCACATTTCGAAATAACATTTCGTTTGTGAAAATACGTAATCTGAAAGAGAAAAAGTTGAGAACAGCCAATATTTCGCACTTGTGCTTGCGACGGATTTGTTATTAAAGAAAATAATCTTATTTGCAAACTATGTCGACTTAGTATTTTGAATCCTTAAGATTCGAGTTGGTGTTATTAAAATCCAAACACAGTTTTATATTTTTAATGTTTTACCCCAAAATATATATAAATTGTTTGTATGTTTGGTTCTGTGTTGTCAGCGACGAAGCGGATTACCGATTTTGGTGTGGTTATCTTATATTTTGAAATCTTATTTTGATGAGTTGGTTGTTACGTTGTGTAACATCTGCGAGGCCATTATATTTTGATTAAAATTATTTGTGAAACTATTAGTTTTCAATCACTATAATTATAACAAATACTGTTATATGTTAAAACTAATTACGTGTCGTTAAATATTTGAAAAATACACATATGTATCACTTAAAGATAAAATAAGCCAGTTAGTCATTTGTTTGTTGATGATCACTGCTTATAAGCATCTACGACACCAAAAAATTATGAGTTACCACGCTTAAGATAGTTTGGGGGTACAGTCTGCGAAACTTTAGTTGCGTTGGCAAATAAATGGCTTCAATCCACTATTAAAGTATTGTCATGAACCGTCTTTTAGCACAAGTATTTAAGCTTGCGGGGTGTGGTTAACGGTGTTAATAATAGCATTTGAGTTTTAAAAACTAAAACAACACAACAAAAAAAGTCATGAAATTACTGTATTATCATCGGGTCTTAATACGTCTGCAAAATTTTATACTTAGACGTCGGGTAAGTGAATACTGAATTAAAATAAATCAGTATACCCACACATATATAGGTCAAGATAATAAAAGCATGTTACAATATACTTAACTTTTAATAATCACGCCGTGATGATAGCGTAAGAATCCGTCATCCCGGATGACGTGGAAGTGACTGTAGTCAACGAATACTTCAGAATTTCAAGGTTTAATACGTTTACAGATCTCCTAAGTAAAATGAATCTTGACAGCGTGCACCTTTAAAAGAATAGCTAGTACATACAACAACCTCTGGAGGGCAACAGATGTAAATTTGTTCTCGAATAGCTTTGACAAGCTCAAGAGATCATATGAATGAGATCAATGTATCTTAATAAAATTTTATTATTTTAGTGGCTAACATAATATTTCATAAGATCGTGAGATACAATAAGATCAATGTATCTTACTAAAATTTTATTATTTTAGTGATTAACATAATATTTCATAAGATCGTGAGATACAATAAGATCAATGTATCTTACTAAAATTTTATTCTTTTAATGATTAACATAATATTTCATAAATTGTTGTAAATTTATTTTAACTTCACAACTATGTATAATATTTGTAAATTTTATTGAATTTTAACTTATTTATTATTATTTTATTTTTAAATTATAAGTGTGTCATTAATGTTCATTGTAAGAGTATCATTGTTTTCAAATATACATGTTTATATTTTGTCACATTATTCTGTTAATTATTACATTGTCGCACATTATACTAGCATGCGGCCTTCGCCTATAATTTTAGTGATGCTAATCCACTGTTCACCTCATTCTCATCTAAGGTATTGTATCAACGAACTATCTTCTCATTGATTAAATAAAATAATTTAAAAAATGAATAAACTATAAAATGAATAAAATATAAAATGAATACACTAGACTATAATGCCAGAATAAACTTACGGCGTAGACAGATGGCAGTGTAACCATCTTAAATAACAATGTCTGGTTTAATGTACCAGACATGCATTAATACTTAGATATCGTGATTCAATTGAGCACTTAAACTAAATGAAATTCATGGATCACCGATGCATGTATCAAACATTTATGATAAAAGAAGTTTTTATATTGTATTTATTGTAAGATAAAAATCAAAGCTTAATTTTGATAATAGACATAATTCAAATGCACGCTCGATAAAAAATGCAAACCATACAAAATAACATCCATTATACGTAGAAATGAAAGGCCATTATATGGCTTCTACTATAATGAACAATAATTATTGGTAACATGCTAGTAAATTAATAGCCAGACAGTTCTCGTGATAAGCGTAGTGAGTCGAATTGAACTGAAACCTATGCGAGGCTTTGTTGTGTATACACAAATACCACATTTGCGTTTTAATCTACAGATTGATATTTGTGAATACCAATTTTATAAATGGGTAAACCCAGCAATGGGGTTTATATGCTACGATATGTTACGTGATATGTTATTGCGTGTGTATATGCTTGCAAATTATCTATTATTATATATTTATATCACCTTAACACGTTCATAAATGAAAGTAACAAATGCTCCCCTAAATATCAGACTAACCATGGGAGTAAACGTGAATAAAGTCCGACCGGATGGTTAAATATAGCAAGTATTTTACTGCAAAAAAAATGGGGAGGGTTGGGGGGGAGGGGGTAGTTCAAAATGAGGAGTGAAAATTAAATCTTACCCACATTTAAAAGCCTAACATCCTATACGCACTTTACTGTTGCTCTTGACTACGATCGCCATTATGGCCAGTGTTCTAAGTCGTCTAAAGTCTTACAAATAATTGTGTCCTTAAGGCTATTACCTTTAAAAAATAAATAAAAATAATACCATTGTATTTTTATTGATTACAAAATATAATTGTAATAATCAAAATGTGATTAATTTGAACAACAAAAAATAAGAAAAAGAATTTATGTAGATTCAATAAATCAGATATATATGTGCGTATGTTATTAAGATGAAATCATGCATAGTAATAAATTTTTTATTATGTTATTTAATTTGAAAGCTTAAGAAAACAAACTTAGTTGTTTTTTCCTTTATAACAGCCTTTAAAACAAACCGGTATCATGTAGTCAAACTATTGAACCAAAATATCTTGCTAAGAACAAAAATACTTAACATTTTTAAGAAAATAATACAGTAGTAGCGCTCCGTGTCCGAGCATCCTCATGGATCGGCCTGGTAAAGTCATTTTCCATCAAGATAGTATGCTCATATCCTGATGCCATCAAATACAGTGTCTATGTTACCACATTTTTCACTTAAGAAAATAAGTCGCTGATATTATTACTATCAATACTTTATTAATGTACAAGAATATTACAAGATACCAAAAATAGAATATAGGACATCTAAACATACTAGCGCACATACTTGTGTCTAGACGTTGCATAGACAAAACGTTGCGACGTTTCTTGTCATCTATAACTTTGATTTAAATCAGATGTGCACTATTTGTTACTTAAAATATAAATAGGTTAGTCATAATGGTCTAGAGTCTAGACTGTGTGACAACATTACACTATTTTGTTTAAAAATAATGATAAGTGATGATTAGTTATGACTGCAGCTCGTTACCGCCTTAATTCATTTCTGGAAAAATATTCGAGATACAAATGCATTATCACCTCAGAATCACTCACTCACTTCTGAGATATATGGATTTCATTCAGAAAGACGACAGCGTTATGATTCAATTTCACGTTGCTATTCTAAAAGGTTAATACCTTTCCAAATCGAACCATTTATGCAATTTGAAACCACCTGCACCGGAGCTCTGCCCCGCCTATCACATCATACATTTCAAACTATAGAATTCACAGCCAGATTTTCATTCAAAAACAACATTGTATGTTGCGTTCGACATCCAACGCCCTGCTGAATAGCTTGTTACCAGATACTTAAACGAACGACAGGGTTATCGCAAACGGAAAACTTAAAACATATTATAAATATATATAGATATCTATACTATTTTATTTGTTATTCGATTCACAATCGTTTATCAATATTGAATAGGATTAAAAACACTATTAGAATAAATACTGCCTTTGTCTTTAATAGCATCTTTATTCGAGTTAAAAGCTTTCAAGTCAATTTAATTAAGACATTCATAACTACAGTTTTATTAAATATTGCCAGATACATTATTTAATTTAAAATATTGTTATTAATATAGTTTTACATCTATTGCATCAAAGTATAAAAATTTTCTTTTAGGAATAAATGTACATAACGACATCATAAAGTATGTGTCAAATCTTTTATTATTTGTTCCAGATTATTAGTGAGTTAGTGAGATGAACTTTAGTAAATAATATTATCAATGTATCTATACAATATGTGTTTAAGTTATCAATGTCTTTACAACAATGAAGTCTCGAGACCGATTTCGACTATGACGACGATATTTGATTGGTATTAAATATATATACAACGCAATACGGCCAATCGTCTTTGCATTTTCAAATTCAATGGGCCAATACGATAAAATCCAAGCAATGTTTGAATGCAGGGTAAACATAATTATAATAAATTTTATTATACGTTACATAATTAAATCTAGAAGCCGTACTCACGATTCAAAAGTCAGAAGAAGCCTTTGAACACACACGCCTTGAAGCCTTGAAAGGCACGTGGATATTAAAATTAACGCAGATAATAAAAAAAATATTAAATATGTCACTCACTTTATAGACATATCGTTGCTTAGGACACATTAGGGTAATAGTATAAAAACTTTTAATTGTTGTAGATTTATAATCATATTATATAGTTACCACTTACAAACATGCGTCGCATTCTGATCCAGTTTGAGGAATTAATGTCAATATAGGTTATACTTTATTAGTAACCAATATGTTATGAACTTATTAATAATGTTATGTGCAAATAAATATCTATACTGTATTAAAATAATAAAGTATTTTAAATATATAACTTCGTCTGCAGCACGCCACGTTTGCTTCCATGTTTTCACTGAATAAAGGGGTGTGGTGTGTTTGCGGCGCTCTGTGTGATGTTAACTCAGTCGCAGACACTATAACAATGACGAAGTCCAGAACAATACACATATAAAATACACCTATACAATATTGTACGATATTATTTTGTAATACACTTACGAATATATATATATATATATATATATATGTGCACTTTAGAAAATGTATAAATTATGGAATAATTTTTGTACAAATCATTTTACACTGATAGAGCTACACTGCAGTTTGTTTTAGCTGCAGAATGAATGGGTCAATCGAGGTAGGGCCACGCCCTCACAGAATAACTGCGTAAAATAGCAGCATAATGCTCCTGCGTTTCATCTGGTGAGTGTATCTGTGTACCTTTATTACTCGTGATGAGGCATTGCATCTCAGTCCTCAAGAGTAACAACGCATCTGCATAATGATTCCTTGTCAAGGATGAATGTAGGAATCACTTACCATCAGGTGAACTGTATGCTCGTTTGTTACTCTCAATGTAATAAAAAATATTTAAATATAATTAAAATAAAGTAAAAATAATTAGACCTTTATGTCTCATGTCACGTGAAACATAAGTAGCTTAGTGTCAAAGCGCCCGCTTTTAATTCACGGTACACGAGCATACTGAGACCGATCCTCGGTACCGGCTCCTGTGTGATAACTGTAATTTTAAGCGATGATTCAACACCTGCTCAGTGGTGAAGTAAACATCGTAAGAAAACCTGCATATCTGAGAATTAAATACAAAATAATATATATATTTCGAAGATTGGTAAAGTCCACCAAGCCGCTTTGGTTGGCTTTGCTTGGACTGTCCTCTAGCAACGGCGATTACTTTAGTTTATATTATGATAATATTTCTACATTCTCGTACCGTAACATTCATTACATTTAATTGACCATTTTTAGTACAATACAGTTTTATTGTGAGATTATACATATATACATATACATATACAAACGTATATATATATATATATATATATATATATCGGGAATAAAGCTTTAAACACATGTGAATAAATTTGTGTCCCATAAAAAAGGTTTTACATTTATTTTTCGAGCTATAACCACAGACAGTACGGTACGAAATATATGACATGACGCCTTCCTGAACCCGACCTCATGCATTCAATTTTTACTGTCTATAAAAAAATATTTGCGTAAATTTTACGCCATGGCTGAAGTTTGAAGAATTTATATTTTCCCGGCGTTCCACATTCAACCCTCTCCAATTATCAAGTAGAATTATGGCGGACTCGATGGCCGATTGTGTTTTGACGTTTCATGATAAATCGCATTGTTGCAATACTAAAACAGAGAACGGAATCTCAGTATTACGGACTGAGATGTTAGCAGTAAATGAGTCTTACTTACTAGACTACCATTGCTTAATATTTTACTTCTTTATTTATAATTAATTCTATTCTATACTGTTATTGAGAACATTGAACATAATATAATAACTAAGATTTACTTAAACTGTTATTCAATAAAAAAAATGTACTACCAAAATTAATTAATCTGTAGTACTATACAACAACCTGATCTATGAACAGACTCCATGTAGAAACAAATTAAATATTCAATGTAAAAATATCCAACCGCCAAACAATTTGGTCGCTCTAGGAAACAAAAACGAAGTAATTAACGACACAATACCTTTCAATAACACGATAAACCTGAAGCGACGCGGTACATCCAAGAAAAAAACTGATACAAAAACATTTAGGACCCACGGGCGCTTTGTTATAAAACAGCTGGGAGCCATTTGCGCACAATACGTGGACTTAATCACGCGATGTTCTAATATCGTGCCTTGAGGTAACCTGAACAAATGACCCACCACACAATCATTGCATGCGATGTACCCCTGGAGGGAATCGTGCGTGTTTCTGAACGCACCTTTTCTGCTTCGTTATATTGGGATAAGTTTTGGATATAATAGATATAATATTTATTTATAAAACCTCTCAATAGGTTTAAAAGGTTATCCCTTAGGAATTTATGATATTAGTACTAACAGATAGAACTGACGTTTTATTTAATACTATATTTAGATAAATATTCGCCGTGTTACACGTACGAGTATATAGTTAAATTAAGACGAAAAAGCGAAAGATATTTTGTATTGGCAAATGATTAACAAATGTCTTATTAGAGAGAGCTTCTTAAAGAAAATCTCTGCGCCAGTACTCAAAAGTAAGCAGATTAGTGGATTCTCCCCCCACTGAGACCAAATCTGCAAGTTTTAAGCATTTTTTGTGGCGTGTCTATTGCCTATAAAAAATTCTTGCTATATAGTCCTCATTTAATATGGTCATACAGAAAGGTGCGACAATGAGCATAGAATAAACTTAATATTTGCCTTAATTGATTGATTTACAATTAGTTTTTGTAAGCCAATAATATTCCAATAATCATACAAGTTAAAACATTGTGCGAACTCGTAATATATCATACATAAATAGTCACGTTCAGAACAGGCGGATGAATATTGTGTAGGCAAATAATTATGGTTGTCGAAGCCCCGCCAGAACTTTGCGTGAAATTTGCTGGAAATGGGAGTTTAACAGGACACGGGAGAGCGCGGATTATACCTGCACAGTGCTGCTCCTGTAATCAGCAGTATCGATCTACCGCACGTGGCTGTTTGTGGTGTAAATAAATTACTTTAAGCTTTATTTCCATTAGTACACTCATTATACACACGTATACATTTAGAAAAAAAAGAATACTGACCATTATTAATAGTATTTTAACAAAAGCTAAATCTCTGTTCAAACAGCATTCGGATCAAGGTAGGAAGCGTGGCAATGTATATTTTTTTACGTAAGAGTAGTGTATATATATATATATATATATATATATATATATATATATATATATATATATATTTAATGAAGTAATGTTACATTATTAAAATTTATACCTACATATTTATAAGTCTCAGCAAAAAATAAAAAAATATTCCATTCGAAATGGGAACCTTTGGCTTTTATATGGTTCTTTAATTTGTTTGGCCACGAATCTGTGGATTTATGCACTGTTTCCAAGGGAAATTTCGCCACTGCTTGCTCCAAAGATTTTTTAAGACTCAATGTCGCCGTGTCGTTTAGAGCAGGCCATGTCCTCTGAAACTGACCATAATTTGAAGTTGAGGTCTGGGCTAGATGACGGCCAGTCTTCAGCTCTTATAAAGTTTGGAACGTTGGTTTCAATCCAGGCTAACCAGGTTAGTTCGCTCCTTGTGACCAGGTGCAGAGTCCTGTTGGAAAGTTCGTCCACGGTATATTAGTTAGCGGTATATAGGTTTCACAACATGATCCAAGACTGTATCTTGACTGGCTGGTCTTGACTGGCTGAAGTTTTTACTCCTTTTCACTTAATTTTTCACAAAAATGTAGTTTTGCGACTCATTGACAAGACACGCCCCACCAAACCATCACTGACGCAGGATGGTGACCACGTTGTACCTTTCCGACCACTTGAGCAGCGTCCTTAGAGCTGTGAGCGTTTATCATTTTGCTTATTGTAGTGTTCTTCAATCGTGAAAAGTTTTTATGTAACAGTATTTATGGCCAGACTAGTTACATATACTTAGTTGTTATAAAAAATATTTTATTTAATTTGAAAAACTTCTACTGTACCGATGCTTAGACACTGAACTACCATGATTCTCACAAATTGTAATAAAAAATATTTTCATGACAGCGTTCCGAGCGGGATTGTCCACGACGTTATCCACCTTAATCTGCAGCCACCAACTTATTCTGTATTCAATTCATACCCTTCAAATGCACTACATTTCAACCATGTTGACATAATGACTTATTTATAAATTTGACTTGCCTTTCGCCATTATTAAAAGTTTTGTTAGTAATAATCGTCATGGGAAATCGAATTATATTTTGGACAACATAAGTTCTCGTATCGAAACTTGAGCGTACAAATATATTACATATATTATTCATAAAATATTACAATTGTTGTATTTTTGAAACTTTTATAAGTTAGTATTTTATTGACATATTAAAATTACAGTATCCGGACAATTTTATATATATATATATTGTAAATGTTCACCGTAGGTAGTAAAATTTATCATGAAAGTTTTGAAACTTGACAATGGTTTGTTTTACGACAATATTTGATGTACATCTTTCATCATATAGGTATTTAATTATTTTACTATTTTACATGTATATTATAGGTGTTATAAAGTTAAACTTGCAGGTAAACTGTGTACCCGTTTGTAATCTTATCACAAAAAAAACTCTATTTTGGAGATAATTAACACAACTATTTAACGTATCGGTTACGTAACTAAGGTTGAACAGCAGGTTGCGATAAACGAGCGTGTATTAAAATTCCCGTCCAGCCTCGTTTATATATCGGGCAGCGGGGGATAATTGCGGTCGTAATCATCCATCCCTGTGGGGCTTCAGGATAACCTTGTAATATCTACAGTGTTGGTAAAATAAGGAAATAGGCCTAGTTTTAAACTATAAGCGAAGCTGTAATTATAACACTTTTAGAATTCTGTTGATTATTAAGACAACGCTGCAAGGTGACAATGATCAGTATTTAGTTGCCGTGCATATAGGAATTAGATCAATCTCTCATTTAACTAAACTCATTCGTTCATAGTCGACAAGACATTTTTAAGCTTTTCATAACAGATACACAGAAATTGCTGTTTTGTGTGTTCAAATTTAGTGAATATTTCATTTGCTATTGAAGGTTTTTTTTAAATTTATTTATTTACTCTTTATTGCATTAACCTTAACAAAGTTCAAAGTTCACAAAGGGCGGACTTAATGCCAAAGGCATTCTCTACAAGTCAACCCAAGGTGTGGTGAGATATGTGCATGATAGGTGTAGCAATAAACTAATAATTAAAAGAAGAAAAAAATTAAAAAAAACTGAACTGAACTGAAAATAACTAATACAAGCAAAGAATAATACATACATATGATGTTAAATACATAATACGTATAAATACATACGCAATATATAGACAAACATACACCACATACACATATACGTATATAAATTTTACATATATATATATACAATACAATAGCGGTAGCTACCAATAAATTCCATATGTGGATGATAAATTTATCTGACTTCAGATAACCTAAATAACCCACGAACCAAACTTTTAAAACTTTTTTATTTCTGACCTTCCTGATTTCATCGGGCAAGGAATTCCAGAGTAGTGTAGCTCGGATAGCAAATGAGTTTGCAAAAAAGCCGCCAAAGTGAGCTGGAACACAGATCTTGTTATTAAACGAAGTTCGATGAATTCTGTCATGAGATAAAGAGAGATAGTGAAATTTATCTTTAAGGTAAGAAGGTGATGACGGATCACTTAAAATGGAGAAGAGAACCAGCAAAATTCTGGAATTAATAATTTTTCCTCAGCCTCCAAGAAAACTATTAAACTTTTTGACCCGTTGTGTATGATAGTTTTGATATTAATAGTCTTCAAAGAGCTCAAACGAAAAATTATACTTATTTTATCATCCTCCATGCCACAAAATACTAACTACCTTA
The DNA here is from genome assembly GCA_029286865.1 of Teinopalpus imperialis. Taxonomy (NCBI): domain Eukaryota; kingdom Metazoa; phylum Arthropoda; class Insecta; order Lepidoptera; family Papilionidae; genus Teinopalpus; species Teinopalpus imperialis. The sequence goes on along the minus strand of JAGSMU010000023.1, from coordinate 726,095 downwards.
ATTTTCTTCTCCAACATACAATAGCATCCAAAACTATCTTACGCATGCAAAACACAAAAAAAAATTTTGTTCAGGTATTTCAATAAAAAAATAATTTCAGCCATATTTTACGTTTAATAATAACGTAATAACATAAATTTTTATTTAGTCTAAATAGTGAAAATAATCTTTAAAAATATGTATTATAACATTATTGTTTCTATCCGTATAATGATGATCTTTATGTACGTTTTAAAATATTTTACACAAAAATAATATAAAGCTTTCTTATCAGCCTCTACTTGCGCCAATTTGTCATTGATAATATTCATTTTTATTTTGTATCCCCTGCATTTGACCTTTTATAGTTCAATCTTACGCTGCCAAATTCGTTATTCCTGAATTCAATTACTTTAGCAAAACACATAGTTTTAGCCTTCCTACGATGTAACCTAAATCCCACGAGCTGATATGAGCTTTAGCTACATACGCCTCTAATACATCCTGTGTTGTTGACGTCTTTAAAGACGAGAACATTACCATATATTTTTCAATACAATTTGAACTATTTATAGGATAATAAATCGCATACTTTAATAAAATTATATCATCAAATATCTTATATCATCATTTAATTGTTTTATTATTTACTTCTTTAAATTAAGAAAATACAACAAAGAGACTGGTAGTTGTTGTATTTTAGAGGTTTATATCTTGGTAGTCTCTTTTACATTATTTCTGCCTACATAAATTTATAACACGAACATCATTAATGTAATATATTGAGTGTTATATTAAACCCTAATTGCCAATCACTACCGAGTATACACAAAGCTACAATGTTATTATGTGTATAATTAACTAAAGACGATGCTTTAACAATAATTTAAATTCCAACAAACTGTGCTAGCTTGGCGGTTACAACGTCGGCCTCGAGTTCTAGGATTTAAATTATGAACTTGTATAGACTTTTATCAATAAATTTTCATCTCATCAAGATTTTTACGTAAATAAACTCGCTCGTTTATCTTTGCTCATTGGATCAAAAGACGTAAAAGCTGATAATGCTACATTTTCATTGATTCCATACACTTTATTCTTTTTTTGATTAATTCAAAATTAATATCATACTAAAATAATGAATATACAATACAGAGAATATATGTAATAAATACAATAACCATCAATCAGTACAAAGACGAACACTATTTCAATGTTCAGTGTCTCATCTTCAAAGTCGTATGGAGATGCTCACTTTGGAACAAATAAAATAAAAAAACATTTTAACAAAGTAGTACTAACATAGTTGAGTAAACTGAGAAAGGAATGTATCAAATTAAAACCCCACCTCCGTGAGGCGTCCTCTCCTGTCTAACGGTGACTTCTAACGTACTTACTTGTTGTTGCGCTCGACTGTGCCGTACGTAACATTACGAACAAATATTACTTTTGGCGCGGCGCTCGTTCACGGATCAGAGGATTGGTTCAATTCCAACTGTGCCAATGTGTCTTGCGAACACGTGACGAGTGTGCGTACCAGCGTGATGCATTCTATAATTTTAATGGTGTCTTGCTTGCGACAGACTTGAATTCCATATCGTCGAACTACTATTATTATTTGTTGGCATGACTTATTTATTGTGGTCATTTATTATATAATCATGTGGCTGGTGACGAACTAGGAGTGATCGGATTATCTGATTGCTGAGTCGCTTTCTGAATTCGACTAACAAATGAACTATCGAAGAACTATTTTGACTAAACTTGTCGGTTTTCTCACTGGGTTTGTTTGTTCATGTCCTGTATCGTTGATATCATCAGTAGACTGTATGAATACGATCATCCCCCGTTGCACATGAATTCCATTGTGCAGACGCAAGCGATATTAATGGCTCTATAATATTCGTCGCAGATTACTTCTCTACAGTCTAGACTAGATTTGACCCCTAAGAATATTATTACATATATTTATCGTTTTAAGATCTACAAATCTTTTTGATATCCAATAAGATTTAACATAATAATTTATACCCTCTTCTAAATCTTAATAAACACCATTATCTCCTTTGTTTGTTGAATTTGCCATAATTGCCAAGATTAGTCGGTAAACTAAATATTTCAAATATCAGACGCTAGCGCTCGTTACTTTGTTCTTTTTACGTTTAGCTTTATGTTTTTTCTCATACACATATGAGTCAAAGTAGCTGAGCACCAAAAAAATTAGTAATTTAAATAAAAAATAAATAAAATTAATCAATCTTAGTCATAAGAAGACATTGATTTTAAATAGAGAATGATTGTAGATGTCTATCGGTTACTATCGGAAACACAGTGTGCTCGTATGTCATAAAGCTTTTATAAAGAGAATAGTTTAATTATTCTTTGTTACTAATGCTTCATATTAAGTAGATGTCTTATAACATATGTTGAAACATATTATTTAGCTTAGTATTATTAATAATGGCTATTTCATACACGGCTACGAACGTTTTTTTGCGATACACAAGATTCATATATATAATTGTTAACATATATTTATATCCTGGCTTTATGATATTAAATACGCACACACGAACATACGCATTGGACCGAGTCTGCATTCAATTCGTAGAACAAAGCAAACGATGCGGCATGACTTTTTTCAGACTTCCATGTCCAAAATGTAGAAAAGCCGTTAGGCTGAATTTTTTACATGTACAGACACGAGACTGAATGAATTTATTCCTGTCAATAAAATATTCATTCAAATGGAATAAATATAACAATGGAATGCTGTTGTAAAAGTCTATGTCATAGGATGTTTATTGCATTGAACCATATATTTCTTTTGTGAAATCAGGTCATGGCAACCTAACACATATTTCATCTGAGGATGTTTATTCTTGCGGCCAAAGACACCAAAAGCATTATAATTCAAGAATTAATATAGTTTCATTCTAAAAAACATTTATGTTTGCATGTATGTTTTATACCATGACGGTATAAAAAAAAATAAAGAATTAGTATCTGCTTCAGAATAGGCCCAACGGTTTTAACTGACCACCTGTCGGTACCAGCCTAGTTTAAATAAGGTTTTCTCAGCCTCTAAACATCATCAAACATATATCTATATGTCACCTATCTATATGCCACATAGATTTTGTAGTATTTGCTGTTCAGTTAAGACTAAGTGTCACTACCCGTCTAGTTTTTTTTATTATATAATTGGGAGTAACAAACGAGCACACAGTTCACCTGATGGAAAGTAATTCCTGCTACGTCTACATTCATCATTGACAAGGAATCATAATGCAGGTGCTTTGTCACCCATGAGGGCTGAGATCGAATGCCTCGTCACCAGTAATGAAGGTCTCCGGATCCCTACACTCATCGAAACACAGCAGGTATGCTGCTATTTCACGCTGATATTCTGTGAGGGTGTGGTCCTACCCGGGTCGAGCAGCGTACCTCTACCACCATTGAGTTTAAGAATGTTGCTTCACCAAAACAATATTAACCATAGTTTTAAAAAAGAATACTTGTGTATTTTCTTATTCCTCCTAAGGAATAGAGTAGTAGAATGTATAATAAATAGTAAATAGCAATTAAGTATTGATTAACTTAAGTAGATATGAGAAGACCGTAATAAAAGTGTGGTGATAAGTTATTGCTCGTTGCGAGAATTTACTTTATTAATAATATTAGAGAAATGGAAACAATAAGCTACATAATTTACGCCACATACTCGTATGTTTTTCTTTGTTCATTTACTCCGAAGTTCTGGCACAAATTATGTTTTACGTTAAAAATATTTATGTAACCACCTTTTATTTAATTTGAATGCATTCATAAATTGTAATAAAATGATAAATAAAAACCAACTACGATTTCACAACCGCATTTATCATAGTCCAATATTGTTATTCACTTCAGTACATTAGAAACTTTATTACGCATAAACAGGAATGTTTTGTTTCATTATTCATGGTTAAAAGTAACCGAAAACCTATATATAAAACATCATTTATCGATACATATTTATCGATATGCTGACAGTTTACGGACAGCACTTGTGATACACAACGTTAAATGTTATTGCAACAAAAAATATTGCCATGTTACAAGTAATAACCATCAACAGCAATTAATCACCAAAGGAACGGTACAACATTATTGATAATACATCACCGTCTTGTATGAAATATATTACCTGTACATAAATAAACCGCAAAATATTAGGAATCGTTTACATTATATGTATCCTATACATCATAGAGTGGATAGATAATGACAATGAAACAGATCTTAAAATGGATAAACGTTATTTTTAATCATTTTAATTTAAAATTAAAAAGGAGATGAAATTTATCTCATTTCACCTTTTTAGAATAGAAGAAAGGAAAGCGTAGGATGATAGGATGCGCCAGTTATTTTTATTTCTAGTCGGTTTATATATGTGTAATTTTTATTCGATCGTAAATACTACGTATTATAAATACATCAAAAAGTGTTAAATGGAGATATGATTCTTGATATAGTTATTTATTATATACTAATGGTGAAATAAATTGCATATCATTAATATGTAATCTTCTATTTATCCACACAGTCTATCTAATTGCAAAACATTATAAATGTAAATTCACCAACATACATATATATGTATATATATAGAAAACTAGCTTATGTTTTAAAAAAAACTAGATAACGATAATTAATACGTAATAGTGATCCATACCACGCTTTAAACGCCTTCTTTTTTGCAACATGAATGGGTAGCGTCAACTGGGAAGAAGCACTATCTTTCGAAATAATAGTGTGAAACAGTCCTAATCAGTATTAGAGCATGTCTAATCTTTGTGGTGAATGGATGTGTATATGGGCCATAGATATCGTGAACTATGTGATCGTTTATCTTCGTATCATAATAAAACCAACATCATCTTAAAAATAAAGGAAAGTGTATCTATAAAATAAACTGACTGAAATATATTACGATTCGAACATAAAAGTAGGGACCAAAACTCAAGTACGCCGCATCGTACGGTCGCCATACTAATTTCTTAACGGTCAACAAGGAATTTCCATAGCGTAATCAACGCAGCCATACCTGCCACCCCCGGGGATTTAAGCTTCAAGCCCTTAATTACCGTTTTGTACTGTTCACTGTATCCCGAAGGCTTCGTTGCTTATGCTCGGATTAAGACGAAACTCTCGAATATAAGGTTTGGGCATAGTCTATAAAATAGCTACGATAGCGTTTTTTAAAGATGTATATATATATAATAGACAGTATGCGGTGACACTGCTTACGAACAGTATATACTTATAAAAGCGGTTTAGTTACGTAACTACTATTTTTTTTATTACACTCACCATACGAAACAGAGCAGCATTATACTGCAATTTTTCACTGGTATTCTGTGAGAGCGTAGTCCCACTCGGTCGAGCTGACCCATTCATTCTACAAAGTGCAGCGTAACTCAACCACTTTAAAATACAGCATCATTTGGAGGGCAATACTGTGGACACAACCCTCAGAGACTAGTGTAAAATAGTAGTGTAATGTTCGGTATGGTGAGTGTAAGAAACCAGAGGTTTATTAACTAGTAGCTAGGTCTCAGGGTAGATAACGAATTCGCATTTTGAATCTTTATTGCGGTGTGATATAGTTAGTATATTACATTGTTGCCCTAGGCGTCGTAAAAAACACGATCAAGTTTGTGGCAGCCGTTTGATAGTGAAAATTTATTTAAATATTCAAATGCCAAATTTTATAGAGTAGTTTAAGGCAGTGTCACTATCGCACACTTAGCATCGAATTCACCAACCCGTCCACTCTATACAGTGACTAAAGGTAATTAAGTCGCCTAGTTCTTTGAATAAATCTCAATGGGCTTTTTAAATTCGAAGATTTAATAGAAGTTACAGAAGATTTAGTTTGTACAGCGTTGTATACGTAAACATCTTGAGGATGTTTGCATGTCTAAGAAATAAATAAAATAATTCGAAGACACTTAAGTAAGTTAATACGCAATGGAGTCGCACTGTGACCTTCACCCCTGTATATCTACAGAGACGATCTATGCCGTCTTTTTTAGCCGCTATACTCTTGGTAGAGTGATCATGAACGTCATGCCGGCGTCGGTAGATGTCTGCAAAATCCATATTCATTATTTTCTGCACAATGTCTTTCGGGCAAATATATTTGGGTCACGAGTCACCTTAATGTGGTCAGTCCTTTGCAGCAGTATTCTACTATGTGCTCAGAGTAACTCAATTGTCAGTAGTGGCACCTAAATATATAGATTGTTAATTATATAAATTTAACTATTCACTAAAGAGATTTTTCTGATGACAAAAAGGCTGCTTTTAATTTACAAAGTTGGTGGAATAGTGGCATCTAAAGGAAATCATTTTTGGCGCATATAACGAATGAGCACACCCCAATTTATCGTGGATTTTACAAATGCGACAAAAATCTGCTCATTTTTAAATTTGGAAGCCTAATGGGCGATCATTAGTGAGCAGCACCGACGCATGTTAATTCGGAGGCGTAATGCGTAATTTCTTTGATCTAAGACAGAAAAAAATGTGCTTTGAAGTGCAACGCTTTTAGAGAGTAACACAAGAACAGTACATTCAAAGGACGACCCAGACAAAGGTCGGAGTGAAAGTCACAAAATTTTAAACGCAATACAACATTAATGGTTCACGAAAGTTCTGTTTAATCCATTACGTAATTTGTTTCTAAGTTGAGCCGCTTTTTATTTAATTTATAATTCCATTAAATGACTTTCAACTTGGTAATAATTCAATTAGATTAAATTGAGAATTTTGTTTGTATCTTTGGAAAAGGGAATTTTAGGTTTGTTTCGTAAATAACCACGTTCAAAGATATAAGTAACCTAAATAAATTGCTGTACCTTATCTGTTAGAAGCAATTGAACGTGCCGAGGTTCGGCCCTCCCAGGCACCCTCGAGTTAGCCGCTCTCGCGCCGCAACAGGTTAACGGTCCAAACTGAGGCTCCGTTGTGCTGGTTACTCACTAATAAAGTTCTCGGCTCAGTTCCCTAAGCACTCGGTCACCTTTCAACCCGGTGCTGCTGCCGGTGAAGCTTTAAAAACGCTCGGGCTAACAGCGATAAACAAAAAAAAAGCTAAGTTTGTTTGGTCATAAAAATGTTAAAAGAGAGTCATAAAATTACTAAGTTAAGCTACGTGTTCAAAAGAAAATTATTTAAATAAAAGAAACTACCATTTTCATTGAGGCATGTATAATATTATTCAATAAAGAAATTTTAAATTTTATATCAATTCATGCTTTTGAGTGGTAACGAGGTTTACAGGGAGTGTTACTCTCAATGCGTTAAATATATATATATATATCTAACTTTTTACATCACTACTAGACCAAATTTACAAGAAAGCATACGTTCAGTATATACATATGTATATACTTTTCAAATTATTACACAAATAATGAGGTAAAACTGAGAACATATACCTTTTAAAAAATATTTATTCTCTTTTTTATGTTTTTCGATACTGTTTAACAAAACATAATACGTAAAATGTAATAACAAAGCGATATAAAGAGACCATATTGTTATACCTCGCTTTTAATATACCGAAGCGATATTTAATTACCGCGAGGGCGGTTCGGCTTTAATCGTATTATAATCTACAGCGTCGTTACACGCGCCCGCTAACAATACAACCGATAATTACTCATAAGCAACTATTTATTTATACTCGTCTACCGACTGTCGCTTTATGTACGCCTGGTAACGGCCTCCAATTATGCGTTCGTGTTATAGGTATTGTTCAGATATTCAGAGCAACTAGAAATGTAACTTATAGATTGATGTAGCGTAAGCGTTGTAAACACAATTTGTAAATAAGGGGGTAGTTGTTCAGAATATCTGAACAATAGGCATAACAATACAAACGCAAAATTAGAGGCCTGGCTCATATAACACTAATCTTGCAAGATGAGCTGTCTACTTTTGTCATACTGAAAGTTTAAGGATTTTGATAAATAAGATCAGATATTATATTTATGATACATTTATTGTATTTCAAAATATATGTTTCCACTATTTTCACATCTTTGCATTCATTGAAACCATTATGTGAATCAGTGGTCAATCTTCAGTAGGAAAAAGAAGTAGCAAGGTGCGAGGTCTCGAGGGCTGCATGGAGGATGAGTCATCACTTCCACATTTGAGGCTTTCAAATATGTATATAAGATACCCATCTTAGCGAAATGTAAGGTCGCATTATGGTGGTAAAACACGTTGCTGCGAAGACGCCTTTCGCGAACTTTTTCTATCATTCTGGGCAAGCAATTGTTTACGTATCAATCTGCAGTCTTGACTGTCCTTTGGTTTACAAGCGACACTTTAATATAACGTCCTGATTTTCCGAAAATAGAAGCAACCATTTTCTTGCTGATGCTCCGACTTTTCTTATTTTTTATGGGCAAGTCTTTAAAAGGAAAGACCCATTCTGCCGACTGGATTTTTCTTTCTGGTTCAAAGTAATACTCCCAGATTCCATAACCTGTCATGATATTACAGACAGCCAATGACTGTCCTCCATTAAACTTTTTTCACCATCATCATGTGGTATCCATCAAATGCAAAACTTCCAAAACTTGAGACTAGGCTCATTCCAACAGAAATTAAAAATTAAAGTACGCTTTTACTGACAAGTAATTTTTTGTCAGTTTTAATCAGTTGTCGTACGGTATCAATATTTCTAGATCCTGTAAAGACAGACACTGGCTGAACTTCACGTACATGGTTATGGAGATGATCATATTTACGTGTCAATTCTCCAACCCACTGCGACGTAGGGCTTCATCACCAAAAGCCAATTGATGTCTCAGCAAAAGTTTTGAGTTGAGCTTTCTTTGAGTTAAATTCCTTGCAATAGCGGCACAGAATTTACTAAAGATCACCACAATGAAAAACAAATGGCAGTCTCGCAAATTAAAAAGTAACATGTTCCGTAATTGCTGTTTTATTGTAAGTAGCTAGTTCCAGAAACTTACAGTGTACCCCCACTTATTGTGACGTATTGAGCGTTTGTCGCAAAATAAAAGATCCCTTTAGCCGACACAACAGCCAGACAGGGTCACAAGGTATATAGAATACAAGAAATAGATAACAAAATATTAAATTACTCACAATGTAAAAATATAAATTTGAGAATAATGTAATTATGATATTAAATTACTTATTATATAAGGTTTAGTTTATAATATTTCTACATTAAAATAAAAAACTATAATGTTTAAATGCAAGCGGAAAAAACGATTATAAAATTAATACATCTTAACTAAAATATACGGCAATATTTAAAACTTACCCAATATGAGGCAAGTTAAGTTATATTTCCAAATTAGAAATATTAACTAAAATAAGCTAAGCTTACGTTGCTAAACAGGCACATCACGGCGTACGGAGAATCAAAAGGAGCCGACCAGAGTACCCAAACCGCTATGAGCTTGGATCCACCATCCAAGGCAAAAATGGCCGTCTTAATCTCTGCGCGAGGGTCACCGTCACGCGAACGAAGGAAAATTAAATTTTATAAGTTCCGATAAGTTCGAGTGCAAAGGTGAATGCTATTTTGCTTAGAATATGTACGAGATATAATATACGGGGTATAAAATGAACATAAATCACGTTAAAATTTTAATTAAATTAATTCTATTTAAAATTGTCATGTGATGAGAATAATTTCTTAGTTTTATAAATCCTTTCAGTAATTACGTTCAATATTACATAATTTAATAAGTTTATAGGAAACTAGATGGATTTAGATCATAATTACATCCTTTTAAAGATTATTTAAAACTTCATACCATACCCCTCAGCACTATAAACCTTTTTACAAGACACGGTTTTAACCATTCGTACTTCTAAATTATTATTGCAAATTTATCAAATGTTGAACACATATGAAAGGAACTTGAAGGTGGGTGGACGCATAAAATGGCAAAGTCTGACGTTCAATCAAAAGCAACAAATCTAGCGCTGGTACAGCTTAATAATGAACTTTCATTCATGAACTTGTAAGTAATATGCTTGGCTAAACTTAAAAGCTTTTTGCATTCATATGTCAAGAAATATTTAACACAGTTGTCGTATGTTAGCAAGCTCATGGTTTTCTTAATATTTAAGTCCCTCCTGCAAGCTGTCATATATATTATTACCTTTACATTATTATTTTTATTATTTTATATACATTACCTTTGTATTGGTTTACATCTTATCTTCGGGGCCGCCTGTAGTTAGTGTGTGCAGGGCGAAAGTTCTGGTAATGGGCTAGCATCGTTACAGGTGTGCTGCAAGGCTGTATAAATTCTCCTATTATGTTTTCTTCGTTTATAAATTTTATTACCTCCATTATTGATTGTTCGTACCAACTAAAGGGTGACGATCTGCATTTTTATGCTCAATCCGCCAGTAATGTTATTGACAAAACCATTAAAAAGTCCAATAACAATCTTGAACCTATTAAAATTTGGTCGAATAGCCAGTTAAACCTACCAAATGTAAAGTCATGTTTGACATTACTCTACAAAACTAAGCTTAAGCTCGTTAATATCCTCGTTTTATCCGTTATCGATTATACTGATGTATGTTACCCAGATCTGTCGCCAAAACTTTTTAATAAGTTGAAGAGCCTTCTCAATAACTGTATTAGATTTATTTGCGGCTGACGTAAGTATGGCCATATCTCCTTATTTCGCTCTAAGCTTAAATAGTTGTATCCACCATTCGACTCCTTTCCACCAACCATTGAACTATTTCCTAACCAGCGTTTAGTTTAGTTGGAGTGGTTTACGGAAATGCTCCTCTATACCGACGTAATGCAAGTGTAATAAGATCATGGTTGAACAAAAATGCATCGTCATGGAAACGGGTCATACATACAGAGAAACGTTAATTTGTTATAAAAAAATTTTTGCTCGGTTTGGAAACGAACCCAACACGCACGATGCATCCTGGTATTCTACAACTATCTTTTGTTCTAAACATATGTAGGCCGAAAGGCTTATCATTCGATCAAAATTCAATGTAAATTGAATATAGCACAATTAGTTTTGAACAAGACTCGTGACTTATGATCGTATCATATAAGTTTATACATTTAATAACCTAGTGTTAAGAAACCCTCAATGGAACTCAATTTTCATTGTCCCACTTTAATTAGTTAAAGACAAATTTAATTAATTTTGAAGCGAAAAATATTTGACGAAAATTAATTTACGGTACTTTAGTAGAACAATATAATTTTTTTAAATTAATTAGTTTCAACATAATCAAATACTAGTTTTAGAAAATCTGATTCTGTATTAATATTAAAGCGATGTTTAAGATTTAAAGTTATATTAAACTCTATATATTTCTAGTGATGTTAACAACGGTGAAATGTTCGAATAACGACCACAAACAAATACGGGTACAATAAATCAAATTACAGGTAACCTTATACAATACCAGTTCAAAATCGTATCACGTTTCGTTTACTGAGTGATGGAGGTATCTGGAGATCCTTATTACTGGTGACGAGGGACTAGTGGTGCATTATCGTTATCGAAGATGAATGAATCGCAGGAATCACTTACCATCAGGTGAGTCACTAGTTACACGTTAGTTCCTATCAAATCGATAAAAAGGTTTACACGAAATTTGGTAATCTATTAACCATTTCAACCGTTCTTGTTACAAAGTTCGTATGTCATTCTTCATGTAAATTTTCATCCACATAAAACAAAAAAAGAATAAGAATCATCTAACTAGTTGATCAGACGATCAAACTTTTATCTGTTTTAATATAAAACCCCCTTGTACTAGTTTCATAACTTCGTCACTTTTTATTTTTATTTATCACTTTTATTTATAAACTTCTTTGTCAAACCGTTTAATAAATATCAAACTATAATTCTATCATATAAATGTCTTCGAGCTTAAATCCTTTTAAATTTCCATTCAGCAGAAGCGTAGGTCGCTAAGTTGAAATCTGTCGGTTCTCGCAAAGAGCAACGGAGACGTGTTTCAGCTCACAAAAGCTGCAGATCTCTTTGTCACGTTGACGTCGGAGCAGCAGTCTTCATTTAAATTCTCAGAATTCAGTATTTCGATTCGAATACTCAGTGATAATATTTAAAGTCATTTTATATCTACATTGAGATTTAGTTTATATTTATGAAATGTTTTACCTGCTAAAACGTGCACTTTAATATTTAAATTATTTTATATATGATTCCTTTTTAAATGATATATGTGTCATGTATAGTAGTGCTAGTTAAAATACAATAAACAAAATTGTTTAATAATTTCGATATTGTTTACATTTCTGCGTGCAACATGATTTCCGAGAGTATTCGCCTGATCTCTTGTAATGATATCCATTAAAGAGGAAAACGCGAGAACCTATGATGGTAGGAGAAACAAAGGCAATAATGCCGCATAAATAATGTATCTTATGTTGACGATATAGTACCTTTCATTATATTGTCACTTATACTTACCGTTTTCTGTCACATATTCTTTACTTCTCCAGACAATAAGGTTCAGCTAAAAGGCGGCGTGAGTATCATAAAACTAACGGGTATAAGAAAAACATCAATGGATTAATCGGCTGCCTATGGCCAGTTAAGTTTAGTTTAGCTGGATAAGATTAGAACAAATAGAATTTCTACTATGTGTTGTTTTCCAAGAGAAGTCTTCAAAAAGGTCAAGCATAACCTAGATTTTTCCTCGTGCCAGGTCGCGACAACGCGGCTGCCCCTGCCCACCTTCTCGCCGCGGGCTGTGCTGATGTACAGCGCGGCGGTGGGCGGCGAAGGCGCGGTGGCGCTGCAGTTGAGGGAGGCAGCCCCGGGCGAGATTGACTTGGCTAGGATGCACGAGGAAAGACTTGCCATCGCATGTCAAGAGCCTGAACTCCTTGCCGACCTATTGCATGCCGCTGCTGATATTGGTAAGTGTTTTAATCGGTTACTGGATACAGAGTTCGCGTGTTTTAGAGGGCAGTCTTTACGACATGTGGGAACTTCGAACACCTTAGAACGTTCTAAAAATTCTGGTATTAAACGTGGTTTAATTAGTTGAAACTGAAAAAGAGATATATAAAGGAACAAAATGTCGCCTTAATCTATTGATGAACTTTGATCGAAGTCTTAACTCTTTTTTACAAAAATTATAGCTTTATGACTATCCTACACCCTACACCAAACCATGGTTTATGCAAAATGATAACCAGGTCAAATTTCTCCAACAAGTTCCTAGTCTTCTTTAGAGCTCTTTTCCATATATAACCAACAAATTACTATGTTTTCCTCCTGGGGTATTGAAATAGCAAATGTTTTGATCTATCCACTCTCTTAAGCTGCAGGGGCTGATTAAATGCAAGTCCTGTTTATCGACGGTTTCAAGCTTAGTTTAAGAATTTGCGACGGGAAATGAAGGTCCGCTATAGCAGGAATCTTCATTTCTTAAATAACATTCTTTGTATCTTTATAGTTTGTTCGAATTCTGGCTTCGACAGCATTCCCTCACAGCTATAACAGTAAAGGATTCGATTTTCTATGGTCTCTGAAAAAATAATTGTTTGTTTACCAGTCGAACTATTCGATACACAATAATAAGTTTTTAAAATTAAAATTAAGAAAAAAAATCTGTTTTTATTTTATTTTTTATTATACTAATAGCTTTTTTGACTTCCGTACTTACAGTCGTTCCTTTTCGTAAACAAAACCTTCGAGTAACATTTCACCGGTGTCATCAATATTTATACTTTTTCCATACATGTGTCATAATTATATATATTAGACTTAATATCTATTTGAAATATTTAATATAATAAGGAAATTGATTAGGAAATCAATACCTATCATTTTATTTATTATAACAGTCTACCAAATAGTCATAATTAAGTTATTATTAATTGTCTATCATTCAAACATAATAACATAATCTTTATTAGTATAGTATTATATACCACATCACGAATTCAAAGCACAAATAGAATAATAACACAGTCATAGGCACCGTGTACAGTCTATAATTGAAGGACTGTAAAGGAGACGGAGGCAAGGATTATCACGGGACCAGATCGAGTTAGCGGACCGAAATTGAACTCTCTAACTAGAGATTTATGCGACCTCAGACGGCTCGAGGGAAATGTATTAATCACACTGTACTCCTGCAACGATAACTTACAAGAGCATAAAACCGCCGTCAACAAAATTGGCATTCAGATATCGCAGGCACGTTCTACTTCTATTACTCGACTACCAGGGGAAGAATCATGAGATATATTCCACGACTTATGTCCCCGTCCGCAGCGGCTTGTATTTTGAAATTCAAATATCGAGTTTTGCATTCGGAACTAGCTCAGAGCATTGCTCGAGCTTGCCGGACATACATAGGCGTAAATGTTTAGCCATTATTATATATTAGTAGGGCAACTGGGCCGCTTTAGGTCAACCAGGTTATCTAATAACTATGTACCTTGGTAACTACCCCATTTGACACGCTAAAACAATCATCTTATAAATAAATGTATATAGTTGATTCCCAATTTTTCCTTTTGAGTCGGAGGATATCAATTAAAGTCCAACTTTCAGTATCGAAATTATTACAATCGTCTTATGTCACTTACACTACGTCCCAAACCTTCACCGATCTTACTGTAAGGCTAAGTTGGCGTAGGGTAGACATGTTATGTGAATCATAAGTCTCTTACTCTATTATAATCAGTATCTGATAAATTCCAAAGAATGGGGCGGTGGCCAAAAAGTCAACTTCAAACAATATACAAGTCAACAAATTAGACCCAAGCAGCCTTTTTTGGTAGATTTATTCATCGACTTAATTTGTTCTCTTCCAAAGTCAATGATCCTTCGGAGATTATGAATATTAAAAATAAATTCACAAAAGTTGCTCTGACAAAAAAACTTGTTCAAACAATACTTAATTCGTTTTTTGCAATGAAAAAATTTCAACAGCTTCCTCCTCGGTGTAATTATATCTGTTTCATGAAAATTAATGAGGCGGTTAAACGACGTGTTTTATAAACAATACGACGTATAAAAATATCACTTTTAAAAATTCTCATTCTTGTTTAGGATCAACTGTTTTATACAAAATTACTTCGTTATTCGTTATATATGTTTATTTATTTACAAAGAATGATATATATATATAATAATAATAAAACGTAAAACTTAATTAATAGAGCCACACTTCAGATATAAAGTATCTGTAGCAGAAATAGGTTGGTTCGACGAACAAAACAATAACGCTATCGATAATCACAAGCGTGGAATAGTAGCTTAGCGCTATCGTGTTTCATCAGATAACCGAAGATTTTATTACTGGTGACGAAGAATTCCATCTTAATCCTATGGTCAAACGATGCACCTGCATCCGATGAGGAATGCGAGTGTCATGGAGGGCAAAATTAACTTACTATCACTAACAGTATGTTCGTTTATCGGCCCGAAAGATTAAGATTCAAATAGAAAGACGTACCGAAACCTTACAACTCACCAACTTGTCAAAAATTAATTTTAAATACATCTCGAATACCCTTAAAATTGCTAACTCATGCAAACGAGCTCCGTAGGTCCCTAATTGAATGAGACCTTAGCGAAGCGATGAAATATTCTCTGTTATTGGACACAAATTGGAAAGATCCAACTGTTGTGCATTTAAATTACGAACTTATTATTAAATCTAAAAATTTTAATATCATAAATGATTCAATACCTCAATAATAGAACGATCGATATTCCTGCGCCCCAGATTTCATTCTCAGTCTTCAGTCTCTGTGCAAAAGATCTTAGGCTCAATCATATATAAATCATCGGTTTTGGGTGCACTGTCCTATAAATTTGTTTGAAATTCAACAGTTTCTAGCTGCAGTGTAAATGGTCGACTCGAATGTTCTGAGTTGTTCGAATTAACTTCAGCCGCAGAGTTAGCAACAGAGTCCCCTTGTTCCCAGCAGCCTTGTTCCAAGCACAAGCCTTCCTTCCCTTCTGCGGTAGATCTTGTCTATAGCTTCATTGTTGACCATATACCGGCCGCGGAGGGTAGATATAGCAGCACAACATAATATCGACACTCTCCCCTAAATCTCACTACCTACCCTAACACTTACCTATCAAAATGAGAGATATTCTGTAAACACGTATTCCGTTTATAAACAAAACACGACCTCTCAGACCGATGCGATTGATCCTAACCGCACGGAAACAATTTAATAATAAATAATCACTTAAGTGCTAAGTGATTATTTCCTTCCACCGTACACGTAACTTCGTCGTCTAACCGCCAGCGGACTCTCTTATAACTATTTCATTTACCTTCCCACCAGAACTCGTGGCAGTAAATATTTTACAATTTCCATTAAGCCTGCCCCTGGAGAGTATTTAATTAACATACGGTAAAGAAGTTCAAGTATCCCTTTACATACATATAAACTAGAATAATGAAAGACACTTTACAAATGTATCTCAGACTTTTAAAACTATGAAATAAAATGTAATAAAAAATGTGATGTGTTGTAGGTACCAATCAGCAGTGGAACTTCATGAAAAACATTACATGTATACACGTACTAACTGTGTGTATATGTATGTAAGCTGTAACTTTAGCTTTACATTCTAAATCTATTTATTGCTCAATCCAAGAACATTGCTAAGCTTTCATTGAATGCTTCACTTTTTTGTATTTCTTCATAAATTGCCAAATTTTATATATATTTATTTTCTCCGGTAAAATACTTTATATCACTCATATAACATCTGCTATAGAGAAACCGATATCAGGCAAAATAAACAAAATTGACCAGAGTGAGATTTTCGGTTTGTAAGCAGAAGAGATCATTTATGCGTAACAAATAATACATTACAGAATGACGATCCACCAATAGACTATTCTAGTTCGCTACAATCTGTGGACAAGGACAAGTTATTAGTGTGCTAATGATTGATAGAGGGGACGAAATTGATGATATTACAATTCCATGGAATTCCCGCAAATTCATACATTTTTAGTTTCACAAAACTTATAATATCGTCATTAACATTTAGATGAAGCTCTAGTACTATCAATGGAGACAATTTCAATCTTAAATCTATTCTATATTAAGTATGGTCGGTCATGTAATCAAATATGGAATAAATTTCTCAACGAAAAACTAAAGTAAAGCGAAGGAACGTGATCATATTTATTATGTATAAGTTAAATTCAATAATATAATTAACGGTGAATATGCAGTTATAAAACCTTATGATCTAAAACACATAATAATAAAATATATCATTTCTTCCTACACCATACTATATCATAAAGCATTATTGGGTCAAATTTCCACGCTTTAGACTATTCCAGATTTTTATTCTATTATATATATTATATTTATTTATTATATTTATTTACAAAGGTGACGAATGACACATGAACCTGATTGTGGCGTTCTATAGACATTTGGATACAGCCTGGCCTAGTCAAGTCGAAGTAAGGGTAGGTTGCTCTTGACTTAGTTTTAATTAGTACCTGACTAACCGCTTCACTACAACCAATATTATGTTAAGCGACTATGTTATGTATAATTGAGACCCAATTACTACTAGCAAGGATACCCCTTCCTAGTGATTGGGTATCCAGTTTCTCTCAATTAATATACAAAAAACTTTAGTAACATGTGTTTTGTATTGTTTTTCAAACTCAGTCTCAGTTGGGTTGACACAAATAAGGTAAGACCAGCCTAGCCTACTAGAAACCGCTTAATACTTTTGTACTAGTCAATTCAACGAACACTCTACGTACAACATAATTAGCTATAATTGCATTGTAAGATATATAGAAAAGTTAATCTAAAAATAACGTAATGTAAATTAGATGTAGCTTAGAAAATTTCATTTACTATCCATAGAGTCAAGGGCAAAAGGCATTGGGTAAGATGAATTGCCACTTGCAGATTGTTTCCCGACTCGCGACCGACTGAGAAATTGCTGAAAAAACAAATAAAATTGCTTCGATGGAATATATTGACGGTTATGTTACATTCTCGATATTACTATAAGGTATTTTCATAAAAGGCACGTGTGTGATTTCAAAACATGGTTACTTTTATAAGTATTTCTCTGACTTAACTTTATTATTAATATACGTTTAATGTGTGTTTGACGACGAAGGAAATGTTTTGAGGAAACCGTAATAGATACAATTTAATCATCAATTGCGTCTGTCAAAATAGAATATAAAATGATAAAAAATTCTCGAATATTTTTTTTATTCGTCGTTAGCTTTCCTAACTATCTTGGGTCTGGTTTTATATCATGTTCTTCTATTTATCTTTTTATTTTTCTCAATTACACATCAACTCATACTACTTTAATAGCAATTTTCACACATTCCGTCCATATTTTCATTGGTCTTTCTTTCTCATTTTCTCCACACAACAAAACCTGTGAACCAAACCGAAGACTGGAATTTCTTAAATTGTTCATCACTGATGCTACTCTCAAACTTTCTCTTACTCCATTTCATTTCTCGTTTTCTCCATCCTTGATACTGACTCAACTGAACATTCATTATGGCATTACCGATCAAATAAAGTTTTTTGAACATGTTACTGCTAATGATAATGTTATAATTAAATTTTGATCAGCTTATAGCAATTCTTGAGATTCAAATGTCTCTCTTATATCTCATCATATGACCACCCAGGCTGGGAATCGCACAAGAAATCCACCACTCAATAACCAATAACCACAACTTAATAAGTATGCGCTATTTACGTTGCGATAAATTATCATAAATAAACAACCTAACTATAGCAATTCTATTAATATCCTACAATTTGTGTAAGCAATTATTAAAAACCAAATATTAATATTCTAAAATTTATACAAATAAAATTGTAATTAACAGTAAAAAAAAATAGGTATTGGTGCTTACGCCTTAAATGCATATTTTTAATATGATCATTTTGATTTTTTGATGATTAATTATGCGGAAGTAGTGATATCATTATAGCTTTTTCGTAAGGTCTTAAAACTTGTCCATGAAATATATTTAAATATCCTCATCATCTCGATGGTTCAATCCACCACTGTTAGCTTTACGGGAAATTCCTGCCAAGCACAACTACTCTGTGGAGTCAGCTGCCGCCAGGGGTGTTTCCGAACCGATACGACTTAGGGACTTTCGTGAAAAGAGCGTACACCATTCTTTTCAAGGCCGGCAACACATTTATGACTCCTCTGGTGTTGCGGATGATCATGGGCGGCGGTAATCACTTAAAATCAAGTGAGCTTAGCCACCTATTCTATAAAAAAATTGGTCAGATATAAGATTCTTGTTTATTTTACTATTTCCACAAAATTTACTACTTAATGAAAATAATGAACTTAAGAAATCAAAATTAATTGACATGTAAACGACCCTGCATTTTCGTTTATACCTACATGCCAATACGAATATAATTGATGAATATTTTATTAGTTTTAAACCTAAATTTATATATTGATAGTTTTGATTACAATTCAAATATTACTAATTCATAAACAGATTTTTTCTTTCAGATTTTGATTTTAGACAAAATTCTGAGTACGGTGCAAAATTCAATGTTTAATTTTTAAGCTCTCAAAAATCTGAATTTCCAACGAGATTAGCGCATGCGAACATCATAATTGGACCCACATAAATTCGCACGAGGCTGCTTCTATTAAATTTTACGACAAACACGAACCCTCGTATAACTTTGTTAATAAAGGATACAATATATCGCAACCGGATGCTACTCGGATTTGAGAAAACACGAACATCTCGACCTACACAGCTATAACAATGGCTTGAGAAAATTGTACATAGTAAAACTATTATTAACTATTTTTAAGCTTTAATAATATTATATTTGAATAATTGTAATGTAATTGACATGAATGTGAAAGAATGCAATACGAGAGGAAGTCCAAGGAATAAAGGGGTGGATTGTCTGAAAAACGCTATGAAAGCGATAGTAATGGAAGAAGTTAACAGAAAAAAGATATGAATGAAAGAAAATGTGTTACTGTCCGTCCCAGTCAAAAATGTGACCTGGTAAGACTAATGATAAAGAATAAATAATTTTTATTTGTTTTATGGAATATTCAAATTGGTAAAAATCTTTAGTATTCCTAATTATAAATAATGTTTGTTAAAATTAAAAACCGATTCACAGTTTTCCGACTATTGATACAGAATCATATAAGTATAGTTCATAAAAATACATTTATAATATTATTTTATTTTCCCTGAAAATGTGACGTCAACATGACTCAACTGAAGATATCTTGCATCTTCCAATCTTCGTGCCTCTACAGGGGGATGTCAGATACCTCTCTGACAGCTGACAGCTGCCGCGTCATACTCTAACTTCAATTTCACCACATGATATGAGATCTGCCGATACAAAATACGCGTAATTGGCCACTAGTTATCATGCATAGAATCATTAATAATTAAATATATAGGGTAAGTCTTAAGGATATTTATATTTTTGTTAATAGGGTTGACAAACGAGTAAAAAATCTCTTGGTAAGTGATATATGCAACCCATAATACCCACATTGATCTTCAATGAGAAATCATAATGCATTGTAATTCCGGAGATCGTAATCTCCCTGTCTTGCCGAACTGTTTGTGTGACATTTAGTTTATAATTGCGGCGTAATAATTGCGTTTTTGTTGCGTAATAACAAGGATATTTTTTTAAAATTCTTTAACAACTACTAATAAAAAATCTATTTATCTGTCTGTAAAAATACCAAAATATACAATGTTTTACTTAAATAAAATTATCTCTGTTAAATAAGTCTATTACTAACAATCGTAAACCGTGCTTTGAAGTGGAGTTAAAACGAAAACCCTAGGATCCCAACAAATACAGGCGGGCCCGGAGAGAAAATCTCTTAAACGCTGATTCTATATAATTCCTGAGTGCGACTCGCTTCTAAAGTGCTTTCCACGCAAGCTGTTCTTTGTATAAGCGCAGGTTACCGACGATCTCAACTTTCTGCTAAGCTTCAATACCAAGTTGATCTTTTCAATAAATTCTTTGAAAAACTTTGCCACTCAATCTACAAATGTTGGGGAAGTAACCATTTCTATTTTACGTAAAAAATGTTATTACTTAGGCTTATCAGAAATGTTATCCGTCAAGTTGCAGCTAGTTTTATGGTTTAATTTTGTAATGTTAGGTATAACTTAAAACATTTTTAAACAAAAATTCTTTCATTGGGTATTGAACGATTATTTCATGTACTAAACCTAATATTTTTCACTATGATCTCTTTATACTGGCACAATTAGATAAATACGTTAATGTATACATATTGGAAAATGAAAGAGATGTTGTTGAGTTATATTACTAAATATTTGGGAAAATGAAGTAATTTTATAAATATATTTGAATGAACTATACTTAGATAAATATGTTTTAATTAAAGCGGCTAAAACTAAAAAAGGTGGGCAACTACTGAAATTTATGTAAACAAAAATACTGTAATATTTTGCGAAACCAAAATATTTTTTGCATGAAATATATTACATTAAAAAAGATCATTAAAAAGGATAATTCATAAAAACAGAGGAACATAAAATAGGAATAAGAAACGACATCTCTAATTAAATATATTGTCAGCGTTTTATTTGACAAAACATAACAAGGGCAAGTCGTTTACGAAGTATTTTTTCCCCACTACGTCTGGGACAAAGGACCGGGGCGGCTTCACGGGATAATAATTTTAAGGAAACTGCCTGAGACTTTTTTTTTCATAAAATAACCAAGAAGAGCGGAGCACTCGGCCGCCGAAGGGAAATACGGCTCCATAAAGTTGCAAATGAAGTAATATTACTCTCAACTTGACTTACTGCCGAAAACTTAGAAACTCGCACAGCCGTAGCTTCGAGCATAATATACTTCGACGGATCCGCCATTGCTGTTTACTTAGTGTCATTTAATTAAACCGAATAGACCGGCAAAGCGTATCGAATGGGCACCGAGCTAGTCCACTTTGTAATTAATGTTGACCATTTCCACAATGATCCCTTGCAACGTTACGTAGCGCCTATTCAGGAACCTTTGGCTTACAGGTTATAAAAACTCAACATACAAATTATTTCAAGGAGAGATAATTTATCGTGAGAATTGGTCATCTATCTTCCCATGATATATAATATTATAGAGGAATAAGTAACGCTGTTTTGTGTGTCGTATTAATTCCATACTCCTTTTACACCAGCTTTAAATATCCACTGCACGATAAGCACCTTTTCATAAAAACACAAGCAAACCAGACGTTTCTCGGAAAACTTGCATATAGTCACGAAATCGGTGAGCGCATAGTTCGCTGGTGATGCTATTCCATCCATTAGCTTAGTTAAGACATTTTTTTTTATAATATTAGGGTGACAAACGAGACGTTCACAGTTCACCTGATGGTAAGTGATTTCATTCGGCCCATAACAACAACATTAATTCTCGATAAGGAATCATAAGGCCTAAGATTGAATGCCTCGGCACCAGTACTACGGTCTACGGTTTCTTTCTTCACTAGACACACAATAACATTAAACTTGACTCTGTTACCCCGGTAGAGTTGACCGCGACGTGACTCTATCACGTAAAAATCAAAAATGTTGAATGAATATTCTGTCATTAGTCAATATCGAGAGCTTCGTCTGTTAGCCAGCCCACCAGTGCGGCACCATTTTTATATTCTTCCTAATATTTCACTAATAAAATTGAATAGGGTTGGCATTTATGTAAGAACATCCTTTCTAATATTTAACTAATAAAATTGAATAATGTTAATCACAGATATCCACAATAATATATTAAATGCTTTTAAACATTTCAGATCATATAAGATATTTTACTGGATTATAAAGTGAATAAAATATATTTGAACGGACAGTTTCTACGAATAAGAGCAATATAATCATAATTAAAGTTTGTAAACATTTTATTAAATATACCATTAATATCATAAATTCCCGTTAACAGATAGCCAAAGATCAGACTGAGGCAACTCGGATCTTACATAATTATGAAAGTGCCCGGGGCGTAGACTAAAGAAATTACTCAAATGCCATAAATAATTTATCGGGATTTGGAGCTGAGCAAGTTTTGAGTGCTTTTAGGTATTTCTTCTAAGGGATTTACAATATATTTCGGCATACCCATTGCTTCAACAGGTATTATTTATCTTAGACTACACGATTAATTGATAAAGAAATGATTTATAAGCAACAGACGCTACTAGAGACAATTTAATTAGTAAAATTGGGCGGAGGGTAACCTCGACGAACATAGATCGTCCTGGTTGGAATCGTACTAAACTTGAATTAGCTTTAAAATTCGCTGTGCGCTTTGTACGTAATTTTTTACCACGCACGTTGATCAAGACCTTCAATAATAGTTCCTACTCCTTTCTCAAAGAAAGATAATTCATCATTACAATGACAGTCTATTTTCTAAGGATTTTTTTTTATAAAAAAATACTAGTAGTACTATTAACATTGCCCGCATTTCTACTAGGATACATAACCAATCCAACTAGGATTAAACGCTTGTGCTAGGAGTAGTTCTCGACAATAGTCGAATGGCAGATTCGAACCTACGACCTTAAGTTTCGAAGACCGTACCCTAAACCATTAGACTATTGACGCTTTTAGTACACAAAGTCACGTCGAATTTAATTAGCTACTTTTATTGTATTTATACATGGTTATATATTTATCTTTATCTTTCATTTATAAAGCCTATATAATACATATATGTTAATTATATAGATAAATATGTATGTCTAATTAGTTTATTAATTAACTGCACATATTACAATATCTCACCACACCTCGGGTTGACTGATAAAGATTGCCTTTGGCATTTGTAAAACATTGTTTTATCTTTGTAAAAACTTATTCTAGCGGTGGTGAAATACTTACCATTAGTATGAGCTAACTTACCAGCTGATACAGTTGTTCTGCAAGTCCAAGATTCACCTGATTGAATCAATGATAATTGTGTCAAAAAAAATGCAGGGAGGAACTTGGATATATTTTCAAAGTAAGCGGTACGTTGTTAGCCATGCAGGCAACACCAATTCACTTCCACAATCAACATCGTTTCCACTTTACTAGTATATTAGAAATCTGCAGGATCTATATAGAGAAAATCTATATAGAGGGTCGTACTATAGCGTCAAAGTCTATTGCGGCAAAATGTTTATATATTTTGTGTCATGAATTATATTTGTTCTGAATAAATGTTATAAATGCGAGTAAGCTGTGCGTCATTTTTGCGCAAAACGGTATAATCTAATGTTAGCCTATCCCCCTATTTTTTTTTATTGTATTGATGGTGACAAACGAGCACACAGTTCACCTGATGGCAAATGATTGCCCACCCATTCATCATTGATAAAGAATCATAATGCCGATGCGTTGTCAGCCCTCGAGGACTAAGTAGATCTCGGGATTCCTGTGGTGGATTCGGGATTTTGTGAGGGCGTGATCCTTCCCTAATTTAGCCGACCCATTCATTTAGCAGTTACAAATAGATTTTTATGAACATTAACCCTCTATGATTATATCTTTATTTCATCAGAAATACTGCATATATGTAATACGAATAAACATATATAAATATATTGTTTATAATTCACTGTAAATTTCCTTTATAAAATAGCGGCCCATAAATTCAGAAATTAAAAAGTTGAAATGAGAGTTGCTAGAGCTAAATATTACGACGCAAGTTTTTTTAGTCTGTTCACGTTTTAATGCCACAGTGAGTGCTCCCGCGGGTGCAATTAACGATATTAATGCAATATTTTTGCAGATGGCGAGCACGATGGCCTGACAGCTCTATTGGGATCAGCTTCCCCCGATCTGGCACTAGCCTCCGACGCCTCTGATAGCTTACCACTGCCTGACCATGATAATGGTAAGTGATAAGACATTGTAAGGTTTAGGTTTTCTCTAAAAAAATGGTCATTTTTTTGTCACAATATAGCATAAAAAGCTTATCAAAAAAAACATATTTAAATAAAACAATTATCTAAGAAAATAATGGACGAATTGTCGTCATACATCCTACTTGTATTTACTTATTAAAATTCTATATATTTAATTAAAAATACTTTTATATGAAATTCACTCATAATGAAATAACTTTACCAACTATAAATAATATGTGAACAAAAGTTTCGTATAAGCGAACTATGAGGTTTCCTGTGCTTTCTCTCAAAATCAAAATGATTTATTTTAAATAATTAAATTCTAGAGGGTTAAAAACTTAGGTACTGACTGAATGTTAATACTCTAACGAAACTTCGGAAACTATGCTTCCACGGAAAAGGATAATTATTTTTTATTATTCTTTCTTTCCCATCTTTCTTTATATAAAAATAAAAATATAATTCTATTACTTTTCAAAACTTAAAGCTAATTAAATATACTAGTTACTTCGTAAATAATATCAGTTTTTCATAGCATAGCAGTAAATGGAAATCACGTCAAAGGATAAAGAGACATGAAGGAAACGTTATTAAATGAATAGGAGTAACGTATGAAAGACATACTCTACGTCACTTAAAAGATACCAGGATGCCATAGAGTACACTCGTGAAGAGTATTCGCTTTGACTTATTTGGTTTGCATACGAACGTGAAATTTAAGCAAAGGACTTCTTACATACACTGTAACTTTCTTTACTAAAGGCAAGTCTTTACTTTCGTCTCTTGATGAAATTCCTTGACAAAGATGAACGGTTTTCGTTTCGCAAGCATAAATAGAGACTTCGAGGTTAGAAGAAATGTGATACTCAATTCGATTGTAAATAATTCAAAGCAACGCAATTTATTACATTCTGGTTTAGTGTTGCTAACGCAAAATAGCTGTTTACGTAACGATAAGCATTAATTTATGCTGTGCGAATTGATGATGTGGTTTCAAAGCATTAAGAGGAATGGATCAGTGCGTCACTTCCCCTCTCTCCTCGGAACTTTTAAGATTGATGTGTTCACTGCGGCGACATCTCGGGGGTTACCTTTCGGCAATAGAGACGAAAGTTCCCAAGTTTTATAGCTCGAGTACCGTATATACAGTTATAAGACACTTTATAACAATCTTTTGGGGGAATCTTCTTAAATGTGCATAGACTGAATACAGATTCATTAGGTTTGAACGGCGGGAAACGGCTCCTTCGTCCTCTTTTAACATGGAAATGATCAAGTAATTTCATGTGGGCCATTCTTTAAGAGAAAGAATAGAGAACTTTATCAAAAGAAGTAATCAATACATTAATAACAAATACATTTATGTTTTTAATTGACTATAAAGAAATTTTTCTATACCTTTATTTCGAAGCTATAAGGAAACTCCTGTATCAATCCAAAATCGTTCGTTCTTAGACATATGGGCGTTTTTCCACAAACTTTTCAATACGAAAAAATATTTTCAAAATTAATATTTAAAATTAATCTTTCATTTTAAATATTATTTTGAAAAGCATACCGAAAATACATATATGTGTTTGTAAAAGGTTTTTAAAATTACAAATAATATAAATACACATAGTCCTACTCCACTCCTACGTAAGTTGGGTTTTTAGGCAGTTCAGTTTTATTAGATAGTAAATAATAAATTATAAACTATTATTTACTATTAATATATTTTAACATATTTCTACCACACTCAAAAATTCAAAACTTACACAAACAGAAAAACTTAGACAAACTTTAATAGGAAAGATATTAAGTATTTACAGAACATTATTACATGACGATGGGGATCACTCCCTGGTGCCATTTGTCATCTGCGTCTAAAATTTCAAAGCAAGTTTATTTTAGAGTCGAGCGTCATACATGTCGAGCTTTGTTACTACGTACAAATGTATATCTGTAAGCTGAATCCGCTCAGCTCGACTGCCGAACCATTAAAATTTCGCTACGTTTGAAGAGGAATTATATTTCCCAGCGTTTAATTTCACACATGAGGTAACATTTCAGAGTTCTCTTCTATGATGCAATTACGATGTTGTTCTGGCCGGTCTAGGCCTCAGTCGTCGTCAGTCGTTAGGTTGCAACCAAAAGTAGGTTTAAAGATTCTTTATTGTTTTAATAAATTATACAAATTTCACAATTGAAAAGGTATAAAATTTTATTTTATCTAAGCATATCTATGCAAAGTTGATTTAGTTATTAATATCAATCCCGCAACTTAGATACGTTGTTAGAAAGTTTAAATTGAAATTTTAGTAGTGGTAGGGCCTCAGCAGTTTGTTTGTAGTTTGTTTGCAGAATACCAACCTTAAATAACGGCATAATGGTATAATTTTATTAGTGATCCGGAGATTCGATCTCAGGTAACGAGGCAATGCATCTCAGTCCACAAAGGTGACAACGCATGTACAACTGAAATCTTTATTGCGAATGGATATATATCTAACAAAAGATGTATGTTTTCGAAACCGGTCGCATGTTTTCGTCGCATCAGAAACGAAAATAAATTAGATATAATATAACCAGACACTGACAAACATAATTTATAAGTCTATACATTCGTTATGTTAAATAAACAAGATATCTTACCTTTATGAAGTTTCTTGAAAACTTATGTTTATTAAATACCTCTTAATTGAAAAGCTTAAGGCGAATATTATTCTTTGAAAGTTCGAACAAGAAATTTTGTAGAACCCGTAAACAATTTTCATAAACACCTTCGGGCGGCGTCTGGTGTTGACGTGACCACGATCCAAGTATTTCACCCATCGCGGCCTGCTATACGTTGTGCTCCAATCCGTAGATTGGCAAAAGGATAAAATTCTTAAGTTTATGTAAACTTTATACAAGATAATCAAATTATAGTTTTTTACACATTTTTCTAAATTTTCATCTGTTTTACATAAATGTATAATATAATTCGAATTTTTAATGAAATAAATGAGAATGAGAATCAAATATGTAGTCCATGTGATGAAAAAATGTAGTACATGGTAAATGTACTACATTTTTCACATTTATCCTCAATAAGCAACCATGAACGATTGTCCGTGACTAATAATAAGTTTTCTTATTTAATTTGATATAACCGGAGTTCAGCAATAGGACAACTCGGTCACGTTTGGAAATTAAATTCGCTTAATGTTTTTTTTAATGAAATTAAGCATCACTAACGAGCACACCGTTTACTTGATAATAAATGATAACTGCAGAATAGAAAAGATCTATATCCATCGCCACCAATCATTTAAGAAGAGTCTCACAGTTACTTCTGAAATTGATGATTTT
Source organism: Teinopalpus imperialis (assembly GCA_029286865.1). NCBI lineage: Eukaryota > Metazoa > Arthropoda > Insecta > Lepidoptera > Papilionidae > Teinopalpus > Teinopalpus imperialis. Next base: position 697,767 of record JAGSMU010000023.1, on the reverse strand, counting down.
TTTTTATTTAAAAAGAATAACCATCCATATCCAATCCATAATGACTCCAACTAAACTTAAATGCTCGTGCTAGGAGTCTAATGGCGGATTCGAACCTACGACCCTAAGTTTGGCAGACCGTTATCTAAACTATTAGGCTATTGTCGCTTACCTCTAGAAGTAGCTAACTATACATTATACGGAATACAGCAACGTTATGATGCTATTTCAATATGGTATTATAAGCGTGGTCCTTTCCCTGTCGAACCAAACTTGAATACTGGAGCTATAAACAAGACCCAGTGTAGCTTTACCACTGTTTACAGAACTTGCTGTCTCATTGTATCTCGTATGGAGTGGAAAAGGAATGAAGCGTACGTGTAAACGCTTCATTCCTTTTTTTATATTACTTTTTTCTTTGGCCCATATGAAACGTATGGCCGATATCTTATAATACAAATATACAAACAGGGTAACAATATGAATTGAAAATATACAAATCAAAAAAAGGAAATTATAAAAGAAACAGGGAAAGCAATGTTGTACATTATTATATAATAAGTTCACTTATTTATTGCTTCTTATACTCGTATGTTTCTTGTATGTATATTTATTTTTTACTCTTTAAATCAATCATTTAATGTGTATTTTTACATTGCAATTGTGGGAATACTCTTTGGAGTACCTAGTACATATATCAGCTATAAGGATTCCGTTGTTGAGAGTTATTTGTAGAGATATTTAATATCGATATAATCTATGAAGATGTGCATATGCAGAATATATACCCGGTATATATTATCCATCACTCTCAGGTAGCTATGACCAAGGAAGTCAACATCTCGCTATGCTATATTTCAAAGGTCTCTGATTTATCATTATAAAGCACGAGGTGCGACCAAACGTCAGAGCGATAAATAGTTGCCCGCCGTCAACCAACTATTACAGTATCTTAATATGCACCCACATATCATCGCGGGAAACTAAAGTTCGCTTGTACAGCACGCTTTTCCATATTTGTCACTAATATCTCACACGCCACGTTCAAGAAACTTATGTCCTTGAATGAAACATGCACGAGCTCCACTTTATACAACAGAAATCGTAACAACTTCTGAAATATTTACAATCGCACTAAGTGCAATGGGTTTGCAATTTAATTTACAGACCACACATACTTATAATTGAGTTTCATACAGAAATACAAACTGTAGCCTAGGTTATGTTTGCGTAAGCTTAGATCTCAATTCCTATCTTTCTCGTTGCTATTAACTACAGTGGAAATCTTCTGTTTGTTTCCAGACTCTTGTCAATCAACTCTGCCGGATATACTATAGTCCCGTAGTCCCATTTCTAAGTCAAATAATTATATCCCATCTACGTATGTAATAAGATCGAAGAAAGATTATTTAGCAGCGTCAGTGATACGTACAACGTAGATATAAATACAACGATATGCACATACAACACATCCAAAGCCTAACACCAGCAATCTATGTTGAACATAAATTTTGCTATAATATTACAATAATGGTGTGATATGTAATTAAGCTGCTATTGATCTATTTTTTTATAAAACAATGGGTTAGCGCAGACCGAAATACTGGTAGCAAAGCGACTAATTTGTGTGAGCCCCCCAGTGTGGTTACGATTGCTATCCCACTTTTAGTTCTATGAGAAAGTAAATGAGAAAAATCTAAAATGTAAAAATCAATTGCTACCCGCCACTGCTGCTGCATCTGCTGCTACCCTACAAGGTCAACACAGTTCACCTGACGGTAAATAATTACTGTGGTCACTAAATATCGACCAACATCTATGATAATGATTCAAGATGCAAATGATGGTGTGACCGGTGAGGGATGACATGACCTGCTTTGGTACCAGTATTTTGGTCTCCGGTTCCGTACTCACAATACAAAACACAGCAACATAGTTCTTTGACGAGGGCATATTCCTGTGCCGGTAGTGCCAACTCATTCATGCTGTTTACCTGCAGCTAAAACTGCACCGTTGCTGTTAAATAATAATGTAATTAAGTTACTATAAATACAGGAATATCATTACAATTCAATTATATGGTGTATCCCCAGTTTTTTACTTTGTTCAACTTCTTAAACTGTTATTTGGCACTTTGATTGTAAACGAATTATATCTTATATTCTTCTCGGTTTATACGTTGGCTTGATTCCAAAATTGTATTACGTGCTTGTGAACTTTATCAAAGAAATGCATTGGCACATTTCCGAACGAACTGTCGTATAGGCTATGATGTTGCATACGAAACAAAACTCTCCTTTGAGCTCACTTTATATAAGAATTATCACAATTTTGTGAGTGTTTTTTTATAAAAACCAATACAAAAACTGTTTTTACCCAGCGTACTAAATAAACAAAATAAAAACTACAAAAAAGCAGCAAAAAAAAAACTAAATATTACTGATCTATCCAGATCTTTATCATGTTGTGACGAAAGTTCTGCAAAATATCATAATAAACATAAGTATATATACATATATAGATATATATATATATATATATATATATATATATATATATATATATATATATTATATATACATATTTGTAGTGACAAACGAGAAAGTGACAAATACACAGTTAACGGTAAAGCATGATTGCGACCCATGATATCTACATCCGTCCAACAAAGAATCAATACGCATTTCTTAGTTAGTTGCATTTCGTTATGGTGAGATCGAACCCCGCTTTCCGTAACTGCCTATTTTACGAGGGTACGTCATGAGGGCACGTGCCTAATCATGCTGATCCATTAATGCTGCACCTAGAAATGAATTGCAGCGTGGCTACACTACTGCTACGTAACATTAGCCCTATGCTCACCATCATTGACAAGACTTCATACTTCAAAATATGAAATATTTTCACTAAAACCGCGTTATAAGCAATAACATTTATTTTAACAAAATTATTTCAACACAATATACACGATCATTCTTTTCGTCCGAGTATAATGTGCAAATACATATTCTATCTTCAAGAAAAGATAGAACATGTATTTGCATTCATCATCGTCATCACCACTTAACACCAGGTTGGATTGCAGACAAGCAATGACTTGGAGGCATTAAAAAAAAAGGGATCATATTGTAGATATATAAAAATATATATATATTTATTATTCATGTTGACATTATCCATTATATGTATTATTATTTTCGTATTTTAATGCATTTGTTGGGAAATAAAAATATAGTCATGTATTTAATTTTTTTTTCCGTCTCAGTTTTTGTGTTAGTACACCACACTTCGTTTCTTTTTTCCGATAATATGGCCTACACCAGGCAAGAAGATATTTTTATTGTAAAAATAAGCTGCGCCTTTGTACATACTTTTCTTATCTTAGTTTCCTTGTATAAATGCTTTGTGTACATAAAGGTTAAATAAATAAGTAGGACCCTATAACCTCTGAGGATTAAGATGAAATACCTTGTGATCAGTAATTACTGAATGTATGATGATATCCATATGGAGTGCAGTTGACTAGGTTTGAGCTTAAATTTTGAGATACGTTTCACTCCATACATCAAAAGTAACATAGGCAAAAGGTAAAAACTAGCTAATTAATGTAATTCAAGTGCTTTTTCTTCGGTGTATTTAAAATATGTAAATCTTGGGCAACGAGCGGCCACTTTCAGAAGTATAAAAATGCCACTTAGAAAACAAATACTACGAAGAAGATTGCTATATTGTTGAGTTCCTCGTTCTCTATGGAATTGCTCACAGACTTTTTACTAACTACTTCATGAAAAGTTTAAAAAAGAATTCAAATCAACCATGATAAAGTTTGTACATTTAAATATATTTGTGCTAGTGTCTTCAACGGAAATAATTAAACATTTTTTCTATCCGAATAATTATATTGTAATGTATTGTGAAAATAAAATGTATTACGATTTTTATGGAAAATATAAAATGCTTAGTAAAAAGTAAAGTATTTGTTTTTTATCTCATGGTACATGAATAAAAAAGTAAACATACATAAAACTATTATGTTCAATGATATTTAACAGAAAGTAAAACTTAAATTATGTATGAACTAACTATACCTTACTAAGTGTGTACATCGTAAAGTGATCGCAAATTGAGAAAAAAGATTTTTAAATACATCCATTTTTCAAGAAACTGCTCTTCGATTTAAAGCAATATTTGAATGTATACAGCCGCGCAACACTCAAAAAAGTATAACACAAAGCATAATTAGTAGCCGTAGCCCGTAGCCATAGCCCGTAGCTTAGAATACTAGCGTTAGATGGTAATTTACGCGGTAGAGCTACGCCACAATTATGACCTAGTCAACCGAACCAATGAATCAATCAATAAATTTACTTGCAAGAATATGGATACATTATAAAATAATACATAAGCTGAAATAAAATGCAATTTTTTTTAAATATAATAAATATTATAGTTACGTTATATTAATCCTTAAATCTATAATTTTAATGACTCTGTTCTATAACGGCACCCTACTGTTAAAGATCTCGACATTTAGTTTTTTAAGAATACACCTAATTCGATGGATGTCTGCGTCACCCTAAGATTTACACCTTTAAGGTTGACGAGTAAAGAATGCCCAAGGCATTAAGTCCGCCTTTATACATCACTGTACTTGAGGCTTAAATAAATAATAACTTGCGCCTAATAAAATAAAATCTAATTTTGCTTGGCCACGTATTAATATAATGTCAGGAGATTAATAAGAATAAAATTATATAAATCTAAATATATTCAAACAATCCATTAAAAATAAAATACAGACATAACAACAGCTTGTAGCACGAATAGCTCAACTTGGCCGGGATAGGGCCATGCTATCCCGGAATACTAGCGTTATAGTTTAACTGCATTTTTCATCTGGTGCAATAAATAAATCGTAGACCTCATTACTTGTGACGAAACAATACATCTTAATACACAAAGGTGGCAACGCATCTGCTTTATGATTCCGTATCGAGGATACATGTCAACGACGTCATAGAGCGCACAAATGACTGACTCGATGTACAAGGTGAACTGTGTGCCTCTGCAACGCAATAGTTAAATATGAACATTGTAACCCGAATTGCAAGGACATCAAACTCTCTCACTGACTTACATTTTAGCGGATATGACTTTAAAATTAGCTTTTATTACAAAATTCATTACACCATTTGTTTAATAGATAACATTTATTTTGTTCTAAGAAAATTTAAGTTATAACTTATTCACTAATATTCCTGAGAGATTATTTAATAGGACCTGAACTTAAGCCAGGTATGTAGGTGGTATGTATGTAGTGTATGATTGATCGCAGTTCAAGCAACTACCTCATTTGTCTCGGCACCGGAAGGGAACAGTAACAAGTAAGAACGTACTTGAGGCTCGCAACTTATTTCATTATTCACATGCTTCCTGACATAATGACTATTATATTAAAACTACTGCCTGCTACCTTTATCCTGGTTAATGGAGTCATCTGTCTTATACAGGGACCCATTCGTATTATTCTTTAAGAATTTCGTCTGACCTTAGCTAAATTAAAAGAATTTTATAGAACCATTCTTTTAGCTGCGTAAAATTTGTCACTGTTGATGTTGATGTTCTCCTAATTTATTTCAACCACGGCCAAAGTATTTTGTTTTTTACTAGAACTTATCAACAGCGCAGAATAGATTATGGTGCCTTAAGAATTCGATAAAACGCCCCACGATTCGATAGCGGTACTCACACGACGATACATTTTTCTATTTCGAAGTAATTGGAAAATTGGTATAAATTTTGAGAAAGATTTAGATGCAGTGTTAGGGACACGGGACTGCGTTAATATTAAAAAAATGAATACCTACCTAATACGTATTGAGAAATTTCACAGCAATATCTACATAAAATTAAATCAACATACTAAAGGCTAAGCCTAATACACAGCAAAGTTCAAAATATTTTAAACAATGCAAGTTAAAATTATATTTTATTTCATGTTTATTTAAATCTTACCAAAGTCAACCTAATGAACAGAATGATAAGCGAGGCTAAGGGATCTGGGGACCCAATTCCAAGTAACGAGAAATTAGTAGCTCAGTGTCTAATCGCTCTCCTTTGATTCACGTTATGCGAGCAAACTGAGTTCCAACCCCGGCTCGGCAGTGAAGAAAAACCTCGTGATGTCCAAAGGATACATGAAAAATAAACTATGGTTGGCTGCATGGTAAAGCTGTAACACCCTCTCTAGAGACCTATAATTTACTTTAATATATTAAAAAAAAACTTTTACACGTTTTATCCCAATCATGATTGATATGAATTGCAAATAAAATCTCTATCCCTTGTGATTTTTAATTACAATAATTGAATTTCATTGGACATGAATGTTATATAATTGTTAATTAGTTAGTAAAAATTTAATAACAATTATATTTTAATACTATTCTATAATTATTATATATTCAAAGTAACAAGCATATGAAATAATTTGTTATTTGTCCTTAAGGTTCAAAGTAGCTATCTTATTAATGTGAAAGCGTCGCTAAGGAGCAAGTTGAAAAGTACTTTTGTTAATTAATAAAACTCTATCTTATCTTCAGGCGCTTTTCTGCGGGTTATTTGAAATATGTAAATCCCAGCAACGAACAGTCACTTGAAATAGTAAAAGGACAAAATCGCCATTCAGAAAATGATGGCAAAGAAAATTATTTGTTGTTTTGTTCAAAGTACTCTTAGGAATGATTTCTAGATACTGAGAACTTTATTTAGCAAAATATATAGTCTTTTGTTATTGATCATTATTTTAAAAGTAAAGTAAATAGTATTGTTCCTCGATAGGTAATCAAACGTAGCGCCCTTGATCTAGCGGCCATGTACTCTCACCACTACGCATGGCCGTCATAGGAAAACCCGTATAGGATGCGAGAAGAAACTGTATCAACTCATTCATTAATGCTTATTAGTTTCTTCTTGCGTCTTAATACTCGATGAAGAATTGATACATCAAGACGATGCACATTCTGGATCCGGCATACATTTGCTATAACACACATTTGCGACTTATAATTAGTCACTTATGTTAATTACTAATTTAAGAGCCGCAAGTTGGTAATGTTACCAGCAAATAGATATAGCTAACATGACTGTTAAGTTGACTACGAGTTAGCTGCTGTTCACAGATCTCGATTGATTAAAGTTCTTTACCAATATAAGCTCCAATAGCCTTCTCTTTTAGGGCTCCGTCTATAAAATTTATGACTATTGACTTGACATGACTATTCTTGTGGACCATCTCCCAGCACAAGAATTAGAGCTTAGTGGGAGTGGTTAATGGGTTACGTTGATACCATTCTCATATTCTTTATAAAAAAAACACAAGAGTTATTGAATATTGGGATGTATTGCTATTACCCTGTTCGACATTACCGCCTTACCTAATGACATTTGTAATATAAACTAAATCCCCCTTAAGTTAATTATGGTATAAATACAACTTAATATGAACGAACACACACGCTCTTCTTAGTTTGGTTGTATATTTAATTTATATTTTTTTCTCATATGTATTAATAAATAACTAACTAAATTTGCTGGCACTAGTTCCATACTAAAACTGTAGTGTTATCGTATACATACAGTACGTTCACACGCGACGAGAGTCTGGTGATTTCTCATACATATATTTCCTACTACTAACACCAAAGTCTCATAAGACATGAATATAACAATTTTCAGAGCAAATAATTGAATTGTTATTTTAATTACCTTTGTCGGATGTAATCTTGTCAGATGGATATTGCTATCTTAGTAGTGTAAGATTATTAAATTAATCTAATTCTTCTTCTCTCATTCTTCAAACATTGTCTTCCTGTAATATCAGTTATTATTTTCACTAAACACATTTAAATAAAGCATTTTACAGTCAAATTTCATAAATTATTTCATTTTACACAATTCAATTCATTTCCAACTGAATAAAATTATTTGGTCAAATCGTTTATGCGAGATAACAGGAAAACGCTTGGTTAGTCTACATAGCCAACTTGTACGCTGCACATTTCATGTACGTAAAACTTTCCTGAAACGCAATATAAAGTGAATTCAGATTCAAAATGTGTCCGTAACTGTTAAAGTACTGTCTGTAGCAGAAAAATGTATTTTTTTAAATACTACGATTGACAAACTAGTACTACAAACTAGTACGACAAAGTTGTACTAAAAGTAAGCGATAACTGCGGACCATAAGCACATCATCAATAAAGATTGAAGATGCTTGGGCGTTATCACTCCTGAGGACTGAGATGGAATACCTAGCTACCATTAATTAAATCTCCAGTTTCATCAGAAAATGGATTGGATAATGTTGTCCTCCGTATTCTAAACACTTCTACTCTTTTTAATATTATTTTTATATTTACACAAACGAGAAAACTGTTCACCATCAGGCAAGTAATTCCTGCGTCCCACGACATCTACATTCATCCTTGGCACATTGCACATGCGCAGTCGTCCTAGAGGAATGAGATGGGATGCCTCATCAACAGGGATCGGAACCCTTCACTCACCAGACGAAACACAGCAGCATTATGCTACTATTTTATGCTGGTGTTCTATGAGGGCGTAGTCCTACCCCGTTCGAGCTACCCCATTCATTCTGCAGCTAAAAACAAACTGCAGTATAGCTCTTCCAATGTACACTTCTACTTCTATTTTTACAAGATGATGTTAACTGCTACTCAGGTTCTTAAGGCCGTATCGTTTTACACGGCGTAGAGAAGCATCCACTGCCCTCATTATCATTTCAGCCCACTATTAGTCTGCTGACCATAGGCCTCTACGACAGACTACCATAGAGATCGTGTTACAAATATGGTATAATCTCGGAAAGAGTATTTTTAAAGATCAAAATTATAATACTTCTAAAAAGTAATTTTAACGTTATTATTTGTGTATCTTCAGTTATTGAGTCAATTCTTACATAATAAAAACATAAATTTTAGTAAAACCTTTTTAAGCTAAAACACTTTTATTGAAATCATGTTTAATCAGATTCATCAAAACTTATATATTTATTAATACTAAATATTAGACTAGATTTTATTATTCGCGGTAATAGTAACAATTTAAGCGAAGTAATCTTCATCCGATGTTTCCGTGCATCATATCATCATATAACCACAAGTGAGGTCTTCTTTGCTTGTGCGAGTGTTTACTGAATATATAAGCAGTATTATATATTATAATAAACTCTATAAAATTATATAATATATGTCATACGAACAATATTAAATTATATTATATCTCGCGCTGTTCATGCTATCTAGCAATAACCAAAGAATATCACCGTAGCCCAAATCAACGAGAAGGATATCAAAAGTTTAATCTATACTAATATTATAAAGCTGAAGAGTTTGTTTGATTGAACGCGCTAATCTTAAAACTACTGGTTCGAATTGAAAAATAATTTTTGTGTTGGATAGTTCATTTGTCGAGGCAGGCTATAGTTTGTATAATATCACGCTACGATCAATAGGTGAGATGATTTCTTTTGAGAGCTTCCGCTGCGTAAACGGTTAAAGTTCTAAGTTCAAAAAATCTACGCGAACGAAGTTGCGGGCAAAGCTACTTTCATACAGTTTATTCATTTGATCTAGCTTTGACAGGTGTGTCAATACTAACTTTTTCATCACTATGTATATTTATCATGGAAGAGTCGTGAAAACGAAATACAAAAGACAGGAGTTTCTATCGCCATTTCTTCTCAAATTTGAATAATCTCCGAATGGAACAGTTGTAGTATCTGCATATGTTTAAGTATGTCAGTAAGTGGGTTTAGTGATAGTTAGTAGTAACGTATTTTTATTAATACGATAAAAGACGTTAATATCTTTTGCTTTTGTTAACGTTAATATCTGTGCCAAAAGATAAAATGAAATAATTTAAAAAACATTAGCACCATTATGAGGACTTATTTAAATTCTATCGTTAACTACAAATAAAAGTAATATATTTACGTTTATTTAGTTATTTTATATAATCTTAAACTTAAATAAACAATACATACTTGTCTAATTACTTAAAAGGGGCCAAAAAAAGTTCATTTTAGTTCGAAGCGCTGTTTCTACGGAATATATTTAATATGCAAACAGTATGCTCTCAACATGCTCCCTGCAATATAAAAAGGAAAAAGTTGTTGCATAGGAAATTAGCAGTACAAGGAATATTATTTCAGTAAACAACTTCTTCATCAGAACTTGATTAATACAGTTTAACATATGTAAATATAAGAAAATTGTGTGCCAGTGAATTGCAATTTTGTATATTTAGAACTGTTTCAAAATCTAAATTCAATAGCCAAAACAGCGGAAGCATGGTGGTACTGTTCGCGCTATCTTTTGTTATATTTGTAGAATAAGAATTAATTTTAGGTAACGCGAGATAATTGCAGACCTAAGGAGTGACAAAGCATCTCTTGATCCTTGAGCATGATACCCTCGGGGTCAATAATAAAGCAAAACTTTCTGGTTTTACAAGATTAATCACGTTGTATACACAACCTACTTTAAAAACACTAACAATTTGAGTTGGTGACCGTATTGTAGTCAAACAGTGTCTTAGATATAATAAAAAAGGATATATTCGTATGTACACGCAAGATAGGTTATAAGAATTCAAAGTAAAAATTAAAAATATATTCCTACAAGCTAAAGTGAAATAAATATGCCACTACGGAAGGATCCAATATAAGTTCGTTTACCACCTTTACATCTCTAAAAAGTGAAGTGAAATAATGAGTACTGGGAGTAATTTGAAATATTATATTAGGTGACAATTTTTGAAATAAGCACCTGTTGATCTCAACAAAATAATTTTGTTGTTCCTTTCTTTACTGTCATCCAACTTAAAACGATTAAAAAAAACAATTGTCTGCACCTAATTTTCCTTTGTCTTGCAAGTATGTGCATTAACTCTGCAGCATGGTCCTAAAAGAAATAAATAAAACTTCGCATTGAACGAAGCCCGAGCATTCACAAAGTAAAAGCTGCGAGAGAAAACTGCATTAACAAATGAACCGGAGCTTGTAACGTCGATAACAAAACTCGTTGTTTTATGTTCTTTTAACTTTCTGTCTATCTAGGAATAAATAATAAAATAGGAACAAACTGATTTTCGTGTTTACACTGAAGTACAATATATTGAAATTTGTTTAAATGAAACAAGTACTGGATTACTGATATAAACGCACAAACAAACGGACGTCCGAAACCAATAAAATATTATATATTGATTTTAATATTCTTCGTAAAGATAACTATTATTTAATACCTATTAGTGCTTAATTAGTAAATCATATACATATTAAATTTTTATAGAAAACCAAGAAACCCAAATTTATTATACATATTCTAAAACTCTCCTAAAAATTTGTAGAGTAGTATATTGAAAGAATATCTGTTCAGAACCGTTTGAGAAAATTGCTAACGTATAAATGTATTTAACACACAGTTCATACCTAGAATCTCCTTTCTGAAGTGGGCTAAAATGGAAAAAATATTTAGAGATCTGAACACTGGGGCTGTCAACTCATCTGCTGAGCATGCAATGAAGTGCAATTAAATTTTCCGTTATTCCCTATAAAGTTATGGTATAATACAGAATTAAGGATAGAAGTGATTATGATAAGGTAATTAATCTTCTGCACTACATCAAAGTAACTTACTCTTTTAAATATGTAGAATCAACTACTAGTAATGAGGTATTAAACTTTATAGCTGAGAAATGACAATAAACTTTTATTTCAGTGTTATAGTGTAGAGTTGTAATTATCACAACAACATCCATAAACGGTTGATAGCAATGTTATAAATTATGTATCTTCAACATTAAACCTGTAAAAACCATCCTAAACTAAAAATCGACACATAATTAAATAAATTAATAATTCGGTTTTTATTTAATTTAATCAATTTTGTGTTATATAACTTTGTTTTTACAGTGTTAAAGTTAATATGATAGATTATATAAACAATAAACTATTTATAAAAGTTAATTATGTGTCGATTTTTAGTTTAGGATAGTTTTTACATACCGAGTTTATTTGGGCGCACGAACATAAATGTTTATAAAATAAATAATTTTCATGCATGAACTAAAATGAAGTAGTTTGCTTTGAAAATGAATTGTTTGTATTCAATGAAGTTGATTTTTAAACAATTATAATTATCAATTATAGATATCCAACTTTTTAACAAAAGTACCACTCAGATAGGGCCAGTAAAATAAGGTGAAGTACATATACGAATATATAATAAATTGCTAATACATACGTAATAATTGAATAAAGTGAGAAGTTTCCTCATTTTTAACCTTTAATAACAATTAACATTACTTCATAACACTATATTAACCATCAAAATAATCACTATAGCCTACGTACTATTAAAATCTCGTAGTGAATTTCACATAATCTAAGCTGTAAATAATGTATATACATATTTCTTTTTTTTCTTCCAACCTCATCTCAACCTTATTGTAGAAACGGGTTCGATAAAGTAGTTTGTTTAACCGATCCCGGCTTCCTTTGTCCGCGACCTAACCGCATTAAACGACACGACCGCTGTCGGAGTTCATAACTTATTTCATCAATCGTCATCAAGGTGGGAAACCTTCATGACAGCGATCTGATTTGGCTTCATCAGGTATTCACACTGGATAATGGAAAATATATTCTATTTAAGCGAGATTGGTTTACTATTTTGGTCAGTTTCCTATATTGGTTATAACTTGTTTCCATTATATAGTTATAACAAATATGTAAATTATTATTAACAACATTTAAATACATTTGTTTAAATGTATTTAATATTAAAATTTGAAAGTGTTTTTTTTTCTTTTATATTTTCAATTTCGAAGTATTAGTAAATCGATTTATTACTATTATTATTTTTTTTATAGACTAGAAGGAAACCAACTAATGGTGATAGAATTTGTGTAAAATAGGATCTTTAGGAAGGTAGTGAATATTGCGCTTTCGATTACCTCAGCCATGGACGAGGAAAACGAGTTACACGAATATAATTATTAATTATGACAATATATGCCCTGTGTCACAGCGAAAAAATGTATGCATAATTTCCCAATTTAAGTTTTTAAATATCAATTTGATATTTTCATTAGAAGTAAATTAACTGCAACATTCACGGCAGATGGTATAAGTGTTAGTGTAGAGGCTGAGCGAGTATTTATTAGGCGTGTCACGCGCGTCGCTAAATTTATCCCATTTTGGTAGAAATCCGCTCGCGTCGAGCTTGAAGCCGCACGACATGCGCCACAGATTAAACACTAACGTGCAAAGCTTTGAAATTTGGCCGTGTGTCCAAAATTATAATATTATTTTTAAATTATTTATATTTTTTTGACGTACATTTATTTATATATTTTTTGGAATATAATCGTATCACTAAAAGTTTTATCATTTTAATATTTTGTATATATTTTTAGTAAGAATTATGATAAATTTAAAGTATATTCTATTAATCACCCTCTTTTTGACGTAGATTTCTATGATGTACCGATGTAGAATAAATGGAATAGAAGCATTCTCTAATTTTTATCATTGGTGTATATAACATTAGTTCTTCAACTATTGGTGGTATATATAAATAAAAAAATCGGGAATGTCCACAAATTCGCAGTAGAGTAAAGTGAAGGCAAACAGTGAACGTTTAGCTACTTTATATATATAGGGCCTTACATTGGACTAGAGAAGGGAATACCAAGTGTTAATGTTTGTGCGAACGCCTATGGCACTATAACAATATACTGCGTATGCTATAACAGCATACCTTAAAGTCATCTCGTAATCAGAAGATATCACCATGGTCAAAATCGACCAGCGACAACACACAACTTAGTGTTGTTGACAACATTAAAAAAAATATATTCCTACCAGTTGAAACTTTAACGATTACAAGTATAAAAATAAATTCCACATAGGTATGTACATATAAAAAGGATTTCCAACATTCTAATTCGTTGAACCCTTGTACCATATTATCATTGCGGATATAGAGCATGTTTTAGTATTACTGTATGACTTAGCACAATTTCGTACCTTTTTCTATAAGTAGGGTGACCAAACAATTTTTAAGAATAACAATGCCAATTTTGTATTGACAGTGGTAGAGCCATTCTATCGTACTTTCGATAGGATAACTATGTATCCGTTATAATAATTGCCAATAAATGTGTTGATTGCGTAAAGGTTTAGAGGTATATGAGCCAGCTATCTGCCCACTAAAATCATGAAAGTATTATTATTATTACATAAATATGAAAGTTTTTTTTAAAATAAATAGAGATAGCGAACGAGCATACCGTTAAACTTATGGCAAGTTTTCCCTGCGGATTTCGATTAGTTTTGGTTAAGAATCATAATTCTGGTGCGTTGTCACCTTTAGAGACTAACATAGAATATCTCATCAACACTAATAACATCTTCGGTTTCTATTCTATCAGATAAAACGCAACAGTACTAAGCTACTGCTTGTATTTAAAAAGTAATAATAATATTAATACACAAAAAGCGTGTTAAAAACTGGTCCTGATTTATTTCCAAATCACATGGTAAGCCTGCCAACGAAGCCCAGAGACGTGTTCAAATTACCTATCGCCAGGGTACGTAGCAAATCGTGCCAACACTCAGACGAGGCTAAGTCTACGTGTCAAACGACCATTGTTCTTGTGGCGTGTCACGTTCTACGAAAGCGCTGAAACCTAAATTTAATCCAATACCATGACAAAGAGACCAAATTTGCGCTTAGGAAATTATTTTGTGTCGATCACAGCTGCCATCATATTCTAGAATTGTATTTAAATTAATTAATAATATGTATATGTATAATGTCTTATGCCATAATATTTTCTGTACCTTAAACGTAGTGATTGTATTTATTTGTGTGGCAATAATTTATATTAATTTACAAAATAAATGTTTGGTAAACTCAAATTACTTGAGCCTCCTGTTTTTAATATTTGTTAGCGGCAAAATAAGTATTAATTAATTATTTTGCAACTATTTTTTGATAGATTGCAATTTTAAATACGTCGCCAAATCCCCAGTGTAACCTCTTGATGGAATAGAACAAGATATTGAGTTATTATTATTATTATATTAGCTAGAGAAATCAAATTATATGAATAGTAATATATATACATGATTGATAATATTTAAAATTTCAAACACCAGTTTCTGACAGCTACACTATAAATGTAACTTGCTGATAAAATCAACAGAATTATTTGTAAAAACGCTTGCAATAATAATACTTACTCCGTTGGCTTTGCAGTCTAAATCTTGGTTTTAATAACTGAAAGATACCACATTGGCGTCTTCTACACTAGTAAGTTCAGTATCTGCGTCACCCGAATGATTGTCGTCCGTTGGCCGGAGGCACTCATAAATGCGCTTTATTCACTCATCTCACAAACTTACAAGATTGCAGAGCCAGCAGAATCTAAAATACGATAGTTGATGGTAAAGAAAACGAGGAAGAGGAACAGCTAGTGGGCGAGTCAAATAACATAGAATGAAAGTCCGCATATAAGTATCAGTACGATAAGGGGTTGGGGTTGACAAACAACTCCACACAGTTCACATGTTGACAAGTGATGAATGCGACCCATGGCTCCTACATCCAATTTCAACAAAGTAGTCTTATAACAAAGTGCGTTGTAGCCGCTCTATATTGTAACGGATTGCTTCGTTTCTTTTAATTGAGTCCCTGAATATCAAACCATCAACATACGAAACACAGTAAGCCTTCCATAGTCAGGTCGTAGCTAATAACTAGATGCAGCGTTGATCTACCACTACTTAAATCATTTAGCCTAAAATAATTAATAAAGTCAAAACTATACTGTATTCCATAAAAATGTACACAAAATTGTTCGATATCGTCTCGTTTAAAATGCTAATCACCGATACACTATTTCTACCACTATTCTACTAAAAACTTAACGACTCAAACTTTATATTTTTGAACGTGACATTGATTACAATTCACAATTTGATTTTTGACAAAATAATAACTTGCAAAATAGAAAAATTACGTCTTACTAACTCAATTTTTACTTAAGTTAAAACTCTTATATAAATTTTATAAATAAAATCTATTTAAATTTCTACCTTACTTGTCATTAATAAATATTATTTATTAATTGTATATTTAAAGGATTGGGTGGATGACGTGAACATCCATTGTTGGAAAATATTGAACATACAACATACGCCATTTATTACTTCGTCGAGAATTTTTCACTTTAGCGGTACGACGATACAGTTATGTAGAATGAGTTCTATGGTATTCCAACCAAACCGAAACCATTGACAATTTTGAAAGAGGTCGTACCTTAAGTACGCTCTCAACGTCTAATATCTTTTAATTTATGCGTGATTAGCGTAACGATGTAGTGTACGGTTAACTTCGTAAGTTCGAATGCACCACTCGACTATTGTTGTTTACCATTTCCTAGTACAAGCATTAACACTTACTTGAAGTGGTTAATGGGATTATTAGTAGTAATCAAAATATTGAAAGCAATCTATATAAAAATATACTAAACGCGTCTTCAACTTCTTTATATTATAACTGATATAATACAATAACTTAACCAGTTGACTTTATAACATAACTAAAATTGGTTTCACGGGACAGAACTACACAGCAGGCGCAATAAACTAATTGTAGCACAAATAAATCGCTCGTCTAAAGTGCACTGGACCACAAGTAGAACTTTCGTGCTCTGTAGTTTTTGTTGGAAGAAAGAATCCGGAGACCGTATTACTACATAACATCTTATTCCCCAGAAATGATGAGGCATCTGCTTATTGACGATGAATGTGGGTATCATAGATTGTAAATTAATTACCATTTAATATATTCAAGATGTTTAGCGATGACGTATCGATCCCAGTATAATTATAGCAAACATTCTATTACTCAAACCGCTCTGTATTCCGAGGAAATAAATTAAGGGTCAGAACTTTTTTATCTGAACGGAAACATGCAACGCATTCTAATACAGAACATTTCAAGAAACGTCTATCGGATTTCAAACAAATGTACAAGTTTGCCGCGGGGTGCACCCTCGCTCGAGTCATGAATGTAAATTGTTGTAGTACATCTATTTCATTCGTCTTTGGGCCAATGGACTATTTCATACGGCATTGCGTGCTTCGGCTCCCTAGGGAGCTTCTATCTTATAAAATTGAAAATTGCTCAAACATTATTAAAATAACATTGCCATTTACTTAGCAAGTACCTTATTTGGTAGAGCTTCACTGTAGTTTGTTTCTAGCTGCAGAATTAATGGGTCATCTCGACAGGGGAAGAACCACGCCCTCACAAAATACCATCGTGAAATATTAGCAGTAATGCTGCAGTGTTTCGTCTGATGAGTGTAGGGATCTGGAGACATTTATTTAGTGTTGACAAGGAATTCCATCTCAGTCCTCAAAGGTAACGCACGCAGTCCGCAAGGTGCAACGCATCTGCATTATGTTTCCTTGTCTACTATGAATGTAATTCTCATTGGTCGCAGAAAACAAAATATATAGCATACAGTTCACCTGAAGGCAAGTGATTCCTGCGGTCAGAACATCCACATACATCCTATAGAAGGAATCAAAATACAGATGTTTTGTCACCTCCTTTACTGAGACGGAATTCGACAAAATACTTAGACATAAATACGCTATATGAATTAAACTACCCTGACAGAGTAGAGACCTGCACGATATAATTAAAGGCTGCGATGATAAATTTTGGAAGGGAGTTAACGTCAGAAACTAGTGAACACAGCGATAGCGTCACCTATTTGTCACGTCCTGAACGTGTCACTTAGCGACTCTGACGCCTCTGACTTGGGGTGCGCGGTAAATCAACGACAACTTTGTAGAGGCCAGACGCGCGGCACATTTGGACCAGCTAATGGGATTATTAGTAGTAATCAAAATATTGAAAGCAATCTATAAAAATATACTAAACGCGTCTTCAACTTCTTTATATTATAACTGATATAATACAATAACTTATCCAGTTTACTTTATAACATAACTAAAATTGGTTTCACGGGACAGAACTACACAGCAGGCGCAATAAACTAATTGTAGCACAAATAAATCGCTCGTCTAAAGTGCACTGGACCACAAGTAGAACTTTCGTGCTCTGTAGTTTTTGTTGGAAGAAAGAATCCGGAGACCGTATTACTACATAACATCTTATTCCCCAGAAATGATGAGGCATCTGCTTATTGACGATGTATGTGGGTATCATAGATTGTAAATTAATTACCATTTAATATATTCAAGATGTTTAGCGATGACGTATCGATCCCAGTATAATTATAGCAAACATTCTATTACTCAAACCGCTCTGTATTCCGAGGAAATAAATTAAGGGTCAGAACTTTTTTATCTGAACGGAAACATGCAACGCATTCTAATACAGAACATTTCAAGAAACGTCTATCGGATTTCAAACAAATGTACAAGTTTGCCGCGGGGTGCACCCTCGCTCGAGTCATGAATGTAAATTGTTGTAGTACATCTATTTCATTCGTCTTTGGGCCAATGGACTATTTCATACGGCATTGCGTGCTTCGGCTCCCTAGGGAGCTTCTATCTTATAAAATTGAAAATTGCTCAAACATTATTAAAATAACATTGCCATTTACTTAGCAAGTACCTTATTTGGTAGAGCTTCACTGTAGTTTGTTTCTAGCTGCAGAATTAATGGGTCATCTCGACAGGGGAAGAACCACGCCCTCACAAAATACCATCGTGAAATATTAGCAGTAATGCTGCAGTGTTTCGTCTGATGAGTGTAGGGATCTGGAGACATTTATTTAGTGTTGACAAGGAATTCCATCTCAGTCCTCAAAGGTAACGCACGCAGTCCGCAAGGTGCAACGCATCTGCATTATGTTTCCTTGTCTACTATGAATGTAATTCTCATTGGTCGCAGAAAACAAAATATATAGCATACAGTTCACCTGAAGGCAAGTGATTCCTGCGGTCAGAACATCCACATACATCCTATATAAGGAATCAAAATACAGATGTTTTGTCACCTCCTTTACTTAGACAGAATTCGACAAAATACTTAGACATAAATACGCTATATGAATTAAACTACCCTGACAGAGTAGAGACCTGCACGATATAATTAAAGGCTGCGATGATAAATTTTGGAAGGGAGTTAACGTCAGAAACTAGTGAACACAGCGATAGCGTCACCTATTTGTCACGTCCTGAACGTGTCACTTAGCGACTCTGACGCCTCTGACTTGGGGTGCGCGGTAAATCAACGACAACTTTGTAGAGGCCAGACGCGCGGCACATTTGGACCAGCTAATGGGATTATTAGTAGTAATCAAAATATTGAAAGCAATCTATAAAAATATACTAAACGCGTCTTCAACTTCTTTATATTATAACTGATATAATACAATAACTTATCCAGTTTACTTTATAACATAACTAAAATTGGTTTCACGGGACAGAACTACACAGCAGGCGCAATAAACTAATTGTAGCACAAATAAATCGCTCGTCTAAAGTGCACTGGACCACAAGTAGAACTTTCGTGCTCTGTAGTTTTTGTTGGAAGAAAGAATCCGGAGACCGTATTACTACATAACATCTTATTCCCCAGAAATGATGAGGCATCTGCTTATTGACGATGTATGTGGGTATCATAGATTGTAAATTAATTACCATTTAATATATTCAAGATGTTTAGCGATGACGTATCGATCCCAGTATAATTATAGCAAACATTCTATTACTCAAACCGCTCTGTATTCCGAGGAAATAAATTAAGGGTCAGAACTTTTTATCTGAACGGAAACATGCAACGCATTCTAATATCATGTGTCCGTGGAGATCTATTGAACTAAATAGATACAGAATCGCGTACGGGTCACGAGTATAAATAATATTACAATTCAAGCGTTTTTTCACCCTTTTCCTGCCAGTTTTGGCTCTGAGACAATTTTATGGCAATAGTCTAGGCTTTTTTATACTTTCTATAACCGAACCTTTAGTAGTCCCATGATTTTATCGCAACTCGTTGGTTTAGTTAAGTATTTTTGTTTATTTTTTAAATACACTATACTGCGTGAAAAAGCACGAAGTTTTTTTTAAATGAAAATGTAGTAGTAAACGATGATAACTATTTCGTAAGAGGTACGCAGCATATATTTTAGCTATATCACGATCATTACAGTATATTCAAAAGCTTCTGAACAAGCAGGCGTTCCGTTCCGTTCCACGCATCAATAAAATTTAACAATTCAAATATATATTAAAACAGTCCACTCACTTCTTAAGTGTCTTAATATTAATTTTCTTAGTGTAATCGTAAGTTTTTTTATGAACATTTTGTTGAACATCAAATAAATAATTACAAAATAAAATTACAACTATACATGCTATTTACATTGAGATCTGAATTAATTTGCTGAATTAAATAGTAGGAAAATTCATAAGGAAACATTAAAGGGTCTTGTAATTTTAACAAAGATTTATGTTTCCTGTTTTCTCGTGGCTTTTGCTTACGTTCAATTTAACTCATAGAACTTTTGTTCTCGACAATGTTTTTCCAAATGATATTCTAAATAAGTAAAGTTATTAAGTTTTATTGATAGATTATTAGGGTTCATTTTACGACAGATTAATTTTATGGTTACAAGAGTTATCAAATTAAAAGTCTGACTCCGATTATAACCAATGTTATTCCTAGAAACTATTTAACAAGAAAATAAAGTGATCGCACCTCTTAGAAAACCAATACAGCTACGGGTTTGATACCAATCTCGGACATATTTCATGCTTTTTTATATAAATATACAAGTGGACGTAAATAAGTATGGAGGCCAAGAACTATAAAATTATATTCAAAATAATTTTTCCTTTGCAATGTTTATTGGACCCTATATTTTTCAGATGGTAATATTAACATGTTTATGTTTTTAAACAAAATATTCGTCTTTCTCCTACAAAATAGGCGCAAATAGTGCTCTTGACCTCATCGTCTCACGTAAGTCTAAGATATTTTTAATTTTTTTTTAAATAAATAATAATCTCCAAGGCTAAGCCTGGACTGTAGATTTAGTATTTGAAATTTGCAAAGCTCATTCTTTGTAAATCAAACATCGTATCATGCACCTTGTGCACGGCCGCGCCCTCGTAAAAAAACCCGTACTGTCTTTCCTTTTCTTAATTTCCGCACTTTTCCCCTTCCTTCACAGTGCCTTTCAACCTTTTAATTATTCCAGGGTCGTGTGTCCTCCTGTTATGGAAACATCTTTTTCTTTGTAATCAATCAAAAGGATTCCTACTGAAATTGCGACCATTTTACGGCCGGTTGAACCTTGAATTTCATGCGCTTGTTTGTGCCATTGCCTAGAGTCTTGCTCAAACTCAGGCTCATAATAATCCCAGGTTCGATTCGAGAACTTCCTCTTTATACTTGCTACAAAGGTCAAAGAACTTGCGGCGATAACCTTTTGCCGATTCCTTTGGTATGGCGTGAGTATTCCCAGCACCCGCTTAACCCAGCTCGTGGAATATTCAAAACGCTTGTATTTGTACATTTATTTATTTGTTTTTTAAGTTAAACACAACAACTTTCAATCATTACATGCTAAAATACAATATAAATACATTGAGATCAGTTAGATTGCAATCAATACGTGAAAACACATGATTGATATCGCATTAAAATAAAAATATATACAAACAGTAATAGATAGTTAATATAATTTTGAAATGGCCAAGACGACGAGTTCGTTGCATAGTTTCTTGTTACCATATAGGCACAGTTCATTCTGGCTTTAGGGTTATAATACGATGTGTTGTTTATACATACCTACATGAAAAATGTTTTAGATTTACGTACATTATGTCGAATATTAAATTTGAGTGGAGACAGCAGAGTTATGGAGTCCAAATTGTTATGCAGTACGTAAATAGTAAGTAGGTCTTGTTTATTACGGCGTTTCAGCCAGTATCTAATACTTTTTGTTACTCTTATAACTTGGCATCCATACACTTTCCAAATGATATAGCAGCGCGATGCTGCTAATCCACTTCGGTATTCTGTAAAGGTACTTCCCATTGATTCCACAGATCCCATTCAACTATATCCAATATACTAGACGTTTAATAATATTTAAATAAATGTTAAACTAAACACAACAAAAACGATATTTATTGTACGTTTAATTTAGTCAATTCAAAACTCGCTCTGTTTTATGACTTTAACAACACAGACTCCAATTAGTCAATGTTAACGTCAAAATTTTCAGAACAGTACAAATGACTAACATTATCGCATGATGGATCGCACGCGTCAAACTGTGCCGCCATTTGACAGAGTAATCACAAGGACAAGCGCACATTCACATATTATGAATTTAAATTAATTACAAGCCAGACTTGTTCCGTCGCGACGTAATAACGAGGCATCGGATGTTTCGTCTTGCGAAAGATCTCGAAGCGTCTTGTTATGTTCAACATCGATTCGCGCTCTAATTCGGCTGTACTTTACGTTTTAGTTCAATTTTGCTTTATTTAATTTTACATAAGACTAAAGTAGTTCAAAATTTTATGTTTGGAAATATAATTTATGATTGGGAAAAGATTTTGAGATGAAAAATAAATATAAGGCTTACTACAACTGGAATTAGTTAATTTTACTATAATATCTTCTATTAAAATCGATCTTAATATCAAAATTAGCTTTCAATAAGCAATAATATAAAGTGCTAATACAAAAAATTTATGGACACGACACAGTACATTTTAAAAGTGTTCAAATTATAATATGTACTAAATTGATTGGGCACGAAAAAGCATCTAAAATTGTTATTTCATCGTTATCGCCTTCACTTATGCCATTGGTAAAGTTTAAACGACACTATAGAACGAGAAATTTCACGGTATAATTCCTTAGGCAGCACTAAAACACACAAACACTCGAGGGTGTAGTGGAAGATCTTTCCAAATGAGAGCGCTTAAGTTCTAAAATTACAATACTTTCAGCCACAGTTGTCCCAATGAGAGTTGCGATATAGTCCTGTAAAAATGTTTCAGACATCTATTTTCTAGAAATTGCTCCCATTTGCAAGCTTCAATGAAGTAATGGGACATAAACAAAATGTTACAAGTGCTATGATATGATACTTGAAAAGCCAGGAGTTTTAAAACTATTTGTACAAACGCAATTATTTGTATTAATGTTTGTAGTTTTTATCACAATCTATGAAACCAAATTAAAGTGAACGTAAATGAAGCACAATTCTAATTCAGTTTCAGTGCAGACTAACAGTTTTTTTTAAATATTTTAATCGAACAAACTCTCGACATTTAAAAAATCCAAAAATTTTAGAATGAAACTGGTTAATTTTAAATAATTGTTATGGTCACCATCCTATGAATCACCATAATGTTGACACATTCAACGAAATCATATACTTCATCCTCACATTACTTCCAATGCAGTACACACAGAAATCTTTTTACTCTAATTACTTTCATAACATATATTTCAGATCAAAATGGACCAAAAGGTTGAAACCTCTATGCGAAAATGAACTACGTGTACCATTAAGAGTGTAGAGCAACAGGAATACTCTTGTGCATTTCCTAACACAGCACTTCTGAGACGGTACCATGAAAGACCACACGAGGTCTGGCGTTAATGTGATTAAAATTTCCTCTTAGCGTGTAACGACTTATATACGACATATTAAAATTGATTCTTTGAGTAAAGAAATAGGTATTGCTAAAGTTTATATTGTTTTTAATATGAAATGTAAGAAACCCAATCTAAATGAATCGAGTGATTATAAATAAATTATAAAAGATTTTGGATTTTTCATCGTAGGTGTTTAGGAAAGTATGTGAAAAATAGCACACGATTCACCTGACTGTAAGTTCAATCCAAGTAAACTTTGTTTTTGTTTTAACTTAAGTTTGACAAAAAGGCCAAGGTGCCAATAATCTAATGGTTTTCGGGTGTCAATCCATCATTTGTCTATTGCCGTAAACTTTCCAACCTAGCATACGTACAGCAGGTCAAAAGTTGAAGACCGACTTAATTAAAGTAGGAAAATAAAGTAAAACTCCACTCCAATAAAATATTAAATGTTTAATTAACCTGTTTAATCATCTGACAGAACATTGATTGATAAACAGTATACTTTAAAAGCGTAAAGAAATATTAACAGCTTATGATAAAAAAGGCTATAGTTACTAAACTCATTTTTCATCAAAAAATCCTCCTTTACATTTTATGACTTTTTTCACAAGTCTCGGCACACGGGCAATTAATTTGTCAATGGTGTCTTGTGATATATTGTTACAAATTTCGCATAAAGCATTTCACATTTCTTCTCGCGAGGATGGGCCACTATTACGGACGTTTCTATCAAGCTCTTCCCACATAAGTTCAATGGGATTGAGATCCGGGCTCTGAGTAGGCCAAACCATGTTTTTAACACCCCTTGTGTCTCTTTCTCTTCTAAATATCCTCTACATCATTTTGATCTATGTTTTGGCATTTTGTTCTAAAATGTTCCTTTTTCAAAATTCCTTCAATTTTAATCAAATCGCCAATTCCTTGGCTAGAGAAGCAACCCCAGACCATAATTGAGCCATAACCAAGCTTGATTGTTGGGACTACACATCTTTTCTTGGGCACTGCGTCGAACGTAATTCTACGTTTTGAACCGAATGGTTCAAAAAAGCCGTTTTTTCATATTTTGCGGCCTTAGCAGAGGTTTTCGACGGCAACGCGACCATACAACTTCGCATCTCCCAGTCTCCGTTTTACTGTAGTCAATGATAAAGGTTTATCTCGGGTTTTCTTTACTTCAACGCGGATTTCTAAGGCTAATAAGCGTCTACTTCGCTTGTACCAGCAATTATTATATAACACTGAAATTATCTTTACTAGACGTGGTAGCTCTCGGCCTTCCCGAGCGTGGACGATCTTGTAAACTGCCTATCTCCCTGTATCAAGTTATTGTGCCACGAACACAAGTTTTCGATGACTTCAGTTGTGAAGCAATCTAACGTTCGAATTTGCCTTAATTATTTAAAACAACGATGGCAGAACGCACTTCACTACTAATTCCTTGAGCTTTTCCCATTTTATGACGTCTTCACTGTAGAAACCACAAGTTTAGACTAATTGAGATTGTTTGTGAACAAACCCAAGTAAACTAGGGTAATAATAAGTCAGAAACACGTGTTTTCAGGGGCTAAACAATCCTAATTATTAACTAATACGTAACAAAAGCAAAGTAATTAATAATGAGGACCTTATAAAAATATTATTACGACTCTACCACTTGGCTCCAGGGCTTGCGTTAAGTTTAAGTCAAACGAAAAATATATAGAATATATAGTTTTTATATAAAAAAGAAAATATTAAAATGGGTCCAAAACTCGCAGCCAAAATTCGTCTACGTATACGTCTACCATAAATTTCTTAGGAACATCTGGTGAAAAAAAAAACAAATTAAATTTCTGAAAATCGAACACATATGTTATAAGGATCTGTACAACGGCCATTAATTGCTATTTTAGCCCAGGATTCTAACATATTTAGGACATAGAACGCCCTCTGCCCCTCAAACGCCTCTTTGCGGCGGGGGTCATCCACGGTGAAGCAGTATACGATGTTAGAGATACTACGGCTAACCGTTGCTAGCTGCAAAATAAATAGAGACGGACCACGCCCATACAAAATTCCATCATAAAATTGTATAACGCTATTAAGTACTCCGAAGAGATTTCTTTAACGTGAGGAACAAAAGTAAATCATACGGATCCTAGTCAGGACTGATAGAGAGATGTAATGACAGTTGAACATCCTTGCTAGCAGCCACGGTAGCGTTGTATTGGTAAAAAATCATACTACACGTTCCACTTCTAGGATGTTCATCACTCAGCTCCATGAATTTTTGTGTTAAACTTCCCTATATCATTGGCCAGTAACCATCTTTTTATCTTCCACTTGAATGCCAGCTACAGTCCCATTACGTCGGAGTAAAACGACAATCATGCTTTGAACGCTAACTACATTATTGGGTTAATCGTCTTCTTCCAATAACAATTCTGTCGATTACTGTTTCATAAAAGGGTCGTAGATATACATCTACCACCCTTTCCAAGATCCATTGGAAGTCAAGATTTTGGTGACCTGTTGTGAACTGCCTCCATCGAATTTATTTAGCATAAACTGACACCAGTGTACACATCGATATTTCTCCTCTTTTGTGGGTGATTAACACTGACAAGTTAATAATAATCACCAGCCATATTTAGCCAAGAAGCTTAGAAGAAGTAATAAAATGTGCCTTCGACTTATAACAAAAATAAATCGATGAGTTTGATAAACATTGACTAACAATTTTCGAATAATCCTTGTGTGTTCTAGTTTTTAACAATTAAATACAGTTTCTTTTGATAATGTAGAACCATGACTAATATAATATCATAAAATATAACATATAATATAATAATAATATTATAACATAAATATATATTTTAGTTTTGTATAAATACAGTAAATATAAATTACATCCTTTTATTTACTTCTATCTCATGTATTGTGTATGCCTTGCCGGAATTAGTTCCCGGCGTAGTCAATTTGTCGCCAGCCCGCATGTCCAGCGTGGCTATTACGGGCAAAACCAATTATGGCAAGCCACAGAAAAGCTGAAGACCGATCTCAGTGGCGTGCCGTGGAAGAGGCCTATGTCCAGCTATGGACTAATACAGGCGGAAGATATGATTTATAGTCAATTTTATTCTATTAGTAATTCTATTTTTAATTGTTCTTTTTATTGTTTGAAAAGATTTTTATCTGGTTAGTTAACAGAATAGTTGTCGGTTATTTTAGTCTTTTGATATAGCAATTTTAATAAAGGAAAAAGTTCCATAGGTTTGCTTTGTGACACAAAACAAATGTTTATGATATACAAGGATAAATTGAGTCTTTTGTTTTACACAAACGTTTGATTCTATCTTTTGTTATTTTATTGGTACATACAATTGTCCAATGTATCCTAATACAGAAAATTCGCAGAAACATCTATCGGTTACCAAAACGACGCGAGCACGCCGCGGGCTGTGTCCCCGGTCGCGCATTTAAATAATTTTTCCATTCCATCGTTTATTCACCGGCCGAATGTAATAAATGTAAATGCCTTGTTTATGCATTTTTATGGCCGTCGTACTAAATATTCTGGTAAATTGTCTATTTGTGTTTGAAATCATAAAATTGTAAGAAAGTAATCAAAATGTCACAGTCAAAGCTTGATTTGCTGCTTATATAACATCATTATATAATAGTATTCTATCCGATATATAATTAGTACTTACAAATGCAGCTTAGACAGGCTTCCCTTTCTGGATAGGACTTGGTTGTTTTAGTATGTAATAATTACAAGGTAAAAAAAAAAATACAAGCAAGTCAAGCGCTGAACACAGCGCTTGATTTGCTCGTATTCGATTTGTAGCGTAGTTAGTTCTAACCTTAAGCATATATCATTTCGTCATCAAAAATCTATTAATTACACAGAAATAGGTTCAGTATGTAAAATAATGTAAACACAGCTCACATGTAATCACCATCCTGTCGACGGCTTCCATAGACAAGAAAAAGTAACCTTTCTTAATTTTACTAAACTATGTCTTGTGACACCATTGTCCATCTTCTTACTTAAAATGCGTTTAGAATATTGCGAAAATTGTATAAAACGTAATTATAATTAATAATGCGACTGTATTAAAAGGCAAATCACTTGATATTTTAATTTATATTTTTCCTTTCATATGTAATCTATATGGCAATAGATAAGTAGCATATGTATGATGAGTACTTTCATGATTTAGTGGTGGAATAAAATATATTTTCACCTAACCTGTCTCAATAAATCACACGATTATTAGAGAGATCTGTATTAAAAATTCCCAATACGTCTGACCAACCTAATGATTGAATCATATAAGAAAATAAACAGTCACATAGAATAATATAAGCTTGAAGAACATTCTTAGTGATCGAATTAGATATTTATGTCTTACATTATTAAATAAATGAATGTTACGTAAGAATAATGTCACAATAACAATGTCACAGAAGATGTCAATATATTTATTTATTGCATTAACCTTAACAAAGTTCAAAGTTCACAAAGGGCGGACTTAATGCCAAAAGCATTCTCTACCAGTCAACCCAAGGTGTGGTGAGATATGTGTATGATAGGTGTAGCAATAAACTTATTAATAAAAGAAGAAAAAAAAAACTAAAAATAACTAATACAAGCAAATAATAATACATACATATATAGATTTTGAATACATAATACATGTATATATATACACAACATACACATATACATATATAAATTATATATATATATATATATGTATATATATATATATATATACACAGACATACACAATAGTAAACAATACAACAGCGGTAGCTACCAATAAATTTCTCTGACTGCAGATAACTTAAGTGATCACGAACCAAACTGTGCAATATCTGATAATTTGTAAAGTTTAAAGACATATTGGGATTTACAAATTATTCCCATTATCGTGTGATGGATAACACGTCCGTCAAACACCGACGCCACTTCACGTCGTAATCAGAAGGATAGACGAAGCGCATTCACACAACATGAATTTAAATTACTAGTTGAGCTTACTCTGTTACGTTAGAAGGTATATTAAATAAAACAACATTCTGGTTGTTTCATTTTGGTAGACTGAATAATATTAAAATACTATTCGCTTCCAATAGCTAGCCAGATATCACTTCACATTTTATATACTAGTATAATATAGGAGAGAATGTTCGAATGCACCATAAAAATTAAATTAAAGGTTTACGTTTTTTAAGGATTGCTGTTATACAGATATCTATATTTAATTATAAAAAAAAAGATTACCAACATATAATACGGGTGTAACGAAAATAAAAAACTTTATTTAATACCAACTTTAGGATCTACTACATTATATATTGAAGATTCCTTAAGTTAACAAGAGCCATTCAGCCGAGATGCTGAAGGCACCGTGCCCGGATGCCAGCCAAGTGCTGGCAAGGGGCGTGGGTAGTAGTAATAGTCTTCAATTTCAATATTCAGCTGACTGAGTAAACGTAAATGATGGGATGTAAGGTGAGGTGTAGATAAAACCTGGATAAAATCTTTCTGTTTGAGACTCTTGGCCACGTCAATTATCACAAACACTAATGTAAATTAGGGAAAAGCACATGGGCAACTTTGAGTTTTCGTCTGAACACTAAATCACAAGTTCAGATAATTCTATCACGAGCTCGCCCATGCGTTTGCACACAAAACGAAACCGGTGAAAGGGCATTAGTAGAATAAATAATAAATCTATAAAATCTATCACAACTGGAAAGATAAGATCATCTAAACTGCATCCGCGATAAGAGGTTATAATGAATCAGTGTACACGGATAGAACGTACACCTTATAGATCTTATTACTACTAAGTCGAACAGAACTTTATGGACAACATTTAGTTATTGCTGTAACACAAATCTAATAAAATATAATTTCAAGGGCGCAGTGTTTCATCGGATGAGTGAATAATAATGCCGCAGACTTCAATCGACATAGAGATCAATGCCTTTATTTGAAATAAGTGATAATTGCAGCTGACTCTAAATATACTCATTTATCACCCTTACTTAAATATGCGGAGAGCCGTGTTAGCACAGCACGCTGGCTTCTAATTTTACGCCAGGCGGACCAACCGAGTTTGATCTCCGGTGTTGACACCAATTAAATGTTAATTGCAATTTACAATGCTAAATTACTTATTCGGCGGTGAAGGAAAATTTTTGGATATTTGACGTCTTATCTTATTTTTAAGAAAACAAAAGGTTTTCGACATACATTGTTAAATTAATATATATATATGCATATGGCATGTCGTGTATCCTCAACAAGTCCTCTTTAGAATCTGTATATTCTACCGTCGAGCGTTCGAGACATCTTGTCAACTCTAACGTGATTAAAATTTTCCATTATCAACGCATGACAAAGTATGGAAATTACATCCTGGACACGGTTGATACGTATAATAGTATATATAAGCGTATCTGCATACGTGTTTATTACAGTTAATTATAATGAACGATTCCAACAAGGTATATCCTTTTTTTCAAATCTACCATTGAATTAAAGTTTTACATGTCTAACCAGTGGTAGGTTTTTACTTAAAATATCTAATATGGCCTTGAAGCAAGTCCAAATTGAATAAATTAATTTCTCTTTTACCTATTGATATAAAGGTATTTTAATTTGAAGTCAATCTACCGATCTTATTGATGCATTTTCTTGAGATTTAAAGAAGGAAATAAAATGTTTTTTTCCCATCAAGATAGACAGGGATTTGGTACCAAATTTTTCTATTACGTAAATGAGATGAAGTCTATCAATATGTCACATAAGACGCCATATACCAATCAAAAATGCACGCACCCTATTCTACCAAACATGCGAGTATACGTTTATTTTGTAATTACACATGAAATATGCCTTTTTCCAAATATCGTACTGTATTCTTAAGAAATATAATTTCCCAAGTAAACAATCAAAATTAACCCAATTCCCAAAACGATATTTATTTATTTACACAATGCCGATACAAATTATTTGGAATAATGTTTATCAATGTTGTGTATACATCCAAATAAAAAAGAAGCCGCGGGCAAGCTTATGAATATATTACAGACCTATCTTGGAGTTCCTTTTCATACTGTTTCCAACAAAAGCACCAATTGTGCGGCAAATCTTATTTCTTTCGGATACATATATGTAGTAAATTGAAAATGATGATGTAGAAAACATTTCTAATGTTGAGAATTATATGGATAGAAGACATAATAATACAAGAGGTAATTTATTGAGAACAGCTGCGTGGCTTGTCTTCCATATTGCAGGTTCTTGGTTCAATTTAAAGTCCATACCTATATTCCTACAAATGTATTGATTTCAGTTTCTGTATGTAGTTTTGGTGTGATGTACATATGCCCATGGTCTTGACACTACACCTGACCTTTGTAGTAGCAGTAGTTTTATTGTACACGACGAATTAGAGAAGTAAGAAGAAATCCCCATCGACCTCGATTCGATAGCTATCAGAGCCGAGTTTCGTACCTCTTTAAGAGGGGCTCGTTTTCACCCCCCTCGTGACGTTTCTTCATCCACAGGGATCGGAGTGCAGTGGACTTGCAGCTGTCATTAAGCCAGCAGCGTCTGCGACTCCTTATACGCAAGCCCCTTGCTCACGTATCTGTTCCGGTGAAGCTCCGGTGAGGCCAGGACCTACAGCAATACTACACATAGACAAAAATGACCTTGACGTGAAAGGCATCATTTACATCACTATTTCCAACCAAATTACAGTATTTTTGCATCAAATATTACTTTCTTTTCACTGATACTGTTTCTGAACCTTCCTTCGATATTATTACACTAATCTGTCGAAAATATTATAATTTATCGTTTATCACTCATTCAAATATAAAAAAATCTAATAGCATACCTGAAATCCATGTCCAAATGTACACAAACCAGAGCCAATCTACAGAATCCCGTTGACAAAGACTGTCGCATCCAATCTGTTAACGCAGTGTTTCAAATCAATACTAAAGCTTCAGACGTATCCCCTATAGGTAATACCTTGAATAGAGGAATATACGCATGCATGCATCTATCTAACAATCCATCCAGTATTCCTCTTGTATGTCAAAGGGCTTACTCAATATGCTACGTACATAGGTGCTCCCGATGATTAAACCCACGTTGACTACCTTTGTTTGTGCAATGAAGCGCAATGTCTTTATGGCCGCTTCTAATTTCGAAAGGTATTACATAGGTACCTAATAATTATAGTCGTCAAATGATATTTTATTTTATGATAATGAATGGTAAGTGACTCTTAACTATGGTAAGTGATTCTTACCTTCTCTGACACGCTCATCTTCCAAACGCATTAATAATGCAAATGCGTTTTTAATCCTAAGGCGGAATAGATCGAGACCAAAAGTAAGATAACTACTTTCTTTCATCGCCAAGCTCATATTTGACGCCGGTATTCTGCGTAAACGTAGAAATTTCCCAATCGAGCCGAACTATTTATGAAACAGCTGGTTTGTATTTGCGACGTGGCTCTACCACGTAACACGTTCCATAAGACATTTTCATGTTATATAATACATTCATTTTAAAGAAAGTTTGTTGAGCCTTCTATAGCTGGTATCTATTTAGACCAGATGGTATAGAAGGCTTAAATAATTATATATAAACTTTATGACAATACATAAATAATTTCTACTAACTGCAATTATTTTTTTATATATAATTACTATACTATACTAACTTCTCACATTATCTTATTCATAGACAAATTAAACACAAATAAATTGGAAACAGTTAACATTTAACAAGTTTTATATCATAACTTAATTCGAAAGAAAAAACTCAAATCGAGATATTCTAAACGACGTCTTTGCATAATAAATATATACAATTTTTTCACAAAATACAAAACTGGAAATATACACTCGTCCAAGATACATAAAATTGACAACATATATACAACGTACATACTTTGTACGTTTTAATTTGAACAATTCGACGGACAAAATTATGCAAGACTAATAAAACCGATAATATGAGTGATATGAGGGTTCAACCTCAGAAAATATTTTACGTCGTTTAAAAATCAAGACATCTTACTTCGGGAACAGGCAGGTGATGACAAAGGGAATGTTAAAGTTGCTACACTAACAATGTTGTATTACCTGCGCCGGGGCTTAAAATCAGTTAAGTACCATAATTTTCAACTCTCGCTAAGGTATAGTTTCTGAGCTAATGAACTATAAGTACTTTTCCCTTTGTGTCTCCCTCGCACATGAATGGTAATTGAAAATTATTTAACCGGTCATTGACTCGATATGTACGAGAAGAAAATTTTCTGAACATAAAAGAAAACTTTATAGATTTTTATTATTCTATAAGAGGGTACGGGTTATCTTTATGCTTTTGCTATTGCGTTTTAAGCTTATCTTTACAAATATTATTTTTTTCTCAACATCAATTGCAACGACAGGTTTAATCAGAACTTTCTTCAAATGAGTTCTTTTAGAGATACCTACGTAGTTTCTTTATGAATGCAATTAATATTCCTGGAGCTTTTAATGTTCATTTATATTTATATATAATATATATCGCAATCGTGCCTATTTAGTTCTTTTCAGCTTTGGCCATTTAGTCATGTTTTGTTTTTAAGACACATTCAACTTTATTCGTTTTATATTTATTTTAATAATATCACCTAACAAACTTCATAATTAACAGTTAGTTTATGAAATAAATTAACCTCATGGTTACAAGTTCAACGTACACGAGTATAATATAAAATGTAGGTTTATTTAGTATTCAAATCTGTTATATTTATGACTGCCAAATTTTACTTATCTGGCTTTTCGTACTTTGGAAAGAATATCATATTTATTGCCCTAGTACCATAATGGATACAATATAGTATAGTCTAATAAATAAATATGCTAGTGCAATTGCTTAATTAAGCACTCAGGCTCAGCTAGTACAACTTAACAATATCGTTACGACTATATCTTTTATTATTTATTAAAATTTTTGTCAGAATATTATTAAATTATAAAAATATTAAACTAGAATAAGGGCTTGTGTGTTTTGGTGGTATATGCAGGAAGATCGAAAGCGCTAATCTAACACTTTGCCCTTCATTCGTTGCAGCCGGTTGACGGAGTGAATGTTTCTGGTGTAGCTTAATAGGAAAAAATATTTAACAAATGCAACCCTCCTATGCATGGGGTCCCCGCAAACATACAGCCAATGCTCTGGCGACCGACCGGCGGCAACTTATAGAGGAAAAATCCGAATTCAAATCTCATTAGTAAGGGATGGGGAGCGACTTTAATGAGATGCTACCAGCTCTAACGTCACTAACCGAAATACTGCATGGTGTGTAGGGGTAAATACAGTTGCGCTGGTGCTTTCATAAACTATTATTTAAATAAAATGCATACATTATTTAAATGATATTTAATTAAATATACAAGAAGACTGTTTCAATAAGATACTTTTAGAAAGCAGAATGCTAGAAATAATATTAACATGGCTAAAATGCCCGTTTACCACTCCAACTAAGATTAAATGCTGTTCCTGAAAAATGGCTCACGACTATAGTTGAAATGTAGCTTTGATTCTATGAAACCCTAAAACATTTTGAAATAGACGCTTTTAAAAGTTGTTTCCAATATTTGCTATAATTATTCATATAGGCAAAGCTAAGAGGTGGAGTGGCTTATTTTCTTTCGCACGCACCACAGCGCGACCGTTACTTCCTAATGGTTTATTTTAACATTTTAAAATTCAAGAAATTTTTTAATTTTAATTGAATTAATTATTTATAGTATTATCCTCGTTTTAAGTGAAATTTATATAAAAATACATTGATAATTTATATAAGAAATACTCTGACCTATTAAGACTCTTTCAGTCTTTTATCCATTTTTCATGTATTTTTGGGATAGGTACAGGATAGTATTGCCTGGCACTTTAAATCCTTTAATGACACAAGAGGTGAACTCATCGTTTTACACTAGTTATAATTATGTTAAAATGTGTTTTTTATGCATGTAATAATTGAAAACCGATAAATCATTCACACAATTTAATGGAGTTCCAACCCACGATTGTAAACCCGCGAATCTGTTGTCCTAACCACTAAGCAATTACTAGTTAAAACATTAAAACATTACGCTGCAAATTAATATGCAAGGTTGAAAATTAATGGTGACTAAATTAGCAAGCATCCAATGAAGCGATGTTCTATGACCGCGACCACCGCGCGTTAACTGAACGCCAATCAGTTATATACATTTAAAAGGTAAAAACCATTCGCTTCGTTTTATATTTTAATTACGTAATTACCTTTTGAATTTATTTATTAGTACTAAATATTATACTAATATCAAGACTTGAAGTATTTATAACGACCGCGTTTTGAACAATCGACCATCAATTCAAACTTACTGTAATGTGGAAAGCATTGGCCAATTAAAATTGATTTTATTAATAGTCAGAATGTATCATTAATTAATAAGCGAAGCTCAAAACGAAAACTAAATGTTGATAACATTTTTAAACAGCGGTATATTACTATAATACTATCACACTACAATTCAGAGATTTACCCTTTACCCGGTCGAGCCGACTCATTGTAAAAACTTGCTGCAGATAGCTTAACCACTGTAAAAACATATTAAAAGAACAAGTTTAAATGAATACGATTTCAATGTATGAAACATTTTGTTCTCTTTAAATTTCCAATTCCAAAACTTTTGGCAACCAATTACCAAAATGTTTCAATCAAATGGCGCAAACGAAATAGAATTGTTTTTTTGTAACAAAGGCAAAATCACCATGGCGTCCTGCGAGCGCCAGGGGGCAATTGCTTTTACAGTAATTGCAGTTCTGGGTACTAGTTTATTCTTTTCCAGCTTCGAAATTAATTAAAACCAAATCCAAAATTAAACTTAACTTTCTCCTCATTCTATTCTTGCATACGAAACGAGCTTTTAAATAAAAATATTTTAAATTTCCACGCTGAATAAAACGAATTGATGGGTAAATATTTATTTTCTCATAGAACCCAATTTTTTAAGCACACATTTTGTGATGAAACACAATAACTATGTTAAGTTTAAGAGTTAATTCTATTAACATTATTCAGAACGCCAAAAAGATATTGTGATAGTAAAAGTAGTAATTGATCTTAATTCCATCTAGTGAAGGTCGTTAATAAGTTTCTTGTTGTTTCTTTTTATTTCTCCTTATTCCCCCATCTACTAAAATGTCTTTTACCCTCCATTACGTTACATATACACATATAAATCTTCATATTGATCATCACAGCCTAGCCACAGTCCACTGCTAAAAATAGACCTCCATCATAATTTTCCACAAAGGAAAATCCTGAGCCACTTTTTTTTTTTGTTTTATTACATTGAGAGTAACAAGCGAGCACACAGTT
The DNA here is from genome assembly GCA_029286865.1 of Teinopalpus imperialis. NCBI lineage: Eukaryota > Metazoa > Arthropoda > Insecta > Lepidoptera > Papilionidae > Teinopalpus > Teinopalpus imperialis. Next base: position 661,577 of record JAGSMU010000023.1, on the reverse strand, counting down.
CACCTGATGGTAAGTGACTCTTGACGTCTACAATAATTGTAAACAAGAAATAATAATTCAGATGCGTTACCAGTAATAAAGGTCTCCGGATCCCTACACTCACCAGACGAAACGCAGCAGCATTATGCTGCTATTTCAAGCTGGTATTCTGTGAGGGCGTAGCCTTTACGGTTCTTTTGCACTCTCTCACTCATTTTGCAGCTAGAAACAAACTGCAGCGTAGCTTTACCATTATTGTACCAGCTGCATCCATTGAGGTATATTTATATTATATATATATATATATATATAATATAAGGACAATAAAATCAGTTAAGTTAATATTTGTTTCAGATTACACAATGTCATCATCTTCGAGCATGCTCAGCGGCATCACGACCGTGTCGGTAGCGGTGACAGGGCTAGACTCACGGCCCATCTCCGTGAAGAAAGTACGACCGAAACCGGCATCACCAAACCGTCAGGGCCCGCAACAGTGCCAGGTACAGTCAACACTAAACTTTATGACTATCCCAAATTTAAAACAATTGTAGTTACAACGTGCAGCACGGCACAATACTCAGTTCTGCATGGCATCCGGAGGTAGAGGGAGGTAATGAAACCAATTACAGGTCAGCTGTAGAAGTAACTGAGATGGCACTATAGTATAAGAATTTGTTTGATAAGGCTTGACGTGGTTACCAGGCTGCTAGATGAAAACTTGTTGTATGACTCGCGAGAAAGGTTTTTTATTGCGCTCAAACACAGGTCCTACCCCGGTCGAGCTGACCCATTCATTCTGCAGCTAGAAACAAACTGCACTGTAGCTCTACCACTGTAAAAATTAGATTTATAGATTGTCATTCCTTTGTACCAAAGCTATTTTATTTGGCATTTTAGTAAATCTATTCGTGCCATGTACCAGTTCTAATAGTAGTGAGGCACTATCAAAAAATTGTTTTTATGGTTACTACCTTCTTTCTATTATGCTTTTAATTTTGCGAGAAAGGTATATTATAATGATAAAATATTCGATTAGTATTCATTTCATTTATATTTATCTTGCAGATTTGTAGTAAATATCTCCTTTCGTAATATAACATACATAAGTGCAACTTTTATGAACACTAATAATCCCAGACAACTACATATTATTATATTTTCATTTCATGTTCTCTGTTATACTGTTATAAAAAAAAAATTCTTCGTCTTTAACTACTCCACTTATACAGTCTTTCTTAATATTTAAATCATGTAATATCATTTCACGCCACAGATCGTAATAAGCTATTCAAGAAAAAACCTGTAAGCCAGCTACCAGGTACGGCTGATCTAATAATTATAATTAATGAATAAAGATAAATTGTACGTTTCAAGTATTTCGCTACAAAATCTTTCACTAAAACTGGAATCAGATTAGAGATTTAGTTAATCCTTGTCATGTTAGGGACCTTAAATAGCGAAGGGCATCGTGTGAGAATTTAAAGAGTCTAAAGAATAGACATCAAAATGTATGTAATGATCTTCAATCCGTATCGCGGTCACGTGACTAAATCCAGCAATCTTTAAACCACTTTACTTTTATTTTTAGGTAAACTTGTTTATGCATTTTATTGTTTTATATTTTTATTAATGTTTTATACAATTTGTGTCAATAACATAACACAAAAATAACATTACTTTTAATACCTCTATAGTAAGATTAATAAAACCTTATTATATATAAAACTAACAAAAAGCCACCAGAGTACTTTAAATAGAAATCATATATTTTATTACACTTTGTAAAAACCCAAAATTCATAAGGCGTATCTACTTTTAAACAACAAAACGAATGAACTCGCACTACGTGAGGGTTAGGGCAACTTTTTGTCAAAACAACACACGTTGACAAGACCTGTTATGGTCCCGTTCTATTTCCGGTGCTTTGGATCCCGACTGTTTGAAACGATTGAATCCATTTGTCTTACGTCCTCTTCAAAGATACACGCACATATAAACAAAATATATCGCGTAAACACTACGCCCACTTATTCATCCGAAATTTCATATCGATGAAACCCTTTATTGTAAGGTAAGGGTATTTTTCTAGTTCAATGAACAATACGTTATTATTGGCACTTGAAGCTTTATCGATATGGGCATTCTATTCTGTCTCTAAATTTATTACTATGGCTACATAATGTTGGTGTTTTACTAAATATTTATAGCAAATATCCTTTTGCTGATATTGTCATATGGTAAGAACTATAAGATATCGCCGAAGTTAAAATCGTCCTGGAATATAATATCATCAACATCGTACGGTTTATTGATTTATAGTAGAAAGTTACACTTCGCGGTAATATAATGAATTTAGCACTAATTTACCTTCGCATGTGACACATTGCAGTCACCGTGAATAGGACTACATCGGATTTTAACTACCGAAATTAAAAGATAAACAATAATATAATAATTCCTTTTCACCACACACTGAGCTTACGTGATACATATACAATATTCAAACTCAATATCTTTGAATCTTTAACACATAAATTTATATATCTGTCTGTGAATAAACACGGCTATGGAATCGGGTTTATCAAATCGGATTTGCGCGTGATGGGCTGTCAATGGAAAATGCGAAATAGTAAAGAGATCATTGTGAGATGGAAACACCAAACCTTAATCTGCAGAACCTTGAGTTTTGCACGAGGCGAAATTTTCGATGACTTTACCAATTGTTCTGTTTACCTTTAGGGGAAGGTGCTTAATGGAAAACCAACAAACTAGATATGGATGAATTCAAATGTCATCTTTAATCGGATAGTAATTTAATTAATTCTAAGTAATTTTATCACTGTTTCAAACTATATCTACTTATCAAAAAAACAAGAAATTCTTTCTAACTAACAAAGAAAGGGATATGCCCAGCGACACCTTTTGTTTCCGCGCTGTCATTTTATTATTATTATTTGAACATTCATAGCTTTCAAAAAATTATAAATATATTTAAATATTTTTTTCAATGTTTAAATAAATTAATAATATATCAGTTTATATAAAAATTTGAAGGAAATTTATATTTTTCTTCATATCCTGAAATAGTTTTCAATTCCATAAAAAATAGATTTTCAACTTAGTTTTGTGTGACTATACTAAGTATTATGCCGGTAGTAGGTATTACGCTGTTATCTATCATTGGATAAATACTAAATTCAAAATATATAAGACCGAGAGATTTTTGTTCCTCGCCAACATGTTTATTGAAAAACATTAAAATTTTGATGAGATTCTAATACTTGATACTTGATGAACTTTGGCTAATAAAGAGTCGAAAGTCCATATGACATAATATATTTGAAAAACATAAATTTGTACGTACGGCTTTGAGAAACAAGTATAAACACCAACATACTGCTGATCTATGTTCAGAATCCTGAATCTAAGAAAATATTTATTAATTATTCTGACGCTGCAAATGTTACCAAATAGAAGCAATAATCAATTTGGTCAAAATAGGGATGAGGGGCCGCCGCAGACGAGAAGAAATCGGTAAACTGTGTTTGTAGGTCAGCGTAATATTAACAAAGACAGGGAATGGGGGAGCTTGGAAACGAAAAGGGTGTGACGTCACCTCCCATTATTCAAAACCATGACAAACCGCTCTTATACAAACTTTACGTAACTGGATATTCAGTAGGTGGGAAAGTAACGTTTCCGGATAACAAAAGAGGACCGAGCGAGCTGGCATTCGGAAAAGGTACACCTCGCCTCATTCACTTTTTTGGTACCGAGAATGGAACCATTTACGAATATACGAAAGCATGAGGAAAAAAATTACCTAGAAAAGTTCATCGTCCTTATATAATATTTTAAAGTCGTCATTAAATATTTAAGAATAATCACTTCAATATACAAACTTAAAATATAAGTAAATGCTGAGTTCAGCGAAAGTTACGGTGGATACAAAGGTGCACAACACTTAATCTTATTTCTGCCAGACAACCTTTGGGGAGCAAAAATTTTTTTTATTTTTAAATATTGGGTGGGCAATAGAATGTTGAGATAATGTCACGAAATGAAATAATTAAAATTGTATGGAGTTTTCTTTCAATGAATATTGTTTTATTTTTCAATCTATGCCGCGGTAGCTCAGAAACTATCTTTAGCGCTATCTTTTAATTCCTACACGAGCTAACTGAGTTCGATCCCCGATGCCGACACTAATGAAACTCTTAATTGCAATTTTAAGTCCTGATATATCACATGCTCGGTGGTGACATCAAATACCGTGAGGAAACCTGTATGTTTAAGAAATAAATGAGAATAAAATAAAAATTTCGAAGATATGAAGTCTACGGTGGACTATGCTCTAACACTCTCTAGATAGACTTAAGTTCTGTAATGGGATATATACCTAGTCTGGCTATAAGTTCTGTTACAAACGAAAACCTGCGTATCGCGAAAGAAGGCGTTTTGATCGATCCACTCTCTTTAATTGTAAAGATTGATTTAGGGCATGTCCTGTATATCGACGATAAGCACCGAGCTTCAGGTCTCGTTTCACGCGACAGAGTCCTAGCGGGAATCAAAATTTCTCGCGATAAGATTTTTTGCTTCCTAATGGGGTTTCGACGAATTCTGGCTTTAATGGCATTAACAGGCTTTGTAGTTCTAACAGCACGCCGGCGCCCCGATCTTTTCTGGTCTTCGATAGAGGAGGTGTTGTTGTATCTGTTGATAGTACGATATACGAACATACGGCTGATACTAAAGTTTTGAAGTGTCTGGAATATGACCGACGGCTTCATACCAACTTTGTGCAAGGCGATCACTGCTATCCTATTTTCTTTAACACCCCATTCCATATTGTAATTTGATAATGAACATGAAAAAATACTTGAAATGGCGCAAAATCGCAAGAATAATATACGTGTTCAATATTAAAAATAATTAAAAAGATGAAAAAAGGGAAAGTTTTTATGTAACAGTATTTATTGCTAGACTAGTTATAGGCTGTTGCTTTACTTTACTATTAAAAATTTTAATAACGGTCAATTCTTCTGATTCCTATCATATCTGATTGATACCAGAAACCAACAAGTACAAACGTCTTTCGATGAACTGTAGTCTATCTATAACGCACGACCTGACATCGATTCACACCGGAGTAACAGTATTGGAGTATGATAAACTGTTAGATTTGGGATCTAGGTGTATTATATCCACGTCTCGTGTATGAAACTGCATATAAACCTTCATCTGATTTTATTGCAATAAGAAAATCGTAATAGATAAAGGACAATATATCTACACAGCCGCTATCATCTAGTAACAATCAGATGATATCGCTGTACGACGGACATCATAACATACTTAAAGTTAATTATACATACAAACCTTCCCCCAAAAATTCGTTGTACTGATTCGTCAAAATTTGAACAATAAAATAACTGAATAATTTGCAAAATTTTTAAATTTTTTTGAATAAGTTCGCGTAGATGGACGATGATATAGTTTGTGTTATTATAATAATGTTTATAAAAGATTTTCTTTGCCCATAGTAAAAAATAAATAAGAATAACACATCAGGGACTTTAAAAATATGGCCCCTGTTACTCGTGTAAAGCGACTAAAGGGAGACTGGGTTTGGCGGTCAGGTTCGCATTGTCCACTAAAGTCAACCCGGGGAACACGCTAACACAGAGTTCTTCTATAATGTCAAACAAGGATGCTAGGGAAGCCGTTGCCTCACCTGGGACGTCCTAGGTGTAGTGCAAAGGAGCACAGGCGCGTTCCGTAGAAAATTCCTAACCCCACCCAATGCACCGAGTGCGGTCACTGGGAGGTTATTTAGTGGGTATAACTCCACGTTACTCCATCTTCCTCACAGTAAATATTGTATCTTTTGAAGACACTATGGTTTTGTGGTACTATAAACTAATAAAACCGTTCTCACACCGTTGAATCTTCGTACAATACTTCACAAAGGGTGGGCTTCACTTCTTCCGTTTATTAAATAGTCATTTATGGTATTTCGTGGTATGGATACCACGAAATTCCAACTCATTCATAATTTTATTCAAAACGAAGACGTTCGCGCTATGATACAAGCGAAGAAATCAGAGATAATTCTCATTTTCATCACTATACGAAGAATTCGTATGAAAATGTATATAAATTATGATATAAAATAATGAATCAATATAAAATATAAATTATGATATGAAATAATGAATCAATATAAAATATAAATTATGATATTAAATAATGATTCAATATAAATAAAAATTATGATATGAAATAATGAATCAATATAAAATATAAATTATGATATGAAATAATGAATCAATATAAAATATAAATTATGATATGAAATAATGCTACTACTGCTACTAACCTGTTAACTTACTTTAATAAGATAATCGTTGCTAGTGTTCATTTTATTCTTTGCTATCACAATTTAATCTCTGCACCCAAACTCCCTAAGGTTAGTGGCGATAAGGCGGTGAGTATAAGATTTGAACTGATATTACTAATTGGACCGTCTGGTTAATGGCCTTGATAGTCCTTACCAATTAAAGCTTATTGATGTCGCTCGTTGTAGATCTTCAGCCGACCCTCGTCTCATTTTAACCCCATCTCGCTATCCTGCTAATAATTAATCAACCAATTACGGAGATCTGCCAAACGGCTCAGTTGTTTTCGTTAAATTGTACAGCGGTAGGTCACAGCTTACTGTAACGGGGACACTTCTCCTTTAATCAGATATTCCTTTCCACGTTGATATGATAAATTTAAATGTAAAAGTTTTATAAAGATAACAGAAAATGTTAGTTTTGTTATTTTACTTTTGTGGTTAACATTTAATATTGATTTTTATTGGCTCAATGAGACTTCATTATGTTGCTATAAAATATAATAAAAATACCTATTATGGTTATAATTAACATTATATAGTTTTTTAGCAGATAGTAAATTTTTATATATGACTAAGTCGTAACGTAACTTGTTCTTGTAAATATTGCCTAGAGGAGAAAAAAAATATTATTGCTGTCATTAAAATGGAAACTGTCCATCATTTTATGTTACATAACCTTACTTACGGTGCCCATATATGGTCTCTGAGATAATCAAAAGCTCAAGTGTTCCCAAAGAACATATTAGACGTAAAACGACAAGATCGTATGAGGAACACCGAAATAAATTTACAAACAATAAAAGCACTGAACTAAAGAGAGCGACTGAGCCAAACATCAGTCAGAATGCATCTTGACATAGACTAGAATCATTGACCACATATTGATCAGAAATATTGGTAACCTAATGTCGAGTGCAGGCATTTATGGCCGCTTTTAGTCGGCAAGGCTTTTACAACTTCACCGGATTGAAAGGTGACCGAGTGCTTAGGGCACTCAGCCTAGACCTTTATTAATGGGTAACCAGCACAAGGGTTCCCGAGAGGGAGCCTAGGCTGGGACCAATAACTTGCGTATTAAAATGACTGACTCGAGAGCCAAACCTTGACTAGGTCAGTTACTTCTAACTGATTAAAGGCATAAAGCATCCGCAAAAATGGTCCAGAATAGGGAAGACTGGAAGAATGCAGGGAAGTCCATTACCTTGATCTTGTAGGCTTATAGTAATAATAAAAAATAACAATTAGTCACTTTTTTCATCGGGATAAGAAACGAGTAATAACCAAATACTTAAAAAAAAGGTTTCCGAAACCCACATCAATCCTCTTTAAGTAAATTAAGAGCAGACGCATTGTCCCCTAAGCGCAAGATGAAATACCTCCTTATTAATGAATGACTCTCCGTTTTCATTGTCGCTAAACGAAATACAGCAGTACTAAGACGCTATTACGCTTTAGTTATTTAATATTTGTAGAGTCACGCTGTAGCTAATATCAGATTCCTCTTTTATAAAAGGGTCCCACACCCCTTGTATTATAAAAAATCCTATTGTGATAGAGTTTGTTTGAACCTACAAATTGGCTCTATCACAGTAATAATATCAGGGAACACATTTTAATTTGAACTACTATAAGGAATACTGATTTGCATTATTGCCGTGGGTATGCTATGCTGACATTAGGTTTAAGAAAACCTCAACTACTATGAACTCACTGCAGCTTCCAACACTGGAGAACAGACGTAGTTCAATGTCCAGGCGCTCGCCTTATTACTTATTAACACGATACGTGAGTAAACCGAGTCCGTACCGATCTCCGTTGCCAGCATGAATAAAATAATTAATAGCTTTAAATAAATTATTAAAAATATTAAATGCTGATTTACCACGTGCTCATCGGGAAACAAAAATATCACGAGCAACTGCATGTCTAAGAAAGAAATAAAAAATATTCCAATTTTTAAAATTCCAATAATTAAATATTTTTCTCTCTGGAGAGGATTTTGGATGGCCATCCAAGGAAGGAAGCCTACGCGCAGCAGTGGGATCTATGTATAAAGCCTTTTTTTAACCCATCTAGGTCCGGTACTACCATCCCCACCATGACACCAAATAAGTGCTAAAACATGTAGATATTTATTTATACTTAAATATTTAACACTAATGTATTTATAGTCATATTACGTTTTTTCTAATGATGTTTAAATGTTCTATTGCTTCTGAGCAAAACAGGACCGGCCCATAAGAATTCTGTATTGTAATTTTCTAAGCAATTAATCATGTAATCCCTATGCTTCAATTCTGTGCTTAAAACAGAAATAAAATGCGATAACTTCTTCCGTTCCCAAACATACGGTACATACCCTACTGGCTAATAACGTCTATTGCTTGAACGTTTCCACATTGTCAATAATATAAAATCGCTTTTAAGATTCTTGATATTCTGTCCACCCCACGAGGTTGTATAACCGTGTATATATGTAATATCGGCATTTCTTTCTAGGTCATAATTGGTAAACTTAACAATACAACTTAAAAGTAAAACTTTTGGCTTACTTATCTAAAGTGCTGGAAAAATTCCAACATTTTGTCGGTGAAAATAACGGAACTCCTGGATACCATCCAATGAAAGTATTAAGGTACTAATAAAATTGTTGGCATGTGTGAATGTATGAAAATGCACATATAGTACTCGTATTTCCGCATAATTCAACGGTTAGAATATTTGTATATTAAATTCGACGGCCGGATAGCGTAATGGTTACAGTAAATACCTGGCTGCACCTCATTCATAGTGGGTTCGATTCGGTATGCGTACATCACAAATTGTTGGTTATTGAGTCTGAGTGAGTTATATGTATGTTCTGTATCTTGATACTGTATATATGTAACTTATCCCATCTTACTGCACCCGCATTGCATAAGAATAGGGAACGGCTTGAGAAATACATTTTCATCACTGTTATCCGATAATAAATAAACTTGAATTGAATTTTCCTGTGATTGCGCGAATGCATACGCACTATATTATATCCCACGCAATTGATGTCATCTGATAATAATCGTAGTGACGTAATTAAAAACAAGGACATAATTTTCAATAGTGAACCGAACATTAAAATCGGTTTTTCCTACTTTAATATTTGTAATAAAATATAACCCTACACGATTTCGAGATTGCGATTTCCTTAGATCATAAAAATATATATAATATAATTTTATAAAAAAATATTCTTTATGCATTTATTATTATTATTATATAGTATTTTAACGAATAATTTTATTTATGTAGTGCACTATAATGTTTACTTCGCACATGACTAATTGCTGGTACTAATTTATTTCATAATGTGTAAACAACCCTTAGATTGCATTTTATAAATGAAATTAAGTTATTTAATTAAAAAAAATTAACATAATCGTGGGTAGCCCATAGTATTAATAATAAACGTTATGGTATGGTGACCACGATCCATTGCTAAACGAAAAGATAGAGTTGTGTTTCCAGTGGTAGTTGCAATGCGCTTACACGGTACAATAAAGCCATTGTGAAGAGACCCTTATGACTAAATAAAAAACAACAAATCGAAGAACTGGAATGAATGTAGATGTCATGGGCCGCAGGGATCACTTGCCATCAGGTGAACTGTGTACTCGTTTGTTACTCTCGTTGTAATAAAAAATATAAAATACATGTGGATTTCAAAAGCTCTAGGTGAAAAGCTGCAGCGCTGTTTATCTCTGTCTACCCTAATAGAGATAAAATAAGAAAAAAATATTTAGATTTACAATTTATATAGTCTTTTTTGTTTATAATGGAAAAATAACTTTTCAATTATATACTGTTGTCTTATTCAAAGGCAATACTCCAATAAAACAATGAACCAATCTTTTAATTTGTGTTTATTTCAAACAGTCCCTTCATTGAAACAAGTTATGACGGATTTTTATTTTATTTAACGATCCGTGACCGGGGTGCCGAAAGCCCCAACTGCGTTGCGAATACCTAATGCTGTTTAACTTCTTACAGCTCTTTTTGTTTTACGATGTACTTGAAACTCTATTGTTTGTTCGCGATCCTGTCTTAATGTGGGAGAGAGGGGAATAATAATCTCAGAGGCATTTTACTCTTGTTCTAACCTGTGTGACACGAATTTAGTTTTTTAAATTTTTTGAACATTCCATGGAATAATGCAAGTTTATCGTTGAATATAATATAATAGTCATTTAAAAATAAACAAAATATTGCTTATTTCCAATAAATATTAAACACTTGAAAATAATATCCACCAATTCTTCAATTTAATAGACCGTACCGTGTCTCTAACACCACCACTCTACTATTGGCGATTTTAAGTAAACATATAACAAAGTTATTATTTATATCCTTTACATAAGAGATATAAATAAATATGATAGAGGTCCCTGAATAATGTTAAAACTATAGATTTATAGTTTTTACATTTTCCTTTGAAAACCATTAAATTTATTACAATATGGTTTATAGAGTCAATAATGTTTCACTGCATTGCGGTAAATAGGACGATAGAGGACTGAGATAACATACATGTATATATAAATATATATATATATATATATAAAACCTACATTTTACATATGTATAAAACCTGTACATCCAAATATACACACGAGGTATTAAGTTAAACGCAGTTGAGCCGCGGTCCGTTGAAAGCCAGAACTGAGCCCCACCGGCGCTTGGGCGGCTGCCAGCCAGCGATAAGCCCCTTCTTCCAACACACGACAAACCCTACATATATACTGTTCTAAGAAACTTTTCACTGTTACGCCATCCCACATAACTCCATTTAAGAGCTACAATTTACTCGTACAAAACTAATTCCAACTTTTAATAGTTTTTCTTCTGTAATATTTTTAAATTATGAAAATCGAATTTACATATTCTACTCCAGTTTGATCAAGTCAAGTTTGATCCGAATTAATTCTAGCTGGTACTGCGTTTGAACTATGGTGAACTCATGCAAGTTGAATTAGTTATAGGTCAAGTTAGCGTTCATTAACGTAAATACATCATGCATAATAATTACTCATACGTTAATAAAATAATTAACTAATGGCTTCTATCATCACATCATATACATGTATTCGATTATAATGGGGTGTTGTCACTCTCTTATTTTTAAAAAATGCAAGCAGTATTGAGACACAATTAAATGTTTAATTAATGTATAAATCAATTTTATTTAAAACTCCATAGACACTGGACCTATTCTGACATGTTGATATTTTTTCAACATTTACACGATTAGTTTATCTTTATAATACCACATAAACCTCGTAATAACTGCATAATAATAAGCAAACTATTCGAATACTGATACCGCGGTGGGCTTGAATTAAGGGTGTACCGAACGTAGCCACGGGCAACCAGCCAAAAACTCACCAGGTAATCCGGCACGGACGCCCGCATACACCTGCAATAAATGAAATAATTTATTATTTATTCTTATTTGCACAAGTGAAACAACCATTGTAAAAAAAAGGTGGACTTAATGCCAAAAGGCATTTGGGTTGAGCAGAGAATATATTATGGGTGCAAGAAAAAACTAATAACAGAATATATAATAAGAGTATATACATACATATATCTCACCACACCTTGTGTTGACTGGTAGAGAATGCCTTTGGTATTAAGTCCGCCCCTTGTGAGCTTTTAACTTTGTTAATGTTAATGCAATAAAGAGTAAATAAATAAATAAAAATAAATGTAATAAATAATATATTAATAGAAATAATATACTTATTTATTAAAGTCGTCATTACATTACATACTTCTAACTTAATCTCAACTCACATGCTACATTACTGCCTTTATGTAGGCCATTGTAAATTTGGTCATATTGTATATTGTACATGCAGCTAATTGTGTTTGACTTTTAATTTAATTGGCAGTATACTCCTTCTAAACATCATAACAAGACGAATACAATACAATTATATTAAAATAAAAGAGAATGAGTATGTTTATTAATAAAATTTTAACATTGTACACTTTTTCTAGTAACAACCAATGACATATATAATATAATATAAACCCATAATATAATGTAATAATAAATGTATAAATACTAGTAGAGTGTAATCCTCATCGGCATGAATCTCGAAAAACTATAGGAGTGTTTATAACTTTGTATTTGACTGTACGAAGTAACGTCAAATACAAAGTTACGTTACATTAAGTAGTAACGTTGCATAGACGAGGCAAATAGCGATTGTTTTTCGCGGATCCTACCTGTTCGATTGATGAAGGTAAGATAAAGTAAATCCACGGCGCAGCGGGGATAAAAGGCGATGCTTTTGGCAAACTTTTATTTTGGAGAGGCGTTTTATCGTTAAGCCTCGCACGGCGCGCTGATCCCATATCGGGACTCAAACGCACGTACACAACTCTGTACCAACTCAACACCGATTTGCTGAAAGAATACCAGATGCTATTTACAAGTGACATAAATTTCTAAGCAAATATATATTATCTTAATATCCACCAAAATTACTGGTCGTTTTATACACAACTGAGGAATTTATATATATACGATTTGATTATTTTTTGTAATATCAGGTGCGGAAACGAACACACATTTCAACTGACGGTAAATGAGTCCAGCTAGTACTGAATCACTTATATACGCCTACGACATCTACATACCTACTCTACGAAGCTTCAAAATGCACATTCATTAGCACCCCTTAGTACCGAGATGGATTGCCTCGTTACTTATAATTGGGTTCCCGAATCCCTACACTCACTATACGATATACGAACACAAACGTTATGATATTTAACGTTTAAAAATTCTATGAACTTTCAGCCATTCGAGCTGACCCATTCATGTAGCAACTAAAAACTAAATGCAACGTGGCTCTACCACGTGATAATTATATAGTAGTATTATATAATTAAGAACCCACAGAAGTTAAGTGTCCGTGCACGTATTTAATATTTAACACATTTTTGATAATGAAAGATAACTTCACGAGGAAAGGTTATAAAATAAATATTAGGTCCTTACATATGAAATTGGCGTTGTGTCAAACTGGCCACTTCGATGGCAAATAATCTGGCGTTTGGTTAGAAATTTAAATTCAAATGTTTTTCAAAATTAGGCTTGTGTATTTGTGTTTTGAATTTAGTGAGTCATTTGTTTTCGTACCATTTGTTTTCTCCTTGACGTCCTTCTGTTAACAAAAAGGAAAATTTTAAATATCGCGAAGAATAAGAATTTACGAATATGTGACCGCTCTATGGTCATCCGCGGTTTCTAGCTGCAGTTTTATCCTACAGCGATGGGGATCGCTTGATATTTGTAGCGATTGGATAAGGCCGATGCGACAATCGGCCACTTGTCTTGTGCCTGTATGAAGACAGGCGGCAGGCGGTTCGATGGCTGTGAGACAGCCGAAGTTTGGAAGGAGCCAGTAGGGGCGCGCTGTAGAGTGGCGGGGGCTTGCTGTGAGGCTGCAGAAGGGGTGCCGTCGGATGTCGATGACCGGAGAGAGTCGACATCAATTTCCCGTTTTTTAGCCTTTGGAGGCGGCGTCGGGGCGGGTGAAGCTCGCTTTTTCCGCTTCTTTTCCACCGTGAAATCCATTCCAGCGTGAAATCGCTGGTGTCTTGCGGGAGGTCCATAGGGGGACGAGGGGCAGTCAATCTCTATTTCGTAGCCCGAGGAGGACGATGAAGAAGAGGCCCTTGAGGAGGACCTTGGGGTTATTTTTGCCCCTCCGGTAGGAAAATTCCACCGATGAACCAGCGCTGCAGAAACAGCTCGAGACTTAATTATGTGTATGGAGAAGCTACTGTAAAAGAAAGCACGGTACATTTTTGGTTCCAACGTTTTCGTTCTGGAGATATTGACCCCATCTAATACGCTAATTTTATATGTAAGTAATACCTGCTAGACTTAAATAATTTTGCTACTTTGGCAAAACATGGGCATTGTTTCGACGAGTCCGTGGTATAGATTCATCTGAACAAAAAAATCTTATTAATCGTACCCCTCTAGTCATCCATATACAAAAGCTATTATCTCTACTATTACTATTAATTAACTATCGTAGTGACCATTTGAAAAATAAATATTTGCATTTATATAAGCAATAATTCTTACGGAGAACCCGTAATCAAAGTTTTTAATATCGACTAGCAATTGCCATGTAACATTGAAGAAAAGCTTGGGAGACCATGAACAATATACAGATTGCAGAATCCTAACAAAACAGGAGCAAATAATGAACCCCTTTCTATTTCGAAAATGATAAATATCAATGAAATGAACGAACAAAAGCTGGATCGCGTTGACAAATAACAGGCCTCCCGCATTCATGGGTAAATCTAAACAATAAAAGGAATGAGAAACAATACTCACAGCGACCAAGTAAAAGAATATTTAACTGTATTCTATTAGTAATTTATGAAAAAGCACTTAATTAACAAGAAGAGTGCGTTTAAACAGAATTATTTTGACAAAGCATACATTCCATTGTTACTAAATAAACCTGGCCTTATCTTCCTTTCACTTATTTAGTGTTGACATCTTGCTGTAGGTGTCCAGGACTAATACAAATAAATAGGCCCTAACAGAATACTATCATCGTGGTCTGTTTTACATGAGATGACACCGTTGCTGAGCCTTTACTGTACTTTTTACAGCTCCACAAAAGCTTGTAATTCTTTTAAACCTACGTCGATTTTAATCTCTAATTATATTATAGGTTTACATTCTGCTTACAGAATGGTGTTTGTTGTAAAAAAAAATTAACAATTCTGTCATTCATAATTTGTATTTACGTTTTACCAGTAACCCAATTACCGCTAATGAAGACAATCTTAATTCTCAAGAGTGTCATCGCAGCAACTTTTTCATTTTTCATCGAGGATGAATGGATTATACATAAGTATCTTTGGTGATAATTTACATTATTATCTCATACTGTGTTTGTTTGTCACTCGCATAAAATGGATTAACGAAATCCATGAGCGTATTTTTTATTAAATAACGGTGATAAACCGTTACACATTTAACTTTGGAGTGATTCGTATGGTGAGTTTAGGTAACCTGAAACCCAATTACGAGAACCTCGATGCGCGGTACTGCAGTCCGATATTATGTCATCTGAAGCTGACCATATTGTCTTCTAAGTTTTATTACTTTTTATAATCTAATCGTTTTATGAATCTTGATTGAAAGGGTTAATTGATCAGAGAATATATGACGTCGGATTACATTTATGATTAAATTTTTAAATCGATAAAACCGATTGCTTATTTCAATAATTCTTATTATATCTGTACAAATGAACTTGGTAAAATAGTACCTACGTACTTTAGAAGCGTGACAGATTTATTTATTTATTTATTTTAAGGAAGACCAACAGAGAATTCTTACAAACTAGATTTTAGAACCATTTACAGGTCTTCACAACTATAGTTAAATGGGTAAACAGACGGAAACATAATTAAAAAAAACCACTCTTGAGATAAAATAACTTTCATATAAATGAACTAAAGAAATACAATCATATGAACACTCAACGCTAAAAGAAGCTGTATTAAGCATATAGACAGGGCTTATTTGAAAAACTCCTGTGATAATACGCGCCGCGCCTGACTCACTTTACCCTCAAATATATCAATATCCATAGATCTGGAAATTGTATTGAAATTATTACACGCTCGCCACAGATATATTTTGTCTGTAATTACTGGAAACTATAGGGACATACAAAGTGGGGGAGAATCTAAGGGGTTTAGGGGGAACATTTAATTTAATATAAGTTAATATATCTGGACAATCTATCAAACCTGAGGCTACTTTTATTAAGAAGCTGACACTAGAACAGCATACAACGTTGTAGCCTCGAGGAATGAATCGCTTTCAATCGTTTTCCGAGATCAACCGTTCCTTGCCGATGGCTAAATGATATATATTAATATTCGATATCGATAATATATAAATATTCGTGAGGATGTCGTATCGCTAATCATGTGGGACTAATGACGGGAACCACAGGCTTTATATAACTGAGAATTTATATTTATATATACCGTTTATTTCAACTCATTTGAGTTTTGGGCTGTGAAGAGTCTTTATGAAAGATTATATAAAAACTAAGCACTTCTACACACCACAAGTTACCAACTACAATACATCCTAATAAGCGAGGTGAACCTATCTTATTTATTTTGTTGATCTTAGAGGCAACAAGAAGTTTAAATTTGCACTATCACAAGGTCACGATGTCACAGTAAGTCTATCACGTGCACTTAATCAATATAAGTTACATACATTTAGATATGTCAATTGGTAACCGTATATACCATGTCTATAACATATAATTTTTTTTATATTTATTATGTACACGAGGCCTTTTTTATTACTCGTTCTAAGAACGCAGTAGTTAAAATTAATATTTAATTAAGAATATTTGAGAAGATAATTTATTTCGTGAACTAACGAAAACGTAAGATAGCAAAATAATACAAGTAGGCAACCAATATAATAGAATCTATATGATTGTCATGAATTTCATTTTCATTGTTTAACTAACCGTAGAACATTTCTGGTCCAATAAGAGAAACTGTACCTTTATCCTCAATAATAACATTTGTGGAATAAAGTGAATTTAACAAAAAAAAATCTTTACAATATTGAGTACGTCGAATTTATTTATGTTTTTTTATTATCATCAAGATTTATCGAGACTGGATCGAAAAAGCACTGCACTTGGAACATATGCACAAAATTATAAAAAATGGTTACGGTTTACATTTTCTATGATATGTCTCATGAGTATACTATATAAACCAGTATACGAGTATATACATATATAGTTTAGTAGTGATGTTACGGGAATGTGTAGGACCACATTATGAATATTGCGATATATGTACATACCCTGCCGGCCAAAAGTTTAAGACCGCACATAAACAACATAATTATCTATCAATTGTAATAAAATCCCATAGGATAAATAAAAGAAATGCACATCTGCATATTCTATTGTTAATATAGAATTTTTAAAGAATTCATTCTTTTGTTTACTTTTAGAACAAAATGCCATTTCTTCTGGGTTGCGATTAATTGGAGATGGATTAATTTTCCAACAAGATAATGATCCAAAGCATAACACAAATTATGTAGAGGATATTTGGAAGAGAAAGAGGTACAAGGGGTGTTGTACGTTGTACGATCTTGAGCCACCTAAAGCCATCGACTTCCCGCAGACCTGCATATGTCGTCACTCAATCTAGTGCATATACATTCTTCACTGATAATCATAATAATAATAATAATTTATTTCCCACCAAAAATAGCTGAACTTTGTTGTTTGTTTTTTAATTCCTTAAATATGTTGAGACATATGGGTCCGAACTACATAAAAGGTATATCTGTATTTCAGACATGAAAAAAGACGAGTTTCTAATAAGTATGCAATGTATAGCTTACAGGCTAAAGAAGTATTAAAAGATCTTCGCCATTTAAAAGTAAATTATAGGGAAAAGGTATTTTTCAGCATCGAAAGTTCCGTGCTGGCGCCCTAGATCCACAATGGGATCAACGCGGCCCGTGCGAAGCTTAGCAATAAAATGCCCGCACTAAAGCAAAGTTTACCCAAACAAGTGTCATTTTATCCCACCTTCGTCAAAGATTTGTTTTCCCGCCTTAATCCATCAAAAATCTTAACAACAATAGCGTATTTGTGGGGATCATCAGTTTTGTTCCCTGTACGCTGAGATAGACGTCAGTATACAACAAGAAATTTAGAAAATCCAAAAGTGTACAATTCGTATGCTCATTAGTTGAAAATATAAAAATAAAAAAAAAGACAAAATATATTTAACAGAATTTATTTTATTAAATTTAAACAACCAATAATAATTCGAGTAGTGAAATTTAATAGGATTCTTTTAAACTTAAATTCTTTACTAAAATGGACACGACTTGTTGAGACTTTCGATAAATATTGTGTTTATACAGACTGTATAATCGACGTCAACAAAAAGCAAATGAGCTTTTTGTAGAATAATCTAAATTAATGTAGTTTTTACTAATACAATGATTGGTAAATAGAATGCCTTCTTAATATTAGTAAACTTTTCTTACTGTATAAGTGTTGTATAAAATAAGTGGATATAATTTAAGCTGAATAAAACACATTATTTTTGACCGTCTATAGAGCTCAACTTCGGCGTGTATGACATTAGACGAAATAGGAACGGAAAGCTATTTACTGTACTTATGGAGATAAGATTTTCCCATACCTTAATGCTCAGTAACTACACAGCACTAATGTGTAACTTCGTTGAATAGCTTTAATGTAACACCACACGGTGTCCATAACTCTTGATTCGTAGGGATTCAATAGATTCGGACCGCGCGTCATCCAATTAGTCATGGTTGATCCGAAGTACCGAAGAGACGTGACCCGCGGTGAGATCGATATCAACCCTTGGATTAAAAGGTAAAAGGAACAAGGTAATTACTTATTATAACTTATTATCTAGTTTTGGGTTGACTTGCAATAGTGGGTATTATAGAATGCAGTATTAAGACAATGGGAGATAGTAAAAGGCGATAAATACCTTGAAGCAAATTATAAAATTATATTTTAACGTGTCGGCTTGGGGTATTACCAACTTATTCCCAAACCTTAAAAACTGTAAATACAAATTTAGTTTCTCTTAATATTGTGATGAAAATATACAATTTATTACGAAATTGAGGGAGACTTTCGAGAACACAGTTCACCTGGAGGTAAGTGATAGCTGCAACTTTTAAATACTTGCTTCAATACATAAAAAATAATCAAGATACACTTGGGTTGTCACCCCTAAGGACGACAACCCATGGGGTGTCTCATCACCAATAATTGGATCTTTAAATCCCTAAACTCACCATGTATATATAACACGGCATTGGTATGCCCCTATTTCACACAGGGCAGAGAATGATCGTAGTTGTGTTCGAAATTTAATAAATATGAGATAAAAGTAGAATAAGTATAATTATGGCGTTTCTTTATTATACTCAAAGAAAATACGTGGCAAGTAACTTACGTCTATTATATTATTTTCTATTTTTATTTATCTTTTATATTAAAATATTCAGAAGCCAGATAAGGACTGACATTTGTATGGGCCCAACGTTATTCAATGACTTTTTGAACAGTTTGTAGATAACCAAGCTTAAAATTTAAAAGGAATGATAATACTGAGAGTATTTCTTTAAATATTCAGTTATTAAAATAATCTTAAATAGAGATATCACATAAACGCATTATACATTCATTTTAAAATGTAATCTAAAATGAAATAACATTTAAGAGCGCTTTAAAAATGTCTACACATCTAATATGAAGATGTGTGCAGTATCCATGTCGAAGCGAACTGGCCTCGATTTTTATATGCATTTCACGATTTGGGTCACGGCTCAGTAATTAGGCCGTCACTCTTGAACATAATAGAACTGAGCTACGAAAAATACAGAAAATTAAAAGAAAGAACATGACACATTAACGAAAGTCACATATATATATATATATATATATATATATATGTATATATATATATATATATATATCTGTGTCTATATATACATATTATGTATATATTTTCCAACAAACAGTTTTTAATTTAATCAGTTAACTTTGACCTTTATAAAAAAAATCCTTTCGCCCTTCGCATTATCTCACTACAAACATATAGATAAAATTACGATATCAAAGTCGAAGTTAAACTAAATCCAATAAATCTGAAACTAATAACAATCACTGAAACTTTTAATGGCTTGTAAATTTAACATCCTGACGATCAACTTCAAAAACCGTTTCAGATTAAGCCGAACATTCATGCGTCCCGTCTTTTCAACTTTATGACCAATAAAACCATATTCTGTCCCATATATATCGATCCACCCCTTAGATAGCTTAGCGGTCTTTCAACGAGGAAGACATTACTTATTTTAAGATGTCCAATAAAATCGATGGATATTTAATAAATTGTATTTTTAAGGCCCACTAAATATTTTTCTAATAGTAAAATAAAAAAGGTTATAAAGGAATATACCTACATTTCCTCCGTGTCCCATCCTCACCTACATGTAACCTTCCAACAAACAATTGTTCCAAACAGTGAGTCCGTCGTCTCAACGCTGGCAAGTCCACGCCCTCAAAGAATATCAGCGTCAAATATTTGTATGTCACTAGTGTAATCACAATGGGATCGAATATCTGATAGCGCGGTATTCCATCTCAATCCAATCCCAGTTGAAGATAGATTCAAGTATTTATGCGTTGCAGTTATTAATTACTATCAAGATTTCAAGTGTAAATGACATTGGGGGTAATTTATCCAGATCTCGTTACGACAATGTCGATTTTCCGTTCGATCATTACTTTTTATAATTGACTGGAATCAAAATAACAGCTTACATAGGTTGGGAGTTTACCCGGTCAAGTGAACTGGGTAAACTCCCAACGCCTTGTGTCATTGTTGAATTGTGTCATGGCTTCTTTTCCATAGCTCTTGCTTTGCTTTTGAGGGAAGTTGGCAAAGTGCTCCATCTATTCTTCTTTATGGTTAAATTTTGAATTTGGAAGCCATAACATTTCGAGTTCATAGTCCCACTACATTGGACCTGATCGTTCATTGTTTTTAATTGTGTGCGCGCTGTTGAACCAGGTTTACAAGAGTCACAGTGGTGGGGTATGTGTGGAGGGTTCTTCTTTACGATCAGGTTAATCGTTTGTCACTCTTATTTTCATATACACTACCCACTCTCTTTCCTCGCTCCGCTCATTATAACCTCTCTGTGTACCAAGCTTCAAGTCCAAAAAGTTACCAATTATAAATTTCAATTACTGCAATTAATCAATTATAACAACTCATTTCAAATTTAAATGAAATTTACTTATTGCACGGCAATAGAACGATAACATTTATATTTTTTAGTAACGACAAAAGTCTTTCTTATAATAAGACAAAAGCCATTATGGCAGTAGTAACAAATTTTAAGGTAGTCGATTTTACATGAAATCTGAGCAGAAAGGGAGAATAAACACTCAGAATGTTATTTTGCTTTAAGATAATGATAATCAAATGTATTAAAGACGACGGTTAGACGTAAAGAAAATACTCTAATTCTGATTATTACTGTAACGTACTTTAAGTTCCACATCTCTTGTATTCTATGAATGATGAATGAATTTGTACTTATATAAATTAATTAGTATGTTTGTTTATTCTGGTTTATTATATTACTAGGGGAGCGATGAATATGAATGAGTGCAATGCAAGAGGGAAGACCCAACTTAACGATTGCGTTAAGCATAATATGAAAGTATGTGCAATTAACGGAAAAAGAGACGAATGGAAGAATACAGACCGACCCCAGTTGAATACGGGACGTGGTAAGGCTTATGAAAATGATTTATTTGCTCCGGAATACAAGAATGATTGAATTTAATTTAGATTTCAGTATTAATCAGAACATGAATGAAGTGTGTTTTATTTTTATATACTTTACAATACTTGTACATCTTTTTTATATTTAATATTGTTAACTTAAAAAATGGGTTATTAATTTTAGGTAATTTGCTATAAAGGTTTATTTCATAACCCTTTTTCCTCGGAACAATTCACCGGTCAGTAGAGAACATGCTATATAAGAAAAGGTAGGCTTATTGCGTACATATATAAGCTAACATAGTCCACTTCTTGAACGTCAATACTGTGTTGACAGCGGCGTATTTCTGCTTTCCACAGTATAAAAATTAACGATATTCACAAACAAAAAAGTCGCGATTGATTGTATTTTTCCATGTTACACCCGATAAAGTTTGTTTTTGCTATTAGTGACGTTTGTTTTAATATAAATACGTACTTTTACTTGCCGATTTTCAAGTCTATTAACATATTTAATCTCACGCAAAGCTTAGCAGCCACAAGAGGGTTTTGTTAATAATGTATAACTATTCCTAATTAATATACTTCCTGATAACATTAGGTAGGGTAAAAGCTGAGCCGTCTAGAAGAATAATTTTGTTACAGCTTTACTCAATAATATTTTTTTTTGCTACGAAATTATAAAATTTTCGTATTTGCATTCAAATGAACGTTTATCTCGAGGTCTATTGAAATGATTTTACTTGAATTTCTATCACAGATAAATTCGATAGAAAACAGAAAACTTGCTTTAGACTCACATCTCATAATAGACTCCATTCCTCGTTTTTCTTTTTTTTTTTTGAATTTATAGTAGCAAACGAGCATACAGTTCACCTAATGGCAAATGATTCCTGCAGCCCATGATATCTACATTCATCCTTGATAAGGAATCCTAATGCAGATGTGTTGTCACCCTTGAGGACTGAGATGGAATGCCTCACTAGTAATAAAGGACTCCGGATCCCTACACTGACCAGACTAAACACGGCAAGGCAACATTATGCTACTATTATACGCTGGTATTCTGTGAGGGCTTGGTTCTGGTTTGGATATTTTCGACTGCATGATGTGGCAGGTCTATCTGGCTACCATATCGCGAGTTCTGTTTTTGATTAGCAGCTTATGAATAAAATGTTTGCATAACCAAATTACTGGTTTTCCGGGAAAATTTAACGGTATATAAGTCATAGTCATGACATTACATCTGAACTTTCCTCCGTACATATTGCACACACATTATATTATACATGATGACGGCTGCGTGGCTTAGTGGTGAGAGTACCTGCTGCGTCGCCAGTCCAGGGTTGATATTTTTATCAATTTTTATATCTCATTTTAAACATTTCCTTTGTTTTATATTAGTTATAAAAGATTTATTTTGTTATGAACCGACGGATTTCACTCAGAGACTTTTACTGATCACTTGGTTTATAATATTATGATATATATATATATATATATATATATATATATATATATATATTATTTTATTATCTGCTAAACTTGGTTTATGTGAAAGATTACATATATAGTTACGTAAGATAGTTCCCATATTGATATAGACGTCCGTGTGGCGTAGTAGTAGTAGCATACTGCGTCGCGAGTCACGAGTTCGAGTTCAAGCCGAGGAACATTATTTATGTATCACGAATTGTACATTTTTGGGTCCGATAATAAACAGAGCATATCATCGTGGTCGAAATAGAGATAGATATATTTGCGAAAGTTAATTAATTTCCATTGGTAACAATTATACTTTTCCTATTAACAAAAAAGAATATTTTAATAAATGACTATTTTTTTCTTTTAATAAAACAATAATTTTATGACATTATTGAACCGAAATGAAGTAGATTTATCAAAGGACTGGCCTTTACAGCAATGGGACTCTGCGAGCTAATAATAATAATAAATACTCAATATTCAACAAGAATCAAGATAAGTATAGTTACGAATCTAATTGCTACTATTCAAAACAAAACGAGATGTTATCTACGCTTTATTCGCAGATATTGGGATTCAATAGAGCCGGATTGTATGCCATCCAATTAGCTATAGGCGGGAGGAAATATGAGAACGTGAAACGCTGTAATGGCGGCGATCGGCTCGATAGAATTCAATACTATTTACTAAAAAAAAACAATAATACAATAATAAAGAATAAAAAACTTTATTTTTCTCAACAAACAATGTCCGTATTAATTATTATCTTAAATATTACTAACAGGGTTATAGGGAGCTGACGCTTTACATGAGGTGAGGTTTTACATCAGTATGCAGTTCTGTTATTCACCAGGCCTCGCCTCTTGATTATTTTAACTACCATTGTACTTAGAAACGTTTTAAATAAAGTATGCGGCCACAAAAGTTCTTAAATAATAACGTTTGTGGACACATACTGGTTGGTTTAACATATTATATCAAGTATTCTTCGATATTACTTATATCTATTTGCTATTTTTCTTTGTAATAATTATAATTTGTGTAAATTTTCGTTGAAATATGTTATGTACGATGAAGACGTGTGTTTTGCACGGTCACACATATGTAACATATTAGTTGCACATATCGTACATAAATAGACTTTATTATAAATTAATTGACTTCTATTAACATATACAGAGCCACACTTCAGGTACGACGGGCTGGTTCCATACAACCAGCTTATTATTATTTAGGGGATATTTTTGACAGGCTGGTTGGGACTCCTATTAACCCGTTCGCAGATACGACTATAGGAATAATTTCGGTCGGCATACCACCCCACATGTTATTATTATTATTATTACAGCGGTAGAGCTATACTGTAATTTGTTTCTAGCTGCAGAATTAATGAGTCAGCTTGACCGGAGTAGGACCACACCCTTACAGAATAGCAGCATAATGCTACTCTGTTTTTCTGGTGAGTGTAGGGATCCGGAGACCTAATTTACCGGCGAGGAGGCATTCCATCTCAGTCCTCAAGGGTGACAGCGCATCTGCTTTATGATTCCTTGTCAAAGATGAATGTAGATGTCATGGGACCGCAGGAATCATTTACCATCAGGTGAACTGTGTGCTCATTTCTTTTTCTCGATGTATTAAAAAACGAATAAACCAGACGAGGATGAAGTTGTCTCAAAGTATAGTTAGGCTGGTATTTAGTCATGGCCACGGGGAACATTCGTAGGCATTTTCCATATTGTGGCTTTGAAATTCATTAGTGACAATCACCTGGGATCTGAATCCCTGACTACTAAGTAGTAAGTTCTTGCCACCAAACTATTAGTGCTTGCCTACTGAGAAGAAAATACAAAGCACTTTTTAAATTATTTCTAGTATTGTTACTTGTAAGCGTTGTTATAATACGATACAAAGTTAAAAGTTCATTCAATATAGTCAGGAAACTTTCTAAGTAGTGTCTTGCAAAATATTATAAGCAGCTATAGTAGTATCAACATTATTTCCGCTATAGTCTGTGTCTCTATTTTATTTTATTCTTTGAAAAACAGGTCAACTTTTATAGTAGCCATACCATACCATAGTAACCATGGTAGATAAAGAATCATAATGCAGATGCATTGATGACCTGAGGACTAAAATAGAAGCCTCGTCACTAGTAACAATACAGCCTTCAGTTTCATTCGCCAGATGAAACAACGATACGCTGCTATAATACGCCGGTATTCTATGGAAGCGTGGAAGGAGCCGGAAGGAAGAATCTGGTCAAGCCAACCTATTTGTTGTACTAGTTTATAAGATGGACTAGGAACTTCCACGTAATTTTTGCTTTTAATTCGTATATATATATATATATATATATATATATATATATATATATATATATATATAAATAAATCTATTGCACTCACCAGATGAAACACAACAGCATTATACTGCTATTCCACGTTGGTATTTTGTGAGCCTGCGTGATCCTTCCTCCGTCAACCTGAAATGAACCGCAGCGTAACTATACCGCTTGTTCTTTGTTCCGTCCTTTTAGCTTTACACTCAATACAGCCATATTTCCTCTCATAAACAGTGGACCGCCCCGGGAGTATATTTCCGGTTCCTTCAATTACAAAGTAATTTTATACATACAACAAATAAGCACTGTGGCATTTCTATTAAAAAATTAAGCTCGCTTTGTTCACACAGGCATATGGTTAAGACAACGACCGTGTTATGATAAATCGAAAACAAATGATAACATGAAATGGGGATGCCATTCCATGTTTTCAGATCATGGTGTCTTTGTAATATTTTCCGTTTTACTAACACTATATTCGATCCTATTACAAACGCTTTACAACGGCCTCGATAAGACAATGATGAGTTAGGGCAACTGTGTTTTTTCTAACGCTTATGGCACTATATCTTGCGCGTTATTTTAATTAGTGGTATATCATCATCGTGTCCATTATGAATTTATCTTGCGTTAATGTCACTCTTAAACCTTTATTAATAGGTAACCCGCGCTATGGTTCCTAGGAGGGAGCCTCGGCTTGGACCGTTCCTCTGGGCGCGAAAGCAACTGATTCGAGGATGCCCGAGAGAGCCAAACCTCGGCTCGGTCAGTTACTTCTGACGGATTAATAAAACGCGCGATGACAAAAATAATAATATGTCAATATATTACATTAACTTATTTTAAAAAAGACTCAGAATCGTGCAAAATGAAGAATCTATGAGGAAGGCTTATATTTATCAGTAGACTTATGATCAGCTGCTGGTAATGGTAATGAATGTGTAATTTAAAGCGATAGGAAAACAGACGAATTTTGCATTAATCGATCGTCTCTTTATTGAATGTGAGAATTTTTTTCTCATTGTCTTGTCTTGTCAAAAGGGGATAATAATATAAAGAATGTATCCTATACAGAAACTTATTGCCATGAATATTCATCCCAATCTCAATACACAACCACTAGACCATAGCAATTAAATTTATTATTTTAATAATTTTGATGCTGATGGATAAAAAATGAAAATTAACAAATAACTTAAAGTTTCTATGAAAGCAAATAAATTGTTAAGATGGATTTATATCCATATCCATTCAAATTAATTCAATTCCATGTGGACAATATGTCGATAAGGTAAGTAGCTGTTGACCCAATTCCTTGTTTGCTCAGCTTTTTATTGTTATGGACAAGAAAAGTTTCGGCGCAGAAGTTCTAGGGTCGTCGTAAAGTATTCAGATGTCGGCCATAATAACATCGCGCAAACAATGCCGTTTCATCGGGGGAGATCCGGACTCCCGCCCACATATTTGTTGACAACATATTTTTCAACTTGAATCTCTAGAGTTTTGCCACCCTGTTACCTCGGCTAGCAGTACCAAGAATGTTCTGCTTTGAAGATAGTTATTTGATTAATTGCCTACATATGTAAACATTTATGAATCGATATTTTATAGCATTTCATCTTACAAAACTTCAGTTTCTTATTGAAGGGGGATGTAAGTATCTTGAGCTACAGCAAGAACTATAAGATTAATCTGATCTTAACTTCGATAAAGAATTTCAAATATTTTTCATCATATTTTCCTATCTTCTACCCTGTAATAAGTATTACATCCAATTGGATATGTCACAATAAAGTAATTGAGAATTTGATCACCATACTCCATCTGAACCATGCTGCATCTAGTTTCTAGGCCTTATCAGTTATCAGTAGTAGGCCTTGCCTGGGCAGTATCAATGGGTGGCCCGACCGATGAATGACCACTGGCAACGGGGTGACAACGCAAGGATGGGACGTAAGTCTTTATAGGCAGCACAGTCATCTTTTACCAATTTGATGAACTGTGAGCTTTGTCACCTTGTCTCATGAAAAAAATATGTTTAATCTACCTACCTAAGAACAAAAACGATTATTCAAAAAAGCCCACTAATGGTAATCCTAACAAACATTACTTTTTAATTCATAAGATTTTAATAAAGGTAAAAGCAGATGATATCATTATATTTGGCAGTACTAGACACTCATTAAAACTCAATAAAAATGTAAATATTCAAAAACGGTGTTTTCAATCTTATATAAACGGACACGAATGTTTTTAGACAGGTTGTTATCGAAAGAAAGGTACCATTTATCAAAAAAATATCTCGAGAAATTATAGTTTTTAGGGAGCCCTTTGAAAACTTACTTTTTCTTAACTTCTATCCTAAAAAGCCATATTATTTCATTGAATACACATAGTGGTTACTTCTGTTTTTATTTGTTTTTATTACTACGAAATAAAAACCTAAAGAGAAAAAAAATGCCTATGCAAATAAATGCTTTTCACCTGTTATCTATATCTTAATACGAGTAAAAGCATCGGTAACTAAGTAATATCGTTTCATCTCTGGGCTTACATTCTACAAATAATTGTGTTATTATTTTCGGTATTTCGTACCAGATACATGTGTTCGCATTATTTCCAATGTTCAAAGCATATAAAAGTATTTTTATTATATTTTTTTCATTAACCTATTGTTTAATATTTGGGAAAACATGTCTTCCGAACTACTCTTTGACATTGACTTCCGTAAAACAAAAAAATCTAAATTCTTATTTTAGACAAACCTTCATGAGGAAAATGTAAATAAGGAACACCTAAATTGCGACGATCTCTTATCTAGTCTTAAATAAAAAATATTTAAGGCCATGGGCATTCCAAATAAAAACAGGCTAAGAAAACTAAAGGCCTTCTTAATTAGATCAGAAACAAACACGACATTAGGGTCAGCGCTCGCCCGGGGCCTTGTTTCATTCCGTTTCTCTGTTATTACATCTCGCAACTTAATATTACGGCGCTTCCATTTTAACGGTGCGGGTAACATTCAGACTTCTTTGTGCGGTGCAACTCAAAGTAATTAGACCAGAGTTCCTATTAGTATATTATAACTATGGTCTAAAAGAAGAAAAAAAATATCTCAACACTTCACGGGAAATACGACTGATATTGGAATTATTTTGCCTTCTTAACGTTAGCAATAGTTTGATTAAACAAATATTATCAATTTTCATTACCATCGCTCGTAATATCAAGCGATAGGCTATAAAACAAGCTACTTAAATTAGCTTAGTACAATGACTATGACGTCTTTTCATACTTTAAGCTAAGCTAACCGAGATGTACTAACTAGGTCAAGTAGCCTACCCAACGATCCCGACTAAGCTAAGTAATTTCGGTTGCCAGCTCCACGCGTGTCAATCTAACATAGTGCTATGTTTATCATAATATAAACATTTATCGACACTATGATCATTTAACCCGTAATACCGTACTACAGTAATACCGTAACAGTCTTACAAATAAAAATGAGTTATAACATATTTATTCCACCCTTATACTAAGTTTAATTAAACCAGGAATAAATTAAGAATAAGATAAGAATAGTTCACCACAAACCGTGCTATTTTAATTGTTACACTGGACTTAAACAAGGGTGTGCGTCGTTATAACTTCGCAATACCGGTTGTATGAACAAAAACGTCAACATTATACCAGATATAAGATATTCTTGGTTTAATAGTACAATTTTTGCTTATTCTTAGTTTATTCCTATGTTTATCTTTATACCGCGTTTATTTGTAAGACTGTAGATATATAAATATGCTAGAAAAACAAGTCATAATTGGCAGATCGTCACTATATTTTTAGTTTATCCATGAATCCAGATATTTTAGCTTGCTTATATTGTGTGGCCTCCTTTTCATCTCTATCAGCCTTTGCTTGACTTAAACCTATTTAGCTTAGCTAACCGAAATCAAATTTTAAATACTAGAACTTTTACCGTCGCTTCATGTAGCCATGGATATTGGATTATGGATACAGGGATGACCGTTGGTCTATTTGAAAATGATGAAATTATAATAAATTTGTACACAAAATTTAAAATAATGTTTCTTGGCATATTTAAAAAAACATACAATATTTTATAAAAAAAACAATTAGCTCTATGAGTTATTAATATTAATGACAATACGGACAATTTTCAACTTATTTAAAAATTTAAAGTATTGATATAAATATAAAATTTAAAATAGCCACAATTTAAAACAATATTTTAAATAATGATGATGTTTTTAATAAAACTCCTACCCAAAGTTACTAAGTTTGATATTTGAATACTCAGATTTAGATCAATGCTTTTTTTCATCAGGTGTGCAACAAAATATTTGGCAATGCGTCAGCGCTGGCCAAACACAAGTTAACACACAGCGACGAACGCAAGTATGTGTGCATAACCTGCGCCAAGGCGTTCAAAAGGCAGGACCATCTGTAAGTATTCACAATGTATATGTTTATATCTTACATAAAACATTTCCTTAATATTTCCTAATTTCCAATTTCGTTAAACATTTTATTTAAGTAAGTATTTTTTAAAACAAGGGAATTAGATATTTTAATTTAATAAATTATTTAAGGTTTTTTGAATAGTGAAAGCCTTATAATACTTAAAAAATAGGGTCTAGAACAAATACAATTACATATGTGACGCATACTAAAAGTTTCTGGAACAGTTTCTACACTGAAAAAAATAAAAAAGCAATCACGGCATTCGAAAATGGAACTGGGAACATGTAACTTTTTAATTTGCGATACTGTCATTTGTTTTTTCAATGTGGCGCCCTACACAATTCCTGTGCACAATTGACTCGCAATAGAATGCGTAGAAATCACCTACTTCAGCATCGTCAAAGTATAACATATTTATATGAATAATGTATTTGAAAGTTGCTTGTTAAATATTTATACCTATATATATTATGTTTATACTATTTCTCTTTTACCGCATTTGTAACGTGTGCACCAAGCATTTTTTTACGAAGCCACAAGTTGACTGGTAGAAGGCGTTGTCTGGCATTAAGTCCACACTTTGTTACCTTAACTTTCAGAAGATAACAAATAAGATTAATTAAACAGATAAATAAAATATATCCGATTGTCTACCTAATAAAATAATATTAAGATTTCTGCACCTAAAAGTAATGGATACGTAAAATATTCATTGCAACGTCACAACATAAAACATTCATCATTCCCTACAAAACCTATTGCCGCTTCCAAACTTAACATACACAAAAACTTTTTGGTGACGAAAAACGCTTCAGAGAGTTTCTCTGCTACTGACCACTGAACCTTGCCGCAGTTCTGTATATAAAAAAACAGTAAACCAACTAGAAATGCTATCATATTTAACTTAATTTTATATAATATAAGGTTATGTTTAGTTAGTTTTATCAATATATTAACCCCGGGTATGTCCCGAGTCGTTTTCCATCACAGTGATGTAAGTCTCCCTTACCATTAGACTTTTACAAATAGATACGAAAACCGACAATTTATGAGTTTATAAACTTCAACAGGACGCAGAACCCCAAGCTTAGTCGTTGCAGCTTACAGGTTTACAGGTTAACGTTCCCGATACCAGATAATAGGGTGTTAAAATGTTACTCGTTGTCCCATAATGTAACTATCGATATCCCCTTGGTAAATTTCAATTACGGGAATATCTTTTGTTTAGTATCAGGTCACATAAAGTATGCAGGATATTATTATGACCCTGTAAGTTTTCGCGCACAGTGGCAATCACTCGACGTGCCCTTCCCTATTCTGATGTAATGCATGTGTTTGTACAATGAGATCAGAGGAAGTGTCCGAGAGACGTGAGTGTCACCATGTTTACATAAAATGAATGATCGAAACTACCAAGAGGATCATTATAACGACTATAGTAATTAAATCGAAAATGATCAATCATTAAGGAATTCATTCATGTTAGAAGCAACTAAAATTATGTTTAATATATTAAACGATCGCAAGATTCCGCCCGGAGATTTCGTCCGACATCAAAGGTGTGTCGCTTACACGTGGTTGTACCGGCGCCTAAAACACATGTCCATAGCACAGGGCAGCCCTTTAATCGTTGCGGCGAGGGTCCCCACATGAATATTAATGTAATCATTGTGTCCATAATACTCTCGCTTTAACTGAATGCTCTGTTGGTCTAGTGACCTGCTTGAACCGTTGTTTCTTATTTAATAATTACAGTTTATATGCATGTACTAGGTTGTACTTTTAATGACTGATGAGTTTTAAATGTGTACCTATATGCAAATATTAGTATGAATATTTAAACTCTTATATATTTAATATAGAACTCACATTTATTTATTTTTTCCACAGCGCTTGACATTAAAGTCATATAGCAAATTTTATAAGGATACAGATAGGCCAATAAAGAATTTATTTATTTAGGCTTAGAATACTAATGAAAGTGGCATCATTCGACGCGGCTGTGTTTCTGTGTGTATATGTGTGTGTGTGTGTGTGTGTGTGTATTTGTGAATTTGTTTCCTGAAGCCGATTCCTTTGATTACCTTTTTTGAAACAACTTATTGCTATTAAAGAAGTACACAGACTTTCATATGGAATAAATTTAGAGTCCGACACACTATAGAGTTTTGTGAATACATCGAGTTGACATAAGGCACTCTAAAAAATCAGATAAGATAGGTTACAAAACCTTAAAAATATTGTTATATGTTAATTCTAATAATATATATGTTATTCTATGCTAAAAAATAAAAAAAAATCTATCAAAAAATCAAGTCATTTTGCAAGGTAAATTTACAAAATATTACGTTTTTCGTCGGATTTTCTATAGGAAGAATTGAGGCTAGTACGCTATAAGAATTTTACTTATACTTTTATGTCTTTTTTTGTATGTTATATACTGAGGATTCCAATTG
The DNA here is from genome assembly GCA_029286865.1 of Teinopalpus imperialis. Lineage (NCBI taxonomy): Eukaryota > Metazoa > Arthropoda > Insecta > Lepidoptera > Papilionidae > Teinopalpus > Teinopalpus imperialis. Next base: position 628,984 of record JAGSMU010000023.1, on the reverse strand, counting down.
TTACTATAGTATTCTAATTTAGTCCTTACGTGTGCAAAATATAGAATTTTGTAGACAATTTATGTCAGAGAAAGGACGAATAACTCGTAAGACGAAGCCAAGATTCTTGTAAGTATTGTCTCGATAATATATTTTACATGATCATTGAATATTCATTTTGAGTCAAGTAATACACCAAGTTTAATTTGTACTCTAATTGGCATAGCATATTACGTACAATATCCAAACGTTAAACAATTATATTGACGGTATAAATATTAGCGCTGAAAGTTTGTATAGTTACACATATAACATCTTTTATTTTATCTTTATTGTGTGTATCATTGTGTACGTCAGTGGCACTGAGTCAAATAAAGAATTACTTTCTCTCTTTCTTTCTTTTAATAATCCGTTTTTACGTTATTTTCTTAATCTATATGCGTCAATAAACCATAATGGTATGGATGTGATAAGGATTTATTGCAACAGGGTAACGGTCCAAGTCGAGGCTCCCTCTCGGGAGGTCTCGACTGAGCTCCATAAGCACCCCCACACCCCCAGCTAGGTGAAACTGTAAAAGCCCTCGGCAGCCTAACAGCAGGCAACAGCCCGAAAGAAAGAATAGGATTTATATGATGCATCTACACATCGGATTGACAGATTATTAAATAGCTGCAATTTTTATTCATCCCAGAAACGGACACATGCTGACGCACAGAAACAAGAAGCCGTACGAGTGCAAGGCCGACGGCTGTGGCAAGTCTTACTGCGATGCGCGCTCTCTGCGCAGGCACACGGAGAACCATCACCAACCGCCGCCAGACTCCAGTGAGTACTTATGGTTTTTTTTAATACAGCATGGGTTGCAAAACACAGGTGAACTCACCTTTTGCTAATTGCTTAAGGCTAGGTAACTACCTAGCCAGCAATTAGCGATCGATAGACACCCACATTAGCAACGAGTCAAGATGAAGATTCATCTTTCAAGGATAAAATGCAAAGCCTCTTTACCAATAATTGGGTTTCCTATCAAGTGTTAGAATAGGTGCGTAATCTTAAAAAATGTTTGCATATTTTCCATCGATTATATATATATATATATATCATATTTTTCGGTATAAAAATAATTTAATTTAATACAGACACTATTCCCCTGTGTTTCGCTTATGTATAACCTAACCTGACCACAAAACTATCTCAAACGTTAATCAAGATAACGAAGACAAGAACTCGTTTTTTTAACTGTATCATCATCGTGCATAGGTATGACCTACACTGCGATTACCAATACATTATACGCTTTATTATATAATATATATTTCAATACCTTTAATCTCATGATGCATTACGCGTACTGTGTGGATAAAGTATGCGAATAGTGAGAGACAACTTGGATACTGTGTTTCGTGTGTAAATGTAGGAAACCGGATATTTCAGGTAACAAGGCATTCGGGGCCATCTCAATCCTCTGGTCTAACAACGCATGAACAACTTGAATCTTTTGAATGGTGGACTTAGATGTTTATAAGGCCCCACACTCATCCCTTACCATTAGATGAACTGTGTACTTTGATACCCTAAGTTTTATATAAAAAAGTTTGCTCATTTATATATTTAGTTTTATAAAAAAGCAAAACTCATAAAAATTGTAGTACCCATATAAATTAGGCTGCACTCTGCACGCTCGCCTAAGTTGCCAAAGTGACGTATCTGCTGACATCATTAACTACCCTAATTAAGGCACCGAGAATACTACGAAATTTAATTCCACCCTTTTTGTATAGGGCATGGTGGCTATAAGGTTATATAGACAGGAGGTAAGACAATTAATATAGAGTTAAAAGTCTAAAATGACAATGGTTACATTTCCATACTACTGATAACATTATAAATTAAAAAAAAATTCTTTAGCTTCCAACGTACGAATAAAAATGACGAAAAATTTTTCAAGATTCTAATACTATATCATTACTATATAGGTTGATAATAAAATATTTAGACTAGACATGTATCCTTCAAAAGTTTTACTTAAAAAAATATACTGGAAACTATGTATAATTAATTGATCTTAAATATAATTTATATTACATTCTAATATTACCCCTTTCATGTGTATATTTATTAGTTTTAAAACGGATTAATTAATAAACAAATTACGAAAAAAAATATCAATTTAATGTTCCGATATTTTGCTATTAAATGTCTGTTTTAAATCATAATATACTTGTAAATTGGTATGTATATTGGCAATTATATTTTCTAGGCGGGAGCAGTAATGGGAATTCAGGCCATGGCGAACGCGAGTCGAATTCGCTTCGGGTGGCGTCCCCTACTTCGCCATCACGAAACAACCCTCTCCATTCAGATGTAAGTTCCAATTGACGAATAAAAAAATTTAAAGACACTAATGAACATATACGTAATAAATCATGCAAAACTCGAGTTATTAATTAGGATTACGATGTTAATCAGCCACAATTCATCTAAATATTTTCTTTTATTATGTCCTTAAAACTTGGACTTTTAATTTATGGTTAAATCTAAAAGTGCGATATGGAACAAAACCAAACTAAAAATTTTATTGTCAACAATAATAATAAAGTACTTTAAGAATTTGTTAAATTATTTATTTTCCAAGTTATATGTAAGAAATTGATCAATCATTTGAAAACAATCAGTCGTCTATTAATGAAAACTTTCTAAACTTCGGACGGAATTTCAGACATAAATTCCTACGCAACATCACGAGTCACCGAGCGGAGTTTTAAACTGGTATTTTTATTACAAGTACACTTGGCGCGCTTCCAACTGACCGTGTGTAAAATTCACAACCCGGCGACCTTATTAATTAAGCAATTAGCCCGAATCCGCGTCGCGCTTTTCATTCTGCGACGCCATTAAAGGTTTGGGAGAAAAAAGTTGGGAATAATGATGATCGTGTTTTACTCTCGATTCGTATTGCAAACAATGTTTGAACGTCGCGCGGTCAATTCCCACCGAGCTTTAACGAGGGGACAGCGATTTTAAATGTTGTGCTACCTTAATTAAAATACATATCAAAAGTCAACTTTGAAGTATTTTTTTCTAATTTCTTTTTATCAATTGTTTTTTTCATTATTTATTCATTCACAGATTCTCTTTACAAATACTTTTTTCGATTGGACGAAGTAGCCTATTTATGGATAATAATTGAAAATGATGATATTGATTATACAGACGTAACGTAATTATGTTGCTCCCAAAAATAGTTATAAGTCTTTTTAAGTACATTTAACATGTTTTTCAATAATATTTATCTACCTAGATAAAAATGAGTAATTAAAAGCAAAACTATAAAACATAAAACACTCAAGTAGCTCGTGCCATTTTGCCCTCACAGTTAAGCAACGGCTCGGAGAAGTCGAGCACGAGCATAAGCGGTAGCGCGAGCGGAGGCGGAAGCGACAGCAGTCCACCAGGCACGCCGCCCGCGCCTCTTACTCCACCGTCGCGTTTCACTAAAAAGAACAGCAGCAAACTTAAAGTTTACAGTAACGTAAGTGAACATTTTTATATTTTCAGCACAAAGGATCGGAAATAATAGCTTGCCTCTGCAGATTAATATGAAATGCCTTATTTACTACTTTTAATTTCATGTATAATACTTTTGTCAAATAGAGCCTTAAAACATGGGTTCCTTTCTATATATATCCTATCTTTCGTAATTAGAAATGTAATATTTTTTTATTTTTAATGAAAACATATCTGAACCCTCCAATGTATTATATTGCATAAATTATATACAGTAAAAATTATGAAACAATATTGAAGGTATGAATAATCAGCATGATACTCAGCTATTGGAAATTATTTTGAAACATTGTGATACGTCTAGGTCACGCGGAATGTAATGCAAGATTAAAATTTTAAACGCTTTTACATTACTATATAACAATTAATTTTCCCAAACATGTTTGAAATTACCGGTGCAAAATCGGTGACGTACTGTTGCTGGTCTCTACCGAATTGATATTTTTCGGAAGGAATATTTTGTCATACAAATTAAGTCGATGACGCTATTCGAATAATTTTTTAACATTATCGGAAACTTTTAACAATATAACATATACATAAGAATAAAACTAGCATCTTCATACTCAAAGCTCTCTACGTGACAGCTATTACAATTTCTTTTATAGTAATAACTTCGTATAAATGTATAAATATGTGTGATTAGAGGTCTCCTGGGGTACATATTAAAATGCTACATGAATGCTACGCCAACTGTGAGTTTCCGTAGCAAGCGTAGGTGTAAGTTGCGAAGTGCTTTCTCTAGTGTTATTCTCATAGCTGTAGAAATTAATAATGATGAAATCTCATTTGGCGGTTTTATTATGAGTTACTATTACTTAAATAGCCCCTTACTCTTGTAAAGTGCGTAAATTACATCCCAGTAAGCAATAACATGTAAAATAGTAACATACTTTTGAGTTTACGGCGTGTAAATATTTATGTATAAACTTTATACATAATCTGTTTGAAGTCGGCGTTAAAAATATCTAGTTCTAAATTCTAGTCGTAACAAAAACAGCAGTAAAGCAGCAGTGTTGAGATATAACATAAAATTGTGGTAAAAGGACCAACAGCTCACAAATCACGTACAGTGTAGACGGGAGACCATATGATTATTTTTTTATTTTGTTACGACTTTTTTATATATTACGTTGAAAGTATACCTTACCAAACACTGAATACACAGTTTATATTTTTATTCCAATACGAAAGTCTGTAGAACTTATTTAAAACTATTCCAAGTAGTATTTTTCGTACATAATTCGTTGGAATGAAAAATTCAATGGGATTTAAATAACAGTATGTATTTTATTTTATTTTATTGCGTTACTACAAACATTCTATGTGTTATCCAACTTAATTAGTTTATAATATTGTTAAGTTTATAATCTTGTATAGTTATATGGTATCAATATTTTCTTAATTAAAGCATAGCTCTTATTTATTCGAGGTAAAAATATAATTAAATAAATTAGGTACAATTGTAATCAAATAAAAAAAATGAGGACATAAAATTCGTGTGACATGTTTACCGTTGACAAAATAGTTCAAAGAACCTCTAAGAATACTTTTTATTATTGCCTGATGTAATGCAATAAGAACTAATAATTCTTAGGAGCGCTCATACACAAAACAATATGACGGGGCCGTGGGAACGAGGGCGCCATGGATTCTTATGCTAATGCCGATACATCGCAGATTCCAGTGCGAAACGTCCATTAAATTGAATCGCCCATTCATCAACCTTTATAAAACTTTAATAATACCAAGCCAGCCGTAGAGTAACCCTCGTACCAAGAAATGTGCTACATAACACTGACCGATGGTAGCCCCTTAATAGACAGATAAGCGATCGTGTGTATCTCTCTGTTCAGAAAATATATTAAAGGCTGAACTCGCGAAACTCGATCGCGTAAAGCGAGAGCCCCTCGCAACATCTTCACCTGTTCGGACGCTCTCCCATGGATAGATAAAAATTGAAGGGAGCCTATTAAATTTGCGCCAATCAAACTGGAATTCACACAGGCCTTTCAAATAAGAATTGTAGATCGAGGGGTGAAATTTTGGAATACATTTATTATGTGAGAACGATAAAGTTTGTACCGACAACCGATATACTATTAGTAATTACACACTAAAAATAGAACTGTAAATAGATTCAGTATTTGTAAAGAGAAAATTCAGGGGCGTTTGTAATTAAATCTCTCTCATACAAAGATGGTATTTGCTGTCACATGAATGAACTGGAAATGCAATATTAATAATAATACCACAGCCAGACTATTGAAGGTGCGACCATATAAATTAGACCCCTCGCGCGTCCATCAGAGTAAGGACAGGGCGTTTGGATTGTCAACACGCTATAGATGTCAAGGGATCAACGTTGCGTAGACAGGTGGGTAACGACGGTGGCTCGCTTTATTAAAAGCACTCACTTTGATCGGGTCCCGTGATTTGACGTCACCTGCAGGAAGCAATAAAGCCCGTCACAAACACGGGCTCATAATTACGAACGAGCCCGGCGCAGTTTTGTTCACAACATATTGACAGCGGAATGCCTTTGAACGCAATAAATCCGCTTTGTGCTACTTCATTATGGCATCGGGATTGCTGTATTTGCGTACATAATTACGACATAATTATATTCGCATATTTTAGATGTTACAATTTCGGTCATATCATATTTCTGTTAAGGTCCAAGTTTGATACGGCCGCAATAATTAAACATTTGTGAAAAGCGGATAAATTTAACTTTAATGAATAACGATAATGCCAAAATATGGCTTTATCAAATAATTTATGTGATAAATTAGCATGAAATACAATTTATTATTTGCATAAAAATGTTTAAATATCTCAATAAAGAGACTTCTATAAATCTGACGCACGGATATATAGTTATAAAAAAACTATAAAGTGTATGAAGATGACTTTTTTTGTTGTATTGAAATAAAATGCAATTTATATTTTAAAGTATTTAGTATCTAACGCAGCTATCAAATTGTGCATTAATTTTTGTTTGCTGCGACACATCTTCCACTCCGATTCCATCCTCAATGTCAATTGTTTTAACAAAAGTCTTTAAACAATCAGTGTTGCCAGTGAGGACTCACGGTACCGAAACATGGTCCTTCACTGTAGGCCATATGAGAAAGCTCAAAATCTCTCGCGACCAATGGAGCTGGCTATTTTTGGTATTTCTCAGCGTGATAGAATACGCAACGTAGACATCCGCAATAGAAGGAAGATGACTGACATAACTCAAAACTACCAAGCTGAAGTGGCCAAAGCAATGAGAAAGAAAATTTCTTGAATGGCAACCTCATCGAACGACGACTTATACAGTTTTGCGGGGAGTCGATGGATGCAGGTGGCTCAGCGCCGTGCTTAGTGGCAATCAATGGGGGAAGCTTATGTTCAACAGTGGACTATGGATAAGCTGTAATAATTATTTGTTGATGAGTTTGTTTGCTACGACGATTCAATTCTAATTTTTAACACTAAAAGCGTCTCACTTATGTCTAGTTATAATATTATAGATCGGATTAAACTGGGACGCGACTGTGCCATCGCCTCACAGAAAAGGAACTTGATATGACAGCATAACCCTGGTTCGTTTGGTGGGTGTATGGATCCTGTAGTACTTTACCGAGCCATTCGATCTCAATCGTCACAGTGTATGTTCGTGTATTATTCTTAGTTTCGTTTCATATAAATAATATGATGATCAAATGCGAAGGGATATTATAGTACCTAAGCCTTAGAGCCTAAGGGTTAGCACTATAATATCCAAACACAAGGCCCCAATATCTCCTACCCTTCCCTAGCAATAAGATTAGAGTAATGTTCAGATACAGATGACGCATACATACAACCCCAAAAGAAAAAAATTGTAACGCAATATTGTTCGTCGGATGAGAATCGAATCTAAGACCCGCGAAAGTTTAACCTCCATCCATCTCCCATCATAAGGGTATGTTGATAAAGTCAGATGCTACCTGTGAACCTAAGATGGAATGAGGCATTATCAATAAAAAAGTCTCAAGTATCTTTCTTTCACTTGAGGAAATACGGTACTGTTAAACCACTATTTTATGGTTTTTATATGCCGGAAAGCATAGTCTTATACCAGACGAATCGAACTACATTTTATGCTACACCTAGTTGATAACTGCAATATGACTCTATCCCGCAAAAAAGATGTGTATTTACTTATGAACTTATAAATATTACAAATTTAAGACTACGTGTTTTACAATTGACTTATAAAACAGTTAATCTAAAATTCCTTAACTAAGCTCTGTGCTAAATAAACTTATACAATTATATATACAAATATACTTACACTTTCTTGTTTAATGGAAATGAAACAATTTGTTGAATGAAGAGCAAGTTTTAAGACTAATTTTAAATCTGGATGTGACAAGCAACAGATTAATCAACTTTTCCATTAAATAAATTTGGACAAAAACATAAAAGATATGAACTCGACATTTTATTACACTAAAAGGGAATCCTATCTCCAATGAATGTATGTTGTGCTCTCTAACCAGAGGCCTATTGAGGGAGTAAAAATGTTCAGAGAGGGGTTACAAATATGCGAGGGAAGCGAGCACAATGTGTTTACACAGACGTATCAAACATTTTCATTGAGTGACGTCATTTCGCAAATGTTTCTGGCACATCTGCGACATCTTTTTACAGCGTGTGTATTATTTTAGGGTTTTGTTTTTTTTCTAGAAAAGCGCAACCAGTTGCTTTTCTTCCGTGCATAGTCGGGAGTTCTTTTAAATCCGCATTTCTTAGGATGTAGAAGCTTCTTTTCAACAAAATGCCGTCAAAAAGTATCAATCATTGATATACAAAAACCGTAGAAAGACATTTCGTGAGTATATTATTAAAAAGAGTCTTGTCAGAACAAAATGAAAGTCTAATAGCCACAAATTCTATTTAATTAAACGGGAATTCAATTTTATTTATTATACCTAAAATCGAACGAAAACAAGTAATCTTTATTACTAAAAATAGTGCACAATTACTTATATTGAAAGTAAAATGATCAAATATGTTGTCTTACACACAAGTAATATGTATTACTAAAAAAACATTATTACCCTGTATTGCCATGTGGAAACCCACATCCGAACTCTTAACCCAATTCCCTCAAACTGTCAGTGAAGCAGTGAATATTACATCGACGTCTCGTACTTTTTCCGTCGCGATGAGGAAATAAGTCAAACTTCCCACGATTCCATCTCGGATGCGGAAAAAATAAAATCGCAGCCGCATATTGTACTCGAAGCTACGCCCTCTTAATATTTTATGTATCTTGCTTTTTTTAAAGAGTTTTCACACCTTTTACCATTGTCTGTACACTCAATATTACGATTTATTACATATTTTTTTAATAAAATAAGAAATAGGCTTAGAAAAGGCTAAACTAGATGAGGTATATAGATAATTCGTGTATTTATAGTTTCATTTTAATAATAATATTTATAGACTAATGGTTTAGGATGCGATGTCATAGGTTCGAGTATCGTCTTTCGACTTTCGACTATTGTAATGAACGATCCTCTAACGTAACGTAAACATTTCATCTTAGTTTGAGTGGTTAACGACAATTAAAGTGACGGTAATAGAATTGCAAGCATTTTTCAAAATAAAAAAATGTCCATAAATCTCGACTCGGCAATTATCACATATGTTACTCTCAGGCATGATATCATCTTTTTTCGAAGTATAAATAAAAAATATTTTAATTCATTTATTTTCATCAAAGTTTAGCAAAACAAACGCCATGTAAGTTAAGCCTACTAGATCAATAATAACAGAGCACTGGTGATAGAGAACGGAAATTAAATTTTTCACGACTCACGCGACATAATCGGGTACGAATGTATATATCCATACGAGAAAGAGGCCAATTTTATAACATAATATAAGGATAAAATATTTCCATATCGCTGTTGTTATTCGCACAACGTAGGAGAAATAGAAAATAATAAGTGTAAAGTACATAACATTATGTATCCTAGAGCTGTGAATTATTTTTGAAATAAAAAAAAAGATCTCAATTGTGTATGTATAACCAAAAATAGAGCACATTCATGATAACCAGACAAGTGATTGCACACACCGTCGTATGGAAACGCGTCCTTGGCCGCCTCGCAGTGAAGCCATTAATAATGTAGGGTGACAACGACGCAGGTGCGTTCAGTCTCAGCGATAAGCGTCCCGATGCATAATTGAGGGCGCATGCCTGGCGCTTACGTGACTCCCCCTAAATCTTCTACATCGACTTCTCGTATGTTAAGTGTGATGGATGAGCATGTTTTCATCCACATGCTAGGATGTTTCTTAGCGCGATACGTAAAGAAATACGTACGCACACACGCTTTGTCGTCATTAGCATTACCTTGTGAAGTATCAGCTTGTTAAGTTTCGGCTCAAATGCTAGAAGTAGTCCATTTCTGTATTAGATTTTTATAATATGATTTTTGTCTACAGGTTCATCATGCTACTTGGTATACTATATCCATTGTGATCTAATCATACAGATGTTACATTGTATGACATTCTAACAACTTGATGGTCAGAGTTGCTGAATACCGACTCGGGAAACCCCGATTCGAAATCATGGTTTAAAGGAATATTTCACTTTAAACTTTCAAAGATTTGATGCATGGCACAAGTCAGAAGATAAAACGCTGCTCAATTGCGCATATGATATCGCGGCATAACTGCTGTAATTATAAAGTCAATCATATTCATAACATTTCTATGATATAAAAAACTCATTTTCAATCAATATTATAAATAATCAGCTAAATATATCATAATAGCTTCAGCAATAGTTCTTATTTAACGATAACTCTTTGATTCTCAACTACTAGTAGAAATATTTGTTACAAAAGACCTACGGCTGAGTTTCTTGGCACTTTTTATCGGATCAATGGCCATTTATGAAGCCCCAGAAAAGTCTTTTAAATTATTATTGACGTGTAAAAGCGCCCATTGGTGGCCTTTTTTAAACTGAATTAATTTAAATTGAATTCATCATTAGCTTGTGTCTAACCACAGCTGGACGGCCTTCCTTAATGCCTTCCATTTCCTCTTCGTCAAAAGCAGTCCTTCATTCATCTAGCCATATTGTCCTAGCGTTCGTCCCACCCGGCGGGAAAGACTCCATACCTCTTCGTCCCTTACGCTTCCTCCTCTCATCCACCCACCACTCCAAGGTCCACTTTCTTATTCCGTACCCATAAGGAAACGCTGTCTACAGCACAACTATAACCAATTCCGTTGAGATTATTCCAATAGTTTGCACCGCGGTGCAATTAGATAGATATTGTACTGCACCCGAACGGTCATCGTCGTAACGTCTCATCAGTATTTCCGTATACCTATTCAAATATTATAAATTGAAGATTTGCACGATTTTGACGAGATTGACACGAATATAGAGCGCGAATATAACGCGAATAAATAAGTTGAGATAATTGAAAGTTATTCGCGAACTAGTTTATATTAATTTATGACACTCATTTATTGTAAAATATCTACTTCATCGAACTATTTCGTATGATTTTTGAGATATTAGTGAGATAAAGAAGCATAGGTGTACAGAATCACCTGATGATCATTTACAATCTCAGCAGCCCATAGATACACTCGTTATCGATTAAAAATTCAGATGCAGATGCCTGGTTATTCCTTTCATTATAAAATAAATGGCAAAAAAAAGTAAGTAATCACCGCTGCGCATGAACATTCGCAACACCAGAAGCGTCGAAGCCGACCTTTAGGAAAGGCTGATTTGGTCACAGAATACTTCGCTCGAAAACATAATTCGCACATCATGCGAAACACAGCAAATCTAAGACGCTTTTTGTAGCGGCTCTTCAAGTAGTACTTAAGATCTACTGCCTTACTAGTACATTTCAGTAACCTAATATGTTTTAGGCATTGGCATATGTACATCGTTATGGTAATTAAAAACAAGATATGATAAATTAAATACAATTAAAATAGAGCATTGGCAATATTTGATCGTTTGCAAGGGTATATAAAAAGCAACATTTTCGACCTTACGTGACTCGACGACCTTTGATCTCTCAGTCAAGCCACGTGGCTGTCACCCCTCACCTATTACTTCAAACGTCATGAACCCCCTTATAATCTCTATACAAAACAGTAATAACTGAATAATATTAAAAACGCCACACTTCAAAATCGAACCGTGAGAAACGGAGAACACGCAAACAGATTAACTGGTTTAGATTTTGGTGTAGAGATATTTATTATCATAAAGAATATTACAATCAATCACTTACAATGATAATTTTAAAACTAATTAATAACGGTTCCTTTAAATTATTTAATTATGACAATTTAATATTTGAAAACTAAATATTATTTTGTAAATAAATGTTGTTGACTTTTTAACGATAAAAAACAATATACTAAATACTTCGTAATACTAGGCAGGCTACAGCAAACTATAGTAGCATTTTTGTATAGCGTATTAGGTGTAATATTTGGGTGATTTTTGTTTGAGTGTGATGTGAAAATTAACTATTTTTCATATTAATATCATGTTTGTAATAATACAACATATACCTTTTTTAAAATACACTCATTACATTAAGTAGATATTATTTATTTTTCTTATTTAATATTATGAATATTTTTTTATGGAATGCTTCTTTTTAACATCATTCAAGCCTTTGTATCACACTAAAAAATATATAAATCATAATGATTTATATATTTCTTTTATTGCGCTAGGGGTCTCAAAAGCGAAGAGTTATGAGAGAAACCTGATGATAAGCGACGACCGCCACTTAAAACATCTATTTCCATCCTCAAAAATAATAATTAAGATTCGCATATGTTATCGTCCCTAAGTTTTTTTTTGTATGTGTGTGTTGGTCCAGAGACCTTTACAGCTTTATGTAATTAGACTCGCGAGCGGGAGGCCCGCAGAGTAGGGAGACAACGACGATGCTGCAAAGCTAGCGCGGAGACTACTGCTGCACCACCGCTGCACTCCGACCCCTGTAGACGAAGATCGTCGACGACAACAGAGGGGGGCGATAATACGATCCGAGGACCCGTCCCTAAGTACTGAGATGGAATACTTACGGTACAAGGAACAGGGTCTTCCTTTAATTGCCGATTTAATTGGCGCATATTATATTCTCGTCATTTATCCCTCAATTTTTACAGACAAAAGTCTTAAATAAGTGCCTTTTATCAGTAAATATCTATATAACTGAGACGTGGTCCTTCACTGTTGATCGTTTCAGGAAGTTCAAAGCACACAGTGTGGTATGGACAGGTCTCTGCTCAGCATGATAGAATACGAAACGCTTTTAACTTTGCTTTGTTTATAGACAAAAAATATAAAACATAAAATTATAAAGTAGATAAGTCATGACTTTCTCCGATCGAGTTAGACTGAGATAACAAGTGTTATGTGTGTTAGATCTTACAGATCATCAAACCAAATACAAATATTAGCATGTAATTATTTGTATATTATAATTAAAAAATAGAATCGTATACAAGTCAGCTGTAACTAGAACCTAGAACAGCTTAACTGTAAATCCAAAGTCTAAGCCAATAGCTTATCGATATTTAATTTCTAATTTAAAGCAAATATTAGATATTAAAACCACATTTAGATTTAACCAACCAGATTCCCCTACTGTGCATAGAGCTTAATACAACTAAAATATAGGCTTTGTGAATTAACATTCAAACATAACACTTCATAAACTAAATCCGCGAAATGGTATTCTGCAGTTTGTTTGTTATATAATTTGCTGTTTCATGATAAAACTTTACACGAAGTGCACACTCAACATTTAAGTGTTCTGTTAGAAGAAACTTGTTTGAGACGTTTTGCATATTTGTGCAATGTTAATCATTAATAAGAGAATTTAAAAATTTTACTTAGGAATTTAGAAGTTATACATCTAAAATTATCATAATGTTCTCTGTGCTGTGTTTGTTACGTTAAAAGTAACGTGGTATTGTCAGAGAGATGCATAAAAGTAGCTCAAACTCGGATAGATTAGCTAGATCAAGGTCTTTTACAGAATAACAGCATATAATAAATACAACTAAAGACTGCATTGTATCGTGTATTGATTAAAGGTAACAAAAGACCCAAACTATACATTCGATGGGTTAGGTACAATGATATTTTAATAAACATTTAACACATAAAATATCAAAACTTTTTTATGTTAAAGTTATAAGACAATATTACACTTTATAAAATATATACGTACATATATATGCAGAGATTGCAGTGCGCGCGCTAAATTGAGGGAAAAGTTATATGGCATCCAGTTATATACATTATCATATACACCTTGTTAAATATAAAGAAATAGCAACATGTAATATGATACAACCACACTCCAACTTTAAAGTAGGTGCAGGAAGAATGCGTCGGATAGATAAGGGAAGGACCGCACCTTCACAGTAAATCAGCGTAAAATGAGGACTTACAGTAACTGTATTTCATATATTTGTACTACAGATCAAAAATCTTCCTTTCTATCTTAATCCTAAGAATGACACTGTGTACATTTACTAATGGTTGAGCCTCACTGCAGTTCTATTGTAGCTGCGACATATGTATATGAGTATTGTGTATGTACACACATATATATATATTTAAATAATTTTATTATCTTTGTATTGTTGTGTATGCCTACCGACATTTTCTCTCATTGTCCTAAGGTTAACTGCTAGAGAATGCCACTTGGCATTAAGCCCTTGTGGTTTACAAGGGCTTAATGCTTAATTAAGGCTTAATGCTCAAGGGCTTAATTTTATTATTTAAAGGACCAAAAGAATAAATAAATAATTGAGTCACCTAGTAATGGGTTGTGACGCCTAGGAAATCATCACACCCTTACAGAATACCTAAGCCTGAAATAGCAGCTTACAGCTGCTGTAATTTGTATTGTGAGTGTATACTAGAAATTCGATTCCAGGATACGAGACCGACCATCTCAGTCCTCTTCAATTTTTGATGTGAATGGATGTAGGTGTGTAAGGTACACAAGTATTTCTTATCTTCAGGTGAACTTTGTGCTTTTTTGTCACCCTTGGTTATATAAAAAATCTTGATTCTTTATCGAAGATGGACATGGTTCTCTATGAGTTCTCGGAGGTCACTTAGCATCGGTTGAATTATGTGATCATTTGTTAATCTCTGAATCCAAAAAAGATTACGTATTACCAGTGATGGTGTTTGTTAACAAATTTAATATGTTCACTGCATTGCCAGCGGCACCAACTAGTAAATCACAATGACGAGAACATATGCAAATGAACCGCTGTACTGAGTCGCCTTTGTTACATGACTGGTCATTTTATCTTGCAATTTGCGAGGTCGAAAACGTACTTTGAGGGGTCATCTTTTCGATATCTTTCCCATCCATTATGCTATCATTCCATATTCGGATACCGTAAGACACGCACCTCAAGCGGCCGTCTTTTAGATTAAAGTTATATTTAGGTATCAGTTCTTGATTTTCATTCAGTCTATTATTGATTTTAGTATTCGTGTTTTCCTATAATGGATAATTGGATAAAGCAACTTTTTCAACCGCATACTTTTACTAAGCCTAAGGTGAGTTTTTAATTGTTTATGTTACACTAGCTTTTATATGCGGCGTGCACTACTTAAGAGTTAATTATCGTGTTTAAGTATCGATAGTGGCGGCAAATTGTGGAGGGTTCTTTACTCTACAGCTACGATAATTACGCATTCAAAGATTACTAATCAGTTAAGACTTATCTTAATAACTTAACAAGCCCTGAAAGTAGCTCTATAATTGATCCATTAGTTGTTAAACCAATTGTAACAAACTAAACAAACAGACAATCAAATCATATAAACCGTGCAATCGAGTTATTGATCTGTATGTTATTATTGTAAGTATTGCGATAGTAGAAATATACAAATATTCGCTTTACCTCGGAGGCAATCATTTTAATTTACCTTTCCGTATCATATTAAGCTATGTAAGCGACAAATAGGACTTCGTAATAAACACAAAATATTGCTTTCTTATGGTTTGTGACTTGTGACACCGGTGAAAACTTAGTACATGCTCCAGGTATCACAAAGACTTGTATAAATTTTATTTTTTCCATACCCTTACACGTCATTAAGTTAAAGTTTGTTGTGAGAAATAAAGAATTATTATTATTATTATGTTTACTCTAAGTTTCGTCTGGAATACGAATCAAATACTCAATCCTTAAATAGATGTATTACATTTAATTCAGTAACAATATTTTGATAGTTATAGAGGGCGATGGCCGCATTACGTAGTTGCCAGTTTACCTGGCAGTTGCGTCACCGCCCCCGAGTTCGGCTCCCAGCCAAAAAACTTTATTAGTTTAGTTTATCATTAAATTAAGGTTCTCGGGTACAGGTGTTATACGAATGCTTTCCTCTGATCGTAGTGCAAGTGCATTAAGACAAGGGTAAGGGGATGAGGTGTAAGTTTCTATTTGTGCGAATGCTCACGGCACTATATACCTTGAATAGTTGTTATCATCTGGCAATTATATAACAGAAGATATTCTCATTGTCGAATACGGCTAGAATATATAAGCAAATAGATAAATATATTTATAATGAAATCGTTATAGATCAGTGTCAGGGCGCTTGCTTTTACGCTAGTGGTAGATCTACGTTTCAGCTAATGTCTACCCACAACATGAGACGGTTAAAACGTTCCTAACAAAGCAACATAACGTTGTATTTCGTATAGTCAGTATATTAAATACCCAAGAATAGTTTACGAGGCATTCAGGTGAGGACGTCACGGGAGGCGATTCACACTTACGAACATATATGTGTTTTTATTTGTCACATCTGATATTATAAAAAAACAAAATCTACAACTAGTAGAAACGTCTTATGTATCTTGTATGACATGATCAACGCTAATCAACCGACCAAGCATCACAATTACAGTAACGTCTTTCAAATTGATGTTGAGAGCTTTTGTCTAGCACTGCGTAATTTAAAAGTTAGTTCTAGTGTTTAGTCACGGGTAATATGGGTTTCTATTCTCAGCCCGGACAGTATTTAAGTCATGCATCACAAATTGATGTTCCCCAGCCCGGATCTTGTAAATGTTCTATGTCACCAACTTAAACTTACCCAAAGATAAAGTGGCATCACCGGTCCTTTTCATTAGCGTAGGTAACGACGGTGGAAGTGATTAGAAGTGGAATCGGTGCTTGTTTATCACCTTTTGTTTTTTAATTTGTGCAGAAATTTATAAATCTCGGTTGGCGGGTAATCGAAGCGTGAATAAGTCAAGTACCATAACCGCGACCATTTGCGTCCACTCGATTTTTTTAAATCGACAAATTTCAAAATTAAACATTTCTTTCAAGTCTTCGAAATTTAAATTGTATAAGGATACGACCAAACTTCTGACCCTACTTCAACTTTGACGACAACACGGAGTACCCGGCTGCTGCGATGTGGAACCTGGGTTCGCTTTTCAGTCCATGAAAAATATAAGTGCAACATAAATTGTTAATTTTTGGGCCTAAGTCTATTGGATGTACTATGTGTCTGTAACACTGTACCTTATTCTCATCTTATTGCGGGTGCATTACATTTGAGCATTTGAGCCGAGGTGGGGTTATATATTTTTATATTATTCTTTTTATATCATTATAATATGATAATGATATCATATTAACGACAATGATGACAAATTATATTTTAGCTTCCCATAAATAATATAGCATAAACTCTTACATACAGTTTTTTTACTATCTTCATTTCATCATATCATATTACCACTATTTAATATACCATATAAAATGCTAAGAAGCATAATCCTGCATAATTCTTTATCCCAGTTAAAATCGCAAAACATAAACAAACACCCCAGCCGGCTTTCGTAATTACGAGAGCATTAAGCAACCTCAACACAAACGAGTCCGATGCTCTAAAACAGCTGCTGGGTGAAGATCATTTGGACTAAAAACCGCTACAAGTCGAGTTAACTACGGTACAAGAATGATATACGGCAAAAACGCTACCGCCGCCCGCCGTACGCTTGCGAACATCTGCTCGCACCTACAGAGCATTAACCTAACGATCTGGCCTAATGGTGCTCGCCATGGTTGCCACACATAGAAAAAACTTCGTATCAAATAAATTACAAGCTTGCTAAAATAGATTTTGATCACAGCAGAAATACTTTCAGGACGATTTCTTGGAACCTTAATTATTTTCATCTATTTCTCCATACTGTTATAAAATTTTAACTGACCATAACAAAAGGTAGATTTATGATATTTTTAAAACGTCTGTGAAGTCTCTGAATGGATTTTCATATTTAAAATTTATAATCTAAAAAAAATCATAATTTAATGTTTATGAGTGTCCCTTTGTTTTAAAAACTATTAAATAATTATTGATACCGTTTTCCTACTTAGATAGTCTATTTTTAAATGATGAACGGTTTAAGCTTAAAACCAATCAAAGTTCTATTGCAAAAATATATAATTACAAGTATATACCAATTGCAAACGCTACATGGATGAATTCGCGGGCAAGTGAATATAGGTACATGTTAATAAATCGCGAAATTATAATATTAACGATATGACTTTTTTTCTTTTAAAAACACTTTTAAGACTAACGCATATTATGTTACATATTAAGTTAGTGGCTATAAAATAGTAATGAATCGGGCATATTTGAACCAATTTAACTCGTCAAGTATCATTCTATTGAAACCTAAAATGAACCAAAACTATTTAATGATTTATTATGAATTAGGCAAAAACTATAGCACTCGGGGGAGAATGGAGCATTACTTAGCTACGTGCACGTCTGAGGAATAAAAGCTTGTTTACTTATACTTAGTTAATCTACGAATACTCAATATACGAATACTTAATTGGATATTCACTTAACACCTTATTCCATGCGCTTAATTCGGCTTTTATAATCCGTTGTGAATTATCAGAGGATATAACTAGAAGTCCCTCAGATATAACAGTTATCCACCTGTTCAAACTACGTCGAAAGCGCCATTCAAGTATCATTGTTTGCAAAGACTGAATAATAGCCTACCTTGTAAAGTTTTGTCAGTTAAACCCTGATATAATTCCATTTATCAATCTTTCTCAAATTTGCAATTAAAAATTATTTCACACAAAACTCGCAGGCATTTCCTGTTTTGGGCTGAATGTAGCAATGGTAGCAGCAATCAGATATATAAATAGAGAAAAAAAATATTGTTTTGTAAGATTTCGTCTGTGTTATATCTGAATACTAAGTTATATAACACCAATTTTCTTCGTCACATTATTACTTGACTGGACTTCTAGAACGTGTGATGTAACTTGATTTTATTATTATATATGTTACTCGATATTTTTATCTATAAATATATTTTTTACTTTACGTCTACTAAGACCCAGTTTTCTCTCAGTCATGCAGGGTTGACTGGGTATTAAATCCGCCTGTTTAAACCTTATTTATGCAACAAGAGGAATAAATAATAAATTACTAGTTAACTAAAATTTTAATCTCTAGTTGCATTTTAATGGAACGTGAATATTTTGGCATACATTTTTTCAGAATTAAATGAAAAACTCTATTGTCTTGTTAACACACTAAGTATATGCAACAGTTTGTCAATCAGAAATATATGCAATAATTGATCCATAATTTATTTGATCATAGTTTATTTCTATGAATGACCTATTCAAGTCGCGGCTAAAAATAAACTGAAAAGTAACTCTACGAGTCTAAAACTCACACAATCGCTTGATTTTGGTTTATTTACACTAATGCTTTTGTATGTAAAGTATGATTATCTTCAACATTTCGCCATTACAATAACTAATAGTTCGTAAAAATAATTTTGTAAAAGCAAAACCATTTTCAAAATAACTTATTGCTAAGAATAAGAAAGGTTAGAATTTGACACGTTTTTGTAAACATCTGGAAAATTCGAACTTCTTCTATTATTTAACTTTGTACCTCTGTAACTCGTATATAATAATTTTGAGCAAACTAAGTCGTGTAATTCCACCGTGGTGCGACGGACATCCGACAACTAATTAAAATTTTATGTAAATGAATAACTAAATTACGCCGTCTCCCGGTCACATTTTGCGCAAAATTACACAAATAAATATTACTTGTAAACACTTACTTTAATTTGAACATCGTGCAGACAAGTACCCTGAAGTAGGCATACGAAATATTCACCACCTGTTAAAAGCACTACTGACCTATAATTACGATATTCTTTATCGCTGAAGCAGATTGCGCGGGGTCCATCAAAATCCATTAATTAACTTGGAATATTAACGAGCTACTGAAGATCGAAAGTTTGTACCTTGAAATTACAAAGTACGTAATAGGTTTGAAAGTCTTTTGAACTTTTGTAAAGTCATCGTTAATTTCACAGGCACAGCAGGGAAGTCAAAAGTGCGTGAGCGTCGGCAATGTGAGCGGTACGACGAGCGGTACAGGCAGTGGAGCGGGCAGCGGAGCGGGCAGCGGAGCGGCTGTTACTGTCCCGCGACCCGGGGAAATTAAACCTGTTGAATGCAATCTATGTCATCGAAAATTTAAAAATATACCAGCCCTAAACGGTCACATGCGGTTGCATGGAGGATACTTTAAAAAAGTAAGCTGTCTGTATTTCTTTGTCATCTATATTATTTTAAGAATATAAAATTAATAACTATCCGCAGGATTCTGACAACAAGAAATTGGACAAAAAAGAATCTTCTGGTCCACCGCTACAAACTGCTTCGGTGTCAGTGCGAGCGCTTATTGAAGAAAAAATCATCAGCCGTCGAGGAGCTAACGCTACGTCAACACTGACAGGTAGAAGAGTGTGACGACAAATGTGAGAAATTAAATAGACAAATACTGTATCAACCTATTCATGTTTTTGTGACAGGTACAAGTACTGACATAGTGTCCGCCAGAGCAGGATTTATAGCTCCAGCCCCACCGCCCTTGTCATCGATCCGTACACCGATAACTTCACCGGTGTCTCCAATAACAACTACACAGTTCATATCACCGCGTGCACCATCAGTGGCGACGGTGGCCACGAATATAGCTACAAATAATCCAGCCATTAGAGATTCCACTCTCATTGAACTATTAAAGAAGGGCAGTACGAAGGTTTGTATATTATTAAATTCATACCTACATAATGCCTTTAGTTATATATGAATAACCTTTTTATTATGTTTTACAGGTTGTAAAACGATCCACTTCCGACCCGGGACAGTCATCACCTCAACAAGAATTCACATTTCGTCCGGAATTATTCGGTGTATCATTTAATTCCGACGACGGATACTTTTCGCCGGCCCTTACTGATGATACTTTTCAATTCACAACTACAACCGAACAATTAGAGGAGCTCGCCTCTTTAGAAGACTACGCAACCGTAGCGGCATCAATCCGAGAACGATCCCCTGTAACTTTCCCGTCCAGTCGGCGACTTGCTGCTGTCTTAAATTCCCCTTTACCGGAATCGTTAGCTGACTTTGGAGCTAGTCATGGGGGATCACCCGTACCGTCCCCAGGTATAGGTTACGCAGATAGTTCGCCCTGTCTATCCTACTCAACGGGAGATTCTCCAGGAATGGCATATAATGCAAACTCACCGGGTGGAAACTATCCAACCCAGCCTGAACCATCACCAGGGCTTGCTTATCCAACGCCTCCAGCATCTCATGATGCTCATTCACCTGCGCATACAGTACCACGTGCTTCATCACCTTTATCAGCTGCATTCTTTACGGCTACTATGTCTAGTCAAGAAGAGGTAACAATTGATTACTATCTCTTAGTTGATTATTGTTATGTTGTTCAAATAATATTTTTTATTCGAAAATATTTTTAAGGTGGAAGAAGCTTTAGAAGAAGTATTACCAGAAGAATGTAGATCACTAGATGCTTATGCGTTAGAGCCAGCTCCTGCGCCACGTCGTATTATGCTGAACTCTGAAGATCCATTGCTATCGAGTAGTCCACGTGATTTTTCGCATCAAAGGCACTTTCGTCGTCAGCATCGAACGGCGAGTTTGTCGACGCCTATGCATCAATGGCAACAAGACACTTCCTTACAGGTAAAATTTAACAAAAAATACATCAATACTTTCAAATTCAGGTACAAAAGTCGTTCAAAAAAAGATAATAGTATTAGAAATTGGCCCATTGATAATAAATAAATATGATATAAATATATATTGTCTCCCCAAAGTAATACCAATGCTAATTAAATTGAAAGAATATGCTTCTTTACAGCTTCAGAGATCTAGTACAAAATAATATTCAGCACTTTACGGAAATTACTTACCAAAAATAATTGATCAAGCTAATTAAGATTGTCTGTTTTTTTTTAATACTAATGAATTTGCTTCTTCTTTTAATTTTTATAAGCCATTGTATAGAACCGAAAACAAGTATTTTCAATTTACAAATATAGAACAATCGTAACTATCATAGATTTGAATATTTACAGGTGTGCGTAGAAGGCCGAGATATGGTTCCAGCAGTTTTTTTGAGTCCAAGCAGTGTCCCTGCATCGCCACAACGACGTAAGCGACGGGCGTCTCCTGCTGGACCGTATAGAACTCGCATGCGACGTTCCATCAACCGCTATACACCGCAACCTATACTCTCCCCTGATAGAGATGGTTCGGGCCTACTAATCGAGTTGATTAATGGTTAGGCTTTTCATTTAAATAATTAAAAATGCATTTAAGATTAGTTGAAGGGTTTAACGAGAGTATCGGTGATTTTAATAAAATTGCTACCTTTTTAAAATAAAAAAGAAATCATAATTGTAGGCCTCTACGAAAATTGACAATGTGTGAAGACATATAAACCAAAACTGCATCTTGTTATTTTAAATTATTTTCTATCATATATATTTTAAAATATAGATGATTTCACACAAGCTATATGACAATTAAATTGGTTGCATAATATAGTTTTTCAATATGTAATGTTATAATCTATTGCTAATGTTGGGCCTAAGCCTGTTAGGTCAAAACAGTAAGGTGGTGGAATGACTGTAGCAATCTATATTTACTATAATTTGTATGTTGCGTTTTAGGACTATCAAATATAGAGAGTGATCTAATGGCACAAATTGAAGAACCTCGTCTACCCCAAATCAATATCGGGATTGATTATCAAGCAAATATACCAGAGCTATCCAATGACCGTATAGATTTACACAGAGCACCTGAACAGTTGCTTTGGGACCCAGGCATCAATGATGCTCTTGATGATAATGAAGGTATGGCATCTAACGGAAGGTGGTATAGTTACTCGGCCTAAATGATAAAATATTATATAACGTATTTTCTTTTAGTCCGGATGTTCATGGAATTGGCTATGTGCGCAGCTATGCCAGTAGGTGGTCACACACGGGAATACGCTCTTCAGACCCTCGGAGAATGTGGAGGGGATATAAGAGCTGCAACATTGCGTCTAATGTCACGGCCTGCTGCTCCTTCGCAGCACGAGTCGCGTTGGACTCCGGACGAAGTTGAAGCATTCCTGGCTGGTCTTGGGCATTTTGACAAAGATTTTTACAGAATTTCACAATTGGTAAGTTTATTGTATCTATAATGATGTTCTCCAAGTCGATGTCGGCAATGGCTATATTTTATGGTAGTTATCAGATAACATCAATTGCACAAGATTTGCCATAGTATCGTAAGCATTCTCGCAAAACTTAAATGCACTTCGCCTTCTCTATTCCGAAAAATTCCGTAAAACAAGTGCAATAAGATCGGTGAAAGGTTCAAACGCAGTGTCAAATGTCGAATGTAGTAAAACTGTATTGTCAAGTCTTAGCAGAAGTTTTGACACTCCTTTCGGCAATACTGGCCGCAACTATCTAGGTAATTTATATATAATATTTGTGGTAATTTATCCTCATATAATAAAGTATTTCCATTTTTGCAGATAAGAACAAAAGACTCGAAGCAATGCGTGCAGTTCTACTATTTCTGGAAGAAAGTGACCAAAGATTACAAACCACTGTATTTGCGAAGCTGGAGCATGAATCCGCAGGCTTCATCCCAAGTAAGAACTGCCACGTACACAACGCTATCGCACTATATCTTCAGATTAAAAGAAGATTAAGTGTTTATTGATTACTCAAATTTTAACAGACTCGACTTCTTCGTGTTCAGGGTTCGGTAGGGCAGATTTCATTACAAGGATCCGCTTCGTGTTCTTCGCCGGCGTCATATGATGGAGAAGAATACCCTTGCAAAATATGCGGGAAGTAAGTTCCAACCCTGGAGCACGCCCATACCGCTTACAAAAATCGCCACAAACAGCAAACAAGCTCAAATGCAATTTATGTGAAACGCTTACCGCTCGAAAATATGACCTGAAAAATGTATTTGGTTTGGCTTCTACGTTAAGTTTCACTTAAATTGCGCATGCAAAACTAAATAAGGGATTAATAAAATTCTTATACCTTACTAACTCAAAGAACGAAATATTTGTTAAGTTATAATTAAGTAGGCTGATTCAGGAACTGTTGTTACTTTGGAGATTTATGTTTATGGTATATTTATGATCTTATGACATTTCTTGAATCAGAGTTCTAGTTTCAATGTTATTGATGTTGAGTGCATGTAAAATTAATGTTTTCGCAATTTTACCTTTGAAGTAATTTTTGTAGGACTAGTTAATAATTATAATCCTCTATCACGACGCTAATACAACGTAATAAAACGCTGTATTATAATGATATTTTTTGTTAAACGATTTAAATAAGACAAGAATTCGAAAGATAGTTCATTTGAAATTTAGGTCACTTTCATTCTCTCGTGATAAATAATTTTGTAAATATATCTAAAACACATATTTTTTTACCAAAATCCATGATTACGTGTCCATGTCTATCACAATTTAATTAGTCGAAATATTTGAGAGGATGTTGCGTACGTGTTTTTTGTACTTGTGTACAGTGTGGATGCTTTTTAACGCTTTGCTTCAGCGGAGTTCTGCGTTTGATTTGTTTTTTTTCTTTTGCTTCACACTTGTTTCTTTCAGTTGCTGTTGTAATAGTTGTACCCTGTTATGTTTCAGAGTATTTAACAAAGTTAAAAGTCGTAGCGCGCACATGAAGTCGCACCGGCCACTCGACGCCGAACCGAAAAGGCCAAAACTCGAAAAGCCTTATGAAAAGGTCGAGAGACCCGATGACAGGGCTAACGCGATTGCTGATTACCAAAACAAACACTCACAGTAACCAACTTCCTCATTTATTTCGCGCCTCTCTGTGCCCCCACACCGACTAAACTATAGTAATCATAGGTCGTCGATTTATGTCGAGTCTAAGATGAGTCTTAGAAGCACGTTTTACGCATAAAATGGAAATGTAAAAATCATGTATTAATTTTTTATAAATTTACGGGCAATCAAGATACATCGATTTTTATCTGGCTTCATTACCCGCTCGCAGTCTGTCGTTACCTTTATCGCTGTTGCCTAATCGGAATAATATAAAACATGGGCAAAGTTAGAAAACGAATGCTAAAATATTAAAGCATTTATTATGCTTATAAAAATGTCTTTAATGAGTGATTTAGATAAATGGGAGTAACTTGCCGTACGAGGTGTTTCCGAACCAACTTGGTCGGTCCTCTATATAAATGGTAAACATTTTCCGTAGCGCTAAGCTTGAAGAGAGCAAATAAAATATTTTGTATAACGATTGATAAATATGTAGATAGATAGGTATCTTCATAAAGTTTTTATATGACAGACTTCTTCATGTGACTTGGCAAGTGTGATGTAAATAAGTAGGCGTCGTCGCTACGTAAGGCGGTTGAGCGCTATTCGATATATTGGTCTACTTAAGTATTGCAAATGTAATTGAGTGTGATACAATAATGTGTAGCAACTACACTACCTCGTTTCTATTAAACTGTTTGATTTTATTGCGAGCTCAGCTCATCACTACATCTGCTTGTTTGCTCACTATTTTGTTATTTTTTAGTTACATTTAAAATGTCTCTTATCTAGTCGTATTAGACAAATATATTATAAAGTACATTTTCAAAATGGTAGTAGTGAATAATGCAACGGGATTCAAATCAGCATCCGTACCGTAACCTACTAGTCACATATCGATGAACAATTTTAGAGAAATATTGACACAATTGTAGTGGAGCTTCTGTGAATATGGATAATAAATTTATCTGTCTTATCACACATATATAGACAAATTTTGTCAAAATAGTATAATACATAAAGCACATTTTATTTACTAAAGAAGGGTTCTATCGTCCATTTGATTCCAATACGTTCACAGAAGCCGACGAAAAATTAAAAATGAGGGATAATATTTTTTTACACAATATTATTGAAATGCTCAAATATTCTATATTTTATGTTGATAATTTTATTATCTAGTTCCTTGTTGATTCTTCTTAAATAGTATCTCTATTATTTAGTCGAGTCTTACTTAATATTTGAGTACTTATAGGTTACATTATGTCATACAAATTAATGTAATAATAATTAAATGTGTACTCGTACCTACGTGTTGTGATAAATGTACTGTTATTGCTTCTATGTAAAACTGTCTATAATTTTAATTGAATGTACAAATCGGGCAATAAGTGTAATTGCTCAAATATATTACAAACGTGTGTCTAATTAGTGACTGCCTGTAGTCGGTACTCTGTCCCGCTAAATGTCTCCCTCTAACAACAGTTTATGTGGTTGTGAACTCTAAACTCACTCTCTGTCTTCCGAGATATCTTTTACGTACCTTCTAACACCTAGCTTTTAGTTTTTGGGCAGTATTCTCGTAAAAGACAAGTTTATTCTTTAAAATTATTTAATGTTGTTTACTAAACTTTCTTTAGATTAACATAGTCCGGTTGATATGCGTGTAACGCTATTAGATGTTGCATCAGCTCAAGCTCAGGCTATTCTTGCTATTATCGTAAGATGATTCTGCGAATATATTTAATTTCATAAACTTTGGTGACGACTTATGCCGCGCGTATGTTAACAAAACTATATATTCATTTTCCTTCCATTAGTACCTGAGCGAAATACCAAAGTACGAGCCAAATATAATTTGACCGCAGTCTCATAAAGTTGTTCTAGATTTTTATATTTAAGGTAAATCGAAAAACTTATACGCTACGTAATTATATCACTAACTCGTGTGATTATTTGGTTGTGTTCTATTTTAACATTTTAGGTAAATGTTTTCAACGGATAACCCGTTACCTACTTGTTGCCAAACTTTTGCCAAATTGAGTGTAATTGATTCATTGAGTATTTATAGTTATATAATTATTAACATTATAATAGAGATGGGCAAAATTATGAAGAAAACTATTGTTTTAGATTAAGTGGAGGCTTTAATGAAAACCCCGGTCGTATGTTTATATGACTTAATCGCTTGACTCAGCTACGAATTTTGTGCCATTTATTTCATAAGTTCGGATCGTATTTTTAATATTTTAATATAAATTTAACAAATAAAATAGTTTTATGTATATACCAGTAAACACGATAAACATTAAATTTATGAATATTTATTAAGAATTATGATCTATTTAAATTATTTACTCAGACATGAGATTCGTGGAAAACAAAATATTAAAATAGCTTAAAACAGTGTCCATTATTTATTATTTGTAAATGTGTTGTCGTGGCTACTATGTGCTTGATTTGTCGGTATTCAAAACATTCAAATTTATTTTCGTAAAATAAATGATGTCGTAGGTCGTGCCATTATGTAAATAGTCAATATATTTTGAAATAAACTATAGTACCGGAGAAAGGTCTATGTCTACGATGTTAAATTACAAGTTATTGAAGACAAGTCCCTCCAGAAATAATTTTTACAATACTCTTAGCTATTAAGACTGAAAGGTACTTTCTAAATTCTCTAAGCCTTCATTGATTCCGTGAATGAAATCCTAGTCTATGCTCTAAATGTAATTGTTTATTGTATGTTTTCATATTGAATGTAGAATTTATCAAGAAGTCGCGTGCCCATTCCATGTGCCACAATTTCATACTAGTCAGGGTATAGCTATGTAATTATGCCCTTATCGATCTATTTCTAGCCAATATTTCATTGAACGGTGCGCATTTCAATACGCACATACATCAGCTGCCATCTTAGATTTCATTAGGAAATATAATCCAATCTAAAAAAAATATTTCACACAAAAGTCTAAGTAAGTTAAAATAATTATAAGATCGAAGATTGTACAATCTTATTTCAATTTAAATATAGAAGTGCCTTACGATTTTATTTTTATATACGGTTTTTGTTTGATTCTTGAATTTTTTATTTAATTGAAATCAGGTAACACAAAGCACTGGAAATTGCATTTATGTAAGGCTCATTGCACACACTCTGCAAGATCAGAGTCAGTGTCGAGATGAAGCGAATTTAGTTCAAACGTTGTTGATAAATTGTTTTAACTTGTTAATTTATTATATTATGATATAGATTACTTAAACGTCAGTAGTGCCAATGCGACGTTAAAATGAACATCGAAAAGACGTGTTGTTTTTATTACTATGTTATTATAATTAATTATTAACAAATACATTCACAAAATAAAGTCACGAAACAATAACTAAACGAGTCAATTGAATTAAAAGACGAACATATAACAAATATTATAATAAATATAGCAATAGAATATTGTGAAGCACGCCTAATACTTACATTTAGACTTATGTTAATTGTGAATTCGGACATTTTGTTAAGCAAACGACTCCCAACTATGTTGTATCTATTTAATTTCTCGCTAACCGAATATGTTTCTGTCCAAATCTAATTCTTCTATAGTCCCGATTCACACGGCACAAGATGTAAATAAAAATATAAAAATTACTTCTGTATTTGTGTCTACACAATGTTATAAAATATAGTATTAATATTTTGTAAGTCTAAATGGATATTATATTCTTCTAATTTTGTATGGAATAAACGAGCGAGTGATCGGTAGACGTTTCGTTCTACCCCTGTAACGTTAAATACGGTGTTACCACGATATTTAGATACTATAGAAATCTAAAATAAAGCAGTAAATATAAATATATATATATATATATATATTACATACCGATCTTGATTTAATTGACGTAACTTTTCTAGATACCACAAAATCCGTGTTGCTACCGTACGTAACGCAATTACGAATAAATTTGTAATGTTAAAGTAGACAGTAAACTAAAACGTGCCAAACGCACGATAATTTGATATTACACTCTGTGTTGTGATTTTGAATGTTCTGTAAATTACCAGTCTTTGAAATACTATGACAATTTATAGACACCTTTTTAGACTAGCACAATTCTTCGCGTAGACACATTAGGACATTAAATTTTAATAAGCATTTAGGTTTAACGGTGAATTAGGTATTCATTGGAAGGAACTATGTGTATTATGTATAAATTCTAGATTCATTGTTATATTTAATTAATGTGATGATTAGAAAAAACAACGACTAAGCTGGAGTCATGTACCCCTCCCGTGCTGGGCGACTCTTCATAACTTCGCATATCCTTGAAACAATAAGTAATTAAATAAAACTCTATTATATATATATTGATAAATTTATTAGGGTAACTAATTTTTTAAGACAATGACTATTACGTGATCTTTTAGATTGTCTTTATTAATAAATTTATGGTGAAGGTTTTGTCAAATGGTTTTTATTATTGTTAACCCTTTCCACAAGAAAGAATATGAACTGAACAAAATATTTGTAACATGTATTTATTATTTTTAATTTATTTGACACGGTGGCTAGATTAACTGGTTACTGCGTGAATTCGTTTCCCGGCCGAGGCACAATATTTGTGCATCACAAATCATAGGCTTCTGGGTGTATGTTTCATGGCCATGATGTATCTGAAACTTCTTCCAACTTTACTGCACATGGGAGCATAGAAATAGGGAAAGACGAGACGAGATAGCCCCTCTGTGATAGCGCGAATGTTCGGGGCTCTATAAAATATCCTACGTAATTGATATTATCTGGTAATATTCAGAAGATTACACCTTAGCCAGTCGCCTAGTAGGACATCTATTCTAGTATCTTATTTTAATAAAGACAAAGGAATTACTACAACTTGTATAGTAAACTTGTAAAAATTACAACGAGATAGTAACAAATAAAATCTAACAGTACAAATGAAAAAAATAAAATAAAGTCGCGTATGCGAGCAACCATCCGGTTTAACAAAACATCGCGTATATTTATTATATTAGTTAAACTTAGTTATATTACAAGAATTTTTTGACGTGACAACCGTCTTATAAATCGGTTATCCTGGGAGGCATTCGCGAAAAAGTTGTCCCGTCCTCCGTTACACGGGGCCGACAGTAACCTAATATAGCAGAGTGTAACGTTATCACGAATTTAACGTCCGAGCGCTTTGGGCCCAGACACCTGGGATTTTTTTTTGGATGACGTACATCTAAAAAAAACATTAACGGCCTTTGCGACTTCACCGGAATAGAATTCAGTCAGAGAGCCCGCGAGTAGGGGTTTGATATTTTCTACTATTCGTTTGTCATCGTGTGTTGATTTAATAGAACCTCATTTACTTTCCAGTAAGTGTTGCTAGTGTAGAATTGGGAAATCCATAATAAAATTGTCACAAAACAAATAAATGATTGACTCGTTCACTAATCTCAAACGGAAAAAGTTAGCGTCAATGAACTAAGTAGCAACATTGAGTAGCTTCCGTTGTTTGGAATAAATTACATCGCCCTCTAAAATCTTACAAAACAACTTAAACATTTAAAAAAAGCCTACGGCGTTGCCTGCATAGGTCATTTAATTGAGTGATCATATAATCCAATTGTATATTTTTGTGTATTAAGGAATATATTAAAATATATTATCATATTAAAATATTTTCGTTTCTTTTATCATCACTACATGAACGCACGAGGAAGGCGGCCATAAGAGAACAGTGACGGCGTGTTGTGAAGCTTGCCGCCAACACCTGACCACGACCACTCTGTCAACTGTCAACTGTCAACTCGACAGAGAAGAAGATATATTTACGATACTTTTTCTTTCACATTTCAACTTTATGTTTGGTTGTCGCTGTTACTAATTGATGTTTATCTGTGTATAAAAGTACTAATTCTTAATACGGAAATGACCTCACGTGTTTTATCGATTAAGACGAAAATGGTAAAACAACGAGCTATAGTATTAAATATTTAAATATTTTATAAAATTATTAGTGTGTGTGCAGGAAAACTTAAAAAAAAACAATAAAACAAATTGTAATATTCAGCCGTTTATTAAGAACATTGTAATTATCCACAATGAAATCTTACCTAGAAACAGATAAATCTCTGTCAAAAACACGAAAAACAAAATAGTGGTGTGCAACAATAAAACAAATCTATAATATTTTAATCAATAATCTAAATAGACATTATGATAATGCTTCGAAAGATTTGATTCATTTCGTTACATTTTTACAGAGAAGCTATACATTTTCATTAGGAATACAATTGACGCAAGAATGTTAGAAAAAGATCTGCATTTTAGCCTAATCGGGTGAGACAGACTTAACATCAATCCACTTCAATCGTGATAATTTACTTTGGTTGTATAATTTTATGAAAACAAACCTTAAAAATTAAACAATCTGTTAGACAGTTAAGGTTATATGTACGAATGATTTAGATAAAGTAAAATATTCTCAGCGCGTACATTCGGATAGATTGTCACTAGGAAATATCTATTCGTCTATAAACGACAAACAGAATGATAAAAAAAGGTACGGCATTATAACGAGAAATAATGCTATGTGTAACATTTAAACTATTTTATTATACAAATGGACGTAGCATTTACAAACACCTTTACGTACAAGTAAAAGGCTTTGGATAGCATGAACAACACGTTATCATGTGTTCTCACTAACATGATTCAAATTCTAAAATATTTCTTACAGTGCCACCTTCACACGACACAGACAATTTGACTAATAACTTTATACTAATTCAAACAAATTATACTAGTCAAAAAAGCAAAGAGGGCATACCCCTTGACAACTTAAACTTCTGTTCAAAATGATACAGTCCCGTTCTTTTCTACAGAAAACATTCTTAATAATTAGTGCCAAAGTTTTTAAAGTCTAATTTATTAATCAAAGTTCATACCATCTCATCTCATTTTACAAACAACGTATTGCGAAATGCCAAACATCGAAAATGATATAGACACATCAAAACACTATAAAACAATTGACGTCATCGTATAGTAACGAACGTGTAATAAAATAGTTGGAAAAAGCTATTATATAAATAAAAATGTGTAAGAAAGAGTCAGCTATAGCAGGAAATAAACAAGATTTAAATAAATCGGGCAACTAAAACAGCGCTGAACGATTTTAAGCGAATAAAAAAATGGTGCTCGATATATGTATTCATGATATCCAATAGCCACGCACGAAAATAATCCAACCTAACACTGAAATATTATCTAGTGGACTAATTGTACAGGATAGGTGTCAGTCAATCAATAGGATCAGTGGTAAGTATGCAATAAATCTTTACACTTACATTTTTCATATATAATTTACAAATTTCATAAATTACTCTTTTGAACATCTTCAATATTCCGAACAGAAAATAAAAAGCTTCGATAAGTTATAATTTTTTTTAAAAAAAAAGAAAAAGCCATTCAAAAAAAAAGAAATGATTAAAAATACTTTTTGCAAATAAATCTAAAATTTAAATAATTTAATAATGAATGACTTCATTTCAGCGCAAACGCAAGAAATTAAATCGGGTATGTATGTACCAGTAAATATATATTTTAGCCATCAAGAAACGGACCGGATAATTTAATTGTTTGTTAACTAAAATTCTTCATGGCGTATGAAGAATTTTAGTTTCGACAATATTTTAAAAGTATAGTTTAGAAGGATGGTATTAAACGTTGCCTTCAGCAGATATGCCTGAACAAAAGAACAGCGCCCTAATTTCTATATACTTAATGTAAATCTATCACTACCAACAACATTGATTTAAAACATTAACTTTTACGAGAATGGTGTTCTTTTTTATTGCACCTTCACTATTTAAAAACACTCACGTGTACCAAAATAATGTATATTTCTTCAAGTCAATCGATCAAAAATAAATTTGCACCTTAACACACCATTACAATACGGTCACATTTATCTTAATTTAGAAGTATGCACTGTACTTAG
The DNA here is from genome assembly GCA_029286865.1 of Teinopalpus imperialis. Lineage (NCBI taxonomy): Eukaryota > Metazoa > Arthropoda > Insecta > Lepidoptera > Papilionidae > Teinopalpus > Teinopalpus imperialis. The sequence goes on along the minus strand of JAGSMU010000023.1, from coordinate 596,133 downwards.
GGCTATTTCATAATAGATTCATCCACAACCTATAACCTAATCAAAGTAGGTCAATATTCAATTACTATGTAAACTATTCAATTGCTTTAACGACTTGTTAATAGATAAATTGATTTTCTTTTGGAAACATTTTGTGATATATTTGGATATTTATCACATCATATATAAGTTTTGTGCTTTATTATTTATTTTATTTAGTAGACGTAAAATAAATGAAACTTTAAATAATCAATTTAAAAGCGATTAATGTGACGAAATCTATAATAAATAATTCAAATAGGTTACTTAAGAGCAAATGCATCAAGTAAATATAATATTATTGTTTATAATAAAGAATTTGAAATTAGGAAACAAAATAAAATACGATGTTACAACATATATCATTAAATCAAAAAAAAAATATCCATAACGAGACTGATAAATGTGTATAAAGTAATAATATATACATAATATATAAATACATTTTATTGTTACAATGTCCGTATTAACTGATCAATTCAAGATTAATTGTAATCAGTTTTCTTTTATGTGAAATTTTCAAATAAGAAGCCTAGCAAGAAGACTATTCTAGGTGATACAATATATATTCTATCGCCAGAACCAGATTAACCAATGAGTTATTGCATTAATAGAAATATACAATTCTAATATATAATTATAAAAATAATCATATTAATAGAAATATATAATTCTATTATATAATTGTAAAAATAATCATAATAATAGAAATATATAATTCTATTAAATAATTATAAAAATAATCACATTAACCTTATTTGATATAATTCACAAACGTAATTTATTTTAAAATCTTTTTTATATACGGATCAAAATATACAAAAAAAAAAATATGTTTGTCGTTTCATTATTAAAATGTTAAGAGCATTGCAGATTTACCACTGATATGGAAACATTAACTCGGCTCCGCCCGCATCTTCGATCATCTACGTCACTCCAATCGGCTCACCTTCTTGCCCTTCACTAAAGTCGGCTTGTTCTTCAGGAGACCTTTTCTTCGCTTTGACGTCTATGTAAAAAAAAATATACATATATATCGATCTCGTCAATATCTTCCATGCCGAAATTTATATAAAACATAATAATACCTAAGCTTTTTTTTTATTTATTTTTTTTTTACTTTTAATCTAAGAATATATTAGATAAATAGAACCACCCAAACGGTAATTCAATTCAGCAAACGGCCATAGGGTACGAGAGAATGAAACCGGCAGACGATAGGGGTCGGCAGCATCAAAGAATACCAGATATATAAAACGAAAAATGTACGACCAGTGAAATGATTAAATGATCAATGCTTAAATTTGGCATCTTATTTAACCAACTTTTCTTTTTTTTACATTGAGAGTAACAAACTCACACACAGTTCACCTAACGGCAAGTGATTCCTGCGGGGCCCATGACATTGACATAGACAGTAAATACAAGGAATCATAATGCAGATGCATTGTCACCCTTGAGGAACGAGTTGGAATGCCACGTCACTAGTAATAAAGGTCTCCGGAACACTGCACTCACCAGACGAATCACGGAATTTATTTTACGCATGCCATTTTACGCTGGTATTCTGTGAGGGCGTGGACCCATCCGTTCTAGCAGCTAGAAACAAACTGCAGTGTAGCTCTACCACTGTAACAGTAGTTAAAGCAGGTGCTCAGCTGCAGAATAAATAGTTCGGCTCAATTGGGGAAGGACCATGCATATATATAAAGTATCAGCTTCATAAAGCTGCACAATACACTTGCTTAGAAAGTATAAAAAAGAGACAGTTTTAACAACTTTTCACAAGGTACCTAACGATTCCACAGATATAGCAGTTTCTCACAGAACTTCTCCAGTGGGCTTGGGGTACATTTTAAATTATGATTATATCATGTGAAATACTCGCGCAGACGCGACGTCAACTCGGGCTTCCTCTCGGGAACCCTTGAGCTGGTTACTCATTAATAAAGCGCTCGACCACCTTTCAACCCGGTGAAGACGTAAAATACCTCGGGCTAACAGTGGCCGTAAGCCAGCGTATAATAATAAAACGAAAACGAGTCATATCATCTGTTTTGACAAGCGATGGGACAAAGACAATAAACAGACACATAGACAATTATTGTTGAAGGCAAAATAAAATAAGCTTTATCTATATATAATATGTTAATGTCAATTTTTCAGTCCATCGGTAGAAAAATAACGCTAGTTACGGTATTCCAAAACAGTTCCCGCTATATCTCCTTATTCTATATTTTCATCGAACAGAATAATTAACAAGCATACTATTTACTAGATCTCTATGAATTCTCTATAGAAGAATGAAACATACAATTGCATTGTTACCCCTGAGGACCAAAATGGAATGCCTCATTAACAAATATGCGTTATAGTCTGGAGATGGGTCAACGGTCTACCACGCCATATTGCGTGATAGACCGGTGCGTTATAACGCAAAACACAATAGCTTTATTTTGGTGTTTTAGGTTTTAAAATATTAGCAAAGTATTTAAAACTAAAGGAAAAAGCACAAAAATTCAATAACGTCACAGTAGAAATTATGTAATAAATTATACTGTACCCCTGATTCTACTCCAAGCGAAAACTGCAATAAAAAAGTAAATATTATTACGTAAGCGTTAAAGAAGCAAGTATGAAACAGATAATTATTTATAACCAAAAGAATAAATTTAATAATAGTATATAGGATGCTTTATTTAAGGGGGCATTTCATTAAAACTATGCAGAAATATTAATATTTACAGGAATATTAATATTGAGTTTTATTTTAAATTAAAAATTTAGCTACAATGTTAGGTTTACGACACACCTAAATTATTGTTATTTTGAACTACTAATAAATAAATATATATTAAACTTATTACCCACCTCTATCCATTATCCATATAGAACGCACGTTAATATTTTGTTATATTATTAATTTGTAGCAATTAAGTGCATTATTAAAGAATTTGTAGCAATTTAAGTGCATTATTAAAGAAAAAAATTGTTAAATGTATTAAATATTTGTAAAAAAACATTGTTAAATTGGGACAGTGGTCCCAAGCCTTGTCTAAAATAAGTATACGTATTTCCTAAATATGTGTACTTCGACCTTTACTTATGTAGCAATAACTTGCTATAAGAGATATTTGTTACATGAATGGATTGTCTATCTAGTCTATGGTCTACGACTAGATATCGATATACTACTGGGATAGAGCGGAACACATGTTAGAAAACAAAGAACTGAATTCTTCGCCACTATTAAACATTAAGCATGTTGTATCATATTGGCGTATTATTGCAGATGAAATAATATTAAATAATTGATATATTATAAACTATACCTTTTTAGAGACGGCATTGGATGTAGGAACTGTTCTCTTCGCCAATGGTATACGGGGACGGTTGAACTCGTCTGGCTTCTTTACCCTGCAATATAAATATGGACAAATGAATAATATACAAATTAAAGAGCGTATGGAATATAACATATCTTAGCGGCAAGCACATAGCATACTGCAACAAGGTTACGTACCTGTATATTCTGACAAGCCAATGCTCCGAGCTGTAGGCCTCCTCCAGATAAGTGAGCTTGAAGCCGCGGTTGCCTGGCAGCGAGCCGCGAGTACGATCGTAACCAGGCGGGCTGCCTCCACTGTCGTACCTAAAACATTTATTTCAACTCTATATATATAATAATAGAGAGTTTCTAATCTGGGGGTCTTCAAATGATAGCCTTACTGGAGGAACAGTTAGAATATTACAAATCTCCAATGCATAATATGGCCTCTAAAATATAAGTGAGAAAACAGACATATTGAGGAAGGTTTTGTCTTACATCAAATTCAAAATGCATGAACCTTTTAAAACATTAAGTACTCACCGATAATATGATAATTTGTACATTAGACAATTTAACATTGTTTTTGATGCTTCAGAATCTATCCGGTATTCGCCTCTCTCTGTGAAGTAATCTGCTTCCTGTTAACAAAATTATTTCTTGAGTTACAAATATAATGTTTAATAACAATTTTTTTATGTTTTGGGAACCATTTGATCTTCGTTATTACTCCCAAAGTTTTATGTACAAGATTGTATTATGCAAGATAAGATTTTTAAGCTAGATGAAATTTCCAAATGTATTCTTTAAAGTAATGTAGATGCATAAATTATTTATATTTGCTTACAAATCGTATGGAAACCAAAAACCGGAGTGGAAAACTAACACTTCTGCCACCAATCTCCTCGTCGAGGCCAGGTTTAATGTTATAAAAAAGGTTTTTCTCTAGTTCTCAAACGTTTTCGCACAATTTCAATTCGCAATCGATTTCGTGACGAATTACCACTTTTTTTTATATAGAATAGGTGGCAAACGAGCAAGCAGCTCACCGAATGGTGAGTGAATACCGACGTCCATGAACATCCACATCACCAGAGGAGACGCAAATGCAGCCTTTAAAAAAGTTGTAGGCTCTTTTCTTAAAGGTCCCTAAGTCGTATCGGTTCTGAAACACCGATGGCAGCAGCTGATTCCACAGAGTAGTTGTGCGTGGCAGGAAATTTCACGTGAAGCACACAGTGGTGGATTGCCAACCATCGAGACGACGAGGATGAAATTTTAAATTCTGTCGTGATATACGATGTTTAATCCCAGCAGCAAGCAATTAATCCGAACATCACCTCAGACCATAAAAATTGTAGACACTTTTCTTAAAGGTCCTTAAGTCGTATCGGTTCGGAAACCCTGATGGCAGCAGCTGATTCCACAGAGTAGTTGTGCGTGGCAGGAAATTTCGAGTATATGTTTAAACCCAGCAGCAAGCAATTAATCCGAACATCACTTCAGACCACTCCCTATGGTAAATTCGGTAAAAATGGCGGCAAAGAGATGTAACATCTCAACGCCAGTGAATCAAACCGATCTGATAGAACCTGGTCATCGACGATTCGAGCCGTTCCCGTAGAAAGCGGTCAAACAGAAGACGCCGGCCTTGTCAGTTTGCGCACAATGGGCCGACATGTAATACATAAAAATCAACTGATAACGTGAAGAATTACTTACATGTATGTCTTTAGGATGTTCTCCCTCGGCAATTCTGACCATCCAAATAAACTTATTTATATCATCTCCCGAATAACCGATGGCGCCTCCGAATATAACGAGCACGTAATCAACGTCCAGCATCGTCATGATATCGTATGCAGCGCTTTCATTACTCGCCATCGCCTTACCCACTAACGCGATGTGCGAGTTGTTCCATGTGTTATTGTCGACTAGTGTTGTGCGGTTACCCATGCCGGCAATCTGTGTGAAATAAATATCGATATATATATTTTTTTAACAACTGAACTATGTCGATATTTAGATTGTTTTATCGCAAATAAACGCTTATTTATTTAAGCATTTTTTTTTCTTGTTTTTATTATTAATAAATAATTAATTAAAGTTATTTTCTATTATAATTGATCAAACGTTAACAACAACTTATAATTTATAAAAAATAATGACAATTTTGTTAAATGGGTAAATATAATGACTTAGTGATGTATCAGAATGTGAAGAGAAGATCGAATAGGCATTTACTAAGTTAGCCATTTCACTGCATCGCCACTTAATATCGGGTGGTATGGGGGTCAAGCGCAATCATAGTGTTCAAAAACTACTTAAGGTGCAGTGGAGTAAAACAAAAAAAAATAATGTCTAATTAAAAAAATAGATATTTTAAAGATTAAAACATACCTGATAACCATAATCCCACCAAGACATAACTCTCGCGTCTTCTGCAGTATTTTGTGACAGCCAACCATACGCCTCACGGAAGTCGTCTAAGATTTTGCGCGTTCTGTTCGAAAAGACACCAAACAAAGTAATTAATATTGCATTTTAATCTACATCTAAGGGTTGTATACCCTCATACCATTTCATCAAATCCATTCCATACATAAGTATTCTTATGAATCACGAAATTTCATTTTAAAAGTGTAACTAATATGATCACGGTCCTTAAACACCTGCCAATTTGATTGATAGATCTTTGTGAGGTCAGTTATGGTCAAAGATTTTCTTAGATCACCAATAGTTTGTTTTATAACCGTTACGTCAAATATTTACATTTCGTCAACTCATGTAGAAACTATACATTTGACCTTATATATATATATATATTTTGCACATGAATACATTTCCTTATCCATTGAATTTCAAATAACATATGCAGCGAGAGTAAATTATCATCGGGTGAACTGTGTGCTCGTTTATCACATCAGTTATAACAAAAATAAAGAAAAGGACGACGAATTTTTTTTTTTTTTGATATATAATCATTGTCACTTACCCATCATTACCGTAGCTGGCCAACACGATACTGGGACTCGAATACGCGTTCGAGGTGGCCCAGGTACAATGAACGGAGAAAAGCATCAACAGTATCATGAAGGCTATGAGTGTGCCCGAGCGGACATTCATACCCAGGCTAGAGTCTGCGGGCGGGACCTGTTCGTGTGTGCGTTTCTTTAATTTGCCTGCCTGTGGGTAAGTCAAAATTATACAAACAATACAAACGCCAATAACCTAACCATTGAGCGTCACCAAACGAAACATTCCAATAATACTATGCTACTAATAATGAATTTTGGGATCCCGATGCCCAATTACCAATAGCGAAGCCTTCAACCACAGTTCACACGAGATGACGCATGTGCGTCTTATTAGAATGTATGCAGTTATCACTAACAAGTTGAACTGTGTTGTTTGTAACTTTTAGATGTGTTCATAAAAAAAATCTGTCATATAATGGATCCAAACCTAACATGTTGAGTTGATGAAACACCAGTATTATGAAGAATTTTCACGACGTCATTTTATGAAAGTGGATACCTAGACGAGCCGACCTATTTATGCTGCACGTAGGAAGCATACTGCAAGTGGTAGCCACCATGACTCTACCGCCGTTCATGGAACTATCTCCAACTTGTTACAAACATTATAATATGTTTTTAACTAAGGTTCATTGTTAACATTCTTTAAAAAAAAATTGTGATCGATTTGGATAATAGCCACATCTAGGTCCCGCAAATCAATTGCGTTTGTAACGCAATGTTGGCAACAGGGGATAAATATAATAGAACCAATAATTAAAAAAACAAAAATTTTAGTTTTGAATAAATATTGCCGTCAAATAATAAATGAAACCGTAGCAACAACTCTAGCCCAGGCCAATTTAATATAATAATGGACTATTGTAAATAATCTCAAGAGTAAGAATTTGAACATAATTCATCAAGCGTTAATATTTATTTGATTTCATTTCTGGGGCATGTTTATGAAATCAAGGTAAAATAAAAAAGTAAATAAATATGTTAAGTCCGAACATAAAGTTGCAATCAAATTTCATTGATAACAGCACTGATAATAGAACTCTGCTACATTGAAATTTAAATGGCTACTCAGACAGAGCTACAATCGTTTTTAAGCAATAAATTTACATATAAATAAGATGCATACATAAGATATTAACATGTTACGGATGAGTCATATGTTGTGCCTCTATTTTAATTCTAAGCTCAGTGTGCTGAAAGATTATCTACAGCTCAAAAAGTTAAATAATGTCTATATATACATGTCTTTAAAGACAACATTAACTTGAATTAATTTAATACTCTTTATTACCAAATGGTATTATACAAACCATTACTTCAAAAATAAAAAAGGAAGGTAAGAAATACATAGTTTTTATACCATTAAATTTCCATCATAGTGGCTTTGAAGGGCATTGTTTCTTTTTCTTATAAGGGATGACAATCAGGCACACAGTTTTACATCTTTTACACTGATTTTCTATAAGGATGCTTCCCCATTCAAACATACTATTTTAGTACTTTACCTACCTTTAGCTACCTGCAGCGTTATTTGTATAGAATTGGTGGCAAAAAGCAGCTTACCCAATAGTAAGTGCTTACCGCCAGTATGGCTCTATCAATGAGTTTGCATTTTTCAAACAAGAAATATTCAAATAATCCACTTGCTATTTGACTTACACCCTGTCAAGTAACCTTCTTGATATAGCTAGCAAAATCTAACTTGAACAGCTTGTTTATTTATTCTAATATATATTTTTAGGTTGTATAAAGACCCTACAGCTTCACCAAATTGATGAATACAAACATATATTATTTGAACAAATTACAATGTACATCGTAACCAATCGTACTTCAATATTTGGTTGTTTCAAAAGAAATTGGTATTAAGTGAATACTTTTTAATAAGTTAATATAATTCACCTTATCATAAAGAATTTTAGATTCTTCACTCTCAACCTGGGGTACGGGGAAATCGTCTTCTTTCAATACCAAATCCAGCAGAATGGAGAATGAAATACCAGCAAGGATGCAAACAACAGGAGTCAGCGTTAACATCAGCCGGACCATAACACCAGCGAAGTACACTGCACTCAGTGCGTAGAGGGCCACTGGAAATTTCGTGTCAATATTAAGTATACAGTAAGATGTCTATTTTGTAGGATATAGTTAATTTATATTCAACAACAACAATAATTTCCGGGTTTTACCAGAGGATATCAAGAGACCAGAAAATTATTTCCTTCTCTCACCTTAAATCTCGCCGATTTATTCTAGTTGCTAGTAGGTGGACATCAAATGTGCACAATAATTGCAATGGTTCTGTTTTTAAAGCCATATTAGACCCTTCATTGTCATGATTTACTAGCCTGATACAATACTCTTAATCAGCATATATTTATTTTTATAATTAGGGTTATTTTACAATGGAATCTAAATAAAATTACTTCTATATTAAAAAGAAAAATAAGATCTTTATGTAATGTAATATTAAGTTGGAATAAAAATATAAAGATCAAAAAGTTCAAATATGCACACATGCATTTGTATCTGACAAATTATAAAAAGTGTTTAACTTTAAACTCAGTTGGTAGTCGGCATCAAATACTCACATTTAACTTAATGAAATATATGACATAAAATATGAAAGCATTGAAATTGAAAATTATTAGGTTGTTATTAGCATAATCATATATGCATTATATTATATTTCATTTTTTCCCATTTTGATTAATATTAATGAATTTACATAAACTAAAATATTGTGTGTTACATTTGCACTTATCTAAAATGTGATATAATAAATCAAAACATTTATTATAAAAAAATAAAATCAATGTGTTCCCATTTCTGTCTTTCTAACACACACTAAAAGACTGTTTGGGAAGGTGTCATTATAATTTAGGGAACACATTGATTTTATTTTATTATATAGTAACATTAAGTCTGTTTTTAACAGTGGAATAAATATTTAAACAACATTGCAAAACAAAGCAACATATTCATTCTAATGGTTAAAGTCTCTTTATAAATCATATTAGTGGTTCACCATGTGCTCCAGTGTGGATTGGTGGCCTGTACATTTATTGCTTAGGTATATGACCTATATAGGGTTCCTCAACCTACTGCAAACATTGCGAATCAGTCACAACATTCAAATATACATAACCACTATCAATATACTTCATGTAATTAATTATGTTGTAAATTATTCAATTTACACACCATATATAAAATAATTCAAACGCACTTACCAAAAACTCTTTCATCATTGACATTCTTAATGCAATACCACAAGCCAACTGGAAAAGTGCACACAAGCACATGCAGGTCAAAGAAAAAGGATGACCAAGTTGTGGGCTGATGTTCCGACACTGAAGCTATGATTGGAATGTGAATCTTAGCATAGGCTGTATCCCACAGTGAATAGAATCTGAAATAATAACAATAAGAGTTATTGAGATGATTATATGACAGTGTTTTGGAAATAATGTGTGGCGGATAAAAAAGTTCATATGCACTCATCCTCTATAACTAATGGAACAGTCAGGTATGCAAATGACTAAAGTAATTTTGAAATATATAAATATAAATAATATAGCAAATAGTCTTCGCCCAAAATTAAGATGAAAGAGAAAACAATACTTAGTCAAGGTAGCAGGTAGTCTTTATATAATTGTTTTATCTCTACTTACCGCCCACTCCATGGTGCAATAACTCCCAAATAAGTCAACAAAACAACTACAATAAAAACTGCAGCAGCCGCCAATAATCCTCCTAAGATTAGTAGTTGCTTCCACTGACCCTTAGGGTTAAGACTGTGTAGGTATTTCAGTGCACCAATTGCCATTAACAATGCAAAAACACCTAGAAATTAAATAAAATATTTATCTTTATGCAAAAGGTCCTCTAATTATATACAAATACCAAATTATGTTTTGTAACAAATGGAAGGTATTTGTTTAATACAAAGATTACAGTGTAATAACATTAATACTTTGTGTATTGAAAATAACTCAATAAATAAAGCCAATTTTATAAAGGTCTAATTTATATGTCAGACTGAATATATTGTACAACCAAGATAATTGAATCTATTTAAATTTCTATGAATTATAGGTTAATTACTAAATAAAACTCAATAGCATAATTTAGTTCCATACTATAGGAAGCAATGATATACATATACAGGTGGTTTTGTTAAAACATCATATATATCTCATGGGTTTTGTGAGAGGTTACTATGATAAAAATTACCTTTAGGCCTTCATGATGTTCCTAAGGAATCCATGTGCAAATATGGACTATAGATTGATAGTGATTGTGATATGATAACTACTTCAATAATTCATAATAATAAATACTACACACATTATATATGTGTGTAGTATTTAGTTATAATATAGTCTTGCATGCCTCTCCCTGAACCAATAAGCTAATGGCACTTAACTTAATTAAATGATTATTACAATAAAATAGTAAAAACAAATTACCCGATGCTGCCATATGCTCACTGGTGCGGATTGGTTGGAAACCTACAAATGGTATCTGCATAGACAGAAGTAAACCCATAATATAAAATACATTTTATTGCTTAGGTATATGACCTATATAGGGTTCCTCAACCTACTGCAAACATTGAGAATCAGTCACAACATTCAAATATACATAACCACTATCAATATACTTCATGTAATTAATTATGTTGTAAATTATTCAATTTACACACCATATATAAAATAATTCAAACGACTTACCAAAAACTCTTTCATCATTGACATTCTTAATGCAATACCACAAGCCAACTGGAAAAGTGCACACAAGCACATGCAGGTCAAAGAAAAAGGATGACCAAGTTGTGGGCTGATGTTCCACACTGAAGCTATGATTGAATGTGAATCTTAGCATAGGCTGTATCCCACAGTGAATAGAATCTGAAATAATAACAATAAGAGTTACTGAGATGATTACATATATGACAGTGTTTTGGAAATAATGTGTGGTGGATAAAAAAAGTTCATATGCACTCATCCTCTATAACTAATGGAACAGTCAGGTATGCAAATGACTAAAGTAATTTTGAAATATATAAATATAAATAATATAGCAAATAGTCTTCGCCCAAAATTAAGATGAAAGAGAAAACAATACTTAGTCAAGGTAGCAGGTAGTCTTTATATAATTGTTTTATCTCTACTTACCGCCCACTCCATGGTGCAATAACTCCCAAATAAGTCAACAAAACAACTACAATAAAAACTGCAGCAGCCGCCAATAATCCTCCTAAGATTAGTAGTTGCTTCCACTGACCCTTAGGGTTAAGACTGTGTAGGTATTTCAGTGCACCAATTGCCATTAACAATGCAAAAACACCTAGAAATTAAATAAAATATTTATCTTTATGCAAAAGGTCCTCTAATTATATACAAATACCAAATTATGTTTTGTAACAAATGGAAGGTATTTGTTTAATACAAAGATTACAGTGTAATAACATTAATACTTTGTGTATTGAAAATAACTCAATAAATAAAGCCAATTTTATAAAGGTCTAATTTATATGTCAGACTGAATATATTGTACAACCAAGATAATTGAATCTATTTAAATTTCTATGAATTATAGGTTAATTACTAAATAAAACTCAATAGCATAATTTAGTTCCATACTATAGGAAGCAATGATATACATATACAGGTGGTTTTGTTAAAACATCATATATATCTCATGGGTTTTGTGAGAGGTTACTATGATAAAAATTACCTTTAGGCCTTCATGATGTTCCTAAGGAATCCATGTGCAAATATGGACTATAGATTGATAATGATTGTGATATGATAACTACTTCAATAATTCATAATAATAAATACTACACACATTATATATGTGTGTAGTATTTAGTTATAATATAGTCTTGCATGCCTCTCCCTGAACCAATAAGCTAATGGCACTTAACTTAATTAAATGATTATTACAATAAAATAGTAAAAACAAATTACCCGATGCTGCCATATGCTCACTGGTGCGGATTGGTTGGAAACCTACAAATGGTATCTGCATAGACAGAAGTAAACCCATAATATAAAATACAGTATAACTGACAAAGAGTCTCTGAGAAAATCGTCCCATGATGAGAAGAACAAACACATGCAGAGGTATCAAATTTATAATGAAAACATATCCACCCCATGCTGACACCTAAAACAAAAACAGGCTTTATTGATTTCTAAATCATTATAAACATAACATATAATTTTATTAATATGCTGCTTTGCTAATATGATTCCTGATAAGATATTTGTATTTAATAATTAATAAATCAAAATGAATAGGGCATTCAATACCAAAATCACCAAGTAGTCAACTTTAAGGAATGCTTACAAATATTTTAAGGGTGTTCTTTTTCCATGCTTTGCTAATGTCATTAAGCAAGGTGTTCCATATTAGTGTTCCTGAACAATAAAAGAGTAACCAACAAAGTGTTGGGGCACTAAAATGTTTGGATTATAAACAGAACAACTTATCATGAGTTAAAAAAAAATGAATTTTACCCCTATTATACAGTATAAGTAAAAGCCATAACTTTTTTAAGCTACACATTGCTGCTTATTACTCATATTTGAATTCAGAAATTATTTAATTAGATTTGAATACTAAAAATTGAAAATCTGAGTAATCAGCAGCATAATCCTTTACTATAATTTAACAGAAAGAACTCCATTGAATTATAGTAAAGAATATATAATTGTTCTTAGTAAGTTGTACATTACAAATAACTCATAATATTTTTTAAAAAAAGTATACAGACCATGTAAAAGTAAGAGAGGGCAGTACAAATGGACCAAAAAACTGATCCACTTTTTACACTCTTCAACCAAAGGTAGTACGTAAACTGTAGAGCAAAGATAGCAATGCCTTCATTGTCATAACTTCCAGCCACAGAACGACTACTATAACCTGGAACTATTGCTATGAAACATGCAGCAAACAAGCCTGCACCTCTTGACCATATTTCTGAAGTTAAGAGGTATGTTGCAATTGCAGTTAAACCACTGAAAGAAAATTTATTATAATATATATATACATATTTAAGTGACAGTAAATCTGTAATAAATAAGCTTGGTAGAAATGTAAGCACACCATTGTTTTTCAGTTCTTTACAAAATACTGTTTAGGTAATATATATATGGCGCATATATATATTTATATATATAACATCTATTAAGAAATATTAATTAATATATTGATAACAATGCCTCTTATAAAATTAACTTTTACAGAATTCTAAAACCAATAAGTAAACCTACCTAAACACAGGAGCAAGGAAAACACAAATGTCTCGTATATGAATTGGTATATTTAGAGTGTGCAATATCCAATGTATGGTTCCCGATGTTATCATGAGACCAGGATATACTGTTCCGCCAACAATGCGACCGAGAGGATACCAGGCACGTTCATCAAACCAATTAAGAAAGTTGTAAAAGCCATGTTGTACCATGTACGCTGTGGATCTGTAGTTAAACCTGAAACACGTAATGCCCACGTCAAGCAAATAAATTCGATATGAAACCATACTATATATCTTAATGTTGCCCCCTAACGTAGACTTACCATGGGTCAAATTCGTGAATGATACTCTCAAAACGTATCACAGCAAATAACCGGGATGCAAAACCGGCCAACCAAGCTAGTGACAGGACTGTAACCGTGATCAGCGTACTTAAGCCGGCCGTGTTATTGAATAACCCTTTATTTCGGCCATTGATCGGCTTTGCCACAGAGGATGCCGGCATTTTATATTACGGTTATTCTTCTATTTAACCTAATTACTTACTTTTTCATACATCAGTTCTAACAATACGATCTCATTGAAACTGATTGACTTTTCAGTGACGGACACGTCTCCCTTTAAAAAGTATTACCAAGCACAAAAAACAAAAACGAAAGACTAAAAATAGTCTAGTGCAGTGAAATATGTATTCAACCTAGACCTTAACAAGAGTTAACGTCAAAATCGTTGTTTGGACATTCTATCAATTACCGCCAAGTCTCATAGAGTCTCGTGTATACCGGCCAAAAAATTCTAAGAGGCGAAGTTTTAAGAAATTATTTTCTTTTGGATATATCTTGTTTTATTTTCTTCAGACGATATTTGGAGGTATCATTGAATCTGTAGTGCATAAATTTCTCGACAAATTTGGTATTTGGTAATATTTTATACAATTGATTGATTGAAAGCGTGAAGAGGAAGAGTGTCAAGTGTTTAACCGTATAAGTTATAACGCTGGGTGAACTTTGGGATCCAATATATAATATAGTTTATAGTATTAATTATTAACTAAAAATATTTTACTCTTATTATTTACCAATTAATTAAATAATATTATTTATAAAATATGCCTAAGTCATAATAGTCCATTTTTTGTAAATTACTTTTATAAGTTGTAGTTGTTCGCTTGTTATCTTTGTTTAAATGACATTCCTAGTTATTAAGGAAGAGAGCATAAAATTTTCTACAAATTTGGTCATACACTACAATTAAACCTTTTTGACATAATAGTGCAAAGAGTTAAAAACACTTAGCCATTTGTATATGTTATCACGGTCTTAAAACTTGGCGCTGGGACCGAAGTCTTTCTTTTTTCTTTATATTTTTTCTCTCTAGAATAAAATATCAATATATCACCTTATATATTGCCTTAAGAGGCAAGAAATGTATTTAATTATAATAAAATCAGAAAATTGAAAAGTGAATGGCACCATACTTTAGTTCTTCTGTGGATATCCGTTATTTACTAGGATAACACAGAGAAACACCGAACGTAGCTGCATAGCATTGCACCACCGCAGCTTTGAGCTTCCTCATATAGAGAAACACGCACTGGTTAAAAGTTATCTTTATGTATTGAGGTTTAATTTTAGGGTACTTATTACACACAAACAATCGTAATTACAATGGTAGTAATTAGTGAATGTTACAAACATTTGTTGATATGTGACTGGTAAAGCTAACAGCTTCTAAGCCACGACATCTACAGCGATTTTCGAGTGATATAATTTTTTAGCTTACTATTTATATGGTTATTTCATTTCGAGGATCCTACTCGTGGTGACCCTCTGCTCAGGAGTCTGTTTCGGTGAAGCCATTAGAGGCCATTAGGGCCAACAGTAGATATTAACATAAAAAAATTGCGACTATATTATGTATGATCATACCAGAAACGCCTACACATACCAATAATATTAGTGTAGAAAGGACTAAAGATTAAGTATCTGATTTTGACATGACTTTGACATTAGCGTGATTACGAAGCGTATATAAGCACTACTACAGCTGAAATGAAAATTACCCCAACACAAGTAAATGAAACTTTTCAAACGTAATTATTTTTGACATTACATATTTACAATAAAATCTAATAGATTTAACCGAAATGGCCAACTATCAAGAAATTGTACATTTGAACGTGGGAGGCACAAGGTAATTTTAAATAGATTTCATTAATCTTATTTATAAATAATATTTTGTATCTTTCTTGATTGGATTATATTATTATGCAGTTGTCGTTTCGTATTTCATATAATGCACTCCCTGAGAACTTAGAGGCGACTTTTAAAACTAAAAGTTTGTCATTGTTTTCAGATTTGCTACGTCCTGGCATACTTTAACATGGGTACCCGACACTTTCTTCACGGCTTTGCTTAGTGGGCGCATACCCACAGTTAGAGATGAAACGGGAGCAATTTTCATAGATAGAGACCCTAATTTATTTGGTCTTATTTTAAACTTTCTCAGAACCAGGGATATAGATTTAACAAATGTAAATATAAGAGCACTTAGGCATGAGTGTGATTATTTTGGAATAACACCACTGAGTAGGAGACTAGCATTATGTGATGAGATGAATCACTCTTCTTGTGGTGATGTATTATTTTATGGATACCTACCACCACCATGTAAGTTACAAAACAGAACTTGCGATAATAAACTCAAATATATAATATAAGATGATGTGAAGAATTAAGAATATAAACAAAGTAATAAAAATAAATTTATCATCACCACAATAATAATTGAAAATTTTATCCCTAATTTAGTGGCTGAGATTTAATATGTAATGTAAATGAATGTAGAATTTTTAATTGTAATGTTTATTGTATCAATAGGAATTGTATTTTTGTTACTTTCGAGAATCTTTACTTATACAAGTGTATTGTTATCAGTAAATCCACCAGTACCTAATAATGGAAATGGAAGAAATGCCAACAATTGTTCAAAGAAAAACTCAACAGCTTCAAACACAGATGTTGCAACAAATAGAACTCATTCCAGAAACTCATCCCTTGATCTTCGTACTGTCGGTAGGATACCTTCACAGGATCAGCTAAGGTAAATTTATTTTTATTTGATATTTAGCATGTGAAATCAGAATTTATCTTAAGTTTGAACATTCTTAATTATTACATGTACAAGTTATAAGAATAAGAGTAATTAAGAACATTTTGTAAAAATGAAAGTTTAATGTAAGTGATTTCTATGGCCTATAAACTACTCTTGTGAAGAGCTAAATCAACTCACCCCCTCAGTGCTTATACTGAGTAATTTTTTTCCATAATGACTAATCCGATAATTACAAAACTTGTACTTTATCAAAAGCCTAATCTTATACAACAATGCCATTATCTTGAAAATCTATTCAGATGTTTTTAAATAATGCAATCCAAATGAAAGTAATGTCTTATGATATAATAATATAGTAATAATGGTGTAATTGTCAAGCTAATAAAGCATAATTAAGCTTTTAAAAGAAATATGTTTTGCATTAAAGCAATTCTTCAAAAATGGAAAAAAAACTACTTTGTGTGGGCCCAGTGCCCAGGAATGAGTCAATTAATTGCTTACAGGTTACTTTTGTAGTTTGTTGTCTTGATAGTAGAAATTAAATAAAGTTCCATATAAATCTCAAAACTTCACTTTTCCATTGGTCCAATGAACCCCGGAGTGAAGGTTTAACTAAAGATTTTAAAGTAGCTGTTATATTTTCAGCCGATGTGGCAGAGGGCATTCAAGAGCAGCTTCCCTGGGCAACACAGAAAGTCAAAAAGGATTACGCCCACCAGAAAGTATGCTCTTTGCTCAAAATGAATTCTGTTATCATTTTAGAAATTGATTCAATTTTGTACATGTTCAATTCTGTTTCAGTGAATGCTTGGGCTGATAGTATGAAAGTTCAAATTATCAAAGCTCATCATAATTGGATTGCTGTGGCATATACACATTTTGTTACAGGATACAGGTTATTATTTGTGTTATTCTAATCATATATCATTGTAATATTTACGTTTGTATAATTGTTATAAAAAAAACAGCCCCTTCCATGTAGTTTATTGCCAGACTTTTAGAATGTCATAATGGACTTTTTTATAAATGTTAAAACTAGTAAAATAACACTTGGTAAGTAACATCTTTTTCAATATATACTCAGTTCTATTAGTCTAATGGTTAAGAACAAAATTTATTGAGTGCCGGTTTAACTATTAGTATAATATTTAAAACTTGTATTAGAGTTCTGAAGTAGAAAACATTAAGAGAGTAGATAATTAAATTTGCCAATAAATTTTTGTGTGTGAAGAGTTTGAGCCTATACTGTCATTTACTTATATGATTGAAGACTTATGCTATAAGTTCCAGGCATTGGAGTGTCACCAACATGAGACATGATTACCAGTTCTCTATGCCATGATCGATATAGGGGCCAAATCGCGGGAGACATTTACGGTGCTTGTTCGAGCTCTTCCGTATGCGTGCATGGTTGATTCGCTTCGCAAATATTTTCATTACTTTCTTTATCCACCACTACACTACGTGGCATCGTATGGCGTATCGAGGCTTTGCCGTGGTTAACAACCGACTCAAGATAGTCACAATAGAACCCAATTGGAAAAGTACTTATATGTGGTAAATAGAGGGTAGTATGAGTAGGTATTCATGTTTTCCCATTGTTACTTTGATTAGAAGAATTCATCAAGTGTACTAAAATGCTGTAGAACCCTTTTTGTCAAACAATGTTCTTAAACCGATACCAGGCATGCCAACAAGATTCAGTGCCAGTTCATAGGGCAGTTATTAGGAATCAACTTCATTAGGCCCCATTAATGGCCCTCATCGAAACCTGACTTAAATTCGTTGGATTACAAATAAACATAAAATTTGGAATATCTTTAAGCATCTCTGATTAAATATATATATAGTTATAATAACAAATTACCATCATTTCAATTATCTTATCAAAGAAATTTGATTGCATTACCCCAAGATTAGGTTCAAAATCATAACTTCAGATTTCCCCTTTCTCCCATTCTGCTTCAATAAAGCCCAAATTAAATCATCACTTTCTATCCAAATTACAGATTAATCCTAATTATGTGCACTGACATTATTTCCACTCTGTAATTTATTTTGTGTATTATTTACAGATTGACAGACTCGTGTGGTTGGTATGTCGTGTTTCAATCACCCGTACAAGATTCTATAATTGAACGCATAGCTTTAAACGCCAAGACTAGTAGTGGTGCAACATCCAGCGGTAGTAACACTTCCGGGACAGACGTGATGTTGGGAATTGCGAGTGGATCACTGGTGAGGTTGTGGGCTTTCTCAACTCACACCGAACCAGTCAGAAGGACCTTAATAGGTATAATAAGGTTTTTGGGCATTATATAATGTAAATTTCAAGTATCAAGAATGTTATAAATCATTCATAACATCAATTATTATTACAGTAACTTGTTACAGGCCTAAATAGCCAAAAGTGCAAAGTTGCAAAATTTTAATATTTGGGCATAAAAATGTTTTATGTGCAAACTTGCCATCTTTGTGTGTGGGGGCAGTTCTATCATTAATATATCATATTTTCAAAAGGATCAATATTATAATTACCAAAGGGTTATTATAATATTAGAGGTGACAAATGACTACACAGTTAACCTGATGCTAAGTGATGAATCTGACACATGACATACCTTAACAAATATTCAAGATAGATATGCCTTGTCACCCCTGAGGACCTATATGGAATGGCTCCTTTCCTATAATTGGGGCTTCGATTGCTTCCCATACTATATACAAAACCCAGCAGTATTATGCTGGGTTTTGTATATAGTATGGGAATGGGAATCGTCCCTGGATGTGCCGACCCCAGTGAGTCAGTATCACTATCAAAACTTAAAAAATGCTCTATTCCACTGTTTTTTTTAATTATATTAGAGTTACAAACCAGCAAACAGTTGAACTGACGGCAAGTGATTCCTGCGGTGCATGACATCCACATTCATCCTTGACAAGGAATCATAATGCATTGTTAACCTTGAGGACTGAGATGGAATGCCTCACCACCATAGTTTATAGCTAGAAGAAATATTGAATAATCTTTGCCATTACAAAAGGAGGTTATAAGTGTTAGAGCTACACTGCAGTTTCTAACTGCAGAAGGAATGTCACCTCGACCAGGGTAGGACCACGCCCTTACAGAATACCAGCATGAAATATCAGTATAATACTGCTGTGTTTCGTGTGGTATGTGTAAGGATCGGTAGACCTTTTCTGGTCACAAGACATTCCATCTCAGTCCTCAAGGGTGACATCACGTATGCATTATGATTCCTAGTCAAGGCTTAATGTAAATGTCATTTGGAATCACTTACCATCAGGTGAACTGAGTTCTAGTTTGTTACTCTTAATGTAATAAAAAAAAGAAAAAACAAGGCACCACTGTAAAGTTCTTGTGGTGTGATTTTGTAATGTGTGTATCTTTTATATGAACATTGATTCTAAAATATTCAATGTATGTATTAAATGTGTTCCAATATCCAGCCATTACACAGTCAGAACGACATTTAAATCATGTTCATAAAAACTATCTTTACTTACCTTAATTATCTTTAAAAAGTTTTTACTTATAATTGTTTCTATATTTATACTGTAAATATATTAATTTGATTATTATTTCTCTTCAGGAACATTTAACTTAGGAGTGCGAGTTGAGCACCTACTGTTCGTAGGTCCACAGTTAGTAGCACTAAGTGGCGCTGGCAGTCGTAGCAAGGCAGGCGTATGGCACACGAGCACCCAGCATTGGCAGACCCAGGATGTAGCCCACCTTACCACCCATGATACTGCTGGTTCCTTTCTTTTGTTAGGAACCGCCACTGGCGCTATTAATTATATTGGTAAGTGTGCTTTTTATAGGTTTAAATCTTGTATGAAAGTAAAATGAATATAAACAAAACCAATTGAAGCGCCAATAGCCTAATGGTTTAGGGTATGGTCTGTGAAACTTAAGGCTCGAATCCACCATTCGACTATTGTGGTTAACCATCTCCTAGCACAAGCATTTTCAGCTTAGTTGGAGTGGTTAACCAGAATATAAACGAAACCAATTGAAGCGCCAATAGCCTAATGGTTTAGGGTATGGTCTGTGAAACTTAAGGCTCGAATCCACCATTCGACTATTGTGGTTAACCATCTCCTAGCACAAGCATTTTCAGCTTAGTTGGAGTGGTTAACCGGAATATCAGTAAATATTAATAGCGTTACTAATATTCTTTTTTAAAAAAACGTAATGATAGCTGGTTTTTCCCCTTTTTTCTTTTTATACTGTCCCAATTTAAATATAATTTATATAGTACTTGCCATAACAATTTTTAGCTTATACTAAAAATGTCTGTCAAATTCAACTCTTAGGACCACTGTAACAACCATAGGGAAACAAACTTATGGAATGTTTATAACAATTTTCTTTCATATATTATACATAAATTCACACTTTTTGTTGCAATATATATAGCAAGTGCTATATCTTATTTAGTTTAAGATTATATTAACGGACTAAAATCCGGATAAAACAGGATTCGTTTCAAATCAACAGTAAATGTATCTAAATTTTGGCAACTTCGTTAAAGAACCTGACCCCAGAGTTTCTTAGGAAAGCCTATATATTAGATTGAGCATCTTATCATTTGACTATTTGAAAGTGCCTGCAAAGGTGTCATTGAATGCTTTAAATTTTAGTTTGTACCATCCAAACCCATAACCATTATGTATACTCAATCGCAACCATTCTATATCATAAGATTGAACTGATTTAATGAGATACTACAGTATAGAAAATTTTTATATTGTATTTATATCAGATAATTCATCACAACCAAAATCCAGTTGGTAAGATTATCATGATATTAAGCTACTTTTAAGAGCTTAGCTGTAAGAATAATAATTATACTAATCGGTTTCTTTCTTTGCAGATATGCAAAAGTTTCCCCTCCGTATGAAAGACAATGACCTGCTTGTAACCCAACTGTATAAGGACCCCAACCAAGAGCCAATCACAGCCATATCTGTGTATCTCACACCTAAAACAAGTAAGTGGTTTACAGTTATTTATATTTATTATACAATTACTGGCATGGACACTTGTCCACATGTCATAACTTGAGTTTTATTTTTTGCTCTTGTATATAAAATAAGATTAATTGCGCTAAACGAATGAAATGTTTATGAAAAGATTTTTTCGATCTTCAACCGATTACCAGATCATTACTACTGTTTGCATTCTGGTGTGGTTTGAAAGATGTTTTTACCACATCAACTAGGGTACGCTGTCCCAAGTTGCCAGTGTCTTCACTGCCTATTCGACGGGTGTAGCGGCCATTTGTTAAATGTCGTTTTAAGGCTTGTTTTGCTGACATGTGGCACATTAAATGCGGTAACATCACTTGCACAATCAGGTTGTGTTAGCCTCTGCTCTATCAATGCATGGACTGGTATAACCTGTGATGGCATTAGCGGGATTTTACTAAATTTTAAAGCTACTTAAATGTCTGTAGTAACTTGACAGTCAAAGAACAAGATCACGAAAGTCAAAGAATTTAGATAGTAAAATCTTTCCTGTATAAACGACTTCGTAATATCGACTTAATCCACCTACAATATGCACCCTACAGACCCAATACATCAAAACTTTAAATTTACTTCATTATAAACAAAACAAATTACACCCAAACAATTAACTACCCTTACCTAACTCTGCAATATACAATAATCAGAAACACTTAAATGTTTTGTTATCGCAAGATAAGCGCTTCAACAAGTTTCCGCGTCGATGAGAGTGTACACAGATGTCTAAAAATACCATTTTCCGAGTATCGATATATGAATATCAATTCCCAGACAGCATTATTTCAATTTATGCAAAGTCGTCTTTGGGATGATTTTTTTTATTCCTTTTTAGACATTTGTTATCATAGATTATGTTGAATAATAAAAAAATAACAAGTTAAACGATTACACCTCGTACTAAACCGCGTCCGAGAGAGACCGAGGCACGCTGTCTACGACGCAACCACCAGGATCCAAGCCCTTCATAAAACACTACACACGTACATTGCACCCACATACCGCGACGACGCGGGCATCGCAAACAGGGTTATTCGCGATATCGCGATGTTCTCTCCAGTCAATACAGATAGAAGCATCGCTGGATTTTCTTTCGCCATTTCTTCTTCAGCGGCCTGGCATTCCGAAGTGGTGGTACAGATAGCCTTTAATGGTAATAGAGATATCAATGTAGATAATTCTTAGTCAGGTCCACGTCAAGGTTCCCTCTCGGCAGCCCTTGTGATGGTTATAGAGGTCTCGACTGAGCGCCATAAGCGCTCGGTCACCCCTCAACTAGGTGAAACTGTAAAAGCCCACGGACTAACAGCGGCCATCAGCCCGAAAAAAATTTTATGATTATTTTATTTTTTTTAGATGTAGATTTACTTTTCCTTTCATACAACAGCGCTATTGAAGATATTTAAATTTTAAAAGTGTATTAATAATCCCAGCAACCCTCAAAAAATCATAATATCATCACGAAAAAAATAAACTCACACAAAAAATAGAGATTATTTTTTTGAGGATTTGTTTGTAAGAGTTTATTTTTTTATTTTACATTTTACTTCAGGTTCATTATGCTGTATTCATTGGATTTGTGAGTTAGTCACGTGTTGCAATATAGGCCTTTTTATATTTACACTACTCGACAAATCCAAGTGATTCCAGCGCCTGATACAGTCAAGTGGACATAACAATTCATATTTACAAATGTATACAAAATTAATACAATATTCCTTCGTGAGAGATTAGTGTCTGCACTAGGTTTCCCTGTCTGACAGATTACCATAAGATTATATTCGTTATTAAATTAAAATATATCATGATTAGTTGCTGTCAAAGCTCATATAGATTATTTGATAAAAAAAGCAAGTTTGTAATGTTTTTATGTTGACGGTCTGAGAAAATTTTAATTCTTATCACCAAGATCTTTTATTGCTATCCAAAAAGTCATACATATTTTCCATCTTTGCAGGCACTGGTAAGTAAATAATACAAATTGTCACATTATTTACGCCTAAATGGACTGAATGTATAATGGACATATATCCGTTAGTTTTCATTATCCCCTTCCCAGTGGTATTGTCTCTGCGAGAACGTCCCAAAGCTCAGTGTAAACCTTTTCCCCCTTAAGTTCTATTATGTTATCTTTTATATATACCACAATAACACTACGTGCAATACCAAAAAACACTAATGCCTCGTCACCAGTAATAAAGGTCTCCGGATCCCTACACTCGCCAGACAAAACATAGCAATATTATACTGCTATTATGTGAGGGCGTGGCCCTACCCTGTTCAAGTTGACCCATTCATTCTGCAGCTATAAAAAATAAAGCAGTATAACTCTATCACTGTTGAAACATGTTTACAACCACTAAATATATATATGCGCTAGTTTCTGATGATAAGTGATTCCTGTGGGCCATTACAGAAGATATACGTACTTGTCACCCTGACTCCTAAGGAACACTTCGTAACTCGTTATAACCCGGTTAATGTCTAGCTTATAGAAGGGAGTGTCCTTAAGCTGAATGTAATTGGAGACAATTAATATATTATATAGTAACTTGTTCAATATGATGAAATATGAATTTACTATTTCTATTACTATGTTATAACCAGAGTTATAATAACCCGCTTATCGAAAAAAAAAAAGCAACACATCTAAGCACAGCTCGTAATTTACGTCGATGAATCTGTGAAAGCGTGATTCTTCCACGATAGAGTTAAGTTATTCGTGCTACGGCTTGTTTATGACTGCTGCGTGTTTTTATCCGTAAATCATGGGACATTGCCTGTGTTTAATAACAAGTTGAAATAGCAGACACTTAGTCTATGTGTTTGCGTCCAGATTTATGCGGCAATTGGATCGAAATAGCGTACGGAACCCGGTACGGTTCCGTTCGTGTGATTGTACAGCATCCAGAGACTGTCGGTCATGGACCCCAACTGTTTCAGACCTTCACTGTTCATCAGAGTCCGGTGACTAAGGTAAGATGAGTATTTAGTTGTAACGTGAGTGTATAATATTTATTTGTTTACTTATTGCCACCATTGCAAACTCTCACTCCGAAATACGTTACTCACTTTAAAACGCTTTCGTGAACGTTCTCACAACAGCGAGAACACAATACACTATAATTATTGGCACATAAAAAGCTTGACGTAAAATTTTTATTAAACTTTCTAAGCAAGTGCTTGACCACGATAACACTGATGTTAAGCGGAAACGCAGTCCTGGATGGTAAGCGCACTTGCTCAGTGAATGCCTATTTGTAACACCCACATTGTAATCAGGAGGGAAAGACAGACGCGGGCTCAAACAAAACCTGCTTGTCAACCTAATGCATATTTACATTTATTCAGCGGTCGTGGTGCAGCGATCAGGTCATCTGTCAGCTAGAGTTTGATCCTTGGTTCGATACCAAGCCGCGAAACAGTAATAATGCAACACTAATTGTTATTTTTTGGATCTAGATATGTTGTTTGTATTTCCCGTATCTTCTGTAGTGCCTTAAAGATTCGCGCAAACGTAGTATGCACTAATATTTTGGTACAAATCATGGTCAAAATCGATGGGAGGAACAGGAGGACTTCACGATTTATCTATTTATCGGATCGGATATTTTACCAGATACTATTTACAGGTCTCGCTATCGGAGAACTACCTTGTGTCGGTATGCAGTGAGTACAACCATGTGCGATCCTGGCGCGTGACTCGGTTCCGAGGGATGATATCCACGCAGCCCGGCACTACTCCCAAGGCGGCCTTCAAGGTTCTCGCGTTGGAAGCACCTACCGCTCAACCCCATAATGACTGTGGTAAATATATTTTTATACATGTATGTATCTGTAGTTTTACCTATATATTTATATGTAGATTTAGATGTATACTGCGTATTAGACCGCTTCCGAAAACGAAGACAGACGATAGTACTAATGACACCTTTGATGATGGGACGGAAAAAAAATCGATCCTGATTAAAAGAAAATCATATTTTTTTAAACGTTTTATTAGCATTATTTACGCTCCATGTTAGTACATCTAAATGAAACGATAGTTTTATAAAAAATACATTACTTTATTAAAAAAAAACCAGCAATGAAACACATCATTAAAAACAGCTAATGCTCGGAACAACGAACTTCCGGGCTCGGCGGCGGCGCGGCGCTGATACCGTGGAAATTATCAGTGCCGTCAACGGCGGCCCACCGCAAAAGGAGCATTTGTTTTGTCGGGATTGATTATTATGTTTAGTATTTTTAGTTTATGAGACAGTTTCACCCGTGCGTTCGTTGATTCGAGCATCCGCTGTTTTTGATTTTGAGTTTCAATGCTGGTTTTTCTTTTTTAGTAAAGTAATGTATTTTTTTATTAAACTATCGTTTCATTTAGCTGTACTAACATGATAGAGCGTAAATAATGCTAATAAAAAGTTTTAAAAATATGATTTTTTTTAATCAGGATCGATTTTTTTTCCGTTCCATCATCAAAGGTGTCATTAGTAGTATCGCCTGTCTTCGTTTTCGGAAGCGGTCTTCTAATACCATATATATATATATATAAATATGAGAGAAAAAAAATCGACTTGACTAGGGCAGTCACTGTTTTGTTTAATTTAATCATTTTATTGCGAGATGAATTCAAATGATTGATTTTAATGCTCCCTCACACAGTTTAATTAAATTTGCTGAATTGTTTTAGGACCTTATGGTGAACAAGATGAAGAACAAATATTCATACAAAAAGTTGTACCTGATACTGATACTTTATACGTCCGATTGGCTTCCAATGGAAAAAGGTGAGGATATAAATACATAAGCTAGAGTATTTTTTGAGTAATAAGATTAGAGTGTAGGGGGGGGGGGTTCCTACCAAGAGGATGGCCAGTGCTGGTGGAGTCGCGGATGTACGCGAAAGCGTTCCCGTGGCCCTGCCGTTATACAGTAAAAGTAGAGAAAATTGTGAGTTTTTCAATGTTAATAGTGACAAACAAACATGCTTTATGCTTGTTTGTTTATTGATGTAGTTGTTCACTTTATAGTTTATTGATGTAGTTTTTTAGATTTATCAAGTAGTTATCCTCGAAAAGGATTCCTAATGCGGATGCGTTGTCACCCCTGAGGAGTGAGAAGGAACTTTTCGTCATCACACTGTAGCGCTAAATTACTATTTTAGGCTGGTTGATTGGAAAGCGTCGTTCTACCCCGTTAGAGCCGACCTACTCGTTCCACAATCGTGGCGTGACTTTATTATCTATATATCTATGCAATCGGTACGAGTCCAACATAACCAGTACCTCTAAGAGGGGTGTGCATATGACATTTCTCTACCCATAATAAAGTCATAACCTAACTTATGTCCGTAAAGTAAAGTAAAATAAGTAAGTTCTTTCTGTACAGTTCACAAGTCATAGAAAAATTATTTAACAATGATAGATTGTGCTAATTAGCTTTGAATAAGTCTGTGTCCCGCCGTGGATATTGATAAGAGAGAGGATGTTCCTAACTTATTTATAATGAAGTAAAATAACTATGCTTTGAGTTAACGATAATCTCTTTCTAAATTAGACATTGATTTCTGAATTCAATTTGCACTTATCACCATCTCAAAAAATCTTATAAATAAGTGAGTGTGTTCCCCTCTTTTTATAAATTTCATCGTGAGTAACAAACGAGCACACAGTTCACCTGATGGCAAGTGATTTCTGCGGCCAATGACATCTACATTCATCCTTGACAAGGACTCATGATGCAGATGCGTTGCCACCCTCGAGAAATAAGTTGGAATGCTACGTCACCGGTAATAAAATTTTAACTTTCAACCAAACTTTCATTTATTATCCAGAGTGTGCACCATCCGGTCAGTGGATGGTTCGGCAGTGTCTTGCTTCACGGTGGCAGAGTGCGAAGGCGCATTGAGGCCGCGAAGGTTGCTGTTGTGCGGACATCGGTCAGGTGCGGCACAGCTGTGGGACCTTACTGCGCCCACAGACAGAGCTGCGCGCGTGACTCCACCCGCCGCGCCCAACGGGAGCGGTGAGTGACGGGAGCTTATGATCAGACCAATCAATTAGTGACTTGATGATGCAAACCATATGGCAAACGATACTAGAGCGCGATGTTTTCACTAATGTTCCGCGATACGATTAGTTATGGAGACACTGCCAGTGAGAGTGGGATAGATGTTGTGGAGAGTGCTGCTGCTTTATGAGCGTCGCCCTCAACTAGGAGTATCTTAGTAAAAGTGAAGGTACACCAGTTTCGCATTTGAAACGTCAAACCCCACGTTGACGGTCAGTGAAACTGTTCGTACGGTACTGGCTACACAGGGCATATATTATTGACACAAACTGTGTTATTAACACGCCTTGTCGTGTACCGCAACTGATTGTATTTTATACGTTTTATATATACGTTATAGTGGTAGAGCAACGTTGCAGTTTCCAGCTACAGAATGAATAGGTCAGCTCGACCGAGGTAGGACCACACCCTAACATAAATATAAGTGTGATATAGTAGCATAATGTTGCTGTGTTTCGGCGCGTGAGTGTGTGAATCCGGAGACCTTTATTAATGGTGACGAGGCATTCCATCTCAGTCCTCAAGGGTGACAGCATCTGATTTTAATTATGATTCCTTATCAAGGGTAAATGTAGATGTCATGGGCCGCAGGAATCACTTACCGTCAGGTGAACGGTGTGCACTCGTTTGTTACTCTCACAATGTATTTAATAATATTAAGTAATAATTCTTCGAAATACAATGATAATGATGGTGATTTTAGAAACTGCTAATCACGCAAAAAATTGGTTCTTTTAACATATCTTTTGCACAACATAACAAACTAAATGATATTTGGTCAAATTAAAGTTTATATTAATTTTAATAATCAAAATTAAAGGTAAACTTTATAATTCTATCCAGTAGAAGGCGAGGAGTCTCCTGTACCGGACGGCGGGCCGTCCCCAGACGAGCTGGTTCGATTGCTGTCCGCTTGCGACTTAGACGCCACACCCGCACCCCTGCCACATTCTCCAATCCGACCTATTCAAGCGCCATGAACCTCCGCCTCTAAGCTATGCAGCGCTTTGGTGAAGATCTACTCTTGCATCGTACACGCGTAAGTTATATATCACCGTCAAACTACGAAACAATATCACCGAACGGAATTTCTTTGAGTAATAATAAGAAAGCTAAGACCAATCCGAAATAAGCTTCAACATCGTCTGAGATAAATAGTTGGTAACAATTATTACCCATAAAGTAATTTAACTATGAAAACAATTTTAATCCGTCAGAAGCAACTGGCCAAGCCTAGGTTCGGCACTTTCGGGCACCCTCGAGTCGGTCGCTTTCGCGTACAGGGTAACGGTTTGAGTCGAGGCTCCCTCGAGAACCCTTGTGCTGGTTACCCATTAATAAAGGTCTCGGCCGAGTGACCTAAGCGCTCGGATGCCTTGATGAACCCGGTGAAGCTTTAAAAGCCCTCGGCCATAAGCCACAAAAAAACATTTAGTCCTCTTAATCGATTTGGTCATAATGATATCTTCTGGTTATTCCCAAATGACGTCATCAGCGCAGATTATATTTTAGAGCTGTATTTGCTCAAAGAAAGAATTACTCACTCGTCGTCGCCTTCTCGAGTCCAATGTAATGGATCCCAGAAAGTTTATTATGCAATGTCAATGAATATCTTTTATATGTATACAGTACACCTGGACCAGAAAGCGTTATTTAAATTTAAAAACATGATATATTACTATTTAATATAAACCTTATTCGATTTTTTAAAATTGTTGTTAATATTAATTGAGTTGCCACTTGTATAAATTTGTTATCATTCAAAATGAGGCCAAAAGCTGATAGAAGTACAAACAATAGCTAATTACAAGTTACGGTTTTGGGGAAGACCTTAGGAATAATATAAATTTAAATAGCATATACTTTAGATGAACTTTAGTAAAATTATATTTTAGTAATTAAGGTTGCCGTTCGACATGTTGAAGCTTTTTAAAAATGTATCTAAAAACTTTAAAAACAATTGATGGTAGAGTATAAATGGAGTAACAAATATGAACCTGAATTTATAGTATTAATTAACATATTATTCTTGTGGAGGACTTTTGAAGGCAATACTCAAGATATGATTTAAGGTTTCAATGAGAATTGTCGTAAAGCAATTTTTTTTTATTTATCTTATATTTAAAATAAATTATTTTATATAATCTCATAATTATGATCTTTATAAATCATTAAAATTAAAAAGTATTCTGAATTATACTACTTAGTAGCTATAACAGAACTACTGTATTATTGTTATCTAAATGACATATAGTAAATATAATATATATACCTATAAAGCTAAGGAATCAAAGGCCTTGAAAACATTTACCTATAGGTAATAAATTTAAAAAATACTCTCGTTAACCAACACCTTCGGTTTCAGCGGTATTTTTTTAACGTACTATTTTAATAAAATCTTCTAAATCTTAATAAATATAGGAATTGTTAAATCTTAATTTTTTTTGACAATTCATCAGTTTGCTTTGCCTTTTGAAGAAACTGTTTTATTCATTACATTAATGGATAAAAACAGTTTCCTTTTGTCAACAAAAATAATATTGAGAATTGTATAAGGGAAAGAGTGATATAGTTGGGACAATAAGAGAAACAAAGAAGAAAAATGTGTTAATTGTTATAATCGTGACAAAACTGGATATAATCGTCAAAACTCTTTTGGCGTCGACACACATGGGTTTCAAAAGTATTAGTTTATAACATGGGCCTGAAGCTGCCCATCTCTTTGCGTAGGGGTAAAGCACCCATGTTGTCTACATGTAAAAATTCTCTTCAATTTTTTTTGTTGTAATTTGTCTCCGAGATTGTACCAGGATCATAGGGTACTAGCGTTTTTAATGATATTTGTTATTTTCCGACTCTATACCAGATAAAATATCAAAGCAGAAATATGCTATCCTCTAGACTGAATCTCAGAATCTTGATTTTTCTTCGTATCATTATTTGTACTTAGATATGAAATAAAAAAAGAAACAAAGTAAAATAAATAAACCTCTATTCTTTAACACAAAAGAAAACTACGGAGTACATTACAACGTGAGTTCCTCATGAACAGCAGCATATAGCGACATGTACTCCGCCTCTGTACTTGATAGTGCAACAGTTTGTTGCCGTTTAGAAAACCAACTTACGGCGGCTCCCTGAAAGAGGAATGCGTAACCAGTACACGATCTTCGATCTTCTTTATTTCCCGCCCAATCAGCGTCACAATAACCGATTATATTTTCTTTGTTCGCATTGAATGTTAATTTATAATCAATTGTTGCCTTTATGATTGCAACTATATGATTGCAACAAGGCTATAGAACCGCTCGAAATTCGCCATCAAGACATCAAAAATTCGTATAGCTCCCTTGAACATTTAATGCCTAACAGAAATCATAGATCTGCCTGGATCGCAGCTGGAGGGTCAATTCTTAAAACAATTTTTGGCACCATAGATGAAGATGATGCTGAAAATACGATAACGTAATAACTTTGTTACAAAACAACGAGAGGAAGCTGGCCTCACTGGTAAAAGAAAATATCCTTGTAATTACTTCTATTTTATCTTCCTATAATAAAACTTTATAATATTTGAAAACCAATAAAGTCATCTTATATGATGCTGTTGACAAGCTCTCCGTATTAACTAGTAACATATCCCGGGAATCCACTGATCTGAAAATGATAACAAATTTCGATTTTATTTTAAACAGTTTGGAAACTGCTGTCCTAACGGTTTTCAGACCAACCGTCGATACCTACCAATACGAAAAAGACCTGGCTGTATGGACTAAAGTCCTTTGCCTTTCCCATTAGGGATAAATTAATATCATCATCATCACCGCTGTCCTAACGTTATAATTTCAATTGGAAGACTTAAACAATGCTATCGCGTTTATTCTACGGTATGTGCTTAGTCCAAACAATTTATCATCTGTGCAGTTATACCGAGAACTCACCAACAACTATAATCACAAACGACTGTAACTTACCAATCGATTTGAATATAAATGAAATTCATATTTTATTAAGTATGATTACTTTAAAATGCTATTATTATAACGATAAAATTATGTTTTTAACTAAATTACCTTTAGTTATGCCTAAAGAATATGATTTATACCACAACCTACCTTTGTTAACGCCAAATAATAAGCCTGAAATATTTTGCTTTATTATTCCAAATTTTAAATACATAGCAGTGACCAAAGACAAGACCCAATACTGTAAAATGGAAACATTGAGACCATGTTTAACATATAGTGAAGTAATATATATATGTGAAATTGCTAATACTTAGTTCGTCGATGCCGGCCAGAGTTGTGAAAATGATTTGTTGACAAAAGTAATAAATAAATTACCTGAACAATGACGTCCTAAATTCATAACAGGATAAACATCTGGAATTCTTTACAGCGTAACCGGTGGCTATATACACAGTCATAACCATGTAAATTATTTATAGACTATAGATTCTGGAACTACTGAAACAATAATTTCAGGAACCGGTATACTTAACGTGCCTAACCGATGTACTGCTTACTGTAAAAACACCATGTTAATTCCGAAAAGTTCTATCTTAAATATAAGTTTACCAATAAGAAATTTCGACTTCAGTTTGATAAACGATCCATGTTGTACTTTAAATAAAATAAATGATATGTAGCCTAATGTACCCCATACATATTCATGAAATAGATTTGGACAAGTTATATAACGATGAGAAAATAAAACTTGGCACTTGGTGGGTCTAGACGAAATTATAAACCAACCACACATAATTAAATATGGGATACATTATTCAATTTTAACTATATCTATTTTTGTAATAATTTTAATCTTTATATTGTATAAGTTATTAATGTGTTATTTCAATAGCAATTTATCGCATTCCCATAAACGTAATAATAACTTTGTTACAAAACAACGAGAGGAAGCTGGCCTCACTGGTAAAAGAAAATATCCTTGTAATTACTTCTATTTTATCTTCCTATAATAAAACTTTATAATATTTGAAAACCAATAAAGTCATCTTATATGATGCTGTTGACAAGCTCTCCGTATTAACTAGTAACATATCCCAGGAATCCACTGATCTGAAAATGATAACAAATTTCGATTTTATTTTAAACAGTTTGGGAACTGCTGTCCTAACGTTATAATTTCAATTGGAAGACTTAAACAATGCTATCGTGTTTATTCTACGGTATGTGCTTAGTCCAAACATTTTATCATCTGTGCAGTTATACCGAGAACTCGCCAACAACTATAATCACTTACCAAACGACTGTAACTTACCAATCGATTTGAATATAAATGAAATTCATATTTTATTAAGTATGATTACTTTGAAATGCTATTATTATAACGATAAAATTATGTTTTTAACTAAATTACCTTTAGTTATGCCTAAAGAATATGATTTATACCACAACCTACCTTTGTTAACGCCAAATAATAAGCCTGAAATATTTTGCTTTATTATTCCAAATTTTAAATACATAGCAGTGACCAAAGACAAGACCCAATACTGTAAAATGGAAACATTGAGACCATGTTTAACATATAGTGAAGTAATATATATATGTGAAATTGCTAATACTTAGTTCGTCGATGCCGGCCAGAGTTGTGAAAATGATTTGTTGACAAAAGTAATAAATAAATTACCTGAACAATGACGTCCTAAATTCATAACAGGATAAACATCTGGAATTCTTTACAGCGTAACCGGTGGCTATATACACAGTCATAACCATGTAAATTATTTATAGACTATAGATTCTGGAACTACTGAAACAATAATTTCAGGAACCGGTATACTTAACGTGCCTAACCGATGTACTGCTTACTGTAAAAACACCATGTTAATTCCGAAAAGTTCTATCTTAAATATAAGTTTACCAATAAGAAATTTCGACTTCAGTTTGATAAACGATCCATGTTGTACTTTAAATAAAATAAATGATATGTAGCCTAATGTACCCCATACATATTCATGAAATAGATTTGGACAATTTATATAACGATGAGAAAATAAAACCGCACTTGGTGGGTCTAGACGAAATTATAAACCAACCACACATAATTAAATATGGGATACATTATTCAATTTTAACTATTTCTATTTTTGTAATAATTTTAATCTTTATATTGTATAAGTTATTAATGTGTTATTTCAATAGCAATTTATCGCATTCCCATAAACGTAATAAACTCGCATCTAACTTACCCGGAGAAATTATCGAATTAGAAGGAAATAATAGACCACCATCCCCGCAAATAAGAACTTTACGGAGTAGACCAGAGTCTTGGAATGCATGTAATAAAATGTGCCATACCTCTTTCGCTGTTTTTGTCAGCTTCGACTTCGCTTTGAAATCCTTCTTTGTGTCTGTAGTTTAACTTTCTACACATTCCCACAACTCCTCGTGTTCGTATAATGAAAGTACACTCTTTCCTTTTATTATTCCAAATTTTAAATACATAGCAGTGACCAAAGATAAGACCCAATACTGTAAAATGGAAACATTGAGACCATGTTTAACATATAGTGAAGTAATATATATATGTGAAATTGCTAATACTTAGTTCGTCGATGCCGGCCAGAGTTGTGAAAATGATTTGTTGACAAAAGTAATAAATAAATTACCTGAACAATGACGTCCTAAATTCATAACAGGATAAACATCTGGAATTCTTTACAGCGTAACCGGTGGCTATATACACAGTCATAACCATGTAAATTATTTATAGACTATAGATTCTGGAACTACTGAAACAATAATTTCAGGAACCGGTATACTTAACGTGCCTAACCGATGTACTGCTTACTGTAAAAACACCATGTTAATTCCGAAAAGTTCTATCTTAAATATAAGTTTACCAATAAGAAATTTCGACTTCAGTTTGATAAACGATCCATGTTGTACTTTAAATAAAATAAATGATATGTAGCCTAATGTACCCCATACATATTCATGAAATAGATTTGGACAATTTATATAACGATGAGAAAATAAAACCGCACTTGGTGGGTCTAGACGAAATTATAAACCAACCACACATAATTAAATATGGGATACATTATTCAATTTTAACTATTTCTATTTTTGTAATAATTTTAATCTTTATATTGTATAAGTTATTAATGTGTTATTTCAATAGCAATTTATCGCATTCCCATAAACGTAATAAACTCGCATCTAACTTACCCGGAGAAATTATCGAATTAGAAGGAAATAATAGACCACCATCCCCGCAAATAAGAACTTTACGGAGTAGACCAGAGTCTTGGAATGCATGTAATAAAATGTGCCATACCTCTTTCGCTGTTTTTGTCAGCTTCGACTTCGCTTTGAAATCCTTCTTTGTGTCTGTAGTTTAACTTTCTACACATTCCCACAACTCCTCGTGTTCGTATAATGAAAGTACACTCTTTCCTTTATTCCTAACCCATTCCTATTGATATACAACTGGCCACTATCAGTTCTCATTTTTTATACCCTTATATGAGTACAATCAATAGCACCAATCACCCTGGGAAAGTTTCCTATGCTTTTGAATTTTTGCATATTTTCTTCTTCTTGAAGATTGGCGAGCATCTTAATAAATCTATGAGAAATCCATGCGAGTGCCCCGGCAACTTTTTGCAGTAGTAGAGCCCAGCGCGCAACATTTGGTGGTAGGTCTTAATCAGAGCAAAGTAATCTGTGATAATTTTAAATCGGATTCCTAAAATATGCACGCGGAATTTTTTGACAGCTTCAGCAATTGCTAATATCTCCAGGTAATAACTATGGTAGTTTCTTTCGATAGACGTCATTTTTTTGCTCATGTAATAGATCGGATGTATCTGATTGTCTTTTGAGCTTTTTTGTAATAAAACAGCCCCATATCCTTCTGCGCTCACATCAGTATGTAGCTCCGTCACTAAATCAGGATCATAGATGCGCAGAACGGGTGAACTGCACGGTATTTAGTTTTAGTTTTTTAACTCATAACTAAAATAAAATTCAGTGTCTTTCTTTAGTAGATTGGTCAGTGGCCTTGCAATTATCGAGTAATACTTAATTAATTTTCTATGTACCCGGACAGTCCTACAAATGACTGAAGGGACAAGCAATCTTTTCTTTTGAAGGTCTTACTTCGTTATCCTGGATGATGTAGCCTAAGTACTCTATTTCACTCCTCATGAAGAAGCATTTGCTCCAGTTAAACATTAAACCATATTCTTCTGCTCTCTTAAAAACTATTAATAATTTCTCTAGTCCTTCATCTTGTGTTTCCCATGGTATCGCTAGATCGTCCAAATATGCTAGAACGATACCGTCCGAAATGAGGTCTTGAAAGATGTAATTGACGTATCATTGGAATACTGATGGTCCCGAATACAAACCATACGGCATTTTTTAAAGTCGTATTGCCCTCGAGGCGTTACAAAGGAGGTCGTCAGGTTCATATTCTTCATCATCTTAGTTAACTTCTTTTCAATTTATTTCTTTTCAGTCTTTAAAACCAATAACTTTATTTTCAGCCAATATAGTTAATTGCAAAATCTTCTCAAGAAAAATGCCACCTGCAGTAAAATTTACTTCAAAGTCCTTCAGGATAGGATTCCCTAATAGAACTTTGACAGGTATAGCATCATCTTTGAATACTTGGAACTTTATGTCAGCATAGTAGTCGTCAATAGTAAGTATAGCATTCAAAACTCCCTCTGTAAATAGTTCTTGTGCAGCAATTCCAGTCAAATTAATTGTGAAATCTCTATAATAGCTTGACTTGCCTCCCAGAATGTTCTCAGCTTCGGAAATTATGATCGAATTAACGTCACTTTCAGTATCGATCAAGACTGTAACTTCAACATCATTAATCTTTATCTCTTGTATGGAGCTTTAACTTCTCCTATTTGTAAATCGATATTTATATCTAAAATCCTCATCGTCGACATCAAATGGATTTACGCGAACGTCCGCTTTATCGCGATCATAATCGGGTAATCGCAGCTGTGTCGACGAAGATGCCGTCTTCATAGCACGAATAAGCATCAGATAATTTTCATTCTGTAGTTCT
The DNA here is from genome assembly GCA_029286865.1 of Teinopalpus imperialis. Taxonomy (NCBI): domain Eukaryota; kingdom Metazoa; phylum Arthropoda; class Insecta; order Lepidoptera; family Papilionidae; genus Teinopalpus; species Teinopalpus imperialis. The sequence goes on along the minus strand of JAGSMU010000023.1, from coordinate 559,190 downwards.
AATAGCCGCGTCTACTTTTAGTCATTGACGTCTCTATTTGAAACACGTGGCGTGGTATTTTTACATCAGACTTCTGATAACGAGGGCTCGCATAACGCCCCACTCGCAGATGGGCAACACATCTTGACGGAATTAAATAATTCCTTGGATAGCTACTTTTGAACTGTATTTGATAAACAACGTTAACACTTTTCTAAAATGGCGATTAATTACACGGATGCCGACGCATCAATTAAAATGTTAGGAAACGTGGTGATTTCGATACAACGTGGCAACGACCGATCGCACCCCCGTCCCGTTCCAAAGTGCGTTTTTTGTCTCTCATCTTTGTCCAAAAAAGATGTTGAAAAGGCGTTATACCAATAATTCTCTGGTATGTGCTATTCGACATTTCTTCGGATCATCAACACTAAGCTTATTTAAAACGCTTATGATTACTTGATAATTCTTTCGACCTGGCCATTTCCCCCATGGCTGGCTATCCAGTAGCCGTCGTGTAATGAGTAATACTTTCCTCTTTACAGTACTCTTGAAAATCTGTCTATGTAAATGCGGCGTTACGATCTGAAAAAATCTTTTGTGGTGAGCCAAATGTTTGCTGTTGGATTCTTAATTTATCTAACGTCTCTTCTGTAGACAATGTTTTTGAAGGATAGATCCAGGTGAATTTAGTGAATCCATCCACAAAAAGGTTTGATGTCAAAGGATCGAGGTGATTAATGTGATGTGTCGAAGCGGAATATATTCTTTGTCCAACGGATGTAAGTATCCCTCTTTCTTTCCTTTCTTATTCGAATTAAGAATACATTCCACACAATTATCTATAATCTTTCTAATCTTTTTTTTAGGTTCTCTATGTAGTATTCTCTATTCACAACTTCTTCCGTCTTAATTATGCCAAAATGTCCACAATCGTGTTTCTTTCATATGATTTCATATTGCATTTTCTTTGGAACTACAATTAGTCTCGTACCATCTTTTTCTTTACAAAGTATTCCTCTTTCTATAAGATAAACTTGATTAGGGTCCCTTTTCTAACATTTTCTTTAACAGGTTAGTATGCGGATCATCGTTTTGAGCTTTTTCAAGTTGGGTTGTAATTTCCGTTAATATCATACAAATCGGGATTCTGCTTAACGCGTCGGCTAAGTCGGTTAAGTCTTGTTTCGGGTTTGTGCTCTATTTCGTAATTGTACTTTTGCAGTAGTAGAGCCCAGCGCGCAACATTTGGTGGTAGGTCTTAATCAGAGCAAAGTAATCTGTGATAATTTTAAATCGGATTTTTTGTAATAAAACAGCCCCATATCCTTCTGCGCTCACATCAGTATGTAGCTCCGTCACCAAATCAGGATCATAGATGCGCAGAACGGGTGAACTGCACAGTATTTAGTTTTAGTTTTTTAACTCATAACTAAAATAAAATTCAGTGTCTTTCTTTAGTAGATTGGTCAGTGGCCTTGCAATTATCGAGTAATACTTAATTAATTTTCTATGTACCCGGACAGTCCTACAAATGACTGAAGGGACAAGCAATCTTTTCTTTTGAAGGTCTTACTTCGTTATCCTGGATGATGTAGCCTAAGTACTCTATTTCTCTCCTCATGAAGAAGCATTTGCTCCAGTTAAACATTAAACCATATTCTTCTGCTCTCTTAAAAACTATTAATAATTTCTCTAGTCCTTCATCTTGTGTTTCCCATGGTATCGCTAGATCGTCCAAATATGCTAGAACGATACCGTCCGAAATGAGGTCTTGAAAGATGTAATTGACGTATCATTGGAATACTGATGGTCCCGAATACAAACCATACGGCATTTTTTTAAAGTCGTATTGCCCTCGAGGCGTTACAAAGGAGGTCGTCAGGTTCATATTCTTCATCATCTTAGTTAACTTCTTTTCAATTTATTTCTTTTCACAGTCTTTAAAACCAATAACTTTATTTTAAGCCAATATAGTTAATTGCAAAATCTTCTCAAGAAAAATGCCACCTGCAGTAAAATTTACTTCAAAGTCCTTCAGGATAGGATTCCCTAATAGAACTTTGACAGGTTTAGCATCATCTTTGACTACTTGGAACTTTATGTCAGCATAGTAGTCGTCAATAGTAAGTATAGCATTCAAAACTCCCTCTGTAAATAGTTCTTGTGCAGCAATTCCAGTCAAATTAATTGTGAAATCTCTATAATAGCTTGACTTGCCTCCCAGAATGTTCTCAGCTTCGGAAATTATGATCGAATTAACGTCACTTTCAGTATCGATCAAGACTGTAACTTCAACATCATTAATCTTTATCTTCTTGTATGGAGCTTTAACTTCTCCTGTGTCTCCTGTATTATCTTCCGTCCCTTCTGTAGTATTCATTTTTATGTTTGTATTATTTTTAATATTTAGAGTATTCTTAGATTTGTTTGTACACTCTGGTCCCTTATGTCCAAATTCATTACAACGGAAGCATTTGATACTCTTCTTACAAGCTGGTGCTTGATGATCTAAGTCACCACAATTAAAGCATCGCTTTCCGTTGTAGTTTGAGGACATTGAGGTGTAGTATTGACGAATTTTCATTGTCCGAATTTGAGGACATTGAGGTGTAGTATTAGACGTAGCAGGGCGGCTTGATTTTTTCTTCCTCATATCGCTGTAGTTCTCCAATTTGTTATGGAAATCTTTCAGGTTTGATGCACCATACATTCTATAAGCGCATCGTCTTCAATTTTACCGCGAAGTGCGCACTCTTTCATGTCAAGGAAATACTGCTGGCACGTCCCATCACTTTTCATTTTTCGCGAACTGAGTTTCTGACGTGTGGCAGCACTATTTAGTTTAGGACCAAATTCTTCTTCGAGATCGTACTTTAACTTTGCCCAATCTTTGACACCTCCGAGTGACAAAGTGACAAAGTAAAAAGAATTTAGCAGTTCCACTAAGCAAGCGTTTTGCACAGATAAGTTTTCGGTTTCAGTCCAGTTCATCAGTCGTGCCGTATGCTCGAATTCGTCAAACCATAATAATATAGGGTAAGTATCATCGCCACTAAAAGTTGTCATGGACTGCTCCAAATCACGGAACGGAATATAATGAGGGTCATCATGAGACTCGCGATCTTCTGATTCTTTAACATCCTTCTTCGGCGGCATCTTGGATAATTGGACGAGTCATGAATTTTCGAAATAAATTAATTTTCTATGTACCCGGACAGTCCTACAAATGACTGAAGGGACAAGCAATCTTTTCTTTTGAAGGTCTTACTTCGTTATCCTGGATGATGTAGCCTAAGTACTCTATTTCTCTCCTCATGAAGAAGCATTTGCTCCAGTTAAACATTAAACCATATTCTTCTGCTCTCTTAAAACTATTAATAATTTCTCTAGTCCTTCATCTTGTGTTTCCCATGGTATCGCTAGATCGTCCAAATATGCTAGAACGATACCGTCCGAAATGAGGTCTTGAAAGATGTAATTGACGTATCATTGGAATACTGATGGTCCCGAATACAAACCATACGGCATTTTTTAAAGTCGTATTGCCCTCGAGGCGTTACAAAGGAGGTCGTCAGGTTCATATTCTTCATCATCTTAGTTAACTTCTTTTCAATTTATTTCTTTTCACAGTCTTTAAAACCAATAACTTTATTTTAAGCCAATATAGTTAATTGCAAAATCTTCTCAAGAAAAATGCCACCTGCAGTAAAATTTACTTCAAAGTCCTTCAGGATAGGATTCCCTAATAGAACTTTGACAGGTTTAGCATCATCTTTGACTACTTGGAACTTTATGTCAGCATAGTAGTCGTCAATAGTAAGTATAGCATTCAAAACTCCCTCTGTAAATAGTTCTTGTGCAGCAATTCCAGTCAAATTAATTGTGAAATCTCTATAATAGCTTGACTTGCCTCCCAGAATGAACTCAGCTTCGGAAGTTATAATCAAATTAACGTCACTTTCAGTATCGATCAAGACTGTAACTTCAACATCATTAATCTTTATCTTCTTGTATGGAGCTTTAACTTCTCCTGTGTCTCCTGTATTATCTTCCGTCCCTTCTGTAGTATTCATTTTTATGTTTGTATTATTTTTAATATTTAGAGTATTCTTAGATTTGTTTGTACACTCTGGTCCCTTATGTCCAAATTCATTACAACGGAAGCATTTGATACTCTTCTTACAAGCTGGTGCTTGATGATCTAAGTCACCACAATTAAAGCATCGCTTTCCGTTGTAGTTTGAGGACATTGAGGTGTAGTATTGACGAATTTTCATTGTCCGAATTTGAGGACATTGAGGTGTAGTATTAGACGTAGCAGGGCGGCTTGATATTTTCTTCCTCATATCGCCGTAGTTCTCCAATTTGTTATGGAAATCTTTCAGGTTTGATGCACCATACATTCTATAAGCGCATCGTCTTCAATTTTACCGCGAAGTGCGCACTCTTTCATGTCAAGGAAATACTGCTGGCACGTCCCATCACTTTTCATTTTTCGCGAACTGAGTTTCTGATGTGTGGCAGCACAATTTAGTTTAGGACCAAATTCTTCTTCGAGATCGTACTTTAACTTTGCCCAATCTTTGACACCTCCGAGTGACCGTAAAAAGAATTTAGCAGTTCCACTAAGCAAGCGTTTTGCACAGATAAGTTTTTCGGTTTCAGTCCAGTTCATCAGTTGTGCCGTATGCTCGAATTCGTCAAACCATAATAATATAGGGTAAGTATCATCGCCACTAAAAGTTGTCATGAACTGCTCCAAATCACGGAACGGAATATAATGAGGGTCATCACGAGACTCGCGATCTTCTGATTCTTTAACATCCTTCTTCGGCGGCATCTTGGATAATTGGACGAGTCATGAATTTTCGAAATAAATTAATCTTCTTTGTTGTTAACCTTCTGATAAAATCTTCTTCATAAATTTCTTCTTAAGTCGTAAGTATGTGCAACATCTGATATTACGTAACCTCTTATACGTAAACTCTTCATAAGTCTTAATATTCGCAAACACTTCCTAATAACTCACTTCTTAAAACGTGAATAATTGTCACTCGTAAAGTCCGGTAATCGTAATACTTGTCGTGTTGAACATAATATTTTTATTTCATCTTCGTATATTTATTCGTAAAAAAACATTAATTTATATCGACGTAATAAACAGTGTCACTTGCATTTGTTAAACATTTCGTGCCTCGATCATAAGAAGCATTCGGTGCAGCGATTGTCGGTAAAACAGTCGATCTTACGTGCTCCATTTCGTATATGAATTTTGGACACACTCTTGTACTGGCTTCTTTTATTCGAGATCGGGTCGGTAAAAAAGATTCAGAATGACTTGCCGGTTACTTGTATTTTGTTGGTAATGTCTTCGTAAATCCTTATAGTTCTACCACACTGATACTTTTCATCGGGGATCGTTTATAAAGTAAAGGCGGGAGGAACAACCCGAAATTCTTTATTATTTTTACACAACGAAAACGAAAAGAAAAACAAACTAAAAATAACACTTCCCACACATATATATATACAGTCAACCCTCCTATAACGCGGTGAGTGCGTACCGCGTTATATGGAAACCGCGCTATAAGAAACTCGGATTTAACCGTACAAACCAGGCTAATTCGTAGCGCGTTCTATGGAAACCGTCTACCGCGTTGTATGGAAACCGCACTACAAGAGACTCAGAATAAGTACAAATCACATCATTCGTACCGCGTTATATGGAGACCAATAAATACAAAAGACAAGATAAATTATAAATTATTTTTATTGAATTGAAGAGTTACAAAAAAAAGAGAAACTAAAACTAAACTAAAAAACTGTTTTCCAACAAAAACAAAAGAAAGACTTTTGTAAAATGATGTAATCTTACAACACTCATCCTCACTGTCAGATATGAGTCGCCTAACTCGCCTTCTTTTAATAGGCAAAATGTCTTCCTCACTTGGTTGATCTTCACATTGGTTTTCGATTGTAGCTTTTTTTTTTCTAACTCCACTAAAATCTCTCTATAGGGAGCTAAGCAATTTCTTAACTCTCTTTTAAACTTTGCGCTGCGCACCGTTGAATGATCAGTTTCAATGAAATGAAGTTCTAATTCTTTAGCCAAATTTAGCCCTTTTTTCACATCTTGTAAATCGAGGTTTGGCACCCATTCGTTTTCCTTATTTTCGTTTACCAATGCATTTGAGGTGTGTGCATCAATTAATTCCATCAGTTCTTCCTCATCTAAAGTTTCTTCCCCGAGTACTAGTTCTCTTACATCCTGATGGTTTACTGCAAATTCTTCATCGTTTAAACGAGAAGCAATGTTTACTATTTCTGTAACTGGGAGTGAAATTGTAGAATCATCTTGTATTGCTTGAACCATTTGAGGTAAAAGAGGTTTCCAACACGCATTAAGCGTTGATGGTTTAATTTCCGCGCAAGCCGATGACACGGTTCTAATACAATCTAAAATAGAAAATTCCATCCACACTTGAGTAAGAGTTTTATTTTCACTATTTTCTAATCTGTCGAAAATGGTTTGGAAAAGTTGGCGTGCATAGTACATTTTTAAAGTTTGAATGATTCCTTGGTCCAAAGGTTGTATTAATGACGTGCAGTTAGGAGGAAGGAAGACAATTTTCACATTTGGGTGGTCCAGTTCTATGTTGTGGCAACCAGCGTTATCAATAACCAATAAAACTTTGAAATACAATTTTTTTCCATCGTATAGGTTTCCACTGCCGGGATAAAACAATTATAAAACCAATTATTAAATAAATCTTGAGTCATCCAAGCTTTCTTATTAAATCGCCAGAATACAGGCAATTGGCTCTTATTAATGTTTTTCATTACACGGGGAGTTGAAGAACGATTTATTATCATGGGTTTTATCATCAGGCTCCCTGATAGATTGCTGCACACATGAAGGGTGATAAGTTCTTTTGAAGGTTTAAACCCCTGAGCACGCCTTTGATTTTTCGAAATGAAGGTCCTAGATGGTAGTTTTTTCCAATATAATGCCGTCTCATCGGCGTTAAAAATCTGATCAGGTGAATAACCTCCTTCATTGATAATTCTAGCTAGTTCCAGCTTATAATTTTCGGCAGCCTCAACATCTGCTGAGGCCTGTTCTCCTTGAAACTTAATATTGTGCAATGTGTGTGTACCTTTTTTTTAGTTTTTCAAACCATCCATTACTCGCGACAAACGAATGATTTTCTAGCCCTGCATAAGAATGCCCAATATTCCTTAAATGTTCGTAAATTTTAAGTGCTTTCTGCTTGATAAGATTTCCACTGATAGGAATCTTTTTGGCTATACAGTCTTCCAACCAGATCATTAACGCCCGTTCCATTTTAACCATATTAGAATTTCGTGTGCGAGTAACACGTTTCGCACCTAACGGACAGCCATCTGCCACAGTTTTCCTTATATTATCTGCATTTTTCTTTAAGGTTCGAATTGTAGATTCATTCAAATTTGTTGATTTTGCAACAGACGATATTTTTTCCCCGCCTTCTAAACGATTTAAGATTTGGATTTTATCTTCAAGCGATATAAACTTTCTTTTTAATCCTTTCCTTGTTTCTTTTGTGTTTGACATGAACGAATGGACGGTGCAGACAAAATTTTAGAAAGAATTGGTCATCAACGAGACGTACTGTGAAACAGCTCTGAGACGACTGAAACCGATGCCGTAAGCGGCTAAGACATAAGCAGAACGTAGTTTTTCTATAGTTCACGCGACAATGTAGTCAAAAGATCACATATATATCTTTCATGTTACAGTTTCGTTAGACACACACACGCATGGCACGCTGTCGATGCGAAACTATTTAGTTAATAGAAGTGGAAGATAGCGCATGAGGAGCCCCACCCGTGAACCACGCTGATATAAACATATCCAGTTAAAACCATTCATTGGGTGCACGGAAAGAACTGATGGGACGTTGTTGAACGGAAACCGCGCTGTAAGAGTACCGCGTTATAGGAGGGTTGACTGTATATATATATATATATATATATATATATATATATATATATATATATATATATATATATATATATATATTTATATATTTAGTCAATAAAAATAATAAAATAATATTCCTGCTCATCGTCAGCTATAAAAAAAGTGTTTACGTATTCCTGAGAATTAAAAAAATATATAAAACTTATGAAATGCAATTAAACATTTCTTTTTCCTTATTAGAACACAAAAATGTATTGCATTTTTCGCAAACATCAAATGCTTGCGATTTGCATTTTGGATATTTACATTTTATTCTACAATAGTATCATTCTATTTAGGAAAATAGTTCTCTTTATCTTGCCGAACAAATTGAGGTGGAAATGCACTCACTTTGGGCCTTTTTTGTTTATATCAATTTCCTTTTGCACATCGTTTTGGTTTGGCGTATTGGCATATTAACTAATATTACATGTGCGAACCGCCAAATCTAGGCAAAAATGTACAATCTTTGTATTCAATCATTCGTTGCACCTTCTGTATAACAACTATGCATTGATAATTGCGATATTGCGATATATACATAGTCCGGCCATAAGTTCTGTTACAAATGAAAATGTATTTTTTTTAATGAAGTAATGTAATATTATTAAAATTTATACCTACATATTTATTAGACTCAGCAAAAAATAAAAAAATATTCTATTCGAAGGTGGCCTCTTTGGCTTTTATACAGGCCTTTAATCTCTTTGGCCACGAATCTATGGATTTACGCACTGTTTCCAAGGGAAATTTCGCCACTGCTTGCTCCAAAGATTCGTTGTCACCGTGTCGCTTAGAGCAGGCCATGTCCTCTAAAACTGACCATAATTTTAATTCTTAAGGGTTAAGGTCTGGGCTAGATGAGGGCAGAAGACTTCAGCGCTTAATAATGTCCAGAACGTTGGTTTCAAGCACGGCTTGGTAGTTAGTGCCTTGTGACCAGGTGCAGAGCCCCGCTGGAAAGTCTACGGTATATTTTTAAAAAGTGTATTGCTGAGAGGTTTCACAAAATGATCCAAGACTGTATCTTGATACACTTTGGCTGAAGTTTTCACTCCTTTTTCACAAAAATGTAGTTTTGTGATTCCTTGATAAGACACGCCCCACCAAACCATCACTGACGCAGAATGATGACCACGTTGTACCTTTCCGACCACTGGAGTAGCTACTTTAGAACTGTGAGCGTACACTTTATCATTTCGCTTATTATAGTGTTCTTCAATCGTGAAAATGTTTTCATCGGTAAAGAGGATATTTCTGTGCCTTTCACCTGCGTATCGCGACAGAAGGCGTTTTGATCGATCTACTCTCTTTAATTTTAAAGATTGATTTAGGGCATTTCCTGTATATCGACGATAAGCACCGAGCTTCAGGTCCTGTTTTATAATACGCGACAGACTCCTAGCGTGAATCTTCATTTCTCGCGATAAGATTTTTTGCTTCCTAATGGGGCTTCGACGAATTCTGGCTTTAACAGCATTAACAGCCTTTGTAGTTCTAATAGCACAAGGCTGCCCCGATCTTTTCTGGTCTTCGACAGAGGAAGTGTTGTTGTATCTGTTGATAGTACGATATACGAACATACGGCTGATACCAAGCTTTTGAAGTGTCTGGAATATGACCGACGGCTCCATACCCACTTTGTACAAGGCGATCACTGCAATCCTATTTTCACGAAAAAAATATGTAAAATGACGCAAATTCGAAAGAAGTTTTTAAAATGTTCGTTTAACGTGTTCCAAATTCAAAATAATTATAAAGTTGAAAAAAAGAAAAGTTTTTATGTAATAGAATTTATGGCCAGACTAGTTATATAATTGCGATATGATTGAGATCATCAGTCAATAAATAATATTTTCTCAGAAAAATCGTTATTTTAACAATCGATTGTTCAAAAACAACCAATGGAATCATCAAGGTCTCATCATACATGTGGTCGATTCTAAGTAAAATTAATATACTTGTCTACATCGCGGCGACAGTAAAAGATATATACCGCAAGCAAGCGAAGATTTAATTAATGTCCAGTAATCGCTGGGTCCGTTCCTTCAGCGCGATTGCGGTCTTTCCTGTAACCGAGCAGTACCTCATAGTCTGCCATTCACTGAATTTAATTTTACTTTGAGTGGACTCTTGCTATGTCCTTTGTTAATCATTTTTAACCCAAAAATAAATGGTAAGTTACTATGTTAACTATAAGTATTTATTTGGGATCGTTATTTGTTGTTGACGGCGCGTGAGACTTCCACGTCGTGCAAACCTTGCTATGGTAACGTGGCGACCGGCAAACGAATAATTTGGAAATGATGAGGATTCAATTTTCCTAAATATATAACATATAATACATCCTCTTCTGGATTATTATTTATTTATTATTATTATATAACAACATACTAGACTAGCTTACTACACTAGTGCAAGAAAACGCTTGCGGTCAAAATATAAGAAAATACAAACAAAAATACAAAACAATCATAAGTTAAATAATAAAAACAATTCAAAATTTAATGTTATAAATGCGTAAGGAATGACATGATCCCCTATCTCTTCAATATAGCTTGGATTAAAACCAACTCAGTTTTCATTGAACCACTGAAATGCCTTTCATTTGAGAAGCTCGATGAGCTGGGGTCAACTTAGGGCCAGTAGCCCGCCTTTTTGGAGTCAGGTTATCCGTTATATTAGTTTTCTTCTGACTGTCCAGCAACAACCACTCGCGTTTCTCTGAGCTCCTGTTGGACTTAAACGCCAGAGAGGGCCTGATTTTTGAGCGAAGTACTGACGACGAATCGGTCATACCTCTCTGATGTGCACCTTCTGCCGCCGGATCAGATTCTAAAGCTGCCAGTCTCCTGGTATCGCTGGTGGCCCGTGTTGGCTGGTGTTTAACACACGAACCACTTTTCGCTGACTCTAGCCTTGTTTCGATAGGGCAACCGCTTGAGCCACTTCTACAATAGATGTGTCCATGATTAGGCAATGTTTGTGTTTAATTATAAGGAGTAAGTGTACCGGTTGACGTCAGACGACTAACTGATAACGGCTTTTATAAGGGCATGACTCTAAATCTTCGATGACATTGAATGTTTGCTGCTCGTTGTGTGCCTGCTCACTTTCGTGGGATTTTGGATTATAGATATCATCATCGAGCCGTTCAACATCTTGGTACTATTCTTAATTTGGTATTGGCCTCTCTCAAAGGTCTGTCGGCCTCGGTCTTGTTTCGGTGCACGTGTTCACTGTTTTATGCACCTTTATTATATACACCTTGATATGATGCTAGTATTGGCTTTCACAGATATGTTCTGAATACCATTTAATGTCTCGAAAATCAGGACGATCTGGCTCGCCTGACCCAACATATGTTGCAGTAACATGATAACTATCAATGTCCATTGAACCCCTGCTAATACATTTCCGGCCAACTGGAAATTGGATCTTTCTAAATGTTTATCAATTGTAACGCCACGGTAATGTAATGTAGCCACGGTAAATGTAATTAAAAGTAAAAAGTTGCTAATGCTTGAAACTCTTCAACTGTCTCGAAATCTTGATCATAAAGAATATGCGGTTGATGACCAATGCTTTTCACTTCGAATAGCGATGTATGTTGGCCCGAAATATCCAACGACTTGTATAGCATATTTAAATTTATTTTGATACCAGCATAAACTGATGGTATTATGTTTTGCCGCTGAGCAATTAATCAACCAATCTTGATCAGGCTATTTGGTTCTATATTCCACGTGCATTAGGAGAGGTGCTTGCTTATTTGCCGTAGTTACACCAATAGATTTTGAGATATGAAAAATACTTGCTCTGGTCCAAGTATTGATGCTATACTCTTAAAATAACGGATCGATGTTTTGGCAAAACTGCTTTTGCGGTGATCATTTTTTACCCGTGTGAGCTTAACAGGGATTGTCGATACATGTCTTTGTCCATACGCTACAATTCGTTGACTAACTCTTGTTCTGTACATTTTGTATTCGTATGAGATTTTTAAAATTTGTCGAATAATTTTTGGTATAACTTGGATTTGTCCATATTAGAAGACATTTTAAACTATTTAACTATAACGAAAGTAGATCAATGGTAAAACAAACATTAATTTACAACACGTAATGCTACCGAACCGAAATAATAAGTCGCTTATAGACAAGTGAATAGCGGCAGGTAATTCCCCTACTCTGTTCTTTCACTCACTCCTAAGAGAGTAAGCACATTCAAATTATTCGGCGACTCCCTGAAGATGCGTTTTGTTTTTATCGAGCATAGATAAGCAGGGTTGCCATGTGTTCAAATCCATTTCGACTAAATTTTGCAGAAACGCTGAAAAAATAAAAAAAATAATATTGCTGACGTAATCGCCATCCAGACCCTCCCCGCCTTCCCCATGTCGTCAAAAATAAGCAAAGCAAAGTTTCCCCACCCCTCTTTAGTGATTACGTAATACTTGAATGGCCCCATAACCATTTGCCCTAATTTACTTGATCAGCACCGCTTCCTGTTTACTTTGTTGAAAAATGTTTTATTATTTCATGTGAAAATTGTGACCGATAGTGTATGTGCATATTTGTTTGCACCTGCGAAATATCCTATTCTCTAAACAAATCCTTGTAATCCTTATTTGAAGCTTCACAAAGTAAAATAGGATATTGATAAGTTTTTACTATATTTGCAAAAAAACATTAGATCCCTTATCTTTGTTAAATATTTATTATACTGTTCTGAGGAGTTGTTCGGATTAATTCCAGCCGCTGAGTTTAAACAACGTACATCACGACAAAATTCATCACCATCGAGACGATGAGGATGAAATTTTGAATTCTATCACTTATTCAATCGACCACTGTGCGCTTCATGCGAAATTTCCTGCCACGCACAATTACTCTGTGGAATCAGCTATCGCTAGCGGTGTTTCGGAACTGATACGACTTCAAGAAAAGTGCCTACACCTTCCTTAAAGGCCGGCAACGTATTTGCGACTCCTCTGGTGTTGCGGATGTTTATGGGTGGCGGTGTTCACTAACCGTCAGATGGGCTGCATGCTCATTTTCCGCCTATACTATAATATATATATATATACATTAGCTTCCTACAAAATAAATAAATATCGCGAAAGTTGTGAAGCTTGTCTTTTTTTTCTTACTAAAGCGTTAACAGAACGATTTGAAAAGTACAACTGGTACAACTTAGGGTTCAAAGATATTTCTTTCCCTCAGTTGTAACAATCAAATGCCTTTTAGTATGTAAACTATTCTACTGTTCGTGTATTTATTGACGGTGCAGTCTTCCAGGCTTAACGATTTGCTGTGGTTATAATAGGATAAATATAATAACTTAATCTATATAAAATAATTAAAAACATGATGATTTACATAGAATTATAATTTAAGGATATTGTTTTGCGGCCACTGACAATAAGGGCCACATTGTTTATGGTATAATTAACATTTTTAAAAATAACTTTTAGTCGGTTAGCCTAAAATAAAACAGGATATATTGCAAAGAGTTTATTTGATTTTGAAATCAGCCCTTTGAGTTAAAAATCATAAAATCATGCTACTAGATCATGGTTTTTTTTTGATCGATCTGTAAAAAAACTTAGATAGGTTAATTAACGCTACCTATTTTAATATATTAAGATCATAGCAAAATTGAGAAGTTTTTATTTTTTATTAGCGTCCTAGCGTTTCGAGCAAGATTAGTATATTTCTTAAGCGCACTAGCGGTTAAAATTGTTCTCTTGTACCAGGATTACAGGCTTCTTAATGGGGGTCCACTATCGCTTTAGGTATGGGGCCTTGGACACTTTTATATTAGTAGAGATTACAAAAGAAATCAGTTTACCGGATGGTGAGTGATACCTATGGCCACCATACGTATAAGTAATCGTGTAACTCCTGAGAACTAAGATGGAATGTTACCAGTAACTGCGCCCTCAGTTAACATAGAGAATATTGAAAATGTTTGATATTTGTATCAGCCATTTTTTGTAATAACGCCTAAAAAAGAAATGGAGAGGTAGTCGGAATAAAGTTTAATGAAATAACGTCATTTTAAACGTCACGTAATTTTCTGGTTCAAAATAAATATAGTCACCATGTTTTAAACACTTTATTAAATGATCTTTTCAATTTTCCTTAATCCTAATATCTACCAAGAAATATGTTTAAAACAAAATTATACAATTTTACGAGCTACGAAGAGCAAGAGGCAGAGACGGCAGCGAAGATCGAGTACATTAATAAAAATAGGAATACTGTTTCGTATCAGTTCCAAATAATAATCCATAATGAAATCTTATTATTCTAGTCCATAATAATGTTTGTATTATTTATTCCTATCAAGCCTAAGCAATATTGCGCTACTGTTTAAATAATATTTGATAAAAATAATTAAAAACATGATGATTTACATAGAATTATAATTTAAGGATATTGTTTTGCGGCCACTGGCAATAAGGGCCACATTGTTTATGGTATAATTAACATTTTTAAAAATAACTTTTAGTCGGTTTGTGAAATGGTTAGCCTAAAATAAAACAGGATATATTGCAAAGAGTTTATTTGATTTTGAAATCAGCCCTTTGAGTTAAAAATCATAAAATCATGCTACTAGATCATGGTTTTTTTTTGATCGATCTGTACAAAAACTTAGGTTAATTAACGCTACCTATTTTAATATATTAAGATCATAGCAAAATTGAGAAGTTTTCATTTTTTTAAGGTCAACTTATTGTCTTTCTATGTCAATAGTCGTAACCGAACGTTCGTGTAAATAATTGTAATATATTGTATAGATGTTTTTTGCAATATAGACTGTGTCCGCCTAGGAAATACTCAAATCTATAAAACGTTATAAAATATTTCCATGCAATATCGCAATAACTTTGTAAGAAATTAGAGCCCAGAAACTATGTACTTTTAACATAAAATTAGGCGATAGTTGTACTATTTCATGTACTATAGTATATATTGAAAATCTGATAGTTGACTTTTGGATGTTTCGTTTTTGTGAAAGACTGATTTCATGTGCAAGCTCAATCATGAAAAAAATGTTAAATCGTTCTCATAGATTTTATTTTTGAAAATTGAAACTTTTACTTGGATAAAAATAATGTAAGTAGCGACTCTAAAACGTAATTTCTTTGACAATTGAAATGTTATAGTATGTATATATATGTATATGTAATAGTATGTATTTTATGTTACTACAATTGATGTTAACTATATTTGAATATCGTTGTCACGATTTGTACCACATTAAGATAATAAAGATTTTTGTGAGGAATCATTTTTATTTTTTTATTAGCGTCCTAGCGTTTCGAGCAAGATTAGTATATTTCTTAAGCGCACTAGCGGTTAAAATTGTTCTCTTGTACCAGGATTACAGGCTTCTTAATGGGGGTCCACTATCGCTTTAGGTATGGGGCCTTGGACACTTTTATATTAGTAGAGATTACAAAAGAAATCAGTTTACCGGATGGTGAGTGATACCTATGGCCACCATACGTATAAGTAATCGCGTAACTCCTGAGAACTAAGATGGAATGTTACCAGTAACTGCGCCCTCAGTTAATATAGAGAATATTGAAAATGTTTGATATTTGTATTAGCCATTTTTTGTAATAACGCCTAAAAAAGAAATGGAGAGGTAGTCGGAATAAAGTTTAATGAAATAACGTCATTTTAAACGTCACGTAATTTTCTGGTTCCAAATAAATATAGTCACCATGTTTTAAACACTTTATTAAATGATCTTTTCAATTTTCCTTAATCCTAATATCTACCAAGAAATATGTTTAAAACAAAATCATACAATTTTACGAGCTACGAAGAGCAAGAGGCAGAGACGGCAGCGAAGATCGAGTACATTAATAAAAATAGGAATACTGTTTCGTATCAGTTCCAAATAATAATCCATAATGAAATCTTATTATTCTAGTCCATAATAATGTTTGTATTATTTATTCCTATCAAGCCTAAGCAATATTGCGCTACTGTTTAAATAATATTTGATAAAAATAATTACCTTACCATATAAATAAGAGGTGACTTTGGCAACACTTGCTAAAAAAATTGTCAAAAAACATGTACAATCACATCTATAATGATATTAAAAAATACTCTTTATTGAGAATATAGTATATCATATATGACTTACAATAATATGAATTGGAATTAAATTGTTTACAAATATATCCTATAGTTGTGAGTGGCACATATCTTGGTACAGTGAATATATATTTCTGGTGGATAAATAGGGGGCAGAGTAATCTTATAGTCGAATGTATCATTTTAATATAAATGATGAGTCAGTTAACAGTAGATTATTCATGAAAACAAAGAACTGTGGTCCTATCGGTTGTATACGTTATCTAGTGATGGACAAAGCTAGTATGCCTTCACCCCTTTATTTAACAGTATATAATTGAGTCTAATAAGTAATAATATTACATTTTATTACGTACGAAATGACAAAGACTGACAAGGTTTATTATTTTTATGATTAACTTTTCCCACAAAATTTGTAATTTTGTAGGTATACAAAGGTTTATAAGGTGAAGACATCGATATATTAAAATTAGTGAAGCGTAAGTAGAAGTAATTCCTGCGGCCCAAGACATCTGCATTCATCCTTAACAAGGAATCATAATGCAGACGCGTTGTCACCCTTGAGGACTGAGATGCGAATGATGATACATTATTCCCCGTAGATGGGCGAGATCCAAAACCCACGTTCTGTATATTAATTAATAATGATCGTGATGATGTTATTGATTTCTAAGCTTGACTTTAATGTGACTCCTATTTCCATCCGAGCACGATTCACATAATCAGTGATAACCATCACTTGATTTTATCTGACTTTGTGATTACATGTGTCAAGGGTGGGAACGACAATCGACCGCCGAGTACAATATAACTTTAAATTAATAAATATGTAACTTAGACTAGTACATATCTCTAAATATTATTTCATTGTTAGATACATAAGCATTGATTTCAAATCTTCAACGGTAAATAACTAGTTTTCATCCTAATAGGCTCTGGAAATGGGCTACTTTGACAATGTACTGGTATAAATTGTAAATTAAATATAAATTTAAACAATATGTCACACTGTTACATTTTTTAAAATTATATTTATTTAATAAACTAACCGTCATTGCATACTTACTAAAAACAAAACAACACAAATTGACTAGTGAGGCAATAAGGTACTATTCTCTCCATGTGAGCAGACCCTGTTAAAATCTTAAAATTAATTATTTAATATTATGCATTTCAATATGGCACTAATTGCAAACATAAATCAATACAAATAATAAAACTATTGAAAGTATTAATTTACATAAAAGACGTAATACTTTGTCAAATTTAATTTGGTATTGCCACTATTGTAATAAAACCGAATATATCAGTAGCATATTGGGTTTCAATGATGTCTAAGTACATAATACGTGAAATGTGAATGATTTAACATCAACAGGCATGTAAAAAAATATAATACAATGTAAAAATAATGCAAATCAAACTTTGTAGTTTTTACATGCTTTATGTCAATTGACATTTGGTTATATACCATTCAATATTCAATAGTCCTATATTAACTAGAAAATTATAAATCGCTACACTAAACTGAATTTTGACTTATTTTATTCATAATTTTCCAAGAAACATTTTATAACGATATGTATGTAAAATACTGTAATAGCAAAATTACTTCATTAAGGAACTTGTTACAAAAATTCTGATCTTGTAGACAATTACTGCAAAATATATAAAATTTCTCATGTTTAATATGAGAAATAGTCAAAACTAACTTGACAATACTATATGTGATATGATTAACTGTTAAGTTAAAGATTATAATTAATGACAACTTGTTTACAAAGAAATCATTTAAGGTTACATTGAATCTTTTACAACATTTATGAGTATATGCAGATTTCTTTGACAATAAAATCCTAATTATTTGTTAATTAGATTACATTTCATTAGTTGCAACATCAAATGTAGGAGCCCAATACAATTTATTATCATAATATGCTGGCTCTGTTACAGGTGTCAGCAGAAAACACCACACGGTAAAGCCTAATACAAAGTTACTTATAATGAGCAGTCGCTCAGAGAGTGGGTAGTAGACAATCTCTCCAAAGTTAGGAAAACCCATGTGATTGCAGAACATGTGAGCAGCTAGGGGTGCAACGAAATGCCCTGGAAAACAGAGATATTATATTTTTTATTAATTTGCATGGTACTACATAGTAGCTTAATAACATATCTCATCATCATATTGTGCTACACTATATATGCTACACTATAATAATTACATAATAGAATACAGTGTGCAAGACAATCAATTAACCAGACTAGACAACTAATTAAAATTAAAAACTGTGCTCTCACACTTGGAAATCAAACAACAAAACCAACATGTTCTGTTTCATATTGTTCCATGTGTCATCAAATTAGGAAAATAATACATTATATTATTATATGTTTTGAATTGTCTGTAAGCTTTATAAAAATCAAGGTAACCACAAGCTTTACAAAAATTGTTAAATAGGACAATATAGAAAAAGACATGGAAAAAATACCTTTAACTTACCAGTTCGCAAGAATAAGTATGCTGAGTAAGCACCAAACATACTAGTATACATAAACTGGAAAGCTGAAAGAATAAAAAGTTATTGTTTACTGTAACTTTATATCTTATGTAGCATTTAAAGTAAGATGCCATAAAAGACCCTTTTATTTCTATTATTTTACCTTGAAATATTCTTAATATCAATTTCTAATTCAGAATATTGGCATATAAAATAATTATAATTATATTACCAACCTGAGATCATTATAGAAGTCTTAAGGTCAAATCCAGATTTTATCTGTTCAAAAATGTGATGGAAATGAGCTGCAAACAAAAGATATTATGTTAATTAATAATAAGCTTTATATCTAATAAACGTTAATAATAAATGTTACGTCAAAGACCGGCAACTAATATGTGGAAAAAACTTAACCTCAAAAGAATATTTGAATCTGCATTCAAATAATGTTGTACAAAATCTTTTAGCAGAGCACAAACATTAAAGCTTACTTGGAGTGGTTTACGGGAATATTAGTTTTGAGTACTTAGCAATTGTACCAAAATTAAAAATATATTTAATGAATTGGTACAATTTTGAATGAGTTAATAAGAGTATTTTAAAAATAAACACGGAATAAATAATTATTTTAACACTAAACATTGGTTGCAATTTATTTATGATATAATATATGATATATATATAATATATGAATAAATTTATGACTTGCTTTCAGCAAACATTGCTCCATATTCTTAAGTCATGGATAAAAAGAAAGAAGTCATGGAGAATTACAAAATACATCATCAGAATTCATTCGGATAGAATGACTCTCTGCTGACTTCAAGCAACTGCTTAACCCTTGCTTAACCTGGCTCTGCTTATTATGCTTATTTATGAATGTCACCGAGCACTAGAGAAAGTTGATTTTTCTCACCGCATCACAATTTAATAGATAAAAGAGCACCATACAATATATAAGTTCACACTCTTAATACTATTTATGTAAGAATGACAGAACTTCTTAGGTTTTCTTTGGCCTAGCAAAGATTCAATCTATACAAATGAGAGATCTATATTTTACTACTTTCCACCGTAAGAAGAAAAAACTATATTATTACCTAAAATCAAGTTTCACTACTCACCACTTTGTTTAAAATATACTTAAAGATTAAGTTGCCAGTAAAAAGTTGGTATTTCTAAAAATATAAATCTCAAATTAAATAACAAACTGTAACTATTTAACTCACCAATTCCAAATAGCAAAGGTCCAACAAATACTGCAGTGAATGGTTCAAGACATTGGAGTAACAAGGGCATCATACAGGCTCTGAACACCCACTCCTCGCTAAGAGGTGCCATAACATGATTCCGCACCCATGTCAAGTCTTGCCAACTAGCCATCCAGTAGATTGGTTCTATAAGTATATAACAATAATAATAACTTGTGGAAGAGCCCTATACTAAGCAATGGAAAGAAATGATTATTTATTTATTCTGCAGGATATAGTTATTAATTGCCCTACAAACAAGTAACAGTTACATGTATTTTCAGAGAAACAAGCAAATCATGCACCCAACAAAACTACTTTGATTTTTATGTTTATTTGGCAGTGTACATTTTATTGTGTGTTACACTTTCAAAACATTACACATTAGATACACACAAAAAATATTATTTTCTTTAATTTATATACTTTATTAATACTAAGTACTTATACATTCAAATTCAAAAATCTATTAAATTAGAAGAAAAACCTATTTCTATTGAGCAACACTTAAATGACAGTAGATTGTAAAATAGCAAACCATTTGCCAACATCTACTTACAAGAAAAATCTATTACAAAAGCTTTCTTTGTTAATTTTCTGATATGTGGTTCAAATAAGTGTCAATATTTGTTATAATACATGTTAGTTTTTGGTATGTATACCCATTACAATAGTAATGATTTTTTTTTTTATTTCATTGAATCATTATATTCATCACTGGTCTGGCAACAACAACCAGACACTCATTCAAAACTAAAAAAGCTATAAAATGCTTTATTTTTAAGGCGACAAAACCACATGAAAAAAATCACAATGTAGGTAATAAAAACAAAGACAAAAAAAAATACTTAATTAACTTCCTTTGTTTATTAGCTATTCAAAAAAGTAAAGTTGTTATCAAAACAGCCAGGCGGATTTACATCCCTGTCAAAAAAGCAAGCCAACTGTTTCTAGGTAAGGCTCTAGATTGGGTTACCACACATGCCGTTTTTGTTGACAAGGCCTTGCAGTGGTCTAGTTAAGGAATTATATACACACAATGTTTTGGGTTGTAAATGAAGAAAAGAGTAATAATTCAAATTAGAGAGAATGATTTTGATAAGTTTATCACTAGAAAATTATGAAATTATTTTGACTCTTGCTCAAAATATGAGCACTGTCTTCTGAAGCAAGCCCAAAGTCTTATTCTTACTTCAGTTATTGTGACTGTCATTGTCAAACTTTGTAGAATTTCTTGTGCTGCCCTCTGAATTTTGTCACAGAACTCTTGCTCGGTATTGACAAGATAGGCATAAACCAGATCTTTTATGTGGCCCCAATAGTAGAAATTGCAAGGGCATAAAAGATGGGGACCCTGTTGGCCAAAGAAATGGAAATTTTTCATTTATCCACTTGCATACAACAAGCTGAATGTGAGCTGAAAAACCTTTGGGCTAATATGTTAGATGTCATCCAGTGGATAGTGGGACATCTTCTAATAAGATTCAAATGGTCCTTATAAAATGTTCATAGGTTTCACCATCAAAATTTTGTGGGGAGAAGTATGGGCCGACCAGTATTCCATTAAGAAAACTCACAGAAATCTTTCATTGATATGCTCTTTCTTTCTTCATCCTTGGGTTGTCTCTCATTGATCCCTAATAATGCAGATTGTAATAGTTTCGTGATTTTAGACTCAAGTCTAGTCATTCCACATAATTCTATCCAGAAAATGAGACCTCCATGTCTGTATTTATCATATATATAACAGAACTCCATTCTTCAGCAGATCTCCTTTGCATGTACATCATATACTGGTGAGTAGAAGTAGAGATGTATACATGCTGTATGCACTGCAAACCACACTTGCCACCGGGATAATCAGTTTGTTTGCATCAGCCCTTGTAGAGTATAGGATCTTTCCAAAATAAATTTAGTATTTCTTCTTCTTCAGGAGGATGAACATGGAATTGCTTCTCCACACTATAAAGCGGCTGTTTTCACATCAAAATGTCCCACTCTTTAACCAGACAGCTGAAAGTGCGACTGGCAATTGTCCTCCCTATCAATGTCCCCCCTTATCATCTCATTCAACCCATGCTGGTGTCATTAAAGAAACATACTGCACAAGTGCAAAATAAGCCAATGTAGAACAGTACCTAAAAATAGGTTGCCTGCTTTTTAGACAGGGTTGTAAATCATCCTGGTTGTTTTCTGATAACAACATTACCTTTTTGAATAGGTAATGAACAAAGGAAGTCTTCAGTAATTTGCATCCAACATAATTTTTTTATTATCTAAAATGTATTCTTATTCATACAATAATGTGGATTTGTAGCCTTAACTTGAAAAAGCAGTAATTTCTAGATTACTTTCATTTTCAATTAATGTCTGGCTGTTTGCCTATCAGAAAATATCAAAATAACTACTAAAGTACATTTTAACATGAAAACGAGTTTTATTTAAAACACTTTAATATTGAATAACTAAGAAATAACCCAGTTTCAGAGTTTATATCATATGACAAATTTGCTGCAAATGTGCTCTACTTCAACTCCTTGCAAGGAATGTATTGTATTTATTATCACCCCATATATTATGATCCCAATTAAGAAAGTATAGAATAAAGCAATACAATAAGCTACAGTTTATTGTCTCCATTACCTATATATATCTTCCAAGTCCCTGACAAAACTTGCATAGTCAATGGACCTAAAAACAAGACTGAAGTCAAACCCAGAGGAGTAACAAAAGCCACTAGAAATCCTGATACACGCAGCCCCAAATGTTCATACAAGTCGCCTCTGTTTAATGTTTCCTCTTTCAGAAAGAACCTAGTGACGAAAGGCGCAAGCAACATTATGCAGGAGACACTAAAGAATCTTCGTTTGATTGTGGACGGATGGTCTCTATAAAAATAAATATCATTATATTTATTATTCTTTGGTATCTTAACAAAATAACAATGATTTTATAGTAAAATTACCTGCTTAAATTCGTCCTCCAAACATATAAACTTGCAACATATGCGATGGTTAAAAATACGCTGGCTAAAATGGAAAAAGCGCAAGCGTTATTATCGAGTATCGTTTTAAGAGACATAGTGCAAAAGTTATTTTAGAAACGAAATTAATAAAAATATTTAGGTCATAATTTAATTATGCAACTTGGATCATTAAAATCTCAAAAATTCAATCATTTAGAATTTCATATGACAAGAGATAACAATATTTAGGAGAGAATGACAAACAATTGGGCTATAGACACTGTGATTGTGTTGCCCACAAAAGGTATTTCATGAATATTAATATTGTCTATGATCTTCTGCCGGACCTATTTTAACATGGTCACACTTCTAAGTTATAATGGTTTCATTAAAAATCTGGTCAAAGACATAAATAAAATAGTATACTACTGACGAAACCATTGGCACGGTTTGACTGCGGAACTTAGAAGGTAATATCTCTAAGTGTCTAATATCTTCTAAGCTAATATTGAGTAAGTACCAAGTGCTTATTCAAGTATTTTTTAATTGAGGGATAACCGATAGTTGAGAGATTAGAAAATTTAAGATATAATCCTTGATATTGTATGGAAGCTTTAATAAGAAGTTGTACATAGCCCTCAATATGTATTACATATTTTAAACCAACGTCCTTAATTTTTTAACAAAGAATAAAAGTACGAAAAGAAATGATAGCGAATTCATACTATTAACAATTGACTTGAGAAAGAATTTATAAAATGATTAGAAATTATATTATTACTTAGAGCCCGTTTTGTCCTAATATAGGGCACATGCTTCTCAACCTTCTTTCGACATTAATCTACTTATAGTTACATTAGCCCAATCGTTTTTAACTGAGAAGTTTTTGGGACTTTCAGTGATTTGAGGTTAGAAGCGATTTATTAAATTTGGTCAATAATTTTAATCCAAGAATACTGTGCTCCATGGCTTGGCGGCATATTTCTAACGAAACTTAATTGACTTTTTTCACCGAGGACACCACCTCTGTCTTCTAAGTTGCCACCGCATTCCGGAGTACTTCCTCTCGTTTCGAATATGGAATGACGGCTATGTCATATAATGGATGCTTTTCTGATTTTGTAAATCATTTGTAGTAACTATTTATAATAATCTGTTTTAACTTATTTATAATAATTTGTTTTAAACGAGTGGGTGTTATATTCTGGTTATGGAAGGATATAAAAATGGATATGAGGGTTAAATTAACGAAGGCTAAATTAGAGAATTGATACTCAAGGTGGTCTATATCGACTCGACATGCAAGGGGTATTTTTTCTTACATGAGGATATGCCTACGCATACCCATCCCTGCGGGGGCAAGGATGGGTTACCGCACCGACTAAAACCCCAGGGTGTTCCCTTCGTCGCGTATGAAGGGGTCACGGAAACGCTTTCTCACACATCCGCGACCCCACCTGCGCCTGGGAGAGCGGCAACGAAACACCGACACTCCTCTTCCTCCGCTACTCCACCTCGGCTGCTGCGGACGGGGAAGATGGCTTAGCTCCGTCACTTCCGCCCCCGCAATCCACTGACATGCTTACGAGGCGAGCTCTTTACGAGCCTATCCGGAGCGGCCTGCTCGGGCCGGCCACAGGGCGCCTTAGGTCGGCCAGATGAGTTCCTCTTTGCTTCACTATGGGTGACCAAGCCACGGTTACCAAGCCCCCCGCGACATGGCGAGAACCTTTCGGGGGAGGCAAGACTGACTGACTGAATGACTATCTCAACAAAAAAATTGGGGTGGGTTGTTAATTCACGATAATTAAGCAGTTTGTGACTTTAATTTTAGCTTTCCATGAATATTTCATTTAATTCACATACACAATTAGTACTTATTTACTTACATAATCCTTTCTTATAATATAAACATATAAATTACACACTATTTCAATTACAATATGCATAGTGCATATCATAATTTACCAATTGTCATGATCAAATTGATAAATTTGTAAAATTCCATTTTAGATAAACAACAAAACTACCCTAATTCTACTCTACACAAAACCGAAAATCATAGTAAGTGGTCTACGAGATAAAAAGCCCGGAACTCTTCTATAAAGCAATCAATCAACGCGAGATGGTTTTAAATATTCATTATATTTATTTAAAATAACATCGCAATAAGAAAAAAATAAAGGCAAAAATGTAAGCAATATCTAATAAATATATGAATCAATATCAAACTTTTACACAATAACAAACTTAGTATTAGCTTACCTTACTTTTATTTGAACGCATTGTAATTTTTTTAATAGGTGGCGGTAAGATCGCCGCCGCCATGTTAATTCAAATCCGCCATATTTTTCTGAGAGTCGCCCTTTGCATTTTAGGGTAGAGTGAATTTTTAACGTAATTATTTAAATAATGGTTTTTATGAGTTAACCATTATATTATTAGTATTAGTGATTAGTGCAATATATGTGAAACAAAAAAAATCTTCTTTAGTGGCAATTTGTGTGGTTTTATCTGTATTTCCTGTATCGGTTCTTCAATCTATTCTAAACAGAAAATGGCCGACGGTGTTGGTGCGGGTGTCTCCTTTGTTTAGGCTGAATTCTAGTGAAAATAAGCATTAAAAGAAATAATGCCTAGTGCCTCGTTTTCCTCTTCGCGTTCTTACGTCCGTAGATCGCGAAGAAAAGGCGGACACAGAATACCACTGCCATCCAGGACACAATCAAGTAAGTTATCCGGGTCGGTGGATGTCGCACTAAGTTTTAAAAATGGCTCGTTATCGACGTTTTCATCAATGTACGTTAACATTTATGCACATAAATCTTAACTGGTCCTTGTATGCGTTTTCTGTAGATAAAAAATATGCATTCTTTTTTCATTTGTTCCCCCTTTTTATATTTTGTGCATTGGAAGTTCGATATGAAATGATTTTTATAATTAAAAGATTTATATACTTCAAACGTCGAGTAGTACTCATTTTTTTTATCTAAATGTCTCATATTTGCATATATATATTGAAGAGCGCATTTACAGTGACATTTTGCGCAATATGAGTATTGATTTGGTACATGAAGTCTTATTTTACAAGGCACAACGAAACAGCTGTTCGAATGATTAGAGTGATATTCGTATGTTTAGTTACGAAACATTTCGTTACAATGAAGGTGACGAATTATAAGTAAGTTTGAAAATAATTAGCTAATGAAAGTTTGACTAGATATGTGAATGATTAATTGATTATAGTTTAGCAGCGACATTTTATTACCGACTTGTTTACCTTTTATCGATCGTAAACATCCAAAAGCTCACTTAACCTTTTATTACTCATGATTAAGGTAATCCCGATAAAGATTCAATGTTATTTTATTGTATTTGATTTGACACATGTTTAGCCTTGTGTGGGACTTGCTGTTATTTTAAGGTTATTTTGTATATGGAAATAAAATATTTTTATTATTATGTAATCTTGTCATAAAATTATTTCCAATTTTAATGTAACAATTTGCAAAAGTTTAATAAATAGTAAACTTTGTTCATAAACGATTATTTTTAGCAATTCATGATAAATTTATTATCTTATTTTAATTAAAATGTAACTTAGTCAGTTCCTGTAAGATTTAAAATACATATATGGATTGATTGAATTTATTTTTATTAAATTTAATTTTTTATTAAATTTATTATTTGCATTAAAAATTGTTAAGGGTGCTTTGTATGACCATTAAAGTTCCTATAAGATTTAAAATACATATATGGATTGACTGATCTGAAGATTACCTATTTAAATTTATTATTTGCCTTAAAAATTGTAATGTAGGTCTTTTATCTTAACTTATAAGTTAAGTAATTGCTAAAATTTATTAATAGAAATAAATATACATAATTATTAAATTATTTAAAAAATGTATAATGGTGTGAAAATTGTGATGAAAAAATGTTATTGAATAAGATTTATTTAGGTATATTGGTATAATAAAATAAAAGCATCTAAATATTATTTATGGTTGTAGAATGTGCATTTGCAAAAAATATATGAAATGCATGTTAATCCATATTATTAGATTAATAGATGTTACTGTTTATTTATGTGTTCATATAGCTACTGTGGTGAGTGCGAGAACCAGAGACATTATTACTATATATAAAGCTATATTGTATAGTGCACTCAGACACCATTAAACATTTTTGGGATCAACTGAAGAGAAGTCTAAAAGAGAGCTCCAACATTAATAGGCAGGAGCTAAAGTGCTAAGTGTGCCATACAGGCTCTGAGAATTCATGCAGAGTGGAGGGGGGCATACTCAGTATTAAACTCACAGCAATTTCAGAAGAAAACCAGAACTACATTTATAGTTAATTTGTCATTATTGATTGTGTGTAATTTAAGTAAATAACATAAAAGCTTTTGCAATTGCTTATGTTTAGACAATTTATAACTCTTTACTTCATACATACCCATTCAAATTAAAATTGTAATTATGTTTTGTGTATATATTGTTTTAAGTTCTGTAAATATATTTCTTTGTCATTTGATGCATGAAGTTCATTAAATTTCTAAATACTCTTGGTAAGACTAAAGTTTCTAATCACAAAAATATCTGTTGAAAATTATAACAAACATCCTAAAAACTTGTAAGACTTGTAAACCTTTAAGTCTAAATTGCATTTCTAGTTACAATCCTGTTTTTTGAACGATATTCTGCCATTAGAGTCCAGCATGCAATAATATATTCATTTTACATAATAAATATTATGTCATGTGGAAGAGTAACATTGCAGCTAGAAAACAGCTGCAGAAGCTAGATAAGTTGCAGAAGGCTCACATATATTACAGAATTTCACTTTACATTTTGTAGCAATTGATGAATAATAATATATATGTATTTGTGAATATTGAAAACTTTCTGTTCCATTTCAAATTATTATCATATTATTATTTAATAGTTAAATGTATATTTAATACTAGCTATGATTCATAGCTAAAAATTCACCATAATCATTTAATGATTCAAATTCAGTTAATAAAAGACAATTCACTTAGCTATAGAATGTTTAAATATAACCTGATTTTATACAATGAGACTAGATTTGCAAATAGGTAGGAGTCTCTTGGCAGCAAAACAAGTTTCAAATAGAAGATAATTTGCACTCATAATTGTCACACACATAATTGGCAAATAAAGGAGGATATATTTTTTTGTATTGTACAAGATCAACTTAAGCAGAGCAATATCCTTATGTTGTAATGAAAAAGTTTTATGAAAATATTAAAAAGCACACACTACATAATTTCTTATTTCTCAATGGCATTCATCAGCTATTCATTTAAGGCCTTGTAATAAATTAATAAAACAATTATTATTCAATAAAACATAATATTAATTATATTGATATATAACAAGTAGTAAGTTAAATTTGCAGGAAGATTAGAATGTATTTCATTTATTACAATTTATTTTATTTAAGGCATCCTATTTATTTGCATAATTACTTATATCTGCAACTACCGCTTATGAGTTTCACCACTTTGGATAAAACAACAGTTTCAATATCTATTTCTAGGGCAATAATAATAACAAACATAGTCTATATGTTGATGTGAGATTGTATAGTCAATGAAGAATTCCAATGTGCATTATGACAATGAATTACATGACAATAAATATTGTTTGTTCTTCTAATGAAAATCTAATCACATAAGCATTTTACAAAACATTCACTTATTTTATTTACTATTTTTTAATTAACTACTAAAAGACTGTTCTCTGTTAATCAATTGATTCAATCTTAATAATTAGGTTTGAGGAAGATTGGAAGAAATAATTGTAAATTCTGCAAAAAAATGTCATATATACATATTAAATCATTTAGTAACTACATTGCTGCCATATTTATTTGTCTGCATCAACAGCTATTAAACAGCTGCTTTAACAAACATTTAATAAAAGAAATATAAATTCTAGGTGAGCCATGTGAATCTGTACCTTGCCCGAACAACGTGTCAGGCAGCGCGATGGCGGCCACGGCGTGCGCGGGGCCGAGCGGTAGCGGCGGCGGCGGCGGCTCCCCGCCGGTGCCGGCCGCCGCCGCTGCCACCACCGCCGGCCATCACAGCCCCTACGACCTTAGAAGGAAGTCGCCCCCTGCCTACCACGAGCCGGGACCCTCCGGCACCTGCTCTCTGCCCGCCAGGAAGAGGCCTAGGACGTAAGTTCTCCCTTGTTTAATTTAGTGCACCACCATTAATTTACCTACAGAGCATAGATAATTGATAATTATTTTTGGGCAGGCAGAGGTCTCCATTTGGTATTTAAAAATGGTAGAAACTGTCACTTACAAATGGTGTGGGCAATTTGTATATTTAATCTGAGGTTCGTCCCTCTCAGGCACCCTCAAGTCATTTGCTTTTATGCATAGGGTCCAAGCTGGTGGTTAATCATTAATAATGGTCTTGGCTAAGTGCCTAAAGCGCTCTGCCACCTTACAACCCAATGAAGCTGTAAAAACCTTCAGGCCATCAGTCATAAAACAAAAAAAGTTATTACAAGAAAACAGGCCCAACATGATTTTTTGCTAGAAATTAAATAACTGTACTTTATAGCCATGCAAAATAGTAACTATATTATTTTTGCAAATAGTAACATAATATAAATTTATTTGGTGCATGGCACAAGATGTTATTCTAGTTGAAATAAATGATTGGCTTCTTGAATTTTTTCTTTCTCATCAGAATACACCTATGAAAAATATTATTCTTATATAGTATTAATATTTATGCACATAAATTATAATATAAATTTATACATAAATAAACAGTGTTTTTATAAAATCATGTCGATCAATATGAATGAATAGATAAATTGTTATATAATCAACTTTCACTTTTCAAAAAATTGATTTAGTTTGTACTATTCTAAAATGGCATAAGAAATTTGTTCCATTCCTTAATACTAGATTTTTTTACATTAAATTGAAAGTAAGAAACAAGGTCACAGTTCACCTGATGGCAAGTGATTCCTGCAGCCCATGACATCTACATTCATCTTGACATGGAATCATAATGCAAATGTGTTTTTACCCTTGAGGACAGAGATGGAATGCCTCGTCGTCAATAATAAATGTCTCCAGATATTCTACACTCACCAGCCAGAACACAGCAGCATTATGCTGCTATTTTACGCTGGTATTCTATGAGGGCGTGGTCGACACATTCATTCTGCAGCTAGAAAAAAAAATGCAGTGTAGCTCTACCACCGTTGGAAAACTATGCCAATCTCTTGCTGCATTGCTTTAGGGAGGAATAAGTATATTGCTTCGTTTCGGTTTTACAAACTGCTTCGGGCCAAGAACCAAGGGATGAGAGTTCTCACCTTTAACTTTCCTTACTTCAGAGAATCTAATTAGATAACATCTGTGGTAAAAGATAGGTGAAATACGATCCTACTCCGGTGGAGCTGACCCATACATTCTGCATCTGGAAACGAACTGCAGTGTAGCTCTACCACTGTTTTTCATTACTATTAACATTAATTTCGGCCAATTTAACCACAGCGGCTTTTTAATGGAAAAAATTAAACGCATATTATTGTGTAGCAATTTTAGCTCAAATATATTAAGACTTACTCATTTCATTTTATTAATCCTTATACAAATACCTACATAATATAAATAAAGTCAGAGGAGAGACAGTATTAACTCATTCACATCTACGTATTTATAATTTTTCTCTTTGTTCAAATCCTCTTTTCAAGCTATATAATAAAGACCGTGTTTATTTCTTTTTGAAGTAAATTATTGATGGTTTCATACAAACATGAAATATTACAAAATCGAAACTTGAGCTATTTTCATTTATGGTGCTTGGGTATCCCATCTACAGTATTGAAAGATTAGCAAAATTAAATTAATTTCAAAGTTTAATCATCTACCTACATTCCAAGCGTATCTAACGGTTTGTCCCACTTCCCATGACAGCCATAATACCGCGACCTAAAGAAAAATCTTGAAGGCAACCTTCGAGAATTTCGAGTATATGTATTTCTTAACTTCCTTGGCGATGTAATTTTTTTTATATCAGTTCTAAACATTCTTAAGTAAGTGATCGTGTAATTTTTACCTAAATATTTATGTCATTGAGACTGTAATTTTTACCTAGAGATTTATGTCATTGAGACTGTGTAGTTGGTGTCCATTTCTCCATTTGTGGACAACATTTGAGCAACACATGAATATTTATACACACGATTCACACGTTCTGATCTGGTTTATTATATACCATTAAAAAGACGCCATGGTTAAATTGGCTGAAATTAAATTTAATAGTAATGAAAAACAGTGGTAGAGCTACACTGCAGTTCGTTTCCAGATGCAGAATGTATGGGTCGGCTCCACCGGAGTAGGACCATATTTAATCTATCTTTTCGCACAGATGTTATCTAATTAGATTCTCTGAAAGTAAGGAAAGATAAAGGTGCTAACTCTAATTCCTTGGTTCTTGGCCAAACGCAGTTTGTAAAATCGATACTAAGCAATATACTTATTCCTTCCTAAGGCAATGCAGCAAGAGATTGGAATAGTTTTTCAACAGTGGTAAAGTTACACTGCAGTTTTTTTTTTTAGCTGCAGAATGAATGGGTCGACCACGCCCTCACAGAATACCAGCGCGAAATGGCAGCATAATGCTGCTATGTTTCGTCTGGTGAGTATAGGGATCCGGACACCTTTATTTACTGGTGACGAGGCATTCCATCTTAGTCCTCAAGGGTGACAACGCATCTGCATTATGATTCCTTGTTGAAGGATGAATGTAGATGCCGCAGGAATCTCTTGTTATCAGTGTCATAATAATAAAAAAAAGTTTGCCTGTCTGTCTTTCATTTCTGTCCAAGTATAACTTGGGAGTCTTCATAGAAAAAGCGAATAGGGTTTCACTAAGCCACTGCACTTACCTTCTCTTATCAGGTAGGTCTCATTTAACTATTATGTAGGATAGTAGTCAAGCACTAGACAGTTCTTGATAAAAAAAAAGGGATACGATCGACCAGGAAGATATATATTATTTTACAGTATCACTTATCATGCTATGCTATATAAAAACATTTTATAGTTCGTTTGTCGTTTTATATTACAGCATTGTTACAATAATAACATAGTACAGTCAGGCTGTATTACTAATAAGCTCGATAAATCTAGGTAAGGCCACACATTCCTAATTAGGAATACCAGCTTAATATGTGTTGTCTTAATAGTGTTTCGTTTAGTGACCAATACCGTCATCCTTAATACGGTTTTCGAGACATTCCCTCTTTAGTTCTTAGGGGTGGAAATCCATTTACATTATGATTCCTTAGCGATAATCAACACCCGCGTCCCAAGGAGACCGAGGCACGCCCTCGACGAGCCCGACGACGCGACCACCAGGGCCCAAGCCCTTCATAAAACACTACATTGCACCCTCATACCGACGTCACTAACAAGGTCATTCGTGAAACCGCCATGTCACAGGCCGGTTCTCACCAGACAATGATAGAAGCGTCGCTGGAGTTTCTTGCGCCACTTCTTCTCCTGCGCACACTCATTCCTAAGCTGTGGCATAGATAGCTATATTAATTTAGATAATCCTTAGCAATTGACCGAGCCGAGGTTCGGCACGTTCGAGTAAGACGCTCTCGCGAAACAAGGGTATCGGTGCAAGCCGCCGGTCACCCCTCAAACCGGTGAAACTGTAAAAAGTATTGTATTGTAATAAAATATATGAGATCGGCATATTATCTAAAAAGTTAAAAACGTGACAACGCGTTCGCAGTTCGCTGTCCCAGGGCGTGGACGTTTGCAACGTGTCACAGTACCTGCAGTACGAGTTGCCCGATGAGGTGCTGCTCTGTATCCTATCCCACCTAACCGAGAGGGACCTGTGCCGCGTCGCCCAGGTTTGCAAGAGATTCAACACCATCGCCAACGATACGGAACTATGGTAAGTTTATTATGTCTTACGCTGATGACTTATACACGTCCTCGTGCTTAGGTACGGGGAGTGGAGCGATAAGTCCGGGATCTTAAGTCCTCTCATTGAAAAAAGTAGTAACGTGAAATGTATATTTTTTTAATTTTCGAAATAGCCGCGCTCGATATATTTTTCATAGCATTTTTATACATTTGAATATAATGAAAATATTCTTTGTTTTGTTCTTGATTTTTAGACGCCTACTTTTACACTTTGAAATTCTTTTGTTGTCTTTCTCCCTTTTTTTAATCCATTGCCATTGTCTTCTCTTTGGATGCTGAATTATATTGACATGTACATGTTTCGTCTAGGGTTACTTCGTTTCAATAACCCTTTACAACTAGCGAGTCGTGTCTAATTGTTTGCATTCGCGGTACCCGACGCATCATTCATCATGGAATGACGGCCCAGAATCCTGAAGCACCAATGACATCTCTTTAAAATATTGTTATACCGTATTACCTTGTCTAATTTAAATTTCGGTCGACATGTGATGTTGATGTTTCGTCAGATCAATTGTTGATATGAACGAAATATAATGGATATATTTATCTCTCTGCTCTCTTACTCTGCGACATTAAAAAGATGAGTAATTGCCGTGTTTGGCAACTTATCAACAGTCCCTCGTACCCGAGCGGCTGTAACACAGGTGGTCTGAAGTCCAATTCTCAAGCTAATAATCATTATCCCAGCCCATTATTATGAAACTGCTCATTTCCCCACAGATCTTTAATTTTGACTCTCATCTAATAGAGCCGTCCTACACTGCGTTCTACTTCAGTTATCGGTTCTACGAGCTGTGGTTGGAAGGGGAAGGTGCAGTTATTATCTTTTAGTAAAAACTGTATATAATTATATTCTAAATCGACTTGTTTATTATAAACTGCATTGTTTGCTAATGCATTATACAAAGTTCATTTTGTTGTATTTAAATTATAAGCAAGTTGTTCAAGGGTATTTCAAATAAAATTCTGCGTATAAGATTCACTTCTCTAAATATAAATAAAAGATTTATAAAAGGTCGATCATGTTTCCTTTGATTTTATTAATCTCAATTTCTATTCCAAGCACTATCTGCAACACAATTGTGGTTTGTATTACATCATATTTCCTA
This sequence comes from Teinopalpus imperialis, assembly GCA_029286865.1. Classification (NCBI taxonomy): domain Eukaryota; kingdom Metazoa; phylum Arthropoda; class Insecta; order Lepidoptera; family Papilionidae; genus Teinopalpus; species Teinopalpus imperialis. The sequence goes on along the minus strand of JAGSMU010000023.1, from coordinate 525,253 downwards.
CAATGTTTCCAATCACAACCTTTAAATATCATTTGTATTCTTTGTCTTTTCTACTCTCAAAAAAGGAATCGATACACCTAACGAACATTTATAAAAAGAAACCTCTGATGGGCAGGAAAAGCCTGTACCAGTCGGTGTTCGAGTATGACACACCGCTGATGCATCCCGCGCCGTGCCAGTTCGAGTTCGTCGCGCCCGACGAGTGCGACGCCGATAACCCGTGGAAAGAGAGCTTCAGGCAACTCTATTACGGTATACACGTCCGCCCAAACTTCCGCTCCAAGAAAGACTCGCGTATCAAACACTTCAGCACTATTAGGGTAAGTTATTAAACTGTATGCTAATATCGTTCTTTCAACTATATTTATCATAGATTTAAGTTGATACATACTATTTTTCAATTAGGGATGTAACGATACCACAGCCCTAGGGACGTAGCGTTATTACCAAAGGTAACGTTATGTTGTTTAACGTTATAGCATTAGTCAATTGTTGCGTCTACGGTTAATCTAAGTAATGTTTAACATAATGTTATCAACAAATATGTTATAAACTTTATTTCTCTTTATACTCCATATTTGTAATTTTTTGCGTAGCTTGAAAGAAAGGCGTCGTAGCACGGGTTTGATGTGATATGATTATGAGTAATACAGTTATTACATATTAAAACCAGATAACGATCTTATGTAATATATTTAAAAAGCTGAATTTCACCTTTATTTGTAATTTTCCTTAAATTGTGAATTGTTGTAAAATATTATGCAATGGGGTGTAGCGACCTTTATCTTTGTTTATGTTCGCAGTCTATTGTTTACAATTAACTAAAATACTCTCTTTCCGCTACTGTATATATGCCAGAGAAGAATGGCTACCGATAGTTTATATTTTTTATTGATGACCGAATGGGGAGAACTCTGATTAAAAATGTTAGTGGGTGCTGCTACCTAAGCCTAAGAATGACCTATCTTTGTTCTTAGTAATTAGAAGTGCTCTCATCAGCCATTTTCGGATAATATACATTGATAATAATAAAATATCGTTCACACCAGGCGGCGCTAGAGTACGTGGAGGAGCGCAGCGGCGTTGCCTGCGCGTCAAGTGGCAGCGGCGGCTGCGGTTGCGGGACCGGCGTGTGCACGTGTCGCCGCGCGCCCGCACCCCCGCCGGCGTTGCTGTTCGTACACGCCGGCCTCTACCAGGAGGAGTGCCTCGCCATCGACACCGACGTGCAACTCATTGGTCAGTGCGCGGACACACGCACACGTGTCTCGCTCGAGGGGAGCGATTGCGTCATGCACAATTCTAACACCGCTTCCATCTTACAGAAAGAAACTAGAAGCCTCGGGCATCCGATATGTGGCATGGGATATGTGCATATTATTGTATTGCTCATGGATGATATTATGTTTTTTTTTTCATTACTTACAAACGAGCACACAGTTCATGTGATGTTAATTGATTCCTGCGGCCAATGACATCTTCATTCATCCTTGACAAGGTATCATAATGCAGATGCTTTGTCATCCTTGAGGACTGAGATGGAATGCCTCGTCACCAATAAATAAAGATCTCCGGATCCCTACACCCACAGCAGCATTATGCAACTATTTTAGGCTGGTATTCTGTGAGGGCGTGGTCCTGACCCATTCATTCTGCAGTTAGAAACAAATTGCAGTGTGGCTCTACCACTGTTAGATGCAAATGCACAAGTTAAAAAAATATTTTAAAGAAGAGACAGCGATGATAACTTTAATAACTACTAAAATGTTTATGTTATATGTCTAAAAGTTTCGAATTAAAAACAGTTCTATTAGGTGTTGTGCATGGCGCAGTACATAATTATAAACGTACATATTTAGAACCACTTCAATTTTATTTAATAAAAAATAATAAGTAAGATTTTGTACACATGCAACTATGCGAATTGTTAAACATTCATTTCTCCCTAAAAGATGCCAAAGCATCCGTTTGTTGCTTTGTCGGCATTTATGTTTAGAACCCACTACTGATAGTTTGTTATATTGTACAGGAGATCACACCTGCATTTTATGAAAGTAATTTAAGAAGCTTTTTTTTTTTTTTGCGCCCTAATTACGAAGGCTACGGCCGGAGGTAGCAAAAAATGAAAAGCTAGTTTTTAAAACTAATTTATTTTATAAATTTTACAATTTAATTTATAACTAAAGAGGTGACAATTGTTCGATGGTTGAATCAAAAGTGAGGTGTTTTGTGAGGTTTCGGCCGATGTCGGACCCTCTGCTGCGTTAGAGCTGAGTAGCCGATTCCGTGTGACTGTAATGTTGCAACTGGGTGGCGGAGGCGTAAGCGCTTTTCAGGAAGTCTGAATATGTAACAAACGGGTGGCGGCAGTGTATGCAATTCCCAGTATGGTAACACCCTAGTATACCAAAGTTCTAAGCTTAAAATATCCTTATGGATGTATACCTATTACTACCATAGTGGGTCAAGTGACCCCCTCTTTAAAATGATATATATTTTTTACTACATATAGGGAAATATATATCATTTTGTACAATTTGGTACATGAATAAAACAATTATTTTCAAATAACGATTCTAAATTGTTTATTTATTATATTTAAAAACATACAAGAAAATAATTAAATATTCTTCAATTTAATCCTAAATTAAGATAATAGATAAATAAAACGCTAACTTCATTTATTTTCATCGCATATTTTGCAAACTATTGGGTTCGGTTCTTAACACCACATTTCCCATACACATATTTATGGCATTTGAAACAGAATTTTGTAGTTTTGTTTTCTTTGACCTTATTTAGTTCTTTTTTCGTATTTGTACACGAAAAACCGAACTCGAATTTGTAGAAGTTTTCTGTCTAACTCTTTTCTTCTTCTTGAACTTGCGGAAGATTTTCAACTCGAGCGTAGAAAATCTTTGGCAAGTTCTTTATCTTATAGAATAATAATTCTTACATAGAAAGTTTTTCGCCGGTTACCAATGATGCGCTCGTATAGAAATTTTATCTGTAGTAACGCTTCTCCCGCATCCTCTGAACAATTTAAGTAGTTTGAGAACAACGAATTCCCGAAGCGGACATGAAGCTTTTCTGTTTTCATCCTTTCCCAAATATGAAAATTCATTTATAATGTGATGTGTTATGGTGATGATGTTAAACTTATCCGGTTTATTCTGCATATTTTGCGTAAAACTAAGTTTGGTTGGGAAAAGATGTTCATTGATAGTTATATGTTCACCCCAGGCTTGTGACAATTTTGGCTATTCTATTTTATTTATGAATTTGTACTACACTTCAGAGATTAGAGCATATTTATCTGCTTGTAAATTACTCCTGCTCAGGGTTTTGAAAAAAAGCGGAACCCCATTTCTTGTTCCATAGATGAGTGTTCCTTCACTAGTTTTTGACTAATTGTCACAAGAAATTCTGACAAAGTTTCAAATGGGTCATTTGACCTGTCATGGCAGGTTTAGTGCGCTAATACTGAATTATTATTATTATTATTACTCTGTACTATATGACACCTTAGTTGTTGAAGGATGAGATAGGTTGAGTTCATATGTAAATATGTATTTGGTGCTCGTAAATTATTTTGAAAATATTCTTATTAAATGCCAGTTAATTATTGGTCTTATAAAGTGCATTGAACGTAATGTTATTGTTATATGCTGTAATTTCATACTGCCCGCATCTGTCATTAGAGTGCTACGCGTTTTTAATCGGCTTTATTATTTTATTATCGTATTGGCCTTAAAAAATTATTTAACTTTTTGAGTTTATTTTAATTTTATTTAACTAGCACTAGTTGGCTTGCCTAAATAAATGAATAGTGTTCTTAAAATTCTTACATACTATTAAAACAATCATGGGGCAATAATATAATTGACAAATTACAAAACCTATGCCGTAATTCTTCATCAACAATTTGAAAAAAGGTACACCCAGTTGAATAGTTTCTTAACAAGCAATCCAAAAATATGTTCTCTGAATGATATCAAATGTATAAATTGCAGAGAGAGTAAGAATATGGATCAGAAGTAAGAGTAAAGCAATCAATGTAGATTTTAGAACTCCTTTGCTATTAGTATATTGAATTAATTGGTAACAATTGGATAAGAAAAATTTAACACATTTAAATGATAATCTAGGAAAGGTGTCATACTTCAATATTTTTTAAAAGAGTTGGTATAAAGAAACAGTGAATCTACAAAAATATTTAGAATGTTATCTTTGAGATGTTAAAGGAACTAAGTTGATTATGAGATCCTGACTGTAAAGCATGACACCATCGAGGAAGGCTAATAGGCTATTTATCATCACACTATCAAAGCAAAATATGGCAGAAACTGGAGAAATTATTCCTTTTGAGAGCTTCCTTTGCGTGTTGTGCCACATAGTCGGTTAAAGTTACGCAAAAGACGAAATTGTTTTCCTTTGAAAGGTCTAAAGAAGCGTTGCTTTGAGATGAGAAGGACAGGATACATACCAAGCATCGTGTAGTCTATGTGAACGAAATCGCGGGCACAGCTAGTTGGTCTAATATATTTGTCACTCGTCAATGTTCAATAAATAAAATTAAGCAACCACAATAAAACCATAATGTTACGTACTTGGGGAAAGGATATTTCTTTGTTATGTTTATGACGTATAAGTTATTTATAATTATAGTAACGTAGATATTTTTTGAATTATCATCACAAATATTACAAAAAGCCTAATATAATATTTATTTACAGGTTGTGCGCCTGGTAATGTAGCAGAATCAGTGGTACTGGAACGCGAAGCTGAGTCAACGTTAACATTCGCGGAAGGTGCAAACCGCGCGTACGCCGGCCATATGACGCTAAAGTTCTCACCAGATGCTACTAGCACTATGCAGCACCACAAGCACTACTGTCTAGAGGTCTCCGACAACTGCTCGCCCACTGTTGATCATTGCATCATACGCAGTGCTAGTGTCGGTGAGTTTGAAAAAGCTATGATTATAAAATTATTTTTCAATAAAGAAACTAGAATATGCCTCCCGCTGCTAGGTATGAGTCTCCTGAAAGATCTACACATTTTATGCTATTGTCATGGATTAGAGGTAGTATGTACTGAAATACTATATAGTACTGCAGACCCAAAAATTAAAAAAGCTAAGAGATCAAATTAATTATGTGTTTGTTGTATCATCACTCCTCTAATACAGCTTCCTTCATGTATGACATTGCTGACACTTATAATTATAACTATTTGATATATTTTTTATTTCATCTGCAAATCCTACAGCATATTCCCAATTGTATGTGAGTAATAACTAAGATTTGGAAATAATTATGTATTTTTTTATGTCCAAAAATTATTTTTACACTTAGATATACTCGGAACTTTCGTTATAAATATTTTTCAAAGCAATTGCTACTCTGGATCGTGTTGCAACCTACGCTCGCACACAGACTTTTGGATGTGAACTACATTTATGAGCAATTGGGTTGTGTATTTTTGAGGTTCATAATCTGATTTAATTTCACCAGTGGGCGCTGCAGTTTGTGTGAGCGGAGCAGGTGCTAACCCTGTAATCAAGCACTGCGATATTAGCGACTGTGAGAACGTGGGCCTGTATGTGACGGACTACGCGCAAGGTGCCTACCAGGATAATGAGATCTCGCGTAACGCACTTGCCGGTATTTGGGTGAAGAACTTCGCCAACCCCATCATGCGCCGCAATCATATACACCATGGGCGGGATGTCGGAATATTCACATTTGAGAATGGACTGGTGAGATACACGTCTAGTTTATTTGCATGTTTAGTTTATCATGCATCTCTTCCATTTAAAAAAAATCCATTAGAAGTTTTATTATACTGATTTCTCTAAGTTACTAAATGTTGTAATTAGCCTGCCAGTATAGTATGATTTGGATAAATTAGTGGAAAGAAAAGAAAATATTACATGTTTAAATTTTAGAAGCAATTAATAATAATTAATTTACAGGGGTATTTTGAGGCGAACGACATACACAACAACAGAATAGCCGGTTTCGAAGTAAAAGCCGGTGCAAATCCCACCGTAGTTCACTGTGAGATCCACCATGGGCAAACAGGAGGCATATATGTTCACGAGTCTGGCCTCGGGCAGTTCATAGACAACAAGATACATTCAAATAACTTTGCCGGTGTGTGGATCACATCGAATAGTAACCCCACCATACGACGCAATGAGATTTACAATGGACATCAGGGAGGTGTGTACATATTCGGCGAAGGACGCGGGCTGATAGAACACAATAATATATATGGAAATGCTTTGGCTGGTATACAGGTATGTAGGAGTAATATAAATCAACCCATCAATAAAGATATGCATAACATAAAGAACATAATCTCAAGTATATAAAGCAGATTGCAATCAAATTTATACAATAATATATGGAAATTATACACTTGATGAGTGGCATAATCATTAGTCTACTTGGCTGGGATGGTCCTGGACTAGATTCCCAGCCTAAAAACAATATTTTCCCATCACAGACCATTTTGTTTTTATTATATATCTGATGGAAAGTGGTGTCTGTTTTGTCATGACTTCTATATTCATCCTGAGTACTGTGATGAAATTTCTCATTACCCGTTATTCTGTTTCACCTATACTCAACATAAATACCATGCTATTATTGCATGATGACGTGTCGTTCTCTTTTGTCATCTGATAACTAACCAGAGGATAAAGCAATGGTATAAATCCACTAGGAGGAAATCATATATATATATCATAAACTTGAATATATCCGACCACAAATAAAGTCAGGCTTGCTGAAGATATGACAAAAAAGTCAAACTTAAAACTTTGCCCATTCTTGAATTTGGCTTAAATAGTAATTATTTCATATAAAAATGCTTTTAGAACATTTCTTTTAATTTTAGATCCGCACAAACAGTGATCCTATTGTAAGGCACAATAAGATCCACCATGGGCAGCATGGAGGCATCTATGTACACGAGAAAGGCCAGGGCTTGATTGAAGAGAATGAGGTGTACGCGAACACACTTGCTGGTGTCTGGATTACTACTGGCTCCACACCTGTGTTGCGTAGAAACCGTATACACTCAGGCAAGCAGGTATGTCTTAGTAACATACGAGTTCTAGTGTCATGTACAGTTTAGAGATTCCATTTTTAGAAAAAAATTGTCTAATCACTCCAGAACTCAAGTTGACCCTTACGTATTTATGATAGCTAATTAAATGCTATATAAACACTATATAATAATAAAATAAGGGTGACAAACTAGCAAATCGAGCAGACTCGTTCACTATGCAGCTAGTTACTAGTTGCAGTGTGGCTGTACAACTTAAAAACCATTTATGTTAAATTATTAACTTTTATTTACATATGTGATATAATATATCACTCAAAATCTCACTGTCAGTGCAATTATGGTGTTATCTCAACAAAACTAAGTAAATATATAAAATTTTCAATAGGTTGGTGTATATTTCTACGATAATGGGCACGGCAAGCTAGAAGACAACGACATTTTCAACCACCTATACTCTGGCGTACAAATCCGGACCGGTAGTAATCCGGTAATACGTGGCAACAAGATTTGGGGTGGACAAAATGGTGGTGTCCTCGTGTATAACGGTGGGCTCGGCCTGTTGGAGCAAAACGAGATATTTGATAACGCCATGGCCGGTGTCTGGATAAAGACTGATTCAAACCCCACGCTCAAAAGAAATAAGATTTTTGACGGGCGTGATGGCGGTATATGCATTTTTAATGGGGGAAAGGTATGCTTTTTTATTTTGTATCGAAAGGGGAGAAAGAAATTATGATTGTATTTTATTATATATCTCAAATTTTGCATAAAATATCATTACAGAAGTGTGATACCTACCCAAAAACTTGAACTCTTGTCTATTGGAAATTCAAATATAAACATTTTCTTTTATTGTATTGAGAGTGACAGCTCACCTGATGGTAAGAGCCACTCTTGCTGCCCATAACACCCACATTCATCCTCAATACGGAATTATAATGTGGATGCTTGGTTAATCCTGAAAGACAGATGGAATGTCTCATCACCAGATAATAAGGGTAGGATGTCCGGATTTCTACACTAACCAGACGAAACGACAGCATTATGCTGCTTTTTTACGAGGGCGTGGTCAGATCCCGGTGGAGCCGACTCATTTTTGCGCAGCACCTTAAAAGAAAGTTCCCCACTATATTATACCTGGCCAAGTTATAGGTAAATTTGTTTGTACGTCAGAATGATTGGTTAAGTAACACTATACGCAGGTCTTATTGCAAAAGACTATAAATAAATAAATAAATATAAAGTTGTCTTATTAATAACCTTTCTTTTGGACACAGGGAGTGTTGGAGGAAAACGACATATTCCGCAATGCACAAGCGGGCGTGTTAATCTCAACTCAAAGCCATCCAGTATTACGTCGGAATCGTATCTTCGACGGCCTCGCCGCCGGCGTCGAAATTACGAACAACGCTACCGCCACCCTTGAGCACAATCAAATATTCAACAATAGATTTGGAGGTATGATTGAATTAGGGACTAAATGCATACCAGTATTAAATACCAATATAGAACATATGGAGTAAGGAAGTATATCACACTGGTAATTGTTTGGTACAAAAAAATAATGTTTACAAGTTCTTACATAAGTTCTGGTAAACATTATTTTAACCAAACATGAAAATTCTCAAATCATATACTTTTTTATGAATTATTTATTAATCTTAATGTATTTCGACATAATATTTTATATTAACAGTCTCCATTCATCCTAGTTACTATGAAGACTATAGATTTAATATGAATGTTGGACATATTTAATAAGTTTATTATAAACCCATTCGCAACTCTACTTTTAGGAGTGTAATATATATATATATGAAAAGGTACTCTGTCCATCTATTAGTAGATCGACCTTTGAAGATTTTTGTGCCAGCCCATTCCTGTACGCCCTTACGTTATTATCGCCAATGTCAATCTCATTAGTATGCCGATGGTAGCAAGATGTTACTTTATGAGAAATTTCATATAATAAAACAAAATAAATAGTATAAAATGGTTATTAGTTAATCAATGCTAGTAAATGTCCCATAGTTTTCTATTTTTAATACAATTTGGAATACAAACTGGAATTTACTTCCAGGTATTTCACACTATCAAAATACTTTTGAGGTACAAACCATACATTCCATTGTAAAATATGTTTAATTCTTTATTTCATCAATAAGCCTTGTACTCATCATCTGGAGAGTTTTATTTTCACAATTTCGGCAACAAAAGTTATTGTCGTTAAACTTGTTTCATTAAATATCGAGGAAATGAACCCAAACTAAATATTTTATTTAATTAATAAATATTGTATAATAAAGGATGATTCAATTCCTCAAATTTATTTCGAGGTATGATTATGAGCAATTCTCAAAATTGCAAAACTTGCCATTTATATTAAAAACTACCTTCATATTATTTTCGCAAATCAAAACAAGTCGTTTAGTTATATAACAAAGTAAAACTAAAATTAAATTTTATAAAATGTGTATAGATGTATGAAAAATTGTGTTATCTATTTTCAATTTTGAAAGAAGTAACTGTTTTTCTCGTATTTGTTATACGAATATGAAAATAAATATTAATTTTCATCATAAAGTTTATGTTTGATTAATACTATATTTTTGTTTGAAAAAGAAAGTTCCACCAGAGGATGTACTTATTATTGCTACGATTTTCAAAATCGAAATTTTTCGAACAGCAATAATATTTTACGCAGAGTGGCAGTGGCGTTTGGCCATTTTATTTTCCTTAACATTCTGTGTCAACTATAAGTTGCGGCAAATAATACCTATACCCCCTACATCTTATATAAAAAAGAAATTACTAAGTTACCGCATTTTACTCATTTCTTAGAAATGCTTTGCATGTTAAATTTATATTATAAAATCACCTTAATAATCTGACAGTTCTATTTTTATTTTTAATATAATATATGTAAATTATTGATTAACTATAATATATATGTAACAAATATACTTCTTATTTTATTTCTTTTGATTAGTAACATATAAAACAGAAATTGGGTAACAAAGTAGAAAAAATCTTTCTTTCCACTAAAGCCGTTCCATTTTATTGTCTAAAAATATTTATAATTAATGACTGAAATTATTTACATTAGGTCTATGTCTGGCATCTGGAGTGTCACCGCTGATCCGGGGTAACAAGATCTTCAGTAATCAGGACGCCGTGGAGAAGGCGGTTGGCGGCGGACAGTGCTTATATAAGATATCCTCATACACATCATTTCCAATGCATGACTTCTACAGGTAAATTCGTTTGGCGTCTTATACTGCCTGTATTATATCTTCAAATTTCGAGTAACATCTATGGACCACTTTTAAGGTTGTTTATAAGAAAATCATATTTTTCACGTAAAGTTACTGAGTTTTGACGTTCAAAGGTCTTATGGAGGTGGTTGTAGAGCTACGCTGAAGTTTGTTTCTAGCTGCAGAATCAATGGGTCAGCTCGACTGAGGTGGGGACCACGCCCTCACAGAATACCAGCGTGAAATAGGAGCATAATAATGCTGCTGTGTTTTGTCTGGTGAGTGTAGGGATCCGGAGACCTCTATTACTGGTGACGGGGCATTCCATCTCAGTCCTTAAGAGTGACAATGCATCTGCTTTATGATTCCTTTTAAAGGATGAATGTAGATTTCATGGGCCACAGGAATCACTAACCAGTGAACTGTGTGCGCTCGTTTGTTACCCTCAATTAAAAAAAAACTGCCAATGTTTTAAATACACAAAAACTGTTAGTATTTTAAATAATATACTATGTACATACATGTGACATATTGATATGACATCATACAATTGTATTATGATTAACATTAGTAATTTACATTTATTTACCTACTAAGACATAACCTCGGTGGAGTCTCGATGATTTCATATTGTCCCGAAGTTATTGACACACTTACCTCCTTACTGTAGGATTCAGATAGGGCAAGGATTTTGGTATGTAATTTATTAAATGTAGGTATAATCATGTCCGTTTTCAGATGCCAGACATGCAACACGACAGATCGAAATGCAATTTGCGTCAATTGCATCAAAACGTGCCATTCAGGACATGATGTAGAATTTATACGCCATGACAGGTGAGGTGTTGTTGAATTGTTAAGAATGAATTATTTTCAGTTTTAGATCTAAAGTACACAAAGCTCTTCAAAAATGTCAAATAAGCCGACCACTTGGGATTATCATGTTTATACCTTTCAACTAGTAGATATTTTGAAGTAAATATATAAGTATGACAAGACTTATTCTTTCATCTTTCACTATTGATATAGTGGTGACGTCAATTTGATTAAAAATGGGTATTACACCAAGCTCATAAATGTTGTGCTCTTTTCTGTGAGAAACTGATGTTTGACATTGTATCAAATAAAATGTATTTTTGTGTTCCTAAAACTACTTATTAATATGGGAAAAAATTGTAACGCTTTTTACTGGCAACATTAGTTGTAAGTCTAAAAATTATAATTAATGTACTTAAATAATATGGGACCTGTTTAATTTGTTTTTCTGAGATCGAGAATAGATCGGTTTTTATTACACATTTCTTTATTTTATTGTAGTTGTCTTAAGACTGACTGTCCTAGCTCTTGTTGTTGTTTGGAAACTAATGGCTTATGTACTTTTCAGTGTAAAGACATAAAATATTTATGTTTACGTCTTTAAAAAAAAAAAGAGCATTTGCATGATTCAGCCATGTTTGCTTGGAAGAAAAATACATTTCCTACAAATTTTAAAAATATTGCTGGGGTGTTTTGCAGATTTTTCTGCGACTGTGGCGCTGGCACACTGTCAAACCAGTGTCAGCTGCAGGGTGAGCCCACGCAGGACACGGACACGCTGTACGACTCGGCCGCGCCCATGGAGTCGCACACGCTTATGGTCAACTGAACGCCCCCACCACACCCGCGCCGCCCGCCGCCCCGCGCTAACCGATAGCAACTCTATCTATATACATACTAATTACACGGGAGTTGCAAAACGATATACGGAATAAATTTAACTCAAATACATAAAACAAAGATATCGTGCGCGTTCCGTACCACGCAATCCGAAGTTAACTTAAACACGTACTGCATTAATACCAGAATTCCACAACTCAGTGGACTGGAACATTAAGGAATATCATTGTTGTACAGCACAGTGAAGTAAAGGATCTCGGCCTCATTCGAGTAGAATTGGTAATGTACATGCGTCGTGCAATTTGCCAGCGTAATTCAAATTGACTTAACTCATACTATATTGATACAAGATATTACATAGAGCGCCAATAATACCAGAAAACCTCTGATAATATCACGCGTGGCACGTTGCCACTATGGCGTACGCACGCACCACGATTTGCGGCGATGTGAACCAGATTTGCAAAACAAAGCTACATTGGAGGTAAAATATCAACGAGAATAAATAACACGTGTACATATGCAGGCTAAAGATAAAGTGTATGCTGAGACCGTCAAATGCTTAATGACTCAAGACAAATTCAAATTTATGAATTACATTGATATCAAAATTTTATAAAACCGCTGCAATTCGCATTCTAACATACGAAAATACCAAAATATAAAAATACAAATTAATGTGTTCGAGCATTAATTTGTGCATGCCTTTATTGTATAGCATATGGATGGAAGAAGACAAAATTAACTATAAATTATTCTGCTATAATACTAGAATAATTTAAGTTATACTGCAGAGAAACAAGATAAATTGATCTTTAAATAGAATACTCATAAAAAAAAATTGTATTTAAACACCACTAATATCCGGGAAATAATACCGCATTAAAGACATTGTTGTTGGCAAACAATACAATCCAAATTGAATTCCCATACAGAACATGGCAGATACAGTGCATAATGTCGTGTACTTTAATAAACAAAGAAAAGTTAACAAGGTCTTTATAATATCAAAAACATAATTCTTTTGAAAATTAAGATCAAATGCCGACTACTAGTATGGATGATTACATGAAGAAGTAAATTGTGTCAGCCATAACGGAACTCTTTTCATTGTCTATGTTTATGGTTTGGTGGATCTTAAATACTTGCAACTGTTACAAGTCACATCATATGATCACACACGGCCGTGTATGGCTTTTACAAATGAGATTTTATAGATGAATATATTCTACAATCTTTAAGACAACACATTAAAACAATCATTTGTACTGCATTATTAACTGAAACTTGGTATATATTCTTAAAGTTTAACTTATTTCAATATGTTGTCTTAAATGTTTATGGGATATGATCATTAGACACTATTGCCGCAAATTCTTCAATTATGTCAGGCTGGACGTAGGGTTGTGAAGCCGCATGAAATTGCACACTCATATGGAGCTCACTCTACCTAACAATTATTTTTATCATGTAAAATATCAGTTGGTTGCTGAATTACGACTGTTCTTTCTCATACGGCTACGTCTAGCACTAATCGGTTACCTAACCATGTATTTTACCTTTGTACTTTATTATAGATGACGAAGGAATGTTGTTACGCTATTTGTATATGTAGAGGCGTCTTTTTTTATCATCGGTACTTAATAATTATGTATTTTGTCGTGTAGTATCATGCATTCCCAAATTGTAATCACCACCCATAATCTCGAAAATCGTGTTGATGTTTAGAGTAATATTATTTCTTTTGTAAGATGGTAGTATTGTTATATATCACTACTGTAACTCCGTGATCATGGGGATGATTTTTTTTTCACCTTGTTTTTCATATAAACAAAACTCGATGCGTTGTTTAGTTGTATAACCGGTTACTCGGTTACTCGGTCCGGCGACTGTGACGGTCAGGATGGCTAGCTATTTGTAAATTAATTCTTATAAGTATTTTTTAACAATTTGACGAAACTATATTATTTGAGAGCATTAAACCCGTAGCTCTCCTGACAGTGGAGGGAGGAGGTACGTTGTTCGCGTTTTAGTTTATAAAGATATTTGTACAAGTTAGGTTTTCGTTCGGGTAGCGTTGCGTCGAGATGGCCGGGGCCGACACTCGGCGCGGCGACTTTATCTCTCCATTGGGAGTCCGCCTCGCCTAATTATTTTGGCGCTCCTAATGCGCTTTGTAAATATTTATGTCACACAATAATCGAAAATGTAGTAAATAATGTATTTGTATCATTATATTTTTATTATTATTGATCACAACATGTATGTTTAATTATTATAAAGTACGTACGTTATGCTCAGAAAAAGGGCGGTAAGCAAGACCGCGTCGAAGATAAGATATCATTGGCCGCCGCCGCGGACCGTTAGTGTATATTAAAAATGCAAATTAAGAACGAATGTGCGTATTTAATTGGAAAAGATCTTAGGTACAATTGATATTTTATTATATTGTTAATTTAAATGTGGTATTGATATCGATCGACAAGCAATGTTAGGAGCTGGTGGAGCTGCCCCGCGCGGCCGGGATGCTGATATAGCGATAAGTTAGCCAATAAGCTATAATGAAAATCTAAATTACTCAATAATCACTTGCAAATTTCGAATTGTTAAATCGTCTCCATAGCACGGTATGTTCTTGAATCTGCTTTTTTATAATCCTCAATCTGTGATCATCGATAAATGTGTAAGTAAAAATATTTTAGTTGATCCCACATACAGAACGAATACGACTTATTATTATTGTAGCATCAAAATTATTGTGGCGCCGACGCTTTATATAATTGAATGTGAAAATTGTTATTTATTGAATTGTCAGTATGTTCATTATTTATTGAATTAAAATCTGGATATTTTGTTTATACCTGAAAATACCACTGTAAAAGCCGTGATATACATCGTATAATATTATATATTGAAATTTTATTTCACCCCCCACTGTCGAAATTGAACGAATGATATTGTATTCACAGAGTACCTACTCTATTATGTACTGAAATAGACCGACCAAAAAGAAGTCTTATCTCACTTCCAAAAACTACGCAATCGCGGTAACGTACAGTAAAATTAATTTAGCGGAGGAAAATTATCTCTACTATATTTAGATTGTTTGTGAACAAACCCAAGTAAACTCGGGTAATAATAAGTCAGAAACGCGTGTTTTCAGGAGCTCCTAATTATTGACCAATACGTAACAAAACCAAAGTAATTAGTAATGAGGACATTATAAAAAATATTAATACGACTCTACCACCTGACTCTAGCGCAGCATTTGTCGCTGTTTGAAAACAATAGATGTTTATTGTCCAATAACTTGAAAGTAAACAAAAGAATGACTTCTTTAAGTATTCGATACTAACAATAGAATATGCATATGTGCATTTCTTTAATTTATCCCATGGGATTTTATTACAATTGATTGATAATTATGTTGTATAAGTGCGGGCTTGTACATTTGGCCGGCAGGGTATAAAGACTATTACTTTATTTTAGTCTAAATCAGCCAGGCACTAATATGAGACACTTAAAATAAATGATTTTCTGTAAATAAAACATGCTTTATTGATTATCTACAATATATATTTACAAAGAATTGCTTTATTAGCTAAATCTTACATTTTAATACATTTCGATTTTAATAGAATACTGAATTAGTTAAATTGATTAAATGATCGTTGTAGTTTTTGTCGAGGGGATCGTCTTCTCGGTGATACGTGTACTGCTTTAAGGGGAGTATTCAACTTTTTTATATCGTTAGAAGGCACTGGCGTTCGTAAGCTTCTCGGCTGGCACAAAGGTCTTTTCATCGCGGGTGTCTGGGGAGTTTTCATAAGACCATTTTGTGGTGAAACCACCTTTTTTACTGGAGGTGTTGTTTTTCGATTAAGTCGCCAGCTATTTGGTTCCTCTTTACATTGACTAGTGGACCGATATGGTCGCATAAAGTTCTTGTTATTCTGGTCCATCGCCCTGTTCAATCGACTAGGTGCATTCGGCGATGTGTGTACGTTCGCTGGGATCTTAGATTTTGTGTTTGTAATACTTTTTTGTGGTTTACTTTGGTGTTGTGCATTTATTCGGGGCCTTCTCGCAAAACCTGAATGTATTTTATCATTTGTTTCCGAAGACTTGTCGGACTCAAACAACTTTGCTTTAGCGAGTACCGCGCCCACGTTTTGTTGACGCAATTTATTTACGGAAGGGCGGCCCGTTTGACCGTTACTCTCCAGTTCGCCCGTTTTATCCATGAAGAACGCTGCAGCACTCCGCCATTTCTGTGGCGGAGGTCTTTCTTTGCTAAACTTGTGCGAGGTTTTATCGTTACTTCGGTAACATTGAAAATGTTCTGAATTTGTTTTACCGCTATTATTTAGGGAATTCTCCGAGGCCGTTCTATCGTAGCTATTATTTATTGTAATGTTAAGCGATCTTCTTGGTTGCGATTTACCGATTGTTTTGTCTAAATTGTAATCGGGTGCGAGACTAATTCGCTTCCGTAATCTATACTTCTGGCTGGAGTCGAACACATTCATAGAGTTGTCTGATTCGGAGGGGTTCCATTCTTCGGTGTTATCTTGCAT
Source organism: Teinopalpus imperialis (assembly GCA_029286865.1). Classification (NCBI taxonomy): domain Eukaryota; kingdom Metazoa; phylum Arthropoda; class Insecta; order Lepidoptera; family Papilionidae; genus Teinopalpus; species Teinopalpus imperialis. The sequence continues at coordinate 508,686 of JAGSMU010000023.1, read as the reverse complement.
TATCTCAGCCGAATCTGGTTTTACAGTACTCGTCCTTTCCCTTGGAATTATGCCACTGTAAGGATAGAACCTATCTGAATTATGACTACCTTGCGATTGCGTAGACGCATTCCAAGATTTATGTCTGACAATTTTAGTTATATTTTCCTTGGACCGCCGTCGAATTGAGCCGATTTTTCTAGCACTAGGTGATCGTATTATTTTAGCTTGTTCCTTTGGTCTAATCTTCAGTTCTTTGCTCAGGCGACGAGCTAGATGCTCGGAGTTTGGACAGTTCAACATGGCGACTTCCTCTAACGTTTGCTCGTATGCGTTCTGAACGTGCTGCAAGGGTTGTACCTTCGGTATGACGTCTGTAAATTCTCTGGACAGTCTGTTCTCGATGGCAGACACTCTGCTTTTGATTTCCTCGTACTCTTGTTTGGATATTCTTACATAATCCTTGTCCGTTTGTTTCATGTCGGCAGACAGGTCTATGGTGTCGAGTGCGCTAAACAAATGTTCTGAGGGAGTCAGCATATCGTCGCTACTGACGCTGGTTTCCGAATTTTTGTGCGAACTGAAATCCGAGTTAACAGTTGATGTGCGCCTAACATCCATAAGGCTTAGCCGTAATCTTTTGCGCTCTGTGGTACCCCTAAAATAAATTAAATAATATTCGGCTATTAAAGGTATAAAAACATGTTAAAAATCATATAGAATTGATCAAAGCAAAATTATATCTTACATTTTCATAGGCGTAAACGAAAGCTCTCTCTGAGGCAAATTTTTCGTGACCTCTTTCCTGGTAAAAAAAATAAGATTAAATAAGTTCACGGAAGTTTGTATTCGAACATAATTATTATTTCCATGAAAATAATCATTAAATTTTAAAAAATAGCGATCGCACCAAACAAATCAAGCCCTCCAGTTCTGACGGAAATATTTTGGTTACGATGAAAGTAAGTACTGCGACCTACATTCGCATTTGTCACGTAGTTGTGGCGACTGCTTCTGTAGTAGTTGTGTGTAACTTAGAACATGCCTTTGTTTTACTGTGAGATTTCATACGTTCTGAGTATGGTGTTTAAATTTTAAATTAAATAACATAATAGTTATCATTTCACTCACTTTATTTTAGCAGAAAGACCCTCGTAGCCTTCTAGTTTTCTCTTGGATGCCGACTTGCTTAGGATGGGGGTCTTCCCATTTTCGGGCACTGTTGCTGGCGTGTTCATGTTTCCGGACACCATTTTTCGTAAACCGCTGAGCATTCCTGGAAACAACCAATTTTATTGTACATTTAACAAACACACAACAGGCAATATAATACTTTTAAATTAAAAATTAACTACCATATTAAATAATGGACACGGCGGTTCTTCTAAAAACTTTATCGTCATAGACTCAACAACAATGTACTTGTTTAGGCAGACCTATTTTCATATAATTAAATGGTTTAAAAATACTGATATCAATACATCTTTAATCTCCTTAGACTCATCTTGATCAACTTACAATTTTTGATACGAAATATACGTACGATTAAGTGAACCACTCCGTCTCTTCTTCTTCCTTCTTGACTCATACCCGTCAGGGTCATCATCTAGCTGCGTCATAAGATCGTCGGTTAAGAGTCCAATATGTTGTGAGTTTTCTATGAACATCTGTAACAAAGTTGCAGGACTTCAACTTTACAGTATTCATAATTAAATATTACAGTACAAACTCAAATTACAGGGACCCGATCGGAAGTAATATAATCGACCCTTCGGAAAGAGAATCGTGTATATCCGTAAAATTTGGTATTGTAGCGTCTCAGTCACACATCATACAACGTGTGTATGTGGAACAGAGACGACGCTCTACAAAACCGTAGCTCACAAAGGTAAATTTCGGCTTTATAATGTGCTTTGAAAATATAACAATTTAATTTGCGATGATTTATAAATAAAACATATAAACCTACCCCAGACTGACCAGAGTAAAAAATACAAAAAACAGACTGCTATATATTTAAATCCTTCTATTAAGCACAGACCTCTTGAAAGGGTGTTAGACTTTACAGCATAGTACATTAGCGGCTCTACCAGCTTTGGCGGACTTTAAACGTCTTGGAATTTTCCTGAGACATGCTGGTTTCCTTACGATCTTTTCGTTCACGAGCAAACAAGGTAAATGACCACTTAAAAATGCAAATTACTTGACAATTCAATTTGTGTAGGCGCTGGGGATCGCTACCGATTTCTCGCATAACGTGAATTAAGAGCGAGCGCTTATACACTGGCATTATCAGATAGGTATGAGACCAGAGTAGAGCGACACGCTCAGTTTATGAGCGCTTTGTGTAAGTAAGAGAACCACAAATAGAGAACACACATTAACCAGCTCACGGACCCCCCAGTTCCGTGAGCCCTGTGTCCGATAAAGCTGTAAGAGCCGCATAGGCTAATAGCATCAACATCAACAGAATCTAGAACTTATACACTGCGCTACCACGGCCAACCCAAAGATGAAAACATAAATAAAATCTGTTCATGAATTTTCGAGATTTGTAAGAACCAACCCACCCGAAAGGCCTTTTGTACTGTATACTTATTATTTAAAAGAAAACGAAGTAAATTAGTAACAGCCTATACTTAGGTCATACTGATTTTGATTAATAAGATCAGATATAGATATTATATTTTTAGGTACATTTATTGTTTTTAGGTACATTTATTGTTTTAGGTACATTTATTATTTTTAGGTACATTTATTGTTTTCCGATGTGTGTCAATCTCTTACTATTTACAGATTTTTGCATTCGTTGAAACCATTGTGTGGAGCGGTGGATCAGTAGAGACTCTTCGATGGTTTCGTGGAACGCACTCACTGCCACTTCCAGCTTAATCTTATCTTAACTTTTACCCTGGTTTCGCCTATTATATCGTGACATATAATAGGCAGCCAATGACTGTCCTACATCAAACTTTTTTATTACTTTACAGCACCATTCGACACCAATCGTTTGTGGTCTTCCGTCAAATAATGCGCATACAAAATGTATAGCACATGGGTCATTCCAAAAAAAAAAAATTAAAGAAAATTGGCAGTTTCTAGGCATCAATATTGGATTCTCCAACCGCATTCACCGGCCAACCATCATGTACATCGTCATGGAGATGATGGTGACGACGTCCACGTCTAAATTCTCCAAACCACGGTTACACAGACCTGCGACATGGGGCTATATCGCCACAGCGAATAAAAACTCACTTCACGTAACAGCGACACAATTTTCTAAAGGACGCCGCAATAAAAAACAACTTATATTCTCGCAAATTAAAAAGTAACATGTTTCCAGATAGTTCCATTTTCAAATTTCATAATTGCTTTTATATTTTTTATTGTAAGTGGCCAGTCCCAGAAACTTTCAGTATGACCCATTATTGAGCACGAAGCTCCATTAAGTAAGTATTGGAGCATAGCCTGCTCCACTTAGCTCTACTGCTGATTGGAAAACTTTTCTTAAAAATATTATTGCATATGTATTTGTCGATTGTAACGGCATTTGAATATACACCGAAATTAAAACAACATCGCTGACCGCTGATGCCAGTGTTCTTTTTTAGAAGAAAATATAACCTAATTAGCAGACTTGAGTGACATCCTGCGGTTTTATTTGCCGGTGCCCATTATGTTAAATTCCGTGTTAGACCTTTCCTCCTCCCCGATATTGTCTGGTGAACAGTAGTTAGTCATCGTATATATCAGCTGAACTCTGTGCTATGTTACCCTCAATTGAATAAAAAACTGTTCTATTGTGTATTACACCTAAGTACTGGATAGAGTAATAAAAAGACATTCAACATGTATTTATGCAAATCTATATTGAATTCAATTTATTCTATTCTATGACACGGAATGGCTGTGATACGGTTATACGGGTTCATTAAAGGTCGATTTACGTGATGTAAGATAATATACGGCTTTAATTTATTGTTTCTCCTAGGGCGCTTCGTGACTTAATGCAACCTTAAGTAAGACAATTACCACGATATATGTATATTATATGTGAGATGACAAACAACGCAGTTCATCTGATGATAATTGATACCTGCTGCCATCCAGATGCGCCGTCACACTTTAACATTAAAATGGCACGGCATGGAATGTCACATTTAGTAAGGTGTACAACCTCTATCGCCCACCAGACGCATCATAGCCTCTATGATGCGTCTAAGCTTATTTTATGATAGTACTCTGTAAAAGGGTGCCTAACCACGGTCTGTGCGAACTAGTCAAACTACAAGTAATTTATAGCTGCGGCGTAACTCTACAACAAAAATGTAAAAAAATAAGATATATGAAGATAAAAGAGTTCCTGTTACAACGGACGTCCAAAGTTCTATTGTTATCACAATGTGTTTAAAAGTTGATAGTACACATATGGAACGTTAAGGAAGCACGATGCAGCAATAAAGTAACCGAATTCAAAATTTCGCTCTCATCATCCCGATGGTTCGCAATCCACCATTAGTACTGCTGTGTTTCGTCTGGTGAGTGGATGAAACAATATGCCTAATACTGATGACGCGGTATTTAGGATTTCCACAGCATCTACACCTCAATTTTGTTTAATTGATTTTAGAGGTGACAATCAAGCACACAACTTGATGGTGATTTCTACCGCCTGATACCCACATTCATACTCGATATAGAAACATAGTGCCGTCATCTGCATATCCTTGTCACCCCATAGGACAAAATCCGAGTCACCAGTAATAAGGTCTGCGATTTCTACTGTCGACAGTCTAGCTAGCATGAAATATGCTGATAATCCAGAAAGCGTGTACTCGGTCGAGCCGACCTATATGCGCTCAAGCAAGTTTATAACAGCGGCGTAACTCCCCAACGTTAGTACTTTCAAAGATAGATTGAATACCAGAGTAAAAAAGCAATGCTGCTGTGTTTCGTCTGGTGATTGTAGGGATTCGGAGACCTTTATTACTGGTATTATTATTTATTTAGACCGAAGATTTACTTGTGCCACTCAAATAGTTTATTACGGCTAAATGCTCTCCGTTTCAGAACTATGCACAGAAATATGAACTTGTCAAGGATGAATGTAGATGTCATGGGCAGCAGGAATCACTTGCCCATCAGGTAAACTGTGTGCTCGTTTGTTACTCTCAAAGTAATAAAAATAAAAGTTAGCTGTGACTCTCTTAGGCGACACGCGGCACTTACTATGATGTGAACCTTTATTTTTAAACGTAAATCCCACCGGACTTTAAGTGGAGATGTAGACGTTTATGGATGGTGTGAGTAATGCTACACCTGGTAATGTAGCTACGACCGGACCAGTTTCTTATGTCAAGTGTCTGAGGTCTGGTAGACGCAATAATAAGTAACTAACGTTCCATCACAGTCCTTTGAAAGGTGAATGAATTCGTGGCGAATTCGGCGGTGGTAGAATATTTAACATTAGATTAGAATAAAAGCTAAGAACTTTGTCATGATTTACAGAGTTTCTCATATCGATAGGAAATATATTCTTTTATTATTCATAATGAAGAAAAGAATCAACAGAATTTTAGAGCCATTGTCGGATATGGAGCTATTTATAACGTCTACGATGTTGTGAAATATGATGATACTTTAAAATTTAACCTACCCCTATATACCTACTTCCTACAGCTTATTGTGCACTTCATGGGTTTATGTTTTAAATAAATATAATTTCTTTAAAAAAAAATACCTATACTATTTTTTTTGCATACCATCTTTGATACGTATTTAATTGCGGCTCGTGAAAAATTTCAAATTTTGAAAATGGCTCGAACTATTGAGGAGCATGGCCGCCCCTGATATATACAAAGATATTCAGTGCTATATGGGTGTGCATCTATATTTTGAAAAATTTAGTAATGCTATATTATTGGGTTTTTCCAAAAAAAAAAATTGTGACGGCTAATTGAAAAATTTGTTAGAGTTAATTTTTTTTTGCATTGTTGTTTTTTGTACCTTTTAGTTACATAGAAAAAAATTAATAAAAGAGAAGGCGAACATAGTAGTGGTTTACCTGATGGTAAGTAATCACTGTTGCCCATCAACATTTTGTGTTTTTACAGACAACTACTGTCACCTTAAAAAAAAGGATTAGGTACTTAATGAATGCAAAACCTTTCCTTTGAAATGAAAAGCTACACAGAATAAGAATCTGGAAGGCAGTTAGGAAATATGATTCATAATTAAGACTAACTACAAGTATCCTATTCAAGAATAAAAAATATTATTTCTGATATATTCAACCGTTTTATTATTAGACTCTTACTGCAAAACCTTTCCAATAGTGTCGACACAATACTTCTTGGAAAAATTATGCATCATATTGAGCCGATGAGATATAGTACAAATAATTGAGGCCTTCTGATAAGCCTATAAATTAGGAATTCAGAATAATAAGATGGATGAATTTTAGATGTCAGAGTTTCATCTCATTGTTAACAATAACATGCATGTGCAATAGATATTTAAAGTAAAAATTCCTATTATGGTGTGCTTTGTTTAGCAACAAAATAATATATGGATTGTTGCAAATATTAAGCAGTTATAGAACTTACTTTTACAAGTGCAACATGGTGCTCCAGCCTCTGTGCTGATGATGCAGCTGGTAGTGGCATTATGCTGGGTGCCATCACAATAGCTAGGTTTGAGGAGTCCATTAAATTCTCCTTGTGTCTTGAAGCAATAAAATTAAGTAGCTAGAAATATAAAAATTTTATGATTATTAATAACCTTGGCAATTATATCATGTTTTCAGTCAATGAAATATTTTGAATGCTTTTACTAAACATGTAAAGTTGAATTTTATATCTTTATAAAAGAATGCTTGAAACATTTTTAAATTTACCTCCATTACGTAATGTAGCAAATGAACATGTAATACTGGCAGTAACAATAATGTGTGCAATATGGGTTTTATTCCATCTTCCCCAGCAGTCACTCTACATCTTAAGAGTAAATCCTGCACTTCCGCACTAATCAGTGGCTCTGGCAAGCATCGCAGGTATAACTTAAGCACACTGGCTACATCTATTGGGTGGTGGCCCTCTGATACACACCCACCTGCATCTAGTAATCTCTAAAAAAAAAATAGACTATATTGTGTTAATGAACTTAATTTTATTCCAGATATATAAAATAGTATTTAAATAAATATGATTTACACTCTAATTATAAAGTATCGAAAACAATTATAACATGGAATGTTTTAATTACTGCTAAACTTAAGCAGGCTTAGATGATTTCATAGAAACTTTATAGTTTCTCTTAGAATAATGTTATACCTTAATATCTTTTTGACGCGTTTGTGAACCAGCCTTACGGAATAAACCTTCGACATGAGCGTTTGTACGTAGAACAGATGACATTTCACTCACAACATTTGGGATACTTAATGTACTGCCACAACAAATAACACTACACGATGGAACTTTTACTAAAGGTGCCCCAAACACTGTCTTGTGATCCTGCAACAAATACAACTTTGTAAGATAATTCTCCGCCGTGTCAAATTACTCATTTTGTGACCGGAAATATTTACTTTCACATTCTTTAATATGATTTTCTTTAAACGGTGCTTTAATCCAGCTTTCTTTAATTCACCAACTATTATTGATTGTAATTTGCCGTGATTTATTCCGTCCGATATTAACATTTTAATTCCTTGATTTCCTTATGTCTTTTGTGTTCTTCAAATGTACATTCGCAAAAAGTGATCTCTTTCTCAAATTGCTCATTCAAATCAACTTGATTCGTTACAAGTTACGTTCCGTTTCTCGACATTTTCACTAATTATATATATATGTACATATATATATATATATATATATATGTATTAATAATAGATATCAGTAAATAAATCTATTTATTTCTCAGGCAATTTAATGGAAATTTGTGTAGTCGCCATCGCGGAAAATAAAGTTGTCGTGTTGACTAGTCTGAGAGAAGCTTACATTTTACTTTTTGGTAACAATAATTGAACATATAAAAACATTGAAACTATGAATAGGTTTTAAATTCTACACTACCACGGAATAAAGTTTTTATATCAAAGTATTAATATAATTATTTATTTAAAAATACCAAAATAATAACAAAAAACATAATAACAATTGAGTTTGATCGATATATATATAAAATATTATTTTATAAATTAAACTGCTAAATTGTAATTTAAAATAAGTTTATATAATATTATATATAATATAATAATAACAAAAAAAAACTCCAAACTAATTTATTCACACAAGTATAGAATTGATTTTCTCTATATTTTAATTCTAAAATGTTCAAGGTGTTATGAAATTAAGAACGAACATTTCGTCTCTAAAACTTTGCCTATCGTTTAAAATGAGCAAAATAAACAACAAAATTTTATGGTTATGCGTTGTCAATATGTCAAAGTCATATCAATTCCAATATTATTTTCAAACGATAATAAACGCACACAGTAAAAAATATCAAAATTCTAGACTAAAATAAAATATATAACCAATATTGATGACATTATCTTCGATTCTCGATTCGAAAAGCGGATTTATATTAATAAAATGATTGAACTTTCAGCGAAGCTAACTACAGGCACTGTTTACTTAGCTGGTGAAGCATTAGAATGTTGCATTACTTTTTGTCACACTACTCAACCTGAGCACAGGAATTCGCAAAGCCACAGGTATGATTACAGTAACTTAACGTAGCACTTGTTTATTTTTAATTAGTTAAATAGAAATTGTTTTTGACAGTGATATTTTAGAAAATTTAGCATGGGCTTCTGCACAAATACATTGTTTCTACTCGACTTCGGGTAACCAAGGTGATAAATCTGTTACTATTGAGAAGACTACAGCCCTGGAAGTAACATCATGCAATATAGGTGATGTTGTCTTTCATACAAAACCTAAAATATTGTTTTGTGACTTAACAATTCCACTTGGTGAAACCAAAACATGTAAGTATATATCTCTCTATCTTATATTTCTATCACATTATATATCAAGCTATAAGGCCTACTTATTTTTTATATATTTTTTTAAGTAGGTGCAATATTGTTGAATTTCAGTTTGGTATAGAGAATCTTTGCCAATTGAAGCAGCACCATCATACAGAGGGACAACAGTAAAATATTCATACAAAATAACAATTGCCACACAGAAAGTTGGGTCACACATAAAAATGGTGCGTATACCATTCAGGGTGTTACCAATCAGCCCAATCATGAATATGCAAGACTTGGCAGCACTTTGTGGTAATGAGACAACAGAAGACCTACAGCCAACAAATCCATTTTCAGAAGAAAGGAAGGTTGAGACACCTTTAACAATGGCTCTGCAAGTTCTTCAGGTAAAATTAGTGCTATAATATTTTTATGCTTAAAAAATTTAGTAATTACATATAAACACAATAATGATAAAATGTATTTTACTTACATATGACAATGAAGTATCTGGTCTAAAAATAAAAAAAATTGTATGACGGGATAAGTTTCACATACACTAGACTGATTTAGTAATGAATATTTAAAAATAAATATTAAAATATTAAATCTATCAGTTATGTTATACATAGGTGAAAGATGAGATTTAATTTTAATTTTGGACTTATAAAAAATAAATTTCTGTTTATTTACCAATTATAATGCCTATCAAGTGATAACTTTTTGTTGTCTTCCAGAATCTTACAGCTAGAAGGAGTCCTAATTCATACATGATAACCAATACCAGAGGAAAAGTTGGTCGCTTCTGCTTGTTTAAATCTGCATACAAGTTGGGAGAAGACATAGTTGGAACTTTTGATTTCTCTGTGGGCACTGTGATATGCATGCAGGTAAATGCTGTTATATTATTTCTAGAATACAATCTTGATTACTGTAATTACACCTTAGACCATCAAAATGTTATATCATTATTTCTGATTGAATAGTACACATCAGATTCATAAGCATTTGCTCTTAAAATATATTGAGCTGTAAGCATAAAAATCTTCTAACAGATGGTAACATAACCTACCAGAAATATCTTGGAAAAGGGATCTGATGCTGCTGTGATACACTAACCTAAGAAGTATGGTAATTACTAAACATCAAATTCTTCTAACTTTGATGACTAATGACGAAAAATGTATGAATCACATCAAAAGTTTTCCAGTTCTAATATTGGTTGTTACTAAATGAATGAGACAACATTTATATTACAAATTTGTTAAATTTACATTTTACTGTTGACTATTTTACAGGTCTCAGTATCACTACAACCTGAAGAAATAATAAAATCAATGACACCAACAAAAAATGTAAATAAGGAGTCCTGTAGTAGATCAATGACAGTGGCCCGGTACCATGAAGTGACCGTTGGATTGACACACTCTGAACTGATACTCCCCATTCCTCTGCATATCACTCCAGCCTTTGATGTAAATGAAGGTAAATATTATGGTGAACAAAATCTGTTTGTTAAATGTGATTGTGTTAAATAAAGGTCTTTTCAATGACAATTGAAACAAGGCACAGTTATATCACTAAGCTCAAACACAATTACATGTGATGGCAGTTTAGTTAAACCCATTTTTATGAGAAGCCCATAGACAATATTTACAGTAAAAGCAGTTTCTAAAACCTCTATTCCAGTACACATTATATGTAAAACCTACTAATAACATTTTTTTTCTTTTAGTATCATTAAGATGGCGTCTTCACTTTGAGTTTGTAACCACAAATGAAAACCTTTCCCCTAATCCAGAAGAATGGGATTGGAATGCACCACAGAATGTGCCCATAGAGACTATGGTCTGGAATTTACCAGTAAAAATTTATTCTACATTACCCAAACAGATTACTCAACATTCTGTGGGCAGTGATGCTTATACTTTATGTATTAAATAAACTTTAATTGATTTTATAATTAAACAATATAATATATGCTTAAATTAATTTAATCGTTTATGAACTTATGTACATATTTATAACTAATATAATATTCTATTTCTTTGTTTTAATCATCAGCAGGTTCTTTATCCCAGTCTTTCATTTTTGCTCCCATCATAAAATCATCCCTGAAAAGACAGTCTAAAATTAAAAAAATATATAGAAGTTTTGTACCTAATGTATATTTAACCACAGTTGTACTTGTAAAAGTAAATAAAAAAACTATAAAACTTAAAGGCTAATAACCTGTTATTACAAGGCAGATTATTATAGTAATTTTCTCTGCTCAAAAGAGTTCCGAGTATATTTACTACTACTTTGCAATTCACATATATTTGTGCCTGGTTGTATTTTTAAATGTTACTTACAATACCTGTGGAAAGCTAGAGCATCGTGTGACTTGCACTATAACATTCCTGTTATTTTTCTAACATAATAATCATATTAAATAATTTTTTCATTAAGGAACAATAAACTCATTTTGATGGTCTTTAATGTGAGGTGTATAATATGCTGTGCAATTCTAATGTCTGCCAGCATCAAGTCTTGACCATGACTACAATCAAGCAAGAGGGTATCATATGATAAGGTAGTACTTAATTTATTAGACAAGTATGTGTAAATTACAACTCCTCCACTTTATTACTGATTGCAGCATGATATACATACATTTTGTTAATAAAGCTCTACTCACAACACTTCTGATGTATGATTTACTTACCTTAGTGCATTCCATTTGGGTTTTTCCTCTTCAGGTTTAACTTCATTTTTTAATGTCTTAGTCTGTTCATCTACAATAATTGACTTAGTTTGACCCATAAGAGTATCTAAAAATGCCCGCTTGTCAAACTTTCTCAATATTTTCTCCTTCTTAGTTTCTGTTAAATCTTTACCTAATTCTTTTTCTAGTGTTTTTTGTTGGTTTCTCACAGCATTAAATAACTGCACCACACCTTTAGTAGCTATTTTAGCTAAAAGTCTCTCCCTGTCTTTTTCTAAAATGTTTGGTTTAACCCTAATGGTTGATTTTTCATGTTTCTGAAATTAAATATACAATAAAACTATAAAAATATTGGTATTAAAATTACAATAACAAATGTAACTTTATATAAAAATACATGCCTTTTTCTTTATTGGAGGCTCTATTGAAACAGTTTCTTCTTTTTTTATTTCTATTTTAATTTCCTTGCTTTCACCAACTTCTTCAAATGCTGGTTTTTCTTCTTTTACCTTTTTAACTATCTCTGAATGTTTCTTAGCTCGAGATAATACTAAGGTTTTTTTATTTTTTGGCTTACTCGAACCTAAAATCTTTGCTACGGAGTCGGCCCAGCCTTCATTTGTCATCATAACTCCATCTTCGTCACTGGAGTTCTGATCATCTGATTCTTTTGAAGAGTCCTGATCCTTTCCACTGTCTCCTGTTTCATATTCGGATTCTTCGTTTTCATTTTCTGAGTCAGAATCTGAAACTATAAGCATATTATAGATACTATATATAATCACTTCGATAATTAGTAAATTAAGTTACCTGTTACTTTACTGGCCGTTTTTGTCATTGTCGAGATCACCATGTTTGTTTTCAATTGTGTCGCAATTAAATGTAAAAAATTACTACACACTTTAAAATAGAGGCAAAAAATGTAATATACAAGTATTGTTCAGTGGGAATCAATTATCAAAACACGATATAATACACACACGTGCTAATGCATCATGCTTATTTGACACTGACAAATTAAATTGAAATTATAACGATTGATGGTATTTTGTTGGTATTATGACATTTTGATGGTAATTAGTTTATATTTAAAGAGTTTAATACAATCCTAAATATTATATTGTTTTATAAATAAAAATGAAATACAAAATAAAAAAAATAAGGAAAAAATATAAATAACTATTATAATCGTGATAAAATTGGAAGTTGTAATTTCATTACTTGATAATATTTTTTGTATGGCTGCATTTTAATATCATTTAGTCAAATGTTTAAATTTTTCCACGATTATTAAAATGTTAAAGAACTTTACAAAATCGTGTAACGAAACGTAAAATGTTTTTTTAAAAATAAAATACAGCTGATCGTCAAAGACGAAAGAAGTGTACGATGTATTGGATACCCTGGAAAATGGTGGTAATAGTCTAAACATGGCGAATATTGCGAATCCTGTACCATATATAACTAAAAGGGAATACGGACTTATCCCAGATATTAGATCGCAACTGTTTAGTAAGCGGCTTAATGCTGCTAAAAATTTATACCGCCGGGACTTAGTGTGCCATTTCGGATGTGTAAACGCTATCGAGTTTTCCAGCAATGGCGAATTGCTTGTATCAGGTAAAAGATATGTATATATTTGGCAATAATTATGTTTTTATTTATTTTTTATAGTACACTTATATTTTTAGAAAAGCTTCGAAGTTAGTTTAATAAATACTGATATATATTTTCGTGTTATAATATGATTTAATTATAAAATCAGAACATACATTTTGATAACAAATTGATACTTTATTGTACTGTTATAGTTGTTTTCTACCTTTTCATATGTTTTTCGTAATTACTTATAATATTTTGTTTTTACTTCTTTATTTCAATATTGTTAAAGTGTAAATGCAATCGAAAAATTAGAAATTAATGTTGCGTGAATTCTAACGAACTAGACCATTAGACACTTCTTATAGGCAATATGAATAAAGCACATCAATGTATCCTGCCTGCAACTAGAATGAGTGAAGCCTGTTGCATAGACATATTGGTTGCTTAAAATTTTTCTGCATTGCATCACAAATATCTTACCAAGCTCTGCTTCCAGAGTACAAAAAAGAATGTAATAATTGTATTAGTGTGTTGGAACAGTTGTTGGAATTCCCAAGGATAAAACTATTTTTAAATAATTTTTTTATGATGTATATGTCGAGAAATATCAATAAAACTGTATCTATAGATTCTGTGACCTTTCTTCAGGGCCTTATTGGGCTAAATAAATATAATCACTTTAAGAGTAGAGCCTTATTCAAAAGTGTCAATGGCATGGGCCACAGTTATACCTTATACATTTGTGTACTGTGCTCTAGTATGTCTACCATTATATGTACATAAATAAAAGCTTTATATTCGACATCTGAATAAAATCAATCTTAATTTTCATAATATTATCGAGGCCTCGCCAGGTTCACATTCTATGGGGCTTTGTTTGGAAAAACACATTCATCACATAGACATCAGCATGTTAACATATATATTTTTTTTTATTGTATTGAGAGTTACAAACAAGCACACGTTCACCTGATGCTAAGTGATACCTGCAGCCCATGACATCTACATTCATCCTTGACAAAGAATCATAATGTAGATGCATTGTCACCCTTGAGGACTGAGATGGAATGCTTCGTCACCAGTAATAAAAGTCTCCGGATCCCTTCACTCACCCACAAACAACAGTGTTATGCTGCTATTTCATGCCGGTATTCTGTGAGGATGTGGTCCTACCTGGTCAAGCAGACCCATTCATTCTGCAGTTAGAATAAAACTGTTTGTTGCTTAGCACATTATTGATGTTTTATGGAAGCCGGTCCTATCCAGGTGAATCGTCATACCCACTGTTCTATCTTTATTCTGATCGCTACTATGTATGTATATATATTGTGCTGGTGGTGTACCCTCGGCTAGACCTATTATGTGCTCTCCATACAACTTAATTTTAAAATAGTGGTAAAGTGATATTTTGTACATGAATCTTACATAGAAAAGCAATTTGAGGAGTTAAAAATGGAAAAGGAAACAATTATTTAGTCCACAAAAAGATAACCATGTTTTAGGAAGCTTTTTGAAAGATTTGTCATGAAGACTTGGTCAGGTTGAACAGAATATACACCACAGTGACATTGAAATAATTGCATCCATGAACACAAATCTGAAAACCTAATGACAAGTTAAGAAAATTATTCGAACATAAATCTCTGAGACCAATGTTCTGTAACTTATGCGAACATTTAAAATTAATGACAATATTTATAAAAGACAATGCCAGGCCAAGAGCAATAATGGCTAAATTGCAAGCTCCACGTCTACGAGATACAGTACTTGCTGCCGTTTCGAATTTCAACAAAAACCATCAACAGGACAAACGATGCACGCAATATTTAGCATTCGCTGAACCACGCATTCAAGTGTTCATATTGGAGCAGTTATCACCTCTCAAGAAGTGTCTCCATGCAACTACACGAATAAAGGCAAAGGGTTAGAAATTTGCCTGGATTTGTAACAGAAATATATTTGTCAGGAAGAATGAATCTAGTCACGCAATTTTAATTAGAAGTACCGAAAGTTTGGATACAATCACATAAGTAAAACAAACAAAGAAACGTTTAAGAGTTTTCTACTTTTATTACTTACTAAACTTCTAAAAGACGTAGTTAGACTAGACCAGTGCTGGTCCATCAAGCCACTTCCGAAAGGTATCCTTGTAAGACAGACTTCTCATGAGCGATATCGTATTTCTGTAGAAAGTAACTAATAATATTTAATAAGAAATCGAAAATTGTAGGCCTTTCTGCACTCATCAATCAGTGGTCAAATCTACAACAGTGATCAAAGATTATGAGCCCAATGTAAACCAGAAAACTGCTTTAACCAGAAAACGATCCAGAGATTTACGTTCGAAATTTATCTCGAATTTAGTTTAAAAATATGTCGTCACGTAATCATTAGCAAAGTTAAGCATTTAAATATGAATCCTTAATAGTATTTTAAGGGATATAATAAAAATTATCCTCAAGTGGGTTAGACAAAAAATGTGGCTTGGCCCTTTGCACAGATTCTTATTCACTGTTCCTAGTCTTATTAACAATTATATCGCAGCATTGTTACTTTGTTTAGTTATTTTGCTTAATTTCTGTACTACCTCCATTTTCAATACCCGGTTCGTGTCCTAAATGGACATGGAAGACGCTTGGAATGGAAGTTTTGCTTCAATAGAGCTCAGAGATCAGTAGCAATACGTCTCGGTGTGTTGCGACCATCAGGAACGTGCGGTACGCTTCCAGAAGATAAATAGTGAAATCAACTCATGAGGTTGGACAAACTGTGAAAGTGCGGAATCCTGAATAAGAATTATTCGACTTAAAGCTCACCTACTTTACCAATGAGAGTAAAGATTTTATAGTCGTAAAAGACAGACGCGAGTGGAGGACAGAAGAAGAACGATTTTCTGAACCACGAAAAAGAGGGTAGCTGCAAGAGTGACGGTAGGAATCCAATCCCATGTCATCCACTCTTAACAAAAATCGGGCAAAATTTTTGTCTTAATGCAAGGCAATACACATAAGAGCACTAATTTCATCCCATTGAATATTTATGGAATCAATTGAAGAGAAACCTAAAAAGAGGTACTAAAAGTCTGTTGGGAACAAACACTATGAAAAAAATTTCACCCATTTAATGGAATGAATGCCAAACAGATTGCAAGAGTAGAAGGGACCCTACGCAACAAGACAAGTTATTGACAAAAGATATAAAAACCAGAATCTAGTTGAACTCTACATTGATTTATTATATCTACTTTGAGTAATTTGTGCGTAAATTAAGTACTTATTACATGCCTATTCAAAAAAAGCTTTGCAGCAGTGAAAAACATATAAACTGCAGGCCAAAAGTTAAACTCAAATAAAATATTAAATGTTTAATTAACCTGTTTAATCATCTAATAGAACATTGATTGACAAACAATATACTTTAAAAGCGTAAAGAAATATTAACAGTCCATGCAAAAAAAGGTTATAGTTAACCAAACTGATTTTTCATCAAAAAATCCTTTACATTTTATGTCATTTTTCACATGTCTCGGCATACGGGCAATCAATTTGTTAATGGCCTCTTGTGATATATTGTTGTTATTTTGCATAAAGCATTCCACATTTCTTCTCGCGAGGATGGGCCACGATTACGGACGTTCCTATCAAGCTCTTCCCACAAAAGTTCAATGGGATTGAGATCCGGGCTCTGAGGAGGCCGAACCATATTTTTTAACACCCCTTGTGCCTCTATCTCTTCTAAATATCCTCTACATCATTTTGAGTTATGCTTTGCATCATTATCTAGTTGGAAAATGAATCCATCTCCAATTAATCGCAACCCGACAGAAACGGCATTTTGTTCTAAAATGTTTTTGTACTGTTCCTTTTTCAAAATTCCTTCAATTTTAATCAAATCTCAGCCAGCTCCTTGGCTATAGAAGCAACCCCAGACCATAATTAAGCCACCACCAAGCTTCATTTTTGGGACTACACAATCTGACATCATCTTTTCTTGGGCACTGCGTCGAATGTAAATTCTACGTTTTGAACCGAATAGTTCAAACTTGGATTCATCGGTCCAAAGCACTTGTTTAAAATCTTCTTCAGTCTAATCTCGATGGGCAAGAGCCCACTGCATCCGTTTTTCTTGTTTTGCGGCCTTAGCAGAGGTTTTCGAACGGCAACGCGACCATACAACTTCGCATCTCTCAGTCGCCGTTTTACTATCAAGTTTTACTGTCAATGATAAAGGTTTAACTCGGGTTTTATTTACTTGAACGCGGATTGCTGGTGCTGTTTAGCGTCTATTTCGCTTGCTGGTAACAACAATGATATTATCTTCACTAGACGTGGGGTAGCTCTCGGCCTTCCCGAGCGTGGACGATCTTGAAAACTGCTTGTCTCCCTGTATCCAGTTATTGTGCCATAAACACAAGTCTTCGATAACTTCAGTTGTGAAGCAATCTCACTTTCGGTTTTGCCTTCATTATATAAAACAACGATGGCAGAACGCACTTCACTGCTAATTTCTCGAGCTTTTCCCATTTTATGACGTTTTCACTATAGAAACCACAAGTTTAGACTGATTGGGATTGTTTGTGAACAAACCCAAGTAAACTCGGGTAAACATAAGTCAGAATCACGTGTTTTCAGGAGCTTAATAATCCTAATTATTGACCAATACGTAATAAAAGCAAAGTAATTAGTAATGTGGACATGATAAATATATTATTACGACTCTACCACCTGGCTCTAGCGCAGCGTTTGTCGGCGTTTGTAGTAGATGTTTATTGTCCAATAACTTGAAAGTAAACAAAAGAATGACGATGATGATATATATATGATTGTATCTATACTGTTAGGTCTTATTTATTCTGTTCTTTTAGGAGGAGATGATAGGAGGGTGATGGTATGGCAGTTTGGGCAAGCCCTCCTAGATCAGGGGAAGCCAGAACCAATGAAAGCTGTACACCAGTCCAACATATTTTGCCTTGGAATTACGAGTGACCATCAGAAAATATATTCTGGTGGCAATGATGATATTGTAAGTGATATTTTTTACCAATCG
Organism: Teinopalpus imperialis; assembly: GCA_029286865.1. Taxonomy (NCBI): domain Eukaryota; kingdom Metazoa; phylum Arthropoda; class Insecta; order Lepidoptera; family Papilionidae; genus Teinopalpus; species Teinopalpus imperialis. Next base: position 490,369 of record JAGSMU010000023.1, on the reverse strand, counting down.
TTTCTTTTATAACTTTAAATAACTGTACATATATAATATCTATTATATCTATAATTTTAGTATGAACATTTATGTATTACTTATTTTACTGTGTTTTACTGCATATTCTTTTTTCATTCATTCTTATATTACATTGTACACACATTCAATTAGTCTATTGTCATATGTTTTTTTGTAAATTTGTTGTAGATATAAAAGAATTAATTTCTTACATATTAATTATTAAAGTAAGGGAGAGTATTAAAAAAAATATGGGGTGTTTGATAGATTATATATCTTGACAGTGTTTGAGCTACACTGCAGTTTGTTTCTGGCTGTAGAATGAATAGGTCAGCTCAACTAGGATTGGACCACGCCCTCAGAATACCAGCGTAAAATATTTGACGCTGGTTAGTGTAGGGATTTTGAGACGTTTATTACTGATGACGAAGCATTCCATGTACTCAGTACTCAAGGGTGACAATGCAACTGCTTTATGATTCCTTGTCAAAGATGAATGTAGATATCATGGGCCACAGGAATGACTTACCATCAGGTGAACTGTGTGCGTGTTTGATACTGTCAATATAATATAAAAAAATCCTTAAGATGGCAGCGGTGTTTAAGACGTTAATTTATGAGCCACTTTAATGGGGGTGGGTTGTGTATCAATTACTTCTGTAAACACAAAACAATTTTAGCATTCTAATATTTTTATATCATGTAGGTAATAGTGCATGACATAGAAAGCAAATGCCCTTTGGAAGTCCTCCAACACCAGAGGGCAGTGTGCAGTCTCAGCATAGATCCATACAATGAACGGGTGGTGGCAACGGCCGGGAATGATGGCCGGCTGCTGCTTTTCGACACAAGGCAATCTGTTCATGGTAAGCTATTTAACATAAACCTTTACCTGATCCTTTTGTATAGCCAAGACATAGAAGTTGGAACCCAAAGTAGATTTATTTTTTGTAGCATTAAATATGTTTTGTTAGTATGGTATAATGGTCAGGATATACAATCATTATATTAAAAGCAACAAAAGTGCACCAAAAAATATAAGTACAAAGTTATTTTTAGATAACATCTCTTTAAATAAATAGGTATTTATTAAAAAAAATAGACATTGGGACTATCAAAAATAAATGATGGTTTTCTTAAACTAGTCAGTTGTGCATTTATATAAGACAAACCGCAGAAAGACCATTGGTGTATTATCTCAGTACTAGTGTTTAACGTCCGTGGGCGTTCGCCCGGAATATTATTGTATATTTATTGACGTTTTCCCTTAGTTTACTCTTCGGTACAGTCCAATGTTAAACATATGTAAACACTACTTGTTTATACTCGTATGTATACATACTTATTACAGTATATATTAAATTACTTATCACTAGTGACAAAGCATTTTATTGTTTTCCTCGGGGGAGACGCGTGTGAATTGTGATTCTTTATCGGGAGTGAATGTGGGTCATGGGCTTTAGGAGACCTATACTGTCAACCTCCAGTTTAATGAAAAAAATACTCAATCTGTAGTTAAATTATGGAAAACTTGCGCGGCATGACTTCTCACGGGAGCTTACAGCTACACACCATCGACGTTTTTATGATATCAGTATCTCACAGTACCTGAGTGGAAATCCTATTCTTTATTTGCCGCACAGTAGGTTTCATTTGTTTTTCAATTATTTGTTAGTTGTTTGTAGTTATTTGTTTTATTTTTTTTTATTAGATTTGTCTTTTCCTTTTTTTTCTTTTTGTATTTAATTGCTTTTACTGTACCAAATTTTTCTAGGAATGTTTGTTGTCAAGAAGGAATAAATGAATATTATTATTATCGCAGCGTGATATTATCCATTAAGGAAAGATTTTTGGAAATTTCACCCCTAAGGGGGTAAAATAGGGATGAACGGTTGTATGGAAGTCCGTGATTTTCAAAGTAAGAAAAAGAAATTTAATGTACCTGTTTCTGTTTGGAAATTAACGTATAGTATATTGGCGTTTTTCAAAATTTTACCCCTTAGGGTAGAAGCATGAAATTCAATATGAAATCTTCTTAGATAAAGTTTAAGATATTCAGAATATTATAAATATATTTACATCTAAAATCGATAAATGGCGTTGTGCACTGTTTCTGAATAGCGCTGTAAATGTAAATTTCGATGTAAATGATAATCCGATGGTGCAGGGTCGGGGCTGTAGTGTCGTAAATATTACTAAAGATGTGTTATGTCTCGCATTGTAGTGGTGAAACACGATTCTATGGAGCTTCTTTACAAGTCCAGGACGTCTTATAGTTATAGAGTTTCAATTGTTGTGTGTGATACATTTAATCGTTTTGCAATCTCTCGCACAGTTATATGACGATTCGATTCAAATATGGCTTCCATTTTGTCATCATCAACTTTAGTGAGAAAACTCCAGAACGACTTTTTTTTAAACAATTCGGACACGTGCCTTCTGTTAATTCTCTAGAACAATTTTTTTTAACCAATTCCGACACGTGCGTTCTGTTAAATAATCAACACCATAAACTTCACATATGTGTTTGTGAGCCTCAGCTGCTTTCTTGCCTTTATGAAATTAAAAAAGTAAAATGAGTCGAAAATGCTTATTTTATAAACAAAATTACACGGAATTTGTTTCTATAGCAACCCAATGGTATCGATTATTTAATCTCAAAAGAAAAACATTCTAACATTGACAAGAACTATGAACCGAAATTACTTGTCAACCTGTTAGATTAGTTAAGCTCAGGCAAAACCACATCATAAAATCATGCCATTAGGTTGTTTCTCGAATTGTTTACGTTTATTCTACTCGAATTGACTGTTGAAGGTTTGAGTTGTGATTAGAACTCTAGAAAAGTCGATGTCAATTGATAAGCACGACCAGAATAGATTCATTCTGCGTTCCTACGATGCAACGGAGGTGTTAATATTTTGAATTACGGATATAACTAGTTGTTGGTGATTGGCTATTGCAGTGTAAGAAATGCTGTTCCGAGAGTTTTATTGATCCAAATTCAGAGCAGCGCCTTATAATTAATATACACACATTTATAAATTATAGTACAAACATTCTTAAGAACCATTCTATCCGTGAGAGGGCACTGAGTAAAATATGTTCAGTTATTTCCAACTTCAGAATTTATTTTATACTTTGTCATTAGCATAAATACGTCACGTATACGCAATAATAATTAACGTATACCCTAATTAACGTAAGTGATAAGCTAGTATGTCTGACTCGCGACTCAAGTTTTATCTGAATTGTATAATTTAAGTTTTCTTGGATTTTTTCGTATGCAAAAATGTGTACATATGCGAAGGACCAGGTGAAATGTGGATTCACTTGAAGTCCCTGTATACTCCAATTACTCTTCTATGAGTATATATTTTTTATATTACTAATGACAAATGAGCACACAGTTTACATGATGGAAAGTAATGACTATGGCCCATAAATATCTATATCTATCCACAACAAAAAATTAAGATGCATTATATTTAAATAGCATGGTGTCGCTATTGATTATTTGATGGGTTTGCTCTTGTTGCCGTCACCGTTTCATCGAGTCGAGGAGTTCGATTTTCGGGTTTCATGTAGACTACAACAAAACCTCTTGACCTGGTGACGACGTTTTTTGTTTGAGTTCCTTATTGCTATTCAAGATGGGTTTTTAGGGCATCGACTCTACTTTTAAGCTATATTGGCTAGCAAGTTAGGGGCAAACCAAGGGTGACAACGCGGTGTGTATTTTGGATGTTTGTTGTTGATGGACATGTTTATTATGGTCTGGGCTTCAAGGCTTTAACGTCAGGTTTGCTGCGTGCTTGTTTGTGACCCTTAGTTTCGAAAGGTGTTTATATAAATGTATCGTAACGTATAACGCGATGGGTTTGTCTTAAAATCAATAAGTAAATTAAAATCGATAAGAAGATTAAAATGGATAAAAAGATTAAATACGATAAGAAGATTGAAATCATTAAGTATTTGTATTGAGAAAATACGTTTAGCTTTGAGTATTTTCCCAATTACTGCTTTGTACAAATACACAAATATTAATCGTGTTAACTCCTTCATTCGTCCAACACATATGCGAGTACGTAATATATTGTATGTCGACGATTTTAATGTAACGGACAAGGCGTTCAGTTCTATAGAAGAGTGTAATAACAATAAAGTAATGTAACTGACTAAACTGCAATTTTTTTTTAATTTATTTTTTAGACATTCAGGTTCCCTTCACCAGTAATCAAGTGGTAAATCAGTACAAATTGCAATTGTCAAATACATTGGTACCGGCACCGGGGATAGTGATTGATTTGCGGGCTTTTGTCTTTTTCGTAGAAATGTAGATATTATTAATAACTGTAGCTGTAATTTTATGTTATATTTCAACTGTTAAAATAACTTTAACAGAAAGCTGTCCCTTATTATTCTCATATATTCACTCCTTGTCCGTGAACTTAAAAACGCTGCCTCGTATATATTTACTATTCGTCCATTACTATCACTTCAAACTGTTCAAGTTTTGAGGGATGATTTATGTGTTATACATAGTATTCTAAATGAAAGCGAAATATTCTTAATTCGAACGCTCAGCAACTGATTATGTTCCGACTTTCGACTTTCCGACGACGGCCGCCGGCGTTATTCAAAACATAGCATTGTTAAAAATTCTAAAGCAAGTTCTGGTAAGGATATTACAAATTTATATTAATATTTTCTTTTTGAACTCGTGTTTCTCGGGCTTCCGTATAACTTAGCTGTATTTTCCTTAAAGGTCACGTTGTGTCACGTTTTCGTACAGGTGGGGCGGAGAGTTCTGCGTGTTTTCCTGCTTAAGTATTAAGATTGATGAAATCTCCTTAAATAGATTCATTTCACATTACTCCTTCACTTTTTGCTTATACTTTCTCGTACTTTCGTCATTTTGATATCTCAATATATAAACTTGGGCACGTATTCACTAAATGAATTATCATATTATTAATATATAAATACATATTGGTTCTAGATAAGTATTGTGGTTGTATGTATTAAAAGATGAAATCAAATTGTTAGGGTCTAATAGGGTCATTCTGAGATAAAATTTTTTGTTTGTCCATTGTTTTTCTTATTTTTTTTGTTAGTTAATGTAGGGATCCGGAAAACCCACCTACAGATAACGAGGCTTCAATTTTAGTCCTCTTGGGTGACGAAAACGCATATGCATCTCGAATCTCCGTTGAGGATAGATTTGAGCCGGATGACCTACCACGCAAACGACCATTAAGAGAACAGTGTCAAACGAGCATACAATACATCTGATGTAGTTCAAAGGATGATGTTTAGTTTGTAACACAACCGAAGACTCGTATTATTAGCGTTGAGGCATCCCATCTTGGTAATCAGAATGTCAAGGGTCCCAGCATTTTTTATCGTTATAGAGAGTTACTGTTATATGAAGTGAAGATATAAATATACTCTTATAACTAGTCTGACAATAAATACCGATACATGAAAACTTTTCTTTTCAACCTTTTAATTATTTTGAATTTGGAACACGTATATTATTATCAAAACTTCTTTCGATTTTGCGCCATTTCACATATTTTTTCATGTTCATTAACAAATTACAATATGGAATGGAGTGTTAACAAAAATAGGATTGCAGTGATGGCCTTCCACAAAGTGGGTATGGAGCCGTCGGTCATATTCCAGATACTTCAAAAACTTGGTATCAGTCGTATGTTCGTATAACGTACTATCAACAGATACAACAACACTTCCTCTGTTAAAGCCAAAATTCGTCGAAACCCCATTAGGAAGCAGAAAATCTTATCGCGAGAAATGAAGATTCCCGCTAGGACTGTCGCGTATTATAAAACAAGTCCTGAAGCTCGGTGCTTATCGTCGATATACAGGACATGCCCTATATCAATCTTTACAATTAAACAGAGTGGATCGATCAAAACGCCTTCTGACGCGATACGCAGGTGAAAGGCACATAAAAATCCTCATTACCGATGAAAAAAATTTCACGATTGAAGAACACTGCAATAAGCAAAATGATAAAGTGTACGCTCACAGCTCTAAAGGAGCTGCTCAAGTGGTCGGAAAGGTACAACGTGGTCATCATCCTGCGTCTCAAGTTAGACTTCAAATTATGGTCAGTTTTAGAGGACATGACCTGCTCTAAACGATACGGCGACATTGAGTCTCTTAAAAATCTTTGGAGTCAAGTTGTGGCGAAATTTCCCTTGGAAACATAGATTCCTGTATAAAAGCCAAAGAGACCACCTTTCGAATAGAATATTTTTTATTTTTGCTGAGACTAATAAATATGTAGGTTTAAATTTTAATAAGATTACATTACTTCATTAATAAAAAATGCATTTTCATTTGTAACAGAACTTATGGCCGGACTAGGTAATATATATAATTTTAAGGTTCACCAACCAAAGTGTGCTCTTTTCTACGTTATAGAGTTTATCGTTACAGTGTGCATTTTCATTTGTAACAGAACTTATGGCCGGACTAGGTAATATATATAATTTTAAGGTTTACCAACCAAATTATGCTCTTTTCTACGTTATAGAGTTTATCGTTACAGTGTGCATTTTCATTTGTAACAGAACTTATGGCCGGACTAGGTAATATATATAATTTTAAGGTTTACCAACCAAATTGTGCTCTTTTCTACGTTATAGAGAGTTTATCGTTACAGTGTGCATTTTCATTTGTAACAGAACTTATGGCCGGACTAGGTAATATATATAATTTTAAGGTTCACCAACCAAAGTGTGCTCTTTTCTACGTTATAAAGTTTATCGTTACAGTGTGCATTTTCATTTGTAACAGAACTTATGGCCGGACTAGGTAATATATGTAATTTTAAGGTTTACCATCCAAATTGTGCTCTTTTCTACGTTATAGAGAGTTTATCGTTACAGTGTGCATTTTCATTTGTAACAGAACTTATGGCCGGACTAGGTAATATATATAATTTTAAGGTTTACCAACCAAATTGTTCTCTTTTCTACGTTATAGAGAGTTTATCGTTATAGTGTGTAAAGAATAACATTATAAAAAAGTTAACACTGTATTTGTCGTGGGCCGCAGGAATCACTTACATTAAAAAAAAACAATTTTATAATTAATAATATATTTTCGTGATTTTTGTTTTAAGGAAATACTTGTGGTGTTCTGTAGAAAAGTTTTAGTAAATGTTAAAATTATTTTTTGTAAGTATTACTTTCAAAGGTATACAATGATCATACATAATTCTTAGTATACATTAAAAATAAAAAATAATAACAAAAAACATAATGCAACTGACATCTATCCCATAGGTACACGCCTTTTTTTAATGTTACAATTTTTTTTTGTTAATTCATGCGTAAGCGACACCGTACAATTGGATGATATATTCAACTTGACACCTCGGGTCCAAATGATGAATGAATGATTATGTATTGATGCGAGGTTACCTCTTATGCAGAATCTATGGTGATATCGCGGAGCCGGAAGGCATTCCACGGCGTGATGTTTCATCCGCAGCAGACGGGCGTGCTGGTGTCCGCCAACGCGCGGGACGGCGTCGCCTTGTGGGACCTGCGAACGCCCAAACAGTAAGTTTATTATATAGTTTATAACGTGCTAGGTTAGGAGTTTACGAGAAGTAGGGGATTACAAAAGATTATGAGAGAGCACAGTTCAAGTGATGACACGACACTCATATTTACCCTCGATAAGAAATTATACTGCAGAATCATTGGCATCCGAAGGAGTAAGGTGGAATGCTTCGTCATCGGTAATAAGTTCGTCACAGGTAATATTTTCATTTATATTCCAACACTATAGTCGATGCATTTTAAACTGAGTTGTCGGGCAATAAATGTCACTGACAGCAGGAATGTGCACGCAATGCAACCCGTTATCGATACTTAGCTACCTGCGCACTCAGAGTCGATGCATCATCGTGAACTTCATTAACACTCTGACTCCTGATTGGTCGTTACCGATTAAAGGTTGTTGTTTTTCTATAAATATAGGATTTTTTGTTATGACACACATTACATTACTTATGCTTCATATGCAATACCCACAATAGAGAATTAATTTTGTTACGTGGTTTTGTAGAAATATTTTCAGTTAGCTAAAAATTATTTCTATTAATACTTAACATAATTTAGCGTATCGATCGTACCTATCCCGTTATCGATATGCACGTCAACAATTTTTACGCACATCACTACACCTCTCCATAAGACCTGTAAGTGCGAGCGAGGCAGACAGATAAATATGGTTTATGACCCGAAGCCTCAGTTCATAATGCATCGACTATAGTATAGTAGAAAAGGCTATAGTATAGTAGTATATACTTTATAATAATCCAGGTGCAACGATAATTGCTTCGTATTTGTATTAATAACTCCAAGCTTAACCAAGATGTCATCGTAATTCATTATCCTCTTGTTATAACGACATCTGATGGCGGAATGCGTATTCGTTGCCGCTCATGTTTATACTACAAACGCCTTTGAGTATTAATTAAGGCAAAGAAAAAGAAAACTAAATAGAAATATTGATATAAATATAAAATTGGTCGTCGGATAATTTTAAAAATATGTATGTTTTAAAGTAGTCGCATGTGGTCATTTTATTTTATACCGAGCTCGCGTTGAATTTAAAATCAAGAATACTGTTGGTTCATTAGATGCCGTGATAATAAAATGTCAAATCAATAATATAATAATTATCTAATAATCCAATTTTTATAGTGGTAGAGCTACGCTGCAGTTTCTAGTTGCAGAATGAATGGGTCGGCTCGATAGGGTAGGGAGTGGCCTGACCAGCGTGAAATAGCAGCATAATACTGCTGTGTTTCGTCTGATGAGTGTAGGGATCCGGACACCTTTATTTATGAGGTATTTCATTACAGTCCTCAAGGGTGACAACGCATCTGCATTATCATTCCTTGTCAAGGATGAATGTGGATATCATAGGCCGCAGGAATCACTTACCATCAGGTGGGCTGTGTGCTCCTTTTTTACTCTCGTGGTGATAAAAAAAAATCAATTTTCTATAGACACTACATATTGTATTATAAAATTCACCTGATGGTTAGTGACGACTGTAGTCTTCGACAATTCTCTCCGTGCTCAACAATGACTCAAGATGCTACTTCTGGCACACATTAGCAATAATATGGAATGTCTAACCTACTCCAGGTCTTGCCTTTAATAGTATTTCGGATCCCCTCACCTCTCCACGTTAAACACAGCACCATTATGCTGGTGTATGGTTTTTGCGCAGTCGAGGAACGAGCTCGACTTGACGCACGGCTACGGTTAAGTCATGTATTAAGGAACCCCCAACCCATAATATAAAAAAAAACAACTATTTTTACACTCCTTCACAAAATAGGACTCTATTCTAAATCGACAGTAAGATGTTTGAATAATGCCAGTGATTGGGTAACTCGTATTACATATTTGCCGATTTTCAAGCATTAAGTTAGAATAGGCTTTGGGAAGAATACGTGGTGTAATAAGGAGACACTATGGTATTACCATAGGGACTTCGATTTTTGTATATGGAATACTGGAAATGGCATAACTAAACACAACTCAGCTGCAAAATGACAATTTTTTTTTAAAACTTCTATATTTAATTGCCGAACATAAACAATCCCTAAGATAAAACAATTGGATTGGAATATAGAAAAAAAAATATGGAATGGTAATTCTATGATATTATCTTTTTCATACAAAGCATATAATATTTTTTATCTATTTTTCGTCGCGTCATCAACTCGATAAAAAATAACATAAGATTAGGGTAGGTCAGTGAATGCCTCTGTCTTCGTAATAATGAAACACTATTAATGGCCTGCCCTGTATCTATATTTATTTATATTATAGATATATGTTCTTGAAAGAGACTTACAGCACGATTTTTACTAATCGGTATTTATTGTTTTGTACCCCTATCTCCCGCCTCGAGACCCTCAAGTAAGGGGAGAATGAGGGTGTCTCTCTAAATAAATGGTGTTCCCAAAAACTTTTGTTAATATGATTGATGTGTGAATGGCTGCATATATTTGTAAGATGTGTGTATTTATATATGAGGTTAATTGTGTTCGATATTTATGTATGCTTTTAGTAACTAAACCCGTCGCCTCCATTACTATTGGTATGACCTGTGTATGATGTGATTAAGTTAATATCACCTATGACCTTTTGCCATAGGGGTGATATTTATTTCCTTGGCTATATTATCGTCTAAAGGCACTGTAACATCTATTAAATACGTTTTATTTTCTGTTTTATCTTTTTTATCTATATATACTCTGTCCGGTGTATTGTGAGTGACTGTTATATATGTTTGAATTCACATCTCTCGTTTTCCCTTACCTGTGTCTGTGTCTCGTGTTCTTTCCACCGGATGTTTGTTGTTTCAAGCTTGTGCTTCTTAAATAATGTCCAGTAAAAGTACTTGTTGTTTCTCTTAGTATAGTAAGTGCCAGCCAGCTTCTCAGGGCCCCCTACAATGTGTTGTGTTGTTTCATCTTTAGTGGCACATATTCGGCTTATTGCTGATTTCTGCCCGTCAACCCAAGTTGATATCATCTGACTTAGATATCGCTGTACGCGAAAGGGTAGCGCGAAAATAACCTACGATGTGTAAATTTAAATTATCCTTAATTATAATTACCTTAATTATCATCATTTAATGACCTACACATATGTAGGTCATTAAGTGATAATTGAAATTGTCACTTAACAACTCAAGGAAATTATTCGATCCAATCCAATAACTCGATGATGTATTAAAACTGCTTCAATAGCCCGGTGCTCCGGTATGTGGGCAACAATGGAACATGCCAGAACAGCATGAGTGTACGTTTCAATTCATCGGGAACGCATGTGCTGGCCCTTCGTCGTCGCTTGGCTCCTGTGCTGTACGCTGTACACTCACCTGAACCCGTCGCAGAGTTCTACCATCAGGATTACTATAACTCATGCACGATGAAGAGTTGCTGCTTCGCCGGGAAGGGAGATCAGTTCATACTGTCCGGATCTGATGACTTCAATCTGTATATGTGGAAGATGCCTCGTGGAGGTAACGGTTATGGTGAGTAGCATTTTATTATAAAACATAAAAACGCATGTGTCTCATATATCTGTTAAAAAAAATATTATAAATAAAATAACAAAAACAAATAATTGCTATTGAAGAATATTTTTAAATATATATTAAATAATCATTTTCTACAGCAAGGTTTCTTATGTATTTCAATTTAGCGCATCATATATACAGAAGTTAATAGTTCCGTCGACCCGTCAGGTATCATATCCGTTTCATTCGTAAGATCAGACTTAAAAAGTATTAAAAGCTAGATTCTTTTTGACGTAAGCGCTGTTAGCATTTGCGGCTCGTGCAGCTACAGCTGTTAAAAACAGCGCACGTACCCACACAGGCACTATATTCTTAGTGTTGCATAATATTTATGCTATGTGTTGTGTATATATATATTAATGTGTATATATAAACTTAATAAGTTGTATCCAATAAAATAACCATCCAATATGCCAATAATTTGCAAAACGACAGCGTATTGTTATTTCGACAAATTATGTATGAGGTGAAAAAAAAATTCAATGTCTACCACATGAATATGTATGTTTTTGTTATTTTTATTTTTATTTTTTATCAGAAAAATAACTTCTAATTCATTATTATAATATAAATATTCTTGTATGAATATACATATATATTTATAATATACATATGTGTATTATTATTATTATTATTTATCAGTAGAATAATTTCTAATTCATTATTATAATATAAATATTCTTGTATGAATACACATATATATTTATATACATATGTGTATTATTATTATTATTATTTATCAGTAGAATAATTTCTAATTCATTATTATAATATAAATATTCTTGTATGAATATACATATATATTTATATACATATGTGTATTATTATTATTATTATTTATCAGTAGAATAATTTCTAATTCATTATTATAATATAAATATACTTGTATGAATATACATATATATTTGTGTATTATTATTATTTATTTCTAATATGTTTTATACAATATCATCTTTTACTTCAGGCTCTTGAACCTTTTGGTTTGTGAGAACCCTGCACATTTTCGCTGGGTAGTTTACAATTTTTTCTTTTATTTTGCGACGGATACGCCTTACACGTTGCTGTATAAACTAGGTACTTGAGACATAATTGTGTGAAATATATAAACTTATATAGATATATTCTTTAAATATTTATACATATATATATAACATAGTATAATATATTTTTGTAATTTTAGGTTAGTTAATTTATCGATGCAATATGATTTTAGATTAGATATTTTATATTATTCTCATTTATTGAATGTCTTATATTGTTTGGTATTTCGTTAATCAATGTTGGTGTCAAGAATTGTGCTGTGCGTTTACCGTAAAAGTTTTTAGCTCGTGGTACATATATTGTATGTATTATTGTATGTATATATATATATATATATATATATATTTCTTGTTAACAATGTTGGCACTACACCTACCACAATGTCTTACGAATGCCTTACGGCATTACCTAGATTACACACAAACCGACCAGTTCTTGCAAACTATATTTAAGTAAATAAGCATAATATATAAAGACATTGGCATACATTCCCACACACAGACACGCACACTAAGAACAAACTAACACTGGTAGAGCTACAGTGCAGTTTGTTTCTACACACACCAAACAAATTTTAATTACTTCTTTTCTTAATTGTTTTTGTTCCTTAAAAATCATGTCATCATTTATTGTAAAATCGTATATGTCAAAATTTGGGAGAAGGCGCTGATTCCTGAGATACAAGTTTTATTCCTATTTCAGGAATTGAGAAATGATTTTTTTATATGATTATCAATAAAGTATCATTATATGAGTCACACTTCCGTAAAAATATGATAATGCCACAGCCGAGAGAGGGCGTCCCTTGACAGGGTTTTGCAGCTACAGAAGAACTTAACGCGTCTTAATATCATTATTTATTTTTCTAATAGGCACGTTACTTCCTCATGTTTCCCTTCACAGTCCACTATGTGATAAATCGGCATCTAAAATTGCAATTAAACGACAACAGGTCGCTCGAAAACTATTAAATAAACTGGAAGTTTCCCAATATTCAGGTATAGTCATCACCACGAATACTCGGCAATAAGATAAACTAAATGTTTGCTAATGGTGTCCACTTATGGCATGATCACGATAGTTTTTGACGCTACGGAAAACGAAAAAAACAGTCCAAAACAACGTGAAATGGTCAAAATCAAAGTTATTGGTGTTTTTATATAATAAGTTACTTTTGTTACAATGACAAACTATCATAAATAGATATAGGGGATGTGTGCCCTCATATATTTTAAAAAGAATGTTATTAACTTTTATTTTTTAAATTTAAAAAAATGTTATGCTCTGAATGAAATTGCTATGGCTGTATCTGTGAGCTCTTCTATTATTATTTCTTATATTTCTTATCTGTAGTCAAGTTTTTCCTGTATTGCTTTTAATTTTTCGCGGAGTTTGAATTTTGACATTGCCGATATCTGGTTTCTCAGAACAGACGCTAAAAGCAAATATAAATACGGTGTAAGAAATCGCCTATATCGTGCACTATTGAAGTGCCTTAAATTCTCGCGTTTTTTCGCTTATAAGATTTATTTAAATATAATATAAAATAAAACGATAATGATAAATGAATATGCACTGCGCATTGTTATATAACTTTTGTTACTATTTGGATAATATTAAATGTTAGTGTAGTATTATTTGTTTGCAGATATGGTAGTGGAACCGCCGCATATTGTGCTCTATGGGCACAGGTCAATAGTGAACCAAGTGCGTTACAATTCGCAATTTTGTCTCATCGCCTCCTCTGGAGTAGAGAAAATTATTAAGGTAACCTAACATATACTGTTATTTATTTATTTAAATTTTGTCAGACAACGAAGAGCACATTGAATGATAGTTGGCATTATCTAGTAGTAACCAGTTGCTTATTGTGAAAAGTGGCAGGCGTACAGTTAAAAAAAGAACTAGTCTAAACATAACATGCATAAAATTGTCAATATTGCTTCCTTATAGTTTTTTTTAAACGGCTATCGTACGTTTATATGCACTGCTACTCTATATTACTATTTTACGTTTGTTAGCGATTATTGGATTTAGATAGTTTAGTTTTACTTCAGTATATTACCCTGCCGGCCAAAAGTTTAAGACCGCATATAAACGACATAATTATCCATCAATTGTAATAAAATCCCATAGGATAAATAAAAGAAATGCACATATGCATATTCTATTGTTGGTATCGAATATTTAAAAAAGTCATTCTATTGTTTACTTTCAAGTTATTGAACAATAAACATGTATTTTCGTAATAATATTTTTATAATGTCCTCATTACTAATTACTTTGCTTTTGTTACGTATTGGTCAATAATAAGGCTTATTTAGCTCCTGAAAACACGTGTTTCTGACTTATTATTACCCGAGTTTACTTGGGTTCTTAACAATCTTAATTAGTCTAAACTTGTGGTTTCTACAGTGAAGACGTCATAAAATGGGAAAAGCTCAAGAAATTAGCACTTCACTGAAGTTCGTTCTGCCATCTGATCTCTCTCATCATCCTTTTGATGAAAAATCAGTTTGGCTAACTATAGCCTTTTTTGCAAGGACTGTTAATATTTCTTTACGCTTTTGAAGTATATTATTTGTCAATCAATCTTCTATTAGATCATCTAATAAAAACAGTTTGATTTAATATTTTATTGGAGTTTTACTTTATTTTCCTACTTTAATTAAGATGGTCTTAAACTTTTGGCCTGCAGTGTATAAACAAAGATCATGTGTTAAGTTGTTCCTGCGGTGACAAGTGCTACCACAGATAATTCAAATTCGCCCAAGATAAAGCGTGCATTCCGATACACGTCGATGCTTTATACTGGTGTGTTTTTGAATGTTTGTTTTGTTGTCCTGCTTGGATGACATTGAATTCGAAGTTTCCTTCTGTCTTATTACATACGCTCTGTCTCGTTATGTTAACTATATATCGCTATCGGCCACAATAACTTTAAGGCTTAATTTTACGTTTATTAAAGTCGCGTTTTTCTTTCAGGTATGGTCTGCCTTGGAGTACCCGCAGATGCGCGGGACGCTTTTAGAAGAGGCGCAAGGCTCAGACAATCCGCGGGAGATATACAGCCACGAGGACTACGTCTCGCTGGTACATCACAGTGGACAGGTGTGTTTTGTTATTTATTTTTTAGAGTTAACAAAAACTTATTACTCATTGTAAAGGTTTTTTTTTATTACATTAAGAATATGGATACAATTGTTTTTTTTTATTAGATTGACAGTAACAAATGTGCACACAGTGGTAAGTGGTTCCTGCGGTTTATGACATCTACATTCGTCCTTGCCAAGGAATCATAATGTAGATGCGATGCCACCCTTGAGGGCTGAGATCGAATGCCTCGTCACCAGTAATGAAAGTCTCCGGATCCCTACACTCGCCAGACGAAAAACAGCAGCATTATGCTGCTGTTTCACGATGGTATCCAGTGAGGGCGGGGTCCTCCAACGTTCAAGCATTTTGTATTCTGCAGCTTGAATCAAACTCTCTCGTACGTCGTAGCAGCAGCGTACCACTGAATAGTTAATAATAATCTAATATTTTGATTGATGTGTTAAACCAATAACGAAATAATTGTCTTAAGATGATCCGAATATATTGTAACTATTCCGGCATTCAATTTAAATTATTGAATGCAAAAATATATACCTTATTTCAAATCGAGGAGGTCAAATTAGGTTCGAATCCTAGCTGAAGATGATGTTTCAAATAACTCATCGAAGTTTTCATTTTTCGGATACATTCGTATATATAACCACATAAGCGTTTTATGTGTTATTAAATCATTGTATATATAGCTCTTTTAACTTGCAGTTTAAATTAACTTCATCTTTATAATTTATTATATATTGAAAATAAAGAACCTTTTGTTATTATAGAACAGATAATATTTTATATTAAAAACAGATGACGTCTTATGTTTGAAACAGTAATTCCACTTCCTCTTCATTTATTCAGTTGTCGATTTCTTGATGATTTGTTGATTCAGGATCAGGATGGAGTTGTTGATTCAGGCGTGCTATATATGAAATTTTGACTCTTAGGGCAACCATCTGTTGTTTTGTGGCTGCATTATAAATAATCTGCAACGTCAAGTCATTGGAACTTCGACTGTGTATTCTTATATTGTCTTTAAAATAACTATGACTAAGAAAAGAAGATTTTATGGAATAATTTTGACAGACGGTATTATCGGAAAAGCCACACGTAACATAATGGTGTTTGTTTTGTATTACGAGTAAAAATTTACGACATGTTTTGTAAATAACATCTTTCACGTTTTTCACCTCCATATGAGTAAATTATTTCTATCCATATCTACATTTCATCAAGTCCCAAATGTCAGTCTATCCGTGCACCTGGTATAAATACTAATTAGTGTTTTTTTCCAAATAAGAACTCGAAAACGCATATATTTAAATGGCACAAGATCTAGGAGTCCCACAACAGCGAAAGAGGATTAGCGTAATTACCTGTCAAGTTCTAAGATGAGAATCTCCTTACTAGAAATTTTCCTGTAATTTATCTTGCCACATATATGATATGCTTCTACTTTACTCTAGTATTCAATACGAGCGTTGGCCTTCCCCAGCCATCTCTACCAGTTTGTACCAGAGACTAGTGTGAATTTGTTTTGTCTATGTAAACCCGCAGTACATATCGCACAATTACGCGGAACAGTCGACGCGCGAGGATCAGCGAATGATGGCGTTCTTCGACTCGTTAGTGCAACGCGAACTGGAGTGCCTGGCAGAGGAGACGGATTCGTTGGACGCGTCCAGCTCCGCTTCGCCTCCCGTCAACGATGATTCCGATGACTCCGACCGCGCTCTCGCTGATTTCCTACCGCTACAGTCTATGCGAGGTACGTCACGGTATGACCCTGCTGGTGGATAGGTCTGGAGTGCTTGGCGGGGAATTCGCTGGACGCGGCTAGCTCTACCTTCTCCGTTCCTGAGCTTTACGTATAACAATATGTCACCTGAACGACAACTCGGGAGTTACATTTATTTTAATCGAAATATGTAACTATATTTCGATAATAAAATAATTTTTATTCGAATTCGAAATTTAAGATTAAAGTATAATGTAGTCTAGTTATACTGTTGAACAGTTTAAAACCGGTTTTTTGATTAAAAAAAACTAACTTTTCGTTTAAAACTTCTTCGACGTAATTAAAGTGATATAAAAGGATGAATCTGATTTTAAGAGTTATTTTTCGTTTGAAAGTGTACCGTTTACTTATTTTATAACACTGTGTAATTTCCGCGCATTTATAAATTATATATTAAATTTGCAGTGAATCCAAGCGGTAACCGAAGTCAACGATGTCCGAACAGATTAGCGCGTCTGGTCGCGTCGAGGTATCCCAAAAATATGCGCTCGCAGAAGAGAGGTACAACTCAAAGGTAATCAATCCTCCAACAATCAAATTTGTATTGTTATAGTGATAATATCACAATGTTGAGTGATGTCTGCAGCTCATAAACACCGACGTCTATTACCAACAAAGATTCAAGATGCTCATGGCGTGGTCACCACTGGTTTCTTATGGTATTCAATCCGAGATTGGATACCTCGCTACCGGTGGAACTGGATCTCCAGACCCCTAAACTCACAGAACAAAACACAGCAAACGTATGCTTCTATTTCACACTGGAGTTCTGGTCCGCCCTCGGCGAGCCGACAGTCATCCTGCAGATTGGCTCTACCATGTTTAAAGATATCTAATGATGTTATTGATGAAGTTTAAACTTGTCTTTATGTATTACTAGCCGTTGCCCGCACTTGCGCATGCGCAATACGTAGTTTGAGTAGTCAAAAAAGCTAAAAGCCTCGTAACGAAACCATAACACGATTCAGAAACAGTGCACTACGCCATCTATCGAGCTTAGATTTAAACTTAGTTATAATATTTTTTCCTAAACTTTATTTATGAAGCTTTCGTATCGAATTTCATGCAAAAGTGACGGAACTTCCCATATAAACTTTTAACCCCAAATTCACCCTCTTAGCGGTAACCTTTAGAAAAGCGCTGATATAGGATGATACATTTATTTCTAAACAGAAGTAGGTATATGAAATTTCGAGTTTCTTTGAAAATTCCGGACAACCTTTTATCCCCTATTTTACCCACTTAGGTGTGAAATTACTAAAAATCCTTCCTTAGTGGATATTTACAACATGAAAGCCATCCACTGCCAAAATTTCAAGTTTGTAGCCCCAGCTGTTTAGGCTCTGCGTTGATGAATTAGTCAGTCAGGACAAGTAATTATATGTGTTCAGATAATACGGATTTTTTTTACTTCTTTGAGAGTAACAAACGAGCACACAGTTCACCTGATGGTAAGTGATTCCTGCGGCCCATGACATCTACACTCATCCTTGACAAGGAAACATAATGCAGATGCGTTGTCACGCTTGAGGGCTGAGACGGAATGCCTCGTCACCAGTATCGTCACCACTCGTCTCCGGATCCCTATACTCCCGAGACGAAACACAGCAGCATTATGCTGCTATTATACTCTGGTATTCTGTAAGGGCGTGGTCCTACCCCGGTCGAGCTGACCCATTAATTCTGCAGCTAGAAACAAACTGCAGTTGATTGAAACGAAATAAGTCAACGGAATTATTTCACAGGCGAAACAAACAAACGCGTGCGTGCGTGACCAAGCCCAGCATCAAAGGAGCTGGAAGTAGTGGCACTGGTGTGAAGGGCAAGGGAGCAGCGGCACGTAGAGCCCGAGGGACGCGCCGGTCAATTGCTAGGACTCCTCGCCCAGCGCTCTCTTCCCGCGCGCCAAGGCCAACCACCCGCGCCGCGCTGTCAGCGCCTTCCAGCGAGCGCACAGATTCCGACGAACCCGCTCATTCCCTTTACAGGAACTCAGGCAGGGTGAGCATAACTGAGTCTTCCTACATATAAATTTAATGATAACTTTCTTGATAAGTTCTATTTACAGGTTCTCTAAGTTCCTTATAATTATATAAGTAGCTATAGTATAAGATGTGCTCAAAATGAATAACTTAAGGACAATGTGCTGCCATCTACCCCTCAACCGATACTGCGAGATATATAATTGAATAACAAGTTACGATTTTAAATTATACACATTTAAAAAAAAAAGTAATATCTGTATGTTTGATACAGTATAGAAGAATGGGGGAAAATGAGCTTATTAAAATGATAATTTATAATTCATTGAATTATAATAATGATTCAGTGTCCTTAGACTCCATGCCCTGCCATATTTTTTAATTTATTTTTGCATTCTTTTCTATTTATTGTAAATATTTGTAGAATCCTGTTAACTTTATTATGCATTTAATTTATTTTTGCATTCTTTTCTATTTATTGTAAATATTTGTAGAATCCTGTTAACTTTATTATGCATTTAATTTATTTTTGCATTCTTTTCTATTTATTGTAAATATTTGTAGAATCCTGTTAACTTTATTATGCATTTAATTTATTTTTGCATTCTTTTCTATTTATTGTAAATATTTGTAGAATCCTGTTAACTTTATTATGCAGCATAGCCTTAGATATATGGCTATACAATATTATGCATATAATGGAAATATTTTTCGATAAGTATCACATGTGAACTATTCTTAGGATGTATATATTTTAGGTAGCAATATTTACTAGAATTTAGATAATATTATGTGTATGTAATAGTCATGTTTTTATACTTTATATTAAATTTAGATGACTTGACATAAGTACATGAATGTCCAATATTGAAGTCTTATACTATCTGTTGCAGTAATTTAATTTCCACAGCTTGTTGGTTGGCATTTAAATAATCACTAATATTATAATATTCTTTAAGAGACTAATGACAATTTACAATTTTTTTAATTTTACAACTGATTATATAATCAGAAAACATTGAGTAGATACAGTACAGATGGCTTATTGAAGACGATGACATGATGGCTTATGAGAAATCATATTTTGTTTATTCCTACATATACAAAGATAAGTTAATGGATGACAATGTTATTGCTTATAATAGGTACAATAGAAATTACACATACTCTGCCCAAAATCAAATTCAAGATTGAAGTTGCAAACATATATTTTCTTAAAAAAATATTATCAATGCACTGAAACTACCATAAATCACAATAATCTAATTCTTTAATTTCTTATTACTTTTTACTTAAGTTGTGAAACGATGTCGGCTATGTAATAACACTGTGTCTGCTATATATATTATTGATGTAATACATATTATGTAGCTGTTGGTTATTCCAAATTCTCGCAACGTAAGTTGATACATATATTTGATAGAATATTAAGGTAATAATTTAAATAAATTTGAATTGTCCCCAGATCGTTAGACCGCTGCGAAG
This sequence comes from Teinopalpus imperialis, assembly GCA_029286865.1. Taxonomy (NCBI): domain Eukaryota; kingdom Metazoa; phylum Arthropoda; class Insecta; order Lepidoptera; family Papilionidae; genus Teinopalpus; species Teinopalpus imperialis. The sequence goes on along the minus strand of JAGSMU010000023.1, from coordinate 469,813 downwards.
GCGAATGAATATGTCAAGGACCACAAAGAGGAAAACTAAAGTCACTAGTTATAGGAAAGTTATGAATATAAAGAATAATGGTAATTTATATTATCACATTCTAAATTTATATATACAGTGGTCTGACATTAAAGACTAATTAAAGACACTCAAGGGATTGTATGTTAACTTAGATTTTTAATATTTATTTTAATAAAATTGAAAGTTGCAACAATATTTAAATCATTTGTAGGCATTGTGAGTTAAATATTAGATATATATAAAATTTATATATATTTACATACACTCTTGAGCAAAAAATTCGACTCAAGCGTCGTGCACGAAGTTGAATGTATTTAAAAAAAATAACAGACTTGAATTATAATTTTCTTCTTGAAGTATTAAAGCTGTATGTTTTGTGTGTGTATAAATAATGTATACATATGTTATCTTTTCCAAGAATACGACCCAAAACCATGTTATTACTAATCACCATTTTTGCACCTGCTTGCAATAGTTCTAATTAGGGGTGTCATGCCCTACGTCATTTACCTGACCTACCCTTATCTGTTAGTGAAGTGTGTACCGGTTGACGTTTGAAGTTATGTAGCCCGTGTGTTAAACATGAGTCAGTCTGCTGTGTCCAGAGTTTCCGCTGATCGGGCAGAAGAAGGTCACATCAGAGAGGGTTGACCGATTCCTCGTCAGTACTTCGCTCACAAATCGGGTCCAACTTGCGGGGAGGGCATTTCAATAGAGACATAAACAGAGTTATTTTTATCGAAACTAGCGGCAAATTTAAAGGTTTGACGGCGGAAATTCTGTTGGGCGGCACCTGCCGGAGGTCCAAATTGAGTGCATGAGGTGCACATAGTCCAGATTTAAATTTTATTGAGCATAGCATATATTGGACGAGGTTAAAAGAAACACTCTGGCTAGAAATCCTGCGCCATTTACGAGATAGAGGCTTCAAGCTTCATCCGCTGAAGAGTGGGATGGTGTTTCTCATGAAACAGTAATAATTTTTTTTTCGGTCTATGAAGAACAAATTAGGAACTTTAATTGGAGCCAGGGGGCTAACACTTAATATTGAATTGTTTTCTTTTTATTAAATTTATGATTGTTTTGTCTTTTTGTCTGTAGAGTGAATGTATACTTATTTTAGAAGTAGTACGAAATTATGTATAAATATTTTTAATTAGAAAGTTTTAAAAGAATTTGTTTAATATATAATATATTTATTGATATGAAAACATTTTAAATCTATAATCTTCACTCTTTATCTACTATAGTCAAAAAATAAATCTAAGCAACAGATTTTTAATATTTAGACCGCAAGCGTACGGCATGAGTCGATTTTATTGCTCACGACTATATATTTTATGAAATGAATTGGAAAGGTGTGGCCAACTAATTAAAGATACAGTAAGTCATTGAGAAAAAATAAATGTAATAAATATTAAAATGATGTTTATTATAATTAATTGGTAGACATTCTATAAAGACATAATGTAAAGTTACCAATATTATGTTGTATGTACTTTACCAGCAACAATAGCCCAACATCAATGTGATATTAATATTGAAATAACGATAAGGTATTTTTGCTTTTGCGTTTAATTTAAAAATTAAGAAAAAATATGAAACCTTAAACTGACTAATTAGTGGCCAGCAGCAAGCACTTTAAAAAAGTTTGTTCTTTATTTAAAAAACCAATAAGATCTTAACTTTATTGTCTTCATTTTAATAATATGGCGTTAGTGTGATGATTATTAGTAATTAAAGTAGAATTAATACTTATCTTCACCATTGATAATTCTATCAATAAAGTTGTATGTAGCTAAATAGAAGGTGTCTTCAATTATGCAACCACCACTTTATATACAAATATTTAACTTAATTTATTTTATCAAACACAAAATAATACACCATTCTTTTCTTCGCAGGTTCTGCAATGGCTCAAGATAGTAGTGATAATAATAGTTTTAGTCAAATCGACGACAACATTGCTCTCCCTAGTACAAGTACAGGTAATTAACATTAAAAGTTATTAATATAGTATATATCTTATATATATATATATATATATATATATATTTATGTATATATAAGAAGAAAGTAAGTAGTAAGAAAAAGTAATAAACGATTTTTATGAAATTATATATTTAATCTATCGAAGTATGTGCCATTATTATATATGCACTTTCGCCATCTTATAGGAAGTTAATTGATTACATTGCTGAAAAAATCGAGAATCAATAAAATCTTTTTTTCCTTACAAGAAATTGTCCAAATTCCGAAAAAAATGGTAATCTGTTGGAGCATCTGTTGGTATGGTGGGTGTCGTTAATATTAAAATCGCAGCGCCTCTAATTTAGCGACCGTCTGCCGAATATTATGGGGTCTAGTGTTGTCATGAAGCAGCAGTGGGCCAGAGCAACTGACTAGTCTCGGTTGTTTAACGGCTAGCTTTTCCATTATTGTTTGCAATTTTTGATAATCTAGCTTTGCCGTAATCGCCTGGCCAGATCTTAGGAAGCTGCAGTGTATGACACCAGCACTGGTCGACCAAAGACTCCCCAGTACTATTTAATGAGTCAACTTTCGCATGGGGACAAGATTTGGCCGATTCTCCTGTCTTGTACTACTGTGATGTTCGTTTCCATTTGTCGTACAGTATCCAGTTTTAACGATACGATTCAAAATTCCCTCGTTATTGTGACGGTTGAGTAATGTAACGCAGCATTTATGGGTGTTGTTGGTGCGCTTTTTGCAAAGAGTGGACTTTACATCACAATTTTGCTTCCCAACCGAAGAATGGTTGTGGACATTGATGTGTTAACATTTTCTTGTTCTATTGTGTTATAAATAAATATTTGAAAAGCATCCTTGCAGCAAAGATGTCGACTTCGACATGACAATGTCTCCGCCCACTCCGCTAAGGTATCATCGGAGTTGTTAAAGACCTCGACTACAGACAATTCAAAGAAAAACTTAGTATAAAGGGAAATACATACATACAAATACAAATATATAGGGATTTTTGACGTATAGCAGAATCATTCATTTAAGTTACACACGAAAAACATAGTGTAAGTAACATAGTGTTACATGTTTTTCATGGCTATGTAACGCAGCATCTGGTAACAATCAGTAGATGTAGATCAATGAGCAGATTAAGAAAACATAAATCAGCGTATCCCCCATCTTCGACATGGCAATATAGTATTTTTTTATTTTTTTGTTTCATTACAGGTTATAGGGGACAAAGTTCTACGTTATTCCGGATAGCGGAAGTAGATTCCGACGACGACCAATCAGTTAGCAGTCGGCCGATATCGCCGCGAAACCAAAACGGCAACTACATTCCCAACAACCTCGTCAGCATCGTTCCCACCCCTATCAATGGTTCTCGCGACTCCTTGGGCGATACCCTCAGAGTTGAACCGCCAGAATCAGAAAGCAACAATTCGTCGCCTCCAGAAACTCGTTTGCGTACGCTAAGGCGAGTGAAGCGGAACGGCAGAGTTAACAACCACCGATCGGACTCGAGTGAATCACCACCACCCAAACTACAATCAAACAGACCAACAACATCTACCGAGAGTCTGTCTTCTAAATACAACGCGACTGTTGCTCGACTTATGAATGAGACAAATGAAAGTGAACTCGAAAGCAGTTGCAGTACCGAAGGTAGCGTATGGCCGGCACCAGGCGCTTTAGGTACACCGGATAGCGGTGTGGGAACTTTTGCCGGTAGCAGTACGCGAAACTCACAACCACAAGAAGAAGTTTCCGATGACCCTGAATACCAGGCCCTAAAATTCCGACAGCGCGTTAAAAAGGCGCGACGAAATTACAGAAATCATATGTACTCCGATTCCAACTGAATTGTTCATAGATAGATATTAAATTGTGTTCCATAATGGTATTCCATTTATAGTGGCGACTATTTAACGATTTTTACTGCTATTAAAATTTTCTTAAGATGTTTTTAGATTTACTATATGTAAGGCCTCCATTAAGCACATTTTTCCAATTTATATACCTGTGAACAACTAGTCTTAACATTGCCAACATATTTTGTTTTATTTAAAGTTGTGTTTTGGTGCGATCTCAGAAAGTGGTGTGTAGCGGGAGGCCTTTAATCTGCTTGTCGTATAGTTATTATGTATGAATAAAAATTGATGTGATTGATTATTATTAAATAACTAGGTGGTAAGAAACATCATTGTTTCCAGTAATGTTTGTTAGTATGCATGCATACTGGGTAAATACATTACGTAAAAATTTGTCCTTTGTTTTATTAATGGTCCCAATTTGTGTTCAACAAATGAATGTAAATGAATGAAAAGTAAATAACTTCTAGTGAATGGCTTACGTTTTTTAAAGTGAGAAGTAGCAGTAGAGGTTAAGTAATAATAACACCGATAAAAATTTATTAATTATATACTTACTAAACAGTTCAGCTTAGCTATTCATTATAGTTTTTACTTCTATTTATTTGCTAGTCAAACCACATAAAAACACTACGCCAGGGTATTGTAAGGGGTAAAAAACTAATCTTACCCTTACAGAGAGACCTAAGCGAACCTTCTTATAATCCACCTCTATTTTAGCTCGAATTTCGAGTAACAGTGCATTTCTGTAGGACACGTCGCTTTTTGTAACATCGGTGAAAACTATCTTTTCTATAATTCCCTATTGAGAGATGCAGTTATATTTAAAGTTTATGCTCATAAATATGTGAATCTTTACTATTATGTCCTACAATTATTGAGTTTACAAGTATCTAAGTATACACATTTTGGGTAAGAATACCACCAGGAAAATAAATTTTTTCTGTAGTTTTATATTAATTGTTTTGATACGAGTCTATCATGAAGACAATCTACTCACAACAGGCAACATTACGATTTGACGTCCATTTAGTAAGTATTTTTCGCTACAAGTCTGCAACATTGGTTATATTTGTCAGTGCCAGTCTGGTCTTTATACCCGGCTACAGTTATCAATTTTTGGCATTAAAAATAAACTAACCCATTTATTTTGGTATAGTTTTCCATCAAACCAATTTTATTTAAAGGGTGTTAATTTTTTACATTAATATAACATTATGGATGGAATATCTAGCTACAACACCTTTTTAGCAGTTCACAAGCCTCAACTAGTCTTATCGGGCGTACCTGAACTTTTTTGGCAGACATTAAGTAAGAAGTTACGGGATCAAATTTTTGACTCTGGTTTTGCCTTTCAATTGGTGCAAATAGATTATGAAGATGAGAATAAATTGCCATATGAACCTATGTGGAGTGTGATGGCCATATGCGATATAGACAAATCTGATTCTGATCATATTTATCTCGTAGATCATGCATGGACTTTTAAGGCAAATAGCTTGAAAAATAATCTGAGAAATGTGCCAGAACTTTTAGCAAGGATGTGTAATCTTATGCAAATAACTAGTGAAAGTATTGAAGATCAAATAGAAGAAGTTTCGCACTATGTCTGGCAGTTTGCACACACATATGCTATTGCTGGCAACGAATTTTCAATTGAAGAAAGAGTACCAGTGTGGTATGTCTTGGATGAGTTAGGCTCTGGGATTATACATTCAGACAATCCAAATTTTCGTACAGTCCCATTTATTCATGTGCCTGACCAGCTTATATATACTCTACTTTTTCCTATTCAAAATGTGAAAGAAAGTGACACAATTACTAGAAATTTTGTTGAGGGTCATTATCCAGATCCACTTCAGAGAGAAGCTATGCTGATACCATGGAAATATTATGAGCATTTTAATGAAGATTTTAGCCAAGAAGAACCTGATAAGAATTACTTCTTGGAAGGTCACATTTTGGAGACCCTTCCTAATTTAGAAATATTACAACCAAGACAAACAACAGCTATTAAATTAAAAGTTTTCTCTGAATACTCTCTAATAAATGAATATTTGACTGCACTACAGTTTGAAATTGTTGATAATGAAGATGAGGCTGACATTTTGTGGTTAACAAGCCATTTCAAAAATTTCCAAGAGCTAAGTGTTAATTTTCCACATAAATTTATTAATCAATTTCCTTTTGAGTATGTTATCACTGTAAAAGATCTCTTAGCAGTAGTATCAAGGAGGTGTGCTGATAAAAATGTCTCTACAGAGGCCTTTGAGACATTACCAACTTGGTTACCTACAACATTTAATATGAAAACCGAACTTTCCAGATTAGTAGCTTTTTATATGCAACGTAAAAAAAATGGTTTAGATAATCATTGGATATGCAAGCCCTATAATTTAGCCAGAGGTTTGGACACATATATTACTGATAACCTAAACTTTTTGTGTAGACTTCCTCTAACAGGACCCAAAATTGCACAGAAATATATACATAACCCTGTTTTATTCGAGAGGCCTGACATAGGATTGGTGAAATTTGACATGCGTTATGTTATTCTGTTGAAATCTGTTACCCCTACAGAGGTCTATGTATATAACAACTTCTTTCTTAGATTTTCCAATAAAACATTTGCTCTCAACAACTTTGAAGATTATGAGCAACATTTTACTGTAATGAATTATGCAGATGGTGTCCCATTGTTTAGGAAACTATGTGCAGATTTTAAGGAAGAATGGGAAAAACAATATGCTAATTACAGTTGGGATGAAGTTGAAAAATCAATATTTAAGATGTTTGTTGAGTTATTTACTGCGGTAACATCAAAAGAGCCGCCATGCGGTATTGGTAAGAGTCCACAGTCCAGAGCACTATATGCTGCAGATTTAATGTTAAGTTGGGATGTAAACAAGTCAGTTATGGAGCCTAAACTTTTGGAAATTAACTGGATGCCTGACTGCTATCGTGCCTGTGAATACTATCCTGAATTTTATAATGATATTTTCTCAGTTTTATTTTTAGATAGAGATGTTACCACTTGCACAAAAATATTGTAAGAACATACATTTATCAATCTTGTCATTTATTCTGCTTCAAGTATTCTAGTCATTATGTGTTAATTAAGCTTCTTCATTAAGCCCCAATTTACTTCTTGTTTTCATAACAGACTTGAATCGGAATATTGTTTCTAGGACATACCTATAGTAATGACTTCTAAAACAAATGCAAAACTCCTATGTTATATAATGTGTTCAGATAAGAATAATACTTTTATTTAATAGATATATGAATTAAAACACAATTTTTATGAAGTTATTTATTTTCTAAAATTGTACAATCTTGAAGTATTTTAACAAATAATTATTGATATAGTTAAACTTAATACATTTATCACTTTGACAATTGCTTAATTTTATAGATATATTGTTATAAATTGTTTATAAATTAAAGTAAGCATAATAAATTAATTTTTCTGCAATATTCTTTGATCATCATCCTGAATGAATCCAAATGGGTTTTCCTCTGCAATATCCCGGTGACTTAGCAATACTAAAATTATTATGACTGCTATCAGGGCAAACAGCATAATCCAATAGCGCCTGTAGATGCCACCAGCTCTTCGAACACGTGAAGAAGGAAGTGTATTCCTGACAAATTATAACTTGTTAATAAATTAACAAAACGAATTAAATATTTATTTTATAAATGGATTAAAAAAAACTAAATATTTTTCACTATTACATGTTCGTCTTGTCCTAGGAGATGGTTTAAGACAATAGTCGAATGGCTGGTTCGAACCTACGACTAAAAGTATAATGACAGTGGTAGAGTTACACTGCAGTTTGATTTTAGCTGCAGAATGATTAGCTCGACTGGCGTAGGACCACGCCCTTAAAGAATACATAATGCTGCTGTTTTTCGTCTGGTGAAATGTAGGGATCCCGAGGCCTTTATCACTGGTGATGACGCATTCCATCTCAGGCCTCAAGGATAACAACGCATCTGCATTAAGATTCCATCTCCGAAGGATGAATGTAGATGTTATGGACTGCAGGATTCACTTGCCATCAGGTGAACTGTATGCTCGTTTGTTACTCAATGTAATAAAAAAAAACTAGATAAATACACAAATATAAAACATGGGATCGCCATTACGGTTTTTATCTGCAAGACAACTAACATTAATTTTACGTAAATTAGATCTCTAAAGAATGGCTAGTCAAGCTCCCTATGGAAGCTTTGGCTGTCTTTCTATTCCTGAATTTGATTTAAGGATTTGTTAAATATTAAATTAAATAAATAAAATATAAAATTATCTTAATAAAGTATTATATACACTCATGAGCAAAAAAATCGACTTAATCGAATTGAGTTATAATTTTCTTTTTTAATAATTAAAGTTGTATGTTTTGTCGTTTAAATTATGTAAACAATTGTTATCTTTTGCAAGAATACTACTCAAAAACATATAATTGCTAATCACTATATTTGCACCTGTTTACAATAGCACTAATTATCAAACACAAACATTGCCTAGAACTGGACACGTACCCAGAAGTTGCTCAAGCGGTAGCCCTATCGGTAAAAAAGCCAGTCATCGAGAATTGGCTTGTGTATTAAACTTGAGCCAGTCTGCTGTATCCAGAGTCAAACAGCGGTACCAGGAGACTGGTAGCTTTAACCGAAGAAGCGGATCCGGCAGACGAAGGTGCACATCAGAGAGGGATGATCGATTCATCGTCAGTACTTCGCTAAGATTCCGGGCCCTCTCTGGCGTTCAAGTTCAAGGACGAAATTTAGTGCATGGACCGGCCAGCGCGTAGTAATTATTATTAATTGAGCATTAATGGGACGTGCTTAAAAAAAGTTCAGGATAGAAGTCCTGCGGCGTAGCTACCGCTAACGGAGCTTCAGGCAGCATTCGCTGAAGAATGGGAATTTCTTAAATAACAGTGAAAAATCTAATCCGTTCTATGAAGAACCGATTAGGAGCTGTAATTAGAGCCAATGGGAATAACACTAAATATTGAATTGTTTTTTATTATTTCATTTAGAATTAATTTGTCTTTTTTTTTATTTTATTCCCTTAAGAATTAATTAATATGGGTGTCATCCCATTTTAAAGCTAAAATCTTCACCTTTAATCTACTATAGTCAGAAAATAAATCTTACCAACAGATGATCGCAATCGTAGTGCGTGAGTCGATTTTTTTGATCACAACTGTAGATCAGCCAAGGGACAATATTTGTGCATCACAAATTTATGTCAAGTCTATTATGGATTTAGTACTGTTTATGTTGCTTAATTACACTGTACTCATGTCTTACCTGGTGTATGAAGTGAAGGCCAGTAATTAAGATTGGTGTTGGTAATAACTGGTATTTTATGTTATTACTTCAATAATAAATGGATACTTACTTCCACCAGCGGTTTATCCAGGCAAATGTTGATTTTTGTTTGTATTTGTTTTCATCATGATCGAAGTTAGTTCTCTCACTCAAACTGTCCACTGGCTTGAAGCCTTTTCTTGGTGCTTGACCAGCTGAAATTTTACGTTCATAAATTAAACATTGAGTGGGCCTAGTACAAATTTCAGTTTGAATCACCAATTACTCAAACTAATGCTAGTTTTTGTGAAAACATGATTGGATGATTTCCAATATCATCCATTCCAATATTGTCTATTAAATTATATTTCCTGAAACCTTTTTATCTTGATTGTTCAAAATTTTAAGTATTCTTTATCCTTTGGTGTTAAATAATTAATATGTAAAAAATTTTGTGATTTGTGATACTCATAATCTTTATTTTCAGGAATATGCGCTATGCCCAGGTGTTCTAAGTAACATAATATCCAGCACATTTATATAGCTTAGTTTAGAAAAAGGACTGCTGTTTAATTTGCAATCAATTTTTAACAATTTGCTAGAGATGGAATATTAAGTAATATATAACATTCATGACTTTATCATCAGAGATTAAGAGAAGGAAAATGAAGGGAGTCCATAACATGTTGTATATTGTAAAATGTTTGGGGAAATTTTATTGGTTTCTTTACAGAATTGACAAAATAGTTTATCATTTGTCAATCATTAAAAATCCACTAAATGATAGGCCAAGATCCTCAAAAACTCCTCATGATACAAAAGAAATTTTCATATATAGCATTCTTAATTACAAAATTAAACCAACAATTATTTTTTACGCATATTCTTGTAAATTATTATACATACCTTGTAAGCTGTCATTTCTTTTAGATGTACCATCATATATGTTGACAGGATCATCAGGAATTTGAACTATGGAATGTGGTGTACTTGTTGCAGATCGGTTAGTAGATTCATCATCACTTGCACCTACTGGTGTCCCACGTTGGCTGTCCATTTCATTATTGGAATACTGGAATTTATCTATAGGGGACTGACTTCGTCTACTTGCAGCACCTTTCATATCTTGGTCATCTGAAAGCTGAATATTGAATTACTTTAGTGAAAACATCTTCATGACATATATAAAAAATATTTGTATGTATAATGTACTGTACACAGGCAAGTATAGGAATTGCTCTGTTTATATAAAATTAATTATTATCGCTAACACAAGAACACATACCAATGGTAATCCTAGGCCAGCCCTAGCCCAATTAACTCCAGCCAACTTCTCACGAAGAACATCAGCTACAGGTGACACTAAATTAGGTGGTGGAAAGACTGGAGTTGCACAAGATGGACACTGGTAGCCAGCTGGTGCTGTTGTCCTTGGAAGTGCACGAAAACGTGACTCTGCACATTCCCAATGAAAAACATCTGCAAAGGTAACTACATAAGTCCATATATTTTGATGAAGAACTAATGAATATTTTTTGAAATTGACTGATTCAATCTCTTGCCAAGTATGTCTACTAGATTAAAATAAATGTACATTGTAATATTATATGTAATATTTTTAAATAACACTTGCTTTAAAATTGCTTTATTCAAACAACCTAGTTTGATCCCTAGTGCCTTCATGAATGAAATTGTTATTTGCAATTTTAAGTGTTGATTAAACAGTTGGCAGATGACAAAAAAATTATAAAAAATATATCAAAGAACAAGTCCATAGTTTTATTATAATATTTATACACAGATGGTACTATTGTGGTATATACAATAGTTCTTTCTGTATACATCTGTACCTCCTCCTTTCTTAAGCTCAGTAATTCTAGCTTTTGGGAGTTTTTCTATTCTGAAGCTATTTAAGAGTCACCTTATTTCTCCTAGGCCGACTTTTGATTATATGTAACAAAATTTAATTTTCTACTCTGTATTAGCATAGCCAGCGTGAATTCATGCCGCAATATATAATAATAAAATTAATTTCGTGATGTAGATTCATTTGTAACTAGTGAAATTCAACCAAGAACTAACAAAATATTACTAACAATTTATTAAATGATGGGCCAGGCACCCACCGTTTAAGTTTGTACTTACGGTAGCAAGTGAGCCGAATACACTCCCCTTCAGATAAACTTTTAGTGCAAATTTCACAGATGGGATTATAATCACTATCTTGCAGCCACTGAAGATATGACTGTATTATGCACTATAAATGAAATTAAAACGGTTTATAAACAGATATAAATTTACAAATCAACTTTCATGTCCGGCTCTTACCTTTGGATGATTTGTTACCATACAATTTTCGCAAACATTTACTCTGTGTTCAAAACAAAACTGATTAGTCACTTTTCTTTTTGGACATTTGCAAAGTCCCATTATCGTTGATAAATAAAGTAAGCTGCGGAAGCTTACGAATGTTAAAAACAATTAATAATTAAGAATAATTACATGTAGAAACCATAACACATGATTCGGTTTCCATCTGTCAGCCACGTAAATTATATGTCAATATTTTGTTGATAGCGTTCGGAAATTCTCCCTAATGATTTTTTAACTTCAGTTCGCCTTCAGGCGGGAGACGGTCATGGCGTAAAAAAGTACTTTTATAGCAAAAGTAGATAATTTAATTGACTGTCACAAGATGTGGGGTTTAAATTACATTCCACGTACAACAGGCCCACTTAACACTGCAACATTGAAAGTATTAAACCCCAAATTACTTTGAGGATCACCTGTGAATTAAACTAATTTTATTATTGATATTACTAATTTTATTTTAATTCAAAGTACTAACTATTAGTAAGTTCTAATAATATAGTACATTTGAATGTATGAATTAATAAATTACTGCTATATATATATAAATACTTAATAAATAGAAAAAATTACGGCAGCCTTTCTCAGAAAAAAAAAATCAATAAAAAAGAACCCATAAATTATATATAAAATAAACTTAAGATTTGGCTGTATGGCTTAGATCCATTGCCTTCCTCTTCGAGAAAAATACTACTACTACTTATATTATAGTGACATTGACGTGTAATTATGTAAAATTTTCACAATAACAATTATTTCATTAATAATTGCTATTTAGAAAACCGGAGCTTGGCCTCTGCCTATAATGGCTCTGAAGTTATTTTCACTTAGACACCTTATTAAAAAGCCTGCAAATGTTATTCTCAACCAGATTCCTCTCTACCAAAACAATATAGTGTATAACCTAAAAAAAATCAGTACATCTCCGATAGCCTGTGTGACCTTTTTTAATAAATGTAAGTCTTTAATTAATGCGTTCTCCGTCCTTCTAATGCGTATAATGCGTCGTCCTTAAATTATGTCCTGAAAATTAATAATTTCGAACATTATAGTACCTGCTGAGAAGTTATGGAAATCTGTGACATCTGTGAGTAACGCTGGAGCTAAGAAAGGTCGTGGTAAAGGTACTGGTCGTATAAGAATTCGGGATTTAAACCGTGGTCAAATGATTGGTGTGGGGAGAGTTAATATGTTATGGCCAGGATTATCTGCACCAGTCATAAGAGGCAGAGAACTATTGCAACAGCAGCGCCTACCCGACGATCCTGAACGGTGTGTTAAATTTAGACATTCAATATTTGCTGTAGTTACAAATGTTTTGTTTATCATGTGTGAAGTAATAGGCAACCATATATATTTATTACTAATTTGGAATCAAAATTTATTTTAGAATGGAGAAACTGATAAAATTACGAGATTCTATGACAAAGTTCCGAAAGCTTAAGCTTAGTCCAATTGAAAGGGGCTGGTCGGGCACACGGATGCCTGGACGTAGTATTGGACCACCCGATCCAATTGCAGATGGTATTCACTTTTATTTAAATTAAATTTAGGTACTTGTATTGGGCCTAATAGGGCCATACAGGATTCAAGCCATGACTTGTCTACAATCACACCTGATGTAAAGTGGTGATGCAGATGTTCATGGTAGAGTACACTAGCTCAGTAAATGCATATTCACTCTTCAGGTTCTAAGATGTTTATTAAAATATTTGTAGACTTTTTTATCTGTACTTTTGTTAATTTAATTTAAAAAGAGATAGTATAATTTATTTAAAAAAGTATTCTAACACAAGAAAAGATAAGTGTATGTAAGGGATTACAAAGGGGATTTAAAAGAAACCATTGAAGGTGCAAATGGGTAAGAGGGATTTATATTTGATGCATAAGTTCAAACAGAGATTACTTATGATAATTTTCTTTGTTAAATGCATATGTTCAGCAATGGACTTCTGATTCTGACTTCTGAATATATGTCTAGAGAGACATATAATCAATAGTGGGCTAAAAATGATTAATTGAGGAAAGTACATAGTTATGGAGGATCATAGCTGCATATTTATGAATGACAAATCAAATCGGGCAATATAAATAATTATCATTAAATCTTCTTATTTTAGAGTAAAAAGTTTTTATTTTGTCTTCAAATGTGCTTTGTGACTCTAAATTATTTTGATAATTACAGAGGAGTTTACTGGATTTGATACAAAAGTGCTTCAACTGAGATCACTTCTTATAATGAAAGGCACCTTAGGCAGAACTCGCAACTATCAGGCAATGGTATGTTTTTAATATCTAATATGTTTAGAGAGAATGAAAAAAATAAACTTTCAGATGTTTTATTCCAAACAGTGGCTCCGCATTTGCATGACTGCTTTGCTTTGCAATTGATGACTTAATAAATCTGAATGATCAGATGACATCAATTGTGCAAATGAGCAAAACATTTGTACAAAAAAAATGCATTTTGGCAGGACATAGTTGTAATCAGAAAACATATTATTAGATGATATCTTTTTTTTATCTGAGTCCTATTTTAATAGCTTTTTGCCGTACATACAAGATAAATAAATAGATAAACCATGTGTTTTTTTTAATACAATGTAAGAATCCTCATGTTAATCTAACATACAAGCTAAGATTTGCTTGGCATAAGTTTGAGCTATCAAGATATATATATCATTATAGTTTTATATTGTGATTTTTTTGTAATGTGAAAGTAATTAAAATTGTATTAATTAGTTTAAAATTTTATTAAGTAGCTTAAAATTTTAAAAATTGGTATCATTATTTTACAGGTTGTTACTGGAAATGGACAAGGTCTTGCTGGTTTTGGTTTTGGAAAAGCCAAAGAAGCACCAGCAGCACTGAGAAAAGCTAAAAATAGGGCTGGCAAAAAGTTGATGTATTTTGATATTTACAATGGGCACACAAGTAAGTTCAATGTGTAATATAGTAGTAGTCACATAATTAAAGACGCTCAAGAGATATTATGTTAACTGAGATTTTTTATATTTATTTTTATTTTTAATAGGAACTTGCAACAATATTTAAATCTTTTGTGTAGATTAAAAATATTTTCAATAAAGTAGAGACATATTGCACATACATTTTTATTCAATATTTCAAGCTCTGGACCGAACAAATGCATGCCTAACTAATTAAAGACACTACAAAGAATTATTTGTAAAATGTAGATGTTTTTTAAAGACATGTAAAGTTATCAATATTTTGTTGCATATCATTTAGCAGCATAAATAGCCCGACATCTCTATGGCATTGAAGAAGTTAATTTGTTGCAAGTTGATATTGTAATTTACTTCCATGCTTCCTTAAAAGCCGTTTAAAGTGGATGAATGGTGGCGGTACATCTTACACCTCGCTCGGTCACCTCTCAACTTGGTGAAACATTAAAAGCCCTCGCGCTAACTGCGGCCATCAACCAAAAAATTGTCATCGTCACATCAAAAAAAAATGTCCCTTATTAGGATAGTTTAATGATTGTTTATTTTCCGAAAATCGCACTATGAATTTAGGTAAATTTCCAGTTTGTGATCAAATATGGATGTCTCCTATTTACTATTGCAGCCCTGCCTTTTACACATCATTATGAACATTCTGGATCGTCGAACATGACCGCCTCTTTTCATCGTTCGTGTCGCTATGCTTCTCACGCATTTATGGAATATTCCAAAGACATGATCAATTAGAATCGTCTTTCTCTTTCGCGCACATAGCGACCCTGCTCACACCACTTGCGTACTGTTCCAGAGACAAGATATAATATAATGGTCTCTATTTCTGACATATAGGCTGTCTACTACTCACACACCTTCTGGAATGTTCTGGTGACAGGAAATAGTGCTATGTTAGCATGCCTGTTAAAGTCCTGAAATCATGTTTCAGCCAGCAGATAACGCCAGTGGTGGAAAATAAAAAAAAAATCCTTCTGAGATTAAATCTGTCTCCATAACAATATATTATCTGTGTATCTATAAGTATATGGATGATTTATTACCATCTTTTTATTCATAAGAATAGATGTGTTGTTCTTTAATTAACCTTTTAAAGAACAAAGCTGTTCTGTTATAGTTTTCCATGATTTTTACACTGCATTTGGAAAAACGAAGATTTACGTTCAAAAGAAGAATGAAGGTTATGGATTAAGTTGTCACCGAGCAATCAAAGAAATCTGTCAAGCAATTGGTATCAAAGACCTCCGGGCAAAAGTAGAAGGATCCACCAATCTGCAACATGTTGTCAAAGCTTTCTTCATTGGTCTTCTCCAGCAGGTAAAAGTCATATGTTATTTTATAAAAATGCCTTTGTATTTATTCCATATTGTGAACTTATTTAACAATATACAAACAGTTTCATTAAAAGGTAAATTTAATTAGACCTTAACCATTATTTTTATACTTAATAATGTAAACATGACAAGCATGTGTGACTCTTTATATATATAATCGGTTTCGTAAGAAAAAATCACAAAAAAGAATATCTCATTTCGGGTCCTTTTGGGGCGATTATTTTTTATATTTTTTTCTAAATATAAGAAACAGATTTCTCACCTTAACAAAGGCTCAAGATGAGCCCTGTAATTGAGTCCCTGGATCCCCAACAGTGTGACCGCCAGATCGGTTAGATGCTCTTTTTAAACCTTTTATAAATCGAGAGTAAACAACACCTTAACTGTGCAAATTAAGTAAATGAGAAAGGTGACTAGATTATCTATTATCCACAAAATAAACTACACACACACACACACAAATAAATCGAACTTAATTGTTTCAATACGATTTTCAGAGAACACACCAAAAACTTGCAGAAGAGAAGAAACTTCATCTTGTTGAGTACAGAGCTGAAAACGAATATTATCCAACAGTAGTTGCCAGCCCCACCAGTGGCGTGAGGAAGAAGGAGGAAATACCTAAAGATGAGACACTGGATTTCAAACAATATGTAATGAATGATAAAGTTATTCTTAAGAAGAAAAAGTTCCCCAGGTTCTATGAAACTATGCCACACTATGATATTTTCCTGAAGAAATTCGAGAGATATAGGAATCACGAAAAGATCCGTCTAAATCTTAAAATAGAACATGGGGAAATCAAAAGTTTCCTTAATGATAAATATCCAGAAGAAAATGTAGAGAAAGAAAGCTAGAACTAATAATTTCATAGATAATAGATTTAGATTTAAAATAAAACATTTAAACTATTTGTGCTTATTTTAATTTTTAGGTCTTAAATTAAGATAAATTAGTTCTCTAACATATGAAAAGATATAACAACAGTGATTAGTATCTTGCGCGACTCTACATATCCTTGATGTTTTCTTACAAATATCTCAGACATCACGAATCTGCATCATTATACTTAAGATTAATTTCCTTCATTGCCGAGCCAAGCATTCCTATGGGACAGTAATTAAAATAACTATTACATACGTGACGTACAATCGGCTATCGGGTTGAAATCTGATTTCTCGCGTACTTGGAAATAATAAAGAGCGCCGGAACTCTGAACTATTATGGTTCAACCATAATAGTTCAGAGTTCCGGTCAACATCATTATAAATCACTCAAGTAGAAATTTTACGGACAGGATGTACGCATATACGCTATATGTTATGTTTAAATATGGGGCGTCTCTTTAGACAGAAAGCGTTGCGAAAACAACTTGTAGTCAATCTAAAACGGTTTCTCTGTGCCCGAAATATATGCGACCAATCAACCTTTCGTTTTCTTACGTTTCTCTTTCTGTCTTTAAAATATGTTTGTTATTTTTACATATTTATTATACACAGTATAAGGGGGTATCCCTGCTGTCCAATATAAATATAGTCAATTCTACATGTAACTTAAATATATGATGTTATATACACATATATATGAAATGTCTTGTCACAAGCAATAAAGTATCCGGTTTCTTTCATGACATGGGACGCCGTAGTAAGTAAAACTACGGGTGTACCTCGATCATGCCATAGCCATGATTCGACCACGTAATAATAGACATATATTTTGTTGCCGTAAACAAAGCCCATTGTAGTGCCACGGATCTTATTTTCGTTGCATATGTACTATGAAAATGGTCATCTTCGTTGTTTATTAAAATTAAACAAATAAATAATAATTTTAAATATTTATTTTCTTATAAATTTGATTACAATAAAATAGTGTTTTACGATGCATATGTCCAATTTTTGATCTGTATTCTAAGAAAAGTTCCTAGTATGCTAAGGATATCACTCATAAAATAAAATTACTTGACACTTTGAATTAACAAAAACATATACTGGGTGTTAGGAGACCGCTTCCGAAAACGATTGATCCGAGCATCAGCTGTTTTTGATTTTGTGTTTCATTGCTGGTTCTTTTTTAGTAAAGAAATGTATTTTTTATGAAACTATCGTTTCATTTAGCTGTACTAACATGAGGGAGCGTAAATAATGCTAATAAAACGTTTTAAAAATATGTTTTTTTTAAATCAGGATCGATTTTTTTTCCGTCCCATCATCAAAGGTGTCATTAGTACTATCATCTGTCTTCGTTTTCGGAAGCCAAGTCTTCTAATACCCAGTATATTCACATACTGCATATTGATAAAATCAAATATTTAGAAAACTTAATAACAGTTTCTTTTGCAGCAAAACTTTCTTCCATAATTTTCATGGCACCCATCAATCAAATTATTAATAAAAAAATATTTACATCTATATTTAAAATGATAAGCAATTAAATGCTCTAAAATGCTATAACGATATAATTCAAGCACCATTCGTGTTCTATACGAAAAGTAAAACTATAGAAAATGGTCGCCGCACACTTTTTAAGTAGCAGCGCTGCTCTTGCTTTAGTATAAGTTATAAGTGATGCGATCGGTTGGTGTAATATTGCTGAAAGAGTAATTTATTAAATGTTTCTTTAATGTTACACGAAACTGTTTAAATCATATAACCGAAACAGGACTGTGCAGTATCAAGACACTAAACTAAATTATATCACAGAACTGATTCATAGTCTTGTGACATTAACTAAAAGGTAGTAAAGATACAAATTATGGGATAAAGTTTAACCAAAATTCCCTAGATGCACAAATATTTTGTTAGTATGTAACACTGTATTTTAATTTCTCGCACAGTACGTTTTTACGTCTAAAGTACTCAAGTTCTTTTTCGGGTAGTTTATCCAGGGATACATATTTGAAGGAAGGAAAATATTGTAATGGTAAATTTTGACAGATTGATTTGAATGACGGTTGGTAGCTCAAAGTTATGGATAAAAGGAATTTAAAAATTGATATACATTCTACAAAATTTTACGTATGTTTTGGCATGTTCAATAGTTCAAAAACTTGCAATTGATCAATCTCACATTGATTCATTCCATCGATAACTCATTAACGGTAAGCATATTTAAGATTTATGGAAGAAATTATGTAATAATTACTAAAAATAATTTTTATCTTTATGTTTAAGTATTTTTACCTAATCAATAGAGACCATATGCTATTTTTCATTGGCAACTATTTCAATGAAATGCTATCCAAATCAATGAGAATTGTTTTGTTTAGAATATATTTAATTCAATGTTTGAAAATAAATATTCTGAAAGCCTATTTTAGACAATTGATATGAAGGTGAGATTAAAAATATTTTAGCAAATATTGTGACAGTAGAATCTTAAGTTTATAATTATATAATAATTACGTTATAAAATAGGCCAACTAAAATATTGAGATAGTAACTAAATAACTATGTACTACATAGTTCTTTTTTATCATTTTCAAAGTGGTTAAGGGGTGGGCGTCGTACACTAATCGCCTTTTAAATGATCAATGATGGTGAAAATTATAAATGGTGATCAAAACCTTAAACAAGATTAACATTAACCCCTCCTCTGAAAACCGGTTACTTATTTTTTCAATATTCAATAAATGAGCTAAAATTAAAAGGCTAGAATCTACTCTCGTCGAATGTCTGATTTAAATAAATGAGTGTCTTTTTAATCGTCAAAGCTATTCTATAAAATAAGTTGAGGATAGACCGAGAATTGGATTTGTCGTCTATTCTGTTGCAGAATCTGTAACAATAGAACAATATTACATCATTTACAAATTGGCATAATTACATGAGATTATATATCTCTTAAATACATATAGTGGATATTTGATTTTGATACTAATACAACTGTCAAATGGTGATACGTAAAAATGTATAATATTTACTAGCTGACCCGACACAGACGTCTTGCACAAATTTCGATAAATTTGTTTGTAATCGTTTAGTGAATTTGTAAAAATTATCTATCGTTCGAATGGTAACTTATGGAGCTTTTCTTTTTAACTTATCTCATATAAAAAATAACTTTAATTATTTCCGGGATTTACCATAATTCCAGGGAATTTTTTCAATTTTATATTCCCATAAAAACCAAAAACAAAGTCCGTCCAACAGTTCGTTCTCAAGTGATGCAGCATTTAAATGATGTATTTAACAATACTGAAATACATACGTTTTAATGTATCGATTTAATGTCCTAGCCTACTTAACGGTTTGTTTCTGATTCGAATCTAAACCACAATGCTTGTGTAGTAAATGAATTATTATTTTGCGGTTGTGGGATATGTCCTTTTATATAATAAATAAATAAAACAGGTAGATTGACGGTTATAACTCCTAGATTTTTTATGGAAATAGCGATTTTTTAATGACCAGTTCTCGTGATAGGAAATGATCACTGCACACTAAAACCACGATATAAATATATATAGGTAAGACAACGAGTCTTCATTTTATATTATATGTGAAGACGGAATCTTTGGGTGATATTTTGGTCAAGGGAATACTTTAGAACGCTCATTTGTAAGTACCAAGTTATTTATGGAGACGGAATCTTTGGGTGATATTTTGGTCGCGTCAAAGGGAATACTTTAGAATGCTCATTTGTAAGTACCAAGTTATATATGAAGACGGAATATTTGGATGATATTTTGGTCAAGGGGAATACTTTAGAACGCTCATTTGTAAGTACCCAGTTATATATGAAGACGGAATATTTGGGTGATTTTTGGTCGCGTCAAGGGGAATACTTTAGAATGCTCATTTGTTTTTTTTTGTTAGACGCGCAACCTAAGCAAGATTGCGTGCTGTTACAGCTATTAGCATGTCTGTCTATTAAATCGTAGGTATTGGATATAATAGTTAGGAAAGTTGTAACAATTTTAAGACTGGGTATAATTTATATTTACGACTGTTGTCAAACGGTGAAAGGCAGCCACAGGTGTACGAAGAAATAACATGTTATTTTTTGTTTAATTAGTTAGTGCTCATTTGTAAGTACCAAGTTATATATGGAGACGGAATCTTTGAGTGATATTTTGGTCGCGTCAAAGGGAATACTTTAAAATGCTCATTGTCAGTACCGGTTTGGCGCCATTTGTCGGTGTGGTCACGGTGCGTGTGCGGCGCCAGAGCGGCCCGCACACCGCCCAGCACGTCGGCGGCACCGGCCGCTGCCAGCGCCAGCGGGGTCACCGCGGCGCCTGGCAGTTGTCGCAGCACTCCCACGCGGGATGATCGCGCCGCTAGCGACATCGATGCTGCTGTCTCCGCGAAACCCTGAGACACGATTATAGTTTCATTCGGACTACACTAAATGATAATATAAACTAGATGTACTCTTCCCAATCCTACTGTAATGCATAAGCGACTCTTTGTCCTATGAAATTTTGTCTTTATTAAATGAAATAAAGACTTTTGACCTACACTTATATATATTTTTTTTAACAAAAATATGAAGCAGGCACAGTGTCCGCTAAGATAAATTTATTCGTCAAAGAAAATATAAGTCAAAACGCACTAGGTAATCGAGTTCGTTAAAATTATACAAAATTTCAATCAATAACTTTCGTTTCATATCCACAAGAAACACTAGTAGCAAAGTCTTATTTATGTGTTCTGACTTATATAAATGAGAAAGGCAGTTGATATTATAGGGAAGAAATACAGTTGATATAATGAGGAAGAAATTATATAAGAACCGTATATTACGAGTCAGATCCTTGCTGTACATAATTCTTTTACAATGAAAGTTCTAGACGAGTTTTTTTTAAGTATAGGAAAACTAGATACTCGTATAGGAATCATTCACGTACTAGGTGGGCTGAAAAATTCGTAGGTATAGATGGCGCTAGTATAAAATTAATATCAATTTTAGTTAGCCCTAACCTTCCAAAACATGTGTATAAATTTGACAGCTGTTGCACTATTAATATGTGAGTTATAGCATTTTTAGTGAAGGAAGTTTTGTTAGTTTGTAAAAATGACTGAAGCGAGGAAAGACGCAAAAGTCGACTGGCAACGTTATGGCATCAATATTTTGGGAAACACATGGTATAATATTCATTGACTATCTTGAAAAAGGAAAAACCATAAACGGGGACCATTAGGTAGCGTTATTGGAGCGCTTGAAAGACGTAATCGCGGAAAAATGGCCTTATTTGAAGTCGAAGATAGTGCTGTTTCATTAAGACACTGCACCGTGTCACAAATCAATGAAAACGATGGCGAAATTGCATGATTGGCTTCCACATCCACCATACTCTCCAGATCTGGCCCCCAGCGACATTTTCCTGTTCTCAGACCTCATGCGTGCCGATGAAGAGGTAATCGCCGAAACTGAAGGCTTATTTTGAAGCTAAAGACAAATCGTACTATAAAAAAGGTATCGAAAAATTGTATGACCGCTATAACCGTTGTATCGCCCTCGTAGGGAAACTATATTGAATAATATAATCAAATTTTATCAAAAAAAAGTTTTTTTTCTATGCTAGCCTACGAACTTTTCAGCCCACCTAATAAATATATATAACTAAATGCAGTACGAGACTGTAATTTATACTAGACATGATGTGCATATATAACTGAAGTCATATGTGAAAGAGATGGAAGACATACCTCGCGCACTGTGTTGTAAGCGCTGGCGACCCCTTCTCGGATATCGGCTGGATGACGCGAGGAGTCACGGCGGCGGCGTCGCTCCCGACGGGAGGCAGCGGCAGGCAACGCTAACGCCGGACCTGGGGTCAGCATGTCTAATGCCGTTTCAGCTGTCGCCTGTTGTGAAATACAAATGTTAATTTGGGACGTATCATATCGTCGGACCAAGTGAAGTTTAGAATCGCAGCATCGATGGAACGAAAGTTTCTTATTATAATCAGGATTGTCGCCCCCGCATCGGTCCTCGACTTATAACGGCGAGGGAGCTAAATTGCTGTGGCGCGGTCATCCATCGAGAAACGGTATGGACTTCACACATAGCCTATGGCGTTGTTGACTGGAATGTTGGCTACAGATGTCCGATGAGCGAACTGGGTTTAGTTATTTAGTCGGTGCGACTCCATGAATTCATCCTTATCCACATGAAGGTAGGTTTACGTAATGCTTCCCCCCACCACGGAGAAGGGTATAAATTCGGTTCCATAAAATGGCAAGGTGGCGCCGCACCTGAATGAGGTGAAGAAGCCTTGTGGTGATGTCCAGCGCGGCGACGGCGGTGCGCGCGGTGAAGGAGGCGGCGCCGCGACGCAGGCCGTGCACGAGGCGGCCGTCACGACGCCACTGCTCCACCGGCAGCCATACCAAGTCGCGGATGCCCGTAACTGCGAACAATAATTGAACGAGGAATCATGTGTGATGAGAAATAAGTCTAGCGCTGACCGTTAATGCGCAGAAATGCGGGGAGTCAAGTGGGCGCGGGGGGCCATGCGCAAGCGCTTATTGGCTCTCCGGTCGTACTCTGCCCCGCGCACCGATACTACACCCATGACTGAAAGTCGATGACTACCGGCTGTGTTGTGTAGTATAACATATACCAATACTATTACATGTGCTATTGTATTATGTTTGACACGTTTGAGATAGTTCGATAAGTTTCTCAGATTCGTCAAAATGACTGAAAATCGATGACTTCCGGCAGTGTTGTGTAGTTTTACATATACTAATACTTTCACATATGTTATTGTATTATGTTTGACACGTTTGAGTTAGTTCGATAAGTCTCTCAGATTCGTCAAAATGACTGAAAGTCGATGACTTCCGGCCGTGTTGTGTAGTTTTACATATACTAATACTATTACATATGCTAATGTATTATGTTTGACACGTTGGAGATAGTTGGATAAGTTTATCAGATTCATGAAAGTGCATTTAGTAGTTTTACTTTTAAAATATATATATAGATAAGCGTGCACAAGTTCGTACAAGATGAAAAACTGCAATTATATGTCTATTTATTTTGTTAAATTTTGATGAGAAAATTATGTCATGTTTACTCACTCACTCAAACAACGGCAAAGTTTTTAAATTGGTAAGCATTTCGCATCAATAGGAAAAAAACTAGAGTTAGGATTTTTAAAGTAATTTGGCTATGGGTGTCTGAGGTCAGTGAATCAATTCAATTTGGATAAGGGGTTGCCCCTTGCCCGAGTTAATTTGGGAATCCCTGGTATAGACTGTATACTTTCCTATATACCCATATTTCCCGGTCTACTACCACGGTCCGCTTTCCGACTGAGTCTTCTTCACTTTGCCCTTGTCTTCGACATTAAAGAAATAAAATAAAAAAAAAATCGAAGACGTGAAGTTCGCTAATTAGCAGTGGAACCGAGTGGAATATTCTGCAATATAGGAAGGCTCCTTTTAGGCCTACCTATGCCCAGCAGTGGGATATATAAAGCAGCGAGATGTTTTTGGTTTATTTTTGAATATAGAGTGCAGCCAAGTAACAAACTGAAAAATATATTTCACAATGTACATGTTTAAAACTAAAGGTATGCCAATAATGTACATAAAAATGAGTATTGTACTTACTAAGCTGCAGAAGGGAATGCATTGGTCCAATACCGCTAAGTAATCCAGGTAGCTGATGCCGTTTAATATCTGAAAGCCATTCGTGCAAGGCCCATTGGACCAGCTTTTCTAAGCCCAATAAGCCCAACCTGGAAAAATACCGACATGATATTCTCAGAGTAGTTCAAGGGTAGAGTCAGGCTGTAGCTAGTTTCGGGAATAGGTCGGCTTGACCGCGGGCTTACAGAGTATTAGTGAGAAATAGCAATATAACGCTCATGAATGACAAGGCATTCTATATCAGTATACAGTGGTGACCTACGCGTGTGCATTGTTTTTGCTTTATATTAACACTTTGCACACGGATCTCACCTAGTTGATATAAAATAAACATGAACCGATTTCATCGTAATTTTTTTTTTGAAATGATTTATTTGTGTCATAATGCATTATCTAAAAAAGTATTTTAATGAAAGCAAGATTTTCAATTTTTTCAATATTCCATCAAGGCGCTTCGAGTGCGCCTTGATGGAATATTGAAAATCTGAATCCATGTGAAATTGTCCTAGAGTAGCTAGTCAAATTTCGGGAGCAGTGAATTATGTTTTTAAAAACTAAATAAAACTAAATGCCGATATTGAGGCTTTACTTTAGTAAAATAAAAGATAGGTGTTGCCGATTTGGAGGCACTAAAATTAATGAATATAAATGTGTTGTTATTTAGTAAAGTGGGCTGTATTTGCCTGGGAAAACTTGTTCAGTTTTCTCGGAAAAACAATGGTATCGCTGACTGTGCTTTCTCACGGTTGAAGACTGTGAGAAAGGTTGAAATATCTGAATTGCGAAATTGCTGAACAAGCCCTCTCTAGTCTAATACAGATGGGTGAGGGGGATGCATAACTAGCTATTTATTAAATTAGTCGGTAGTTGTTGGTATGCCATATTAAAAATTGCTCCGAAAGCAAAAGGGTTAATCGCATATTTATATTCATATATATATATATATATATATATATATATATATATATATATATATATATATATATATATATATATAAAAGAAGGAAAATTAAAGAGTAGCAAATTTTAAAATTTTAACTATACTTATATATTAAGTTAAATTGAGTTTGATTATTAAAAATGCAAGAAGCAGCATATCGATAGCTGGTAATCGGTAACCGTAGTTCGGTGCGAACTTTATTTTTAATTAAATAATCATAAAAAAAATAACTGATCTACGCCATAGCAATGCTCAATTTAAAATTCAGTTGTATCATGATTAAAATGGACGTAAAACTGTCTAGGCTTCTAATTGATTGAGGTATTTTAAGAGACTTCTTAAGACTTAATACAGAGATATATAAATACAAAATTGATTAATTTTGTACATTCACGTCGCCAAATCTATCATTCAGTCAATGATTATTTTTGTTTTGACAGATGATTTCCGGACTCAACGGACATATATAACTTAATATAACAATTTACTTGTAATCGACCCGCTTTAGTGTTAGTTCAGAAAAATGGATGGATTTACCAGCTTTGGTATATTTCATTTACCATGACAAAAAACCGTCTAGGCTTCTAATTGACTGAGGTATTTTGTGTAAGCGTGGTTCTACGAAAAGACTAAATACAGAGATATATAAATCAAAATTGATTAATTTTGTAAATTCACGTCGCCAAATCTATCATTCAGTCAATGATCATTTTTGTTTTGACAGATGATTTCCGGGCTCAACGGACATATATAACTTAATATAACAATTTACTTGTAATCGAGCCGCTTGAGTGTTAGTTCGGAACAGTTGAGTTGGCCGAGTCCCATAAGTAGGCCGGCCACGGGCCCCGCCGACAGGTCCACGCGCTTGCCCACGTAGTCCAGACGTATCGGCACTTCCGGGGAAAATACCACCCGTCTGTAATAATATTCATTTATATATACTTCTCGCGGACGGACTTACCATCCCTGTAGGAGTTAATGCAAAATTCTCTGGCAATCAACCCTGGGTTAGTGAAAGACAATGTTGGCAGGAGTAAAACAAAAAAGTTGTATAAAGTATCAACGTAAAAATATACTTATATAATACATTTTTATATAAATATAATGTTTAATATGTAATGTAATAATAATACAAAAATTTGTTAAAAATATAAATCGATTTAATAAAGTGTTGTACAATAACGAAATAGTGGAACGGCTAGTTTAGTTTTGGGTAACATTGGGTTAATACGTCTTGGCCGTTTTATTACGTCGATCGGACATGAGCGTACACGCAGTACGAAGTAGACGATACCCACTAAATGAAGACTTGTAAATTGCACGAAATGAAGATTATAATAGAGTGGTGTTTCTTTTGGTATAGGAGGCCAAGATCGAAATTTGGACAGAAGAGTAGGATTTTATAAATTTACCGAAAATAGATAGGCGAGTCGTCAACCGTCTCCGTCTCTACTGAGGGCTTGGCGGTCGGTTTCTCCTGGTTAATGCCGAGCTTCTGGAAGTCCTCTTCCAACTGGATCAAGTTCTCGGACACCAAACGTTCAGCTTCGTAGGTCTCCATTAGAGGTTCGTCGTCGCGAATCACTAGAAGTTTGAAAGGAAGAATTTATATAGTTTTATTTACTCTTCAAATTTGGCTCTTAAATCAATTTCGGTAAAGTTTAAATTTGCACTGACCAGTTTCATTTAGAGACAAGGAGTCCGCATCACCTATGGAGGTGGGGGTAGGCGGTGGGTCACGCAGATGACTGGCGATGCTCATAACCGGTGGTCGGTGGGTGGGTGTTGTTTGACGTGACCCACTAGAGTCCGTTGATAGACCGCTTACGCTTTTCGTGTCTTCCTCTGTTTTTGAAAGAATTTCATTACTAATTTTCAAAAGTAAAAACCAACAGATTTTGTTGTCGTAATTCACGCTATGTCATTTAAATATAATTTTCCTTGTGAGTTTTCGAATAGCTACGCTGCAGAATTAATGGGTCAGCTCGACCGGATGAACACCACGCTCTCACAGAATATCAGCGTATAATAGCAGCATAATGCTGCTGTGATTCGTGCTGAGGCATTCCATCTCAGTCCTCAAGGGTGACAACGCATCTGCATTATGATTCCTTGTCAAGGATGAATGTAGATGTTATGGGCCACGGGAAACACCTACCGTCAGATGAACTGTGTGCTCGTTTGTCTCAAATAATAAACAAAAAAAATGTTGCTGTGTTTCGTATGGTGAGTGTAAGGTCTGGGGAACAATTATAAATAACGAACCCTTCCGTTTCAGTTGTCAGGTGCAATGCATGTCCATCTGAATCTTTTAGGATGTATGTAGATGTCATGGGCTACAGTTATCCTTTATTTTTACATTAACTGTGTGCTTGTATGTCAGTCATAATATTTGAAAAAGGAAATAATAATATATCTTTTTTATCCTTATCTTGAATAAGTCATGAATAGAGAAATATTATGATGCATGAACACCGACCTCCGGATTCATCGGTGCCGAGTTTTGAAAAGAACCCGACGAGGAATGCGAGCGTGTCCTGGTCCAGATTGAACCGCAGCGGTAGCAGGGACACCTTGAGGCAGCATTCCTGCGCGCTCAGGGATGGATCGGGGCGTAAATGCACTGCTTTTACTACCAACTGTTGAATTAAATTAATATATTATATATCTTATTATGTATATATATATATATGTATATATATATATATATATATATATATATACTACTGTTTATTAAAGAGTATATATAGATGCGTTGACATGCCTGAGGGCTAAGGTCTCTCTTCTTGACAATTGCCATACGAAACACAGCAACTGGTATTGGAGAGTGGTTAGAGCAACTAAATACCGAAACTAATAATTAACTAACTAATACGAAAACCAATAACATTATATGAACAATCAAGTAACAAGATTTGATAATTTCGTATTTTTGGGTGTCGAGTACGGGTTTATTGTTTTTAGTGGGTAAGATAGGCACAATGATATATCCTACGCAGTTGATGTCATCTGGTTATAACTAGGAGATATCACCGTGTACGATATTCACCAGGAGGAAAACACGGTTTATATTCTGTAACAGATTGGAAGGGAGAGTGTAATTTCATCCTCATGATCTCGATGGTTCCACTACCGTGCGCTTCACGCGAAATTTCCTGCCACGCACAACTACTCTTCAATCGAATCGAATCAGTTGTCGCCAGCGGCGTTTCCGAATTGATACGACTTGGGGACCTTCATGAAAAGGACTTAAACCTTTCTTAACGGCCGGCAACGCATTTGCGATTCCTCAGATGGTGCGGATTTTTATGGGCGGCGGTGATCAATTATCATTTATTCTATAGAAAAAAAAACCCTACTCAGTTGAGTCAATCCATTCGTGCCATAGTCAGTTTCCACACTGTTTTACACTGTATCCTATCGATGAAAGGAATTATATATCGGGTTATAAATGGCTTACGTCAGAGTGTCTAGATTTACTTTTGTGGTCCTGGAATCTCATATCACATCATGTAAGTAAAAATAATTAATATTATTTGTATATTAGAAAAACCTTTAATACTCTTAAAAATTAGCTACATGAGGAGGAGCAGGGAGCCTTATTTTTGCATCGTGGGTGCGCGTCACACACATTCATAATTCGAGTCATCGACGCGAATTAGTTTTTTGTACGGTTTGTGTACGACGCGTGCTTAAAATGGATATAAATACGGCATCGTACGTATCTCATTAATAATGTTGCTACTTTTTTTTATATGAACCGTTCTACCAATGCCGATTATAACGCCACTTCTTCTCCAGCGCCCAAACATTCCGATGTGGTGGTACAGATAGCCAGTAACAATAATAGAGATATTAATTCAGACAATTCTTAGTCAGAAGCAACTGACCGAGCCGAGGTTCCACCCTCTCGAGCTCTCGCGGAACAGGGTAACGGTCTAAGTCGAGACTCCCTCTCGGGAGCCCTTGTGCTGGTTACCCACTCAGTCGAGACCTCTATTGGTCTCGACTGAGCACCATAAGCGCTCGGTCATCTCTCAACCCGGTGAAACTGTTAAAGGCTAACAGCGGCATCAGACCGAAAAAAAAAAGAAAAAAAAGTCGATTACTCGTGGTGAGAAAAATAAAAACCAATATACCATATGCGCATTCTTTCTCTCCGGCTGATCCTTGAGCTTGTATTGACTTAGCAATTTGTTGATGTCGCTGCACACAAGCCGGTCCAACACTTCGACCTTCGTGATGGCGAGGGTCTGCCGTGACGCTTGTGTGGCGCCAGACGGGAACACCTCGTGAACGAACTTCACCTATTAAATATAGTTTATAAGAATAGAAAATATTTTGGATGACTAGTATGGGAAACTGTGTTCTGTTGTATTAGGAAAGAAGCACAAGGGTGTCCGTCCTTATGGACCTCAAATAATATTTTATGTATAAAAAACATTAGTGACTGTGCGTAAATTCTCGTTTGTGATATGTAGGAATTCACGTCACGTTTCCCTACACTAAATTGACGTGCCAACTTGCATAAATAAAACAATAATCGTCACTTAAAAAAAAATGCTTAGATGATCGGTTGTTTTAATTAGATTTTTTTTTTGACACGTACAATTTATTTTTTAACGTCTGTGTAATGTGGAATTTAATATTCCCTCGTACTGTACAGTAGATCACGTAACGCAAGGTGAACATGGGTCTGCAATACGCTATTTTGTCAAAGTGTACATTATTTTCTTCGAGTACTACAATATTAGGGTATCATGTGAAAGGTTCCGAAAATAAATGTTTTTTATTTGACTATAGTTAAAAAAACAAAAACATAGATTTATGTTATTACGTAAAACATTTTAACTATGTGATATTTGTATTGTGGTGTAATTTGCAGTATGCTTTAGTATGTCAGTAGAAATACCTTGGCCAAACGCAGTTTGACGCAAGTTTGGTGGTCGCGGTGTCGTCCACCGCGCGTGCGCAGCTCACGTTGCGGCGGGGTTACTCCGCGCACTCTCTCCATGCCCGCGGCCCAACTTACACCGTGGCGGTACGTCTCCGCCAGTCCGATCTCGTACGGCTCGTAGTCTTTGCTACGTCTGTGGAGGGAACTAATTTTAATGGCTCATTCACTCCTCAGCTTGTATCCTACGACTATATAATCAGGCTATAGACAAATATCTATTTAGTGTGTCCAAAAATTACGAGCTGTAGTTTTGTGTAACAACCTTACGTGAATATTTAGTTTAGATACTTATTTATTTATTCTTTATGTTCCTTATATAACAGGACGGATTTACAAGGGCGGACCCTGGGAGTTCGAGAGAATATGTTGGTAGGCCATAAAAATAAAAAAAAGATTGATTAGATAAAAATATTAAATTATGCATAGATACACATCAATATAACACGTAATAAATATAATATATATATATATATATATACATAAATATATATATCAGAAATTATTTCCCTTCAAATAATGTTGTCGAAGAAGGGATTTAAAAGAAACTTTTCTGGGTGCATTCTTGGCATCATCCGGAAAGTGGTACCCATTATTATTTTATAACACTGTTAATTCCTCGTCGAGAGGCGGCACCGGAGGCGGACGTGGTTTCATGCGAGATGTGGTTAGTACTTCTTTCCACGTCACCTTGAGTTTATTAAGTCCAAAACACCGACAGGAAGTCTGTGTATATCGTACAGTGGACACAAATACCAAGGGGGATACGTAGTAAATGATCCGAGAGTTAACAAAAACTTTTACTCATTGTAATTTTTTTTATACATTAAGAATAACAAACAAGCACAAAGTTCACCTTGATGCAGGTGATTCCTACAGCCCATGACATCTACATTCATCATTGACAAGGAATCATAATGTAAATGTGTTGTCACCCTTGAGGACTGAGATGGAATGTCTCGTCACCAGTAATAAAGGTCTCCGGATCCCTACACCCACCAGATGAAACACAGCAGCATTTCACGCTGGTACTCTATGAAGGTGTAGTCCTACCTCGGTCGAGCTGATCCATTAATTCTGAAGCTAGAAACAAACCGCAGCGTACCTCTACCACTGCAGAGTTATTCGAACCTCTATTGACATAAATTTATAGTATCCGTCAAATAGATATATTCGCTATATCCTCTACAATATAAGAAATTAGTAACTGACTTATTAAGTGAAGTAATTTAAGTATATATTTAGAACAATTATATATCTATTTATATATAGATATTTAGTATTTTTTAAATTTATTTTAATATAGGGGGTTTGGTTAATGATTAATCGTATAACCCTCATTGGTAATTTTTCACTATAAGGTCATCTACGATACAATCCACCTTTAACAATATATTATAACATTCTAGCCTAATCCGACTGCGGAAAGGCAAGACTACTGACTGTTATTACGCAACTTCATATAAATATCAATAAAAATCAAATCTACTTATAAATTGTTGTGAGTGTTTCAGACCACCCATCATACGATCAAGACCTGGCTGTATGGACTAAAGTCCTTTGCCTTTCCCACTAGGGATAAATTAATATCATCATTATAAATTGATGTCCTACGGCCTCGTTGCGCGCACATTCCACCATTATGTGACGTCTTAAATTTTCCCGTATTTTGTACAATTTGCAATAAATAGGGAATTTTCCCATCAAACATGCAAAACAGTGGGACTAGCACTTTGTTCTTACTTGATAAAGACAGATGACAAACGACATTTGGAATATTTATTTGTTCATAAAGGAATTGTACTTACTTGGAGATTATAGGCGAGCCTTGTTTCCGCTTGTCAGTGTCAATGGTGACAGTTTTTTTGGCGGCAGGCGTATCCCCGGCCGAGTTGAAGTCGTAACCCCCGTACAAGTTCCACGTCAAGCTCATCTCGCGTAATGTATATCTATAATTGTTACCAAAACAAACAAAAACCTTCGATTACTATATTTAAACATTTTTTTAATTTTATTATATCGTATGGTTGTCTTTCGTTTAGATTTTAATCGCTATTAAATTGTTCTCTTTATTATAATGTATCTATTAAAATCTCTATATTTTATAAGGTCGTTGCTGACATTTAATTTAATTCCGACGTCATTTGGATTTTGTGACTACCTTTAATTTAATTTTAAAATCTTATGTAATTATTTTATTATGATTAATTTTATTTTATTACGATATTATTTCATTTTATTAATTTAATTTAGTTATTGTTTAATTTTTGTAACGTTTACCGTTAATTATAACAAATGATATATTGATCTTTAATTGGTGCATGCATCAGATTTGACTTCATGTATTTATGTATTAAGATTGTTTTCATATATGCACTATAGATGACGCAAATTAATTTTTAAAAAAATACATGAATTATGTTTTTCCAACGTTTCTAAAAGATGCCGTGTTTTATACTATGTGAGTAGAGATAGAACACAGATGATGGTAATGCCACAGTTCAGTTGGGTAAGGAATACGAGAATACCAGAATACGAAATAGCAGCATAACAATGTTAAATAAGATTATTTTAATAATAAAAAAAAATGCATTTTGCTCAGATATTTTTGACCGATCACCTAAATGAGGTGAACTATGTGTAGTTAACACACTTTCAGTTTACTCTCAGAAATATAATTGATTTTATTTTTCTTAATTTGAACTCATTCATCTATTCACAGTTGACTACGCATATATATAAAAATGCACACATATATATATTATATATGCATGTATATATATATATATATATATATATATTGTATTTATATTTGTAGTATGTATTTAATATCTATATATGTATATACTATTCTTTATTTGTATATTTTATATTACTTATGTAGTCTTTTTTATTAACTAGTTTATTAATTGTAGCAATAAAGTAATTAATAAAATGGTAGAATGCCTTTGGCATTAAGTCCGCCCTTCGTGGACCTTAAACTTTGTTAAGGTTAATGCAATAAAGAGTAAAGATTAAAAAAAATATATGTTTACCTCAAGACAGGCATGGGGAAACTTTTAGGTGCCTTGAGTACATCTGTTCTGGCAGCGGGCACTGTGAAATGGTTGTCTATCATATAAACCGGCCCAGGACTAAACCAGGTGACGACAGGCTCGTCCATTTCGTTGTCTTGACCGTAACCACTGTTGTCTACTATGCAGTATTCATCGTCTGTGTTGCTCCCGTCGCCGCTGGACTTGATCTGCATATGAAAAAAAACAAAAATAAAATTACAAGTTACTTAGATATAAATTGAAATTGTTTTAATTGGATTTTGTAATTTTTATCGTAGATTAATTCAAAATATTATCTTTACAAAAGTAATCTAATGGCATACTAGTCGGTTTCGATTACGATGTCTTCATTTTTTTCATTTTATAAAACTAAGTCGTATAATTCCCGGTAAATTCTGATAGCACCCACATTCATTGTCATACTTAATGACTGAGATCGAATGACTCGTTACTAGTAATAATATAAAATAATGGTCTCCCCCACACTCACCAAACGAAAAACAAGTGTTGGGGGCGTGGTCCTTCCAACTTCAAACTTCGTGATTGTTACCGGATGACGTTAACTATTTTTACAAAGTAGTTAACTTACACACAGGCACTTACTGAAGTTATATGCGATGACGTTTGGACTAAGGGGCTAGATGATGTTTAAAAAAAAGTGTGTTATTTTTTTTAATGTTATCGCCTGAAGACAGTAACTTAATCAATGATACGCGAGTATTATTTTATTGTATTGCAAAATTAAACCGTGGTCTATGACCCTATATTCATCCTAGATAAGGTCTCACAATAAAAAATAGAAGCGTTGTCACCCTGACTAAGGACTGAGATGGAATGTCTCAATGATAAGAATCTCCGGATCCCTATACTCACCAAACGAAATACTGCAGCGTTATGCTATTTTAAGTAGTTGTTCTATTTTACGCTGGTATTCTATTATAAGCTGGTATTCTGTGAGAGCGTGGTCCCGAGCATAATTGATTAGAGCTACACTGCAGTTGATTTCTAGCTGCAGAATTAATGGGTCAGCTCGACAGGGTTAGGATCAACAGAATACCAACGTAAAATAGCAGCATAATGCTGTTGTGTTTCGTCTGGTGAGTGTAGGGATCCGGAGACTTATTATTGGCGACGAGCCATTACATCTCAGGCCTCAAGAGTGCAAACCCATATGCAATATGATTTCTTGTCAAGGATGAATGTAGATGTCACGGGCCGCAGGAATCGTTTGGCATCAGGCGAACTGTGTGCTCGTTTGTTACTCTCAATGTAATAAAAAAAATAGAAGCGTTGTCACCTGACTAAGGACTGAGATGGAATGTCTCAATGATAAGAATCTCCGGATCCCTATACTCACCAAACGAAAACAAGTGTTGGGGGCGTGGTCCTTCCAACTTCAAACTTCGTGATTGTTACCGGATGACGTTAACTGTTTTTACAAAGTAGTTAACTTACACACAGGCACTTACTGAAGTTATATGCGATGACGTTTGGACTAAGGGGCTAGGTGATGTTTAAAAAAAAACGTGTGTTATTTTTTTTAATGTTATCGCCTGAAGACAGTAACTTAATCAATGATACGCGAGTATTATTTTATTGTATTGCAAAATTAAACCGTGGTCCATGACCCCTATATTCATCCTAGATAAGGTCTCACAATAAAAAAAAAATAGAAGCGTTGTCACCCTGACTAAGGACTGAGATGGAATGTCTCAATGATAAGAATCTCCGGATCCCTATACTCACCAAACGAAATACTGCAGCGTTATGCTATTTTAAGTAGTTGTTCTATTTTACGCTGGTATTCTATTATAAGCTGGTATTCTGTGAGAGCGTGGTCCCGAGCATAATTGCTTAGAGCTACACTGCAGTTGATTTCTAGCTGCAGAATTAATGGGTCAGCTCGACAGGGTTAGGATCAACAGAATACCAACGTAAAATAGCAGCATAATGCTGTTGTGTTTCGTCTGGTGAGTGTAGGGATCCGGAGACTTATTATTGGCGACGAGCCATTACATCTCAGGCCTCAAGAGTGCAAACCCATATGCATTATGATTTCTTGTCAAGGATGAATGTAGATGTCACGGGCCGCAGGAATCGTTTGGCATCAGGCGAACTGTGTGCTCGTTTGTTACTCTCAATGTAATAAAAAAAAAATATTCGGATAGTGATAAATATCTTTTCTACATAACAAGACCAGGACCACTGAAATTGTACATGATTTATTATGATCAAAAATAACGTTCCGTTATATCAACGTTTTAATGTAAAATTACGGTGCCAGAACTAATGTTTGATAAGTTTTTGCTTGACCTTTTTACGTTTCGGTTTCCGTGGTGTGCTTTTAGGTGTGGTTGGAGGGTCAGGTGCTTCTTTTGTAGACTGGATTGTGGGAATTGTTGTTTCCAAGACCGCTTCTGGTATTATTGGTGTTAGGGGTGCATCTTCTTCTTCTAGGGACTTCGGTTCGATGTCGATGTTTATTGCTTCCGAAGAAGACTGTTTGGCTTTCATATTAGACTCATCGGGGAAGAAAAATATTTCAACTCCTTCCTTCTCTGTGGAACTGTTCAGTTCATCTTCATCTACTGAAATAATAAAAAGAATTTATTAAAAAGAATATCTTTGTTTATTATAAAGTGATTGACATAATAACTTAAGCGATAATCAAAAAACACTGATGCATATCGAAACATGAGAAAACTCCTATTCAAAAGCAGAGGGCCTCTCACTCTCACACTGACTGAAAGTGGATATCAATTTCAGTCAGAATGTTAAAAAAAAAAAAATAACTAATGTATTATACGTTATCAAAGGAACGAAAAGGAAAAAGGTCGGATCAAGAGCCTTTACCTTTCGGAATTTTCGTTTTATAATTTTAGGGGTGACAAAGAACTACAGTTTTCCCCAATGGTAAGTGATTACTGCGGCCTCGGCATCGACATGCATGTATAATTATGATTTAAGATGCTAATACGTTGTTATCCTTGAGGAATGTGATCAATTGGGTCTCCAGATCGCGGTACTAAATCTCACCAGCGTAAAGCTGTGTGATCTTTGCTGGCTCGAGACGACCCATTCATATTTCAGCTAGAAACAAGCCGCAACATGACTCTACTGTTGTAAAACGAAACAGATTTTCAAAAATAAAATTATATTTTTAATATTTTATATATTTCAATATTCCATCAATTACTTTGAGTTTAATTAAAAAGTTATTTAATTTAGTTATCTAAATATTAGTTTTTAATAAGACTCACTTGTATTATTTGGACTTTCTTTCATCGCTTCAGCCATGAGATCATTAACTTGTTGTATTTCACTCGGAGAGAGCTCCCTAATATCTTCTATAGGTCGATCGTCTAGACCTGTAATAAAACACTTCGCTTGGGATTTACAGATACGGTGATTCTTCTGCTTAGATCAGAATAAAAATAAATAGTTAAAAGCTGACGGTAGCTCGGTTAACTATGACATAGGGACGTCAAGCGTCTCAGTCCCTCGTGAGCACGAGTTAATGCACATGCTGTGAAGCACTCTAGACGATGGGAGTTATAAAAGACGAGTAAACATTGTTGAAATAAAAATAATTATAAATCAGAAAAAGCGCTTACCAACGAGCTGCTCTAGCGGCGGTTCGGAGCAAAGGCTGTGCCGAGGCGACCGTTGCACTGGAGGCAGGGAGTCGCCATCGGCTGCCGCGTACGTAAGCAGGCGGCACAGTGCGGACGCGGAGTCCCAGCACGTATGCACGCTCACTTGGTTGTTGGACGCGGTCAGTTCTACATGCGGCTGATCGCTACCCTGCAATGCAATATTTATTTAAACGAAACAAAACGAAGTGTAGACGGCACATTTTACAGTGCAGTGTTTTTTTTTTATATTGAAGGTAACATACGAGCACACAGATCACCTGATGTTAAGTGATTCCTGCGGCCCATGACATCTGCATTCACTTCCTTGACATGGAAAAATAATGCAGATGCGTTGTCGCCCTTGAAGACTGAGATGGGATGCCTCGTCCCCAGTAATAAAGGTCTCCGGATCCCCTCACTCACCAGACGAAATACAGCACCGTTATGCTGCTTTTTCACATAGGTATTGTTTAGGGCGTGGTCCTACCCCGGTCGAGCTGACGTATTCATTCTGCAGTTAGAAACAAACTGCAGTGTAGCTCTACCACTGTTTATATTAATAAATAATTCTAACGTGGAGGGGATAGCTGTGCATGGGTACTGTCGCGAACGCAAGTGTTCATTTCTACAAGTTGATTACGAATAAAGTGTTTTTGTTTGTACTTTATGTGTAAGCTAGTTCGTTTAAGCATGTTATATACTAACATCATCATCATCATCTCACTGATATCATAAATGCGATAAGTTTGTATGAAATTTAGCACGGACATAGATTATAGTCTGGAAGGCTACTTTTTATTACGCGAACGAAGTTACGAGCGGAAGTTTGTAAATTTTTTTTATTTATTACAAATGAACAGAATGTACATTACAGTGTACCACTTTCCACAAAAATAAAAGTGTGACAATTGTTATTTAAAAAAGAATTAGAATTCAATTTAGATAGTGACTGTTGTACACCAGGAGCGAGCTGGGTGTCGTATCGGTGCGCGGGGCAGAGTACGGGGAGTACCGGAGAGCCAATAAGCACTTACGCATGGCCCCCGCGCCCCCTTGACTCCCCGCATTTCTGAGCATTAACGGTCAGCGCTAGACTTATTTGCCGCAACTTATACTAAATATTAAAAAAATATATATTAACATACAAATTAATTATTATTAATTGGTTATATTAATAGTTAAATTCACTGTACGCAAATGGGGAGCATAGAATTATTAAAATATTCCCGACTGTCTTTGCAACTCGTAGGCATAACCATCCGTTAATTGCGTTATATCTAGTTAAGTCTATAAATAGCTTTAAGCTGCTGCCGTTTCGTCTGGTGAGTGTAGGCATCCGGAGACCTTTATTACCGGTGACGAGCCATTCCATCTCAGTCCTCAAGGTTAACAACGCATCTGCATTATGATTCCATGTCAAGGATGAATACAGATGTCATTGGTCGGCAGGAATCACTTACCATCAGGTGAACTGTATGCTCGTTTGTTACTCTTACTTTTAAAGAAAAGCTAAGATGTACACGGTTAGTCGTGATTAGTGGGATTCTTTACCAAGTAACACTGGGAGAAGAAGAGATAAAAGATTGGAAGAGGTCGATGCAAACATTTTAAACAATCTTGTCATTAAAAAAAATATACAGTACATACGTTTGTGTACTTTTATAATTAAACAAGACTGCAGAGACACTCACGGCAGTTGATTTATCCTCTGTCCTCAGCGATAACTCGAACAGTCCGACGTCGACAACACATACGTAGTCCCTCTGTACGTCGGGGGCCTTGTCGTCGTCCTGTGCTACGGCAACGTTGCCCTTGGCGTAGGTTAAGTGGGACAGGAACAGCGTGCACTCCTGTGCTAAGAAGCGGAGATACGACGTATTGGTCTCCGGTATCAAGTTGCTGGACACGCTGAAGTTGCCCAGCGTGAGGACTGTCCGTATTGGCAGGTAGAGAGGTCTGTAACGGTGTAGAGGTATACAACAATAATAATGCATGTGTTCACATAATCTTTCAACACAAGGAAAGACAGATATTAAATAGTACACAGCAACAATTCCACATCTTCCATACAGCCATGTATATAAGCGCTGTGTTGGAATAATATATCGACAAACAACAATTTAAACAAAATTTATATGTATGTCATTAAATATATCATTATATTCTTGTGTTATTGCTTACAACCCGAATGTAATCACGCTTTAAGATATTCTGTAATAGAAAATCGTTATTCTAAATGTTGCAGTTGTGGTTTTTAATTGATTTAATGACCCCTAGATAAAACGTGGATACTTCCGATCTATGTCTAAGATAAAGTCTATAAAGTCGATAAGTCTCGCGCTTAAGATAAAACATGAGGGACTTTATTATAGTACCAGCTGTCACCCGCTTGCTTTGCTGTACGTAAAACAATAATATATATTATATATTATATTATATTATTGTATATATGTATATATACATATATATATATATATAAACAATATATTATGGTTTTTCCCGCACAAAACAAATTTCAATAGAATCTTCAAATTCCAAAGAAATTCAGCAATTTGAACATGATTGAATAAAAAAAAATCAAATATTAGAATTTACAGCTTTAGATTTTAGTGTATTTTAAATTCGTAGATTTTTTTTCAAAAAAAAACTATAAATTGACAGAAAGAAATTGAAAGAAAGTCGATTCATCATCGGCTGAGGTTCGTGCCTCACAGAATTTTATAAGATATTGCATTGCAGTCACACAGACATAAGCATACGCTTATATTTATTTTTCTTAATCCAATATTACCACCATTGCGGTAAAATTGGAGGATCATTGAGACATAAGATGTGTATGGAATTGTTAAGTTTATGTTAGTACCTGTAGTCAATCGCACAGTCCCAAACATGGACATGCAACTCCGAGAGTACGGTCGACGGCGTGTAGCCTGGTACTGGATAGTCCAATACATCTAGAACATCCATGAGTTGGCTCAGCCAAGCGATGCCTTTGTCCCCGCGATGGCGCAAAGTTGCTTGCTCAATTCCCAATGCTATACAGATTGTCTGCAAACGCAAGGAAACAAATTGTCTATTTAATTGCGCTTTTATTATTCTTTTAAATTAACAGATTTATTGCAAGAACTTTTTTTTTATTACTTTGAGAATAACGAACGAGCACACAGTTCACCTGATGGTAAGTGATTCCTGCGGTCCCAAGACATCTACATTCATCCTTGACAAGGAATCATAATGCAGATGCGCTGTCACCCTTGAGGACTGAGATGGAATGCCTCGTTACCAGTAATAAAGGTCCCCGGATCCCTGCACTCACCAGACGAAACACAGGAGCATTATGCTGCTATTTTACCCTGGTATTCTGTGAGGGCGTGGTCCTACCTCGGTCGAGATGACCCATTCATTATGCAGCTAGAAAAAAACTGCATTGTAGCTCTACCACTGTTAATGAACTTATTTTCATGGCCATAAAAACAAGCATCAGTCTTGTGTCCTTTAATTTTATGAGCCTTTAGGGTTAGATGAGAATCTAAAATCAAATCTACTTTGTCAAGAATTAGATTATATATTAACGTTAATACTACAAACTAGAGACAGTGTTATTTTAAATTAACAGATTTATTGCAAGAACTTTTTTATTACTTTGAGAATAACGAACGAGCACACAGTTCACCTGATGGTAAGTGATTCCTGCGGTCCCATGACATCTACATTCATCCTTGAAAAGGAATCATAATGCAGATGCGCTGTCACCCTTGAGGATTGAGATGGAATGCCTCGTTACCAGTAATAAAGGTCCCCGGATCCCTGCACTCACCAGACGAAACACAGCAGCATTATGCTGCTATTTTACCCTGGTATTCTGTGAGGGCGTGGTCCTACCTCGGTCGAGATGACCCATTCATTATGCAGCTAGAAAAAAACTGCATTGTAGCTCTACCACTGTTAATGAACTTATTTTCATGGCCATAAAAACAAGCATCAGTCTTGTGTCCTTTAATTTTATGAGCCTTTAGGGTTAGATGAGAATCTAAAATCAAATCTACTTTGTCAAGAATTAGATTATATATTAACGTTAATACTACAAACTAGAGACAGTGTTATTTTAAGTATAATATATACAAAAAATCGCAGGTGTCTGGGCCAAGGCGCGGACGTTAAATTCCTGACAATAAATCCTAAAAAAATGAGCACTCTGCACAGAATAACAATATACATGTGCCATAGAATAACAATTATTAATACACAATTTATTAAATCACAATTAAAGTATTTCATTCATTTAATGATAATTACATATATAATATTTAACTCGGCTTGATTCGGTTAGTCTCGGCTCGAGCGTAACGGGACACCGATCGTAACGGGACAATGAGTCATACTTTTTTGCGAATTCCTCCCAGCGTTACCGATTTATAAGACGTTATCACGTCAAAAAAAATTGTTTAAGCGAATTATTAACTTTACTAACATATGTTCAATACAAAATATAGAACATTTTGTATTGAACATATGTTATATTTGTGGTAGTGTTTCATTCTTACCTTCAAATTAGGAGTCTCATTGTCAGGCTCAGTCTTTAGAGCGAGTGAGAACATGTCCTTAGCTTCGAGGCGCTCTTTGATGATAATTCCCTTATTGGATGGATATATTGTATTCTTTAAATGTAAGGGCAGACTTGTCCCATAGAGACGTAGGGGAGGCTTATCTGCTGGTATGGTGAGGAGGGCTATAAAATGTAAATTATATTATAATTACATATTGAAGCAACGAATTACTTAGGTTATTAGAATTCAGTCTGACATAGAATGGTGTCTTAAATGTAACATCAAGTATATTTACTTATAATAAATAACATTTTTTCAAATTTGTTACGACCCACAAATGTTTGAAAAGTTTTATAAATAAGTTAAACGTAATTAAATTTTAAGTAACACTTTTATGTTATATAATTTAAATAGAACAATCGCTTTTAATTGACTCAAAATAGTTTTTATCAATGGCTTCTCTAATCTCGTTTTTAATGTTAATTCATTTCATCTTATTTTGTTAAACGTATTCCCTACAGTCCCATATACGAATATCAAAAATAACTTTTTAATAAAATATTTTTTTCTTCTTCCTTTTATTTTTGTGAGTACTCTGTTTTTTTCTCCCCGGAAATACATACAACACCAGGCCTGCCGGAAGTGATTTTATTTGTAAAATAAGCTGCGCCTTTGTACATACCTTTCGTATATTAATTCCC
Organism: Teinopalpus imperialis; assembly: GCA_029286865.1. Classification (NCBI taxonomy): domain Eukaryota; kingdom Metazoa; phylum Arthropoda; class Insecta; order Lepidoptera; family Papilionidae; genus Teinopalpus; species Teinopalpus imperialis. The sequence goes on along the minus strand of JAGSMU010000023.1, from coordinate 427,489 downwards.
TTATATAAATGCTTTGTGTACATAAGAGTTAAATAAAATAAATAAATAATAAATATCACTCACGTTCATGGTACAGAGTAACCTTCCCGGATCTCAAACACAGTTGAGCGGTCTTGGCTAGTCCGTTGAGCCCATTCACATGGCACATACTTAACTTGTGCGCTTCTAACACAAGTTCCCCCATTTGTCCTGGCACCACCCGCTTATTGCTGTCCTGTTTACAAACAATTCAGCAGTAATGTAAATATAAATTATTAATCCAAAAGGAATATCTTATTTTTACGTAAGGCAACATACAAAAGCTTATTGTGAATGTGACTTAAGATGTCGATTTGTTGTTGTCTCGATAAAGGATCGTTCACATTACCAACACTTCCGGCTTGCTATTCGTGTGAGCGTGCCATTAAGACATACTAAATTATTCTCAAAAGAGTGTCCGGAACATGGGGTCATAATGGATTATTTACAACTGTAATAGTCTATTTTAAATATTCGTAGTTTTTAGCTATTTTACAAACGTACTTTTTAACAAAAAAAAATGTTTTTCACTATATGCATTTGTCTATATAAATACTTGACTAAAAACCAATTAAAATTGTATAACTCACCCTAACAGGAGAAAAAATTGTCAGCAGTCCTTTGCCTACTTTTAGAGTCATACAGAAATTATGGGTCTCGCTCTCCTTGTTTTCGGGCAAGGTTTTTGTGTTGCCGATGCCTTTCCTAAGTTTGTTGTCATATGTTGAATAATAGAGATTCTCTTCTTCCGATGAAGTGCTGTCCGTATCAGAATCTATAAAAACAAAGAATGGTGATAAAATAATTTTCGAATCCATTTCAGAATTCCAATTAGTTTATTTTTTATGTTAAGAACTAAACAATGTTACTCGAACATTTTCGAACAATCATTCATGCTTTGCACACGATAGAATGTGCCTGTGAGATTGCAAATACTTAATAATTTTATATGATATGAAAGTAAGAAGGTTGTTCCATTTTTACCTACTATGTAATTACAAAAGCGAAAATTTTAACAAACTAAATAGAAGAATTTTCGTAACTGCTTAAGAGTACGCCAACGTCTCAAACTTTAGACACATATATATATATATATATATATATATATATAGGCGTACAAAGGTTAAACACCTGAAATCAGTAGTACTTTATAAGTTCTTTTTTTTTAAATATAATGATATTATGAGGTTAAGTAAAAATTTAATATTTGCACCCACAATTACACAAAGCTAGTGGCAGTACGATATTTCTGTTCGTTGCTTCATGCTTTAATATTTTTATTTGCCAATTTATTCTACTCATATCTTCTAATTTCATTCGTTTAATTAAAAAAAAATGAACGGCTATAGTGTTGCGATCTAAAGGTTTTAAGGGTTCACGCTGTGTTATAATCACAACGTTAACACACGTGACCTATATAGAGCCAACAGACCGCTTCAACAGGATGAGACATGAATGGAGTTTACATTCACAATGCGTTCGTGGTGGTTGGCTGTACTAGGATAGAAACACTATTAAATTTTAAGGAATTTAGCCAAATAATTTTATGATTTATGCATGACGTCACCATCGCTGGATGACGTAAGATGGTAATTTGTATATATATATATATTTTACATATCATTATTTTTATTATTTAGTGTTGTAAAATGAGCACATAGTTCACCTAATGGCAAGTAATAGCTGCGGCCTATGACAAACACATCCATCATCCTCAATAAATATTCAAGATGGAAATGCGTTGTCACCCCTAAGGATATATGAAATTCCTCTTTACCTGTAATTGGGGTCCCCGGATCTCTACTACTCACCATACGATACGCCCACGTATTAGCTTCATTGTTTTGTTGGTATCCGGTGAGGATGTCTGAGGATCGTTCCGCTAAAGTCTAGCTGAAACGTGACTCTACCATTATTAAATAGCATTGCGTTATTGTTTCATGTTTTGATAGTTCCATATAATTCATTCGCATTATTGTTTTACATTAATTCCATATAATCAATACATTCACATCCTTTCTTATAATTGGAGACAGTTTATATTGAGACTTGGACTAGACTAGATCTTATATCAAATGTTATTATTTTAAATTCAATAAATATGTGCACAAATTATAGTTTTCACCATATTTTCTTATAGTTTATTATGCTTACCATAACCGACGCCTTTGCAGATGCCGAAGGCGGATAGATGTTCCCGCACATATGCGGGCTGATTTCGAATTGGTCCACAATATGCGGCTCCCAAAGTAGCAGGTCCGAATTGATCCGATTGTAGATTATCTCGTAAAGTTGTTTTGATCTATTATGAATTAGTATTAGGCACTGATATTTAATCTAATTGGAAATGATTTTTTGGAATTATTTTGCGTTTATTCTGTAGTAACTAAGTAACAATAATTACGTCCCATGTTGTAGATATCGAACGGTTTATGACACGGTCTTTTTTTAATTATTATTATTACATTGAGAGTAACAAAAGAGCACACAGTTCACTTGATGGCAAGTAATTCCTGCGGCCCATGCCATCTACATTCAACCTTTGACAAGGAATCATAACGCAGACTTGTCACTTGAGGACTGAGATGGAATGCCTCGTCACCAGTAATAAAGGTCTCCGGATCCCTACACTCACCAGCCGTAGCACATGCTATTTTACGCTGGTATTCTGTGAGGGCGTGGCCTGTCGAGCTGACCCATTCAATCTGCAGTGTAGCTCTATCACTGTCACGGTCTGTGACACTTATGGTCGTAGGTTCGAATGAGCCATTCGACTGTTGTCGTTAACCATCTCCTGGGATCAAGAATTCGAGAATTCGATTCTAAATTTGAGTAGTGAACAAACAGAATTATTAGTAGTGGTCAAATTCCCACCGGGCGATATCCCCTGGTCACCGGTTCAGTTTACGTGGTGACATCAACACCGACGAATGTTTTATTTACATTACATTAACCTAATACTTATCATTGGATGTCGTGGCTTTGTCAATATTTTGAAATCATGTTCCCGGACCAGGATCTGTAGCAGGATTAATTCGAACCGAATTAATCCTGCTACAGATCTTTAATGACTACGTTATGATTATTTAAGATTGTCTTGACATCGACGGTAACAGTAATCCTGAAAAATGAATAAAAACCGTTTCCAATATTCCCCCTCTTACGATATTCAGAGGACGAGATGAATTGATGGATCTTCAAGGGACAACAATACTGTATATATATATATATATAACCGTGTATAGTGCTATAGGAGTATAGTGTCATGGGCAATATCGCTAGCACAGACACATTCAGTAGTCGACCGAAGAGTTGCAGTGTGTGGTGGCTCTTTCACAATGCACCCAGGTCTGAAAACCATGATTCCTGGGCTGTGAGTCGAAGTTAGGACATGGAAAAGTGGCGCCGTGATGACGATAAGAATTCTTAATTCTAAATTAATTATATTAATACATATTATATTTATATAATTAATTTTATCTGTTATATTATTTGTATTTATACATACTCTAGCTGCAAGCTGAGTATCGGTAGGTTGAAGTCAAGATGTATGGATGAGAGTTCGACGGAGCTGTTCGTGAATTCTGCCATCTCTTCTTCAGTTCCAGGGACTATGAGATCTTCCTCTTGTGCTAAAAAATTAATTTAAATTTAAATTAATTTGCTATCGGTTATTATGAAACTCACCACTGCCAATCTTCTACATCTATCTTTTATTATTTAATTATTGTTAAATAAAGTGTTGAAATTATTGCATAATATATAATTGGTGGGATCTTAATATAATGGAAAAATAAATGCAAAGTCGAGTAAGATTTTGCATTAACATAAAGATTCCCTTGCCAGTTATATAAATTAATAAGATAAAAGCCATAACAAATATTAAAAGAACAATTTTCATTAAACATTTTTTTTTATTTTTAAATTTTAATCACGATGTTCAAGGATGAAGACAAATGATAAATTGAGTCAGATACTAGAATTATATAAAAAAGTATATAACAAATGATTCGTCACTATATAATTTTTTTTTTTAAATTGTTAATAATTACATATAAAATTGAAATAGAGATAATCATACCTTTTTGATTTTCTTCCTGCTTTGTTATACTTTGATGGGCCATCTTCTTTCCGCTGAAGGGGCTTGGTAGTGTGCTTTTCAAGTTATTCATTATATACGTGGACGTTGTCATGGGATTCAGCACTTTTGGCTCGAAATTTAATTCGTCATGTAACGAATCGAAAGGACCTCTGCTCGATTCTCGAGGTTGGAATGTAAGTGATATCCTGAGAGAGAATAAAAAGATATCATTAAACAAAGGTAGTGAGCAAAGATTACCTACTATATTCGACGCATTATCTACTGAGACATCGGGTCATCAATCATATTTATCTGTCTGTCTCACTCGCACTTACAGGTCTTATGGAGAGGTATAGGGATGTGCGTAAGAAATGTAGAGGTGCATATCGATAACGGGATAGGTACGATCGATATGCTAAATTATGTTAAGTATTATTGTTTCCTCGTAATCATAGAGAAACTTAATAGATCGTAATGTGGCCCTAAAAAGGGCCGTTTTTATCTTTTCTAGGGATGACGCATCGACCCCGCGTGCGCAGGTAGCTAAATATCGATAAAGGGCTGCAAGTAACATTTTTGCCAGACGACTCAGTTTAAATGCGTCGACTATAATGCACAAATTGTATATGTAAGTGACGTACATAAGACTCGAGGTGAGTACACTTACTAAGGACCGAAATATTTATGAAAAAGTTATACAAATGTGGCTAATACAATATTGTACACACGAAATGTGACGGTCGTGTTGATAATGAAAATTTTAATTTGTTATTAGTAGAAACCATTAATTTGAATTTTTATTTAATGTGAACGTGACTTCTTACAGTGGTTAAATTCAATGGGCTTCCATAGAACAAAGCGTGAAGTCAAAAAATTATTATTGACTTTTTTAAAAGATACACATACAATTGATTTTTTTTCTTTAATTGACTTTTATTTAATAATATTCCAAATAAATCACCAAATATATATGCCAGAACGTACTCTTGCTACACTGTCTTTTTTACCATATAAGGTGGAATAAGTTGGCGGCAAGAATTTAATCAGAGTAAATTTAATTTGGATGATAATAGAGGGCTTTCTCTTTACAGCGTTCTTTCGCGTAGATTTAAGACAATTTAGATATTGTATCCATTTGATATGATGTATAATTATATTATATATTAATATATTTAACTTACATGGGCAGCGGGGTAGTTGTATTTCCTCGTAAAATATTTCCTTCAAAGGAGGCGGTGTCCATTGTTGATTGAGCTACGTGTGTGGGTGGTAAATGATCGTTTTCCTGTAATAATGATAAATTTCATTATTTGCGATTGTTTTGAATATTAATAGATATTACTTATAGCGCTTCATCTCCATTTGTGTTTTGTCATTATTTAGTAATTACTCGGCAGTTAAAAATAACTAGTACCATGAATGGTTTGATTCCACTGAAATAAGATCACGCCTTCACAACATAATAGCTACAGTATGAGCGTACCAAAGGGGACTTAAACAGATCAGAGATCTATTTAGTAAAAAGTCATACCTATCTTAGTCATCTTAGTTTTATGGGAAGAAAAATCTTCTATATCTTAATTCTATATTCAATGGATACAAAAAATAATAACATTTTACAAAATAAATATACTAGAAATATATACTTTACATAGAAAATAAAATAAATAAATAACGGTTTATTTATTTACTTTCACTTACTTTATTAAAAAATAATCATATTCTATAAGTTCATTTTCCTATCACTCATTCAAACATAAGCGAACCGCACACAAATATACACCAGCCGTTACACCAGTGAAAAAAAACAATTCTAGATATATCTATCTACACTGTAATTTTTAATCTAAACCAACTCAAAAGATTGGCTGGTAGATAATGCCTTAGGCATAAAGTCCGCCTTTGTGCGTATGTTGGTTGTACAAAAAGTTTATAAATAAATAAATAAAGTACCTACCTAAATCATATGAAAAAAAAGTAAATATATTCCTAGTGTATCCTTTATTTTATTATAAATTTAAAAGGACTTCTTGATTAAAAGGATATCAATAATTGTCCTAATGAAATTGTTGATAAATGCAGAGATAGAAGTGCTTTAGCATCTCTTAAACGGTCATCATTGGCTCTTCCATAACCACTTGTTCCATGTATAGAAATCCATATACTTATGCCGACTCACACAGTAGTAAAGATGCAGTATAGTGGCCTTGAGAGTGAGTGTAGTGGGGAGAGGACGCACGCTGGCCACCTGTTGCCAGCACGCCGTGGCCGCCTGCAAGCGGAACAGTAAGTAGTCGGGACGCACTCGACGCGTCTCGTGATCAACGCCCGTCCGGAGATCAGCTATTGGAAACCTGATTAAAGATAACACTAGGAGTTATCGTTTAGTTCGAAGTTTCTAATCGACATTGCCCATATCGGCGACCTATTCATAAAATTAACTCAGATTTAAGCGTGTTTGTGATTTAAGAATAGAGGACAACATGGATATGTAATAATAAAAAGTTTATTACAAACAATGTTATGAGGCGGTAATATTAAGACGATCTAGTCGCGGAAAAATTAATCAAATAACTTTTCTTTTTTTTTATTATGCAAATATATATAGTGGAAAATGCTTCTTGGCATAAGTCCACTACAATGTTGGAAAAAAAGTAAAAGAATATAAATAAATAAATAATTAATATATTAAATTGACACTATTCTATTAAGATTGACATTATTTATTACCGTGCATATTTTAACATAAGAATGTACAGAAGTCAATTATGGAAACAAGTAAGAATACCTAAGTATGATGTTGAGTTCTGGGCAATGCAATGCGAAGTTGATATGATTTTGTGGCAGGGATGCGTGCGCGGGTTGAGTGCTTCTCGAAGGGAAAACAGTCGCCGACATTCGTTCTATTAATGTTAAATCTACATCCACGTAGAATGGTGTGCATTTCATACTGAAAGTATAAAAAAAAAGATTAGAATCTTTAAAATTTTCGGGTAAATATATAACATAAAATAGCTGTCGCATTCGCGCGCAGCGTAACGGTCCAAGCGCAGGCTCTCTCTAGGGAACCCTTGTGTTGGTTACCCATTATTAAAGGGCTCGGATGAATGCCCTAAGCGCTCGGTCACTTTTCAACCCGGTGAAGCCGTAAAACCCCTAACAGTGGCCGTAAAAAAAAACGAAAACAACCAGAGCCTGCCGCTAACACTGAGATGGTTTGTTATGGATCCGCTTCCACGATCACCTTTAATTCTTCATTGTCAACTGGGGACGGCCGGAGCGTCCGCGAGGTTTGTTTTGGAGGTCAAAATCTACAGAACAAAAATGTTGGCACTAAAAACGTACCGTGCTTTCTTTTACAGTAGCTTCTCCATATACATCATTAATCCATCGGACTGTGATGGTGCCGCGGTGGACTCATATTACTCATACTCGTAAATAACGCGATATTTCAAGTTTTCCATTTTTTAACAGGCATGGTAAAGAAAAAACAAATGGCGCGAAAACAAACGAATCACTAAATTCGAAACACAAGTCTAAATTTGAAATATATTTGAATATGGAATTCCTAACCAAACACCAGATTATTAGAAAACAAAGTGGCCAGTATGCCAATTTCATATGTAAGGACCTAATATAACTTACACAATATCTGTTGTTGGGGAGACCAGTTTCTTTTCCCCCGACACCCGCATATATTTAGATGTTTGTTTGAAATTAATTTTTATATTCGGCGTTGGCACAGAACGTTCCATCTCTGCATCATCTGTAAGGATATTAATTCGGGGCATTTGTATAAAAAAAAAAGAATATTTTAGATTTTAGTTGATGATAGTTTATTTAATGTTGTACATCTGTACAAATGTACAATACAAACCGTGTTTACTCAACTACCGTGATATGAAAGCGGCTGTCTGGTCTTAGAATCTTTCTTCCACTGAATCTTTTCTCTTCTGCATACATGGACATATGGTGGACATAATGGATACCGCAATCGTGGTGTTATAAATAATAATGGATTTGTGGATGTAAACATAATCAGAGCTTTTCAGCATATATGACACCACAAATCTAGATAATAGGTATATTCGAGATGGTTAATCTGTCTATCTGTTAGAAATTGCTTAGTTCTATGATATTTACATCAGTGTTTTCGTTCATTGTCGCATAGACGGACACCCACTGAACGAATGAGTAATAATAATGGGTACCTTTATTTTCGAATCTTATCAAATCGAAACATTGAGGCTTCACATCGTCCGGACGTTCCTGTTGGAAGTAGAGGCATTCTCGAACCAAAACATTTTTAATGGCCGCTTCGCACATTGTCTGGCTGCCGTGTGACGTCACCTTTTCGCTCCCGTCAATACTCATCTCCGTTGTGAGTATTCTGGAATATAAAGTTTATATACTATTTCATACATATTTATACACATATAATTACTTGTCCTGACTGACTCGCTGATTCATCAACGCAGAGCCTAAGCCGCTGAGGTTACAAAATTGAAATTTTGACAGTTGAGTTGTAAGCATCCAATATGGAATGATTTCCGGAAAAAGGGGATAAATGGTTATATGGAAACCCATCATATTCAAAGTGGCATGAAATTTCATATTCCTGCTTTTGTTTAGAAATAAATATATACTAATGTCAGCGTTTTTGAAAATTTTATCCGTGAGAGGGTGAATTAGGGGTTGCAAGTTCATAAGGGAAGTCGTTCGTCACTTTTGAAGGAAGAAGCATGAAATTCAATATGAAAGCTTCCTAAATAAAGTTTAAGAAAAATTATTTTATATAAGTTTGTATCTAAGCTCGAAAGATGTCTGTCTCTGAATTGCGCTATCGTTTCGTTACTAGGCATTTAGCTATTTTGACTACTCAACCTACGAGCCTTATTTGAATATACATATATCTACGCATGCGAAGCTGCGGGTAACAGCTAGTTATTAATATAAAAGTGTGTTGTTGCTGTGTAAATATATTTTCTATGATTTTTTTTTGATATGCATATCAACTTTATTTTTCACCGTCTATTTAATTATAGTATACTTATGTCACTTGTGAAGACAGTAAATTTAATTTAAACAAAGTATTTATGGTCTGTCTTACAACTTAAAAGACAAGTTATTGAGAAGATAATGTCATCCTGACCTTTTGATTTATCTATCTGTTTTATTTATTTATATAAATCTGTTAAATTGATTATTATAATTACCTTAAATGGTTTCTTTTGGTGGCTTTATCTAATGCTTCGTTGACTCTGTGACTTTCTCTCCGCTCGTTATTTCGACAAAAAGTTTCCACGCTATCGAAAAATTCTCTAGACGCTTGTTGCATCTTGACAGCAGAAGCAGGCGATATATAATCTGTGCCCATTGGGGTTGGTACAAGGATATCCTAGAAATTAATTTGTTTTATTTTTATTATTTCCTTTAGAATTTTGATATAAGTAATTAAGATAGATAATCTTTATCGATAACAGTAAATACTGATATAAACATTTCTAAATACTGATTTGATTAAGAAACAGTATAAAGATCTTTCTTTTATCGTCTGAATTACTTTATGGAATTCTATAACAAAAATGTATATCAACTCGTTCTACATATTTAACATATATATATGTAATTCATATCCATTTTTAGAGTACTAGACAAATGTGAAAATGTGTAAACTTTCTTTACTTTTTGTAATTGAGAGAAAATTTTGGTCTTAGTCATAGTTTTGTATGTTATATTGTGAGTATGTAAAATATACGACAGTAAAATATCAATATCGTTAACAAAAATATAATAAACTCGTGACCAAAATATGGGCTCCTGCGTCATGCACCAGGTCAAATGTCTTTAAAAAATAAGTGAGGTCTGAATTATAATTTTCTTTTTGAATTTTTAAAGCTGTATGCTTTAACTTATAAATATTGTCAACAAATAGCACTAATTAGGGGTTGTCATGCCCTAAAAAAGGTCTTTTACCTAACCTACCCTTATCAGTTAGTCGCCAAACGTCAACCTGTATACTTATTCCTTATTACTACCTAAAAATTGACATATCTATTGAAGAAATGGCTAAGTTGCTAGAGCATCAGATTTACCAGAATATAATAGTAATATTTTAGAAGTGTCAATAGCCAATAGGTTTAGGGTGCAGTCTGTGAAAGCTAGGGTCAGAGGTTCGAATATTTTTACTCACGAGTGTATATATTTTTGTTAACGATAATGATATAACTAACAAATAAGGTTGATATCAACTCAGCTCGTTCTACATATATAATTTATAGCTTATATAAAAACATAAATATATCAATATATTTATGTTTTAAAAAGGTGGCATATGTTTAAAAAATTATATTTTGTTCGCAAACGTACGGCGTGAGTTTTCAATTCAATTTTTGCTCACGTCTGTATTTATGTATTACATATACTATATAACATGTGTGATAATTTTACCTTGTGCAGAAGAACGCACGAGAATGACGTCATTCTCAGACTCACATGCGACACTTCTGCTGTTGGATCTCCGTCGATATGTGGCACTGAAAGGTAAAATAAGGTCAAAGTTATCATGCGACACTATTACACTACTATTCTTAAAAGTTGACCTCAACTACTGTTTGTGCTTGGTTAGTAGAGAAAGCTGTCTCATCTCTTATTCATATATATGATTATAGTCGACGCATTATGAACTGAGGCTTCGGGTCATAAATTATATTTATCTGTCTGACTCGCTCGCACTTACAGGTCTTATGGAGCGGTGCAGTGATGTGCGTAAGAATTGTAGAGGTGCATATCGATAGCGGGAAAGGATAAAATTATGTTTAGTATTAATAGGAATAATTTTTAGCTATCTGAAAATATTTCTTCAAAACCAATCAGGAGTGTGTAGTCTCAATAACTCAATCTCAAGTGAGAGTGCTAATGAAGGTCACGATGACGCATCGACCCCGCATGCGCAGGTAGCTAAGTATCGATAACGGGTTGCATTGCGTGCACATTCCTACTGTCAGTGAAATAAAAAAAAATATTTTTTATTGTTATAGTCTATAAACATCCATGGTAGAAAAGATGCATGTGCGGGTCTTCATCGCTCACTTTTAATTTCAAAGTATGTAAGCAACCTGGAGTTTGCTGGCTGACCCCAATGAAATTGTTAGTTGTAATTTGTGGTGATGATTTACCATGTGCTCGGTAGGTAAGGAAAAAATTGTGTGCCGAAGCATGTTAGGAATATATAGAAATTAAAAAATAAAAATCAAACAGGATATGAAATCCACTAATATGCAGGCAGTGGTATAATACAATTTATTTTTAAATAAGAGAGGGAGCATAGGCCCAGCAAAGGATATATATATATTTATATATATATGTATATATATATATATATATATATATATATATTGCCTTTTGGTATGAAACTTGAGCAACTCCATAAGTGGAGGTTGGAACTATCACTAAAATTATGATGGAAAAATAATGTTTTGCCACCATCGACTTTAGTTATTCCAAGAAGAGTACCTTTCTTATTTCTCCTAATCCGCGGCTGAGCATTAGGAACATTGATACTGGACATCATACTTGCGCTCATAGAGCTGACGGAAGATGTAAAGCTCTCAGTCATCTGGTTAGTATGTGATGTCATCGGATGGAACTTCTCACTTTCTGCATCACTGTCTTCTGTAATTTTTGTAGTAAATGGTTATATATGACATCCTAAGTATAATAGGAGAGTTGCTTACTAATATTAAATGTTTAATAACTTATTCAATATACTGTACTAAAATAAAAGTATGTACTTCAATAATAAAAATAAATAGTTAAAATTTAATTTAATCTTACCAAAGCTTGGTCCTGACCAGCCATACATGTGTGTGGGTTTATTTTGCTTTTCCAAGTTTCCTTGGAGTTGTGCCTCTATAAGCTGAAAATCAGCTTGCTTCATTGGCTTGCATTGCATATTTATGCCACTTGGACGGAGAGGTAGATTGCTGTGAAAGAAAAAAATTATCACTGATTGATCTTAATATGTTGGGAACGCAAACTGACGGTATAAGAAATCTATAACCTCATCTCTTTCCTTACTCTACTTACTGACTGAAAGTATAGGTGTCAGACATCTATGAGAAGAGGGTAGGTGTTACTTTTGTTGGCCAATCTTCTTTCCTGAGTTCCTAGTAGTTAATACTTAGTATAATATAAGTATGGGAAAGGAAGACTTGGCCCAGTACTTGGTAAAGTGTAATAGATTTCAGAGTTAAAAGTATGAGAGTACTTACCTAGTATCTTCTAAATCTGGTTGATTTAAAGCATCAACAAGTTCGAAGAGGGTGTGTAATTGCCTAGGCGTTAGAAATACTATTAAGGATCCCAATAACATTTTAACTTCAACTTTGGGCCCCTCCACTTCTTCAGAATATTTCAGTTTAAGTGCCAACTCCTGTTGGCCAGTTAATTTAGCAAACACAATAGGGTCTGTCTGACTAGATTTCTCTTCAGGAGTAGTATCTTTTGATCCAGTTTGATTTATATCTTCTCCAATAATTTCTTTAATGGGATCAGATTCAAATGTCGAGAGAACACTTCTTGTTTCGTAAAAGACATCAGATATAGTGCTTTGATAGTTTGCATCTGGTGTTTCAGCTGGAGTATCAGATTTATCAGCTTGAGATGAGATAGACTTTTCCATAGTAAGACTTCTTGCCATAGTCCGAAGTTTTGATGGGAATTCATCTAAATGCAGGGTAACACCGTCAAATCTTATTTTTTTATTTGTATATGTTGATACTATATATGTTTTGGATTTGCCGGGATCAGTTGATTCTGGAACAGGTTCTGCACCTGCCTCATCAAAGTAGTCAATGCTATAACAAATTGTTATTTTTAATTATGCTTATGGTGGGTTATTAATAAACTACCGGCAGAGTTACGCTACAGTTGGAAAGCACAAAAACAAAATATAATCAAGAAATTGTTTTTTATTATACAGTCAACCAGTAACCACCGAGATAGAGATTATTTTGAGCCTAATAATTTTTACACTGCAATTGAAAATATCATAATAAAACAAAAAAAAATTGCATCCTACCAGATGGTATGGTGGATATGGACCTAAGTAAGCGTAATAGCGAAAGGAAAAATGAGTTAGAAAAAGATTTAGATACTTTAGTCAGTAAAACAAACATAGTATAACATATATAGTAGCATATAACACCACAGGGTAGACAAATATTAAAGGCGAAATATTTTTTTAAATTAGGTTGTTGTCTTAATTGCTATCCAAGAAGGAACTTACTTTTGAATGTGAATTTCCAAAGCAACACCTCTGACACCGTTTTTGGGCACATGCTCAATTCTAACTTTAGTGTTAACAAATTTTACCTTTACTCTGCTCAAAACTGAAACAAAACACCAGATTACACTTAATTTATGTAAATTTATGAAAGAAATCAGGCATAATTACAAATACTTATCAACTTATCAACACCAAATACTTCAAAGCCTAGCTCTGATCCTTTCAATGGTTCTAGGTGGTTTGGTTGTTTTTCTAGGTCTCAGTTTCCTTGGTATGTTTTCTTTTGTGTTAAACTTCTTGAAATGCTTGATAGCATTCATTACCATATGTTTAGCATTCATTAGCATTGCAAGTGATTCACAATTTTCCTTTATGACCAACATGAAGATCATTTTGAATTTTTATGACAAAGCATAAAAATTCAAAATGATCTTCTTTGTAGAGGAATCGCAACCCTCCCCACAGAAGTTGTTGTTTGCAATGAACACACTCATTTTCAACAATGAAATGACGCTCGTTGAAAATGATCAAAATTATATTAATTATGGAACAAACTAGTTTTTCTTTTATGCACATTTCTTGAAAATTCTTGAAAATTGAAAAAAATAGGAATTTTAGAAATTTTAAGTTATGAACTTAAAACATTAAATTGCTTTTAATCGGGCAGCCAAACAGAAAGTTTATTTAATTGTTTTTTCGTTTTATTTAAAAAACCCTTATTCGTTTTAACTCCTAAAATCCTTTAATTATGTGACCACCACTGTATATAAAAATTAAACTTAGTTTAAATATTATCTACATTGATCTGTTATGATTATAAAAAAAATAATATAATTTTTTGATTAAAATATGGATTCAGATATCATATAAGATAAGAATATTTTGTGTCATGGACTATCATACCAATTCTTGGTTTTTCTTCTTTACTATAATTAAATCTGCTTGTGGAATGATCTCTTGACAAGTTTAAGACCATCAACATCATTATTATTACTTCTCACTTCATAATCACTGACCATAATTTATGTAATTTATAAGTATTTCGTTTATATATTTACATTATATATTTTTTTTTATATATTAGTGTACTATTTTATTATTATGTAACAATATATTGGTTTAGTTTATTTAGGTATTAGTTTGTTAGTTTATTATATACACCATCCACTGTGCTTTAATTCAATTATTCCTTACTGTAAGGGTTGTCTGGATGTAATCACATTTTAGCGATTTTTGCCTTCTAATACATACTTAGTAATATATATTTTTTTCTTTTTGTGATTTGTTTATATTTTTTTTTTGTGGTGTATAATAAAGTATATATTTATATGGTGGTGGGATGGTTCAATGAGAATTTTCAAAGAACAATTAAATTTTAATTTTGAAACTTACCAGAATCAATGGCATGTGCAAACATTTCAATACCCTCAACTGGATTAGATTCTTGTGGACCAGATTCCTCCCGGAGACATTCGGCAGCAAGTTGCATTGATGATGACATAGATGACCACATGGATTCCAGCATTGATGATACTAGCAAAAGACATCATACACAGTTATAAAACAAAGACATTCTAGAAAAATGTAATCTTCCATATGTAAAATTAAAATTGAATGTGGAAGTTTTTAGTATTTTTTATAGATTAAAAGGTAAAATGAAATTCACACTTAAATTTCAAAAGCTTATAGTGTGATTTTCAATTATAAAATAAGACAAAACACAAACATAATTCTAGCTTGAAAGAAATCTGTTTACAGTATAATTACACACAACACAATCTCGCTATCTAATTGTGTGTTCTGTTCTGAGTTCAGTTATCAACAAAATATAACACAGTCTAGCGGAGACACTTAAGTTTGATTTTGTTTTTTAATTTCGCAGTGCTATTTACACTAGTATATTACTAACATTTCAGTTCATCACTCAAAGGTTAAAATGGTAAATTTGAACCTAAAACAATAAGTTTCGCAGTTAAGTTCTGAAAAGAAATCTAAAAAAACACACTATAATATTTTATCATAACAAACTAAACAGCATAATTAAACAATCATAAATTGGTTAAGAAGAAACATTTAAGTTTATTTTAAGCACATTTAAGAGTTATATTACTGTAATGTGGTTATAGATTTAGGGTTTTACTACAGCTAGAAACTAGCTATTGCGGAAAAGGGTTGGTTTTAGGGGAAGGACTATGCTATACTAGAATACTTACAAAAAATTATTCTATGGATACATATTATAATAAAAAAATAAAAAATAACATATACCTGGTTCAACTCGAACCTTTGGTTGTACAGTGAGTGAAAGTCCATTGACTTCAACAACAGAATCATCTTTTAATAATGTTGACCAAGGAATGGTCACAGTTATTTCTTGCATGCGCCCATCCACAATTTCCAATGGCCAGTTTTGTGAATCACCTAGTTCATTAAGTGCCTTCAACAAAAATAAATTTTTTAAACAATATCAAATTTCATGGTGTTTAATTTCCTTTTCAAATACAAATAATACAATATGAGCCTTATAGTATAATTAATGATACAAAAAATTATTAGTATATTAGCATTAATAAATTAGATACCTAATGAAAGTTTAAAATATATTTATATGGGTGTATTCAGTGGCCTACTAATTTTATTCAACAAATTTATAAACTTGATGAAAATAAAATAAATTATAGGCACCCAGTACAGTTTGTTCTTAGCGGCTGAATTAATGGGTCAGTTTGTCCAGTGGAGGGCAACACCCTCACAGAACACCAGCCTGTAATAGCAGTATAATGCTGCTGTATTTAATCTGATAAGATTCTTGTTACTGATGACAAGGCATTCCATCCTAGCCCTCATGGACAATACATTTGCATTATGATTCCATATTGAAGATGAATGTGTGTGACATGGTCCACAGAAGTCTCTTACCATTATTTGCTACCATCAATAAAATAAGAAAATTTATTGTTAAATGATATGATGATGATAATAATAAAATTCTATGAAGTAAAGACTAAGTAGATAATTATTAGTTAAGAAAAATTACCATATAATTTTTTATATGAATCCCTCAATTTTGAAATAAAAACACTATTAAACAATAGAGGTCCTTAACCATCACCATATCTCATTACAATAAATTTTCAGACACAATCAGTTTATGAGAAAAATATATAAAAGAATGTAAACACAGTAAGAAAATTCATTGGCTTTTAGCTCACAAGGTGATTTTTAGTAGTAATTTAGTATATATTTTAAACAGATAATCCTTATCTTTAGTATATTTTAAATGAGAAAATTGGTTGATATGTCAATTAAAATAAAGTAAATAGCATTTTTGTGTTGAAGAACAATAACAAAAAAGTGAAAAGTGCCTCCACCTCTAACTTGTTATGTGTGTATGTTGTTTAAAGTGGTAAGGCAATACTGTTTTTCAAGATTTTCCATTCTAAATTATTATCGATTAGATATTCATTTCTTATAATTGGATTGATTCCGAAAATTTACGCTGCAGATTTTCTATCATTGAATTTATTTAAGACTAACTCTTATTTCTAATCTTATTCAGTAAATGCAAAGTAGCATATTCGAAAGAAATCCTTTGTTTAAAAAGTATAATTTAACACGTGTTTTCATAAATATAATGCGCACTTAAAGTTGGCGTAGATATATAGTTTTGTGAGGAGAATGAAAGGTAACTAAGGTATAGAACTTTGCTGGTAAATTGTATATAGATACAAAGTAAAATTAATTTACCTCGCAGTCAAGGCTGACATCGCACACTGTTCCAGTTCCATTGTATAGATCGACACTCAGCTGATCTAAAGTCAGTTTTTCTTCAAGGAAATTTCCCAAATAGCGTTGTAAAAGATACCTGCAAGCTCTCTTTTTGATACTTTCAGACCATGGCAGATACCACAACATTTTTATATTAATTTAACGATCATTACACTATGAATTTTTACTTTTGTGCGTAATGACTATTGTGATTTGCGTGTGATTGACTTATGCACGTAAATAAACATAGCGTTCCTTTCTACGTTTCATATGATGGATTATTCATTTAAATATACAGATAATAAAGAATGACGGCTATTTTTTTTAAATGGTTGTTTGGTTCCGAGGTTCCGAGACTTTTTTCTCATAGTTTAATTTAGCTGGTTCCGGTGGACCCTGCTGCTACATTTCTACCATATTCCCAAAACTCGACATAAAATGTGAAGACTAGATCTTATCATGGAAATTTGCGTTGCCGCTGAGTGGTTGGAAACCACGATAACATATTATAATATTTTCTGCCTACATTGATAGTTCACCTATTCAAGTTAAGCCAACATTTTAGTTCTTTAGTATCGAAAGTAAATAAATTTTCGTGGAGCCGCACTTACGTGTTGGGAATCCCGATTTTTTTGGTCATGCCAACGATGCATACCCTCGTCGAGTCTCCCGTGGACCCCTGGAGGACCTGGACCACTTTGGGAACTAAGGATTAAGAGCATATTTTAAAATTGCCTACGATAAAAAATGTTTGAGCTACTAAAAAACCCAGCCATCAAAGCCAATAATCAAATCAATATCGTTAGATCTCGACGTTTTTCT
Organism: Teinopalpus imperialis; assembly: GCA_029286865.1. NCBI lineage: Eukaryota > Metazoa > Arthropoda > Insecta > Lepidoptera > Papilionidae > Teinopalpus > Teinopalpus imperialis. Next base: position 409,511 of record JAGSMU010000023.1, on the reverse strand, counting down.
ATTACAAAAGCAGAAACAATTAATGGAAATGTAAAGGGTTCTCTTTGAATCCTCCGATTTAAGATATAAAATACAAATTAAGCCCCTAGCTTTATTTGAAATATATATATATATTCAAGAAAGTTTTTAAGTAATGTTTCGTAGCTTTTTCACACAACACAAATTACAACGGTACAAATTTTAATTTTAATTAAAGACAATATTTTTTTTTGAAAGATACAAACAATAGATATGTAGCTCGTTCGCACACTGAAATAGCATGTAACATTTCTTACTGATTACAATGTATATATTCACTATGATTTTATTACTGTTATATCGTTATAAGGTATAACATCACCAAAATATCCATTAGCGGCTATTCGTCCAATGCCATTTCAATCTCTCACTCACTGTTACACTTTCAATTCAGATCATATCTGAACAAGAGTTTTCTTCTAAGAATATATTCATAAATAGCTTTTGCTTTCAAGAATAGTTCTTCTTTATGCCTATTTGTGTGACCCCAGCACATTTTGGATTTAGATAAGCATAGTACCAGTTATTATAGTTTTATGAAGTTGCGATAATATTTTAAGAGAATTTCAAAACCGTTTATCATAATATTGTCTATTAAATAATTTTATAGTGGATGAGTTTTTGTTTCAGGCTGTTCGCCGCTGTTAGCCCGAGGACTTTTACAGTTTCGCCGGGTTGAGAGGTGACCAAGCGCTTAGGGCGTTTAAATAGTTGATGTATATTTGAATGTCAATAGGATTCATATTTCATTTCAAGAGAATGTAATCACAAGCAGTCGTTAGTCAGTAAGTCGCTTGCAGACTGTACCTTCTTTGTTATTGCTTCCTAAAATAGAAACAATAGGTCGTCCCAAGAAACCTAATGAATTAGCGTTACCAAGTATATGAAGTCAGTTTAGCGCTTGCCTCTCTCTTACCAATGTTTAATAATGTATTTGTGTTGCTATTCCTTTACTTCTCTTAATTTATTGATTTTAATAAATTTTTCAAGACAGGTAATTTTCCTTAGAACTATAGAAGCGGTGGGATTTCCTTATTATAAGATTTTAATGAGTTTAGGTGAATGTAAAGGTGACAAAAGTTTGTTATATTAGTAATGTTCACGTAATATATCACTCGTATTAGTTACTGACGTTTTTTTTATTTTGTAGAAAGTATTGTGTTTTTTGAAAGAAAAGTATGGCCGCAACTTCGATTGAACAGAGTTTTCGACATTTATTATAAAAGCAATAAACGTAAGTAAGAGAAATCAAGTGTTTTAATGCTGTACTGTTATTAATCCTGATTTATAATTTATCTTTTGTTTTCCAGCCGACAGCTTAGTGTCACGGGTAGAGTTAAGGCTTGTAGTTAATGACACGGGCTGCCAAGCTTACTCTATAAATGGGGTTGGTTTTCAAGAATTTGCAGCTACGTTATTTACACCCACTAATTTGGGTCCGATTTTTTCTACTTTGACAATATTTACTTGCAGTAAAGGAAAATTTAATAACAGTACAGAAGAAGACGATGTTCAATTATTACCATTTTATGTAAATACTTTGTTAAATAATGATCGAAATTACCAATAATCAACGAACTTTATATGTCCCACGAGAAGTTATTGTTTTATTTCACTATCATAAGTGAAATAAAACAACTTTCAATAGTAAAATATGCATAAGGATTTTTTTTTGATAATCTCAAATAATAATATCAATAAATGTTCAATCCGATTAGAAGGTAAGGCACTTGAAGGTTCTGGAAAAACCAATCATACAAATATCATTGGAGAAATCAAAGCACGGCATTTCCGATGGTCGTGCAGAACGGATGTGATCGGGTGATCGGGAAATACAAAGAACATATGCGAGCCGTCCTATGTCCGGTCGGTTGATCCAAATATTGCTGCAGCGACCGGATGAAGATAGATGCTTCGCGTAAGACCCCACAGGACCCACAGAGTCATTAGCGTGCTCTCGTGTCAAAAGCGAAGGCCCTTTTGGGGGGTTGCTGCTCCGCAAGAGTAAATAGGAAAACAAGTAATAATTGCCAATATTATATTATATATCCATTAGGTATTATTATTTTCAAAATTCTGTATAAATTTAAGATGATTATTTTAGGTGTAGTCCGACTTACGTTGGGTAGATTTGTTTTGGCGATATCTTTCAATTGATAAATCTTTCAAAATTATAAAACTGTCTAGGATATGTTAGCACTAAGTAAGCATTCGTGCAAACGACAAAGGCAAATGCAAAAAATAAGATCGGAAGATGCTTTAGATGCAATGTCAGATGCACGGGACGTTCGTACAATATACGCAGATCCGTGACCAACTATTTTTATTGCACAAAAAGTGGCGAACTTTTATATTTTGAATACGGACCGTCAAATTCGTCATGAAATAATATAAACATTTATCATATTTTTGACTGAACTTTTAACATGTAAAAAAAATATCTGGAATAAATCGCCGTGGAGAAGGATCAAATCCTGAGTTTGGACGCCGCTTTTATAAAATTAACTGCAGTATCGCCCGATATATTAATGGTATGATAATATAGGTTATGATTATATCAGGCTTTTCATCAAATCCCCAGATTGCCTTTGTAATAAAATGTAAAAAATAAGTTTGAATAAAACTTTGTATTAAATAAATGGACTTTGTTATTGTAACTATTACAACTACAAACTGAACCAATGACCGCTACTTGGTTATTCACTGCTAGCATTATTCGTAGACCATAGCGTAAATGGATTCGTAAGTCGAGGTCATAAGAAACAATAAAATTAAAGTATGAAAATCTTTCAAAATAATTTGACGGCTTCCAAAATGGCGAAATAGCAATGTTTAGTTTTTTTTTCTAGTATGAAATTGGGAGAAAAGTTATAGTGTAGATTTATTTGCTTGATTTTGCCTGCGAATTTTGTTTGAACTTGAAAAGGCCGAACCTCCGAGGGAAGGGAGAGCGCATTGTAGTACCACCACTCCTCTTTCCGTGTCTTTTCACCTCCGTTGCAGGGGCCGAGGAAACTGGGTTTAGTGAGGTCACCCAGTGCGGCTTAGACATATGAAGTATACGAATCCTCAGTGGACTCGCGTGATGGACTTTGCTCCAATATCCTGTCTATAAAGGAGGCCTATGCTCAGCAGAAATAAAAATGTGCACAAGCTGTTACCTTACTTTTTACTTGGACGTATTTATGAATATTACGTTGTACGAACGTATAAGTGCAGAATTTGGAAGTACGCCTCTGGGTTGACTAGCTTCACTAAATTTGAGAGGTGTTGGTAGAGGAAGCTGTGTTGTATGTTATTTTATTCCATTGTCTAACTACTTTGTTCTTAGTAATTTATCTTATAATTTATTGTAATAAATTTTTAAAATAGTCTAGGGTTTTGTTCAATTATAAAGATTAGTTCCAAAGTTTCAAGTATAAGCGTCCCGCAAGGAAATCACTAAGGACGATAACAAAAGTAAATTACTTTATATTTATTAATGTTCATTTCTTTTACAGGGTTCATATATGTTACAGATTTAGTTTCTATAGTGTACAGGTAAAATTCACGTTTAATATACGTCCTGAAGTAAAGTAAAGATATCGAAATTCTAGTTTTAATTGGATATGGGGTAGGAATTGGCTATAAAGTCATGGGTTTTCAGTTTCAGGAATTAGATGAGGTAAATATTTTAGTAAGAGTGAGTAAGATAATTTTTAGTTTTTGGTTCTGGGTATCGTTATAAATTGATTGGGTTGTCCACATTGTAACGGTAGTTGCAAGGAAGGTAACGAAAATTGTGTTTTAGTGCAATAATACATATTACACTCTAATATATCCTAAGCAGTTTCAATAAATATTTGCAAATTAAAATTGTTGAAGCATAATTTTGTCCTGTTTCGTTATGGCTAGCTTTATTGCGTATATAATTAAACAATAACTATATATGCAACAAAAATATTAATACATATATAATTATTTACGGTATGTAATAGTCGGTAATAAAATCTCGATTATAAAAAAAAGCAAAATTTTACTTCCAAATCTTGAATTAAAAATATGATATTAGAAAATAATTTAAAGTTATTTATGTGGTATAGGCTGAACAACCTTAAATACTTTTTCAAGTTTTGATCTTTAAGGGGATTATAGAAAGATTAAATTTTGCAACTTTAATATTACTTGCCCTCTAAACAAAGCCCATCTTAAAGTTTAGAGAGCATGAAGTTAAAACGTTAATACCACACTTAAAAGTTTTAAATTAATTTTACTCTCTCGTAATGGCTATTGTGTTTTTCATTACTTAAGGGCGTCGGCTGGTTTTGTAAACGTTGAAAATGATAGTTGTTGAAATTTAGTGATCACATCTGTGTGTATGTTTTTAATAAATAATGCGCACAATTGGCTAATAATGGGTTGAGACGGCGATATCGATTAAGTAAGCGCACGTTCGCCGCACTCATCGTGACTTGACAGTTTTACGTGGGCTAAGTGTAGTGGTATCATGTGACAAATAGGTACCGTACCGTCTCAATATTCTAAAAAAACTATGGCTATAATATTTAATGTATTTTTATAATGATCAAAGTGTAAAATACCCAGATAATTTATATAAGTAATTCATAAGATATATTTATAAAAATGCATGCACTCAAAAGACAATATTGCATAAAAATAAATATATTTTTTATCTACACAAAAGTTTATATTATACACATCTTTAAAAAAAAAATACTTATGTATATGTGTTATTTGTTGTAATGATCTTTTTTGTCTCCTTTTATCATCTAGTTAATTTTTCAGTTCTTGATATAAATTCGTTGTCAATACTTGGTCTACAATGGTAGTGTTCATAAATTTATTTGACCCATTTTATATATATATATACATATATAATAGTGAGGGTAGCAAAATAAGTAAAATACACGCGCATTTTTTTTGTAAATGTAAATCAATTCGACAGTTCTTGCATACGATCTACGATAGGTGATTGTCATTTATCACGTAAATAAGGTCCAATGCAGAGGGCCTCCCAATCACTAAGGTTTGGGCTCGATCACGTTGTAGGTTTTCACGTCATAGTCACGTCCAAAAATATATATATTCCCTTGCATTACTTTCTATAGAATATTTAATGGCTTATAACGATGACTGTAGTGCTTTTTATACAAAATATCTTTAATAAAAATATAAAGTCATCAAGAATAATCAATAACTAGCGTTGGTTGTAGCGCTTAATATGTTAATATATTAAGCATATTTCAATAACTAATATTGAGACATATACCGGCCTAATTGCCAACAACGGAAATTGTTTTGGATGTGTAAACTTTTCGTTACCCTACAGGCATTTAAGAGAAAGGGATCCTGTTTCGTAATTATATTAGATGCTCATTTAACACTCCGAAAACTTCTTCTTAAGTGGATTACAAACTTTCTAATTTTGCTTTATCTTTTACGTGAAAGATAAAGCAAAATTAGCTCTTTTACTTTGGTCTATACAAAACTATTCATCTCTATACACTTCAAGTAGTTATTCGATTTTCCATGCAGTTTCTATGAAGTATGTAGGCGCTTTAAAACTTTGTTTTGGCTTTAACTTGACTTACGTCCCATTAGATACCATACTTAATAGTTATGTTACACTTAAAACGAAATTTCAGACAAATATAGGAAGGGATACGTGTCCGGCTATGACAATTTCCATGTCAGCGGTTGTACGATTTTTAAGGGTGATGTTCCGATTAAGGTTAATGTTAAATTTTGATCACTAGGGTAACAAACAAATTTATAAGGTTGGGCAACGTTTGGAATTTACGATATATAGTTCAATACTTAAAATGTATTTATATGTAATTGATGCATTATAAGACAGCGGGAAGGTATGAATCACGAAATGAAAGAACAATAGGTTTACACAATTTTCACACAGAGTGGTTTTGTGATGAAATAAATACAAGAAAACCGATAAATTTAGTTTAATTTCAATTTCACACTAATCAGTATACGGATAAAACGTAATGAGCTCCAGCGGCGATACCGTCCCATGTTTCTGTGACTATCTGTTCAATGTACTCTGGCGGGACTAGGAACCCGTATTCGTAGCCTGGCAGCTCCAGAGTGTAAGTGAGTGGGATGCCGACAGCACGAGTCCAGTCTCTGGAAGTTCCACTGGTGTAGTACAGTACATTAGCAGCGTTACCTACGATATAAGGAGTAGCTTTCTCGAGGGCCAATTCATCGATAGCTGTCGCCATTCGCACGCCAGCGAGGTGGAGGATAAGAGCGTTTGCTGGTAGAGTTCCTGTAAAATATATAGTTAAATAAGTTCCACTGTCAGGGCAGATGTAAAAGTTGGTTGGTATTATATTTTTTATTACTAAGATGACAAAACCAATTCCTATAATACTTCTTTGTTAGTATATTTTCGTTGAGGACGCGTGTGAGGTGTATTGAAAACGCCGATCCATCTATAAAAAGGACAATAATTTCAGGAAACTTAGGAAAAAGTGGGGTGAACACAGTTAGATGGAAAAGATTATTGCGACGGCTATTTAGAAAATATGTTTTAATGTAATAAATACCATATTGTATGCATTATTTATAAGATTTTTCGATGCTTTCATCCGTCGAGACAGAGTAAGAAGTCCTTACTCTAGATCCTACCACACTTCGACGTTAGTCTTGAAGTTGCAGAGTAAGCTCTGCCTAAGTGTTACTAAAGTTTAACTGAAGCTGTATTATTTCCCAAAATATTTTATTGAGCCATAAGTCAGAATAGGAGTGTCAGAATGGGTCGACTCGACAGAGGAAGAGACTGTAACTCCCTCATAGAATGTCAGCCTGAAATAGCAGAATGACGCTATTGTGTTGCGTTTGGTGAGTGTGGGAATCCAGAAATCTTGTGTCAGGGATCCCAGCTCAGACCACAGTGCTGTCGCATTGGCACGCAAGTACATCTTAAATATTTAATTGAAGAAGTATGTCTTTATGAACCACTGTCATCATTTAACATTAGGTGAACTGTGCGCTCGGTTGTCACCCGTATTTTAAATAAAAAAGTTAGTTTTGTAGTTTATGAGAGAAAATTATAAGCAGAGGTGGACCTAGAAATTTGTTTAGAAAATGACATCGAAAGGGTAACTGTCACTCTTTGCCTGAAATATTCCTAATAGCGGTCGCTATACAGTAACTTAGTTCTAAATAAAAACAATAAATAATATAAATATAACATACCATTGTTACCCCAAGCATACAAAAACATATTTCCAAAACTATGTAGCGAAATGTACAGAGCAGCGCGGTTTATATTTTGCATGACAACGTCTCTGATAACTCGAATCTCCGGTTCGGAGAAGGGAGCTGGTCCCTCATATATCAGGGTACAAGGGTCCGCACTCTCATTCCTGGTGCCCCAATAGTGGTCGAAGTTGCGGTTTCCATCCACCCCAGGACATTTGTCAGCGCCTGCGTGAGCTTTAGACCGTGTTTTGCGCCACATCCGATCCTATATTCATGAAATATTATTGCATTATACATAATTTCTATAGGCCAGCTTTCTTTCCATAAGGCATTTTACTTCTAACGACGAGTTAAACTCGTGTTGCACCTTGAATTAATTTTATTTTATATAAGGTTCGAAACTAATTTTTGTACATTGCACAAATTGTAAAAGTTGAACCTACGCCCAGCGTAGTAGCCAGGTGCTCTGAAAACTAAGCCCAAACGGCCATATGTTATTAAGTACAAATTGACGCCAGCCATGATTGAAAGTGTATTCGCCCTTGAAGCAGATATCATTAATTTAAGTATATTTTTTTGGAAGACATCTTATTATCATTTTGAGTAATTTGTTTAACAATAATGTACTAATTTACTTATTTTATTCTCTCAATTCCATGTAAGCGTGTTTATTAGTATTCAAAATGTAAATTATGTTGTCGTAAAATTAACACGGAGAGCATTTTTTACGTAGCAAGACAATACATCTTTAAAGTCGGAAACTTATGTCAGCATGCGGTGTCGTTTGGTATGACTAGAGAAAACCTTCAAATGCTATATTCGAATACTAAATATTGCTCGTACTAGTATTATAAATAAAATATCACATTCGCTATCTTACTTTGTGTTTACAGAGGCCTCAATCTGGAGTTTACTCACGAAATGTCTGTTGTTAAAACAGTATATCATTACTCAACGACGCGTCTCTAGTTTGTATAAGAGGATCAGTCAACGACGTACTAAGTGAACAGTTTTCCAAGTAATATTAAAGGTCATTTGTAAAATTATTATTGCTCTTGTACCTAATGTCTTTTATAAGATTAATAAACGAAATATCTAGAGAGCATCCGACAGTTAATGTCATACAATAAGGCCAATGAACCTGGCTTATTACTTCAGGTTAAAGTTAGAATTGCGGTGTAAGAAAACTTGTCACCCTCTATCATTTCGTGTCGATCAATAAGAATGTGATTGATTGATTATTATTGAGATTAAAATACATTAAATGTTCAAATGTGACTTTTAAGACCTTTTATTCTGGGAAACATAGTGATATGGTAATTTCCCTTTTCTTAGATGTTTAGCTGTTTATAATGTCTTTTGCTCAGTGGTCGGTCATCTGGCTGATGAGTCGCATGAATCGCGACTTTGCTTGTAGGTTATGTTTGTCCAATGCAAATAATTAAAAGTTTGGGACGAGGTATATTTGTGTTTGTCACCGTATTCGAAACTATTGATTTTATCATATTCATATGCGATACATAAGATTAAAATAAGTAACAATCAATCATTAATCTCTTTGTTTGATATAACGGACCGCACTATAAAACATCATGCCAATTTGACATTGTCTGGTAACGTCTAAAATAATAAGACGTTAGGGCGACCTGATTAAAAACGATATGACGACATAATAAGCGTCAACCTAATGGTTTAGGGTATGGTCTGCGAAACTTAAGGTCGTAGGTTGGAATCCACCATTCGACTATTGTCGTGATCCACCTCCTAGCACAAGCATTTTCAGCTCAGTTAGAGTGGTTAACTGGAATTGGTTAACTAAAAAAAAAATTTTTTTTTTTAAATTTAGGAAACTAAGTAGGAAATTAAGTAGCGATCTTTACCTCAGCGATGGAGTATTCGTAGCCATCTGGGTTAGCTAGTGGAATTATCACCCAATCAAGCCTTTCCGTTAGGTTATTGTCTACAATATCGACCACCAGTTGATTGATGATGTACAGAGCAACGGGTGGCGTGACCCACTCACGAGCGTGGACACCACCGTCAATGATTATAACTGGTTTCCTCAGATCTTCAAACCGGGTTGTTGAGATCCTCACATATTTTATCTGACGACCCTCGTAGCTAAGTGTTGGATTTATTACAGTTACTAGATCGGGATATTGCTCGCCCAATGAGTCTAGATAATCGTTTATCTGTAATGATAAAATAAAGGAAACAAAAAGAAGGATTAGAATTGGAATATGATAGTCAGAAATATTTAGTAATTCACGTGTGTTATGTGTCCCACCTTTTCATATCCGTAGTAAGTATCCCAGCTGATTGATCGGCCACTTCGCTCTGCGGCATATTTCGCTCGATTTATTTTCGTTTCTTCATCACGAAGAATACTATATTATTTGATAAGAATGAAGAAGTGAGGATATTAAAGTTATTTCCTTGGGTAAAACTTATGACTTATTTTTTAAATGTATGATATTTTGTATTATAACAATATATTTATCTAAAATATTGGGAAATTTAAATGAATCATAATATCTATCTTAGGGTAAAGATATTTTAATGAATTAAACTTTTGGCTTCAACCACCTTAAATTAGAATCGTTATTTGTATCATACCAATTAATTTTAAGAAATTACATAATTTATTAGATTAGTAGATTTTTATGTTCATAAAAATAGCAAATAGCGTTCCTTACTCGGCAAGATTATCAACCAATTTAGTATACGTCATTTGCTTTCGGTCGAAGTACTGTAGCCATTTTTGTTTATCTTCTGGCGACAGCCTCACTAAGGCCTCTAGTTGCCCGGAAGCGGAGCGAGCAGCCGGGGTCGCCGATATGATGTCGAGATGGGCTTCTAATGCTCCGATTTCTTCCGATGGTCCCGCCACGCGGTATAATTGATGCCTGAACAATAGTTATAGAGAGTTTATTAGATAGAGGTGTGCTTTGGTTTGCTTAAATATTCATGAATCATGCACTAACATCAGGAAATAAAACAGATTCAGGTTTTCGCCCATCTACATACTGATTCTTGAGGGACATTTGTATGCATAATTTATGAATGTGCTGTAAGATATATTATATATATATAGCTGTGCCTGCGACTACATCCACGTAGACTATAGGATGCTGGTATGTCTCATATAAAGCAATGCTTAAAATATAAAAATATTTTAATCTGAAACAATTCCATCCAATGTGTTATTTGGATATGTTACTTGGGTCGCACATAATTTATTAATTTGATTTCTTACATTGTTATGCTCTTAATTCTGAGTCATTAACAGGCATTTACATTTTTTTGTTGTATTCGGAACCAGTTCTTTCTATTTTTTTTATTAACTCTCTCCTAATATTATGCTGTTATATATAGTCCAATATTGTGCTTAAAGTAAATAATAATAAGCCTTATGTTTTGACGTTTTGAGATCGTATTGCAAAGTACTTACCGCAAGATTAAAGACAAACTTCATTAAAGTTTACTTGTTAAAGACAGCTAGCGTAAGGCGAGTTTTATCTTTAGTGCTGTACTTTCATTGAGTCTACAAACGCCTGCAGAAATGGTCCAAACAAGGAGCCGGAGTTATGGAGTTGTTCTGTATAATTTATATTCAATTTGCCGTCATAACTAATATTAAACTTGGTCCAGTTCCATGTTAACTACATGTGCAGCACGAACACTAAAACTAGGCTCTTGGCATTGTACCAAGTTGTGGCGTTAAGTTTACTCAATTGATGTTCTGTACACTTAATTTTAAACCTTAACAATAATTTACTAAATGCACATTGTAATACTATTAAAGGTAATGCACGTTTTTTTAATTATCTTTATAGTGTAAATGTCCACATAAAGTGCCAGAATTAACAATTCTGCGCATCTTTGTGAATTGACTTTCCGCTATTCTTTTACAAAACAGAGATAAACTAGTACATTGTCCTTATGATCATCATTTCTATCCTCAATACAGAAGTATGCCTCGTTACCGTAAATTGGGTTTCAGGTACTCTACACCCATTATTACATTTAGTCTAGGGAAACTGTTCTTAGATAATTTTAGTATAACATTTTGAACTGCATCGATATGTAAACATCAATGTCAATACGAACATTGAAATTACATCAATTACACTACTAACTTAGACTAAACAAATTTACTATTATAACAATTTTATGTCTATATATAATATATGTATATTTTTAATACTAACATGTCAATCAATTGTTCTTTTAAATAGAGGCAAAGGTAACTTTTTAAGTCCTGTGGCTGTTATTATATAAAATACGTGTCATTTTTAAATATATTTAAAATATTTTTAGGTATGTATAGTTAGTCTGAAAGTCTAAAAGATCTTTTATTGTATTCTCTATCTCATTCCAAATACTACCAATATTTCATAGCAAAAATATAAATTTCCTTAGTGTACATTGGGAAAGAAAGGCTTGCAACTTTCTGCCCGACATGGATTGATGACTGAAGTTATGGACGTAAGTGACGGTAAGTCAGACGTTCACGTTCGCGACAATCTACAAGTATTAGTACAGTAGTAGACTAATGTTAGTCTTAGATCTTTCATGAATGATAAATTGTGTCTTGCTTTTACATTTATTTAGCTGTGATAGTTCAGTTAGTTAGTAAATTATGAAAAATAAATCTATACCCATCTCGGAAAAGAAAACCGTCTAAACAATTGCATACTTCCATGCCTCACCTACGGCTGCCAGACCTGGCCACTGACACAGAAAATTGATCATAAACTGGGTGTATGCCAAAAAGGAATGGAAAGAAGTATGTTTGGACTAAGGTTAAAATATAAATGGAAAGCTATAACAATTAGGAGCATAACCAAAGTAGCAGATGTTATAGTAAAAACGCGAACCTTGAAATGGAAATGGACTGGTCACATGATGAGATCAACAACAGCAAAGTGGACCAAAAAAGTAACAGAATGGTACCCGCGGGACGTCAAAAAGACGTAAAGGAAGGCAGAAAAAAAGATGGGAAGACGATGTGCCCAGAGGTTGGAGAAGGATAGCAATGAACAGGCAAATGTGGAGGGAACTTTAGGAGGCCTATGTCAGACAGCCTAACCTGGTAATTGGTATTAAATTTTAAGTTATATACACACCGAAAAAAAAATCGAAATAAGTATAGTAAGTATAGTATACTTAAGTAAAGTTAGTATACAGTTATTATATTACAAATATAATAACTGTATTAGTTTATGTTTTATTATATTACAAATTGTACAAAGGTCAGAGTAAATAAAGGCTATTTTTATTTATTTTTTTTTAATTTATTTTATTTTTAGCTGTGATAGTTCAATGGAAATAGGGTTCTACCAAGGCACTGTACTTTCTAGATCGTAGCCTATGCATGTCTACACTATGATTACATCTTCATGTAAATCTAAGCAGTGGCTTCTTTATCTGCGATTAAAAGACTACTCTATTGTAATTTCAATTTGCACGTTCAGATGGAAATCGTTTTAGATCTGTAGCGTATTTCTTCACTCACCTACGGTTTTCCTCTTTTTACACTGTAACACCCCTATTCATATATAAATTAAACTTTAATAGGTATGTAAATATTTAATAGGTATATATCTATATCTTGATCGTAAACCGAAACATGTCCGCTCTAGGCAAGTATGTATGTTTTTCTATTTGTACATTCACGTGAGGTATGCTACAAGGAAAAATAGGACAAAACTGATTTACAGAAGGAAATTTATTCCGGAAAACCTCGTTACGCGTGCAGTAAACAATGTTAGTGTTGGTTATTAGAAGTTCTTAGTAGGGCCAAGGCAAAGGCATGTCTCATTATTTAGTTTCGTGGCTCTATAACTTTGTACATGCTGCCGTGAATAATAATCATAAGGGTGAGTACACAAGATATGATATGATATGATGAGTAAGGAAAATATGATATTTTGACATGTTGTCCTTTCTGATATTAAAATATGTTTATATTATATATATATCTTATTAAAACAAAATTGAATTGCTTAAATTTTACTGAATTTTCAGCGGTGAGGTTGACGCCTGAGGGGTGACAATTTATATATACATATCAATTCATCACCAAATGTGGGTGTCGCAGAAACAATTTACCATAAAGTGTTACAGGTGCCATTCACCATAAAGTAAAATAGTTTCACGTCTGTAACCTTGTGTAGCAATTTTTTATTAACTTATGTATAGTCTTCAAAAGAATTTGTAATGTTTCTTACCCTTCGTATTTATCATGGCGGTCCTGGGCGAAGACAACCGCGAGCAACAGGAGGCACACCACCAAACGCGCCATTTTCCACACTAAACTCTGTCAATAATCCGCTACTGTATTTAGTTCTAATAAACGATACTATTTAAAAGATTAAGTAATCCCATATATTTATTGCAGTCTAATCTGTCGTTGATTGTACGATATCATTATCGTACAAAAAAGGATAAATGTGTGGCTTTGATGTAACGCTGCATGGTACTTCGTGGTAGCTGTATGTAAACAGAATTAAGTATTATTATAATAAAATAGTGTAGAAGCATTATTATTCTCAATACTTGGTATCTTTGCCACTAATTATAACTTATATATATATAATATGAAAGTTTAGTTTTATATTATTACGTAAATTGTATCTTAATAAATATCAAAAACAATAAAGTTAACAAACCCTCTAGATAGAAATTCGCACTTTGTAATGTAATGTTTGTATTTGTCTAATGACAATTAGAATTCACTGCAATATTTGAACACAGTAATTGGTAAATAGGTTTCAGTTACAATGGAAGCGATACCAAATTGTAGCCATTTTAGAAATAAAATACAAGTGTTATTTATAAAGTAAAGCTATTAAAATTTAAATATACGAACCTTGACATCCCATACACTTCTGAGTAATATTTTTAAGTAAAAACATTACATATAATTCTGCACACATAAAATACCGTAGTTAGTAGTTACTAGTTACAGCTTTTGTCTCGGGTTATTAATATTCTTTATAGTTTATTATAGTATTTAAAAAATATATAGATTGATAGTCGCTTAGAGTTTAAACGTAAAATTCGAAAGCATTTGTTGGAAGTAGCGTCAGCAGATTCACTACATCGATAATAATTATGTATATATTTATATATATATTTACTTTTAGATATGTTTGTATTTATAATGTGTATATATTTTTGTTTTATATTTTATGTAAATGTATATAAATATCTATTATTTTATTTAGTATTATAAATTCCTAAGATAATATATAATGATATGTATATATAATTGTATAAGTATTTTGATGTACTACTGTATGTATAGAATACTCTTTATTACACTCCACAGAGAACAATAAACAAAACAAAATAGCGATAAATAGACGGTAGTACAAAGGGCGGTCTTATTGCGGAATATAATGTCCTGGGAGACATTATTCAATTTAACAAGCCTTGTCAAATTTAATAAAATGGAGCATATATATTGTGATTATCATCATCAAAATTATATCAGTCAATCCTTAGTAGTTCACTTAATAAAATAGGCTTCTACTATAGACTATTAGAGCTAGTAACTATGCTATCATAGCTACAATAGTTACCTGGCACTTGTAGTCAAACATCTCCACAAGTACCAGACGTCTCCTGCTTTTCTTCAGCGACTGGTTCTTTTTCCTTGTGATAATTCCAGGTCTGGTAAATGACTGCTATTTTACATTCTATTTTCATAACTAAAATACACTATATAACATGATATTTTGTGGTTATTGCTAGATGACATTAACTGCGTAGGATATGTTAAATAATAGTGCTTTTGCATCTGAGATGCATTTGAAATTAAAAAAGCTAAGGATAAAGTTTTTACGGACACGGGATATACCTATATACATTAAAGGCAGACCCGAAATCCAGCTTTACATAAAATAACCTCGAAAAAGAACGGAAAGGAAGTGCCGGCTCATGTTAAAATATATTTGCCCTATGTACTTTGAATAAAAGTATTTATACAATTTTTAGCGCATTTATTTGTACTTTTTTATTCCCGATGTTTTAGAGCACTCATGACCAAGTACCCCCCCCCCCCCCTTTGTGGTATTTCACTGAGGCATGACGTCTTGATGATCATAGTTGACCTTAGAATAATTAAAGGCCGACGTTAGTTCAAGTAAACTATGACGAACGTCAAACACTTCAGAAAGTTAAAATAAACGCGATATAATTTATATAATTGGTTTTATGCAATGTCGTATTGGTTTTAATATAAGAAATCATTCTATATACCTTTTTAAAATATCTTATCAATGCGCATAATGATACGACTGATAGCTTTAGGCACATAAGTCGCCATTCGAGAGTAATGGACAAAATTCATATTTGTATATTTAAAAGCAATAACATGTACATTATGATAGAGGATTATTGTTATCCATATCGAATTGTTTATTACACTGTAACTAATGAAATTAGTGAAATATACTACCGGTTTATTAAACCCAAAAATATGATTTGACATAATCTTTTGTAAAGTTAAACCTATAAATGAAGAGATTTTTCCCAGGGGTATTTAATATACAAAGATATGTTATACATTCCATGTTGTCGTAACAATGGAATGTTCAAACCTCATTACGACTTGAAAAGCGGAGGACTTAGACTGTAATTTTTGTTTTTTAAAAAGATATCCCCGGGATTCTTTTAATGAATTGAATTTTTTACAGGTTTTTGCAATGTTTTTTTTTTATCAGCGAGCACGTTTTTAATCGGCAATTTAAAAATTCAATTACTTATTTCGTCGGTGTTGATACCGAGGATGAACTTCGTTTGCACGCGTAAAGTGAAATTAAAAGCGAGCGCGTAGATGCAGCTACCACGGCCCAATTTTATGTTATAATTAGGGATGTTACGGAGGCGGTGTTATCGGAATCGAATTCGGAATCTGAGTTTTTAAATTTGTTTTATCGAATTAGGAACCAGAACCGGAATCAGAACCAAAATCGGAAACGAAGACGGAGGTAAAAAGGAAATGTATTAGAAGCAGCTCAAAATAAGATAATACGACTATCTCCGCAACCGGGATTCCCCGTACCACATGTATAAAGTTTATACATGTCGTACGGGGAATCCCAGTTTATACTATAAACCTGTTTGAAGGCGTCGACCATCTGCTTTCGCCGCCCCTTATGTATGCTTCGACCTCCGATTAAAACCCCGTTTCAATATTACCGGATCCAAAGTCATTAGGCACATAATTTTTTGTTTCTCATAATTGATTAATATCTTACAATAATAGAAATGGAGCAGAATATAAAATATTTTATTATGTTTTCTTTAATCCGTTCTGTTTCGTAATATGTATTAATTTTATTTTACCAAGTTCATTACTCCTAATCATGAGGTGGGATGCAGTTAAAGTTCATCCGTCCTTCATTATACCGGTAATTGGTTTTAAAATTATTTATTAGGCCATTAACACTTAACTTGACAATATAAATTGCCATCAAATGAGGATCGTGGCCTTGGATGACTTTATCTTTTAATAAAAATAAAAAATACCCGTTTTATGTTGTGCTTAATGTGAAATGAATATATGTGATGATAAAAAGATTTATAATTTCAATAAAGTTTTATCAATATAATACAAATTTTATATTCTGGTAAAAACTTGAATATTCTGCATATGCATTCATTTTTCAATCATACCATTATTATATCTCTTCTATCATTAAAAACTAATTATTCCAACATCTACGCATACTCAGTGAATTTATTCCTTAGACATAGTATTCTATAAAAATAGATCCCACTTATGGTGCACATAGGTCTCCCCTCTAGAGACGTACGGACTTTTTATTCTTAGACATGACGTCATGATATTTTCTTTCACCATCGAGCACACGATAAATCAGTAATTTCAGTCAAAAAATCAATCATTTTAAATGTCAATTAAAAATTTAATCTGTGACTGCACAACGGATCGAACTCTGTTATTTTTATAGCAAGTGGTTGGACACCCTAGCTATTACAGATCTCACTGAGCACACACATAACTTTTGTATATATTTAAATCAAAAACAACAATATCTCTTGTTTTTAAGAAAATATTTTTTAATACGAATGAATTAAACATTTTCCCATTTAGCTTTTGTGTTTTTGTTTATTACTGTATCTAATGTTATGATAGCATTATTCTAAGATTTATTTGGAGACTATACGACGCGTTACATTAGCGAGGCATTACCTTGCGACGAAAGAAGACATCACGAAAAGTAATATCTGTAATTTATATTAATGGGAACAACCGGAGAGATTCTCCTTATTGCAGAGTAACATTGTCAACAATTATTTGTCCTATAATTTTTCTTAGTTCTTATAGGAAGTTTTATATTAATATATATATATTGTTTATAATGTGATTTATTTACGATACCGTTCAAATTTTATCTGCCAAAACGTTATAAAAATATGGGTAGTATTTTATATGTAAATATTTTTTGGTACATTTGATACGTATCTATTAGTTTTTTTTAACTTTTGTCACAAAGAATCTTTTTAGAAAGGTGAAGAGAAAATGACATCATATTTTACAAATAATTGTTCTATTTTTTGTTATATCTCGATATATTTAAATAAAGTTTCCATTGTAATGGAATACTAGATTAAGTATACTTTCATGTTCCAAATAAATTTGTAATAAATTTTCCATATAGTCCTTTTAAACCCCGAATGCCTCCATGCATAAATTATTGGATCACATATACTATTACTAACGGCTAAAATGTACAAAGGTCCTAAAGTCAATACTTCTAAAGGTACACAATCGTACCCATTTATTGTAATGTCGCATTTTACGTATATTATTATTGCAATATAATATGGTGTCCAAGTACCAACGAAACAGAGTAGAATAAGAAACACAGTTTTAACAGCTTTGATTTTACTTGGATGATTGTTGACTGCCCTCGTCTTACAAAGATAACGTGTCATTTTAATAAAGTTATTCTTTTTTTTCTTTTTGACATGCCCTTCCTCGTCTAAATTGGCTAGTTCGTGTATTTCTGTGGGATTTTCTGATAAATCTGTCATGGTTTGTGACGATATTGTAATAGTTATTGTTGTGGCCGACATCTCGACTTGTTGATGTAAATTGAAAGCTTCATTAATGTTATATATGGTATGGCTTTCTCGAAACTCTCTGATTCTGTCAACAGTCCTAACGGCACTGCGTAGGATAATAATGTACAGTACGCACACCATTATGATTACTGATAACACCATAAGAGAGACGATAATGAGGAGGGGTGGTGGAAAAACTGCGATGTACCAGCATCTGTAGTCTCTGAAAGTGCTTCCAGTCCACCCCATGGCTGGCAAGCTTGCAACAAACAGCCCTGAAAAAATGTGGTCAAAATAAAATTCGTTACATCATTAAAGTCATTTAATAAGAAAATATTTCTTCCTCGTTATACGCAGAGCACATACATTCTATGGCCATTATTTTATATAACATTGCAATATAACCTACCCGAACAACCTTGTAGATTGATAATTAAACTAATGAGTCTCTCAATTAGTGCAAAAGTATTGCTTGTCTAAATCTGTAAGGTACGACTGCTATGCGACGCTGAGGCTATGCTAATTTTTATAGATCGTGTTGCATGCTTAAATAGGATAAGACATGCGCAGACAATTGCGTATCGCTAATTTGTTCTTTATCATTTCAGCTTAGTTCATTGCTGAATTTTTGGCTGCTGGCTCGTCCAAAGTTGTACAATGACGCACGGCCCTAAGCCACTTGGTACTTATCGCACTGCAATATATCTTACGCAGTTTAAATATTATTATTGTCGATTAACCATAACATGTTAAGACAGCCTTCAAAGATTACCAGAGTACAATAGCGAAAAGCTGTTTCTAACGTAGTTTCGTTTGGTGAGTGTAGGCATCCAAAGACCCTGTTGTTGGTAGCAAGACATTCTCTATCAGGCCCCAGGGGTGTCAATTCACATGCATTAAGTTGCCCTAAGTTCTATAAAAATATTGTTCAATTTCAAAGTCAAGAAGGTCTCATACTTGTAACGAAATTGTAATTATGATTCAGACCTGTATTATAATAGAAAGCAATAAAGTATTATGTTTATATATGTATCATAACATATGGAAACTTGAAAATGAAATGTATTTTTGGCTAAATGGCGAAAATGCAGTTAGACATATTTTTGGCGTTAGTAAATCTATGCGCTCGAGAGCACACATATGATATTAAATTTTATATAAGAAAATTATAAGTTTTAAAAGACAGTGCAATTCAATGTTATGAATAAAACATATTACGTACCACGTTCGACGACGAAATAGAAATTGAGGGTTAATTACAAAACGATTTACTTCATGTCACACTTTCGGTTTTTGAGCAGCATTCCAGTTCAGTTCAATATATTTTAAAAATTTTCATTTCTATCATTAACAAGTTCTAGTTTATTTGCGACGACTACTAACGCATTCAGAATGTGGTACTTAGATATATGAATAATTCGACTATGTATACTAAATATCTCTATTTTAAAAAATTTTATAGATAAGTTTTCTTAAATATACTTTTGACGTACTTTTGGAAATACATTTTTATTGTTCGTTGGAAACCTTTGTGCCACCAGGCGTAGATCAAAGGGTTTAATATACTATTACAAAATGCTAAAGTCCCTATTGGACCCCGTAGCAATATTTCTATATTTATGCACTTTGGATTTATCAGCTTTTCCTCGCAGAATACAAAGAAAATAGCTATTATGAAGAATGGCATCCACGTAAAAATGAAGCTACCCGTTGTCAGCATTACTATTATAATTGCTCTCAATTTGTTCCTCTCTTTGAACTTTTCTTTATAACGGTACTTGCAGTTTGTAATAGCCTTAGAGATTTTGTTTGGTGATTGCCGTATATCAGATATGGAGTCATTCAGAATTGTTGAACTGATAGTAAAAATTTTCATATCAGATGCATGTTTCTTTGTTGCTTCAGGGGTGGCCATATCATTTTTTATATTTTCTTCTCTATGATTATTTAGGTTTTCTGTGCTTTTCGATGTATCTGTTTCTGCATTCATTTTTGACAATTTACGAATATCGATTGTGTGAAACGAAGCACTTCTTTTG
The DNA here is from genome assembly GCA_029286865.1 of Teinopalpus imperialis. Lineage (NCBI taxonomy): Eukaryota > Metazoa > Arthropoda > Insecta > Lepidoptera > Papilionidae > Teinopalpus > Teinopalpus imperialis. The sequence goes on along the minus strand of JAGSMU010000023.1, from coordinate 389,130 downwards.
ATTTTATTTTTATTGATTTTATTTGCAAATTTCACCGATTGAACTGTTTTCTTGTTACCGTGTCCGCGGTATACCCTCATTTCAGGGGTATTATTGGAAGAATTTATCCGAACAGTTTTTAATGTATTATTAATTTGCGTATCGGTTCTAAGGGCTTTAAAAAGGATGATAGTATATAGTACTGCTACAAGTATTATTGGTACTGTACTTAAAAGGGAATTGACTATAATTAATTTTCCTGGAAAAAGGAAGATGTAGGTGCACTTATAATTAACTAATTCGTGGTTGGACCATCCAGTGGCGGGCATGAATCCAAGAGTCACACCTGTAATATAATACAAACAAGGTGCATTTTGTTACAGACAATAGAAAGCGTGTTAGACATTTAACATTTATATTACACATAACAGAGAACGTTACCCGGCAGAAAGTAATAAAAACCGACTTATGTTGATGCGACAGAGATGATACCTCAGGATATCTAAGTTTGGTGATTAGTACGCGATATTGTCTATTTCTTAAGGTCGATGCGTATCACTTTCCGTCGGGTTTTTCCATATTACTGTGAGCTTCACTTACCAATCATCCATATGCACACTATGCTTATCCTCACTTTGGTGGTGTTGCACCATCTTTGGTAGTACAGTCCGTGCAATATGTAGATGTACCGGTCCACGGCGATCATGCCTACACTGAAGATTGATACCATCGCCGGGCAAACTAACATGCCTGTTAAGATAATTCATTTTTTACTGCTAGTTATTAGGCAAAATTTTAAAGGAAACCGGAATAGACAAGAAGCAACCGCTTACCACGTTATATTTTTTTTATCACATTAAGTTACTAATGAGCACACAGTTCACCTGATAGTAAGTGATTATTGCAGCCCATGACATCTACATTCATCCTTGACAAGGAATCATAATGCATATACGTTGTCACCCTTGAGAACTAAGATGAAATGCCTCGTCAACAGTATTATAGGTCTCCGGATACCTACACTCACCAGACGAAACACAGCATCATTATGCTGCTATTTTCACGCTGGTATTGTGTGAGAGCGTGGTCCTATCGTGGTGTTATCTCTTTCATTCTGCAGCTAGAAACAAACTGCAGTGTAGCTTTACCGCTGTAAAATTTTAATTAAAAAAATAATTAAATTTGAAATTATGTACTTTACTTACCAATTTGAAAAATACACAGTGGGTTAGAGTAGGTAGAGTTCTCCACGCTAGCTCCAAATAAAATAGAGATACCAATGATCGTGTCCGCGAGGGAGACATTTCCAAGAAGGAGGTACGTACTTTTTGGTTGCTGGCCTACAAGATAGAAAGTGTTAAAGTTATATTTATATACATTTGCAAATTAGTTAAGATGATTGCCTCATAACTGTTGTATAACTGCATGATATTTTATATCTGTAACAGTAAACCTCAACTATCGTTATCAAACACAAAGAAACATACGTATGCGTCTGAGTTTATCTTTCTCTTTTATTATTTATCTCATACTTATGAAGTCCACAAAACAATGATGACCACCTATTGGTCATCTGCTGATGACCATTCTGGCTATTACCAGATGATACTAACCATGCAGATTGTGTCTTGTGTAATACGACTTACTTGACATCCCTTTACAAGTAACAAAATATAATTACCCGGCCTAAAGTATAAAAGGATCGACCATAGGAAAGGACTCCAGGATATGTCTATCGTCAATTAATAGTTTATATGCGACAGAGACGAGGTTCCACAATACCCATCCGTTTTCTTCCCTAAAAGTTATTGTTTGATTCCTATTGAATAAGACAATATTATAAATTGTAATAAAAGTTTTATTTCCTGCATTAATTTTGGTTGTACTTCTCCATGATCTATAATTGAAACTGGTCTGGCCGAAGTTTTCTTGTAATAAAATGTGACGCGTAAATGTGGTGGTAAAATGAAGTGCGTTCATACATATAAAATAAAATGTAATAGTTTTACAATCCATAACTAGCTGTATCAGAAGTTCGTTGTTAAATGTCTGGATCTTTTTCTCTTGGTTATGTTAATTATCACTAATTGTTATTATATATAAGATTAGGGGTTGCAAACAAGCACATAGAACATGTGATGACATACATATATAAATTTCCTCAAAAAAGTATCAGGATGCACTTACGTTATCAGTTCTGTCGACAAATATGGAATACCTCGTTATCTATAATTAGATTTTTACACTCAAAATCGATCTATGGTATTCTGAGACGCTTCCTTCTCCAGTCGAGGGTCAGCTCGACTGGAGAAGGTTTCACATTGGAACTAAAAATCAAATGTAGCTTTACCAATATCATCAGCTTATGTTTTCATTTTATATATTTTCCTCTGAATAACGACGTGTAAGAAATATTCGTGTATATTTTCCAATAGAAGTTATATGACAAAGACGGTACCCAGCGACCATTTCACTTATTTTAATAAAATGTAAGTACCTATTTTTATTCAAAGCAAACTATACTTTAGCATTGTTTATTAGTTTTTTTTCGTATATATTTATGTTCGAAATTATGTAATCGCTTCGAGATTATTAGGTATGTCTAGATTACTTCATTAACAATTTTAAGTGTGTTCTCAACAAACAAACTTCTCATTATTCATACAGAATACTCTAATGTCTCACAGCTGAAAAGTCTTGATACTTTATTTCACTATAATTATTTCGAAGTTAAACTTAATATACTTATAAGAAGAAAAAAATAATTTTGACTAATTAAAAGATACCGTTAACAAATAACAACTGGGTTTTTTTTTAATTTTATTAAAATATTTAGTAAAAACTATCTAAGTCAGTTGAATATTATCAACGTATCAAATGTGTGAACGAAATGAAAAATAAACAAGGTAATATCGAAACGACAAAAGAAATGTTCAAATACTGATCGTCTTGAAACTATCACGTTGGTTAAGCATAATTCGGTATTAATAAAGTAGTTTTATTTAATCGTTGTTCGTATTTTATTATATTATCATTCTTATTAATGTTTCAACTTGTTAATGTTTTAGATAAAGAGAATAAATTTAGAATAAATTAAATTTTCATATAGTAATTTCTCGTTGACATAAATGAAATATCTTATAAAATTACCGTAAACAATTTCAAACCTACACAAAAGGCAGAAGGGAGTGTCCATTGCTTATTATTCCATGTAATTGGGGAATAATGTATGGTCTGAAAGTATTAAGATTTGTATTTTACTTTCATTTGGTACACAACTTAATAGTGACTTCGCCTATATTAAATTATAGCAAATTAAAGTAGAACAGCAGAATTCTTGGTTCGGTCCTCACCCAGGGAAAGCTGAGGATATCTTGTAGGTGTAGACAGGATCTAAAGTACGCAATTTATGCATGCGGCTGGGTTTACATCAGTTTGAAGTGTTTATTCAAGGCTATATTATCGAGTCTTATACGAGATACATTCTTCGCGCATCTCATTTGCTCAAAATGAAGATAAAATATAAATGTGTAATTTTTAGTGCAGTGACCCAAACTATTCGATTCATGTTAAAACATTATTCATTAGTTTATGGTGCGTATAGTAGAAAATTTTGAGTTCGATGTTCGTATTCTATCTAAAACGCAAGCCGTTAGCAATGTTTGCAGCTGGAACTTAAATCGTATTAGCACTGGTGTAATTCTGTAGGTAAATTACCTTGTACACATACAAACAGTATGCACTATTTTATGGGCTATATCTTGTGCTTAGAATGTAAATTGGTGACAACAAAGTTGTTTAGTACTTAGTAAGTATTTTGCTACCAAGTTGTTCATCCTGGCTTCGAATATCAGGCTATAGTAATACCTAACACCAAATAGTTGGTGTAATGTAATTATACAATACCAAGGAATACATAGTGAATTAGTATGAATGGCCGACCTATTTTGTACATCACAAATAGTTAGATTTCGGTTTTTAAATTTGTAAATATTGTTTTTATATTAAAGAAGTGGCAAACGAGCAAGCAGCTCAGCTGGTAAGCATGGTAAGTGATCACCGCTGCCCATGACCAACCGCTACACTATATATATATATATATATATATATATATATATATATGTATATATATATATATATATATATATATATATATATATATATATTTAATAGGAAACGATGAAGTTGGTTGGCAGTTATCTCTCGAGTTTTCATGAGAATTGATAACTATATTCAAGGTAGTTATTAGCATTGTGCTGCTATTTTACGCTGGTATTCTGTGAGGGCGTGGTCCTACTTCCTATCGAGCTAACCCAATCATTCTGCAGATAGTAACAAACTGCAGTGTAGCTTTATCACTGTTAAATTACTATACCGAGATGAAACCTTTATACACGGTTTATTTATGAGTCCGCTTTCAAAATATTCACAATTTTATAGTGTTCATAAATCAGCGAACATTTTACGATGTTTTAGACTAGCAAGTTAAATTCATATAACCTATCAGTAGTTAACTTGTTATACCAAGTCTGCAACACAAAGATCTTACAAATCAACATTGCAATGTTTCTTTCTATATTGTATATACGCGACCTGACAGGTGAACACTATTCAAGTATTTCAGCCAAACATAAAATAACACAGAAGAGGTAGGGATGTAGTAGTGTATTTTATTTTTTCATAATGACACTACGATAGTGTTGTTTGAATTTGAACATTAAAAAGTATATTCTTGACTAAGAATCAAGATGTAGGTGCGTTGTGATATATCAGGAATAAGATAGAATGCTATTTTCTCAATAATCAGTATTAATTAATTATATCAATAAATATTATTCTTTACGCTATTTCAGACAGAGATGATTTTATATGTTTCTTTTTAAAAAATGAAGTGACAGCCCATGTAAATAATAAATAAAAACAATAAATAATAGATAATTAAAAGTGTTTAATTATTACAATATTTGTTAACGACGAGCTACAGATCGATACCGTCATCGTTAGTATTGTGTTTTATAAAAAAAATTGACTTACGTATGGATTTCTTTTTAATAATCGATAACTTTGAAGCATTACTGCGATTCACATGTCTACATGAAACATGTTTTATTTATACCGTCTCAATATAGTTAGCAAATAAAAAATATTAAAAGTAAGGCTTTTCAGATTCATTAGCATAATGACTTTGATATAGTAATTACTCTTAGGGACTCGATAAATTTATATAAATTCGAAGTATACATAATTTAATAAATAACCTAAATAATTTTTAACTTAAGTCATTTTTATTTGTGCTATTCTTTATTATGTACAGTTTGTAAAAATATAGCTAGTAGCTTAGTGGTTATTGATGTTTTTATAAACTTTTTTGAAAACATACGAAGTTATTAACTATTAAATAACGGTGAAAAATTACCTTTCTTAAGTATAAGACCGCTTGACACTACGACGGTCAAGTTGCTGAGGAATATCACAGTGCCGAAAACATAAGCGACGGATCTGTACGCACTAAGTTGTTCTCTCTCCTTGGTTTTATACGCTTCGTACAGATCGAACAAATGAGCCTGTGTCACTTCACTATGATTAGTAAAATTGGTAATGTTATCACTGAGAAAATTTGTCACTAGTTTCAACATAGACTCTGAATGATTGTAACTCATTGTTGTAATTTCACTATCACATGGTACGAATGAAAATCAAGTTATGAAACGCATAAATAAATCATAAAACAAACGCACTTCTTGTGGACATGTCGTTACCGTCGACTCTAAGCAAAGAATGTGAGGATGCCAAACATTGCGTATCTTGAGGATAATGTTAAATTCTTGAGTTTTGTATATTGTAATGAGTTGATTTACATTTTTATAGTTCCTTGGATGGCTATCGGAAAGTAAAGATGAGACATGACATGTTTGCCATTGTTGATTACAAATAATTGAATTAATGATTCGAATACACTTTTTATTGCACATTTATTTCCTATCAGATTTTGAAATACGTATGATTAATTACCAAATCTTACTTGAGTTAAGAATATAATGTGTAAGATTTTTTTTAACCTTTGTTTTTAACTTTATATATTATATTACTCATTTATTGTACATAGATGACATAATAACAGATTTCTCGTTAATACAAAGTCACCTTTTACTCTCTTCGTTTTAAATGAATAGCAAGATATATAAAATATATTGAAAGACCAAGTCACTGAACGACTCCGAGGTAGTTACTACGTTACGTACGTTATACGACCCAGACGGATTGATTTCACTTTTTGGTCGAATTGAGTTACTTCATCAGAACAATAATTTTATCGATACAAACATATTAATGATAATTGAAATGTCGATAATATACGACTGCGTGGCCTTATGTACTTGCCTCTCCTCGGTTATAAATCCATAATAGAGCCACGCTGCGTTTTGTCCGACAAGAGGAGGATCACACCTTCACAGAATATCAGCGTAAAACAGCATCCTGCCATGTTCCGTCTATTGAGTGAAGAGATCCGGAGAACCTACTTATCATCAGGTGAACTGCTCGTTTGTCACCCTCTACATCCATAAGTAAAAAGTGACATAAAAGTACCTATCTGCTTTCTTTGTTGAGTGTATTAGTATTAAGTATACTTTTTCATACATTTCTATTCCGTTTGAGGGTTTTTATCCGATTTGTCTACGTGAACAATAAAAAAAAAAGTAATAACGTTAAAAATGTAAAATTTACGAAGTAACAAAAATGTTACAAGTTGCGAGATCCAACTTAAAATTATATGTTTTTCTACGTTTAAGTGACAAATTATACGAATATTACACTTGACCCGAACTCTCCATTTTGTAAGCACTAAAATTAATCAAACGACTGTCGATAAAAAAATTCATTTTTTATTTTTTGCCTTTAAAAATATCTAATTTTAGCATAAATTAAATAAGGCTTACCACGATTGATGAGTGTTTTGAAGAATTTAATAAAATTCCGTAATTACTTCCGCTTCATTAAAATGGTTTAATTGAGCGCTTAAAGTGCTTCTCAGTCATAATTCTACAATTTTATATTAAATTGAAATACTCTTCGATCTAACGGATCTAATCTATTCGATATGAGGGTAAAATAAACTTGTGGTATAACATAATGTAATAAATTCATTTTTTATGTCCTTATCGTTAGCTTGTATGTAAAAATCTGTTCTTGGAGTCTGTCTAATAAATCTTATTACTATATTAAAAAAACCTAATAAATGTAAACAGCGAAAAATAAACAGCGAGATTTCAATAGCAAACACACTAATGATGCAGCTAAAATAAACCTCCGGGGGTCGGCTTTAGACTCGCTAAGCGACGCACTTTACTTTGATGTCGTAGCGCCTTCTACGCCTACCCACTTTCCATACATATTGGGGGTGTGTTCATACGCACCGGATGTGTTTGATATTGCCATCTGCGAGAACATCAACCTTGCCATACAAGGGATAGAGGTAATCCACGAGCTCGTTTTCGATCATCGCACCGTTCTTCTTCGGTTAGGGCACTCAGCCCTAACTTCACCTTCTACCAAAACCATAGTAGACTGGCACCGACTCAGGAACGACCTGAGGGAAGCTACATCCCCGTACTTAGATGCTATTTCTAGGAACATATCTTCAGTCAACGACACGAACCACGCAGTTCATGTCTACCAGGCACCTCCAGCCCGTCCCCCAGGATTGGACGAGGCACGTTCCCTCGGTGGATGACCACCGATGGCCACCCTGCCAAAAGACATAAAGGACCTAATGAGGCGCAAGAATCGGCGCCGCGTGCCCACGACTTATATCCCAGTGAAAGTAACCGGCTGGTGCTACGTACCCTTCGGCGTGAAGTCCGATCACACACATAGTCCAGTACAGGAACGATCGGTGGTATAATCATCTCTCCAACATCGAACCTTCCCATCTCGCCTTCTCGCGACTTCCCATATTCCAAAAAGGAGGCACAGCCCACACAACCATGGACATTGCCAACATGCCGCTGCAATGATGAATATTTTCATCAGATTAAGAAGATTAGGTCAGGGTAATGTTGATTATTAAAAATAGTAAACTTGACATCAGTTACGTCATGTATAAAATATTGTTGTATGTGCAGAACCATAACATAAAATATATTATAAGCTTTGTGCTTACATAGCAAGTGACTTATTGCCAATTATTTTGACGATATGGGCTTAGAGTCTCGGCTTGAATACAAATATTCACTTCGTTTATAAGCGTATAAAAATACAAAAGATGTTTTGTATTTCTTAACTTTATATTTAGCGTAATGCCAAAAATTGTTTTAAAATTCACTGGCGAGTAAGGAAATATTGTTAATTAATAAACTAGTGTAAGAACACGTGTAAAATAAATATAGAATAAAATACTTTAAGTGGATTTGCATTAAAACATAATTTATATATTATAATATATATATTAGGTTTTAATGCGACATTGAGTGTCTTTAAAAATCTTTGTAGCAAGCAGTGGCGAAATTTCACTTGGAAACAGTGCGTAAATCCATAGATTCGTGGCCAAACAGATTAAAGGCCTGTATAAAAGCCAAAGGTGGCCATTTCGAATAGAATATTTTTTTCTGACTGACTAACAAATACGTAGGTATAAATTTGAATAATATTACATTAATATAATTAAAACAAATGCATTTTAATTTATAATAGAACTTATGACCGGACTAGGTATAAATATAATATAAATTAAAAAATAACATTAATACATCCCTTTGTGTCAGGATGCCCTACCCTTCCATAACTAACAAGTGTTATTTTAGAAATAAACATACTCGTAATTATACTACAGGCTAAATTATAAAATAATAATTATTATTACAGCGAATTTGGAATAACTATTAAATTTTAAGCTTTTTATATTGTAATTTTAACATTTTGTTTACGTGTGTACGTGCCTGTAAATGTACAACTGTGTGTACGTTCGTGTCACTTATGTAACAATTTATAAAAATGTCTCAATCTCACCGAGTTTGGTAAGCCACTCAGTAACAACAGTTTTTATCTTACGTGAAGCTAATATTACATTATAAATTAGTTAGGATAAATATTGAATTTATTATGTTAGTGACCAAACTGTTTCTTGGATTTCTTGAATTCTTGAATTCTTGAAACCAGGCTGGAATATAGGTTCAATAGATTTAGTAAAAAGATTGTAAACTTGTTTCAAGTCTAAGATTTTCTTAGTCTTCTAGTCGTTACAATATGTGAATGCCAATCCTTTCGTCAATTATTATTCCTAATACCTAGTGCAAGATACTTTTTAATTATAGGATATGAGTATATATCTTGTAGACCCCAATTATGTATTTTAAGGTTAAATGGTGAGGGTCGTGTACGTTTAATTACGTAAAATGGTTTTTGTGGTATGAAGTGTTAGTAGATTTAAGTAAAGAAGCAGCTTTAACCAAATTCGTTTCTACGGTTTTGTTTACTGCTTCCTACGATTTATCCGAAGAAACAATCGCGGTGTCCGCATACGAATATGTGTCCGTTATCTATTTTGTAATTACATAGATCATTGATATATATATATACATATATATATAAGAAAAAAAGTAGGTCCTAAAACGCTCTCTTGTCACCATAGTTTCAAGGAAGTTCGTTATTAAACTCTCATACTTTGACTTTTTGGCACCGGCCACTTAGGTCTTTAACAAATTTAGTCAAAATCTCTTATCACCGATTTTTCCCAACTTCTGAACAAGAATGAGCATAGATACGGTATCAATGCCCATTCTTGTTCCGGCCGATCGGACAGTACTTGATCCTCATCGATTCGCTAGTTTCCCGCTCTTCGTTGAATACTGTCAAATGGAAGGAGCTGGTACTAGGGTGTCCGGCCTAGATGTGAGTAAAATATTCCATGTGGGGCCAATCATGCGCTTTGTAACGCTGCACACAGTGGGCCGACATGAAATACTATCTTGCTCTATTAAGCACGCCCAGTTTTTAGAGGATTCCGATACTAATTGTACTTCAGTTCAGCAAGGGGAGTTTCAAAATTAAAAGATGCAATATAGGAATTCTTTTTAGCGGTAAACGCGTAATCATGTGTCAAAGTAGGGTTAAATTGGGCTAGATTTTGATCACCTCATCTTTCACCCCAATCTGAGACTTTGTTTAATAAAATGTAGATCTCAGACACAAGTTTGCTCCAACACTCATTGAAGTTTTTCCGAGAAATATTTACGCAGCCAGTGTATGACGCTTCCCCTGTGCTGTCCTCTGCATAGCATAGTGGTAGAAGATGCAAGATGAAGAGCACGCAGCCTTGGGGAAAACCAGAATTTATATAATTAATCAGGAAACTTCTAAAGCAGCGCCTTATGCCAAACCTGATCGAAGGCCTTCGCTCTGTCCAGACCTTAACTTAACTTAACCACCAAGCCCTTTCTCTTATTCTCGACTACCCGCGAAACCACTGTGACGGAAGCCATACTGGTGGCTAATCAGCTCGTGTGTCTCTTAGTACCTCATGAGCTAGCAGTTTGAATGATTGCGCAATGGATTCCATTATTTTCGAAAACATGGGGGTTATGGCAATAGGCCTGTAGTTGAGAGGATCCTTTTAAGGAATCGGATGCATCAAAGCTGTCTTCCAGCAGTTCGGGACGACACCTAAAGAGTAGAAGAGCCGAGAAAGATCCGTAAGGACCGCTGCCAATTCCGGAGCACGCGTCCTCAGCACAATTAGAGGAATTCCATCAGGCCCACTCCACCTGTGAAGGTCCAAGGAGAGAAGCACTTTGCACACTGCCGTCTGCAGAAATCGGAGTTTTCTCTGTCGACAAGAATCGAGTTGGACGCATAAAGAGAGCCTAAGTAATCGGCTTTTTCCTTTGCATCATGGGCCAGCCTGTCGCCCCTATGCAGAGATGGAAGAAATGGCTGACAAAAACTCCCTTGGATAGCTTGGATAGCCAAAATGCACAGGTATTCCCGAAGGAAGGTAAATTAGTCTCTTGCAAAATTTGCCAATGTGTACCGACTTTGCCTCTGCAATTCCAGGTCCTTCAATGCAGCTGCACTTTTGTTTTAAAGAAAAAAAAATATTTTGCATCCCGTGACGCCAATGCATCTGCCTAGGCCCGGTAACACTCCAGCTTATAACGAGACGCTTATTTGCAGGAGCTACCAAATCAAGGCTGGGTCTGCCCCCGATGGGCACACTTGAGGATGGAATGAAGAGTTCCATGTCCTGAAGTACCCCATCGCAGACAGACTCGGAAATAGCTTTTTGATTACCCAGTGAGAAGCAAATCCGCCCCCCTGGGTAGGATGCCACGCGTCAAACACTGCATTAATCCGCAAACTGCAACGGGTATGTGAGAGGCACCATACTCTGGATCAAACAATGGTCCGATGAGCCTAGAGAGGCATTGACGATAGTTGTCCGGAAGGGACGTTAGTTGAAGGTACAACAGGAACAGGTAAGGATGATATCATTTGTGTCGGCTTCTAGAAGGACAGTCTTGGATGTTGCTGAAGAGCTACCAAGAATGCTCATTATTTCACTTTTCCTTTTATGAAATTGTGCTCCACGGTGCATTGACATATATAAGTAAATATATTTTTAACACTTTTTATCTTACAAGCAGTGTTGAAATCCAATGAGAACACAAAATTTAGAAACATATTAGATCGCAAAGCATTAGTTTTCTGACAATTTAATTTAAATTTTGTTAGTGGTATTTTGGGTTACGGTGTACAATTTCCCAAAATGGGTATAGAATCACAATTCTTACCTAGGAAAAATATTATTTAATTGGTCAAAAGACACTTGATACATTATTTTGCATACGTTCATACAAATAGAGTTTTAGCTAAAACTTGTACATATGTAAGTTACGAAGGTTAAAAACAACTAAAATTGTTATATTTTTTTTTGATAATTGATGACGGTATTTATTAAGAGCACATAGACACAAAGTAGACTTGACGGTAACTTATCGCTAGACCATAGAAATCAACATCTACCAAAGATAAGGCTACCTTTACTCACCGTACGAAACAGAACAGCGTCACCCCGCAATTTTATTGGTTATCCTATATAACGCGTGATCCGATCCAAAGAATTGTTACAAAGTTTTAAGCCTTTTTGAAACCTAAAAGGTTTCAAAAATTTAAGTTCTGAAAGGGTACGTAAAAATCCTCGTAAAATTGATCAGGTGACCTTTGAGTTTAATTCTTACATCTTTATTGGTCCGTTTTCAATTATTGTTGAAAAATTTTGTCTGGTTAATTTATAATCTGGATATTTCCACGGAAAGAACAGCGATAAAAATAAAAGGAACGTAATGTTTTTGGGGTCTGTCTGATATGTAGAGTGACATATCACATGTCAATGTCAATATCGATAGGCTGTTATTTTTATACTTAAAAGCTTGCTTTATTATAAGTTAATCTAAGGAAAATAAAATTTATCTGTTAAATAGTTAAAATGTTTACTTTGTCTGTCTTTAAACAATTTAAGAGGTAGTTTTTTTAAGGTTTACATATAACCTTGTTCAGCTCAATCAACAGATATAAAATTCTGGTTATTTTTCAGATTATCAGTATCTTCATTGCCTACAACAGGAATAAATAGAAATATTTTTACTGCAACCGCATTACAATTCAGAATAACCGATCAATTATGGTACGATAACAAAATATTAGATAAATGTAAATTTCAAAACATGTCAAACAACTTATATAAACTTATCTAACATAGATATCTCTAATTCTTAGTGCAGAGCCTATGAAGAAAAAGAAGAAGATGGACCCAGCTATTATTAAAGCTCGTGAAGATAGGCGTCGTAAAAGTTAGAAAAACAAATTCGAAGATTGGAAAAGAATGCAAGACAGTTAAAGCCTATTGATGAAGTGGAGATTCCATTGCACCTTTCGGATCAGCTGGGGTACAATTTTAATTGTTTAATATATTTATACTTTAATATTTTATTCACTAGGCTTCTGAAGCCTGTTTGTTTTTGACAGGTGTATTAAAATATGTCCGATTTTTTTACTAATCCTAGCATAGGACTTGTTTCCCAATGTTTTCTGTCTAGTTATGCATTCTACTCCAGACAATTTTTCATATGATGGCAGTGTAGCAACCTTTATGGTCATAAAACATGTATGCGGGTCTTTTTTAAAAATAAAAAGTAATTTTTGTTCTTCATTGATATAAGGTTTTTCTTAGAATTGGAAGTTTTTTTCTGAAGTTTGAATTGAATACAAATATATATTGTAGGAAATTTCTTAGGTCCACAGAATAAGCTTCACCTGCAATTACTAATGCAGTTGTGATTTACCACTAGGGCCTCTGGTTCGCACTCTCCTTCTTGGTCTACCTATATATTTTAAATACATTACATATATATATATATATATATATATATATATATATATAAGTATATATATATATATGTATAGACAATAATAAAATAGAGGAATTCATATACACTTTTTAATATGATGTTCAGTTCTGTCTGCACCTCGGCATAGTCAACATTGCTCTTTTGCATTGCATGTAATAAGTACTCTATAGTATTTTTTATGACACATAGGGTTACAAATTGGCAAACAGTTCATCTACGGCTAAGTGGTAACTGTGGCCCATAAACTCCTATATCCACCCTCAACAATACCATACTATTAATACAATTTTGACATACAAAATACTGCACCATTACGCTGCTAATTAACTCTGGTATTTTGTGGGCTTTGCATCATTTTATTTATTTATTTGATTTAAGCTGACAAGCACACAGTTTATCTGACCATCAATCTTTATTACCATCTTGATTAATGTTTCAAGATACACATGCATTATCTTCTTTGACTATGAAGATAGAATGTACTCCAAACTATCAGCTTAATGTTCACATTTGTTTTTTTATTAAATATCTTCTTGAATTTCTCGATTCAGAAAACGAAAAAGAACCCCCGTTCAACTATCAGCACAAGAAGTAGAAGATCGAGCTTTATTACAAAAAGATTGGAGTCGATACAAGCGTGAGGAGTACATGGCAAATGTTGCTCAGATTGACAGAATCATGGCGGCGCAAAAGCGTGCATTAGATATGCTTTATGAGGAGTCTGAAGAATTGTATAACGAGGCTGTTATGGTTAGTAGTAGTAACCTGACACAGGATTTTCACGTCCAATTATGTATTTTATATTACTTCTTACATAACCTTAAATAACTTGGGTTTCTTGTAAATTCCAACGATTAGATATGATTGCTAAGTTTAGTAATTTATGTACTGTTATTGGCTTAGGTGTTGTCTGCTGACATAGGTACGCTATTATACGAATATTTCCGTAAAAAGCTATTAAAATATACTCAACATGCGGGTAAATTGGTATATCATATAATTAAAAAAAACTCAGTGTAGTGGTTAGAGTAACTTCTACGTCACGGGTCTTTGCGTTCAATTCCCAGCTGTGGCAATGTATTAGTTTTTGTGTCCCGTGTACGTCCAGTACGTCCCGTGTCTCTGACACTGCATCTGGACCGTCTTCCCATCCTATTGCACAAGCATTTCATCGAAATAGGGTAGGAGACGATGACGGTGAGTGCCTTTGTGTTTCTTGTCAAAAAGTCTTACGGCACTATAAAAAAAAATCTGCAAAATTGATGTCATATAAAATCAATAATCAGAAGATATCGCCGTGGAAGAAACCAACCAGGAGGATATCATCAATTTTTTTAACTAATTTGATTTAGCACCATCCTTAAACTGTTTCTTCTTGTTAAAGAATATCATAATAGACAGAAAAGAAAATTGTTTTCCGCCTAACTCAGTGTATCAATGATATCAAGTTAAAAATTTATATAAAAAATTATGGTCAATAATAGCATTATACTGTTGTAAAAACTTTACGAAACGAAAATTTTAAAACGTTTCTAGTTTAACGCAATAAAAAGATGCGGCCCCTCGAAACGTGTTACGTACTAAAAGCCCCATTACTGATCAATGTACACACTGAATTTCCCGGTCCCTATTTTCCGATAACGTTAGGTATTCCGTCGGGGTTCCGAGCAAAATTAAATTATAAGGTCATCTAACTGATAAAGAATATTTAATGGAAAATGATCAAACGATGAAACTTCATTTGACTTACTAATATTTTCGTGTATTGCTTCATAGCATCTGTTACCAAATTGGTGCAGCTAAAAGATGTCTCGACTAAGTGCTATAAGCGCTAGGTTGCCTCTCAACCCGGTGAAACTGTAAAAGCCATCAGCCCGAACACATTCGACGCTCAGCAGTCGCCGAGAGTAGTCGCCCGGGGCCCTCCACTACCTTCCTGAGCTACCTGCCCCCGAGCGAGTCACCTGCGTACCCATTGCTCCGAATAGAATTCACCGAGCAACTTTTATCGCTGGTGCTATTGTGATCGGAAAGCCGACGTCATATGGATTCTCAAGCCCTCGAAACCCCCAAACGATCCATAATCCTAATCAAAGCCTTAGGTAAGGTGTACGAAAGGCTCATTCTCGCCCGCCTCAAGGACGTCATATGGTCCCGAGGGCTACCCATCAATGAGCAGTT
Source organism: Teinopalpus imperialis (assembly GCA_029286865.1). Lineage (NCBI taxonomy): Eukaryota > Metazoa > Arthropoda > Insecta > Lepidoptera > Papilionidae > Teinopalpus > Teinopalpus imperialis. The sequence continues at coordinate 373,567 of JAGSMU010000023.1, read as the reverse complement.
CGGGTTTGGCACCCAACCCTCGTGTACACCACTAGTGCCTCGCATTACGGAGCACATTCACAGTAAATTAATTCGGGACTACCAAACCGGGGTGCTTTTCCTCGACGTAGCGAAAGCATTCGACTAGGTCTGGCACAATGGGCTCATATACAAACTATATAAGCTTGGTGTGCCAGATCGACTCGTACTAAAAATACGAGACTTACTGTGCAATCGAAACTTTCAGTACACGTATCCGTTGAGGTAACACGTTCCGAGGTCCACCCCATTAGAGCCAGAGTACCACAAGGCTCCGTCCTAGGTGCCATTCTCTACACACTCTACACCAATGACATACCGCGCACTCGCGGTGTAGGGCTCTTGGGCGATGACACCGGCCTCTACGCGTCTGGATTTAAACCTGATGCTATCTATATACGCCTATAATCAGCTGCCAACACTTAGGGAAATGGTTTCGGAAATGGAGGATTGAGGTTAACCCCACCAAAAGTGCAGCCATGTACTTCTCTCTCTCTCGACGCAACAAAACGCCGCATCTTCCAACCATAGACCTAATTAATCATCCAATCTCCTGGGAAAAAAGTCAAATACTTCTACTAGGGGTCACATTAGATGAAAAGACTTATTCTTTGGTCTACATATAAACCGCGTACGGAATCCAGTAGCGTTCCCCCTGGGTCATTTGCAACCGTGACTTAATAAAAATAGCAAAATGTCCCTACGTAATAAAATTACACTATACAAAGTGTACAACCGACCCATAAATAACATACGCAAGCCCCGTCTTTGCGCATCCCTCCCCGCGTCTCATTCATCTACTTCATCAAAATCGTTTCATGTGCAAGGCCACCGGTGCGCCGTGGTTCTTGCGTAATGAAAATCTACGCATAGATCATGATCGGCCGACCATAGCTCATTACCTGAAGCAGGCTTCCCGCCGATATTTCGGCTCTGCCGTCACACACCCAAACCCCTTAATTGTAAGTTCCGCCACCTACAATCCTATCGCGAATCATAGATTCACCAGCGTCCGAAGGAGAACAAGATACGCTCTCGACGACCCCGACGACGCGACCACCACGCGATCCTTCATAAAACACTACACACGTTCATTGCACCGTCACACCGCCAGACCACTCGCGTCAGACGCTTTCGCGGAACAGGGTGACGATCCAAGCGGAGGCTCCGAGCCGACGCCGGGAGCCTTTGTGCTGGTTGCCTATTTAATAGTCTTGATTGAGCGTCATAAGCGCTCGGTCATCTCTCAACCCGGTGAAACTGTAAAAGCCATCAGCCCGAACATCTGACGCTCAGCAGTCGCCGAGAGTAGTCGCCCGGGGCCCTCCACTACCTTCCTGAGCTACCTGCCCCCGAGCGAGTCACCTGCGTACCCATTGTTCCGAATAGAATTCACCGAGCAACTTTTATCGCTGGTGCTATTGTGATCGGAAAGCCGACGTCATATGGATTCTCAAGCCCTCGAAACCCCCAAACGATCCATAATCCTAATCAAAGCCTTAGGTAAGGTGTACGAAAGGCTCATCCTTGCCCGCCTCAAGGACGTCATATGGTCCCGAGGGCTACCCATCAATGAGCAGTTCGGGTTTGGCACCCAACCCTCGTGTACACCACTAGTGCCTCGCATCACGGAGCACATTCACAGTAAGGTGCTTTTCCTCGACGTAGCGAAAGCATTCGACTAGGTCTGGCACAATGGGCTCATATACAAACTATATAAGCTCGGTGTGCCAGATCGACTCGCACTAATAATACGAGACTTACTTTGCATTCGAAACTTTCAGTACACGTATGCGTTGAGGTAACACGTTCCGAGGTCCACCCCATTAGAGCCAGAGTACCACAAGGCTCCGTCCTAGGTCCCATTCTCTACACACTCTACACCAACGACATACCGCGCACTCTCGGTATAGGGCTCTTGGGCGATGACACCGGCCTCTACGCGTCTGGATTTAAACCTGACGCTATCTGTATACGCATATAATCAGCTGCCAACACTTAGGGAAATGGTTTCGGAAATGGAGGATTGAGGTTAACCCCACCAAAAGTGCAGCCATGTACTTCTCTCTCTCTCCACGCAACAAAATGCCGCATCTTCCAACCATAGACCTAATTAATCATCCAACCCCCTGGGAAAAAAGTCAAATACTTCTACTAGGGGTCACATTAGATGAAAAGATTTATTCTTCGGTCTACATATAAACCGCGTACGGAATCCAGTAGCGTTCCCCTTGGGTCATTTGCACCCGTGACTTAATAAAAATAGCAAAATGTCCCTACGTAATAAAATTACACTATACAAAGTGTACAACCGACCCATAAATAACATACGCAAGCCCCGTCTTTGCGCATCCCTCCCCGCGTCTCATTCATCTACTTCATCAAAGTCGTTTCATGTGCAAGGCCACCGGTGCGCCGTGGTTCTTGCGTAATGAAAATCTACGCATAGATCATGATCTGCCGACCATAGCTCATTACCTGAAGCAGGCTTCCCGCCGATATTTCGGCTCTGCCGTCACACACCCAAACCCCTTAATTGTAAGTTCCGCCACCTACAATCCTATCGCGAATCATAGATTCACCAGCGTCCGAAGGAGAACAAGATACGCTCTCGACGACCCCGACGACGCGACCACCACGGTCCTTCATAAAACACTACACACGTTCATTGCACCGTCATACCGCCGCCGCCGTAGGCGCGCCATGTTACAGGCCGGTTCTCACCAGACAGTATTGATAGAAGCGTCGTTGGACTTTCTTGCGCCACTGCTTCTCCAGCGCCCGTAAAAGCGATATTAATTTTGATAATCCTTAGTGAGAAGCAACTGACCGAGCCGAGGTTCGGCCCTCTAGGGCACCCTCGCGTCAGACGCTTTCGCGAAACAGGGTGACGATCCAAGCGGAGGCTCCGAGCCGACGCCGGGAGCCTTTGTGCTGGTTGCCTATTTAATAGTCTTGATTGAGCGTCGTAAGCGCTCGGTCATCTCTCAACCCGGTGAAACAGTTAAAGCCCTGTAGTATTTAGCAGCTATTAGCTGCTGTTAACCCGATAAAAACTATGGAAAACTGTGGAAGTGGATTTGAACATGATCTTTGCAGTAACTTGTAACTTGTAACTTGTACAGCGAAATAAATGAGGGTGTAGACTTAAAACTAACTCCTCCCGTCGGCGATTCAGATGAGACTTCATTTTAATATTTTGATATAAACCATTTCAAATCTTTGCATTTAATTAAAGAAATTAATTTAAATTAAATTTACAAGTTAAACGCTATACGTGAATTGTAAGCTCGTTCAATAATTTAATGACTGTAGTTGGCTATAATTTTATTGAAACCACATTGCTAATTGTATTTCGATTGCTACAGCGTTCACGTGTAATTCAATTGTTTTCAATTCCTCATGTTTAATATTTATGTTTTAACATAATATTATGCATAATTAATTACATCTACTGTATAATAAGTGTGAAGTTTGCGTAATGTGTGTAAATTTCCGATTGTTGAATTAATTTAAATTAAAATCTGAAGCACTTTACTGTCTTATCAATAAAAAGGCTAAAAAATATTATAACGCTTTTCTTCCAATTGAGAAGGACAGATATTGCAAGTACTATCCACATCTCACCTTGAGTGTATGACGTCCCAAACTTAGTTGGAGTTTCGCCTATATTCGTACACGTAGCAAATATGTTAGTGACTATTATATATTTTATATTATATTTGCATGTAAGTTCAAGTGTTTTAAAGTGGTTACGCTGCAGTTTGTTTTTAGCTACAGAATTAATGGGTCAGCTCGACCGGGGTAGGACCACGCCCTAACAGAATACCAGCGTAAAATAGCAGCATAATGTTGTGTTGTTTCGTCTGGTGAGTGTAGATCCGGAGACATTTATTACTGGTGACGAGGCATTTCATCTCAGTCCTAAAGGGTGACAACGAATCTGCATTATGATTCCTTGATAAGGATGAATGAAGATGTCATGGGCCGCGCGTATCAAATGGCATCAGATGAACTGTGTGCTCGTTTGTTACTCCCAATGTAATAAAAAAAAAAGTTCCTGAAAATTTGGGTTGCGTTGAGAATTTATATGGAATCGAAAATTATCAGTTATTAGGTCCCGATCTAGGGATTTTTACTCTCACCGTGGGAAAACAACATGATGGAGCAATTTACGCTGGTGATATTCACAGAACAGGGAGTTAGAGCAGACTCATTAATACATTACCTAGAAACAAGCTGCACCATGACTCTGCTAAACGACCACTGTTTAAAGGTTTAATGATTACAACATTTTGTAAGCGACACTGCCTTATATGTTCAATGCAATTAATATTTTATATATTCTCTTGTTCACAGCCGGATCTACAACTGATTCCTTACACTATAAATGGACCGGTCGCCACACCCCCCATCAAAAATTACGACTCACCAGACGGCGAATACGTTGATGTATCGAAAAATTGGGATAATTAATTTTGAGTCATTAAGTAACCTAAATTATTAGAATGTTAAAAATAAATATTGGTATATCAAATCTATTTTTTTATTTAATAATATCGATCTAATGACAACTGGACATGTTTAATTGCTGCAAGGAATCGGTGTAATCAGATGATACGCAATGCCAAACGCCGACACGTTCTTAATAATATCACTTCCTCTTCCCCCGCTGATATCTGGAAGTTCCTTGGGACCCTGGGTATTGGAACATATGTTGTGTGTTCAGGGCACAGTTGTTTTGGATGATATCAATCGCCATTTCGCCTTGCTTACTCCTTTCGATCACCAAATCAAACGTGATACTGTCGAATATATAATGGCTATAATTTACTTCGTCACAATATCGATGCCTTTCACTTCTCTCCTGTTGCAACGGATGAGATCAAGAAAATAATGATTTCCATCAAATCCAATGCTGTGGGCTGCGATAATATCAGCCGTCAAATGATTGTCTACATCTTGGACTATCTCATCCCACCTATATCCCACATCATTTTCTTCTCCCTTGATTCTGGAACTTATCCATCCTTTTGGCAAAATGCCTACATAATTCCTTTACCCAAGACCCCAAATCCATGTTTACCTAATCATTTCCGCCCTATATCCATTCTTCCCTTCCAAGGTACTTGAGGCTTGTGTGCACAAACAGTTATCGCGGTTTGTCCACCTGAATAACTTATTAAGCCACTTGAAGTCTGGCTTCAGGCCCGGCTACCGTTTCCGTGCTTCTCAGTCACTGGTGATATTAGAGCGGGCATAGAGGATACCAAAATGAGCTGGTTTTGGTTGATTTTTCGCATGCTTTTAACACCTTCAGTCACGACATCCTATCCATCTTTTCTCATTTCATGATCTCTACCAACACACTGGATTTATTTTCAATTTTTATTAATCTCATTACAACCTGTCTCATTCTCTCAATCTCATTTAACCTTCAGTGTGCGATCATCTTTATGTTGATGATCTGCAGTTATATTCACAGGCGAGTGTCGATTGTTTATCTGCAGCGGTACAGGGACTGAGAAAAGGTTAAAAGCTGGTCTGATAAATTTGGTATTTCTGTTAACCCGTCTAAGTGCCAGGCCATAATAGTAGGTTGTCATCACTCAATACATAAGCTGAAGACAATCGCTCCACCCGCTATTACTTTTAATGGCCCTATTATAGAAAAGCGCCCCGTTAAAAGACCTAGGTATTCACATTGACACAACTCTGAGTTAGCAAGCACAAGTGACTCATGTTAGTCAAAAAGTTACCGGGACCCTGCGTGCTCTATACACTTTGCGAAACTTTCTCCCGTCCAAGACCAAAATAACAGACCTAAATTTTTCCCCTGATTGTCTATGGCGATGAATGCTATTACGACCTGAATGCAGATCTCCTTAACAAACTTAATCGTCTTCAAAATAACTGCATTCGATCCATCTATAACCATCGAAAGTATGACCACGTATTTACTTATCGTTCTCAATTAAAGTGGTTACCCATATGTCTGTGGCGTAGTCTGCGTGCTTTCACTACCCTTTATTCTATCCTGACGTCTCCCACTCCTTAATCCTATCTAGCTTCATATTCTCAATACCTTGGCTCTAACCATGATAAAAACCTTCGCTCGACCAACAACCTCCTACTTTTGTGTCCTTCTCATAACTTCGACTTTATCCACTCCTCCTTCTTTGTTCAGTCTGTTCTCCTCTGGAATGCTCTCCCTCCTGTCAGGGAGGTCCATTTCCCAACAGATTGGCAGCATCATCTCAATATTAAATTATTGTGTATTTATATGTATTCATACATATATATCATATATAAGTGTGTATATTTATATTTGTTATATATGTGTAGTATATATGTATTTTGTAATTACGCATATATTGTTTATTTATATAATATAATTAATATAATTGTATTTTACGACAAGATTTCAAAGCATACCCACATCTATCTTATTTCATCTCTGTATTAACCTAAAGTTGACTGGTAGAGAATACCTAAAGTATTAAGCCGCCTTTATACATACTGTATATGAAGCTTAAATAAATGAATATTTTTTTTGGAATCATAACGATGTTGATGAAACATCGGTCCTCAATAATTAGGATGCATATGCATCCCCCCTGAGCACTATAATGGAATGCACTGGATCTCCGGATCGCTACAATAAAAAAACGAAACATAGCAACGATATACTGTTATTTTACGTTGGTATTCTGTGATGGCGTGGTCCATCCCAAGCCAAGCGGAACCAGAAACAAGCTACAGCACGGGTCTATCACCATTAAAAATGTTTATTTAGGTAGCATGTTCTAGCAACTGTACATCTTTACCTACTAAGCTTAATTCGTTTTATATCATTTGTCCTTTTTAACGGAGCATTCGCCGAAAGAGTTAATACTACATCAGTAAATATAAAATATTTAATGAAATGAAAACTCGAGTAGCGAGTCTAGGGCTCCACACTTCTCAGTATAACAAGAATACTAGATACTATTACTAGGACGGAATGTAGAGTTCTGTTTACTAGGTCAACTTAATTACTTTCGTTGTTAAGAAACTTGTCTAATTTGCTGTATCGAGTTTGTGATTGCGAGAAAAAATGCGAGATGGATTTACCTTTATAGCTATACATCTATTTTGTGTAATATCTTACATATACAATAATTTGAATGATAAATACCATTTGTAAGAAGTAATAAAATCCATTTTATTGAATTCGTTCTATAGTAGGCTCAACATGTGTTTATTCTTATCATCTAAACTTTGATATTTGATCATAAAGCCATTCGACAGTAAAATTGATTTTCATACTTGATTAAACAGGAAAGTACTTTTACGAATATTGTAGTCTTTAAAGTATTTCGTTTTTGATACTGTTTTCATCAATGTAGTTTATTTGTAAGCGATTCATAGCTACAGTGCTTTAGAAATAATAAATATGAGATTTGTACTAATATTTAGATATGGTACTTATATTTTGATATGGGATTGATACTTAATACCTTGAAAGTAAGTATTTGTAATATAGTTGAGTTCAATTTAGGTTTTCATTTTAATATCATAAACTTTATTTTGTAGTGCGTATGTTTTTAGTTATACTACAGGTATTGATTAACTCTAATTTAGTGACTTGCATACCGATGCCAGACACTTCAAAAGACGACGTGATATACGTGATCAACCCCATTGAAGCTGACTTGCCTGGCCATTGGGTCCCATTAAGCATCATCAAGCATGTTATAGAAATGCGTGCATCTACAGCAGTTTATTTAAAACCGCCAAACAAAATTAAATTAAAACATTTAACAAACCGTATAAGAAACTTTAAAACACCGGTTACAGTCACTAAGGCTAAGAATTTCCAAAAAATAACTATACCACAAAAATTATTTGTTACAAATTCAACTCTAATAAATTTAATTATTAAGGGGTATACTACAAAAACTGATAAAGAGAAATTAGATAATGAAAATAAAGACCAAAAGAAATCACAAGATATATCGCTTGTGACAATAACTGGTAGAACTGATATAGAGCATAACAATCTTAATATTTTTACCAATAGTACGATAAGTGTTAAATCAACTGAAAGCTACCTCGAAGATACAATGACTACGAAATTACAAAGTAACGTACAGAGTGAAAAAAGTGAAGTGACGACTAACGAAGACACCATAATTACAACGCCTGTAACTAAAGTAGATGTATCCGTTGCACTAATTTCATCGATTACGACGGTATTGAAACCACTCGATCCATTTATTCCAACTACTATTACGCCATCAACATATACTCTTCCCATAACGACAGTTACCGATTTACATTCAAATGAACCGATTGATTCTAATACTGGTAACCCCTTCTATTGAAAAACATTTAATTCAGGCAGACAAATATGCAATTTAAAATATTTTTAATATATTTTGTAGTGAAATCATTTTTGTTGTTTTTTTTTGTCAAACGTAGCACCTCTCTGAATAATTGAAACTGAATAAGTGTTTTAAAATGTTTCTTTAAGTCGAACTTGCTACTAATGAATTTATTGAAACTGCATGAAAGGGCAAACTGAGAATGGGTTGAATTCTTAACGTGTGTAATAAAAATTTCTGCTTCATCGATAATTAGAGGGCACGAATGGATTATGCAAAATATCGAAAACAATATCCATGTAATTAATGTGAGAGGCAGCATAAGTCTCTGGTCTGAGTTCGGATAATCCTTCAAGCTTAGAAGATATTATACAGTTCATTATGTACTGCTAAAAGAATAACTAGAGCTACTGCAACTACTATCCGTTTCACCTCGAACTGATTATTTGCCATCATAACAGTAGCCTATCGCCATACATTACAACGATGTTATAGAGTATACACTAAGTTATACGAGTTTCAAGTCAGCTGTGTCTCGAATCCACGATAAGGTCGTGAATATAATCGCTACTGGTTTCACTGGGCGTGGACACAAAAATTTAAAACTTCGATTAGTCAATCTACGAGTTAAATGAATAAAAATAGAATGAAAACCCTAAAAGAAACGCCTAAAAAGAAACATTTTGATGTCACAGCCTGTGCTCGTTCGATCTCGCGTATGTTATATAATTCTATATTTGGATATAAATTACTACAGTTAAAGGGAACGTAACTGTAATAAAATATATTTTAAGCGTACGGGTGTGCGTTTAAAGGATTTCAGTGTTGGAATATATATCATTCGGAAAGGGATTGAATACGTTTACGGAATTCTTAAGTTTCAAACTGAACATATGAACATGTGCATCGAAATAAGGTAGAAAGGATTATATAGGTATTATTTTATATTATAGTACATAGCCAAATAGCAATAATTAAAAAAAATTAAAGATATTTTTAAGGTATTGAAATAAAATATGTTAAAAAGTAATATTTTCGTGGCGCTGAAACGGCAAAAGTAATTGTTTCAAAATTTTATGAAAGCTTTTGCCATCAGGTAAACTGTGTGTTCGTTATTCTCCTTAAATATTCACAAAAAATTTGCAACTATTTTGTATCTATTCGCTCTTTTCACAAAGAGACTCAATCGGTCGGAAGCACTGGCGCATATGAATAATTCTTGTTGCTACACATATGTATGCATATTTCAATAATATGAAGCGAAACGCTTCGATCGAACATGCTGGGATGGGAAGGAAATCCAGATGTCATGATAAGAAGAGGAGGAGAAAGGTTCTGTTCCTTTCAAAACTGTCACCTCAACAATAAAAACATTGACAGAAGAGAGAGGAGACGACGTCTGCATAAAACTGATATTTTAACCGCATAAAAGATTGTTGCATCTATTTTCATAATATATTTATTATTATTATTATTAATATTACATTTGTTTATAAATAATATAAGTCGAACTTTAACTAAAATATCGCTAAAGATAAAGTTGGATGCGGGCTCGTCGCAGAGTTTTAGACCAGCGAATTAAAACTTTTATTTTGTAGTTTGCAATGTTTAGTTTTTGATAATTGTACAACAATCCTTTTTGATTTGGAAGTAGAGTGGTTTTCAGAATAACCGCTAACCGAAATTTTCTGAATACAAAGCTGCTATTTATGTACATAGAGAAAGAGCGGTACACGTTATATACCAAGAATACATATCGAGGATTGAAAATGCTTAAATAGCCAGCTTGGTCTTTGTAAGATTTAACTAAATTAACGCAGACATAGCTACGTTTTTTGAGAGCTACATTGCTTTTTTTAGTTGCATATTGAATGCGTCAGCTTGACTGGGATAATGCTGCTGTGTTTCGTCTGGTGAGTGTAGGGATCCGGAGACCTTTATTACTGGTGACGTGGCATTACATCTAAGTCCTCAAGGGTAACAACGCATCTGCATTAAGACTCATTGTCAAGGATGAATGTAGATGTCATGGGCCGCAGGAATCACTTGCCATCAGGTAAACTGTGTGCTCGTTTGTTATTCTCAATAAAGTAATAAAGAATAAAACGAGGTGTAAGACCGAGCAGAAATCGAGCCAATTTTACTTAGATCGAACCAACCCATTCACGCTAGTGCCCGAATGTCGGGTAAAAGACACCAGAGTCCTAATTACAGGCAATGAGGCATTCCATCTTGGTCCTCCAGAGTGACAATATTTCCCTCATCTTATTTTCCTATCGAGTAGAGTATGGATCTACTTTTACCTAGTGTTTTTTTGGTATTGAGGTGAAAACGAGCACGCAGTTTTAATAATAATAATTTATTTTGCTCTCTCACAAAGGTACACAGAATTAGGAAAGCATTATAATATAAATTATATATTATTCCTTTGTGAGAGACTGGTGGCTGCAGTAGGTAACCCTTTCTGAAAAATTACCAAGCCTTCGCCTTGATTCGCCAATACCAACTGAGATAGCAAGGGGAGTATTTTTAAAATAGGGGATGGGACAAAAGGAATCTAAATTTTTAGCGGTAAACGTGCAAACTTTAGTCTTCGTGGGGTTAAATTGGGCTAGATTATATCGGCCCAAATCTGAAACTTTGTTTAATTATTACACACTATACAGATTCACTCATACAATCATACTCTCAGTAATTTTTTGATTTTCCCATTTTTTCTATTATTTTCTCATTCTATTTTTTTTCTTGCAAATATTATTTTGAAAATACTCCCCTTGCTACCTCAGTTGCTATCGGAATCCTTGGCGCTGACATATCGAGCGACGTTCAGTTCCGCGGTCACTTGGAGGGTAAGGCCAAATTGGCTTCTAAAAAACTGGGCGTGCTTAATAGAGCGAGACAGTATTTCATGTCAGCCCACTGTTTGCAACTTTAAAAAGCGCAAGTTCAGCCTCATATGGAATACTGCTCTCATCTCTGGGCCGGGGCACCCCAGTACCAGATCCTTCCGTTTGACCTCATTCAATGGAGAGCGGCTCGAATCGTTAATGGCCAGATACTTTGCGATCGGCTTGATTCACTGTCGTTGCATAGAGATGTTGCATCTCTTTGCATTTTTTACCGAATTTGTGAGTGTTCTGAGGAGTTGTTCTAATTAATTCCACCCGCTGGATTTAAACATCACGACAGAATTTGAAATTTCATCCTCATTATCTCGATGGTTGGCAATCCACCACTGTGCGCGAAATTTCCTGCCACGCACAACTACTTCGTGGAATCAGCTGTAGCCAGCCGATACGACTTGGAGACCTTCAAGAAAAGAGCCTACACCTTCCTGAAAGGCCGGCAACACATTTGCGACTCTGGTGTTGCGAATGTTCACGGGTGGCGCTGATCACTTCAGGTGACAGCATCAGGTGGCCTGTATGCTCGTTTGCCGCATATACCATAAAAAAAACATGAAATATTGATTTTATTACTGTATTGTTTTACGAAAACTATTTAATTTAATGAGAAATTTTTATTACAAATACGTGTTTTTTATGTTATGAATATGTAAAGGGAACAAGGCACCAGATGACAAAAGTTCACCTCATCGTGAATGATTGCATGGTACACCCACATTTAGCCGCGATAAGGAATATTAATGCAGATGCGTTGTTACCCGCGGGGACCAAGATGGAATCGTTCACAAGTAAGAAGAATTAGTATCATATTCAGAAGAGAGAATTTACATTCTGCTTTATTTAGATTTCTACATTCCGCGTATATTCATTTTGCATATTACAATTGTATGTTCGTTTGTGATGCTTAAACAGACTAACGGATTTTCTGAACATTATTTTAAATAATTGTACTTATGTATACTTTATACATTTAACAAATATTTTTATAGCCGCCCTTATATAACTTGTCGTCCAATTTTAGCTTATCTTTTGAAGGGTACAAAATCGTTTATATCCTTTAACGAAGAAATAATCTTTACAACGTACAACTTGCGGGGATATTGCTCAATCATTTGGAAGTATCCGAGGGCCTTTATTATTTTGCGCTAACTGAAGAGTGGGATGGAAGCGCTTAACTTTTATCTATTGTGCTACACGTCATTGAGGAAGACGAAACGAATTTGTTCGTTCGTGCGTCACGTAATAGAATATTTCAGTTGATCTTTTTAGACTTCGCCGCAATGTCAGTGATGCCATTATTAATATATTCAAGGACAACTGAGAAAAACTTTTAAAAACCCATGAAATAGATTTAATTCAGTTAAGTTGTTTGAGATTTTCCTCTATTGCTTATATAAACAAAATGCTTATTATTATAATAATTACGTTTGGTAACCTTATTCATTGGATAAGGGACATTTACATATTTAAAATATATAAACAAATATCAATAATCTCAAATCTGTTGGTAGAAGAAATGTTAAATTCTCCTGGACATGACATAACTTATGCAAAATCTCTAATAGCTACTCTATCATTCACAAAGGCAACTGAAAATAACATCTACGATTCTTTACTTTTCGTTAAAAATTCTACACTATTTAACTTAATGTGGTGAGGAAAATAAAATTATATATTTTTATTACATTCAAGCGTTTACAATTAGCAGATTTATGAATAATGGGCGTATGTATTTAATTTAGATTAATGTGTACCGATTAGTTTTGTCATCAAGTCCGCCTTTTTGTACGTTTGTTTTACTTGTGCAAATAAAGAATAAATAAATAATAATAAGCCTATTTTTGCAATCCAAATGAAAGATAAGATACATTGTGATTTAGTTGCAAAAATTGTTATAAATTTCTATTACAGTTATGTGCCTAAAGAGTATGGTACAAAATAGCTTCTGGGAACAGTGCCTTTTTAATTTAATATTATTTAGCTTTAAATATATGAAAAGCTTTTTTAAATTTAGGGGTGACGAACAACAAGCATACAGTTCAATTCATGCTAGGTGGTTCTTGAGGCCCACAATCGACACTTGTCTAAATTTGGCATTTATTAATAAGAAAATATAAAATCTTAAAAGCGTTGTAAGATTAAATGTCAGTAATAAGGAAACACTGAGGCACGAAGATAATATTCTTCCGTCCAGAGGACCTATTCGTACTACTATTAGTTTATAACTGCGTCGTTATTTTACCACGTTTAAACATAATATGATAACTTATATAGTCTATCGGAAGGTTCATAATAATATGTTCATAATATAATGTAATATAAAACTTTTTCCTAATCGAATATTAAATGTAATAGAGATAGAGAAAAAAGACTCCGTTAAATTATATAAAGAAAATATATTAAATTACTTAAATAACCTTTCAGAAGCTTCCATTAGTATCGAACAGTTGTGTAAACACTTCTTCGTAGCGGCCTTTCTACGTATAAAGGCCACTACGTAGAGGTTCCGTTAGGATGTGTTATGTGACCGCGGATATAGTTCTAAATATTGATGATGGACCGCGCCTTTATATAAATATCAGCGTAAAAAAGTAGCTTTACGCTGCTGTGATTCGCATGATGGATGTGATCCAGAGATCCCTATTATGAGTGGTCATATTCCATGTTAGTAAGATAACGTACTTATATCTATTATGATTCCTTATCTAGGATGAATGTGTACATTAATTCCTACACTAGTTTACTTAATTACCTTCAGGTAAACTATGTACTCATTAGTCACCCTGAATACAATAAATAATAATATACAATGGAGTGTTGAATATTAGTATTAGAAACATGTAAAAATATTTTTATACTTGATCGTAATAACATTCTCTGGGGAAATTATTTTGTAACAGTAAGACAAACCTTAAGATTATTTATTTAGCTTAGTTGTCTACTAGAAATATGGCGTTTATGTTTTATTGTTTTTGTAGGTTGAGACTGAAATCAGAAGCCATGCGAAAAGTAACTAGAGGTATAAAATATATCATTCCGTTAACCAACACTTAACCATTTAAATAAAATACAGTTACTTTCTTTTAATGCCATGCACTAGTACAGGTTCTAGAATTAATTTCATCAAGTTAAGGAGAGTATGAGTAAGACAAATATATGTTTGGAATGATGAAACCATATATAAAAATTGATAGATGAGTAATAAAGTAAAAGGTTTGTACAAAACTCGGTTTACAAACATGGTTTATGTTGTTTTATCACATGACAATGAGCGCGTTGCGGACTATGCTCCAATAGCCTTTCTACAAAGGAGAACGTGAAGAGAGGTGGTATATTCTAAAAAAGTGGTAAATACTAAGATTCTCAAAGGTTTTTTTTTCAAAAATTGGCACTATATATAAATTTGACTTGACTTTCATTCTTGTTGATCATTAACGGGTCATCAGTTTCAAGGCTCACTATCGTTCCCGTTGTAATTACTAACGCATAAAAAAGCTTCAGCGTTGAGTGCACTTACAATTTCGAAGTGAACCGAAGAAGCAAACAAACACACACATGCACTATTCTTTGTACAACTTCGCATTATGAGGGTGTAAAACCTTAACGGGAATAGACTAGCAAATTGCATTAGTGTTGTGTGTGTGCATATTGGTATTCTTGGTACTGCCACTAAGCTATTTGGTTGCAAACTGTTCAACAAGACTTCTGACACTGTGTCAGTGGAAGCCAAGTGGCTTGTTAAGTTAACCCCAGCTTCAGATACAGGAAGTGCAGAATCTCTGCCTATGAAAATGGTGCAAAACGTCGTTGGTGAAAATACATTGCATAAAATATTTTTCCTTCGGGTCCTTCTACGGAACCTTCACTGAGACGTGGTGAGGTAGCTGTGGTGGAAGTAGGTGGCTGTAATATAAAATTGGTTGGGATAAAAATGGAGTTGGATGGGTGACCAATGATTATATCTGCACTAATGAAGACAGTACACAACTGCGTTTCGGTTCTGTCATTAAGTTCCTTACTAAGCATAGAAACCTCTTGAAACGATTTTAGAAGAGTGGTACTCGGTCTATGGGTGCTCTTGCTCCGGAAATACTATAATTTAAATGCCGAAACTAGTTTGAAGATGTATCCAGATCAATCCTATTTATCGATATAATGTTCGAAAAATATTAAAAATGAGTCTAGGAAGATGCCTGTTTGAATGAAGATACAAATATTTTGAATATTGTGTATCTTGTATCATAACTAGTTAACTGCGGTAGAGTTACACTGCAGTTTGTTTCTAACAGAATGAATGGGTCAGCTTGACCGGGTTCCGGACCACGTCCTCACACAATACCATCGTTAAATAGTAGCATAACGCTGCTGTGTTTGGTTTGGTCGGTGAAAGGATCCGGAGGCCTTCACTACTGGGTACGAGGCATTCCATCTCAGTCCTCAAGGGTGACAATGCATCTGAATTATGATTGCCTTGTCAAGGACGAATATAGATGTCATAGGCGGCAGGAATTACTTAACGGGTGCTGAGAATGCTCACACCGCACCAAAAGCAGAGCCTCGTAGCGTGTCTCTGCGAGTATTATGACTTATGTAGCGAGACTAAGAAAAAAGTTTCACTCAGATTATTACTGGAGATGAAACCTTGGTTTATCTTTATAAATCTAAGTTTAAGTAAGACGAGATGCAGACCTTACACGTTCAAGGTATCCTAATCGACCAAAAAACAATGGCCACACTTTGTAAAAGGTGTTTCCATAACGATAAAATACTATGCTGCAATAATTAAAAGGTTAAAAAACGATGTGAGGGGAAAAATGTGTAGACGGTTTAGTAAATGGGTGTTTCGTACGACAACGCGACCGGGTGCATATTGTGATGGCTGCTGGACAATGAATGGGCTTTGAAATTTTTGAACACACGCAAATTTAGCCCTTAGAGGTATTTTTTTTATCAATAAAGTAAAAAAATCGAGCGTAAAGAGGAGGTTAATAGCGCGACTTCTATCTATTTTAAGACAAATATTTTTTTTCCTAAAACAGAAACGATAATTAGCCATTGTGGAAAAAATATAATGATTCATTATAAATGATAATTTTGATATAATTTTACAGTTCTGGGCCTCTATTCCACGTATTTATTTATTTCCCCTCTGCATTTGGTGATCTAGCCTTGCTAAAAATTAAGAAGTTGGGCACAGACTCGAGATGCCAGTCACGCGTAGTTTTACAGGTTAAATATTGTACAGTGTGCGACGGCGTCACATGATTGAATTCCCTTTTCAACTTCCTACAATCGAATGTTGACACCCACGGCAAGTTTTTCGACGAAGCGTTATGCTCCGTTGTTTTTTTGTCAAGACCTGGACACTTCTGAAAGACTACTTTCTGTCTTTTCATCTAAAGATAACCTCGGTGTCGTGATGAGCAGATTAAACAGATTTTTACCAAGAATCCGCGTTGGATAGGAATAGCATTCACGCACTATAAGGTTGTAGTAATTCTAGAAATAAAAATATTAAGGCTCTTCCTATTAAAAGTTCTATTTGTAAAAGATATAACTTATTTACAACAAAATATATATAATAACTGCAGCTAGCTTGACCATAACATGACATTCCCAAAAAGTTTTAATTAAATACTTGGATTTTATCCAAACTTGCCCTCATTGAATGATCAAGCGAGAATAGCGACGGGTAAGGGTGTATTCTATAAATTTCAAATAAGTGCTAAGCGAAATGGTCTAAATAGTAGACAGTGACTGTAATATTATACAATTATGTTTATTGTATGTTACCAGACTGAAAAATTTATTTATAATTAAAGGGTGACAAATAACTGTGTGCTTATTTACCTGTTGGCCCAAAATTACTATGGCGTATGACTGCTACATATCCAAACAATCCTCAATAAAGATTAAGGATGCACTTGCGTTGTTTCTCTGAGGATTGAGTATTATATTATATTCCCTACTACTCTGAGGGTTGAGTAATATATTATTCTATGCGTTAGTCTTAGGACTATAGTCCTTCCTAGGTCGAGCCGGCCTATTTATGTTCCAGATATAAATTAACTGGAACATGGTTCTATAACGGTTCCGAATAGCACTTATGAACTATTATAATTATAATGTAATAATATATTACAACATTAACATTATTACTTTTTCTAGGATAAAAAAAAACCGATGCGTTGTCGTCTGTTTTTTTTTTTTGGGGTCATCGAGGAACGCCTGCAATCTATAACATCTACGTTATAGATTGCAGGCGTTACTTGCTATTAGCTGTACTTTATGGTCATTCCATTTGGATTTTACAATTTTATCTCATATTAAATTGCGAGTACATAAATCACTTATGCTCACGGGGGACAGAGATGTTTAATATCTGATGTTTAGTGTCGTTTTCGATGATTTTTTGAGACGGTGGCCGTCTTTTGTCATTAAGAGCGTGACGTGGGCACTAAGAGTAATATTTTTCGCCCAAAAATAGTGTTATATATTAGTCCCACAGAATAGTGTTTTTATTCTGAAATTATTGTATAGTTAATCATTTTCACCAGACGTGTGTATGTATACATATATACGCTGTACAACAGTTATGTCTATCATACCTAGACTGTCTTATCTTTATAAAATACTTATAGTTGAAAGGTCAACTGTGATTTTGGTCAATATGTATCTTTCTTTCACTTTCCCGGTCACCTCACACCACAAATCATTTTCCTTTCTTACTTCCTGAAAAAAAAAAAAGTTTCCTGTTGATAAAATTGAGTAGAGTAAATTAGTAATCATTGTATGCACATTTTTAATTAATTTATTCAAGTAGTTTTATGCTAGTAGACCTTGCCAGTGATTAATGTTGGGAGAGCGCTGTACGCAGTTTAGCGCCATAATTCATTTCTAGATTTGAGTTGGACTTTAATGCTGTATTAAGTAAAAGTTTCGCTTTAATATATAGGCTCGGGGCATTTGTAGCACTTATATAAAAACATGATAAATAAATTATCTGTAATACACAACAACATAACTAGTAAAAAGGTTCCGGATCCTTGCTCTTAGTGTCACGGTACGTGATCATACAGTTTCGATCCCCGTTGTCAGCATCGATTAAATTATAAATTTAACTTTAAGTGCACTTTTGCAACATGCGTGGCGGTGAAAGAAAACATCGCGGGGAAACCTGTGTGTTTAAGAAATTTTATTCTTTTAGCAGACGCTCTTTAAGAAAAAGATTTAAGATGTACATGGGTGGTCCCCTTGAATGACGGAGATGGAATGTTTCGTTTCCTATAAATGGATCCCTCGATTTCTATGATTCTCTACGTAGATTTCGCCACGTAGCTAAATTGTAGGTACGTATGAAATGGCTGTTTTATCAATCTAGCAAGTTTAAATTTAAATATCTTGCTTTCGAATTCTTAATCTCATGTCGTGATTAAGATTATTTATGTTTGAGTAGAAAAAAAATATAGAACGATTACAAAATCATTCTGCTTTTTTTGCGCATTCATTGCATTTTTGTAAAAAGCATAATAGCTTTTTAGTAAAATGCAATGCCGCCACCCTGGCATGCCTCAGGAGGGTGATTATCAATACAATTTTAGAATTTAAATATCATCAATCGCGCTATTGTATGAAAGGAAAAGTAAATCTACATCTACCATAAATATTCCGAATAGAGTATACTGCGATGGAAGCGAATAAACAAGTTATTTCTTATAGTTCATTATTATTTTAGGTTTTTTATACTAAACGTAAAAAAAATTATATAAGTTTAAGTATAAATGCATCGGATTGCCCAGAAAAACTAAACTTACAGAATACCAGAATAGTTTTCTGCGGCGTGTCGTAAAGTATACAACTAAGAGAACCAGGGTAACCGTGCAGCATTCGGAAAATAGAGAATTGACTATCTCATATTAAAACAAATAGATAGTAAAATTACAAGCTACTGATCTCCACGAGACGTGGTATAAAAATTGTGAACTGTTATTAGCAGTTGAATTCTGGACTTTTATTGTTACGCCAGATTGTAGGTGAATCACGCAGTTCACATCGTACTAAGTGAGTTCTGCGGCCGAAAGGAATATTATACAGAAAAATTGTATTGTTAATCGAAAGAAATTTCCTTCCAGACAAAGAACAGAAAGCTGCAATTTTATGCTGATATCTACGAAAGCGACCCCCGGTCCAGATGACTTATTTATGCTACGGCCAGTCTTTAGGTGTTGTATATATATGTGATGAGGCTTTACCAAGATGAGCGAGTATTATTATTTTAATATGGAGTGACCAGACATATGTCGGTACCACGATTGTAATAAAAATCGCGGGACTATAAAAGATTGACTCATATTTGACAAGCCCGAAATATTAAGACTGGTGTGAACCGCAAAATTGAGTATTGCATTTGACAAGCGTAGCAATTTGGCTAATCCTGACGACCTAACATGGAAACTGTTTTAACTGCGTAACTTGTAAACTGTGACCTCCATCAGGATCATAGTTTACAAAAGTAGCGATGAAGAAGACCAAAAGTTATCTATCTACTTACCTTAATTCAAATACAAATATTAAAAACCAGTCACACAACGGTGCAGCATTAATCCTCAGGCATTAATATTTGGTGAAACTAGTTTGTTTTAGTACCACAATGTTGAGATAGATGGCGTTTTTTCAAATTGTTTAAGCACACACGGACGTAAGCTAGTGTAGATAAACATCAACAGTTGGAAATATTAGAGGTAACTGATTAGTTTTCTAAATTTAATGTTGATTATATATGTTATAATTATATAATGAATTTTGTTGCACATTATTTGTAGAAATCTGTACAGGATTTTGCTGTTTGGTCTGAAGCTATTGTTAGTTAGGTAGGTATTAAAAAGTCCATAAGAAATCTACCATAAGAGAGTTATAATTTCAAGTATAACATATATATATATATATATATATATATAAGGGTTTTTATGTCTGGTTGTTTTGTCGGAACAATTACATTAAGAGACTGTCATTTTAATCTTATACACGTGTCTTAGTAATGCAAGTTTGTAATATGGTCACGTTCCTTCGCCTCGGTCGATGTAACACAAGTACGAAAATATTATGTTACTACGAGGATGTGGAGACCCTTTATAAAAGGGGTCATGCTGAATTTAGCTTCCGCATAATTTGCCATAAAGTTAGTGATTGTGAAAAATGCTTTAGAAAACAGTTTATTAATTGTCATATACTTACTATAATATTAGTTCCTCAAAACTAGAGTAAATACACTTTTTTACTTCTTTGCTAACTCTTTATAGGTATATATTTATATAATGAATATTACAACATGCATAGTTCGTCTCGTCTAACTAACAAACTTTTGAGATCACTTATAATACCACGTACCAGAACGATCAAATCAACTGAATGCATTTATGTGGTAGAGCGAAGCAGGATCTAAAATATAGATGTCACTTGGATGCCGGAACAAACCAGGTTAGGGCCATCATTTCATAGACTGAGTAACGTAATTTTTTTAAATATTATGAATGAAAGGAATTGGAGATTTTATTACTAGTAACAAGACATTCCATCTCAGTTCTCAAGGATGGAAGAGGATCTATATCTAGAATGGATATAGGTGTCGTAGCATTCAGGGCCCATTTACCATCTGATTAACCGTATGTTAGTTCTGTTGTTAGGATTATAAAGCATTTAAGTAATTAAAACATGTATCTAAAAGTGACTTTCAGTAGAGTGTCTAGCGTGATACAATAAGAGAATAGATAAAATAGGGTGAAAATTTTGCTATGTCAGAGAAGGATAACTTTATTTCCTTAAGTTTATATCGATATAAAAGTATTCTGAAAAAAAGTAACAAGAAAACAAACTGTAAACGAACTAGGTCACAGTTGATGCGTGAAAAAGCTGTTCCTTTGCATAAATTGCTGTAAAATGAATTACAAGATGAAGAGCAAGCGAAATGAAAACGAGCTTGGGAGAGTCTGTTGTAAGTACTGATGGTAAAACAATTCCATAACTGGAAGCTTAGTACAAAATTTGCTCAAATTTCTTTAAGATGGAAATATCTATTAATGTTATGAATAATTTAAGATCTTCCGTTGGTTTTTGGATCATTTTTATAATACATAGAGCAGTATTTTCTGACGCACCTTCCGGTACAGTATGGACATCAATATTTTTCTTTGATTATGAATTTCAATATTGTGAGCAAGAAAATTACATATTACATTTTAAATTCTATTTTACTACTTGTAGTAAAGTAGAATTTTCTGGCTGTAGCATGAATTGGTTAGATTGACCGGTGAAGGATCTAATCCTCACAGAATACCAGCGTCTTTATTGAGGATGGATTATTTTCATAGGGTCAACTCATACAATTCGGTTAAGTGTGTGCTTGTTGGAAACGCCCAGTGTAATAATTAAAACATTATGTGTTTATTTAAAAACACTTTGAATTTATAATATAAGCACTGAATATTCTGCTCTGGATAGGAGGTAAGGTCGGAAGCTTGTTGTATTTAATTTAATTCTATTTTTATATTTTCTGATTATTGTACTTATTTTTTATTATCGCTTAGTTATTTTTGTAGCAGGGTGTTTTGTTTATTTATCTATTTAGTTTATTAATTTATCATATTCTCGATACAAGACCCATCTACAACAAACAAATATTATTAATGACTCAAGTTTTAACAATTAAACAAACAAACAACACTTTTTATGCAACCGTAAGTAACATACTATTTATTGTTTTATATTTTTTATGGAAGAATATAACCAATGTGTTCTGTTTCAATAAAAATATTTGAAATTAATATATTTTTGCCTTCACAAACTTTATATAATTATTTTTTAATTATTATTTAAATTTGTAATTAGTTTATTATTTTTTACTATCGGTTTGGTATATTCTTACATTTGTCATCCTTTTAAGGAAACAAAATGGTCGTTAAATTCTAAGAATGTGAATTACAAAGGATTGATCCCATGAGAGATTTACAACTGCTATTCCGTCGTTAAATTCAACTGAAGCACCTTGTTAATCAGGAATTCATTTGCACATTTTATTGTCACTTGTCTAGACATGCTAGACCTAAGCTTCATAAAAATTTATTGTATTTTGACTAATTGATATTTTTATAAAACAAAAGTCTAGAACTTCTTTGACACCCATTTTCCATTTAATATAAATATTAGAGAAAAAGGAAATGATAGAATTGAAATAATCTTAAGTTTGAATGTTTACAAATTTTACACAGCGACAATGAATAATGGAATTGGTAAGCATTCAAGCATTGAATTTCAAGCTATTTTTACTGAAAAATACTGAAACACCATTTGGCAATAGTGTAAACAAGAAAAAAAGAAAGAAAGAAAGAAATAATTATTTGGTACTTAGAAATAAAATTATTACAAAAACAAAATAACATGAAAAACAAAACTTTACTGTACCAAATAGGTCTCCACTCAGTATAAGATCACGGAGTTGATTGGAACTTAGTGAATACTGATTTTCAGTGGAGCCGTGGAATGATGGTAGATACCGCAATAATTTTATAGTTTCAGATTGCAGAAATAAAGACCATATTAAACGAACTAGTATTACAATAACAAGAAAAAATCAACATTAATAACAATACAAAAAAACAATAGAAAAAAAAAAAAAAGAAACATATCTCATATATAGTCAAAAAAGTATTGGGAATAGATGATTTGATTATGGTTCCAAATAATTTTTTTTGTTGTCACGGGTCGATCCGTACCATTGTAAATAATCACTTGGGTATGAAACATGTTGCCACTCGGCTAGTCCCAAAAGATCTGATTTTTTTCCAAAAGCTCAATCGCATAAGAGTCTGAGGATATGCTAGAACGAGTAAATTCCGACTCCATTCATGAAAAGCATTGTTACTAATGACGAGACGTGGATTTACGAGTTTAACATGCAAACTAATCAACAATCTTCGGAGTGGCGCCTTCTAGCTGAACTTAAAACCGAAAAATCCACGCCAAAGTCGATCAAAAGTCAAAGTCATGTTGATTGTTTTCTTTGATAGTCACGGTGTTATGCACTCGGAATATCTTGCAGGTGAAACGGTAAATAAAGAATATTATTTGAGAGCGGTGTTTAAGATAGCTAATTCGACGAAAAAGGCCAGATTTGTGGAAAGAAAATTCTTGGATTTTGCACCACGATAATGCACCTTCGCACAAGGCCATCTTTGTGAACGAATTTTTGACCAAAAATCAACAAATACCATCAAGCAACCACCTTATTCACCAGATCTCCGACACCGAGCCGACTTCTTTCTTTTTCCTAAACTGAAATGACCACTTCGTGGCACCCGTTTTCTTTCGGTAGAAGACATAAAGGAGAATTCGCGGCGAGAACTGAACCCAATTCCGGAAAAAGCGTTTAAAAAATGTCTTGATAATTGGATTATTCGTTGGCGTAAGTGTATCATTTATGAAAGAGCATACTTTGAAGGTGATAAAATAAATTTGGATGTAAAACTAACATTTTGTGTATTATTGATCTTTTCCCGGTACTTTCTTGACAGAGTAGTATAACCCCATCTTTAATCGACTATTCTATGAGGCTAAAATTACATTACATTTATATTTGGTCCTTACATATAAAATTGGCGTTTTATCGAAATAATAAAAAAAAATAGTCTATCATATCTCACTCGCCATTACTGGTATTACCTTTTGACTTTTAAAATTTTCCAAAAACTAAAAAAAATAGAAGAAAAGGGAAGCGATTTGAAAAAAAAAAAGAATATGTCCTGCCTTCTTATATATTGAGATTTCTGAGGGTGTCTGTAAAAAAAGTGGTTATTGGCATTTTTCAAGTGGTTTCGATGAAGTGTAGTATATCCAAGGAATAGTGTAAAACTTGATGAACCTGTAATAAAGATAGATTATCTAATCTAATTAAAAGTAACTAATTTCCTTTGGCATGTAATGTAATATTAAAAAATAAATAATTTTAGAGAAAAACAATTTTACTTATGCAAGAATATCGAAATAAAAGCATTCTATAACAAACATAAGCAACAAAATCCGGACCGTAAACGAATTAGGTTTCAATCGACTCAAGCAAAAGCTTTTCCGTTGCACAGATTGTCGTTAAATGAGTAACAAGGTAGTAGAGGAAGCAAAATAAAAACGAGACTGAAAGAGTCTAAAGTAACTGTGGATAAAATTCCAACATCATTTTAGAGCTGGGATTTTTGCAGCAAATTTCAATTCGAGCAGTTGGCAGCATTATATTTTATGTACATATAAATTAATTTATTTATATGTACATAATATATAATGGTTCAGGGAAATAGTTTTTTGATATTTTATACACAAATTCAAGATATTTTTTATCAATTGTTTATTTACATTTGATTATAATTTGCTGTAGAAATTTTGGGATTTTTGATCATAAAACTGCGAAAAGTTTTGGCAGTCCTATCTTGATGTTAACCCGACATTAAGTGTGAAGTGAAAATCTGAGGGTGCGAGAGCAGGGCTATGTGGTGGATAATCTTTAACAATTTCCAGTCAACCACCCTATATATTTGGGATGACCAAGTATATAATAGGAGTTTTTTCTTGGTATGTCAATGGATATTCCCGCTAGAATATATTACATAATTTTTTTATTGTTTTAACTTCTTTAATATATGAGAGTATAATAACAAACATCATTTTATGTATATGTGATTTTTATTTATTTATAATAACCTATCCCGATCTAAAATTTTAATTTGGGTTTTCACAAAAATATTAAAGAATTTAGAAATTATTAAACCGCTTAATATTAGAAAATATTTTCTGTCAGATGATCGATATTGCTGTAAGGTTCTATAATCTAGGAAGGCTCTTAAAATAATATTTATATATTTATATATATGTTTAACGTAAGTGTTTGACTCTTGTCGAGTATAAAACATAAAATGTAACGAAAATAGTTAATAAGTACTATGGTCATTCTATTTATAATCCATAAAAATGAAGCATATTTAGTACAAAGCCTTGTCTTAGTAACGTAAGTTACTAACGATTAAGCCAAGTTTAAACTTAAGCACCTCATAATTTTTCCTTTAACTTTAAATAAATATTTGGTGACCTTTGGTTTATGAAATGAATTAAAAGTACAAGATTTGAAAAGGGCGGCTCCGTGATAACATAGAATTTTAATATCGCATCTGCTGGCGGCTTGGAGAGTTACATGATCTAAATATTAAATTTAATGTTTTATTCCACTCCCTTTCTCTTGGAAATATATAATTAAAGCTAAAAGCATGCAGTGATATAAATAGTGTTTTTATCATAACTGTCTAGTGCTTGACTATTATTTCACCCTATGTACCCCTAGAAGGTAAACGCATTAGCTTAGTAAAAGTTTATTATAAATTCTTACCCAGAAGACACGCCACAGTCATGTCTATTATACACATACAGTATATACACAGTCTGTAAATCCATCTGTCAATCATTCGACTTCATCTAAGTAAATAGTACAACAAAAGTATTGATAGATTACAAACATTCAGTAATACTTTTTATATTTGCTCTACTTTGAAAAGATTATTTTTGTTACTACTTGTAAGATGTTTTACAACTTAGACCTGTATTGAAATAAATAAATAAAAATGCAAACATGCTATGTCGTGATACCAAGGGTAAAAACTAGTTACAAAGTATAATGATTCATGACGCTCTCGCGAAACAGGGTAACGGTCCAAACCGAGGCTCCCTCTCGGGAGTCCTTGTGCTGGTTATCCACTAATAGAGGTCTCGTCTGAGCGCCATAAAAGCTCGGTCACCTCTGGAAACTGTAAAAGCCCTCGGGCTAACAGCGGTCATCAGCCCGAAAAAAAAAGTTATTCATAAAATGTTAACAGAATTTTGGTCCCAATATTCTTTTATATTACGATTACAATTTGTTGGATGACATGGATAAATACGTCTACACTATATGGTAATGAATTACACATAGATTTACTATGTAAAAGTGATATGTAATAAATATACGTTCAACTTTATAATATTATAATTTAACAATTGAGAGTGGTAGAGCTACACTGAAGTTTGTTTCTAGCTGCAGAATGAATGGGTCAGCTCAAGCGGGGTAGGACCACGCCCTCACAGAATACCAGCGTAAAAAAGCATCATAATGCTGCTGTGTTTCATTTGGTGAGTGTAGGTATCCGGTCTCAGTCCTCAGCGCGAAAACGCATCTACATCATGATTCCTTGTCAAGAATGAATATTGATGTCATAGGCCGCAGGTATCACTTGCTATCGTGAACTGTGTGCTCGTTTATTATTCTCAATGTAATTTAAAAAAAAACATTTATTTTGGGAAATGATGACCCATACATTTAATTTATCACCCATGGTGAAGCAAAGAGGAACCCATATGGCCGGCCTAAGCCGCTCTGTGGCCGGCCCGAGGAGGCCGCTCCGGGTAGAGGCCCCACCGCAGCCGCATCATGCGGCGTGCCTCGGGGGAAGAGGAGTATCGGTGTTTCGTTATCGGTCGACGATGGAGCCGCAGACCAGATCTGCCGCAGAGGGCTGGGATTGCTTGCTGCTATTCTGGCCCCCATGGCCAATGGGGGGTCGACTCAGGAAGTCCGCTTCCCACCTACAGAGGAGGCCGAGTTGGAAGGCGCGGCCGTGTTCCGCAGGAGGGGCCGCCTGGTTGGCCGACACAGGTGGGGTCGCGGATGTGTGCGAAAGCGTTCC
Source organism: Teinopalpus imperialis (assembly GCA_029286865.1). Taxonomy (NCBI): domain Eukaryota; kingdom Metazoa; phylum Arthropoda; class Insecta; order Lepidoptera; family Papilionidae; genus Teinopalpus; species Teinopalpus imperialis. The sequence goes on along the minus strand of JAGSMU010000023.1, from coordinate 346,525 downwards.
CGTGGCCCTACCATACGTGATGAAGGAGGAACACCATGGGGTTTTAGTCGGCGCGAGTCCGACATAACCCATCCTTGCCCCCGCAGGGGTGGGTATGCGAAGGCATTTCCCTATGTCAAAAAACAAGGGTTCAGTAAGTCGTATAAGAATATCTCCGGGCTATTCATAAAATGATAAGTAGGCTTACAATGATCCGCAATGCGGTGGTAAAATTAATAGTTAAGATCATTGGTGCTGATTCTATATAAAATGTCTCTGAAGTTTGTTATAAAATAGCCTGGTTTCGAGTAAATATTTATTAATTACTTACTAGTAACGAAGCTGTAATCAGATGAAATGTCTGTATTATTTGATTTTGAAATTGTATACATTATAATTGTATAGAATTAATTGTTCGATTATTATTCGGGAGATGTAGGCTAGGTATTAAATTGCTTTAATAATTCACATTAATATATTTCTGTATAAACGACTTTAGTAAATTCGAGTTTCTTACTGTTTTTCTCAGATCAGAGTACGTTATTGAACATAACTGCACACTTAGAATAAGACATTCGATACAAGCATGTATTTTTCTCGTATTTGTAACACAATTTTTGACTTTTAATCTGGTAAATATTCAATCTGTCATGCTATTCTATTTCGTTGATATAATTTAATTTATATCAATGAAAGTCATGATCAGTCTATTAAAAATTTAGCCAATTTAGTATTTGTTGTGTACGTTGAATAGTATTTCAAAGTATGTATCAAAATTCTGTTAGCACTGATTGTGGATTACAATATCATCGGGTAATTTTACTACAGTATGATGTCTCCTTAGCAGTAAATATTGGCAAAAACAATCTATCAAAAAGAGACAATCATTAGTAATACCCTTGATTTGTATTAATAATTAAACAAGGTATTGTCCTCGCTCCATTAATAACTATAGAATCCCACTTTTGATACAAATTTAGGTTTTAAAATACTTTTTGGTAATATATATTTAAAAATGAAACCATTAAATTTGAAATCATAAGAATATATGTATGACATTGTAACACAAAACGGGTTGCAAGAGAAACTACAAAGTTAGGTGGCGATATAAAATAAAGGTAAAGATTTTTTCCTATGTTAAAATGCAAACGTATGTAGCAAATCTAATAAAGTTCAAATTGAAAATAAAACACATAATTTTTTGGTACCGAAGAATATGAAAGGTTTTTGAACGATCATTTCGTACTAGCAAATGAAGTGTAATGTGACGTTCATGACAGAGTAGCTATCGCATGTAGATGCTTAACTATCGTGCTTCGTCTGTGGCAATCTGGGAGAGTTTATCTTCAGCAGAGGATGAGGACGATGACCAACGGTCGCATGAAGCCAACAAAGGAAGCAATTTATGACAAACGAAAAAAAAATATCCAAAAAAATTGTTGCTTTTCTGCGTTGTGTCACTGTATGAATATGCATAATTTCGGAAAAGGGGAGTGACGATGAGTGTTTCCGCTAATATTTACGGCACTATAATATATCCTGCTAAGTTGTGTAGTGTATAATTTGAAAATTATTTTAAAAGATGTGTAATATTGCGTTCATAAACATAATATCAGATCAGATATTCATATTCATTTTCTCCTTAGTAATATTTTACAAGACTGGTAATATAATTTTGATATAAAATGCGATTATATGGTTATGCAAAAATTTAATTTCGCACCGTTCGCGGCTGCTTCCAGAAATAGTTGAGAAAAGCTGCGAAACTCATGATATACGGAGACAACCCGAAGAGACGAACATTTTACGACCACGTTTTAAATAATGTGCATTTTACATTTGACCAGAAGACTGCAGGAGAAAATAAAACAAAGGATATGCTGCTTCGCTTTTCAGAATTCTATAAATTAATATAAAAAATCAAGATGGTCATAGTACGCTGTGGACTGTAATTTTAAAACTTTATAGTAATGTTATTATTTAAGAGTACTATTTATAGCGAGGCGTGTTGAAAATAACTTAATTGTAAATTTTCTTATTTCTACCGCATACGCTGAGCACGTGGTAATTGATTTACAGCTTTACTAATTTATTTAAAATTACAATTAACAATTTCATTTCTGCCGCCGGGGATTGATTTCGGTTTGCTCTCCTACCGAGAAAATGTGAGAGAGCTGTAGGGACAGCAATCTCACTTTTTCGGCGTCTACTTGATTTAAAAAATAATAAAATTTGAATAAAATCTATGAGTATTATTAAACTTCTATATTTTATGTATTCAATTGTATAATAAAATAATATAAAGTTTTCTAGCACAATTTTCCTGAAGAGACACTATTAGCCGCATCTAATCAAATCATTAGCTTTAGCACACCAATCAAAGTATTTTCTCTTGAATGAATGAAAATAAACGTTTGTCGCCCATTTGCATCCATATCACAATATTTATTCTGTAGACAGTCAATGTATAGCTTTCGTAGGCGGGTCGGTGACAACCGATCACACAGTTCACTCTCGATATGGAATCATAATGCAGTTGCAATGCCTCGTCACCAGCAATAGGGGTCACTGGATCCTAACATTGACCAGAGTAAACATATCAGCGTTATTTTACTATTTCACTCTGATATTCTGTGTGTGCGTGGTCATTTTCGGGTTGAGTCAACTTACTCATGCAGTAGCTAGGAAAATATTACAGCTACATCTATCTCTATAAATGGTTGTTACAAGTCAACAATATTTATTGACATGGTCACGATAAATGTTTCACCATGTGTCGACCATTGACGGATAACACAGGTTTCCTTAATAAAAACATAAAAAATCTGAATACTATATGTTTAGCTTTACTTCGAAATAGAGATACGAACAGCCGGAAAAAATCAACAGAAAGGGTTTGTTTCTTTTTCTATTTTTTTCTACAGCAATGGGATTATGTGGGAAATGGCACTTATATATTATAATCGAATGTAAATTAAACTATGATTAAAAATCTTGAATTTGAATATAAAATACGAAAAAACTTTTTCTTCCCATTATTTGTAGGTTAAAATTAAAATTATATTGTTTCATAAATTTTGGAACAGAATTTTCTCAGAATATATATTTAAGTAACTAAATTACACGAAACATCACGACGTTTCATAAAGCTAATTTGATTTCGGTTAAACTAATTACGTAAAATTTACGTAGTCACCATAAAAGGTGACGTTAAATATATGATATTACAATGTTGTTACGAGCTGTAGGGTTTGGTGGCTGGAAAATAGCCGTTAATGTCTAGTAATTTTATTGAACTGAAAAGGAATTAATTGAACTGAAAAAAAATCTGTAAAAAATTCCCTCACTAGTCGCTTTGAATTCTCTCCGATGAGTATTGCTTGGTACCTAATTGAAACTATCCTGTAGCGGCGAGCTAAACCGCTTACAAAACTGTGGTAAATCGCGCTTTAAAGTTAGGGAATGTTCTAGCTTGTGGTCGAATAAGGACGTTTCCCTCTTTCATACATAAAGCCGTCCCATGTACGCATCATCATGTTTCTCACACATTTTTGGAACATTCCGGACACATGATCGCTTACAATCGTCTCTCTCTTTCGTGCATATAGCCATCCTGCTTACACCTCTTTTGGAATGTTCCATTGACATGATTGAATATACTCATCTCTGTCTTTCACATGTACATATATACTGTCCTTCTCGCACACCTTCTGGAATGTTCCGTAGACGTGAGTATAATTAGGCCTAAAACGGCCTCAAGATGGGTTGTCATAAAATAGTGACATTTCATTGTTAGAGCCTGCTATTACTGAGTATTGTATAAATGTTTATACAGTATTTTTGTGTTAACACAATATTTTTTGACTAACTGCTATGTGTTAGACCTTCTTCTGATACGGATGTGAAACGCCTGCAAGTGACGGTAAATTGAAAAATTTTATGTTTCTGAGATTTTTTCCTTAACCTATCTCCGTAACAATATTAAATTTACAATTTCAGTTTATACATCGCAATAGAACTTTCACTTAACATTTGATATGTTAAGTCGGTTAACAAAACAACTTTGAACATTGGATATATTTCTTACTGCAAATTTTGTCTTGAATCATAATTTCCACAATACACAGTGGAACAATTTACATTGAGTGTACGTCCCATATAAAATTCAGTTGCCGAAAACTCGAGGAACGCATGAAGTAAAAGTTTTGATTTATAGTCTCTTTCTGGGATATGAACTATCCCTAGCGCTAATCGAGGTTCGCGTTAAGTGTTATTTTTGGTTCTATAAACAATAGCTTATCGCTACTGAGCTTGGTCCGGTGACAAAAAGGAATCGGAGACTTTATTAATGGGTGACTTGACCTGGGGTTCATGACCGCAGAAATCTGCATTCGTCAGCTGAATTATATGCTTGTTTGTTACTCTTAATATGATGAAAAAGTTACACGATTGAAGGAGGGAGAAGCGACTGTAAATACATACATCAAGCGATTCCCAACGATGCTGTTTGAGTGGGTATATGCATCCAACCTCGATCATACCATCACGCCTCTCCATTTCATATCCCAAGATGAAAATGCTCCTAGTGAGATTATTCGCGACAGACAATGAAGCTAAAACTGTGTTTATAAATCAAATTTATATTACGCTTCGGGGCTATTCGATCACAAGTCGCGTTCCGCTCGCGAATTGGCTGAGCTGGGCTTCCTCAAATGACACATTTCTTACATGCACTTTGATTAGTAATATTTGTCAATTAAAGATTACTATTTTAAGGTCCAATTTTAAAATCTAGTTGACTGGATAATCCGACCGTTCGTTAGGATGGTTTAAAGATGTCACTGTATTAAAGGTTTCAACTATAACTATTTAAAAATTCGGTAATATACGAGTATATCACCATAAAAATATTCATTTGTATGTAACAATAAATAAATCTTAAGTGCTTAGAATTCGTTTTCCCGCTGGGAAGAAATAATAATTGTTTTCTGTCAGAATGTCCGATGCATTTTATAATAGTATATATTTTTATATATAAGGTCATACATCAAATATTAAGAGATACTTAATAATTTTATGTATGACCACACACATATTCTCGCCATATTACAACGCACATGCTATAATCCCTTCTCTATATATAATGTTGAAAAAAATATTACAGTTAAGCGATTTACAAAGTTTCATGATTCATGAGATTTTACCGCCCGCGTTTGATGCGCATCTTGGGAATAAAATGAAAATGAACGAGTAACCATTTATTTGAAGGCAATGAGTTCGTTATACGGTGCAGGGGAAAAATCATTTTAAATGGGCCATTTAAACATTGAAAAAGATTGAGCAACAGTAACGAAAGTACAGACATATATTTTTTCTTTATAATAAACAAAAATAGACAGTTTGCTGGTACTATTTTAAATTAAGGAGCAGTTTTCTAACGTTGTTTACGTACTTTGTTATTTGGCATCTATTACAAATAGGAACCGGAACAATAAAAAAAAATTGATTAATATATAAATAATATATTTGAATATGGCATATGATAAAATATTTAATATTTAAAGTGGAATTCAATTTCTTCTCTCGCGGATAAATTAATCCTACAGCGTAGCCCGAAGCCGAAATTTATACATGATTTTTTAGCCCCGATTTCTGGGTTCGATTACCAGTGGAGATTTCCGCAACACAAAAATAATGTTTAGTCTTCTTTCTGTATGTTATCAGTGTTCGGCAATCGGCATGGTTACTGGGCATGGATTCCTCTCCAGAACGGCGCCATATTTTTGACTTGATCTTTGGATTCAATCATTTAGTTGCTGTCAGCTACCTAGGGTGGTGTAATTATGTGAATTTTACTTCATTTATATTGAACAATTACACAATATACGCGTAATCAAAACTTAAATACAGAGAAGATAGAAGGGTGACTTCTTGCATACACTAGAAGAATACTACAATACTAAATCCCTTTACCACATGGTGAGATGCTTAAAATAGTAGAGTTTCCCCACTCACGTGACGCCTTCCGCCTTATAATTATATTAATCGGTTCAGAATGACTTCTCTCATGTCACTTTATATATAAAATATAAATTAAATACTTCTAAATAACTGCATTCGATTCGTCTGTAATGTTCGTAAATTTGATCACGTGTCTTCTTATCGTGCGAAACTTCAGTGGTTATCCATTCGTGAACGATGCTCCTTGCGAGCACTAACCACTCTTTATTCTTTTCTAGACGCTCCCAATATCCCAGCCTATATATCTCCTCATTTTCAATAAATTTGTGAAGTCAGCAACAAAAATCTTCGCTCCTCGCATAATAGTCTCCTTCATTGGCTTCTTCACCGTTCTGACTTTATGCATTCTTCATTCTTTATACAGACTGTTCTTTTATGGAATGCGTTACCTCTCAAAATTAGGATGGTCAATAGTCGTTTTGTATTCAAAAAGAAAGCTCGCGAATACCTGTTTAAAAATCATCAACAAATTAAGTTCGTCATTAATATATATGTACATATTTATGTATATATAACTATATATGTATAGTATATGTATAAGTATATATTTGAGGTGTATATAAATATGTATTTATGTATAGTAATATATTTATATATACTTAGGATAAATGTAGTTCTTATGTATACCTATGATGTTTTATTTAAAAATGTATAAATGCACCTACTCAATCTTTCTGTACCACCCAAAGGATTGACTGGGAGATAATGCCTTAGGCATTAAATCCGCATGTGAACACTGGCTGTGCAAAAAGTTTTAATGAATCAATAAATAAATAAAAACTAATATAAAATAATAATAAATAATATTTTTTATAATTCTCTTAAAGTTATAAAAATGCTCTCATATAGACAAATCGGTTATATTTATGCTACTAACTGTACTAAATTGTTATATACTACCCTTATTTACTTTTGATAACAGTTTTACACAAATATAATTAACTATGAAATTGTCGATATTATACTATATAAATCGATGTGAATTTAATGTAAACAAATTAAACAATAATTCTAAATCTCTGTGTTTTGAGATTTTGAAATAAAATGTCCTGCGTAGTTGTCACCTGGTAGTAATCAAAACATATTTATGAGGTCGAAACCGTGTACATTATTATGATCCTAATTTTATGCCACTTTTGTAAGTAGTGAGATACGCATGACCTCAACTTTTATAATAGTGATAATAACAATCCCCGACCGTTTGGACTCCCCTGTCGAGAGATTCCCGTCTGGTTGGTCTTTTTTATATGTATTATATTGTATTGTATATATTTGTTTTATTATATGTTTATACACTCTGTGGGCCTCCCGCTCGCGAGTCTAATTAGATAAAGCTGTAGAGGTGTCTGGACCAACAGCAATACTTACACACACAAAAAAAAATCCCTGGTTGGTGTATATATTGGATTGTATATATCTATACTAGTTTTATTATATGTTTATACTATTTTATTTATTTATTTTACTAACCAACCAGGCGGAGATAAAAAACAAATATCCGCATTATAATCATTTTATTGTATATATGCATTGGATATGAATAATAATTGTTTGGAAAGGATCGTATTGCTCCTATACGATACATATTAAAGTGCTCTAGAGTTGTTAAATTCGACTGAAGTACCTTGTTAATCTGGGATTTATTTACGCATTTTATTTTCATTCGTCTAGACAGGCAAGACATTAGCACCTTTTAAATTAAATAGGTCCTTAATTAATTAGCACCTTACAGATCTTTATTCAATTGTTTTTTAAAGTATATTAGTAATTAAAATTACTGTAATTCCGGTTTGCTACTCCATCAGGTGAATTGGTCGCTCGTCTGTCACCCATAAAATTAAATAAATAAAATTAGCTATAAATAAAACACCAATGTACTACCAACCGTAGAGTTGGATTGGATGTTTGATACCTGTTTTAAAGGTGAAACACGTATCGCGGCAATTTGCATATTTTACTTGGTGTTAGGTAATGGTGGTAGGATTTGGTGGTTCTGGTATAGGTTTGAGTTGGTGGTGAGCGGAGTTTGAACGCGGATTCTGTTGAGGAAGGACGTGGCTTGGCGGAACTAGGTAATACGCAATGTCTTGAAGCGTATCCTAATCTAGAATCTAAATAGCCATTCGACTATTGTCTTGAAACATCTCCTAGCACAATCGTTTTCAGCTTAGTTGGAGTGGTTAACCGGAATATTAGTAATGTTACTACCAATGCTAGTATTCTTTAAAAAAAAATGTTTTCTTTATTCTATCTTATACGTAATTTAGAAATATAATTGCTTTTCAGTTTTTTTGTATTTTGGTTTTGTTTTCCGTTTGTATTTCTAACGATTGTTTCGTACTATAGTAGTTGATTGAACCAGTGGAGGTTTTGTTATCGGTCAATTCGGAATTTCTCTTTGCAATCCAGATGAACGTTAAAATGTGGTAACGGTAAAGATTAGAATATGTTTAGGTACTATTACGATTTTTATTGCAGTTACTATCTTCCTCAGGTATGATCAATAGTCAGAATTTCTTTTGTCTAATGAATTTCGAGCAAAATAAAACTAATTATTCCGGATTTTATCCCATAATATATTGAACTTTTTCTAAGTTAGCATTAGTTAAGTTTAAATCTGTCGAAAATTTCAGTTTTCGTTCCCTTCCTTCCTAATATATTAAATGAAATATAAATAACTAAAATCTTAATTAAAAAATAACAACGTATGGTTACTTTCTTTAAATTAAATTACATAAAGTTGTTTTCACTTTGAGTATCAAAATGTAAAGAATTTGAAAAAAGACGCCATTGGCTTTTTACGAAGAAAAGGTATTCAATTACCTAAGTAACTTTAGCTTTTACCATTAGTATCGAAGTGATTTGTAAACATTCGTTTGCTTTTGCGTTAAGAAAATTCAGGCTGTTCAGTATATATACGTATGTTCAAGTAGTTTGGGCTCCAACTCTGCGGGCTCCCCACGAGTCTATTTAGATAAAGCTGTAGAGGTGTCTGGACCAACAGCAATACTTACACACACAAAAAAATCCCTGGTTGGTGTATATATTGATTGTATATATCTATACTAGTTTTATTATATGTTTATACTATTTTATTTATTTATTTTACTAACCAACCAGGCGGAGATAAAAAAAAACAAATATCCGCATTATAATCATTTTATTGTATATATGCATTGGATATGAATAATAATTGTTTGGAAAGGATCGTATTGCTCCTATACGATACATATTAAAGTGCTCTAGAGTTGTTAAATTCGACTGAAGTACCTTGTTAATCTGGGATTTATTTACGCATTTTATTTTCATTCGTCTAGACAGGCAAGACATTAGCACCTTTTAAATTAAATAGGTCCTTAATTAATTAGCACCTTACAGATCTTTATTCAATTGTTTTTTAAAGTATATTAGTAATTAAAATTACTGTAATTCCGGTTTGCTACTCCATCAGGTGAATTGGTCGCTCGTTTGTCACCCATAAAATTAAATAAATAAAATTAGCTATAAATAAAACACCAATGTACTACCAACCGTAGAGTTGGATTGGATGCTTGATACCTGTTTAAAGGTGAAACACGTATCGCGGCAATTTGCATATTTTACTTGGTGTTAGGTAATGGTGGTAGGATTTGGTGGTTCTGGTATAGGTTTGAGTTGGTGGTGAGCGGAGTTTGAACGCGGATTCTGTTGAGGAAGGACGTGGCTTGGCGGAACTAGGTAATACGCAATGTCTTGAAGCGTATCCTAATCTAGAATCTAAATAGCCTAATCCACCATTCGACTATTGTCTTGAAACATCTCCTAGCACAATCGTTTTTAGCTTAGTTGGAGTGGTTAACCGGAATATTAGTAATGTTACTACCAATGCTAGCAAAGATAGAATAAAGAAAATATTCTTTAAAAAAAAATGTTTTCTTTATTCTATCTTATACGTAATTTAGAAATATAATTGCTTTTCAGTTTTTTTGTATTTTGGTTTTGTTTTCCGTTTGTATTTCTAACGATTGTTTCGTACTATAGTAGTTGATTGAACCAGTGGAGGTTTTGTTATCGGTCAATTCGGAATTTCTCTTTGCAATCCAGATGAACGTTAAAATGTGGTAACGGTAAAGATTAGAATATGTTTAGGTACTATTACGATTTTTTATTGCAGTTACTATCTTTCCTCAGGTATGATCAATAGTCAGAATTTCTTTTTGTCTAATGAATTTCGAGCTAAAATAAAACTAATTATTCCGGATTTTATCCCATAATATATTGAACTTTTTTCTAAGTTAGCATTAGTTAAGTTTAAATCTGTCGAAAATTTCAGTTTTCGTTCCCTTCCTTCCTAATATATTAAATGAAATATAAATAACTAAAATCTTAATTAAAAAAATAACAACGTATGGTTACTTTCTTTAAATTAAATTACATAAAGTTGTTTTCTACTTTGAGTATCAAAAATGTAAAGAATTTGAAAAAAAGACGCCATTGGCTTTTTTACGAAGAAAAGGTATTCAATTACCTAAGTAACTTTAGCTTTTACCATTAGTATCGAAGTGATTTGTAAACATTCGTTTGCTTTTGCGTTAAGAAAATTCAGGCTGTTCAGTATATATACGTATGTTCAAGTAGTTTGGGCTCCAACTCTGCGGGCTCCCCACGAGTCTATTTAGATAAAGCTGTACAGGTCATTAGACCAACAGTATCACACATACTCGAAAAAAAAAGGTGATTTGGTAATAACATTGGAGATTGACTCGCCCGCTATCAATATATGACCGTGATACGGCTCAAAATAGTACGACATAAAAAAATCTTTTAAAAAATATAAAGTATTGTTTAATATTAGTGTTACCAACGTGAAATAATACTATTGCACGCCTCGCACGCCGTGGTTGTGCTCTATAATCGAAAAATATAAAGTGATTTATTCACCTTTAGTCATTATCATAATGCTACGAGAACAATTGTCGAACCTACGATCTAACCACCGCTTGGGGGTGCTTAAAATGAAATAAGTGTGTTGATACTAATAAGTAAGTTAAGTATGGGTTAATTTGTACAATATTAGCGAAGTCTTAGTCTATCATGTATGACTATTGTACTCTCATATAAAAGATAATATTGTTACGAAGACGGTTTAAAGGAGAAGTTAGAGAAACATTTTTTAATTTTACGTCACTTACACGCGTTTTAAGCAGACTGAAACATGTTTTCTGGCCGTTGAAGGCCTAGTTATGCCCCACCTGTCTTCAGAATATTCCAGATGAAGTTGCGTGAGAAGGACAGTCTATATATATACGTGTGAAAGAGTGAGATGAGTATATTTGATCATGTCTGTGGAACATTGCAGGAAAGATGAAAGCAGGATTGCTATATGAGCAAAAGATAGAGACGAGTATATTCGTTCATGTCACTGGAACATTCCAGAAAAGACGTAAGCACAAAGAGAATCTTCTTGAAAATCTTGCAAAATAGCAATTTTTAAAAGGCAATACCTACCCTATAAAACCTATTCATAATATTAATATACCGAATTTTTATATAATAGTTTTTCTTATCTCGTATATACTAACGTTCGTACCTTAACTACGAGCTGATTCAGGAGGCTGCTTGTCAATAGTCTTTTAGAATTTAAAAACATCAATCGCAGTTATGTGTGAAAGATAAGTTACGTACGTATATAAATATTTTGCGAAAATATAATGCGATATGGTTCAGAAACGTACTTTTATCATTATAAGTATTTTAACTAGTGAACTTAACAAGTAAACTATGCACGCTAAGATCGGCTTGGCCGGGTAAGTGTCACATAGATGTATTTTATATCACTATACATTATATTTCAATAGTATGGTAATAGTATACCTACTATTCAGAAATCATATGAAGCATTACCAGGTTTCATATGATTTCTGATAGAAACTGGAGACTGAATGATTAACCATTTCATCAGCATCGTGATTACTTAGAGTATCATAAGTATAAGGAATCTTTTACCATCAGGTGAACTGTGGTCTGCTTCATTTCTAGTTCCCCTAATTCTTTAGTTATACTTTTTATAATTTCAATATCAAATATAACTATGAAATACATTTTATATTTACCATTCAGTTTAAAGAACATTGTTAGACTAAAATATTTATGAATTAACAAGTTTCGAACTCAATCAGATTGGAAAAGACTAGACTAGGCAGATTCAAATCAAAACTATGCGTCTTCTGATTTAATATGTCCGAGTAAAATGTTTTGAGTGGCAGAAAATGTCGTGTGAAGCGCATAGTGGTGGATTGCCAACCATCGCGATGGTGAGCATGCAATATTCAATTCCATCGCGATGGTGAGCATGCAATATTCAATTCCATCGCGATGGTGAGCATGGAATATTCAATTCCATCGCGATGGTGAGCATGGAATATTCAATTCCATCGCGATGGTGAGCATGGAATATTCAATTCCATCGCGATGGTGAGCATGCAATATTCAATTCCATCGCGATGGTGAGCATGGAATATTCAATTCCATCGCGATGGTGAGCATGGAATATTCAATTCCATCGCGATGGTGAGCATGCAATATTCAATTCCATCGCAATGTGCGATGTTGTATGTTCAAACTCAGTGGTTGGAATTATTCCGAAAAACTTCCCAGAACACTCCGTGTGCAAAAAAAAATCATACAGAAGCAACATCAATTCACTAAGCCAGAGAATTTGGCGGATTGGTGTTCGACAATTCGAGTCGCTCTTTATTGAATGCGGTCAAATGGAAGAAGCTGGTGGTAAGATGCCCCGGCCCGACATAAGCCACGAGAGAGTTGCGCTTTATAAAGTTGCAACCGGTGAGCCGATACGAAACACTGTCCTTCAAGGAGCCCATCAAAATTTTTAGAGGTCACTTTAGTCTAACCTTACAGGTAACCGTCGAAAGCGTCGCTCGATAAGCCAAAGATTCCGATATTAGGTGAGGAAATAGGGGGATTGCTTTCAAAATGAGATGTGACAACGGGGTTCTACTTGGCGGTAAAGGGGCTAACGGATTTTTCTTAGGGTTATTTTTTGAAACACAAGTTTAATTTACGTTTTGGTGGTTGGTACCACTGATCATTAGACTCTCACTTTTTCCATTGATCACCTTCATCCGTAGCCAGCATGTTCCTTGGTTATACTGTAGCTTAAAGCAAGTTGCAATATGTCTCTAACATTATAAACCTTCTGTTAGTTAAGTTGATCCGATAATATATAAATCGCAAAAAGTAGCAATTGCTTATTAGCTTATTTCTGTTTGTACGTATATCTAGTTTTAAATTATTAGTGCACTACGAATTTGTAGTGTCCCTTATCATAAGAAGAAGAATATTGTGGGCCCTTACAATAATTTTCCGCCTGCTTGCTCAATTGATTTAATGTTTAAACCTTTATATAAACGCACCCTTTTAAAGAAACAGTTGCTTTATTCTTATAGAAAAAATAACGGAGAGGGTCGTAAACTTATATTTTTAGACTAATAGATTCACAATGATTTAGTGGTTTATCGCAATAGATCATCCATCATAGGCTTACAATTCGATGTTCAGTGAGTTGGAAAAATGATGAAATATTGTATTAGATTCATTATGAAAAATTCACATTATTTCATTTATAAGATATTTAATTGACGTATGAAATGAATAACGTACCATTTTGGCACTAAAAGTATATGTTGATCTAAAATATATCGTATCACTATATTCTATTTCCATTTTAATCGGACACATGTCTTCGTAGTGAAGCAAATTTTTGTAACATGGTCACGTTCCTCTGTCTCGGTTGACATAAAGCGATTTCCAAATTATTATTAAACTGTGTGCGGACCGTTCATCACAGTGCTATGGTGAATTAAGTACCTATATGTTTTTTCTTAAAGTTGCCCATGGTAAAAAACATCATAAATCACTAGTATAGTTTTCAAAGAGAGGATTGATAGATTCTGTGTTCATCCACATTGTAATCACCTATTTTAGATAATGAAACATTAATGTAATATATTATGTGTTATTGCTAGTATACTATCTACATCTGATTATAATTTTATCTGATTCGTGATCTTTCCATTATATCTTTCCTTAATGTATTTCCGGTAAGAAAATCTAAACTTTAAACAATGCGATTGCGCAGCGGATGGGGGATTTCGAAATATATATTCTTTTTATTTATTTCTTAGAATTATATATAATATAAAATAAATTTAACTTTTTCATTGGCAACTACACTGAAAGTCGAATTCGGTTTGCTACCGTTTAGTAAAAGCTTAAACACTAATCTACCACGGCTTTATATCGATAAGATAACAAAAGACTGGAATAGAGACTATGATAATCAAGCCCACACTAAAGGTGTACGATGTTTGATGTGTTCCGTTAATGACTAAATCCACCTTGAGAACGCGTCAAGATTTCATTCAACAAATCACTTACCAAATACTAAGCATTCCTTACTCGACTTTACGTCTCTTACGTTGACCTTGTAAAATATTTTGGCAATGAATTAATGATCTTTTGTTACTTGAATTAACAATTTAATAATTAAAGTTACAAAAAAGATAGATTACGGTAAGTAAGATTTTTGACATAATATGATTTGTTGTCACGCCCAGGTACGTGTGGCAGATACCGGCGGTCGAGATAATATACTGTAATTACGGTCTCACACTAAACGAACCTTTTCCTTACGGTCAATTTTATACCATGGATATATATATGAAATTATAGTGAACCTCGCTATTAAGTTTCTTCAACCGATTTAAAACCAAGTGGTTATGAAATTGACTCTATATTATATATTAGCTGTGCCCCCGACTTCATTCGCGTAGACTGCAGTATGCTTGGTAATGTTAAGCAACGCTGTTTTAAAGAAGTTTTAAAGGGGAACAATTCCGTTATACTAACTAAGTTAACGGTTTAACTCGCAACACACGCAACCGAAGCTCTCGATAGGAATAATTTTTCCCATTTTCGCAAAATTTTTCATTTATGCTCCGCGCCTATTGGTGGTACAGTGATGTTATATAGCCTATTGCATTTCTCGATAAATGGACTTTCCTACACAAAAAGATTTTTTTAATTCGAACCAATAGTTCCTGAGATTAGCGCGTTCAACCAGACAAATTCTTTATTGTTGTAATATTAGTATAGATATGTAAAATGATTTAAAATGCCTATTCTCTTCTTATATATAAGTCACTCTCTTATATATAAGTACATTTGTGTATGTAAATCAATGTGCTAAGTTTATCATATGTTAATACAGAAATGTACTTACTAATTAGAAACTGTTTCCCATTGCTGAGAAATTTTGGGACTTCTGATCAAAAAATTGCGTAAGTAGTTTCGGTTAATTTTTTTGTTAGTTTTTTCTCTTGATGTTAATATAACACTACCTGAAGAATGCTGAAGACACCGAAATAGGTAAAAAATTTGAGGGTGCAAGGTCAGGGCTCAGGTAACACTTCCCAACCGAGCTTTCTCAAAATTTGCTGATTGGCTAAAAATATTGTGGTCTGGCGTTATCATGATGAAAAACCACATCCTTTTAACCAAATTTCCGGATTGAAAACACTTGAACCAATTTTGTGCTACTGTTACTGACATTGATTTAAGTTCATAAATGTTAAAAAATTTAATCGCGGCTCGTGTCACATCAATCTCTTTTTTGGAATAAACCGTTAAAAATAATTAAATTTCTTCGTTACATTCACTCATTTTGGCGGACAGAAAAATGATACAAAAATGGCGGGAAACCGGTTTTATTTTCCTGTTTTTAATAAGATATCTATTTAATATTATCAAAATCAGCCAGATATACAAGCAGTACATCCAAAGAGATTTTACGGCAGCTTTTTACTTACTTGTTAACTTACTATTAACTATTACTAACCTGGTGTTTACTCGAGTACTTTCAGCATTATAATTCAAAGGATATGCGACGCAATAATGTTAAATTTAACATGTTTAAGTTATTATCGAAGTTGAGTAAAGTAAAAGGAATATATAGTAAAGAAAATTATTCGTGCCGAATATATACAATGTTTGAAGAGTAATGTTATATATGGACTTTTGTAATACATTTGAAACTTAATAGTTGGAACCATGGTACAGATAAATAAATAGTTTCTAGTTACATCATGTATTGATCCTTACCATACATACGCATATTTCTTTTTTGGTTGGAGTTGGAGTATATCTGTAGAAATATCTTCGGTAACGAGGCATTGCATCTCAGTTCTTGATAACAATGGTGACAACGCATGAACTATTTTGATTTTTTTGATAATGATTGATTTTGATTGATTGATAATGCATACAGGTGTTTATGGGGCGCATATGTCATTTACAGTAAGTGTGCATTGCAAAAAATTCCTTAGTAAAACTTCCTTTTATTTTAATGAATTTAGTCAGGTGGTTTAGTGGGTCTTAGATTACGTTATAAAATTTAATTAAAATTTATATTTTTATCGTTGCAAACAGGATTGAAATAGAGAGCGCCCGTTGATCGCTTCAAATTTCGAGACACAACTTTGTTTTTCCTTTTTCTCTATATACCTACATATGTCGTTAGAAAAAGAGATTATAACATTATATATAGATGGAAATTATTGTTATTTATAAGACACATACAGACAACGTCGCGAAGCGGTTAGAGTGTTCGTCTGCTGTGTCGCGGGTCCTGGGTTCGATTCCTAGCCCAGGAACAATATTTGTGGATTACAAATTTTTTGCTTTTCTGGTCTCCGACTCTGTATCTGAACCTTCCACTGAAGCACAAGTGTATAAATTGAACGCTAGGAACACCGTAAACGTGTAGTGTTTGGTTGATTGTCACAGTACATGTCCTAATTCCATGTTAAAAAATATATAATAAGATATTGTAAGGCGGCACGGTTCGGTATGTTATACGAAACTTAACGTCATAGGTTTGGATTTGTTTGTTATCGTGAACGATCTCGTAGTATAAGAATTTTAACGTACGTAGAGTGGTTAGAAGGAATTGTTATTAATTTTAATAGCATTGTTTTTAAATAAAGAATATAACGGAGTATATTTTACCTAGTGTTGTAAAAAGACATGAATGTTTACGAACACAAACCTTCTATGTACTAGGTGCTAACCTAGTACATAGATAAGTTTTGTGTTCATAAACAAGACATGCGAATTTTATATGAATGAGACGTTTGTATGTCACGTACGTACGTACAAAATACTATTTCATAAATACGCAAAAATAACTTGTGAGAAATCGTCGTCTCTACGTGAATTTACATAAAGTTATATTAGTGTATTTTCTCGTGTTAAGTTAAGAAATTCGAACAAGTCTGACTAACAATGTTTTCAGAAGATTCTATATATTTCAGAAATATATACTATGAATATCTTTAAGAGTTATTTTTTTATATCTAAATTGTTATAACATTAGTAATATAATTAAAATTTGTTCTATAAATTCTGTCAGTTAAGGAAAGCGTTACCGTAAGAGAATATTATACAATTACAAGGTTACATAAATACAAAAGGGTGTTGCGATTTATATGTATAAAATCCGCAAAGGGTTTGAGAACGTACAATGATTTAGATAACGTTATATCAAAACTTTATGTGCTTCAAAAGTTAGATAATCGCAACATTAAAACCAATGCAGGAGTTTGCGGTTTCCATTATTAGAGCTTTGTAAGAGCTGTTTGGAGATTTTTAACAGTACGACTACATGAAGTTTGTTTGGTTTTTTTAACTAGTTTCTGGTTTATTAGGTTACTTTGGTACTTATAATAATCCAGGTAATTTATAAAAAAATATATTAGTATTTTATAACCCTAATGAAAAAATTACAATTGCTGTTTTAGTTTTATAGTTTTATTAAATTGAGAGTAACAAACGAGCACACAGTTCACCTAATAGCAAGTGACTCCTGCGGCCCATGACATCTTTATTCATCCTTGACAAGGAATCATAATGCTGATGCATTGTTATTCTTGAAGACTGAGATGGAATGCCTTGTCACATGTAATAAAGGTCTCCGGATCACCACACTCACCTGACGAAACCAGCAGCATTATGCTGCTAGGTTTCCTCCTGCTGACCCGTTCATTCTGCAGCTAGAAACTCACTGCAGTTAAGCTCTACCACTGTTTTTCAACGTAGTAGTGTGTAAGTAATAAAATCGTTGTGTTGTCTTCTATTCTTAATACGCATACAAAATTCTGGACGTGGGTGAAATTTAAATAAAAAAAAATTATCACATTCATACAAATATACTCTTGTATGTATTACAGGTCCAATTAATAAACGCGTATTAATAAAACAAAACTGTTTGATAACTTTAATGGTTATCAAACAGTTGATAAACAGATTTATTTAATAAAGGTATCAGTAATCATCATAAAAAAAAACGTATTCATTGGTGGTCTATTAAATGTCGTTATTCTAGGTTCTTGGGAGTATTCGTAGATGCAGTATTTAATATTTATTGATGTCGTTGCTACAACTGAACCTCAAATACTCGTTACTTATACTTCGCTTTCCGGATACCTACATTCACAATAAGAAAACCACCGCAGCGTTATGCTCCTATTTCAACCTACGAAAGCGTGATCATTCCCAGGTTGAACTAATTCATTCATGTTGCAACCAGCAACCAGCTGATGTGTGGCTTTATCATTATTAATTTTATTAAACAAAATAAAATTATTAACTTTATTACGTAATGAAATATATTCGTATCGTATCTTGGTGAGAACTGGAATTAATTCATTTTTTTTCATCTTATCGTACGTTCCATTTATTATTCTATTTACTGTTCTATTCTTTATTTTCTATTTACTATTCTATTGTGGTCAGCACCGGTGTTGATAATTTTAGACTAGAAATTTTTATCATGACCTAAACCCACCAACCTAAGGCAACGTAAGTTTATGTTGTGTGTTTATATTTGTGTTCATAGTTTATGTATTAAAAATGCCAACCACACAAATAGGTTCAAAGTCTTTCAACCAAAGAGTACCAGCTGCGACGTCCATTTTGTACTACGTTGAGATTATATTATAATATAGATATAAAATAAATTTTTGAAGTTATTTTTATTACGTTGAAGAAGGAACATTTCCTTATATAATAATAATATATTAAATAATTTTAAAATTTCTAATGTCAAAATCTTTTTTACAATTTGTAAAAGCGAAAGGAACTATTATCTTCAGTTAAATTGAATGTTTTATTGAAACTTCAGTTCAGTTCAGAAACGACAGCTAAATTAAAGAAAATTTGCGATATTCTACGGTACTATCCTATTTGTTACACTTTCAAACAATATAATATAAAATCCGGTGTACAAATTATAAAAGTAAAATAAATTTGAGGTTAACTTTTAAATTTACACAGATACATTTACAGAACATTATTATAAAACCCAATGACAACGATTGAGAATTCTAATTAAAGCCCAGGATTAATTCTGCAATCTAGCCAATATATTTGTTAAATCCCCTTTAATTAAAATATCATAGACTAAAACAAAAATCAGAATATTATGCGTACATAATTTAAAAAGATTTTAATTATTAATATTTAATTTATAATCTAATAAAAAGGACGAACACGAAAATAATTTGATTTTCGCAGGCGCCCTTATATATTTAGTAGCTCTTATGTCTCACTGCTTCTGCAATGGTACATAAAATGATGAAATTTTAATTGAATAAATAAAATAGTATTTAAGATTTTTAAAAATAGATTTTAACTTAAAATGTTGGCTAACTAACTGTATTTTACTGCTATAAGTTTTTCAATTCGAGATAGATTTCAAAGCTAAGGCTGAAAGTGTCATAGCTTCAGATGTTATTTGTGGATCGCGCGAATTCAGACGTTATATCCAAATGACAGTACCATGAACTTAAGGTTTTTTGTTAAAATATGATGTACGCACAACTTCCATATGGTGGATTCGTAATCAAAATCGAACACATCAGATTACTACAAGAATAATTTATTGGAACTAAAAATCTTTACAGTTAATTTCCTTCTTTAGCGAAATATCTCTATAAAAATATGATACCTAGTTTTTAAGAGGTTATATTGTGAAATGTACGTTGGCGTCAGTCATGGATATCAGTTCAAATCTCTTGATATTGTGATGAAGAAAATTCGATGAAAATCTATTTGTTCATGTCAGTAATATATGTACTCTTGGGTTCAATTTATTAAAATCTGTTTTTAATGATTTTTTGTTACAGAATTGACTAGTAACCTTGAAATTAATGATACTATTTTCATCTTTTTGTGTAAGAAAAGTGTTTTGAGTAATATTTTGTTAGGCACATTGCCTGTAATATAGTAGAACTGTATGTAAAAAAAAGTTAGTTTAGTGTCACCGTACCTCATTAAGCTTTTTAGCTTAATGAGGTACGGTGACACTAAACTATTTTTTTTTAAAACTGTTCCATTGTTTTACATACTCAGTATCGAGCATTCAATTTGTATGTGTAAACGATAACGCAAACAAAACTTCTATCACCATAATCTACCACAATCTTATAAATAGTAGTTACAAATATATTATATTACCTAAATAATAATTATTCTGAATGTTTGTCAAAATATGAATTAAAAAGTAATAAATACTCACGGAAACTGTATGATTTCAAGAAACTTATGATGTCACGTTTCATTCTTTACAAAGTTTCCCATTAAATGAAAACTATAGGCCTAACCTAAACTTAGTCATGCACAGTCGCTGCGAATCAATGTACATTGGGCCTTAACAAATCGTTACTCAAGTCTGCTAACTTTTGGACTTTTAATGTACATTACGCTTATGTATAATACACACTGCAATCAATTCGTAACCGTATATTAAATTAGGCTGTTTTAGGCACAATCTGTATACATACTACAGAAGTTCACTTCTTGCTTGCAACCAATACTTAGGGCTTTGCATATATATTAAAAGACAATGGTGAAGATTACAGTGCAGTGGCAGAATTCAGGAATTCAGAGAAAGGAGCTTCTGACAACAATTTCCAATATTTGCCGTATTGGAAATTGTTGTCAGAAGCTGAAAATCAGCAAATGATGTACATTCACATGAATAAGCCACCGGCAAGCTTTTCATTGAATCCGAATTTGACCTTGAACAATCCACGAGAACCACAAGCTTAGTGCGCGACTTTAGACCTCGTTTCCAATGAGTCTCCATTCCCAGTCGAAGCCATTGTCATGGCATTGTAAAGCTATCACGTCTTTATATCTGTATCTGATTACTGAAATCGATATTATATCATACTATGAGTATTGGATTAGATATATATATATATCTAATCCAATACTCATAGTATCATATAATATCTATATATAAATATATATATATAAATATATAAATATATATATATATATATATATATATATATATATATATATATATATATATATATATATAATATGTATATATATTTACTGTAAAAACAAACTAAAATAGGAATTGTGTAAATTATGCTAGGGCTTACTTTACAAAAGAAAAGTTAATTAAAGACTCGGCGTTTACCCAACCTAAGTCTTAGTGAATGATTAAGCAAGAATAACGATGGATGAGGGTATATTCTATGAATTTCAAATAAGTTCACAAGCAAACGAGGGAACAAGTAATAGTCAGAAGCTTTGTTATTATGCAATAACAATGTCTCTATGGCCTAGAATCAGAGTTCCCAGCTATTGAATCTCCAGTTACTTACACGGTACATTTTTAAATGAACCTTTCACTTGATGATTAGTGTTGACTGCGCCCCATGATATTCACAACCAAACTAAGGACCTAGATTAATTAAGATAGCCTAAGGACTGAGATTGAATGCCTTCTTACCTGTACTTGATTCCCCGGACTTTTACGCTCACTACACGAAACTCATGTTTCGCCATTATGTTGCTATTTTTTCATGATATTCTGCAAAGCGTGGCTCTACCCATAAATAAAACCCCAGCTGAATATAAAACTTGTTGGTAACAAATTATAGATTTTGTGTTTACATGTTTTTCTTTTGTTCATTAACGCTGAGAGTATATTCCAACAACAAGCTTCCTCCAATCTACGACATAGGAATGCATCTGAATGTGTACAAATATTTATGGTATTTATAATATGTTCGGCGAGGTCGCCGTAATCAAAATTGAACACATCAGATTCCTACAAGAATAATTTAATGGAACTAAAAAACTTTAAAGTTAATTTCCTTCTTTAGCGAAATATCTCTATAAAAATATGATACCTAGTTTTTAAGAGGTTATATTGTGAAATGTACGTTGGCGTCAGTCATGGATATCTCTTGATATTGTGATTAAGAAAACTCGATGAAAATCTATTTATTCATGTCAGTAATATATGTACTCTTGGGTTCAATTTATTAAAATCTGTTTTTAATGATTTTTTGTTACAGAATTGACTAGTGACCCTGAATTTAATGATACTATTTTCATCTTTTTGTGTAAGAATAAAAGGTTTTTCAGTAACATTTTGTTAGGCACATT
Source organism: Teinopalpus imperialis (assembly GCA_029286865.1). Taxonomy (NCBI): domain Eukaryota; kingdom Metazoa; phylum Arthropoda; class Insecta; order Lepidoptera; family Papilionidae; genus Teinopalpus; species Teinopalpus imperialis. Next base: position 323,998 of record JAGSMU010000023.1, on the reverse strand, counting down.
GTCTGTAATATAGTGTAACTGTATGAAAAAAAAGTTAGTTTAGTGTCAAAGCTAAAAAGCTTAATGAGGTACGGTGACACTAAATTAAATTTTTTTTTTGAAACTGTTCCATTGTCTTACATACTCAGTAACGAGCGTTCAATTTGTATGTGTAAACGATAACGCAAACAAAACTTCTATCACCACAATCTACCATAATCATATAAATTGTAGTTACAAATATATTATATTACCTAAATAATAATTATTCTGAAAAAAAATTACATTTGTTTAGGTTTGCGTTCCAACTATTTAGTAGTTGAGTTTGCAAATAAAGAGAGTAGGTATACTACTCTCTTTTATTGGTATATATTAAAATGAGGCATTTAAAATTTGCTAGCACAGGAGCATAAGATGGAGTCTAGTTAACTGAAACTTAAATATTTCGTAATGTTGTCGTTACCGTATAATGAAAAATAACGTAAGCCTCAAATATTTCGAACGTTTTTTTTATTTTTGAATATTACAATAGTCGAACTGAAATCCACCTTAAGTCAGATATTTTGGGAACAAAGCAATTAATATTTTGGATAATTATGTTAACAAACGAAAAAACATTACTTTTTTACGTTTTAAAATATGTTGGAAATATTTTTATTAAACATTTCTTAATACAGAAAAGAAGGAATTGACAAATTTAGCCCGAACTGTAAGCGAATTAAGTGTCCATCGATTCAAGAGCTTCTCCAGTGCACGGATTAAAATATAGCTCCAATTGAAGAGTCTGTTGTTACTACAGTGGATGGTAATGTAGATACAATTATAGTAATGGAATTTCCCACGCATTCCTGGTCAAATTGTTTTCAAAAGTTATTAAATGAGCCATTTATTAGTCTCACAATACTTTATAAATTTTAAATACCTTACTTTTTTATTTATTGATCGAATTGACGGCACTTTTATGTATGCATATTAATAGTATATTTTTTTGTATTTGTTTATTCGATACAATTGGACATAATATATAAATAGAATGTATCGCAAAATTAAATAAAAATAATTAGAATTACCCAGCGTGACGTAGCATGTTACATTTCCCCAACCATAAACTTTCACAAATTATTATTATTTATTTGTTATTAATAGTATTTACAATATGTGAAACCACTTTTCATTTTATACAGTTGATAACTGCCGATTCGTTTTTAATGTTAAGAATATAATATAATAATAATTAAAGGCTGGGTCTTTTAACATTAAAAACGAATTAAAAAATTGCTTTATCTCGCTCTATAAATTCATACATTAATTTACTGTGCATACAATATGATTTTGTTTATATAAATTGTACGTGTTGTTACCCAGCCATTTTTTAATCATACGTAGATTGTAACAAATACAATAACAATTATTTTATGTTATTGTTAATTAGCCTTTGACTATCTTGTATAAACATTTGAATTGAACCTTTTTTTACAAAAATATGTAATTCGAAAATATTTAACTTAAAACTATAATCATTGTTGTATTGCATGATCTTTTACGCATTCAAAACAAAAGAAGATAGATTTATTAAGTCCATGTGACACGGTGCTGACTAAAAAACGACAAAAAGAGTGATAAAAATAGGTTTAAAAATCATCAGATAGTATAATGAAATAATCAACTAAATTGAAACTAGCTAACCTCTTATGGAAAATTTAACGCTATTGCTAAATGTGGAGAGTGGGCTCTGGAGATTTGTTTTTTATATACTCTTAGATGTCTCGTCTTTCTTAACTTTTGTTTTATTAGGTACGATATCTTTATGGAACCTAATAATCTGCTTTACCAAATCTTGTTTCCTCTATTCTTCAGGTTGTAAAACAATCGACAGCTTCTTTGTCAACAATTATACAGTTAACATAGAAAAATAATTAACAATCCAGCTGAAAAATAGTTAATTAATAAGGTTATTTTATAAATATTTATTTTAATGTCATGAAATTCACATTAAAATACGAGCAGCGTCTGATAAGTTCGCAGACTAAGTATAAGCCTCGTAGAATCGCGTGAAAATAAGTAGTAAGTAGTAATGCATTATAACTGTGAAAAATTACAGCTTAGCACTGATATATTCCAAATGGTGAGTTAAAAAAACAAAAAATCCTATTACCAAGAAGTTATTAATCCACCTGAATTTTACAGATAAATTTCTAAATTTTGATTCCTTACTCAATATGGAGTTAGAGACTTTAAAATCCATTATTTTCTGTCGTTAAACCGTTTCATTAATATAAACTACTATATTTATTTCCATAATATTAAGAATAATTCGGTCGGTAGACTTCTGTCGGAAATATTGATGGCTTTCTTATGATACATTATAATATCTTGGACCATACAAATGGTTCATGCTATTTTTAAGCGGGAAAGGTTGAGTAACTACAATTATTAGGATATAATGAAGTTTCTGTTGCCTTGGATTATTTTATTTCTTATAAGAAAAATATTGAATTTACTCGTTTCTGATAGCTAATACCAACAACGCGACTATAATTATGTTGTTGTAAATGGATAGTTGCGTATTTCCCAGTGAGAGTGGCATTATATTTATTGCACAAGCATCCCAAGACTAAATTGAACTAATATGGTTGATACATTTCTTTCTTGTTATAATAAAAAAAATAGTCTGCAAGAATCAACTGTAGCATTTATGCCTACCTAGTTGTACCGTGATTTTGTTGGCGTAGGTTTAATACAGATATATTTATTTTGCTGTTTATATGAATATGATTTAGTTATTTTCGTTTCGCCTATCTTTAAAAAAATTATTAATTAAAATTTCAGTTTCCAAACTTACACAGAATGATTAAATTTGGAATGGTTATTGTTATTATATCATTTATATATCATTTTAATATTTAATTATTATATAAATATATATATTATATTAACACAAAGAAGGCATCCGTGATAATTTAACATACACAATTTCTAAAGATAAACGTAATTTACAAATCAATAAAAATTTGGTAAAGTTACATCAGAAAATACTGTATTAAAAGTAAATAAAAGAAAGCTGAAAAAAAAACAAATCAGCAGAGTTCACTCACCAGATTCATCCATCCCATCAAATTATCCATAATGAGTCTGCTCGTTTAGGGTAAGTCGGTAATTACATTATATTATCTCGGCGGTGGGCACCTGCTCGGGCGTGACCTCAAATTTGATTATTTACAAACCTATTCTTATCTGATATTACTTACTTGTATTTTTTTCTTTTAAACGCCTATGCTTTATTACAAATAAACCTTTTTACTAACAAAAACGTAAAATTTTTACAGAATTTTTCGGTCTAGCTGTTATTTTTTAAAACAAACGAGCACCCTGTTCACCTAATGGTAAATGATTCCCTCGACCCCTGACATCTAAATTCATCCTCGACAAGGAAAACAGAAGCATTATGCTGCTATTTTGCCCTGATATTCTGTGAGGGCGTGGTCCACCTCGGTCGAACCGACCCATTCATTTTGCAGTCAGAAACAAACTGCAGTGTAGCTCTAACACTATAAAACTGTGCTGTACGTATGAGTATTTCACCTGCATTTGAACCTTCCTGCAATCTTAATGCACATGCATTACATCTGACGGAATGGTATGGACAAGTGAATGCCTCTGTGACTGCGTAATTGCTTTGGACACTAATATATTCAGCGCAGTTTGCGGAATTGGATTAGATCCTCATATACTTGAAAGTCATTTCAGGCTGTCAATAGGAATAGTATTCGATAAGTTACTATTTATAATTGTAGAAAGAGAACGTTAGGGAAACCTTCAAGGGCCCGAAAGGGCAATGTTTTTATACCGAATAAAGAGAGAAAATCCATGAGTTTCGCAATACACAACGCAAAAAGTTTTTATTGGACATTCAAAGGGAAGACATTCGTTATTTTGTACTAGCGGAAAAACGAAGTGTAAATAAACTCGGAATACATAGTTTTGTTAAGAATAAACTAAGAAAAGCTTAATTTTTTTTTATTAAATTAAGGTTGACAAACGATACTTAGACTAAGGGTTTGTGATAATTGTGGCCAATAAACACACCATCTATTATCTACATTTCATCTTTAACAAAAAATTAAGATGCACATGCCTTGTAGCCCTTCAGGCCGCGTCCTTCTCTCCCCGTTTGTGTATCTGGTCTATGGCTAGGATGACAGGGAGAGCACCGTAGCATACCGGGCCTTCTCTCCCATTGCAGTCTCAGCATTGCCCCATTGGGAGTTATTTGCCTTTACTTCGTCAATCATTTTGAAATAAAAAAGAAGAACTAGGAACAAAGAAATTCTCAGAAGAAGAGAGTTGAACGGTAATTAAACATATTTTTCAGATATAGCGAGTACATTATACTTAACGACTATTGTCGTTGCCTCGGGTGGCATTCGTTTTCTAGGCCACTTTTAAAAATCGACATGTCCTCCCTTTGCATAGCCATCCGAGGCGAGGTTTCGTACCTCCTTATGAGGGGCCCTCTGGATCGTATATCGTCCCCCTCTTTGTCGTCTACTTTCTTCGTCCACAGGGGCCGGAGTGCAGCGGTGGTGCAGCAGCAGTCTTCGTGCCAACATGCAGTACCGTCGTTGTCTTCCTGCTCAGCGGGCCTCTCGCTTGCTAGTCTAATCAGATAAAGTTGCAGAGGTCTCAGGACCAATAGCAATACTCATACACAACAAAAAAGAAAAAAGGAAGCAGGCTGTCGTCGTAAGGAAGGTCCGTCCAGTGGTGCCTTGGGTGCATAAAATAGCGTATTCTACATATGGCGACGAGGATTAAACTGTAAGTTTTATATTTTTAGTTTCATGATAATAAATAATCTTTGATTTAGTTAAAAAAAATAACGCGTACGTTAATTTATAAGGTAAAAAAATTATAAATCTCTGATTACTTAACTTATTTACAGGTAGTTCGTTATAAACTAAGAAGTTAATAAGAATTACTTTTGAGAAAGTTCTAACCTTTTGAGAAAAAAGGGGAAGATTTATTCTTAACCAACTGCATTGTGGAAACTGGACCAAGAAATATGAATGTAAATATCAACATGTACTTACTGGTCATTAAATTGACAGTCGTCAACGAACGGCAAAATTGGAGTAGTACATATATGTACTTACTGACATTTGCCAACGAGCAATTACATTGCAGCAGTACATACATACATATGCTTACACGTCATTAAATTGACAGTCGTCAACGAACGGCAACGTTGCTGCAGTACATACATATACACGCACGATCATAACTCACTTGCATCTATTGACTTCCCATAGACCAGCATAGGTCGTCCCTGCGTCTAGTGAGAGGTCGTCCTACACTGTAACAGCCAAAACAACTGGAGAACGTTTTTTTCTCATAGTTTATTTGTTTGATGTGGTATATGATCAATTAAATAAAAATACTCCAACATAAAATATGGTAAGGCCCAAACAATCATATTACAGAATCTCTTTAGTTAAATAGTTGAGAAGATTCGCAGGAAAATCTCGGCTTTATATCTATGTTTGCATTTATCCACTATGTTTACAACAGACTTCTTCCTTCAATCTTGTTTACATTTTGCTTCATTTCTTTATCTTGTTACATTTAACGGAAATCTGTGTAGCGGAAAAACTTTTGCTCGCAATGATTAGAACCTAATTCTTTTTCAGTTCGGGTTTGTGTGATCTAATTATTTTTATTGCAATTACCTCAATGCAAACTTAATTTAAAAAGTTAAATGAATATCGCGAATAGGTGCGTAATTCTAACATCCGATTTCTTCGATTATAATTGATCTTATTTTTTCTTATTGAATAGAAGTTTTAAAAAAAGAGGAAATGATGAGATTAATTTAGTTCTCGTAAGTTTATTAAAAAAAATATATTACATTGAGAGTAAGAAAAGAGCCCACAGTTCATCTGATGGAAAGTGATTGCTGTGGCCCATGTCATCTACATTCATCTTTGACAAGGAATTATAGTGCGTGGTCACCCTTGAGGACTGAGATGGAATGCTTCGTTATCAGTAATAATGGTTCCCGGTTCCCGACACTCAAGAGACGAAACATAGCAGAATTATGCTATGCTATTTCTCACTGGTATGCTGTGAGGGCGCGGTCTTACCACGATCGAGCTGACCCATTCATTCTGCAGGTAGAAGCTGCAGCATAGCTCTTCTACTGTGTACAATTTGAATATTAATAATATTTTTTGGTTATTATGAATATTTATTTCATTATATAATTATTAGAAGTAGTTGCGCTTTGGCTTTGTTCCTTTTTATGTTTTCTTGTCTCTATGTGTCTTTGGTCGTATTGCGTAATAGAATAAACTGAGATTCATTGAAATGCGGACGACAGCACAAGGGATGCTTTATACACTGGTCGCGCCAAAATTTCTTGTTAACAGGTCAATGAAAAAACTTGTGTCTGAAGTCGAGATTTGATTAAACAAAGCCTAAGATGGGGGCCGACATAATCTGGTCCAATTTAACCCAACGAAGATACAAGTTTGCACGATTATCTATAAAAGGAATGCCTTTGTTGCAACAACTAATTTCGAAAAAACTAACTTTTCTACATCAGCTAGTATCACGACATTTGGCATATTTAGCGACTTTCAGGTCCGCGGTCACTTGGAGGGTAAGGACAAATTGGCCTCTAATTCAGACATTTCAGATGCAGTGTTAGGCACTTGTCAGGTACTATGTAGTACCGTCCTAGAGGAAGGATTATGTTGAACAACCACAAAATACACGCAAATCAGAAAGCGACAATTTGTGCAGACTGAATATTATTTTCTGGCTGGGAATCTAACCTAAGACCCGTACTGCGGTAGCCATATATTAAAATGTATGGCATTGATGAACGCATTTTTTTCTTTGTGAATTATAATGTTTGTCAGCCCGAAATAGAAAAAAAAGGTTATTTATTCTTTTCGACTTGGTTGTAAAGCTTGAAGTGAATTTTTAAAAATAGCAATTGCACCTACATAGCTCGGCATTCCATCTTAGTGGTGGCAACGCATGTGAATCTTCAACCTTTGGAGAGAATGGACGTAAATGGATCGCAGTCATTACTTACCTTCAGATGAACTGTGAGCTTATTTGCCACCCCTAATATTATATATAATAACGAAAAGTGATGTTTAGTATCAAAAACTAATAAAATTATTTTATTATTTTAGTGAATTATTATTATTTCTGTTCTACAGGTACAAATCGTGTCATCAAAAGTTTATAAAACTTAAATTATATGAAACTTCACACGCTATTTAAGTGCTTATAGATATTATAACATAAAAGCTTTTTAATATAGACTAAATACTTAACTCTATATGATTAATATTTCATTTCTGAAAACTATTGTTAGGAGTATTAAAGCTTTTGCAATCACTAACTTTATGGGAAACTATGTGAGTTGCAAATTAAGCGTGTCCCTTTTATGAAGGGTCTTCATATAGTTTCGTTATAATTTTGAACTAGCTTTACGTCTACTCAGACGGTGGAACGTGATCATATTACAAAAACTTGCATAACTGCCAAGACATGTGTCGGATTAAAATAGTAGTATAATGTATTAATACGATATGTTATACGTTAGGGAGAAGTGCTCAAATGTGACTTAATATGTCAAACTCAAATAAAATGTCATCGTTATGTGCACGAAATTAAATTACTAAATTAAACATTTCATTAAAAAACCTAAATAATATAATGTATTTATATACGCTTTATAAATTGTATATATATATATATATATTTATATATATATAGATATATATACCCTGCCGGCTAAAAGTTTAAGACCGCACATACATAACATAATTATTCATCAATTGTAATAAAATCCCATAGGATAATAATGGAAATGCACATCTTCATATTCTATTGTTAGTATCAAATATTTAAAGAAGTCATTCTTTTGTTTACTTTCAAGTTATTGGACAATAAACATCTATTGTTTTCAAACAGCGACAAACGCTGAGCTAGAGCCAGGTGGTAGAGTCGTAATAGTATTTTTATAATGTCCTTATTACTAATTCCTTTGCTTTTGATACGTATTGGTCAATAATTAGGATTATTTAGTTCCTGAAATCACTGTTGTGTTTCTGACTTAATATTACTAATTGGGTTTACCAAGTGAACTCGGGTTCACAAACAATCTCAATTAGTCTAAAGTTTGGTTTCTACAGTGAAGACATCATAAAATGGGAAAAGCTCGAGAAATTTGTATATATAGCTGAGGTGCATGTCCTAGGTTCGATTTACAGCCAAGAAATAATATTTATGTCTCACAAGATCATTTAATTTTGGTTCTGGGTTATTTTCGGTGACTTCTGAATGTTTCTTACAAGTTTAATGCATTGAAATATAAAAGTCAAAGCGAAGATAATGTGCTTTTGTGTTTGCACTAGTTATAACAAATTTATAAATATTATCGGAGTTGTAGTATTTTTTTATTTTTATATGTTCAGTCATAAAATGGTATGAAAATTTATTGGTTACAAAAAATAAAAAAAATATAGCATTTAGTTACAAAAATTTAAAACATATAACGTAAGTATTTTTATTACATACAATAAATATAACTGAACAAACAACTAAAGATTCTATGATAACTGACATCAAGGACGTAATGTAATCCTAAATGCGGAAGATCTCGGAAATTGCCCAACTTCTGAACATTGCTATAACCATAATGCAATTCAGACGAGCACTCGAGCGTAACAAACGTTTTTCTTCTTAAAGAAATAAAAAATAAAATAATAATAATAAGTCAGAAACACAACACAACACAACAGTGTTTTCAGGAGCTAAATAATCCTAATTATTAACCAATACGTAACAAAACCAAAGTAATTAGTAATGAGGACAGCTCTAGCGCAGCGTTGGGCGGTGTTTGAAAACAATAGATATGTAACTTGATGATTCGATACTAATAGTAGTACTAAAACTCACTGTTATTAAATTCATTTCATTTATTTTCAGACAATACACAGACTACGTGTTATGAGAATAATGAGGTGTTGCAACAAGTCTGGAGTTGCTTCTGAGTGCTCGCTTTTCTGGGTTCAATGTCCTTATAGGGGTCATAGCTGTATGCGAAAGCATTCCCGTAGCTCTTTCGTATGCAATGGCAGGGGAACATCGTTAGGTTTTAGTTAGTACGAATCCAACATAAGCGGTCTATGCCCATCTATTTAATATTATTATTTAATAGCTGGGCAATAAGGCATTTCCTCACGTACAAAAATAAAGGGTAGGTAAAGTTGCTAAAACCTTTGAAGTCCAATGGAGAAAGTTCAGAAGGAGTATCAGTACTTTCTCTCTGCAGGGTTTATGATTCATAACTTTATACTGGGTGCCCATATGAGCTAACAGGCTGGACATCCGATGCATTAAAAATCTACAGTGTCTAACATAGGATAACAGTATGGATTGAAACAAGTGAAAACTGGCTTTTAAGACAATAGTACTGGCTTATTTTCATTAAAATAATGTCAGACATAGTTATGACTGTGACCTTACCTTACTATCGTAATCTTATGTTTGAATTCTGGTTGGAAAAATGGTTGGTGGCTGAAGCGGTATCGAGGGAGAAAAGACCCTGATCGGAGTCGGTGATACAGTGGCGCTAGTGTATCCTGTAACGGCACGCCGTACAATGTTTCTCTAACATGAACGGAGTGTTTGAAATCGTGAGCAATGGGCGGGCCATCAGAACATCTAACTGACTCCGAGAAGAACGATGGATGACTCGGAAGTCATATCGCGTTCCACATTCTTGATAGTTCCATGAGTCAGTATTTTCATCAATCCTCAACAAAGACTCAAGCTACACAAGTGTTATAACCCATAAGTAAATAAGGACTAAGATGGAGTTGTTAGAATAAATTAATGAGGAATCTCCAATTATAACAGCGTTATGCTGCTGTTCCAAGCTGTACTCTGCTGTAACAGCCTATATATGAGTATATAAATTCCACTACTGAGCATAGGTCTCCTCTCTAGAGAGGGTGCTAGAGCATAGTCAACCACTCAGCTACACTGGGGATATGTGGCACATATTCTAAAATAAATAATAAAATGGATAAAACAACTCCTTTTCTCTGATAAATATCGACACATTTTGTTGTAAAATTTGATTTTTTTATATTCGAAGCCGAAATAGCAGAAAATTTATTAGTACTGGTTTAAAGAGATTTCTTTTGTTCTAGAATAAATGAAATAAAATTTATAAAATACGGTAAAATTTTATGACACCATTCTCGAGTTAATACTATCACATATATAACGTTCCTTTTATGGGATCCCAGTTGATAAAATTTTGTACCATATTAGAGCATACGTAAAGTTTGGTGTTTTATATATTTTTATCAATATTACATATGTTTCATTCTATTGGAATTTGTTCTACTTATTCCTCGTTTATACATGGGGGGTACTGAAAGTTTCTGGAGCTGGTCATTTACCATAAAAAAAAAACATCAGTTACGGAATTCGGAGTCAGCCGGCGACTGCGGTTACAGAAACCAATATTGATACCGTACAACTGATTGAAACTGACAAAGAGATCACTTGTCAGCAAATTCGTATTATATTAGGCATTGGAACAACATTATGCATGTGCATCTGAAGGTTCGGAAGCTTTGCACTTGATGCAATGCATGTTGCATGATTTAACGAGGGACCAGAAAGGACTACATGTCGAGTGGTTTCGTAATATAGTAAAAAAGTTTAATGGAGTGCAGTCTTTGACTGTATAATATCGTGATAGGTGACGACCGGCAAGAAAATAGCTGCCATTACATAACAGAGTCACTTTAAAACCAAAAGGCAGTACCTGCAGATTGTTACGTAAACAATTGCTTGCCTAGAGCGATAAAAAAACTACAAGAAAAACGTCCTCTTTCACCACGATAAAGCGTCCGCATATTCCGCTAAGATAACAAATGCGTATTTAAATGTGGAATTGATGACGTATCCGCCATGAAGCCCAGACCTCGCACTTTGCAACTTCATTATACTCCCGAAAATTAAAGATAAATTTAAAGGCGTTCCACGAAGCCATTGAAAGGTTTCACACACTGATTCCAACTAATGTAAAAATGTGTAAATAGTGGTATGAAGTTGTGTGTTTTGTTTTGGCTCGAGCGTTTCTTTCTTATCTTACCTAAAATTTGTGTATAGTTTTGTGGAAAAGGTCATGTATATCTTACATTTATCCTCACTACACATTTTTGTACATTATAGGGTAATGGGTTTGCATTTCCAAAAATTATATAAATTGATCACGCATTTTACAGAATAGGCAAGCACCATTACGTCTTTTAAAATCCCCAAAGTGACAATGTAAGAAGTAATATTCATACTCATATGGTGTTATACATTAAGAAATGATCTTTAATTTAATACATATTTGGCAAAACCTCTTTGGGATAATTACATTTTTGTATTGAAAATAATAAACGTAATATTAGCGTAAACTGTGCAAATAATGCGTTAGTGCGAGGTGAAAAATTATTGCAATGAACGAGCTGGGATGGAAGCCCATGTGGTAATCACCGTTAGATCGTAAGCACGACGTCTTGCTAGATTATCTCAAGTTGTGAAGAAAAGGTAAAGTTTGCGGGTTGTAAGCAATAAGCCAAGACTATCTATTTAAAAAAATATTCGCTGAAAAATATTTTTTCTCGCAGCTTTATATCACGTCATTTCTCACGCTGATTTATAGCGTGTTGAAATTTTGATAAATATGATGAGATTTTATCGTTCGCATTAAATGTATTATCAAAAAAGTAAAATGAACAAGTAGACTCATAAATAATCAATTATTATGAATCCTCAATAACTGATTTGAAATATTCAAAACTGATAATTTTGGCCGTATTTTAATTGGTCCGTGTAATCCTACAATTACTATATACTATATTATCCTTAAGAAAAGTTACTAATGTAGTAACAATTGAGATTCAACTAAAATTTATTGGGATAGATATATTATCGATATAGATGACTATTTATTTTTGAAAACGAAAGTGAATTGTGACGTGATTTTTTTTGTAAAAAGCAAATATTGTTAGGTTACACTACAATAACTTTGTCTAAATATCATATATTTATGTTTAAGAAATAAAAAACATTAGGGAAATAGCATAGAACTTCAAGGAAAAGAAAAATGCCATGTTTTCTTAATTGAATTAAAATAACATCTCAGAAGAGGGCTATGGCCAAAATAAAAATGCTGCCACTTGATGAAAAATGCAAAAGTTTCATCTATTAAGCATTATAATACTGTTATTTCTGCAGACAGGTGTTAAATTGACCATTTATCTATTATATTTCTTTGCTCACCTTTGAATTGACTTACATTAGTTAGTAACGACGTTGAGATTTATGGACTTAAATACATTCCTCGGCAGTTTGTCAAATAGCTCAACTCTACTTTTTAATTTTTAGAGATTCTGCTTAGGATAACGTTCCGAACGCATCATAGTTAGCCGTTTATGTGTGTGACAGTAGATATTCTATAAACACAATGTATCTATCACAATATATATATATATATATATATATGTATATATATATATATATATATATATATATATATATATATATATATATAAGCAAATTCGTTTAAGATTCGCCTAGCAAATCTACATTCCACTAATATCTTTGTAACATGACCAAATAGTGTATTATAAAAGTTTTTTAAATTAACTTTATACAAAATTTGTTATAAGAATAATAAAAAATTTTACAATCAGTTTTAAGAAATATACTTTACTAAGAATTTATTGTTACTATCAAATTTTTGTTCTAAGTTTACTTTGAGTTAGATTATAAATTGTTACAGTTGGGCAAAGCTTACCAATAATATAATATTTCGCTATTACATTCAAAGGGTTTTTGGGTCGAGATATTACATTCCGCAAAAGGATCGGCACGTTCGATGATTTTTTAGATAACATTATATCACTAACCCCTTCGTCCTCTAAATGTTTGATATTGGCATTAGAACTCGATTCAAATTCTTTTTTGTGTTTCATGATATTACGCGGGAGAAACCATCACACAATGCACCTGACGGCAATTGAAGCCTGCGTCCCTTAATGCGTTTAAGGGAGGTTTCATCCTGAATAAAGTTTTAAGATTTATTGGCATTGTTCCCCTGAGGACAAAGATAGAATACCTTACTAACAGTAATTATGTCCCCTTCAAGCCGTTACAGGATATCCACCATATAAAACCATATATTTAATTAAAATCATCTGTACCATCTTTAATTTCAAAACATTCATAGACACTTATTTAAATTTGTAGGAAAAGGTTTTTATTTTAAGAAAAAAACATTTTCACATCATCATAACATCCAATCTAATTATAATCTTACTTTCTGGCTTTATATAAAACAGATAGTTGAATTACTTTTCAAGGAAATTATGTCAGTATTAAATTGTAAACTAATTATTTAAAAATTATAGCCTAAGTATTTTTATTACACACTTACATATTCATTTATTTTTTTATTATTCATTATTCTGATTATTATTTGTTCCGGTCACTCCAAATTTTTTTTAAACCTTCACCTCTAATGGGGTCAAAAACCACCTCAATCAGTTTTTTGCCAGCAAAGACCAAAAATTTTATGAGCGTGGAATTATGCTACTACCAGAAAGATGGCAAAAGGTGTTGGACCAGAACGGCCAATATATAATTTAATAAAGTATTTGTTTATTATATGAAAACTGTCTTTCATTTCCACAAAGAAAATCGAAATTACTTTCCGAACAACCCTATATTTTCAGCATTATAACATAAATAAACAAGAAATAAAAAATAATTTCTCTTATCTTTAATCACAATTAGGATAAATGTCAAGGTTTGTCCACATTTCGTCTTGAACTTCTCTAGGTCAAGGTCTCTAACCTAACATTCCGAAAAATGTAATCTAATTTTATTACAATACCGTTTGAATTTGAACATTACAGTTATATTGTATGTTCTATATCCTAGTCACTAGGACAACTCCTCAGAATTTGAACAACCCCATTTCTTATTTATTGTGTAAACAATCACATCGTTAAACAGTTTGTTAACTATCATATTATGCATAAAATTTGCATTTGCGTTTTGCATGCGATTTTCGTATTATCTTTATGGCGGCGTGAACAAATTATCAACGTAAAATGTGTCCTATCAAAACATTCAGCTGCATTAATTGAATTTCGCAACGGTCCGTTTGTGTGTTCCCCATAATAGTATAAGTAGTAAATCTGTAAGCTAGTATTAGTATAGTTTTAGTACAGTAGTAGTATTAATAGTCAAATTTGGTGTCGGTTATTCTATTTCAAATATCTTACTTACATTCAGACCTATTTCAAAAATATCAATTTCCTGATAATACCGAAAAGTTTTAACAACCTTACTAACCTAAACCTAACTCACATCTAACCCTAACCTAAACAAAACCTAAATCTAACCTTCTTTTTTATGAGGGCGGTAATCGAGCGACGGTGGTCGAGTCCCACCGCCCTCATAAAAAAGACGCAAAGGTGTGCTACGAATTGTGCCCTCCTTCACGTCTGCGAAAGTGCTGGCTCCTGACTCGGCTCCCACGGCTGCGACCTCTGTTGGAGTGACACACTCATCAAGGTACATCGCTCTCAATTCGCCGGTCTTCAGTGGACGCGCTATATGCACTTCCATAGCGCCTCCCGCATTTTAGGCACATCGGCTTTAGAGGCGCAGTAGGGGCCCGATACCTAGTATCAACGCCCCTGTTACCACCCTGTTACTGTCCTTAGCCGGACCATGCCGACCCAACAGTCCGCCAGCTTGATCTTTTATTTCACCGCAACCATGATTGCGGCGTACAAAACCAGGCAGTGCTCCTGCATGGTGACCGTTATGGCCCCTCAGGTAGGCGGCCTTCCAGGCTTCACTGCTTATGCCTGTTTTGAAGCTACTGCCTTTGCCGGTGCCCTTCGAGTCACAGCTGCTTTTGTTAACGGAGTAACTTGATCAGCCGCCCTCTTAGCCTTATGGTTGGTCACTACCACCTACGTTTGCGGCGTGATAGGAGTGGGCGCGCTTCGCCATGTCACGCTTTCCGTTCACATCACCCGGCGACGGGCCTTGATATAGAGAGGATTTCAGGGGCTTCACGGGGGCTTGCGCTCTCCAAAAGTGGCCAGTTTCGTATCAATATTCCATATGCCCTCTTCATCCCCAACGTCAGTGACCTCCGCGTCCGCCTGAGTCTAGTTTCCCGCGAGATTCTGAGGCTTGGCCTCTCTCTTCCTTATTGTCCTTGTGGACACTTCTGACGTGGCTGATGTGAGCGACGCATCCGACATTTAGTGAGACATCCACCAAGAGAGTTCTGCGAAAAGCAAAGCAAAGAAGATGTCTGATCAGTTACGAACCGAATTATCAAACTCGGTCTACCTCCACTACCTCTGGCAACTCTAAAGAAGGACGACAGGTCATACAACTGTATACCATACGTTTAGCAATTTCTTATGGAAAAGAAAATTACTAATAGAAAATACCTCAACCTAACCTAAACCTAACCTGAATCTAAGCGAAACCTATGGATCGCTACGATCTCTAGTAAGCAAATTAGCAGCCTATATATATAGTATAAATCCAACTGCTGAGCAGAACTATACAACGGTGTAAGTGGTTTATCATTCCGCATGCCTGCGAAGTATTGATTTTTATTCATTACATGCAGGTTTCTTTGTCGTGCATGTTTGCATAAATAACAGTATTATAATGCTTAATAGATGAAACTTTTGCATTTTTCATCAAGTGGCAGCATTTTTATTTTGGCCATAGCCCTCTTCTGAGATGTTATTTTAATTCAATTAAGAAAACATGGCATTTTTCTTTTCCTTGGAGTTCTATGCTATTTCCCTAATGTTTTTTATTTGACAATGATATTTAGACAAAATTATTATAGTGTAACCTAACAATATTTGCTTTTTTCAAAAAAAATCACGTCACAATTCACTTTCGTTATCAAAAATAAATAGTCATCTATATCGATAATATATCTATCCCAATAAATTTTAGTTGAATCTCAATTGTTACTACATTAGTAACTTTTTTTAAGGATAATATAGTATATAGTATATAGTAATTGTAGGATTACACGGACCAATTAAAATACGGCCAAAGTTATCAGTTTTGAATATTTCAATTCAGTTATTGAGGATTCATAATCATTGATTATTTATGAGTGTATTTTTTCATTTTACTTTTTTTTAAAACGTACATTTAATGCGAACGATAAAATCTCATCATATTTATCAAAATTTATTTGATATAAAGCTGCAAGAAAAAATATTCTTCAGCGAATATTTTTTTAAATAGATAGTCTTGGCCTATTGCTACACAACCAACTATATAACTCGTAAACTTTACCTTTTCTTCACAACTTGAGATAATCTAGCAAGACGTCGTGCTTAGGATCTAACGGTGATTACCACATGGGCTTCCATCCCAGCTCGTTCATTGCAATAATTTTTCACCTTGCACTAACGCATTATTTGCACAGTTTAAGCTAATATTACGTTTATTATTTTCAATACAAAAATGTAATTATCCCAAAGAGGTTTTGCTAAATATGTATTAAATTAAAGATCATTTCTTACTGTATAACAGCATATGAGTATGAATATGGCTTCTTACATTGTCACTTTGGGGATGTTAAAAGACGTAATGGTGCTTGCCTATTCTGTAAAATGCGTGATCAATTTATATAATTGTTGGAAATACAAACCCATTACCCTATAATGTACAAAAATGTGTAGTGAGGATAAATGTAAGATATACATGACCTTTTTCACAAAACTATACACAAATTTTAGGTAAGGTAAGAAAGAAACGCTCGAGCCAAAACAAAACACACAACTTCATACCACTATTTACACATTTTTGCATTAGTTGGAATCAGTGTGTGAAGCAGTGGATCCAATCTTCAGTAGGGACCTTTCAATGGCTTCGTGGAACGCCTTTGAATTTATCTTAAATTTTCGGGAGTATAATGAAGTTGCAAAGTGCGAGGTCTGGGCTTCATGGCGGATACGTCATCGATTCCACATTTAAATACGCATTTGTTATCTTAGCGGAATATGTGGACGCGTTATCGTGGTGAAAGAAGACGTTTTTTTTGTAGTTTTTTTATCACTCTGGGCAAGCAATTGTTTACGTAACAATCTGCAGGTACTGCCTTTTGGTTTTAAAGTGACTCTGTTATGTAATGGCAGCTATTTTCTTGCCGGTCGTTACCTATCACTATATTATACAGTCAAAGACTGCACTCCATTAAACTTTTTTACTGTATTACGAAACCACTCGACATGTAGTCCTTTCTGGTCCCTCGTTAAATAATGCAACATGCATTGCATCAAGTGCAAAGCTTCCGAACCTTCAGATGCACATGCATAATGTTGTTCCAATGCCTAATACAATACGAATTTGCTGACAAGTAATCTCTTTGTCAGTTTCAATAAGTTGTACGGTATCAATATTGGTTTATGTAACCGCAGTCGCCGGCCGACTTCGAATTCCGTAACTGATGTTTTTTTTTATGGTAAATGACCAGTTCCAGAAACTTTCAGTACCCCCATGTATAAAGGAGGAATAAGTAGAACAAATTCCAATAGAATGAAACATATGTAATATTGATAAAAATATATAAAACACCAAACTTTACGTATGCTCTAATATGGTACAAAATTTTATGAACCGGGATCCCATAAAAGGAACGTTATATATGTGACAGTATTAACTCGAGAATGTTGTCATAAAATTTTACCGTATTTTATAAATTTTATTTTATTTATTTTAGAACAAAAGAAATATCTTTATACCAGCACTAATAAATTTCTATTTCGGTTTCGAATATAAAAAAATCACATTTTACAACAAAATGCGTCGGTGTTTATCAAAGAATACGAGTTGTTTTATCCATTTTATTATTTATTTTAGAATATGTGCCATATATCCCCAGTGTAGCTGAGTGGTTGACTATGCTCTAACACCCTCTCTAGAGAGGAGACCTATGCTCAGTAGTGGAATTTAAATACTCATATATAGGCTGTTACAGCAGAGTACAGCTTGGAACAGCAGCATAACGCTGTTATAATTGAGGATTCCTCATTAAATTATTCTAACAACTCCATCTTAGTCCTTATTTACTTATGGGTTATAACACTTCTGTATATCTATATATGGGTTATATCACCGACTCCGATCAGGGTCTTTTCTCCCTCGATACCGCTTCAGCCACCAACCATTTTTCCAACCAGAATTCAAACATAAGGTCACGATAGTAAGGTAAGGTCACAGTCATAACTATGTCTGACATTATTTTAATGAAAATAACCCAGTACTGTTGCCTTAAAAGACAGTTTTCACTTGTTTCAATCCATACTGTGATCCTATTTTAGACACTGTAGATTTTGAATGCATCGGATGCCCAGCCTGTTATTTCATATGGGAGCCCAGTATAAAGTTACTGATCATAGTCCCTGCAGAGAGAAAGTACTGATACTCCTTCTGAACTTTCTCCATTGGACCTCAAAAGTTTTAGCAACTTTACCTACCCTTTATTTTTGTACGTGGGGAAATGCCTTATTGTCTAGCTATTTAATAATAATATTAAATAGCTGGGCAAAGGCCACTTATGTTGGATTCATACTAACTAAAACCTAACGATGTTCTCCTGCCACTGCATACGAAAGAGCTACGGGAATGCTTTCGCATACATTCATGGCTGCTACACGGACATTGAACCCAGAAAAGCGGGCACTCAGAAGCCAATCCAAACCTGTTTTGCTGGGGCGGATTAGGTTTTTGTCTCCAATGCTACTCTACACTCTTTTCTTCAGTGACTCCACTACAGCAATAGAAGATGGTAGGGCAAACGGTGCCCGCACACCACCACTTTCCCACAGTCGAACTGCACACGTCAAAGTTGAATCCACTTTACGTGGTGATCTTGAGCTACACCACCACAGTAGGCTCATTATGTACATAAAATGTTTTGTTACACTATGGATACTTAGCCTCCCCCTGATACACCACCCTCTTGATTCGGTAGAATAGGATGTTGAGACTTTAATGAAGCCTTTAGCGATAGCAATAGGGTTAGGCCGAGGTACTTCATGTACCTCTTATCAAAAATTAAGCCTAACAACCAAAGTTCCAGTAAGGTAAACAAAATGGGCTTAATTCTGTATCAGTTTTTTTTTAAATCTACTTCGGAGTGAAACACCTATACCATTCTCAGAACATAACACCGATAGACAGATTACCTGTGTATTATCTGAAAATAAATGAATTTAATTTAACAACAGCAAGTTTAACTTAAAAAGCGACATAAAATTAAATTACGCATTACTAGTTAATTATAGATAGTGTGGATTAACTACGCAGGGCTTAAAAATAATAATAATAATTTATTTCTTAACTAAAACATTGTTCACAAAGAAGCAACATATACATATTAAAACACATAAAACAAACCAATCTTAAATACTCGATATTAAAAGACCTTTAAATTAACGATAATTTTTTTTTCTTTTCTTTCTTTAGCGTTTCTGCTGCTAAGCTCCTCCTTCGGATAAAACATAATTTATAATAAATTTAGAATACTGTTACATTAAAATTATAATTTAATTATTTATGCTGTTGGAAAAAGAAGAATATCACAATTAGGGATATGGTATAGTGTTATCGTCATCTGATTTTCAAGGTACAATAAAATTGGAGAGAGGATCAGATGCAATAACAAGGTATATTGCTATGTTCATACAACACGCGCCTACCCTTATTCTAACAATTTGTATTGAATTGTTTTACTCTGACAATAACACTATGCGGAAGCCATAAAATGTGATGACACCAAGTTAAAGTGATTTATTTCGTAGACAGGATTAGAATTTTGTGTAAATTTGAATATTGCTGACAATTGCAAGTATCGAACATAATTAATAAATAAGCTAAATGCAGTATTAATTGAGAAATAGAGAATTGTTTATCTTACATCCGAAATAAAACTAATTACCCTAGAGATTGTAAACAAGCCTTGATATAAAGAACATTAAGTACTCTGTATTAATCATCTTATACTACTCCATCATACTCAGTATCGTGGTCACGTGTCTTCGTAGAGAACGACGTAAATCACTGTCCAACATTATTAACAAGCTGCCTGAGTTAGTGTATAGTGTAGCCCGTCGGCGAGCAAGCCCATGAATTTGTTAACACTAATACACGTGAAAGGTTATAAAAGCAATTGTATACCTTTTTTTCATATAAAATTAATGTAATTGTGTATTTTCATGCTAAATACTATTTAATTCAAATGTTACTGTTATTTTATTTATTAGTAAAATGTTAGGTTCAGTTCAATTAATAGGAAATATTAACTGAACACTGAACTGAAAATATATATAGAAAGTATTTTATCAGCCCTTTTCATTAAAATATAGTAGAAATACTTTTTAATTGAAAAATATTTTTGGATTTTTCTTAAAAATAATGTTATATTTTTGGATCTATCTCGTGTTCGAACGGTCTTAGAAGAATGAATTGTAAGAAACCCAGTGCCCTTTTTTTTTCTGAGAGTCTCATTTTTTTTTGTGTATGAGTATTGCTGTTAGTCCAGTGACCTTTACAGCTTTATCTAAATAGACTCGCGAGCGGGAGGCCCGCTGAGTAAGGAGCACGAAGACCGCTGCTGCACCACCGCTGCGCTCCGACACCTTTGGACGAAGAACGTCGACGACAACAGAGGGAGGCGATAATACAATCCGAGGGCTCCTCATAATGAGGTACGAAACCTCGACTCGGATCTCATTTTATAACACACAATGGATAATATTGTGTAAAAAAATCTAAATTAAATAAATATAACGTGTCATCACAATTAACGAATGTAATGTTTACGACTTATGTCTGTATTCGAGTACCGATGATCTCAACCAACATTTTTGTTTTATTTGTACAATAATATTTGCTTGCTATGTATTGATATTGTAACATTATTATTTATAGTCCTTAAATATGGATAAATGGAGAAAACGAAAAATCTATATTCAAAATTAATACTACATATTTATTAATTTATTTCTTGCCTTGCTGGACTATTAATATTAATTAACAATAGTAGTGAGTTTATAAAGTTAAAAATAATTTTATGATCCTTGTGGCTATTTTCGGAAATAAACGTATTAAGTAACGATTATTTAATTTCGTCTATATTTGCACCTCACAAAGCACGGAAATATATACACTTCAAGACACGGGGACAGGTGAATTGAATATTTTTTTTTGTCACCCTAATAATTTAAAAAAGATTGCGTAATTTTTTTTAAAAATAGTAAACTTTGTTGATGACAATGTTATATATTTTATATATGAATGCCTAATTAGGTAGAGTACGGTATGCAAAATCAAAAAAAAAGTCGTAGGTTTGAATATGCCATTCGATTTATGTCGTGAAGTATTTCTTAGAACATGTATTTAAAGTTTGTTGGAAATATTAAAAACGTGGCTATCATTATTTTTAATAAAGAAAAATGCTGGAAATTATTTTGCTATAAATAGCTGTAACAACATATAGAAATAATTTACTTCTTTTTATTTATACACCTACTCATAATAACGGCAAAAACAAATTTAAGAAAAATTATGTTTTTTTTAAAACGCTATTTATCATTACAAGTTTGTTTTAAAATGACATTTATAAGCGAAGGCAATTGAATACAGCCTCTATTTTATCAAATGAGTAAGCAAGAGTGGCGATGGGTGAGGGTTCATTCTATGAATTTCAAATAAGTACTCAACCGAAAGAAGGAACCAGATGTAAGCAGTGACGTGTTATTAAACAGTAACAATGAACGCGAGATCTGTTGATTAGCTTACTTAGTACCAGGTTGTTGAAATACTATAGTTTTAATTTCTGACCCTTGACGCCAACACTACACCAAATTCCAAATGTATATATGAAGGATATGTACCTATCAGAGAAATGATCGCTATATCCGAAATAATCTTATCGAATCACAACAGAATTGCATGTATGTAACACTATATAAATATGAGTACTTAAGGTGCTAGTAAATAAACAACTCCATTTACAGGCGGTCACAGCATTCTTTAAAGAACGATTTACGTACAATAATTTAGATAATTTAAAAAAGCGGAAGTCTTGCAGTGGGCACATGAACACATAAATTTATAAATTGAAACCAAGATATTTTTTTGTATCAATACATAAATATTTTGAAGATAAATATTCTATCTAACCACCGAACATAAATTACACGAAATTTTGTTTGTTTGTTTAAGTTGCATTGCATTATATTTAATAACTTATACATAAATACTATAGTCTCTATATATAATAAGGAGAGTAGAGAGTAGATCTCTACTCTCCATTTACTTAGATGAAATGAAAATATTGAGACAGATGTGTTCATTGCTTATCTCAACTCTTAGAATGAAGATGATATTTTTTAAAACTTTCTAAGCAAGTGCTTGACCCCGATCCCACCTGATGTTAAGTGGAAAATCAGTCCTGTATGGTAAGGCGCACTGGCTTAGTAAATGCCTATTCACTCTACTCTTGAAAACACCCACATTGTAATTGGAGGGAAAGGCAGACGCGGGCAAACTATTCCAGTTCTTTGAGAATGCGGTGACTGCAAAAGCATCGAATACAGGACTACCTGACAATGAGTGACAAAATACTTGGTATTAGAACACATTGATTCAGTTATAGGATGATTACCTTTTTCTGTACAAAATAAATAAAAACTTTTTTTAACCTAAGTTACTAAGAGTTAGGAAGTAGCTGCAACAATTATGAACTGATATGACAGATTATTTTATTGTGTCCAAAACACGTTAAAAAAACTCTAATTGAAATAAATAATAGAGAATTTGCATTTATTTGTCTGTCACTAACTTATTGTGAAATGTGATAGGTTGTTTAGAAATAATCGATGGAGAAATTGAAGGTAATAAGAACTTTTTTTAGATGTATGTACCCTTACTTTTTCTAGGTTTTACATAATAAACAACTCGCTAGTCGATATTTTAATCAACAATTTATTTTATATTCTTTGAGATGAAATAATCAACAATAATATAACAGTTCATCAAAAAAAGTAAGTTAAATTATTGAAATAAATCCACGAACATCAAGGTTTAACGAATACAATTCATTCAAGCACTTAGCGTAAATTTAGACTTTATACTGCCTAAAAGCTCGGTTCTTTCAGATCTGTTTTTGAAAGCAAACAGTGCTGCAATCATTTGAAGTGTGATTGCGGAAAGTCGAAAGCTCTAGTATTCAGAAAATGAACAAAAAATTAAATGAAATGTTACGGATACGTTTTCGGATTTACTGAAGTAAGAGTACAAACGATAGTGTGCGATAGGAGGCTATGGTACGCTCTCGTTTGTACTTTAACATAATAGCGAATAGGCTGGATTGTTTTTATATGATTCACTGCACTACCATACATGTAACATATAATCATTTCAAATTCAGTGTATATTTACTAAAAAAACTTTATCTTGACTTTGAATTAAATTATTATTATTATTTTTGAGGATATTTTTTTCTATCTCCACCTGGTTGGTCAATAAAATAAATAAATGAAATGAAATTTTGTATGTTTGTTTAATATACGACTTAGGGACCTTCAAGACAAGACCCTACATCTTCCTTACAGGCCGGCAACGCATTTACGACTCCTCTGGTGTTGCGGATGTTCATGGGCGGCGGTGATCACTTACCATCAGGAGGGCTGCATGTTCGTTTGCCGCCTGTACTTTAAAAAAATATCATAAATTATCCTTATCATTATTATTATTTTATATTCTTTGAGATGAAATAATCAACAATAATATAACAGTTCATCAAAAAAAGTAAGTTAAATTATTGAAATAAATCCACGAACATCAAGGTTTAACGAATACAATTCATTCAAGCACTTAGCGTAAATTTAGACTTTATACTGCCTAAAAGCTCGGTTCTTTCAGATCTGTTTTTGAAAGCAAACAGTGCTGCAATCATTTGAAGTGTGATTGCGGAAAGTCGAAAGCTCTAGTATTCAGAAAATGAACAAAAAATTAAATGAAATGTTACGGATACGTTTTCGGATTTACTGAAGTAAGAGTACAAACGATAGTGTGCGATAGGAGGCTATGGTACGCTCTCGTTTGTACTTTAACATAATAGCGAATAGGCTGGATTGTTTTTATATGATTCACTGCACTACCATACATGTAACATATAATCATTTCAAATTCAGTGTATATTTACTAAAAAAACTTTATCTTGACTTTGAATTAAATTATTATTATTATATACCTGCCCTTGATTGATTGATGTATTGTTAGCGTATATTTATTATTGCATATAGAATATGATTCTTTAGTATTTTGACAATTATTTTCTTCTTCATTTGACTGCATTCAAATAAGCGATTTTTCTTTTATTTGTCTGTCACTAACTTATTGTGAAATGTGATAGGTTGTTTAGAAATAATCGATGGAGAAATTGAAGGTAATAAGAACTTTTTTTAGATGTATGTACCCTTACTTTTTCTAGGTTTTACATAATAAACAACTCGCTAGTCGATATTTTAATCAACAATTTATTTTATATTCTTTGAGATGAAATAATCAACAATAATATAACAGTTCATCAAAAAAAGTAAGTTAAATTATTGAAATAAATCCACGAACATCAAGGTTTAACGAATACAATTCATTCAAGCACTTAGCGTAAATTTAGACTTTATACTGCCTAAAAGCTCGGTTCTTTCAGATCTGTTTTTGAAAGCAAACAGTGCTGCAATCATTTGAAGTGTGATTGCGGAAAGTCGAAAGCTCTAGTATTCAGAAAATGAACAAAAAATTAAATGAAATGTTACGGATACGTTTTCGGATTTACTGAAGTAAGAGTACAAACGATAGTGTGCGATAGGAGGCTATGGTACGCTCTCGTTTGTACTTTAACATAATAGCGAATAGGCTGGATTGTTTTTATATGATCCACTGCACTACCATACATGTAACATATAATCATTTCAAATTCAGTGTATATTTACTAAAAAAACTTTATCTTGACTTTGAATTAAATTATTATTATTATATACCTGCCCTTGATTGATTGATGTATTGTTAGCGTATGTTCTATTTATTATTGCATATAGAATATGATTCTTTAGTATTTTGACAATTATTTTCTTCTTCATTTGACTGCATTCAAATAAGCGATTTTTTCTTTTATTTGTCTAGTGATAAAGAGTAAAAAGAACAGAATCAAATATCAAGTAGTAGTTACTTGTAAAAGCAGGAGTGCCCGCATTAAAATGATTAAAATTTTAAAAAAATATCATAAATTATCCTTATCATTATTATTATTATATACCTGCCCTTGATTGATTGATGTATTGTTAGCGTATATTTATTATTGCATATAGAATATGATTCTTTAGTATTTTGACAATTATTTTCTTCTTCATTTGACTGCATTCAAATAAGCGATTTTTTCTTTTATTTGTCTAGTGATAAAGAGTAAAAAGAACAGAATCAAATATCAAGTAGTAGTTACTTGTAAAAGCAGGAGTGCCCGCATTAAAATGATTAAAATTTTAAAAAAAATATTGCCTTGTATATTCCTTTATTTTTTACTGTTTTAAATTAATATTTTTAAGTAGGATACTCGTAGGCATGGCACTAAGCACTTGGAGCTCTTTTAAAAGACATGCAAACATTTTTAGCAAAAGCAAAAATATCGAAGTAAAATGATTACACAACACGATTGCAAACGGCATGCCATTACGAAAGCGCTTTCAGTAACGACAACGCAAATTTTCTGTGCTTTTATGTTGTTTAAAGCTTTTCATGTAAGTGTTGTGAGGAAAAATGCCTTTCATCCTTAGAATAACTATTTATGAACAGGAATATTGCATCTTTTAAAATAATTGGGCACTTTATAAACATTTGGTGTTGCAAATAGGATAAAGCATATACACTTTGAAACATTATTTGAGATTCGCCTGAATAGATTGCAGTTACACGTGTATGAGGCTCAAGTCCTTAATAATATCGATTATATAATAGTTAACTAATATTTAATGATTTAACGGACAAAGAGTTCACTGATTACTGTAAATTTTGGAAATAAAAAGAAATGTACAAACACACATTTGAATGGAACAAATTAATGATAAAGAATCTATCGAAGATATGAAATTCGCTA
Organism: Teinopalpus imperialis; assembly: GCA_029286865.1. Lineage (NCBI taxonomy): Eukaryota > Metazoa > Arthropoda > Insecta > Lepidoptera > Papilionidae > Teinopalpus > Teinopalpus imperialis. The sequence goes on along the minus strand of JAGSMU010000023.1, from coordinate 297,702 downwards.
GTCTGTAGTGGACGCCTCTACGCTTTTGTCTAAGTCTTGGCTTTTTTGAAACTTCCCACGTAACGTTAGAGAAACTACGGCTTAAGATATTCTATTATCCTTATTTTTCAAGAGCTTACGTGACGAATACACGTACACACGGTGATCACAGTCTCAATCACAAAATATATATAAATTCGCTAAATATATATAAATTTAATATTTTTCATCGCCATTCATATTTTCGGTGTGGCTCTACTCTCAAATTAAACGATTGATATGTTAGACTATATTAGATTTATGTAAAATGTATCACAAAACACAATAGTGGTAGAGTCGCGCTCTAACTGATGCAACACGAATGGGTCGGCTCGACCGGGGAGGGACCACGTCGTCACATAATGCCAGCGTGAAGTAGTACCATAACGCTACGGAATCTTGAATGGTGAGTGTCGAGCAGCATGTAGGGATTCGGAGAACCAATTATGGGTAACGAGAGAAGGTAGAAACGTGCAGTGTTTCTTTGCGTGATAGGATTCCAAAGGAGAATAAATGCTGATTTTATGTGCTATATCTCTATTCACTTGACACCCTAACCACTTCTTTTGTTCTCGAAGTTTTATAGTCATACGCGAAACGTTAAAGAGTTTCAAGTTTTATTTTGTATTTTTCTAAAAATTATAAATATACGAGTAAGATTTATATTTAACATTATAACATTAACATTATATTTTGTAAATATTCCTATAAACTACGACTTGTTTACACCCTGACAATTCAAAATAAAAGTTATACGCAATGTTATATATAATAAACATAAATATACTTAGTTCAAAAGTTAAAATTTACCGCTGCTATAAACTTCTGCAGTTTTCAAATAATTAACTTACATAAAAGATAGAACCAGCGCTCTTACAGGAACGGAAACGCAAGTAGCCACTTAAGTAATTAAATTCCTTCCTTGAAACAGAACTTGAGTAATTATATTGTATAAGGATTTTAAAACAAGATTATAAAAGAAATAGCTTTGTTCTAGATTGAGAAGGATTTTTGTGGCGGATAAAGGGATTTTTGTTAAACAGATTAGGTAAACGCTTGGGATAAATTTTCATATTAAGCAAGAATATTTTATGACGTAATGGTATGGTACATTTAAATAAAATATTTAGATGGGGGCTAGACAAGTAATGGGATTGTATTTAGTTGAGTGTGTAGTAACCGAATTTTTATAAATCAGATGAATGTGTGAACAGATCCGGGAGCTTCCAAGGTGGAAGGATTTGCACTTGTTGTGGTAGCATAGCGTGGCGATCAAAACCCTTTAGACAGTATTGATGCAGTCCGTCAACACCTGGGCTTTTAAAAAAGAATTAAAAAACTATTTTTAGATATATGTTATAATTATTTTAATTTTATATAATAGTTAAGAATACTTATAAACAACTATAGTTAAGAATTTATAAATTTGGAAGTTTCCAGAACTATTTATCATTAAAATAATTTAAATAATTAAAGGGCTTCCAATGCAAACAACAAATTTACGGAACGATAAAGTACTGAGATTACGAGATATGTGTTCAAGGTCTTCACAGATTTTAAATCCCTGGATAGGCGGTTTAGTTAGCATATCACAATTACCTACATCAACCGCTACACGTCTACATCTACAGACTTTGTCCAGACGTAAAGACATAAAAAGCTTATCGAAAAATTAGCATCTTGAATTATTTTGATCTACTCGATCCAGAAGATACTTGTTATACTACTTAGTCTGTACATATCTTAAAGATCAACAATCTTAAATCTTAATATCACCTCTGTTTGTAGATATATATATATATATATATATATATATATGTATATATATATATATATATGTATATATATATATATATATATATATATATATATATATATATATATATATATATATATTGTAGATATACATACTTACGTGGCACAAACATCTTTCAAATGAATGAAGTTCGCTTGTCTTACTTATGAGCGCGTAAATCTACTCATTTGGGTTGTTTACTCGTATTTGTACAACGCACAACAATTATACTAATTACACATATTTTACACATATACAACAATTAAATTAATTATGCTAGTAAATCCTAAGATTTTAAGAAATTTCTAGTAAGGTAGAGCCACTTTGAAGTTAATGACTAGATAACGTGAATGTAAGTCGGTTCGACCAGGGACGGACCGCGCCCTCACCACTGAAACCAGCGCGAAAAAGCAGTATAACGTTGATATGTTTCCTATGGCGCGTGTGGGGATCCTGGGACCCAATTACAGATGATGAGGTATTCCGTCTTAGTCCTTTGGTGTGGCAATTCATTTGCATCTAACTTAAGTTGAGGTTGACTGTTGATGTCATGGCCCACACCTACAGGTGAACTGTGTGCTCATTTTTCATTTCTAATATTATAAAAAAACTTTGGTTATTCCGGCAGACTACCAAATCCTACACACAATTGTATAGGATTTCAATAATATCTATATCCTCAGGATATTACCAGATGACGTCGGGTAGTTTAATAAAGGTAAAGTTTTATCGCAATCCATTTCGTAAATATGTGTTGACAGAGAAACAGCGGCACAGAGACGCGTAGATGTATACAAGAAACTTTCGTACTACAGAAAATGTTATGGACTTATTTACACAAATTGAAGCAAGTTGAACACATTTTCACACCCTGAAACTAATCATGAAGATATGTATAATATTTAATGTGTATAATAATGTACACTACTTGTCATATTTGACATTGTCATGCGATACTACGAGCCTGCTACGAGTATATGACGTCTTTGATTTGTAGATAATTTGATTTCAGATTATCCGTCACTGAAAATTTAACGTCGCTACACAGATACACGATAACTCATCGACGTGATTAGAATGAAAATAAAGTATAGTATATATTTAAATATATGTTGAATCAGATTAATAATTATTCTCGAGAAATGAATGGATAATTCGCCCGTAGTAGCCCCGTGGCAATTATCATTCAAGAATTGGTAGACTCGACCAAGGAAGGACTTAAACACCGAGTACAAGAGTAAAATCGTACCATAATGTTGCAGTATTTGATAGGGATCCAGGGAAATAGAAATAAGAGTTCTGTGTTAGTCAGGCGGAACTACTCAAGTGCTTCTTGAATCTACGCATGACATGGCGTGCAATTATTTTTTACCATCAGCTGATATCTGTGCTCGTTTATGACCCGTAATATTATAACAAAAATGCCGATCAATCAGAACCGTGTTTCATTTGCTTTCTGCAAGAGGAATTTATAATTAATATAATAAAATGAGATGGTTGTATGGAGGATTTTTTAAAAGTTTACAATGTAAGACACACAAATAATAATAATTATCAATGACGTTATTTTATTTTTTGGTGAATGCCATTTCAGCCATTTGAAGTATACGATTTCAATGTAAATTATTCCTTTAAATGACTCAAATTTATTGAACTAAAAATCTTAGAATTTTTAAAAATTTTTAGAAAACTAATAATGTATCATTTTATTAGATGTTATTTCATGTTTCAATTACTCTTAATTTGCCTAATAAATATTCTTGGATACTTGTTATGTCCGTAACTGTTAAAATAATAATAATTATTAATAGGCTAGCTATCAATCCAGAAGCAATGTTTTAAAATCGAGAATAATTTATTTCATATTAGACCTTTTGAGGGATTCAACATATGTGCTGTTTCTATAACGCAATAATGTCACGTCTAATGGAAGTGAGAAGAAAAAATATTAAGAAAAAAAGTAACTTCGTTATTTAAAAGAACCTAGTAGATTTTCTAAAACTTACATTTGCATTATGTTAATTTCTATTCGTAGAATTGTCTAGTCGCAGAGCGAATGTAGATATACCTAATTGGTGCCGAGACAGTTTGATGAGAGTCTTGTTTGATCTATGTCTTTTAAAATGTTATTTATATAATTAAATTAATGTAGTTTAATTTACCAGTGGAAGATTTAATAAAATATTGAATTTTACCTGGTGGTAATTAGATCATATTTGAGAGAAGATAATATAAAACCATGCAAATTGAGTAATAAGTACAAATTATTGAACAAATATAATATTTTGGCATGAAATGCTGTTTGTGGAAATCTATATATATAAATCTAAATCTAAAAAAATTACGTTAAATTCATTGACGCATTCAAGCTAGGTAATTTTTAATAAAGGATAATACATCTGCGGGCTCGATGACGTAGCCGCGTAGCGTGTTGCGGATTACAGCAGAGATAATTCGATATGATGTCACGATACTAATACGATATGTAAAAACATACAATATGTAACGGTATACTGGTATAATACGGTATAATATGGTATAATATGGTACGGTATAACGGATGCAAAGATATGTCTTTGTGGAGTGGATCATTGTCGATTATAAGGGATAATAAGATATGCACTATATACTCCAATAATGAGACAGAGAGATTTGTCTTGTGTACACACGACGAAAAGCAAGAAACAAAGGAGCCTCTTCTGTCTCATTATTGAAGTATATAGTGCATATCTTCGAATTATATCGAAATTATCCGTGAAAGATCGTAATGTAATAATATTTCAGAAAAAAAAGTATGAACTTGAATTATTTATAAGCTACAAAATTAATTCACAACTAATAAATTGTTTATTCCTAGAATCATGAATATCATAGCGTAAGAGTGGACATCCATATATTTAATTTGTAGTATATAAAAAAATATTTTTATAAATAACTGTACATTATTTGAGAATGTAAATTATTTCTAAGAAATTGTCCAGTAAATAATACAATCTTTATTTCTTCAGTATTCTTTCTTAAAGTTGCTAGATTTCGGGGATTGTTCTCGTAGTCATTGCTCTTAAGATCACCCCGCAAGAAAAATGTGTTGAGCAAATAGTTTACGTAGCATGTCTATGTAGCGATATAGCTCAAAATAGTTGCCGTTCTGAGTCACCCTATGTTTCCTTCGAAATATATCTATAACGAAATAAAATCAGATTTGTTTATTCTTTCTTCTCCGGATTCAAGTGTTTCTGAAAGCGTATGTATTTGCTGTGTAAATATGTAATGTGTGTCGTTAACAGGGATAGAATTTGTCTTTTGATTTTGTATATCTATATATATATATATATATATATATATATATATATTGTACTTTTAGGTAGTGTCGATAAAAATAATTCATCAAAAAATTCCTATAAGGCTTAAATTTGAATGTCATTTAAAATATATTAATAAGTAATATAGTAATAATTAATTTTGTGACACTATTTTGTACAGGAAATGTGTGTGGCAGTAGTAGTTTAGTACCTTCGTGTATTATGGCTTATTATATGTTTCTTCTTATGAAACAAATAATAAGCCACCGTTGCAGGCACCAAGGCATTTGTTATTTACTCAGTATCTAAGAAATAACTTAAAAAATATTTTCCAATATTGGAGTCAATGTGCATTGGAGTCACGTAGAGGACCATAATGTTTTATCCAGATGACCAAGACTGTGGCGGAAATACTCGTAGGTTGTTACTTTACTTCGCTTTAGAAGTGATAAAAGTGATTTGGTCAGACCGTGACCTGGTTAGAAAGAGAAAAGTTATATCATGATCTATTTATTACTGTTTTCGACAACAAAGTTTTTAACATCACTAACTTTAAGGGAAATTATGCGGGTGCTAAATTCAGTATGGCACTTTTATGTGGGGTCTCCATATACTACCATAATAATTTCGATCTCGTTTTACATCAAACGAAACGGAAGAACGTGACTTTGTTACAAAAACTTGTATTACCAGAAAGACATAAGTCGGATTAAAACGGAAATATGAAATATTAGTACAATATATTTTACGCCAGCGGGTATGATTAGTGCCCACATGTAGTAAGTAAACTTATTATTTTATTCTAGAGATTATACGTTATATCAATATTTTTATCTATCAATCTTAATATTCTTAAAATTTCTTGTACAACTATTAAAAGTTCTAGTTAACATACTCGTCACCCATTTCATAGTGCTCGCAACAACAACCAGTATAGGAATTATATGGATGTTTGACATGATCTTCGTCTTGTTTATGTTCATCTTAATAGACCTACCTTACCCACTAGTGAGGTCATTGAGCATATTGCTGAGGTTCCTCAACGATTCATATCATCCATCGCTGATATCGTAGACTTGCTGCACAAACACCTCAGCTTCGACTTCGATATATCGACAATCAATTTAGCTTCGCTGAACCGCCTGAGGCCCACACTTCCACTCCACACCACTAGCGTAGCACCACCATGGAAGATCGAATTAAACAGTTTTTCGCGAACTTATAATACCAGTTCTCCGTGCTGTAACTCCGGCCTCCTCAGGTGCCTTGCTATTTTGAGCTACTTAAGGTCCATCTTTATCTTGCCCACTTTAACTAATTCTTTGGGTATTTTTGCGATGGATCCACGAGCTTCGCATTAATATCATCTGCTGTATTACAAACTTCTAGGCATTAGAAGCAACCTTATCATTGAAACCCTCTAACCCTTCGATCATCACTGCCTGTTTTCTTCCTCGTGGTTACAGAGACATCATTAAACAGTTTGCGTTTGGTCATCATATTGATGAAGTCAATTTCGCTTTTCATTTAACCATCGAGGCTAATTCAGACTAACTTTACGTGAAGCTCCTTTTTAAAGAAAGATTTCATCATAAGGAGTCCCTTTTTCTCCATAACTTCACCCAGCTGTTGGCCCCTTGGGTTCAGTGGTTCTATCCTCTAAATTACCCACTCTCAGCTATACATGCGGGTCTATATCAGTATAACTTTCAGTGAATACCATTTAATAACTCTGAATATAAGGTACGCAACTCACGGCGACACACTTTCGATTTTAACAATGTTGCTAGCGAGAGACTTTTGTTTCTGAAGGTAAATCTAACACCTCGTTGGGATAGTTGGTACCCTCCCGATGTTATATAAGTTGCCAGATTCCAGGATTACCGTCTCTTCTTCCTGTCTTAGAATTACAAGATAATCCTTTAATATTCCAGCGTTACTTGTTTACTTCTTCGTAGGTCCTCAATGTAATTAAGTTATTACCATGACCGCTATCAAAAGCTCTATTATTTTAGGAGGATTATGAGGCCATAGTTGCAACCGCAGTTTTTCCAGGCACCATTAACACTGCTGTCAGTCATACGTCTGAGTATTTAGGGCCTACGACAGCAAACACTTAGTTATATCTGCCATGTCTATAAATATTTATTCCAACGATTCATTGTTCCCTTGCATCATTATCTTTGAGGAATGTCTAGTTTAAATAAAGTGGAAATATGTAGTTGCATAAAATTATCTGCATACTCGTAGAATGTAAGTTATGTTAATTTATACGCGTGTTTTTTGGACTGTGAGTTAATTGCAGCGAGGAAAAGAATGAATTCCCATATTAAATTTAATACTTGTATTTGGATCACGTAACTTTACCCGTGCTTCCGGAGGCGACGATATTAAAATTCTACAACACGAAATCACCTCTTCAAAGTTCTGATATTTTGACAAATATTCCACATTATTTTTTATATTACTTTAGATTATATGTTAAAATTTATCTACTGCTTTTATGTATCCTATATAGATTAATTTAGATTTAACTTTCTATGTTGTCTAAGTTGTCTCTTCAAACATATTTGCTGATCCAAGCTTTCAAAACTTCATTTTATTTTTATCTCTCCCTCTAATTAATAAAATATATAATAATTTTTTTCTCCGTTACAACGCGCTACGATTTTTTCAATAGATTATTTTGACGTATTGCACGCTCGTAAATCTTACTTTACATATTCGCTAAAATCCAGTACAACTTCAATTATAAATTGTGAAAAAAATATTAAGTAGTTTTGCTTAATTGATAAACGAAGGTGGCTTAGCTGTTACTACAGTAACTCAGATTTGCCAGTCTATAGACTTTCTTATAGTATGGCACATTAACAGTTGTGTTCATGTAAGGTAATATTTTGGTATTTTTTGGGTTACCTAACTTCAGGTGAAAATTGGTTCTCTTCCTCTCTTTGTGTACCTCGATGAGGATAAAAGTGCTTGCTTTTCATTCTTTTTGGGTTTTCAGGCGCTATATGCTCTTTTGTTGTAACTTTTAGCCAGTTGTTTATATTGTATTATAATTGACAGCCACATAACCATCTTATCCAATATCTATTAAATTTGTTATTAACCAAAAAAATTAACAAAACCAACATATTTAATATCTTTTTTCTTTACACGAACTTCTAGAAAGAAAGAAATGTCTAACGTGTAAAATATACTTTAAAGTTATGCGCGAGTTAACTCAATGGTGATATATAGCACAATAAACTAAAGTTAAGCGCTTCCTTTCCATTTTCCAGCTAGCGTAAAATAATAAATGCCATTGCGCTGTTTCCAAATGATTGAACTTTACACTGTGTTAAAGACATTTAAAACTTTGTGTTATTTGTACTAAACTTATACAAATACAGAATGAATTTATTAAAATATTTTTTCTTTAACGAGATTTTAACATCAAATTATTTCATTAAAACATAAATATAAATAAAAATACCAATTATTCCAAAAGTTTCTGCCACATATAAATAGACTAGAATGTAGTCAAGACATTTGGATTACAGAATAAGTCTACAGTGAAAGGTTAGTCCCCTAATTAAAAACCTAAACTGATTCAAAATTTTAAATCTAAGGATTAGCACAGAGAGATGAAGTGGTGCCGAAGCGATTATACTTCCAGTGTGATTTTAATTCCCTATATCAATTTCAGACGTATGAAAGTAGAATTATACGTATAGAGAGAAGAAAGGGAATTGTAATTGTGGCTAAATTTGTCGCTCCGCCACTCCATTGGCCTACGCTACTCTAAATTATTCTTAAAGATTTTTGTACACTTTACAATTTTAAAAACAAAATAATATATAAAACTACCTTTATCCTTGTTATCCTTAAATTTGTAACAGCCCATAAATATAAAAATATTATAGATTTTTATGAACATTATAACTGGTTTTTAATATGATACGAAACTGGACTACAGAACTGGGAACTCATAAAAGAGAGCGTAATAAACGTGACATTGCTATACCCGAGAAAGCGTCGATACAAATTTTATTGCTTATTTGTGTAATATATATTTTATTACTTGTGATAATAACTAAAAGATAACGCCAAAGAAACTAAAGATTAGATGTCCCCACTATATTTTAACCGAGGCTACTTCTTGTCGTCATAAACCGATGATAAAAAATACTAATAAGCATGAGCACAAGTAAGAACGATACAGACCCTTGAAAATCATTTGGTTTCTTAACCAATATCTTACTAAATAATATTACTACTTAATTATTATTCTCCTTCACTCCACTTACAGTATGAGATTGCTTCTATTATTTAAATCCTTGGCCTAATCTAAAGGTAATGAATGTCCCTTAGTTTTTGCTGGAACTTTACAATGGCTTCGATGTTTTAAGCTATTGCATACTTTTAAAGAGTTACTCAAACATAAAAGACGTAAAAGTCTATAAGCACTCACAGAGTGTAGGAAACTTTGGAATATAAGTTGCGTCTTTTAAATATCGCGTTTGCTGCGTTTCCAGTTCTCAGTCCCTGTAAGATTGAAATATGTTATCACAATTGTATCTTATTCTCGTGAATAGCCGTAGCCGTAATTAATCATTGACAAAATCTATATACCTATTAAATAAACCTTATGAGATTTCGCTTCAGTAAAATCTTTAGGTTAACAATTAATAGTAGTATTCAGATCACGGTAATGTAGAGCCATACGTACAAACTCGCAGTAGGTAAGCGAGTTCGTACTTAACTGATGTAACACTGATCTACTGACTAATCTCGTGTAACATTGATGTTCATAGACCGAAGAAGGGTGTAGGCGAAACATGGCATAATGACAATACATTCACATTTATATTTCGCACAAAAATATAGATACGCCTGGTTATAGAATTGAGTCACGCGATCGTCAAATTTCCAATTCAACCTAAGTCAAAGCTACAGCATGAAATCAGTTGCTTCATGTTGGTACAGATATTATTGGTATTTGGAAGTTTTATTTTCAACTTAAATTCCTATTATGTTAGATCAATACTTCGCAAATATATAAAGTTTTGTTGAATAATTCATTTGAGTTAAAATTTAAGAATATCTTTACAATTAAAGCACTCATTTAATGTACGTACGATTGGTACGAGATTTCCCCAGAGAATGTAATCTTTAATTAAAAATACGTTTCTTTCCTTGTACAATTACGGAATACTTCAAGTTTTAATTTCATTGAAATAATATAAAACGAGTACGTAATATTAATTAAGTCACTAAAACGAAAATTAAACATCAAAGTTATCCGAGTATACTAATAGTATTTGTTTGTACTTAGGTATTAAAGTGATGTTCGGCTAAAATGACTTCAATACTCTACAGCTAAAGATTTTGGCTGCGGCGTCAATAGTTGAGCTCGACCTTGAAGGACCACGCCCTCCCACAACACTATCTTATAATAATATGATATCGATGATGTGTTTCGTTTCATGAGTGTAGAGAACCCGAGATGCTGATTACAGGATCCGAGGCTTTCCTCTGAGTCCTTAAGGATGACAATGGGTTAGCATCTTGAAGGTTACTCTTAAATCTTATCTTAAGTACTTTATCAAGTCTTCGAAACTCTTTATAGATACTCAATAAAATATATTATTATAACATCCAAAGCATTAGTGTAGTCAAAGATAAATTTACTTTTTCCACTCCAAGTACACTATTGAATTGCCATAGATAACAATTTAGGGATATTCATTTTGCTCTTTAAGACGAAGAAAAAGGTTAGCTAATGACTTTTTTTCTTACAACAATGTTCAGGAATTGGGTAACTGTTCTCGAACATCTCCGCACTTAGGACTAATTTAAGTGATTAAGCCTTCGACTTCAGTTATCACTAGATCGTTGGTTGTTAGTTTAGATTAGCTAATAATTTACATTGAAAAGATAGTTCTGTTGAACTTGAAAGTTACGATTAATACCTTTGTTTATCTGAATTAATTATATAATATAATAAAATGATAAGAGGGATAATCAAAACCATAACAATGTAATATATAACACATCATATTCACTTTTATATAACCATGATTGATTACTTTATTCTAATGTTAGGCGTAGAAAATAAGTACGCAGTTTACCTGATGGTAAGTATTGACTGCAGTACATGATATCTCCATTTATCCCCAATAAATAGTTAGAAAGATGCACATGTGTTGTTTGAGCACTGAGATGGAATACCTTGTCACTTTGATGGCGTCTCCGTATTTCTACCCTCAACACTCTCACTGCATCATGAATGGGTCGACTTACCGGGAAGCCTCACGTCCTCACAGAATACCAGCGTAAAATAGCAACAGTATTTCATATTGTGAATTTAAGTAACCGAAGATCCGATTACAAGAAGCGAGGTTTCCATTACAAATCTTAAGGGTGAAAACACACAAAGTTAATAAAACTAGATTACACACGTCTGTGTTTATGAGTCGCAGGGTGTGTGCTCGTTTTTATCTAATTTCATAAAAAAATGTTGCATTTGTTTATAACTTTGTTACTAAATTCATAAATTAAACTTATGAAATATATTTTATATATTTGGAAACCGGATTGATGTGAAAGTGTTTGTTGAAAAGGGATGACAGTTAATGTTGAAATTGACGCTACCCAACATAAAACTTTAAGGGCCATAAATATATTGGTTAGGGCAGTGAAATAACTTTACAGTTACTTCCGTTTCAATAAATGGACCCTTAGATATCTTAATATCCAAACAGGATCTTCGTCAATACTTTATATCTCCTGGTATTGTAGTCAAATCTATAGTACATAAACAACAAGATGCAGGTGGCTCATTGCAAAACTCAAGAACGTAGTATAGCTATTTTAATAATATTTTGCAAGATTCTTTCGTCAATTATTCAGATCATTTGTGACCCGATCAACTTCTAGTTGCATAGTGAATGATGTTATATAAATCGTCTTTTATAGTTACTCCGTTGATTTAAGTAGGAATGAAAGGAGGGAAGAGATATCCAAATCTTGATGTCGTTGTAACATGTGGATATGTTCCATTTATTAATTCTTATGAAAATAAAGATTATGTGAAATATGCAGATTATTTGTAGCGTCTTAAAAACACGATACTCAATTGTCGTTTCTCTTCGTGTAATGTACGTAATTTTATGGGGTTCGGCATCCAATTTTATGATAAATTACCTTAATCAAAAGTTACGAACACGCTTATCTCTCTTTGAACTTGTTAAATTATTGTTGCCAGGTACATTCGAAATATGTTACACGTTAAATTTCATATGTAACACGTTTAAAGAACAGCTTTAATTAATGTTATTTATCTAAATAAACATCTTATTATAAATATATTATTTAATTATTAATATGAAACATAGGTCTTATGATATTTTATTTTAAGATAATATATGTAGTTGTTTCAGTGTCTTATTTTAGAGACTATTGATTTACACCACTTTAAATATTTTATAATATTTGATCTAATATAAATTATATGTTATTTGATACTAAAGGTAACGAACACAGTTTAATTGTAATACTGTTTACGGTAAGTGATGGTCCACGGCCATCCGCAGCAAAAATTCAAATTGCAGATGCTTTATCACTCCTGAGGACTGAATGTTTCGTAACTATCATTTGGTCAGTGTAGGAATCCGCAGACCCGTAGCGAATAATTCCATCTGAGTCCTAAGGGTCCATAAATGCCTCTTGAATCGTTGATGGGGATTGATGAAAATGTTAATGTCCTAGAATTAATCCTTGCCGTGAGGGAAACTGTAACCCAAAGCATCATAAAATAATATTTTAATCAATTATTTTATTAGGCCCACAGAATTATGCTAAAAGACAGATTATGATCGCTTTTTGCATAATTGTTTCAGGTGCGGGAACAATATTCGGAACGGAAACGTAACAGTGTTCGGATGTTAATTCAAGCTGTTTGAACGCATCCAATGCAGCTAGAAACTAGCTGGAGCGACAATACTAACGCTGCCAAAAACTGTGTTAGTTTACTTATCCACATACATTTATTACTAACAGCTTTGATTGGTTGAGAGAGACAGTTTGAGTGGTCCATATGAATGGTTATATTGTAAGACATAATGAGCATGATGTAATTAATGCATTAAGGTATAATGTATGTATGTAATACTACCAAAAATTATATTAATTATAGTTATATTATTTATATGGTTTAGTTTTTTGTTGAAATGATTTGGATTATGAGAGAGGAAATATGGACAGTTTCAATTCCTGTTTGTCGTAATTTACTAACTATAAAATTAGTGACGAGAGTAAAGTAAAGATTGTTAATTAGATTGTCGGAATAGAATCTCATGTGAGATAGAATTTACGTATCTTAGAAACATCATTATATTTATTTTATAGGCATGCAGGTTTTCTCTAGATATTTTTCTTCACCGCCAAACATGTTACTTAACTATTTAAAATTACAATTAACACTCTTTGGTGTCGGGTACCGGGGCCCGACCTCAGTTTGTTTAAGTACCGTGAATTAAAAGACAGCATCAGTTATCACGAGTCCTACTAAAGTTGGAATGAAATAATAAAAATATGTATAAGTCCCAACGAAAAAAAATACAAAGCCAGTCAAAATAATACAAGTTGCATATAATTTATCATCAAAGACTTCAGTAAGTAAATTCGTATAATGTACGCTCGGACCGATTTTACAACATACAAACTTATAGAGCTTTTGGTCCGCCTATATGTTCGAATATATCTGTTCACAACAAAAACGGTCTACTGAAATTTACACATGATTAATTAAACAAGATTATTTTTATTTGTAGAATAGAGTAGAAGATTTTAACAATAAAAACCTCAAACTTATTGTTCGTGCAAATATCTAATATAATAACTTTTAAACCACATAAAGTTTTGATATAATGTTATCTTAAAATTCATTGTGCGTGCTCTATCTTTTCACGGATTTTGAACATACCAATCCCTTGGAGTTTGTGTTCTCTTGGTATCGCATAATATTCTATTACGGAAACATTTTCCTTAACTTTTACATTTTATAGCACAATACTGAATTAAGTTTCTAACAACATTGAGATACGTGAAAAGGCACTCCTAAGGGATTGGTATATATTTATAAGGATGTTCTCGTATATAATTTAAAAATAAATGCGAGTTATATTTCTTAAAGTTATACACAAAAAATTACACACCTAATACTTAGCGCATGTAGACGTAGCGATGACAAACCCTCTTAAGCTACATCCGTGTGATTTTTATGAAATAATGGTTTGTATGTACGTCTCAAATAACTGCCACTTTCAAAAAATCACCTTTTTTTTCCCTAAGCTTATATTATGTATGTTGTTAGTTATTCTATTTATTTTTCTTTACAATACTAGCACATACGAACATCTTGAACGTTAATAGAAATATATTCCGGCGACAAAGTATTATAATAAAAAAGATATTTTGTAATAAAACAGTATTTTATAATAAAACAGTATTGTTGGCGCTACTGTCCACTAATCAAAAGTAATTCCAAAGAGAGAGAGAAGGAAAAACTCACGCACGTTCAAAATCCAAAATTAAACGTCAGACGTCAAGAACTCGAAAAGCCGAGCCATTTTGTTTCTGACTTATTACAGTGTATGTTCTTAAAAAAATAAATCACTATTTTTCTATTGGAAGAAGTTTGTTCTCATTTTAACTCCCCCAAGTACACAATTCAGATGATTATTGATTTTGTCATCCTTTAACGCACTTCTTCGAGAGAATTTTTTTTCTCCTGTGTAATAACAGCCCTTAGCTCGGTAACACAGGTCCATGATTATGAGATATACCATAAACCAGGAAGTAGCCTTCCGTTTCCAAGTTGAGCCTTAGGATATTGCACTACTTTTGAACAATTAAGGTTCTCTTAGGGGTTAGAGCAGGATGGAGTCTTATTGGAATATCCATAGATAGTAACCAGAGTGACGTTGTCCAAGAAAGAACGATAGTTTAAGGATGTCTAGTCGGTACTGTTTTACGGTCTGATGGGCGCTGTTAGCGAGGGCTTTTACGGTTTCACCGGGTTGAGGTTTTCGTTTTTTTTTTCACACCTTTTTCATAGAAACTAGCGGAGTTTTGCCAGTTGAGCAAATTGCACCCTAAACCATATCCGTTGGCGCATTTTGGCTATGTGGAACTATTGCGGTATCTTTTGGACGACTTATAGATCTGATCCCGTTATTTTGGTCATACTAACTGGCTGCTACTTTACGAGTCGGGTTTCATCCCTGGACGAGAAACAAAATTAGTGCATCACAAATTGTGGGTTTCATGTATGTAAATCTCTGACGCTGTATTTTATCGAACCTAAATTAATTACATCAGGCTAGGAAAAACGCTGACCATTGAGTTTATGTGTCATAAAATATTCTAGGCAATTAATGTCATCTGGTAATAACTAGAAGATATCACCGTGATTGAAATCGAAGAAGAGGGCGCTACTAATTTTATTATATGCATGCTCTTGAGAGCAATGTTATATTAGAAGCTAGTTTTTTAAGTAAACCACTTTAAACGGTTTTGGAATCAATACAAAATATATTCTTATAGCGATCTATCTCTATAAGTCATTAACTTAGTCTAAATCGCCAACAATCTGTTAACTCAACCGGATTCATAATTGAAATATAAATTATGATTTATGAGATGATCAAATAGTAAATTATAAATCACCGGATTTAAATGATCTACGTTGGCTCTTAGATATTTCCTATGGAAAATTATTCCTTGTCATACTTGAAATCGTTACGCAACAATATATAAACCGCTTAATGTCATCACGGATTTGTAGCTAATTAGATTTCAGATTACGCATGGCGGAATGCTATGATAATGTGATATAATTTCAGATAGCCACGTAATTCTTTGTCGATTTTATTTTAATTTGCGCTAATACTTGCCTAAAGTCCCACGTTCACTTTCAAAGTTAATGTTGGAATATAAGATTAGAAATTATACACAGAAGAATTAGAATATAAAGAATTATACACAGATAAATTTATCTGTGTAAATTATGTGTGAAAATAGCAAGTTTTCAAAACTTAACATACATTATTTAAAGGTTGCATATAAAAAGAAATGCAACTTATATAGATGCATTATTTGTTAATCGCTAATAATGGCTAAGCCATTGTAATATTAAAAACAAAAAGAAACGTTTGTTCATTTCTTTCTTTAAGTTGGAGCATCGGCAAGTAAATGGTTGCTTCTTATTCCAGCAAATATGTATATTATTATTATTATATTTTTGAAAATACCGCTACCATACTGTTGGGGAGATGGTGAAACGCAGAATTTAGTAGATTTTTGTATAGATTTACAAGTATGGTAGTAGCAGTAAGCTGAATCCAGTACTTCCTAAAAGAATTCTTAAGTTTGTATTATATACATGAAACCTCCACAATCACACATCTTTGGTATTTCAATATTCTATTAAGATTACAACGGACAACAGAATATCATAAGCTATTTTGTTTTACGATTAACAGAGTCGATAGTTTTCGACTGG
The DNA here is from genome assembly GCA_029286865.1 of Teinopalpus imperialis. Taxonomy (NCBI): domain Eukaryota; kingdom Metazoa; phylum Arthropoda; class Insecta; order Lepidoptera; family Papilionidae; genus Teinopalpus; species Teinopalpus imperialis. The sequence goes on along the minus strand of JAGSMU010000023.1, from coordinate 281,036 downwards.
TCGTTTGACGTAGTCGACACGTGCATTCTTTTATCAATAGACTTTATGAGTTGCTTAATTGCGAGATTTATGGGCTTATCTTAATGGTATCAATTTTGTCCATTAAACTTATTTTTCCGCAAAACTGACGTCCTTTTACATATAATTCTCGTAAAAACTCGCAAAAATCGAGATTTATATTTCTGTTTCCTTTGCAACCAATAAATATTTTAATTGGTGCAGACAATGCGTACTAAGAAATGAAAGCGAATACCCGAGTACTGATCTACCACGTCTCGTTTTTTAGTTTATGTTGACAATTCATTTTGTATATGCGTTAAGTTAAATAAAGCAAGTGGCTTGATTCGTTAAAATGTGCTTGCTGAAAATATTAAAGGTCTTACTTTATCCACAAATTTTGTTTTTCATTTTCGAAATGTTAAATATATTGATACTGCAATATTATGCATGATATTGTCGTAGATACTACAGGTAGTAAATATTACTAGTAGTAATGTATAGAGAAATAATTATACTTTAAATATATTTACAGTTATGTATGATAATCGAGTGTCAGTAAGAGTACAGGATAAGAGTTACTTTTCTTCTGTCGTGTCGTTCATACTATCTGAAACGAATTTTATCGTCATTTAAAAGACTTTTTAAAGTTAACTTGTATAACGTTGAAAATGCATATCTATCGTACATACTCACTATGGAGATTTAAACAAATGTCCCAAATTTCGTGTATTCATTTATATATTGGTTTATATTGTTGGGAGAAGAAAACGTAGGGTCATCGTGTGATGTTTCCTGCCGAGTAATTTAACGATAGACTTTTTTTAGAAAATTCTAGTCAATAAATCGTATTACCTAAAACTAATTCAAACTCACTGGAATATTCAGGACGGGTGGGAAATTACGTGGACGTTTGAAAAGAATTCCGTGCCATTCCTATAACCGTGGATCGAAGTTCAGTTGGAAATAATCTCGATGAAGGTCTAAATTGAAGAAATACTTTGCACGCGGTGAGGAATCTAAAATTTCTGTAATATTAGGTAATAGAAACTTCTCCTTCTTTATGTGTTCATACGTATAACCTCATATATATATATATATCTCATATCATATCTATACCTATAACCTAAATCAATTATTTCAGACGACGTCATTTCCTTTATTCTGAGTCGTTTAAGACTTAACGGTACGGTACAAAAAGTAAACCGCTTGATCAAACTTAAGTAGATTCATTATCACCTATGTAAGAACTTCATTATTTTTCACAATTATATATAACTAACTATATACTCTACTTATTTAACTTCTTACATAACTAATCTGTGGAATCAGCTGTCGCCAGCGGAATTTCTGAACAGATACAACTTAGGGTTATCCACTGCCAACTCTAGTGAATTGACTAAAAGGAGCTATTTGTTTGAGAAAACATAATAACTAACGAATTATTATCACAACAAATCAACACAGTCAACCTTTTGCTCACCGACGAAACAGAATAATCCTGCAAGTTGGGTATCGCTTACTAATAATTAAAAACAACGATCTAGAAGATTGCAGGTTTTAGACCTACAATCACGTAGATCTGCTGATCCTTGAAGTGAGCCAATATTCGGTACAGATTTCTGCTGGCAGCGTTAGTAACTAGAGTTCTTCACTGAGCTCCATAAGCGCTCGGTCACCTCTCAACCCGGCGAAACTATAAAAGCCCTCGGGCTAACAGGGGAAAAAAAAGCGGTCAACTGCTGCACTGTAGATCACCTCTTAGCCTCTGTTAGCCACATGCCCTTGTTTTTTTTACAGATTTTTAGATTATTAAATTGAAAAGTTATGGCTTATTTTAAGATCCACAGTTCTCAGAGTATACATAGAGACGCAGGTAAGTTCTATTTCTTTATTAGACATTGAACAATCGGATTTATTCATTCACTTAAATAAGCGTATGTTTCTCACTAAAGAAGTTGAGTATTTAGGTAAGTTCTACAATTGAGTTCTGGTAAGACCGAGCTAAAATAAAATCGGGGTGTTAGATTTAAGTCACTGAGTCAAAGTTCCATCGAACTTATTTGTTAGTTCCGCATTTAAAATTGTTTGCCTTGCTGCCCTTTTTTATTTTAAGTTCGTACTTAATTTGATTTAATTCAATAACGATATAGTTTCGCTTGATCATAGATAAGCTTAGTCTCTTGATTAGATGGGTGGGTACTTTTGTAAGTTTGGCACATTCTCGGATAAGTTATTTTAACTTAATTGGAAAGTAAAAGAGATTCTTAAAATCCAAAAAATTGGCGTTACTAACCTTCATTGAGACTGCTCGTTGTTAATCTGACAGCAAATCGAAATATAATAAATTTTTATCTCAAATATCGTTGATGAATCAACTTATTACGCAGGCTATCTTTAATTACATCACATTGTCGTGCCGTTGGAGCTTGACCCGAAATCAAATTATCCTCCAATCCGTGATGACATTTAACGAGTTCGTTTTGTCGCGTGTCGATTTCCAATATGACAAGGTAGGTGCTTTATTGATAAATTTAGGAATCGAAAAAGGGTAAAGCCCAAAGCAAATAATTTACTTGATTTTAAATTAATTTCAAATTAAAACATTGTAGTTCTTTGCATAACGAATATTAATGTCAAATTTCTTCCTAAAGAATATTCTTACATATTGAGCCTACTAGATACCTTGTAGTAAGTAAATAATAATTGTATCAGAAAGTTAAAAAGAAATTTTTATAATTGAATCAATAAACTTAATAATTAATAATAATAATTAATATTTATTATTACTATACATCTATTTATTTATATATTTACATACATATATATTTATTTATATTATATATGTATGTAAAACGTAATATTTTTCTTGCATATGTAGAATCATGGATGAGATGGTTCATCATGTTTTCGATGTTACAAACATCCACGTGACACAACTAAGGTATAAACAAAATTTTATTGTGAATCTTATTAGCTAGAGAAAACTGAGCATAATTCTTTTTATAACTCTGAGCGACTCTTTTGGAGGCAACGCTTAGCTTCCAAAATTCGTCGCCATAACTAAGTATAGGTGATGGTGATGTAACGAACTGCGTTCTTCCACGAAGTTGTTTCTAACTGATCTATCTCAAATTCTACCTGCTCGCTCATATCGAATTGAAGATATGATTAAAATTAGTGTAGCAAATTAACGTCTAGAAGACAATCACTGAACTAGTTCTATAGTTTTTAAAGTTTTATAACTAGCCTTTATCAATAATTTCCTTAATATGGGAATTTAAGATTGTCATTTTCGAACAAACGTCATTATAATAAATTATAGTAATATTCTTTTTTCATTAAAGTCAATTCTTTACGTTTTGTTCTTGACACGACCTTACAAGTAACGATCGATACGAGCAATACCTGAGTTCAAAGGCTCAGTGTGCAAATCGGAGCATTTGAAAATAAATTCCTATACGGTCTCGTTTATTTATAAGTAATACAACATGTAAATTATTTGAACTTCGTCAAAATAAAAAAACAAATTTTAATGTTCTAAAACAATATCAATTATATATATTTAATGCATTTAAAGTAAAATCGTGAAAAAAGTTTTTAAATAATAAATATTTAAATTAATAAATATTCCTTAGGTTACTTAATCAGGTAGACTAGTCAGATAATCACCAGAGACCTCCGTGCTCTCTGCCGCTTGAATACTTATCGAGGACCAAATCAATTATTGTATAAATTAAAATTTTTCCTCTGACCGACTATAGCGATGTGCTATTTTGAACTAAAGAACATCTCTTTAACAGTTGTCGTCTTCTATATAAATTTGCTACATACCATGTTCAAGACGCGAATTCAGCCTTATAAGGAATACTGTTCTCATCCCTGTGCCGGGGCATCCCAGTACCAGCTCCTTCCATTCCCTATTCAACGAAGAACGGCTGAAATCCTAGACAACAAGGTACTTTCCGATCGACTTGATTCACTGGCATTGCGAAGAGATGTGGAATCTATATGCATTTTTTTACCACGCACAATTACTCTGTGGAATCACCTGTCGCCAGCGGTATTTTCGAACCGATACGACCTAGGGACCATCAAGAAAAAGCTTTCTCAAAACCTGTCAAATTTCTTAAAGGTCGGCAGCGCACTACGACTCCTCTGGTGTTGTGAATGTTCACGAGCAGCGTTGTTCACTTAACAATAGTTGAGCTGCTTGTTCGTTTACCATTTATTCAATAAAAAAGAACCTTTTTAGCCTGCTATTTATTTGTTTCTTTTTCTATATGTTCACAAATCAGGCGGAAGAGTGCCAAAGAAGTTTCACTTCTGTTACGTATACTCAGTTGCACGCTCTTTTTTTGTTAAAGCAATCAGTAAAAGTAGCAAACGAATTCTAGCACAACCTCATAGAAAGAACAGATAGTTCGTTAAGAATGTATGATTGCCAATAGATGAAGGTATCTCGACACCACACTCGAACTAACTAATAATGTTTAATAGTAAAACGTAGTACTAGAAGAAGTAGAAGAAGTGTAGAATTCTTTCTATCGTCTGTTGAGTTTAAAAAGCCGGTGACACGTTAGTGGTACTGAGGTCAGTTCTATGTCACCAGTTCTCTCCCATTCTCCCCTGAAATATGTTCTCCTTAATCATCCAAATTATTTACAAAAAACCCATATTCTATTCTATAATCGTAATGCCTAGCAGTTATTTTACCTTATTTAAATGCGAAGAAAACTTGATAGTGAAAATGTTATAATTCAACCCTACCCAAGAACAGATCCCACTGTATAGTAACACACGCGTTGAGTAAGCAGCAGTAATAATTTAAATGTCGAACCTAAGTCTAAATTTAATATTATACGTAATAAAAACTATAGTATATTTGATCGTCATTATTTTGATAATAATTAATTGAAAAATTTAATAATGATTAAGTGTTTAATATTAAAAAATATTTAATATAAAACATTTAATAATTTACGATAACTTTACAAACGTAAGTGGTTGTAAAATTAAATAAATCCACGTATCCGCAAGCCCGTAACTAAAATAAATTTTGTTTGCAACAACGTTGCGTTATCGTTCGTTTTATTCATTTTATGTGGAAAGGTGAACAATCCCCCGTTGATAGATTTTCACTACACGACTGAACATTAAATAGTGGTATTTACTTTTCTAACCTACTTCCTTTACTTTTCTTTGTAATGATTTTTTTGTAATGTTTTCAAAAACCGTGGTACTCCATGTTCAAGTGTTGTCCTTTTATAATAATATAGTACATGAATGTGCAACAAGCAAAAAAGATGGATTTTTAAGTGTTGACTTATTACGGAATTAAATAGTGGTATTTACTTTTTTAGACTACTTCCTAGTTTATTTTTTCTCTATAATGGTTTTTTGTAATGTTTTCAAAAAGTATGGTACTCCATGTTCAAGTGTTATCCATCTATAATAATGTAGTACATGAATGTGGGTCCCTGTGCCTAACGAAAAAGATGGATTTTTAAGTGTTGACTTATTACGGAATGAAATAGTGGTATTTACTTTTATAGACTACTTACTAATTTATTTTTTGTAATGCTTTCAAAAACCATGGTACTCCATCTTCAAGTGTTATCCTTTTATAATAATATAGTACAAGAATGTGGGTGTTTGTGCCAAACAAAAAAGGTGGATTTTTAAGTGTTGACTTAATACGTAATAAAATATTAAAATTCGTATTGGAGACACCATTGATATCAAGAGCTGAAGAATATATTTATATTTATTTAAGTTAATTTTGAATTCATTAGTAAAGTATATATTTATTAAATTAAAATTTTAGGATTAACAGTAAAAAGGTATCCATACTTCACAATATGAAATATTATTATAGATTTAAATTCCAGACTTTTTAATTATTGAAACTTACAGAACAGCTTAAAACAATATAAAACGGCGTGAAACAAATGAAAATCCCCGTTATCGTTACTAAAAGTACTTTAGTAATGACATGCCGTTTTCAAATGTGTCATGTAAACGTTTTACTTTGTGATGCATTATGCTTTTGTACTAGAAATGAATGTATTTCTTTTGACTTTAAAAGAACGGCCTCTGTTTAGTGGCATGCCAGTTTTTTTTTTCAAAATTTATATCGAACATATAATTATGAAATATTTTGAATTAACTATAAGAAGTTTAAAATAAAGGCACGATGTTATTCTTTTATTTCTGTATTGCAATCATTACCAGTACTTTGTTCAAAGTATTGGCGTTGGATTATGTTACATGACGTTACCTGCAATGAAAAGAAGCAAATAAATAAATTGAATATTTTAATACTATATTCAGAAAAATAATTAAATTACATTCATTCAATGTAAACTTTATGTATACGAAGAAAGTGCTGCAGAATATTTTATCAGAATTTAGTAGAATTTGCCAAAACAACTTTCGATATAGCTATTGGTTGATTTTTAACATTTGATTATATAGAAGCAAGAAGACACACTATGTTTAAATTGAAACGTTAGTATAATGAATTATTGAATGCATAATCACGGATATAATATAATAATTAACAAGGTCTTAATGTTAAACATTATATAGCATTTATAGCTTCATAATAATCTAAACTCCAAAAATCATCAGTATAGGTCACATACTATGTTCTAAGTAAATTATTTAGTCTTTTACAATCTTGATTATAAAAATACAAGTTACATTTGTTCTGTAAATACCAAAGCTTTTATTTAACACTTTAGGTGAATTTTCCTCACATTTTGGATGTTTGGAATTTCATCTCATCGCAATCGCACTTTAAATGATCGCTGAAAGCGCTGAGCTTTTAGATTATATAAATACCAAATTTATGCTAGGTGCTTGAATGAATTGTGGTCATCAAAGATTTCATATTAGTGAGGTTATTTAATTATCGAACTTATTGATTGAATAAAAATATGTTATACTAATTTGATGGGTTATGAACTTTATTTTACATAATTCCTTATACTACCAGAGTTATAAATCATAAAATAATCATTCTCAAATATTTATGTTGTTTTTTGTATAATAATAAATTTATATCGGTATAGCTGAGAATTCAATCCTTTTGTTATTCAAGAAATCGTTATGGTAATGAAATTTAAAACCCCCGATCAATTAGTCATGCTTTGATCACAAAGCATAACTAATTGAAACAATAATATCTTTACTGATTCATAACAAAAGGATTTTCAATATAACTTTAAAATAAACTTAGTGACTGTATTTATTTAAGAACTGGCTTTTTCTCTCCAAATTCTCATGCATTATAGCACCCTAGCACACACGGTCATTTGGGTGCTCAAATAATGATAGAGGAGGTAGCAACTGATTTATGAATGAATATATCAAATCTCACTCGAAATTTATAATCTGTAGAATTACTTGCATACAAATATGAGTTCTATAAGTGTGCTCAGCAACACGCTTGCACAGCGCGATAAGTGTGGACAAAAGAGTTAGTGTTATTGGTTTCTTGGTTTTCTTTACTTATTAAACTTTAATTATATAATATAATCAATCTGTTTATAGTTTTAATTTATATTTATAATTTCAGAAAATTTAACCCTAAAGCTTTTTTTTTTTTGCGATTTATATCTTCATAGAATTATATTATGACTAGATTCCATGTTCATAATGTGTAGAGTATGTATGTACGTCGGTGTAATGTGAGTGGATGCACAAACTTACAAAGTAATAAACAATGATGATATCTGATAGTGTGTTTAAAACGGGAAAAGTTATTGCATACGCTATCGTCTCTCCTGCGAAAATGGAAAAGATCCGTTTAAGCAAATCTTTCTTCATTAATTTTTTTTGACGTTATTCTGTAGGTACTATGTAAGTTTATGTAGAGTGATTTTACATAAAATAAAATTTTATTTTACAATTCAGTTCCGAACCCATCCGTTGATAGAATATATAAAAACTATTTTATTGTATCTTCTTTCTTTATCCAAAAATAAAAACTATTAAATAAAATTTCAGATGAAGTGATATTTTTGTAAAATATAATTGTCTAAAAGCAAAACCACCAACTATAAGTCAACGATGTAATTTTGAATAAATATTTGCATTTTCGCATGCTCATGAAATCTATCGCCCAAAGGTTTAAGTCCCTTCATTTAGTACCGTTAAAAATACCACTGACGTAGCCTTACAAGTTTACAAGCTAAAGTGGCAACGGGTTAGTTACATTACTGGCAGAAACGACAGACGTTAGCACGTCCTAAGTCCTAAAACCACGTTAAAGCAAATAGGGTGGGTTAGTAACATAATTCTCAGACGACTTACTCTGCTAACGATAAAGCAACGCTCTGCCCAAAGTGGCTTGTGACAAATAGATGTGTGAAACCTAAGACTGGTCTACGTTGAATTGCCTCGAAAACGTCTGTGTCCAGCTATAAACTTTATATACATATACGAGTATATAATAATATCGGTGATAATGCTAAACAGTTTTGTAAACAACTCCATTCTAAGTTTAAGTTATGCCATCTAACCGTACATCATTAAGTGCTAGAAAATGTCTATGTTAATAAAATTTATGAAAAAATCTGATGGATATGCTCTGAGTCTGAGTCTGAAAGTTTGAACCATCGGTTGGAAACCTTGGATTGTCAGTCCAATATTATGTTTACACTACTCAACGACCTTATGTAAGTATGCGGGAAGTCGACGGATGTACTCTTGGTTCAGGAATGTGCTTCATAGAAATCTATGGGGTTAACTTTTCACTATAGTTGATGCATTTTAAACTGAGTCGCGGTCAATAAATGTCATTGACAGTAGGAATGTGCACGCAATGCAACCCGTTATCGATACATGGACACGCGGGGTCGATGCGTCATCTCTAGAAAAGATAAAAACGGGCTTTTTCAGGGCAACATTACGATCTATACAGTTTCTCTATGATTACGTCGAAACAAATATTTTATCTTACAAATTAAAAACTTTTATTTTCAGATAGCGAAAAATTATTCCTATTAATACTTAGCATAATTTAGCATATCGATTGTACCTATTCCGTTATCAGTATGCACCTCTACAATTTTTACGCATATCGCTACACCTCTCCATAAGACCTGTAAGCGCGAGACAGACAGATAAATATGATTTATGACCCGAAGCCTCAGTTTATAATTCGTCGACTATAGTCAACTATTGACAAGATGAATATTTCCTAGTTGTTCTTGCATATTGTATTCGTAAATAAACGTTGAGAAAAATATTTAACTCCTTAAAGTATACATGGTCACAATTGCATGCACTTGTATGCGTTCAAGTATGTATGCGTATACATTGTATGCATTCCTTGTAAGCATGGAATTTTAATCGACCTATAAAGGAGGAATTTATCGAGTAGATGAGTATTCGTGGATCCCTACTAACACCAAATGAAACACAGTTGAACTGTGTACCGTAATCGAGGAATTCCATCCGTACCGACAGGGGTGTTAATACACCAACGTTTGTTTTTTCATTGACAAACTAAAAAAATATGTGAAGAAATTAAAACATACATACAGGGTATGTGTGTTAATTTTTGTTTTTTTTCTCTAGAATAGGTGGCAAACGAGCAAGCAGCTCACCTGGTGGTAAAATGTGTGTGTGTAATTACATGTTCAGAATTGACAAATCTAACAGCTATTATCCTTTCAAAAATGGATTAATGTTCAATTTAGAAATATTACAAATTTTATCAAGTTCGTAGTAAACAAATATAGATATACTTCTTACGGGTGGGTGATTACAATTCTCAACTGATACGAAAAATAATATTAATTTTCTATTTTTAGATTCTCGAATGTTTGTCTGTCTATGCGTATGTCAATTTTAATTTGCACCCCAAACGAATTCAATTTTGGTGCCAGGGGCAGAGAAATTGGTGCAAGCCGTATTGTCATAAAAGAAAATCGCACTGAATCCGAAGCGGAGTGGAGGAGTGTAGTTTAAAGACGTGCGAGAGTTTAGTAAAAGTTATTATTTAATTTCAACATCTTAAAGAACTAATTTAGATTTAGTTAGTTTGGTTGTTTTAGTTGATAGGCTCGGAAAATGCAAATGATTCTAATGTGCACAATGTAATAACATTTAATGAAAATGATTGTTTGAAAAATTAAAATACGGTCAAGCTTTATTGTATATGTTTTTCTGTAATAATTATCTTAAAAATAATACAAATAATTTTATAAGTACTGCTTCTATATAGTAACCTTATTATGTAATATTATAAAAACGTTCTGAATTTATTCATACAATAATATTTAATCTATTAGTTTTCTTTCCAGTAACAGGCAAATTGTCACTGATTTGTATAAAATTAATTAATTATGGCCGTTTAGTTTGCACAATATCATTAAACTTTCCAATATTCTAGGTGTATAGTTAGCTATAGGAGAATTAAAACCGTTGTTTGGGGACAGATGAGCTGTATAATTACACAATTATAATTTAACATAAATACTTTTATATTTATCATTAAAATTAATGGTAAGTATTTCCTTAGTGATTTACAATAGAACTACTTTAGTATTGTTGATTTCTTTTATTTAATGTACTAATAAAATGTAAATACGGTAACTATAATGATGTCCACGGATAGGACGCGGTCACGTTTAATAGGTTATTTACGAGTTTCCGAGTGTATCATATTAAAAGAGCGGTTATGACGTACATATAGATATAAGATCAAATCTATGGTCAGCTAAAATTTATTATATATAATTATATTTATAATATTATATATATATATATATATATATATATACATATATATATATATATATATATATATATATATTTATATACATTTATATATATATATATATATATATATATATATATGTTTATTATATATCCTTATTAATCTTATCCGGAAATAAATTTACAAATTCGAAAAGTGTTGCATGCAACGAAATTATATATAAAGAGAGTACAATATTTTACAGAATCATTCCAGAGCATCCTTAAAAAAAGTTATATGGTGTAAAACTATAATTACCTGGAGCTAACATCCATTGCTGTGCACGAAATAAATTTTCATTACAAAAATTTAAAGATAATGATTGTAAGTTGTGAAATATATATTTATTTTTTTAACGGATACATCGTAATCATATAAAATTAATAGTAATTTCGACATCTTTCACGTCCATAAGTTTTGTGGAAGAAGTTTTAAATGAAAAAAGTGCATGACACGGTTGGTTTAATGACGAAAGAACTACGATTTAACAGAATAGCTGCGTAAAATGATTTGTACTCTGTGCTACTACATTATCTAATACTACACTCTGTAGTATTTGAAAAATACTCGACACTGTAATATTTGTAACTAACGATCTTTTGCTTCAGAAGTAACAACCAATTTTAGAGTCCATAACGATTTCATTGATGATAATTTTATAAATTAAATCTCTACTTCCTGGTGGTAACGTAGACATTACTATAAAACATTGATTTATCCATACAGAGAGAAACCTAGAAATTATAACGTTAAGGATGCGGAAGACAGTAATTTGATTAAAATAACGATACATTTATCTCCAGCAGAATAATTACGAATGATTATTAAAACCACGTGGCAAAAACAATCTTTTTCTTAATTATCACAGTAGCAGTGTTGAATGAATCATAAATTTTTGGTAAGTAAAACAATTTTCTTTATATTGTTATCTAAATATTATATATAATATTGTACGAGCTGTGGGTAACAGGATTAGATATAACAACCAATGCTTGGAATTATCCTTTCTTCATTGAGGACTCTCCTTATAGGACTAAGTCTTGAGTCCGTATGTCCGCTGATACGGTCTACTTAAAAGATTCATTACCTCTGACAGTTACGACGGCCATGTCTTCTGCCACTACTTCTTCCGCTTTTAATTCTTCTCGTTGTTTCTCTTTCCTTGGCAGTCAATGCCCCTTAACGTGAACTGATGTCCTATACTATGTTCATATTATCATTTGTCATTTAATTTTCATATTTTAAATAATCAGATTTTTCACCTACTCTTTCCATCATTTTCAATCCATGTTGAATATGCCAGTGAGTTCGATTATAAGTTCGTCTATGAATAATGCTCCAATAGATGGAGTGACGACCGATGCAAGTCTGTGTGAAGTCGACGGATCTAGGTGGCTCAGGATCTCTATGGCAGATGATTATGCGGGAGGCATATGATCTGATCAACAGACTAATGATGGACTAAAACAATGATTATGAATGCTATTTAATAACTGGGATTTTTCATGTGGGTTTCCCATTATTTTTTTTTCTAGAAATATATTGTGTTGTATACTTATCACAAGTAAGATACTACTCATAAATATCAATAAATCATCAATAGATTACGTGGTCAATTTTTGTAGCAACAATATGTTAGTAAATATATGGTATGTTGTTAAAAGTAAGTCTTATGTATAAGTGATGTGGTACGATCGAGCCCAGATGGTGTAGAAGCATTACATGCATTTATTATTAATTAACTTGGGTATATTCCCAAGGATATACCTTACAAGAAACGCAAACCTCAAAAGGGTAAATTCAGTTAACCCCCTTATTATGTTCCTGACAGTTGTTCCGTGATCCATATTTTAAGTTACTCTGCAGTAATTTGTTAAATGTCCTAAATGTTGTTAAGCCTAGAATAAAGTATCTGATTTAATTTTTGAAGATATCCTTCTTATTTTACTTTTCAAATATGCCTTTGTGTTTTATAGAAACTTAAATAATAGAACTAACATAGTTTAATTCGAAATTATCTCAATTCATACACTTAATGTTTTTCGTTTTATTATTCTTTTACTTATAGTTCTGCAATAATTCCATTTCTTTTTCGAAGCAAACAGTGCAGCAATCATTTAAAATGTGGTGGTAAGCAAGAGATGAAAGTCCAAACATCCGCAAGATGTAAGAAAATTACATTCACAGAGTAATTAAAAACGCTGTGCCATTTATGGGAGGGCTTTTACCTATCTCGAAATGCTTTTAAATGCTGTAGTGACAGCATCAACTTAAGTTTTTGTTATGATATTTTATTTGCTGAAGTATATGTACGAGTTAATAAGAGGTTGCCACTCATGAACTGAAAGATGAACTCGTGATACACAAATATTGTACCTTGGCTGAAAATCGAACCATATTCCAAATCAATACAATTCATTTTAGTTTTAAATTTCTTAATTAATACGGCTTATACTTGAAATAACGGGTCCTGCTGTAATAGCTGATTACGAGGCATTCCATCTCAGTTAACCAGCTCACGGACCTCTTAGTTCCGTGAGCCCTGTGTCCGATGAAGCTGTAAGAGCCGCATAGGCTAACAGCATCAAAATCAACAAAATCTAGCTCCATCTCAGACCTGGTCAAAAAAAGATTTGCATTGCATGTATTGGTGTTTATGAGTCATTATCAGAACTTATTATTTATGATAACTTATTTATTCTTTATTTGTAAGTAAAACAAGCATGGTAAAAAAAGGCGGACTTAATGCCAAAAGGCGTACTCTACCAAACTACCTTTGGGTTGAGCAGAGACTATATAATGGATGCAAGAATATTAATTATTTTAATTTGAAGAGTCCATTAATGTAATACATATATTAATAGAAATAATATGAAAATTAATTAAAGTAAATACAAGTTGACTAATGTTTGGTTTTAATGCCAAATAAAATAATAAAGAAAATAGAACACTTAAGGGAATACAAAAAGACAATTATTTACTGATCAACAGCGTTAAATGAGTTAGAAAAAACGATAAGAACAACTACTGTCAATCGTGACCCCTCCGCACCAAAACGAACATCTTCAAGAACTTTTAGAAGAGCGGTTGTAGTGCTATGTGCCTATCTAAATACAGACTCGTCTTCGCTAAATAAAAATAAAAGTCCTTAACGTCGCCCCTTTTAACGTGAACTGATGTCCTATACTATGTTCATATTATCATTTGTCATTTAATTTTCATATTTTAAATAATCAGGTTTTCACCTACTCTTTCCATCATTTTCAATCCATGTTGAATATGCCAGTGAGTTCGATTATAAGTTCGTCTATGAATAATGCTCCAATAGATGGAGTGACGACCGATGCAAGTCTGTGTGAAGTCGACGGATCTAGGTGGCTCAGGATCTCTATGGCAGATGATTATGCGGGAGGCATATGATCTGATCAACAGACTAATGATGGACTAAAACAATGATTATGAATGCTATTTAATAACTGGGATTTTTCATGTGGGTTTCCCATTATTTTTTTTTCTAGAAATATATTGTGTTGTATACTTATCACAAGTAAGATACTACTCATAAATATCAATAGATCATCAATAGATTACGTGGTCAATTTTTGTAGCAACAATATGTTAGTAAATATATGGTATGTTGTTAAAAGTAAGTCTTATGTATAAGTAATGTGGTACGATCGAGCCCAGATGGTGTAGAAGCATTACATGCATTTATTATTAATTAACTTGGGTATATTCCCAAGGATATACCTTACAAGAAACGCAAACCTCAAAAGGGTAAATTCAGTTAACCCCCTTATTATGTTCCTGACAGTTGTTCCGTGATCCATATTTTAAGTTACTCTCCAGTAAATTGTTAAATGTGATGCCCTAAATGTTGTTAAGCCTAGAATAAAGTATCTGATTTAATTTTTGAAGATATCCTTCTTATTTTACTTTTCAAATATGCCTTTGTGTTTTATAGAAACTTAAATAATAGAACTAACATAGTTTAATTCGACATTATCTCAATTCATACACTTAATGTTTTTCGTTTTATTATTCTTTTACTTATAGTTCTGCAATAATTCCATTTCTTTTTCAAAGCAAACAGTGCAGCAATCATTTAAAATGTGGTGGTAAGCAAGAGATGAAAGTCCAAACATCCGCAAGATGTAAGAAAATTACATTCACAGAGTAATTAAAAACGCTGTGCCATTTATGGGAGGGCTTTTACCTATCTCGAAATGCTTTTAAATGCTGTAGTGACAGCATCAACTTAAGTTTTTGTTATGATATTTTATTTGCTGAAGTATATGTACGAGTTAATACGAGGTTGCCACTCAAGAACTGAAAGATGAACTCGTGATACACAAATATTGTACCTTGGCTGAAAATCGAACCATATTCCAAATCAATACAATTCATTTTAGTTTTAAATTTCTTAATTAATACGGCTTATACTTGAAATAACGGGTCCTGCTGTAATAGCTGATTACGAGGCATTCCATCTCAGTTAACCAGCTCACGGACCTCTTAGTTCCGTGAGCCCTGTGTCCGATGAAGCTGTAAGAGCCGCATAGGCTAACAGCATCAAAATCAACAAAATCTAGCTCCATCTCAGACCTGGTCAAAAAGATTTGCATTGCATGTATTGGTTTTATGAGTCATTATCAGAACTTATTATTTATGATAACTTATTTATTCTTTATTTGTAAGTAAAACAAGCATGGTAAAAAAAGGCGGACTTAATGCCAAAAGGCGTACTCTACCAAACTACCTTTGGGTTGAGCAGAGACTATATAATGGATGCAAGAATATTAATTATTTTAATTTGAAGAGTCCATTAATGTAATACATATATTAATAGAAATAATATGAAAATTAATTAAAGTAAATACAAGTTGACTAATGTTTGGTTTTAATGCCAAATAAAATAATAAAGAAAATAGAACACTTAAGGGAATACAAAAAGACAATTATTTACTGATCAACAGCGTTAAATGAGTTAGAAAAAACGATAAGAACAACTACTGTCAATCGTGACCCCTCCGCACCAAAACGAACATCTTCAAGAACTTTTAGAAGAGCGGTTGTAGTGCTATGTGCCTATCTAAATACAGACTCGTCTTCGCTAAATAAAAATAAAAGTCCTTAACGTCGCCTTTTTTAACGCGAACGGTATTAACAATACCACGCGACGAAATCTTCAATTTCGTTCACGATCACCAAGTCGGTGTGCTCCTTGTGCAAGAGACATTCCTCAAACCGCACACTCGCAATCCCAATATTGAGAATTATAACATCATTAGGAATGATAGAACTTCCGCCGCTAATGGCGGAACTCTCATCTACTATAAAAAGTACTTGCACTGCATGCTCGTTGACATGCCAACCCTCGAGAAAGACTCGAGAAGCCTCGGTCTGTCAGCTAGCCATGACTAGCCACGCCCCCATCACAATCGTGTCCTTCTTGCGTTGCAGACGTGACACACAAGTATTACGAAGCGACGTCGTGGCGCTTCTTTCGCTTGGAAACTCAGTCATTACAATCTGAAACTCAGAGAAAACTCAGAGATTACAATAGCAAGCACACTCGGTGGAATTCAGCTAAAATTAACCCCCAAGGGTTGGCTTTAGACTCGCTAAGCGACGAACTCGACTTCGACGTCGTAGCGCCTACTATGCCTACCCATTCTCCATACATATTGGATCACGCACCGGATATGCTTGATATTGCCATCTGTAAGAACATCAATCTTGCCTTCCAAGGGATAAAGGTAATCCATAAGCTCGCTTCCCATCATCTCTCCGTTCTTCTCCGGTTAGGGCCCTCCGCCCCAACCTCACCCTTCACCGAAACCATAGTAGACTGGCATCGGCTCAGGAACGACCTGAGGGAAGGCAGATCACCGCACCTAGATGCTATTTCTAGGAACATATCTTCAGTCAAGGACACGAACCTCGCAGTTCATGCCCGCACTAGGCACACCGTCACAGACCGTCGTCGAGGATTGCTCGAGGCAGGTTCCCTCGGTGGATGACCACCGATAGACTCTGCCATACTACATTAAGGGCCTAATGAGGCGCAAGAATGCGGCAACCGGCTGGTGCCACGTACCTTTCAGCGTGAAGTCCGATCATGCATAGCCCAGTACAGTAACGATCGATGGAATAATCACTTCTCCAACATCGAACCTTCCCATCTCGCATTCTGGCGACTTCCCAAAACCATAAAATGGGGCGCCGCACAAACCATGCCTCCCTTAGAGTGTACCAATAAACAGTCCGCCTTCTTAGACGAAGAGAAAGCCGAATTTCCGGCTGACAAGTTCGAACTCCAATGCTCACCGAGCACCCTACCGATCGACGCCGCTAACCTTGCAACGGTTGACAGCGAGGTCGACCGGAAGTCTAAGGAACCACTTCGCGATTCTGTTACTCAAGTTACATGCACCGAAGTTGAGTCCATAATTAAAAAACTGCGATCACGCAAGGCTCCCGGCCCCGACGGCATCACCAACAAGGTGGTGAAACTACTACCTATGTTTATTTTACACCTACTGATGATAATCTACAATGCAGCCATATCTAAAGGCACCTTCCCGAACACCTGCAAGGTAGCCCACGTCATAGGGATTCTCAAGCCCTCGAAACATCCAACCGATCCATCAGCCTACCGGCACATACGGCACCGGCACTCGCGGTGTAGAGCTAGCTCTTTTCGCCGATGACACCAGCCTCTAAGTGTCTGGATTCAAACCAGACGCTATTTGTAAATGCCTCCAATCTGCAGTCAACACCTTAGGGAAATGGGTTCGGAAATGGAGGATTGAGGGTAACCCCACCAAAAGTGCAACCATGTTCTTCTCTCGGCGCAACAAAACGCCTTAACTCCCAATTATAGAGTTATTTAATCGTCCAATACTCTGGGAAAAGACAATCAAATACTTAGGCGTCACATAAGACGAAAGACGGTGAGTCTTTCGTCTAATGTGACGATCAAATATAAAAATATAATGAAAGTAATCTTATTTAGATACAAAATATGATGATGAACGAAATGAAAATGTTATGACAACAAAAAAACTATTAAACACACTTTTATTCTTTATACTGCATTATAAAATATGACTGTAGAAAAAATATCTCTGTAAATTAGGAAGATACTCATGTAAACGCTACGCTGGCAACGTTGAGATTACTATTATTAAAGACAGGTGCTAGTCACTATCTAAATATTTTAGATCCGATATTTTAACGCTACGAGTGCTTCTTTATCCTTTTCTAGAGAGTTTCAAATTCTAAATACGAAAAGCTTATACATTATCACATCCTAAAAGTATTAACAGTTTGGCGTTTTTAGTTCTTTACTGTATAAAAAGGCCAAGTTAAATGTCGTCACGGATTTGAAGATAATTTGTTTTCAGGTCACGCTTCGCCGAAAATCCAGCGTCACGATAATGTGATGTAATTACAGATAGCCGCATAATATGTTGATTCATTGGCAAAATTGATATAAAATATGTATATTTGATTTATTTTATTTTGTTGATATCAGGCAAGTCTTTGTTTGTGGTTCTTTGATAAAATATTTTTAAGAAAAAATGTTTTTATATGCTACCGTCCTATCAATAGTATTAAAGGACGTGATGGTTTTATTTATTTCATTGGGAGTGACAAATTTCTCTTAAGTGATTCCTGCGGCCTATGACATTCACATTCATTCCTCGATAAGGAATCATAATGCAGATCAGATACGTTGTCACCCCTGAGGACAAAGATGGGATACTGCGTCACCAGTAATATGGCTCTACGGATCTCTACATTCACGAGATGAAACACAGCAGGTTATCCTGGTATTTTACGCTGGTCTGTGAGTCTTAATGCAGCTAGAAATAAATAGCAGCATATCTCTATCACGAATGTTTATGACAGTCGTTTTGTTGTTCATCGTGATAGGAGCAACATCCAATTAATATAATAATTGTGTCATAATTTTAACATTGTTTTATTTTATTTTACATTTAGTTTAAATATTTCGTTAAAAGGGCCAAAGCCCTATTAAAGATTTCGTGTAAAATAATTGTCAATTTATAACAATAAGAAGTTTCATTCAAAGTTAATAAGTTATTTGAAATGTTATAAGTTAGCTGTAAAAGAATAGAATACTGCTCAAGTGGCTCATATCATTATTAATAATATTGTATTCTAAATAAAGTGTTCAGAACCACTTTCTTCTTTTTGGAGATCACGATATCAAGTTATATGAAGAAAAATTTCATAAATAAAAAAATCTCATCCATAAGTCGGGCGCTACTGATATAATATAGTTAGACCTGTTATATCCTGCGGCTTCAAAACATCCGCCATTAACGTGCGAGAAAAAAGCAATGCATTTATTCATTGCTTTTTTCTCGTAAAAAACATTTGCAGGATGCAAAGCTTGAATTCCGAATACAGTTTAATAATACACATATTAAACATAGAAAAATACCCTAGTTGTATATAGATTATTATATTTTATATATCGATTATAATATATACACTTATAATTTTGAGGAGTATATGCTTTTTGAGTTAAAATAAATCCTGAATAAAAAACAAGAGATATGACAGTTTTCTATTCTGCATTATAATCTCCGAGAATAGATATATTATGCAAATATTCCTTTTTGTGTTTAGATTTTTGACGAAGTTAAATATAAAAAGTACATAAATCTGTTATGTAGTTAATTTGGTCAGTAAATATTTTATTTGGAGAGTTAATAGTATTTGGTTTTCAAGTGAAAGTAAGAACATATCACGTGGACTCCTAGACTTAAGTCTAGCTTAATGACGCAGTCATTTTGCAGTTGATTGTGATTTACGTGAAGACCAGAGCAGTCAGATATTTCCGAAATAGGGAATAATCCTCGTTGTGAATTGCTTGTTTCAGGGGTTACACGTTAGAGGGCGTTAAAAAAATTATTTATTTAATGGAAAGCAATAACCGTGTTATGTTTCTATATTAGTTGTCAAGATTAGTCAATATTCAACATTATCCACTCTTTCTTGTAGTTAGTACTTCTAGTTTTTCACACAATTATAACTGAGGAAGACCAGCTCGCTTCCAATTAATTATTTTAGAACGGCATTTTATAAAATGTTTGTTATGTATGTTGTTATATGTCTGTTTGAAGAGGTTAGTAGGCTTATTGTTCTGGCATTCATTTTACTGCAATGCATACTGGTCGAACTTCGAAGAAACGAGGTGATTTTAATGAATTAGTTTTCTTCTTAACTTTAATTTTTTTTTTCGTTAGTCATATTTGCGGCACACTGTAACTTGTACATTTATTAGTTGGTATCCTACTACTCTCAATTATTGAATCCTCTTCCATTTTTAGTTTTTAGTCGCAGTAGTGGATGTATTTTCTTAAATTTAAACGAAACGTTTTCTTAGAAGTGAAGAAGTGATGCTTATACCCTTCATTATCTTTTATCATTATGATGACCCAATATTTTCTTAGCCTAAATATTGTTGTATAGGTCATTGAGATGAGATTAGATAATGACATAATGGATCGACTCTCCATTAAATAATCATTTAAGCTTATATCTTACTTAAATGAAAAATGAGTTTTCCTGCATTTAGATTCCAGGAGATAGTGTCGTATCTTTTCCTAAAAGCTTCAAAAACCAATCGAAAAGCTTTGAAGTTTGACTATTTTCTCGAGTCACAGCATGACGTGGAAGATAACAACCAATTGCGATTCCTTGAGGTTTCTTTTTTTTTACATTACCTTGAGAGTAATAAACGAGCACACAGTTCACCTGATGGTAAGTGATTCCTGCGGCCCATGACATCTACATTCATCCTTGACAAGGAATCATAATGAATATATATGCGTGTTACCCTTGAGGACTGAGATGCCCCGTCACTAGTAATAAATGTCTCCGTATCCCTACACTCACCAGACGAAACACTGTAGCAATATGCTGCTATTTTACGCTTGTATTATCTGAGGGCTTGGTCCTACTCCCAGTGGAGCTTACCTATTCATTCTGCATCTAAAAACAGACTGCAGTGTAGGTCTACCGCTATGATTAAGATTTAACGAAAAGTACATCTCAGATTCTCTAAATATTGCTTACGTGATTTTAAAGTATTTTGTTTATAAGGTAATAGAGATAACGCAAACGGATATCGTAGTAACTGCATTTGTAACAGATGTTCTGGTTTATAAATAATGATAATTAATGAACTATTAAAATATTCACATGTCTTTTAAAAATGTTAGTAAAACACAAAATAATGAAAAGTAGAATATAACGTAATGAACGTAAGAATGAAAGTAGCTTGTCGTTTATTGGAGGGCAAAGCTGCAATAAATGGCAAGCCGTTTTTAATTGCTCTTTGAATGTAATTTTGTCACGTCTAGGGAATGTTCAGGCTTTCACCTCTCCACAATTATTTCGCGTTGGATGATTAAAGAACAGTTTGCTTTCAACGTGCCATTCCATCAGAAATTTGGTTAAATATATTTACAGACTACAACTTTCCCCCTAGAAGAATAGAAACTTTTTTATATTTTATCCCGTGGTTTATTAAAACAATATTCAAGATATATTGCTCGAATATACAAGGCCAATATTTTAGCAACATAATCTAAGATTTTAGTATTTGGATACGTAATTGCAGATATCTTTCTATTTTTTGTAGATACCTTATTACATGTATTCTGTTTGCGAATATGCCAATCATTATGATACTATGATATATTTTACTATATTTCTTTTACATAATTGTAGATTGGAGTTTAAATTACTTAATAACTACCTCTCTGTGCGGTATCGATATTTCAATGAAATTAAAATAAATAAATGAAATAAATACTTTTTCGTACATAGCATGATGGAGTACTTATTAATTAGCTTGCACCGTAATTTTTGCGACCTCTCGCATTAGTCAATAGGGAGCTGAAGAGTCCGTAGACGACACTCCTGGTGGCAAACCTTCAATCAAATAATTAATGTGAAGAGTAGCCCTAAGTAATGGGTGTATAATTATAAATGTACGGATAATAGAGGTGTAATAAAGATAGCGAAAAAAATGCTTTCAGTTTTTTTAAATGATTCTAGCAATATTCTAGCATTACGAACATTCCCATGGGCCACCCCAACATAACTTATATACTTCCGCTATACGCTGGTTCACAACAATATTTGGATTCGGACTTTCGGCCTTAAGTTTCATAAATACTTAAGCTACAGACGTTCTAAAATATGATCTACAAAAGAAATATCCGAAAAATGTTTCATTGCCACTTAAGTCAAGTGATCCAAAAATAATACTTTTTACTTTGTATTACACCTCAATAACCATAATATCCTAAAAAGATAGCAAGTTGACACCTAAACTAAAGCGTTAAAAACAAAAACATTTTGAAATAATTAAAAACACTGTTATAAGTTTTTTGATACTCTTTAAATGCACTTTTCTCATCTCTTGCGGATGTTTGGACTGTTGCACTGCCTTTGGAAAAAGTGGAATAGCTAATAGGCTACGAGACAGAGGGAGAATTAATGAGTGTAATCACACTTACCTTGAGACAACGAAATGGATGAAGAGTCAATAGCCTAATGGTTTAGGGTACGGTCTGTCGTGATAGGAGATGTCCTAGCACAAGCATTTCCAGCATAGTTGGAGTGGTTAGATGGAATATTAGTTATGTCAATAGAATTGTTAATATTTTTTTATATAAAAAAGAAACGTACATTGCGTGTATGAACTGAATTGATGTTTAATGTGGAAAATTATATTATTACGTGAGATATTCAGTTTTATGGTAGTTTGTTTCATAGAATATAATATTATAAAATAATATAAAGTACCGAAACAAAAAAATTAAAATATATATAATTCATTAGAATTTATTTGTATGCAAATTCTAAATTGTTACCTTAATAATGTATCCTTTTCGAACGTTTTCGGGAAAAGGCAAGGACATGAATTGAAACAGCTATTAAAATATAATTTTTCCCTTAACTTCTCGATGAAGTCAAATTGTAAGTAATAAACACGTTGTAGATATATTGATAAAGGTAAGACTAAACTTTTTAAATGATCGCCATCATTGGACTTATGAGTGGTAAACTAAATCACAAGATAATTATATAAGTAATCTTAAACAATTATCTTGAGAGAAGTGCCTAATAAACTTTAATGATCGTTTTTATTTGCGGTCCATTACGTGATACCAACCAACGTTAGAGCTTTTTTTTGTACTAAATACTATTATGGGCCTATTTATTTTGAAATTATTTCCTAAAATGTAACAAATCTATTTAACTACATTAAAATTATTATATGTGAATAGGTAATAGACGTATAGATGCCATATAAACAGCCGTAGCAGCTCAGTATCCGGAAAGCTAGCTTTTATTTTTAGGTCTCGGCTGTGTAGGAAAACTCCTTGTGGAAACCTGTATATCAAAAAAAACACCATATTAAAATATGCAGTCCGTCAATATACTACACGTTAGGAGTTATAAGGACTATGCTCAAAACTTTACAGGGTAATAATGTCCCTCTACATAGGGGAGATCTATTAGACTCGGAAACTATATCCATAATTAGGATGTTTCTTTATTTTTTTTATAGAAATAGATTTTATTTATATGATCAAATTGACAAGCGCGAACATACAATTCATTTGATGGTACGGGGAGTAAATTTTACGGCCGATAACACTCATTTCCATTCATACCCTGGCAGATTTAATGCCTTATTTCCAATAATTAAAGTCTCCAGTTTTTTCCACTCATTATTAGAAATAAGATAAGTCGGAATTTTTACGCTTTTTCCGGTATGGTTGTAAAAGCGATGTATGAAAAATTTATAATAAATTTAGGAAAAGCTAATATGAAAACTTATGACATTTTCAAGGTGACCTTAAAAAATAAAATAAATGAAATAAGAGGTAATTTTATTTCTGATTTCTATGTTAATTTGATTAATATATCTTTAATTAAAAAAGTTTCCTCGGATTCAAATCGATTTACGAGACTCAATTTTTGAAACCGGAAGTATTTATTTGTGTCCATAAAAGCTGAAAACAATTATCTCAAGGTTTCTTTGAATTTAACTTCCTCATTCAGTTGAAAAAGTTAAATTCAACTTCTCTGGGAAACTGATAAAAATTGAATTCAAAACTTTGTGCTATTTTATACACATTTAAAAAATTATTTTATAAATGAGAGTAAACTTTGAGCGTTCCAGATTTGCGTAAACTTTAACAGTTGCGATGGCACCGTTCACGATATATTTGCACCACTATTTACTCAAAAAGAGCGTCGAATGTCCGCTGAGTTTTCGTTCTAAAGGTATATCGAGATAACAAGAGCTATACGAAAGAAGATGAGATACACAGTTTTGAACCTCAAGATAAACACATAAGATCTGATTTCACAATATTCTTTGAATGGATATTTGTCATGAAGACATAGAAAGAAGTTTTATATCATTGCGGCGATTTTAAAAAGATGTACGTAAAAGTAGGACATTTCATGAATTTTTAAGCCGTTCGCTTTTGTGGTGGATCTAGGGAAATGATGTGAATGTTCGTAGTCAACGGGGTCAGAAGAGGTCTATTGATGGCAGTGACGACGTGACCCGACCTAGCTGGAATGAATTGTTTCTTAGGAAATTTTCAAGCGTGTCTTCGTAGCGTAAAATGAGTAAATCCGATTTCTTTTATTTTTGTAACTTTTCCATCCGACAGACACATAATTGAAAACTTTATATTTATAAAAAACATCGGGATTTGCCGCGTAAGTAAACAGACAGACACTAAGCCATTTCTACCTTTCGTAATTTGATATGTGCGAAAAATTGGAATTAGGAAAATAGAAAAGGGCCAATGTTAGTGTAACAAACCTTCTTTTTACATTACATATAATAGGTGTGGCAAGTGTTGAAAATAATCATACCAACTTCCGTAAATATCCGGTTGTGTCAAGGAAATGGTCTCGGCTCAGTTTTCAGGTACTTTAATTACTTGTCGACGGGGTCGTCATGTATAATATCTAGCTACATAGAGTAAATACATACATACAATAGCTAACAGTAGTAAATACATACATCAAAAAGACCAGAAAGTCTTTTTGATGTATGTATTTACTACTGTCGCTTAAACATTGGACACGTTTATAAAATATTTAAAGAGGATTTCTTATACAATCGCATATATATTTTCAAAAAAAAATACTATTTATTATTATTAAAGACTATATATAATATAATAATTTAAATTAGAAATTTAACAGCTTAAGTAGAAAACGAATGCATTATGAGTTTCTTAATATCGTATATATAATGTGACTTAACACTAATATTTGTGCTAATATTTTTTAAAATCAAAACTTTATTTCGCCAATATGTGACTAAAATCATTCTATTATATTTAGTCACACATTGGCGAAATTAAGTAATAAATGAATTAATTCCTTTTTGAAATTCAGAATTTCAATCTATTATTTGAACTTTTGTTGGTGATATGGTACATTTGAAAATTTATAACAACAACAATAGATATAGGTGGATTGTTAATTTTGTAGCAATTTAATTTAATCTATTATATAAGAATCTTCTTTATTCAATGTCATTAGCAAATTTTCACCGTATTATTATACTCGTAATAGGGCTTTTACTCTGTGTAACTGTAACTTTACTTACAGTGTAACTGCGTTGCTATCGACGGAATTCATGTTCAAGAATTACTCGTATTTGAACGTATATTTCTGACACACATAATTTCAATGTAATAATAGAATCGAAAATAAAATTCTATGTTTGTTAAATAAAACTTATCTAAAATTGGAATTCTCAGCGAAATCAAAGATAAATAAATTAAAAACAGCCAGTATTACGAAACGGTAATCGCAAACAGTGGTAGAGGTACACTGCACTGTTTTCAGCTGCGGAATGAATGGGTCACTTGACTGAGGCAGGACCACGCCCTCACAGAATACCAGCGTGAAATAGCAGCATAATGCTGCTGTATTCCGTCTAGGGAGTGTAGGGATCCGGAGACCTTTATTACTGGTGAAAAGGCATACCATCTCAGTCCTCAAGGGTGACAAGGTATCTGCATTATGATTCCTTGTCAAGGATGAATGTAAAAGTCATGGGTTGCAGGAATCACTTATCATCAGGTAAACTTTGTGCTTTACCAAGTGAACACGACGAGGTGTATCGTATGTATCTCCCGTATTTTTGATTATCTTTACCTTCCTCTGTTTATATCACACATACAATACATCTGCATCATCATATCTGCGCAAATGTTTACTGCACTATGATATATCCTGCGCATTTGATATCATCTGGTAATAAACGGGAGATATCGCCGTGGTCGAAATAAAGTACGCAGACATCATTAAAAAAAGAAATTGAATTGTTACGAGGATTGAAAGACTGATGACAATATCAACAAAGATTCATTTCCGTTCAATGTGCGATCAAACAGAGCTTTCCTATCAGCGTCAATCGAAGTTTACACGCCAATTTGTACCTTTTGTTTTCTTGTATTTGCGAAATAATGAATGTCGCTTTATCAAACAACGTCAATTGACTATAAAAGAACACGTATTCTAAATACACGAGAATTATAAATAAACTATTATTTAAAGGAAAACAAACGTGCACATGGTTCAATATTTAGTTAGTGGCCATTGTGGTTCATATACCTACAACTAATCAAGATTGGTCCCATCATGGCAAGTCACGTGCATCGATTTTATGCGATGAAAACCTCAGCCAAGCGCGCCGAGCTTTCTTGTATAGAATCACAATGATTAGCTCTTTATATATTTACAATGAAACAGCGTCGATCAGCAACGAACCACCGTGAGAGTCCGATCATTTGCGCGCATAAACTCCCTATCGAGAGGGGCCATCAATTCGAAAAAAAAAGCACGCATCACTTGTCTGCGGCGACGTGTTTCACGTCCTCATTCTTCATTCATACGATAATGCTGTAGTTTTCCAGATCTGAAAATAAATGGTTAATAAACTCGATTTTTATATTTCTATATATGATAATTGTTGTTATCTTAAGTTTTATGTCTAGGTTATCTTAATTTCATACCCCTCAAATGCAGTTTGATACATTTTTTTAAAATAAAAGAATGAACCCAATTCATAGAAGTAAACACATATATACGTGCATCTACTTCCTAGAAGTGTATTGAATTGAAATATATAAAATATATCTATCTGCGGAGAATAATGAATATCGGTCGTTCCTTATATACTCGTATTTTCTTCCGACAGTCATTATTATCTAAGGCCGATTTATGACGTGGTCGTCCCAGTTAGGACTTTGGTGTTTTATAGTAACTATTAGTTCATGGTTTGGCTTATAATGTCGAATATTCAGTCAGGCAGAGAGAGAATACCTTCATATTTCTTCTTCATATATGCAGAGAGTTCAAAATATTAATAATTAAATTCCTTTTCTTTTATAAAGAGTTCTAAATGTAATAAATTTGTAAAGGGATTATAAGATATGTATTAATAGTAGTTTTACTTCGCCTACCAACACACACGCTCTCCCGAAAAGGAAGGAGAAGTTGGGAGCGAGCTCCAGTGCACTAGCATTAAGAGGTCTATTCCCCTTATCAGTGGGTAGACGCATCTACATGAGTGTAAATGTCTCGTAAATGGTCAAAATCTAGGCACAGTAAATGCACGCCGCATCGGGATAGGTCATCACGTAGCGCAGGTAGGACGTTAACTATATTATATCTTGATATAACAAAGCTAACGTCTTACCAAACCGTGTGTCTGTAAAATCCAGTAAAAAGTTGCCGACAGCATTTCGGAAGCAAGAAAATGACTGAAAGTTATGTTAATGTGTCAAACAAAAACCATGGGGAGTGTTCTGAGGAGCTGAGTTTAAAGATCGTACATCACGACAGAATTCAAAATTTCATCCTCATCTTCTCGATGGTTGGCAATCTACTACTGTGCGCTTCACGCGAATCTGCCTGCCACGCACAACTACTCAGTGGAATCGGCTGTCGCCAGCGGTGTTTCCGTACCGATACGACTCAGGGACCTTCAAGAAAAGAGCCTACGTCTTTCTTAAAGGCCGGCTTTGTAACTCCTCTGGTGTTGCGTATGTTCATGGGTGGCGGTGATCACTTACCATCTGGTGGGCTACATACTCGATTGCCGCTATACTATAAAAAAAATTGGGACGACCTATTTATTTTTTAACATTATTACTATATACTATAAATGACCAATAATATCAGACATAATTTATGCAGTATATAATGTTTAGTAACAAATGTCTAAATAATGATTTGGTATAAATTTAGATTTTAAAATAAAGTGTTGCTTCAACGTCAAATGAGGTTCTAGCAATTATTCATGGATCTTATAATCTTTTAACGTTCATTTATATATACTGAGAATACTTTCGTTTATATTATGTATCAAATTATTTTTTCTTTATAAAATAAAATGTTGTATATTTAACTTCTAGTACTCAACTCTAATTGCCGTTGATCCTTAATATATAGATACCATCCTTTTAAGAAATAAGACAATATATTTAAATTTGCGAGAATTAACTAAAGACAGCAGATTCACGAAACGTTTTAGGTTGCTGCTTTTTCTCAGCAATAAACAATACACTAAATATAAGGCAGAGAGGGAACCGTTGGGACTGTATACCAATCTTGCAATATTAAGAGAAATCCCAATGCTATCGTTAATCGTACGACCAAAAATGTATTAAATGGTATGCAAATAGTTGCGGTTTTGTAACTAAATTACAACGTTATTTGTTGGATACCATCAGGTTTAGCTAAAATCATTGCCTTCATATTGAATTATTTCCCTATTATATTTACTATAATTGTTATGTTTAAAATATCATGGTAATAAAAAAAAATGTCGGGAAAAAAATCAATGAATTCTATATAGGGATTCCGTATTGTGCTACAATTGATATATGATTATATGATACCCTGTATTGCAATTGTTTCCATAAACCAAAAGAACATCATCTTTACTGTCCCAAATCTGTCATCAACGATACTATCTATGACTCAAATCTTTAAGTATTGAAAGAAAATATGGAGCTTATTTAAAATATATTTTAATATTAAGACCCACACGTGTATGCGCCTCAGGCACCCGCTATCCATTTCTTTTTGTAAAAAAACGTTATACGGAATCTATTCAAATCGTTATACGTTATGATAGGGATAGTTATTATTGAATTACCCAATGTCGCAGTTGTTCCGACATTGGGTAATTCAAGAAAAGAGCATATTCTTACCTGAAGGGTAGGCAACGCACTGGCGTCGCTGGTGACCGTGGGCGGCGGTGAATCACTTACCATCAGGTGACCCGTCTTGCTCGTTTGCCTCTTAGCTGTTATAAAAATTAAAAAAAAAAAAGTTATTATTTATTTATGAATCTGTGGGAGTTATTTTATAATAATTAAATGACATACAAATATTTTGACCCACAAAATATAGTCAAAAGTCAAATAATCATTATAACTCCATTATAAATGTAACAGATATGGAAAGGGTAATCGAGTTTTATTTCGTAAAAGATAATGTCTTGCATATCTGTCCTATCATCAGAAGGTCGCATAGCTTTCTGATTGAAATATTAGACAGCAGATTAGCATGGCCTGGGTTCAATTCCTAACCTTCGAGCATTCTTTGTATAACACAATTTATATGTTTTCTGTTACTACGGTGCGGTGCGATAGTATCAGTACTAAAATAATATCAATTTAAATTCGTTTTATCAGACAATAAACAGTCCACAGTATGTAATTATATAATACTTAAAAACTATGTTAGTGTCACATTTATAAATTTAAAA
Organism: Teinopalpus imperialis; assembly: GCA_029286865.1. Taxonomy (NCBI): domain Eukaryota; kingdom Metazoa; phylum Arthropoda; class Insecta; order Lepidoptera; family Papilionidae; genus Teinopalpus; species Teinopalpus imperialis. The sequence goes on along the minus strand of JAGSMU010000023.1, from coordinate 251,391 downwards.
TATAAAATATATATATAGAAAAACTATTCAATGAGAAATACGTAACCTAATTGAAGATTAAAAATATATTTTTGGGTTAAGAAGATTGTATTACAAATATAACATTATATTAGAGTTATACAGTCCATATATTTTAATCTACTAAACCGATTTATATTAAAACTTTCGTGGTTCCGTTAGAAAAAGAATTATCACAAATTTATAGTTTCTAAGATACATAGAAGGTAAATATGGAGTTAAAGGGTCTGCGTTGAAATTTGTTTCCTCCTACCTTAATGTAAGAATTCAGAAGGTTGTTATTAACAGTCAACAGTGATATATATTATCTCTAAATTCTCTCAAATGGGTTTATTACAAGGTTAAACTTTAAGGCCTCTTCTATTTTTGATATATATTAATGATTTGTCATATTTTATTGAAATATTTGCGACGTTGTACTGTTTGCAGATGATACACCTTTAAGATAGAAATACAAATAACTATGACGTAGCAAACAGTGCTTTTTTACGTATTTTAGACTGGTTTAATATAAATAGTTTATTTCTTAATACGAAAAAAACTAAGTATGTTTTGTTTCCGTTGCCTAACGTAAAAAAATTCTTCCGCGGTTATTTTAATTTATGAATGGATCGAGTTTGTTGAGTCGACGGTTTTCCTAGGACTAACCCTTGACGCAGAGCTTTAGTGGAGCGCCCATTTATCTGCCTTACCGGGAAGACTTAGTAGTGCAATTTATGCAATTAAAAAAATCAGACAACTCGCAGATATTAATACTGCGAGAGTCGTTTATTTTAGTAATTTCCTCAGTCTTATGTTCTATGGAATCTTGCTATGGGGTAATGCAACTGATGTAGAAATTATTTTGTATAAACCTATTTGAATAAAGCTTTTTATTGATTTGATACTTATAAAAATATATAAATAACAAAAAATAGTATGAACACTGAAATATTATATAAATGTTACTAATTTTTATCGATATATAAAATTTAAGTTAGTTAAAAGTTGGGTGAGTTTCTTCAACTTCTGGTTTTGGTTCTTTTAAAAATTTCATACTGTTTAGAAAAAAATTATAACTGTTTATTACAATTTAATGTATTTGCAATAAAATATTATATTACATGTCACGAACGAACAGTATATCAGTAGCATATACTATTATTTCAGGCTCGTATTCTGTGAAAGCATTCTCCTTCGTGCCGACCATAACTTTATTACCTTCAAAATAATGAGGTGTAGACCTATTTTATCCACATTAAGCCTATTCCTTTAAATTTACTAAAAGCTTATGGCCAACTCAAAGAGTCTGAGCTTTTTTATAAAATACAGATTTGTATGCAAGCTTTATAAATATACTATTTCCAAAACATACACGTATCAGTATAATTAGGAATAAAGGAAAAATAGTTATTTGAAAACCATTTCGAGCAATTTTCTTATCTGTGTTACCAGGTTGTGTTCGAGATGAATAAAACTTTATTTCTTGCTATCAAATGTATTCAGGTAGGTTCCGTGGAATAATGACGCTTCTCATTGGCTCACGTAGTTCCAAACTGTGTGACGCAATTGTTTTTGAAAACCTTGTACATTTCTCTAACAAATAAATATTGTTCTTCAAGATTTAAAACCGAATCCAATTTCATTGAAGTATACATACTTTTATATGTTTACTCAATGTTTGTGCATTCTGCTTTGCTACTATTAATAATTGATATCGACAATTTAATATGCTGAATTACCACGTAATAAAATATTATAAGAAAATAATTATTTAATTATTAATAATCTAAGAGACATAATTAATATTTCAAGACATGATATCCACAAATCCGCAATAAAGCCATATGGGAGAGACCGCTCCAACACTAAATAAGTTATATTTAGTGTTGGAGCGGTGTGTCTGGCCACAATTAAAGCTGAAGACTGACCTTCATCTAGGCCAGACCTCAACCCTTTAGACTTCAAAAAAGCGACACGGCGACATTGAGTCTCTTAAAAAATCTTTGGAGCAAGCAGTGGTGAAATTTCCCTTAGAAACAGTGCGTAATTCGTGATTTATTAAAGAATCGTGCCAATTAGATTAAAGGCCTGTATAAAAGTCAAAGGGGCCACCTTTCGAATAATTAATTAATTAATATTTTTTTATTTTTTGCTGAGACTAATAAATATGTGGTTTAAATTTAAATAATATTACATCACTTCATTAAAAAAAAAATGCATTTTCATTTGTAACAGAGCTTATGACCGGACTAGGTATTTTAATTACAATTTCGAATTTATTGCAGTACCTTAGCGATAAAGGGCCAAGTACAGAACTATATTTATAATACTTTATATTTATTCAAGTATCATGTGTATTTTGGTGCACAATTAAGTAGATAAATAAATAAATAGTCTTTCAATACGAGAAGAAATGCACTACTTACCATTACGCGGTAGAGGCACTCTACAGCTATAAATTGGCTATGTAACCGAGTCCACCACTTTCAAAGTGTGCTTGCGTTAAATAGCAGCTAATATATGCTATTTCGTTTTTTTTCTTTTTTTCGGGTTGATAGCCGCAGTTAGTTTCACCGAATTGACGGATTTCAGCCGAGACCTTCATACTGGGTAACCAGAACAAAGGCTCCCAAGAGTGAGCCTCGGCTTGGACCACTACCCTGTTACGCGAGAGCGACTGGCTCGATCCTTATGGGTGCATCTTATTATAATTATACTATGCCTCACATTACAGTGACACTGCACCTTTAATGCGATATGTCATTAGATTGTAAGGTTCATTTACCATCAAGTGTGTTTGTAGCTGAAGAATGAATGGGTCATTATGACCGGGGAAGGACCACATCCTCACATAATATTAGCGTGAAATAGCAGCATAATGCTGCTGTGTTTGTGTCTGGTGAGTGTAGGGATACGGAGACCTACTGGTGACGAGGCATTCCATCTTAGTCCTCAAGAGTAACAACGCATCTGCATTATGACTCCTTGTCGAGGATGAACGTAAATGTCATGGGCCACAGGAATCACTTACCATCAGTTGAACTGTGTGCTCGTTTGTTACTGTCAATGTAATAAAAAAAAAAGTAAACTGTTTCTTCGTTTACGGAACTAAGTTGACAAATTCTGTCAAAAACTAATTATCGAACAGAAAAGGTGTAACATAATTAAGTGAAAATCTTTACACAATAAAGAAAACGATTATTTTTTACTTTTTACTAGATATAGTGATGGCGATTGATTTCAGATTCTTTTACTACATTAATTTTTATATTATTTATCTTTATTTGGCTTTGAATTCTTTTGTTTCTCTTGTTTCTTTGTTATTTAGAAAGAAAAAAAAATCAGTGTTGAACATCAGTTATGCAATTAATTGCAGAGTAACTTAAGAGAGCACGTAATAAATGTCAGATAAGAACTTATCTGCTGCACGGCTTAAGCAATAAACCCGAAAAGGGATCAACGGAATACAACGTTTACGAGGTGAGTGGTTTTCATATTATGCAATAAAAACATAAGTTCTCTCTAAGATGTTCTTGGAAAAGAACTTTTGGTTTTATTTACTACTTATTACGAATACACGAGTAGTAATCTATCTATGTATATATATATGAATGGACTTCGCCCCTATTAGAGTGACTTTCCATTTTACTATGTGGGTAACCGACTTTACACTAGGGCGTGGGTTATCGGGCGAGGAGAGGATAGTTCTAATAAAATATGGCCGCTTTATGATTACACTGCTATTATAATAAACTTTGGCAATATTACAATTAAAATAAATATTATACAAGATTAATGAAACAATTTCTGACAGATATTATGACGTCCGCCAAACACGTGGATGCGAGCGCCCTCACTCCTTAACCAATTAATTCCCTCACGCTCACCAGATGGTCGCCTCTTCAGAGTTCGGCGTTACGTTCGAGTGACAACTCTACTCTGTTTAGAAATTACAAATTATGAGAATCAATTAAAACCCGATTTTTGTCATGACAATTTCCAATGCGCCGACACGGCCAACCCTGACGGTCGTGCGTCCTCGCGCGATCATTGTATGACCCGTAATTCACTCTGCAAGACCTGTTGAACAGACATGTCAATTATAACTATCCGCTCCGCCCATACTCCTGACAAAACGACTACATATCGAAATATGTTGCAAGCTTTTGAAGGTTAAGAGAGGACCGGGCGTTCGAGGCCCCATGATCCTGCTACCACATGACATGGACCGGGCATACTGGGCCCTTTCGTACCATTTTCGTCAGTAACACATGCTTTAGACCGGGCATATTGGGCCCTTTCGTACCATTCTCGTCAGTAACACATGCTTTGCACAGGGCATACTGGGCCCCTTCATCCAGTTACTATTGGCGAGACACATCTGTTACGTAGACCGAGGCCCCTTCATCTAGCAACCAAAGTACGGCCCGGGCATACCAGGCCCTTTCAACCGGCTTGGAATATAATGTAGCGTACTTGGCCAACCTGTAAGGCTACTAATCTAGAGCTTAAGCGGTAATTTAATAATTAAGTAATTTGCATGATATTTGAAATAAGAAATTCACTTCTATGTACTTCGGCATCTCATAGTGATTGAACTTTTTCTCGAACAATTCGATTCGAAAATCGAACCTGCTCTGCAGGGGAGAGTCTATATGGGCGTCATTTTACAATTTAATGCGGATCGATAAAGTCAATTCTTAGCTCGACCGTCGTCACTCGCCGCGTGGAGATACCGACAATGAAATAGTCGGTGTACTTACGCAGCACAGTTAACAACGCCTCTTTGTCCGCACCTGTTAAATCAGTGTCAATTTGGCTAAAATCAAACGTATTATTGTTCTCACACGTGTTGATACTTTTATGCACCGAACATTTCATCATATTACTGTTAATTTCCACATGAATACTCTGGTCTAATATTTCCCGACCTACAATAATGGATTCTGATATGACGTAATCGGAAACTACATTAAATAGAATTGACACAGGTATACCCTGTATTTGAACTGGACTAAGGATTTGAGTTGTGCATTCAATATTTTCCTTCCCAATACCCGTTAAGTATACAGATTCATTGCGCACAGATCCAGGAACTTGATCAATTAAGTTACTTTTAATCAGTGAACACGCCGTACCGCTGTCGAATAGAAATGGAATGGTCTTACCAGTTGCTGTCAATAGTGTACCTCTCGTCAGCTTGCGTTCGCACATGTAAGTCTTCTTCTTAGACAATTGTTTGTTTCCCGTCTTCTAATCGGGGCAGCATGAGCTCAGATGTCCTATCTTTCCACAGGCAAAGCATGTAATGGTTTTCTCTCGCTCCGCAGGTTTAGGCTTGGTTAGGATCTCACGACGCTTGCGACAATCTTCTATCTTGTTGCCTTGGTTACCGCAATAATGACAAGATCCACCGAATCTGAAATCAACTACGATGCGGCTTTTTTTGCATGTTCTTCTCATCCCTCGACGCCCTCGTGGCACCTCTTAATGGAAATTCCGCTCAAAATACGACACAACTGCGCTCGGGTTGTTATTGTGTAGGCGTTTAATTCTCTCCTAATCACGGCATCTCGTTGACAGAAGACCGATATGATAAATCCAGCTTACACATCTTTGGGCATGTCGACCCTCGGTATGCGCTCTACAAGGTTCCATAAACGTAGAGCAGCTTCCACCGTTGTTTCTTGGATTCCGATTTGAAACCTCATTATATTATCCAAATAATCCTGAATAAGCATCGGCTTCGCGAATTTAGCAAGAAGAGTTTTTTTGATTAGTGGCCATTCTATTTCCGGTGTCTGCAATTTAGTAAGACAGGATGCGGCGCGACCCTTAAATATCAGCTTTTTTTAAGCAGATTTTCCATTCCAGCAAGTAAATTTTGAGTTGTCGTCACATCACTTTCACTGATGATCTCCTCAGATCGATTTGGCCCTTCCCATCCCACTTCTGATGAAGGGACTTCGCCCTATTAGAGTGACTTTTCATTTTACTATGTGGGTAACCGATTTTACACTATGGCGTGGGTTATCGGGTGAGGAGAGGATAGTTCTAATAAAATATGTCCGCTTTATGATTACACTGCTATTATATAGGTATATGAACAAAAATTGTTTTCTGCATCATACCAAAAGATCATCACTTGAAAACTGTTCGATTTGGCTGATGTTTTTTGATATGTTCGCAATTTGTCAGGAAAAGTTTGTAAGAAAGAATTTTTTGGGAAAATTCACTGGAAAAGTCGGAAATTTGCATGGAATTTTGGTATGAAAATCTTCTTTGAGTCGCGATATGTGATATGTAACGCAACAGATGTGGTGTTCAGTTTGACATGTTTTCATAACTTACATTTTATAACATTCATCCCAACGTGCAATATTGAAATTTAGCCGAGCGACGCTGGGCACGAACGGCTACTTTAAATATAAATATAAATTTAAGGTTTCTATGAAATGTTGGAAAACTATTTACGTGCTGTGTTACAAAAGTCCCTTGCAATCAGTGCTTGCTTGCTATGCTTTTCCAAAGTAGCAGCCTGCATATCCACGTGATAATTAAGTAACTAAAATGGCAGTTTAAATGTCGATATGATCTATAATCTCGCGTACCTTGAAATTACATGAGAGCGCTTCTTTCATTTTCATCGTTCTGTAGATTAGGTCTCTGATTCTGCCATGCGGTTAGCGGCCTACGTGTCATCATCTTCATGATTTCAGCCCATTACTAGTCCACTGTTGGATATGAGACGACTGCCATAGAGTACGATTCTCCGCATTTTGCGTAGACATTCACGAGCTTAGCGTTAATATCGACTCCTGCATCACAATCTTTTAGACCTTGGAAGTGATTACGCAATTCAAGTGGAAGCTTTTGTGATAAGGGTACGAGACAGACGAAGCGTGGTCTTCAACAGGCGAGACCTTTGTTAACTCAATGTTGGAATTCTATGCTGCTGTTACTATTTGTTACCACTGCCAGTTTTCACTCTCGTTATGGAAGACACATTGTTGAATAGCTACCATTTGGTTGTTGGTTGTGAAGAAAGCTCTCAGCTCATTGTTTTTTTGCCTAATATTGCGTTAAAGTCTCCCATTAACACCATGTACTGGGTTTTAAAGGAATGCATGGCTGGTGATATGTCCTCATACAATGCTATCATCTCATCATCGAGGTATGTCGACCTTGGTGCGTAGACTCGTATGACATTCAGCGATTACCAATTGGTTAGTCTCAGTATAAGGTACGCAGTTCGCAGTGACACTTTCTATTTGACAATTTTGTTAACGAGAGAATTGCGGAGGATAAATCCAACACCTCCTTGGGACAGATGGCTGTTCTTGCGGTGTTAAAAAAGTTGCTGGATTCTAGGATTACTGTTCTCACCCCGTCTTCGGACTTCAGACAATCGTATATTATCCCAGTGTTACTTATTTACCTCTTCTTCCAGTTGTCCAATATTCTCGTCGATCCTCAATGTACTAGATCGTGTCACCGTGCCGTTGATAGTAGCCGCAAAGTCAAGTTGGTGAAGTAGCCGAATATTTAGCGCGCCTAGACTACCATTACCAGAACCAGGACTAGCATGCTGTTGGCGGGTTGGCGGCCGTAAATTATTAGCTCTATTCATTATGGAGGTTTATGCCATAGTTTCCACGCCTGGCGAGCGGATAGGTAACCGCAGTTTTCCGGATATCTTGCACCTTTAACGCTGCTGCCTGCCATTAGCCTTAGTTTTTAGTTTCTGGAATTTAGAGATGGTTATTCCGTTCTTACGATCCACGGGTGCCATGTGTCTCATGTTTATTTTATTATCGATAGCACACGGTAAAAAGCCTATATGTGTAAGAAAAGAATTAAGAATTTGAAATATCTTTTAAATTCTACGAAATTCAAAATTTGTCACGTTGCTCTCCAAAAGGTGTACTATGAGTGGTAACAAATGAGCACTTGATGGTAAGTCATAACTGTGGCCCATGACATCTACATTCATCCTTGACAAGGAATCATAATATAGATGCGTTGTTACCCGTAATAAAGGTCTCCGGATCCCTGCACTCACCAGACGAAACATATTATGACAACACTGACAACTAAGATGAAATTTCTCGTGACCTGTAATTGGGTCTTCGGAGTATTATGAAAAGAGCCGACCCATTCCTATCAATACTAGAAACTAGCTGATGCGTAGTTCTACCACTGTTAATATTCGTTTAACATGGTCTTTGCATGGAAGTAAGAGGGACAAGTGATACTCGTAATAGACATTATTTATCCTAGCATTTAAATGCGCGATCAATCAAAAGTCAAGTTAGGATCGTTAATACACTGATGGACGCAAAACTGTAGAGTAGTGCCGAAACATATAATACATCTAATTTTGGTCGTATAATAAAGCATTGTTACCTTGGGGCACGTTTGTTATGTGCTTTTTTTTCAATTCGCATTACTTATATCGTTGAGCTTTCCTTTTTACACATTTAGGCATAATGTAAGCATTGCGCTATTTTTTACATTACGCCTAAATTCAATTGTCTATGGTAGTCCTGAGATGCAAAATTATTAATGTTTGGAGCTATTATAATTTTGCATAATAGTTTTATAAATTTTTATATTTTAATTATATTATAAAGCGACTCATTCGCCTAAACCAAGGTTTATAATTTAATTTATTTAAGCTCTGGCGATAGTTTTTCTCCGTCTAGACAAGCGTAACTATACTTCGATACTTTACTTTTTATAACGATCTATTAATGAAAATTTCTACAAAACACTGTCTTGTTAAGACAATAATAGCGTTGAAAACAAAAAGATTTCATCAAAATAAGTAAATACACTACCATAAATCGCTAAACGTTTTTAATCGCTTGTTAAATGGAATTTTCTTGCATCGCCCGATATTAAGGCTTCCATCTCTTTGCAATTATCGAACATTAAGCAGTGGCGCCACTGTTGTTTAAAAAAATGGAATGAATTGGTTTTGAGCAAAAGGGACAATTTACATTTGCAGTGAGTGCAAAGCTGAATAAATTTCTAATTACGGTAGTTTATTTCAGTCGTTTGTCTTACTCAAATAAAAAGCTTAATTAAAGATAATAGTTAAAGTTAGTAAAAGCAATGGTTAAAGAAAAAGCCGTTGGGACAAGCCTGCCGAGCTGCTTAATGCCCGAGAGCTTTCTTTTTTGCTTATTATTTATGTCAGCGTGGCTGAAAACTGAATTTCACAATTTTTCGATTTTCATATTTTTTTCTGAAAATGGTTATTTTCAGAGTGGCATCCAAGATAGAGTATTAACTTTGTTTGAAATGTAAGCGTTGAATACGCAAGGATCGATATTACGAGACGAGATTGGTTCTTTTAATGAAAATCCATTGTAACCATATTAACGTTGCACAATCAGATAAATCATATTTCTTATTTGATCTTAGACAGGTTAACACACATAGAGTAGCTAACTCTTATATACCAGTATGATATTTATTAAAAAAAATATTTTCACATTCAGTTACATACTTTAGAGCTGAGCTCCAACTCATAAGCTAAATATTATTACGGGAATTGATAAATCTACTAGAAACTTTGTGTTTTTTATATATCATTAGGAGCGTTGTACGAGCTCACAGCCATTTGATAGAAATTGATGACTGACATGCCCATGACATCCACATCCATCTTCAACTATAAACGTACATCGAGTACCTTGATGCGAAAGTGTCTCAAAGTACACCGTTATACCGCTATTTCACTCTATTCTGTGAGGGTGTAATCCTCCTTCTGGCCGAGGCGACCCATTCATGCTACAACTAAATATATGTTGCAGCGTGGATTTATTAATGTTTAAAATAATTATTATATTTTTGTCTAATATTTTTATTGTATTTAATCATGTCTTGATAAAAGAAATTTATATGCGTTTATACATAGGAGTTCACGGGGTGCTGAATAAGGACCGTATGCCATAAACTCGAACATCAATCCCTAACGTAGATGGTATTAATAATAAGAGTAAAAAGTACCATAAACGAAGCGCAGAATAGTTTTTAACTTAAGAGTATACATATAAGACCTCAACTTACAATCCGGTTAGATAATGTCCAACGATATAAAGAATTTTCATGCCTTGTCACAATTAATTGTTAAATTAAGGATGTACGGTACCGTATATGTACGATGAGTTTTTCAATAGATTTTTTTCCGTCTTCGACATTGGTCGGATACTTTCTGTATTAATTTCTTTTTATATCAATCATGTAGGTAAAGCAATGGACTTTAGGAATATTAAAAAACCATACAATCCTGCATGAACAATTTTTCATTGCAAAGTGATTTCAAAACGTAACATATTTAATCTAGTTCATAGTGCATTGCAAATGAATATAAACTAAAATTAACGAGACTAAAGCAAAGGTACTTCATATGCATTTAAATTTTATTATTGTTTTTCTGGTATAAAAAAACAAGAAATTTTGCCTACTTATTGTAAAATGTTTTAAAATCATCTGCAATCTTGACCGTATGTAGTTATTTTATCAATTTATTATAGAAAAATAAATTAAATGTTTACTAAAGTTTCGAGATAGGGAGTAAAATAAATTTTCATCCGAACAAAATGAATCACATCGTCAATATAATAAACTCAATTTCCACTTTTATTTCAAACAAATTTGTGTGGAAACTATTGAATTTCTTTTATATTTTATTCTCTGATTTGTGTATGACAAAAAAAAATTGATTAACACATATTGCAGTGTTATGAAATATTCCCATATAGTTACCCGATCGGTTTCAATACAAAACCTAACTTATAATTTAAAAGTTAGGTTTTGTATTGAAACCGTTTGTGCATTATACAAAAAATACACATTTTTTGTGTAAGTCAACTCTTAATTTTGTTTGTATTTTATAGTTTTGCGTTTAAATTTATAAAATATTAGATTTTTAGTGAATACTCCAGTTAGTTCCGTCCCTCTGAAAACAGTAAGTTTATTTAACATAGAAGTTCATCAAGGAATTAAAAATTATTTTGTCAATAATATGCATTCTATAATACACAAATGTATTTTTTTAAAGAATGCTAGAAAACGTATTAACATTACTAATATTTCAGTTACCCACTCTAGCTATGCTTGTGCTAGATTCAAGAAAATAGTCGAATGGCGTATCTGAACCTACGACCTTATGTTTCACAGACCGTACCCTTAGGCTATTGACACTTTTAAATGTTTTTTGAGTCAATGAATCGCCAATTTAGTGTACAAAATATATCATTAAACCTTGTTTGAAAAAAGCATTTATTTGTAATAAAGGAAAAAATATATTTGCTAGACAATGAATTTCGTGATTACATTCCAATTTAAATGACACTGTGGGTCAACACGTTCAACTCCGTAGAAAATCTTGAATAATAATGGAGATGCATTTCCATGTAAGACATATAAATAACTTGGTTTTTTCTATTGTATTGAAGGTAACAAACATGAACATAATTCACCTGTTTGTAAATGATTCCTGCGGCCCAGTACACCCACATTCGTGGTCGATAAGGAAACAATACAGATGCGTTGTCACCCCTGAATACTAAGATGGAATGCATCGTAGCCAGTTATTAGGTGCTCCGCAACCCTATTCTCACTACGCGGAACAGCAGCGTCATGCTGTTATTTTACGCTAATATTCTGTAAGGGTGAGGGTAATATTATGTATTCTCTCCATCCCCAGTCGACCAGACCATTCATTCCATAGCAAGAAACAAAATACAGCGTAGCTCTACTAATGATATATTTTTTCTATAAAATGCTAACGCGTATAGTCATGAAATTAAGATATTTTTATAGGTTCTTAATAAGTCTTCATAAATTCAGATTACTCAAATATCCGGAAGTGGATGAAAATTTAATTAAAAAAAATCTCGAACATACATTAAGTGTACGTTAATTAAAGCATGTTAATAAACTAACATATTTCTTTAATATCCGACTTTCACTATCTTTTTTGTTAAGATTAAGATTGTAGTAATTGGGTTTGTAATGTATCATGAATGGGTCAGCTCGACCGGAGTAGGACCACACCCTCACAAAATACTAGCGTAAAATAGCAGCATAACGGTGCTGTGTTTCGTCTGTTGAGTGCAGGGATCCGGAGAACTTTATTACTAGTAACGAGGCATTCCATCTCAGTCCTCAAGGGTGACAATGCATCTGCATTATGATTCCTTGTCAAGGATGAATGTAGATGTCATGGGCCGCAGGAATCACTTACCATCAGGTGAACTGTGTGCTGGTTTATTACTCTTAATACCTTTAAAAAAATAACATGTTCATATTACAAAATTTTGCAGCTCTTTCTACAATTTGCGCTAGTAAGGCACTTACTTTTAACGGATATGTGGTGTTGGTGTCGTAAAGAGATACAACCAGCACAAACAGTAACGTTCTTCACGTTTATAGTAATCGTTATGAGTCAGATTCGTAGACAGGGATTTCAAGGGAACAGTGTCTTTTAAATCCTTTTGAATTTGGTATGTATTTAATAGTTATTTAACAGTTTTTAAACGTATTTTAGAATTTTACACGTTTTAAGTTTAAGTTGCTATTTTTTAATTTTTATTTATACAAGAACTTTATGTTATCGTTTCATATCATAGCGAATTGTGTTATATTATTTTTCATCACTTATAGCCGATTTATTTTTATTATAAACGTAACTAAATTACATTATAAAAGTGAAATAAATTATAATAATTACATTTGTTATTAACAAAGGAATAATAAATAAATAATTCCTCCTATCCAAAAAAGATTATATTTCTATAAAAAATAGCAGGTGGCGTCGAGTACAGATTTTTATCACGTATTTTATATGTAAACCGTAATCACATTGTAAACCGTAGAAGCAAAAAATCTATTCGGTCCTGTTCTATGAACTTGCATATAGCCGTCATCTTTTCTGGAGTCCTCCGGATATTATCCAAGCAATGATAAATGGTAATTAATTATAAAACCTTATGAATAATTATTTATTTCAATATGAGATTCATAAAAAATTAGATAAAACTTCAATGTAATCCTATGTTAATGAAATAACAATTTGTTTTTGTCTGAGTCAATTTAAACTAGAATTATTTGAAAAGCCTTTTTAGATTTTTCTAGATTTTTTTTCGGGCTTTATACTTGTGATATGATTTTGATTTCTCGTCTCTACGGTATTAAGAGACCGAGGAATGATTCATCGAACTTTCAAAAATTATAGAGGCACGTTGTTTCATTTAATATTTAATTTAATAGTTTTGTATCATACTTTTAAACGTTCTGCTGTCTTCACACGATTTTAAATAAACTATTGCCGTAGTTGGAAATGCTCAAAATATTGTTCAACATTTCAAAATAACGTGAAAACAGAGTTAAGAAAAAATCCTTAATAACTATGATAATGGTTTTACAATGTAGTCAAAATATTTAAAAGTTATGTGTAAATATTTTTACATATTTTTACCTTTGATCTACTGAAATTTATTCTGACAAGAAATTTATGTTCATCTTAGTTTTATTCTGTTCTAGTCTAGAAGAGAAGATTTACTGCACGAGAGTAAGGAAATATAAATTTTCTTGCCTGTGCGAACGTACATAAGGACTTAAATATAATTTTGTTTTCAATCTGAAATTGAATACTAAAGCCCGTGTAATAATATTCAGTGGGACTGAATGAAGATTTGCAAACTTGATTATTATTGTAAAGGTAAATTATGAATTTAAAGTTACGCACGAAAAACTCATACTGAGAATCATTACAATATTCCTTTCAGTAGAATATAATATCGTTTTTTTAGTTAAGACAACTAACATTTTTTTCCATCCTAAGCCAAATACTGTTTTTTTTACATATCAATAATTAGTAAGGGTCATTGTTTCAAATTCTTCACACAATGAAAAATATCAGCCAAAAACGCACAAAGTTTTAAATATGCACTCTGATTAATCATATAAATTACCTAAACTTTGGAGTTTACCTAATACTTATGAATTACTACATTTTAAAATTTAGACGTATTACTATTTACGTTTGGGTACAAATATAAAAGTAAGTGTCGAGACAATACCCTTGACGCGTTCTTACATAAGTCCCTCCTTCGCAAAAGACCACTTTCCACGATCTTTCATGCTACAAAAATAGCTAACGTTAAAAACTCAAGTATTTTTAACAACATGAGTGTGTCCCAAATAACGTATAAACTATACATACATTTGGTTATATTTTCAATGAACTTTTTGTAACAAAAAATTTTGTGGAAGGAAGGTTCTCAAGTGGCAAGTTCTAAAACTGGTAAACAAAACTAGATGGAGCGACGGCGAGTAGAAGCTTGATATACGTCGATGAATGTAGATAGATGCGTCGGAATTATGCCCCACGGACACGTCTACGTTAAGTAGTGATAATGAACGATTCAAAATCTATTCTTATCCCTGAGAAGTAATTTACCGAGCTAACGTTCGGTTCTCTTGGGGGCCCTCGAATCAGTTACCTTCTCGGGAACCCTTATGCAGCTTACCCATAAATAAAAGTTTCGGCTCAGTACTTTTAGCGCTCGTTTACCTTTTTACCCGGTGAAAATCCCGCAGCCTATCAGTTTCTATCAACCCAAAAAGAAACAAAAAATATTGAGATGAAATACATGCATTGTTTACATTCATATTTGGATAAAGAATACAAAATACATTTATTAAAAGCTCGAAAGGAAAACAAATAATCAGTAAAAACTTTACTAATTATTTGTTTCGTCTGTGGGTTGATATTTAATTTAATTGTAATTGTTTTAAATATAGCAAACAATTATTTGTTGATATTGACATAAATAAATTTACTTTTATTATTTCAATTGCTCCAGAATAGATATTGTTTAATTAAACATCTTTGGAATTGTTTTGTATTAAATACTAATGAACCGAACTGTGACCAACTACCGATTCACAAATTTTATCCTTATTGTCTTTGAAAATTACGACAAATACACTAATCTAAACAGCCTGAATGTCTATTAATTGTCCCCCTGAAAATTAACCGAAAAGGATATGATGCTCCTATGTTAATTTTTTTAAATGAAACCGGATCCGGTGAAATGTAGGGCGAGCACTCAATTCACCTGATGCTGATGAATAAAGTCCAATATTTACAATATTCCTTTCAGTAGAATATAATATCGTTTTTTTAGTTAAGACAACTAACATTTTTTTCCATCCTAAGCCAAATACTGTTTTTTTTACATATCAATAATTAGTAAGGGTCATTGTTACAAATTCTTCACACAATGTCAATATCAGCCAAAAACGCACAAAGTTTTAAATATGCACTCTGATTAATCATATAAATTACCTAAACTTTGGAGTTTACCTAATACTTATGAATTACTACATTTTAAAATTTAGACGTATTACTATTTACGTTTGGGTACAAATATAAAAGTAAGTGTCGAGACAATACCCTTGACGCGTTCTTACATAAGTCCCTCCTTCGCAAAAGACCACTTTCCACGATCTTTCATGCTACAAAAATAGCTAACGTTAAAAATTCAAGTATTTTTAACAACATGAGTGTGTCCCAAATAACGTATAAACTATACATACATTTGGTTATATTTTCAATGAACTTTTTGTAACAAAAAATTTTGTGGAAGGAAGGTTCTCAAGTGGCAAGTTCTAAAACTGGTAAACAAAACTAGATGGAGCGACGGCGAGTAGAAGCTTGATATACGTCGATGAATGTAGATAGATGCGTCGGAATTATGCCCCACGGACACGTCTACGTTAAGTAGTGATAATGAACGATTCAAAATCTATTCTTATCCCTGAGAAGTAATTTACCGAGCTAACGTTCGGTTCTCTTGGGGGCCCTCGAATCAGTTACCTTCTCGGGAACCCTTATGCAGCTTACCCATAAATAAAAGTTTCGGCTCAGTACTTTTAGCGCTCGTTTACCTTTTTACCCGGTGAAAATCCCGCAGCCTATCAGTTTCTATCAACCCAAAAAGAAACAAAAAATATTGAGATGAAATACATGCATTGTTTACATTCATATTTGGATAAAGAATACAAAATACATTTATTAAAAGCTCGAAAGGAAAACAAATAATCAGTAAAAACTTTACTAATTATTTGTTTCGTCTGTGGGTTGATATTTAATTTAATTGTAATTGTTTTAAATATAGCAAACAATTATTTGTTGATATTGACATAAATAAATTTACTTTTATTATTTCAATTGCTCCAGAATAGATATTGTTTAATTAAACATCTTTGGAATTGTTTTGTATTAAATACTAATGAACCGAACTGTGACCAACAACCGATTCACTAATTTTATCCTTATTGTCTTTGAAAATTACGACAAATACACTAATCTAAACAGCCTGAATGTCTATTAATTGTCCCCCTGAAAATTAACCGAAAAGGATATGATGCTCCTATGTTAATTTTTTTAAATGAAACCGGATCCGGTGAAATGTAGGGCGAGCACTCAATTCACCTGATGCTGATGAATAAAGTCCAATATTTACAATATTCCACAAAGCAATGTTTGGCTGCTACCTTAAAATAGTGTACACGTATCGTGTAAGAAAAATTAGTAAAGTAATGAATCAGCCTGTTTTCCTGCTGGTGGGAACAGGCCTCCTATCTAGTAAGGGTACTGGAAAATAGTCTTCCACGCAGCTCCACTGCGGAATGGTGGACTAAAGAAATTATTTGAAGTAGAATGTTGTAAAAGTTGACAGTAATGATGACATTTCCTACGATGACGCTGAGAAAATAAGCGTAACTACGGGAATAAAAAATTGCAACACAAAATATTTTATGCTCCTTTGTGTCGTTTGATTACATTTTTAGATTCGACACATTTGGTTTTAGAATATACGTTAGAGTATACGTTCAGAATAGAAATAAAATCTGTGAATGGGCGTGTAAGGTGAAAATGAAAAGCCCTTTTCAAACACAAGTTTTCTAAAACATGAACAACAAATATCCCATATTGTTGTTCATGTTTTAGCTCTGCTCAGATGTGTTGTATAAATAAAATTCATATCTAGTGAAGAATGAGCCGGGGAATTTTTTTCCGTATTTTTTAGTAAAAAGTTGCAGCAAAAACATATAATAAAGGTTTTCCGCCATTTTTCTATTGTGTTTCTGTGAATCGTAATAAAGAAAATAATATGACACAAGCCGCGAAAATTTGTCACGTTTATGGACTTAACATAGTGCCAGTAAGAGTGGCACAAAATTGGTTCAAGCGTTTTCGGTCCGAGATTTTTGACGTCCAAAATGGAGCTCGCTCTGGTTGACTTGTTACAGACAAAGACATTTTTGAAAAAGTGGAGCGAGATCGGCATATAAGTAGTTAAGACATAATTGAAGAACTAAGGGTTGACCACAAAACAGTTTTAATCCATTTGAAAATATCTATTTACTCAAAGTGGACATAAAAGATTTTATATTAGACCGAAGTAAAACTTTTATCAATGAAAATTTGACATGTGTCACCGAAATCGAGTTTTTCAACGATAACAAAAAGTTGTTTACAAGTGCATGTAATAATCTTCATTGACACTTAGGAGTTCAAAGTTGCACTTTCTATCTCTGTCCGCATCCATTACCTCAGAGATTTTTAAATTAATGTGAATGAGGATAACAAATGGTTTAAAATGGTTATCTAATGAAGTTTCCTTTCCTAAAATGAATTTGAAATTCAGAGGGTCACTATTATGTTCCAAAGTCATCGAAGAATAAATTGAAATTGATTAAACTCATCCATCAGAATGATTGATGTCTTCAGAGGTAATTTTGATCATAGCAACATTTTTAGGCATAGAGAAAATGTCACTTTTTTATTGGTTTCCGTATATTTGTCACATTAATGGTATTTCCCACTCTGGTCATAAGCTATATATACCTTCTGCACGTAGGGAAAGAAATTAGAAGGGTTATGTTTATTGTAAAAGCACGATCCAAATAATAAGCAAATCGTTACAGAGTTATCTTTTATTTAGTTGCGTTGAATATAATCTAATAATTTCTGAATCAAGGTTACCTGTATATGTTACGTGAACTTTGTACTTCTAAGTTGGATGTTTTTTTTGTTTCATTTATGTTTTGTGTTACAAATTACCAAGCATTTTCTTAATATATTAAATTAATTATATATCAGGAAATTGAAATCCGTATTTTAAACATTCTAAAGTATAAGGCTGCTTTACCAAACATTTTATATATTCAAGTTAATATTTATATTATCCTAATAAAGGTCCTTAGTGTACTAGCAGTGACTAGGTGTCAGTGGAGTAATGATTTGTGGAAAGACGTAAGTACCTAAGTCACACTGAATGTCTTAGAAAATAAAAAACGGTTCAATGTAGAACGTTTTCGATACTTTTGTTTT
This sequence comes from Teinopalpus imperialis, assembly GCA_029286865.1. NCBI lineage: Eukaryota > Metazoa > Arthropoda > Insecta > Lepidoptera > Papilionidae > Teinopalpus > Teinopalpus imperialis. Next base: position 232,970 of record JAGSMU010000023.1, on the reverse strand, counting down.
TTTTAAAGTAGTCTCCGTTCCTCTCTATCATATACATCTTTGCATTCGATGAAACTACTAAGAAAAGCAGTGGACTCATTCTTTAGGGGTTTCTTTGGGCAATCATCTTTTTCCTTGACTTTGCCTTATAATAATAATAAAGCTTTAATTCATTCCATACAAGATTAAATTATAGTCTTTTACCTTCCTTCCTACCCCCTTCGGGTAAAAGCCTCCTCCAAAGAAATCCAGGTTTCTCTATCTTTTGCGATGTTTAGCGTCTGACGTGACTTTGCCTTACTTTACCGTAATTGGCCTATCCTCAAAAAAAAACACACACTGAGCAGATTATCTTTTGGTTTCGGGTTCGTAGCAATATATCCAGATTTCAACACCTGTGACGATGTCACATACAACATTCGAGTCACCTCCGTTGAACTTTTCTAACATTTCGCTACACGTATCCATCATGGGGAATCCATCAGGTGCAAAGCTTCCTGACGCCTCTGTTCATGTAATATTTTTGTACGTACTTGACTTATACCAATGCCTAAGATTGCCCACATCTGCTGATAGGTCACTCTCTTATCTTCCTCTATCATGCGTCGCATAGCACTGATGTTATCTTCAGACGTCGCTGTTGAAGGGCGTCCCTCACACAGATCATCATTGAGATTGCTACGCCCACGCTTAAACTTATGAAACCAATTGTAAGCAATGGCGCGTAATGGGGCTTCATAAATAAATGCTAATCGAAGTTTATCATAGCTTTGTTCTTGATTAAGACCACAACGAAAGTTGTATTAAATCAGGGATTAAAAATATTCTCGCTTTAAATTAATTTTGAGGTGTAACAAGACTTTTGGAACTACCGCCAATTCACAGAAACAAATGACAAATGAATATAATATATCACATTAGGTAACCAAAGAGTTCTATAATCGAAATGTAAAAGAAGTTTTCATTGTTAATGGTTCTAACTGGCCAGTTATAAAAACTTTCTTTGCCACCGTCGTATCGAGACCAAGTAGGGCCTTGTGAATGCCAAGGATACTACCGGTACACAGACAAAATTGGAAGTGTAGTGTGGTGTAGTGTTAGAGGACGAAATTTGTTTGGCTCACTTGACGAATCAACCGCTATATATATACATATTCATATCGTTAACACCAATAGGTGGCTAATATACATTAAATTATGGAAGGGATAAAATGTGGGATCTGCATAAAATTGCAATCTCCAATAATAGTGGGGAGCCAAAGAAGAGAAATAAGAATCGAAGAAGGAGGTAAGGGAGGACTTTTACGTACTCAAATAATAACTTAAATAATATATTTAATTTAAATTAATTAAACAATTCTAAACAATGTTTCTGAAGCACTCCTGAATTCGCCTTAATAAGATACATGCGCTAAAACACAGACATGCATACGCACGCACGCACGCACATACAACACTACAGATTAAAATGTATGTTACTCCTGTTGCACATACATTTAAAAAAAATGTATACAGTTGTAACTTCTTTGATGGCTAAATATCCTTGTTAATTGTATTTATGTTTAATGTTTCTTGTATGCTGTGAAGTTTCCTAATAAAGTAAATAAATACATTAATATTAATTAATTAAATAAATAAATGTATTAGTTATACAATTAAGATATTTAACTTAAAAAAGATCACACACTTAACTCAAGACTTGGTATATTATTCACGTAGGCAGCATTTTTGTATTCCAAACATAAATTATATATTTAATTAAATAGCAGAATTGCCGTAATCACTTACGTAAACACACTGATGCAAGCCGATCGGAACGTCTGAACAGAATGGTAGTCGGAATTAAATCCCGCGATCAATATCTTAGCGGTAGCACTACACTGCAGTTTATTTCTGGCTGCAGAATGGATGGGTCAGCTCAACCGGTATACGGCCACACCCTCAGAATACCAGCGTAAACTAGCAGCATAATGGTGCTGTGAGTATAGGGATCCGGAGACCTTTATTACTGGTGACGTGGCATTCCTTCTCAATCCTCAAGGGTTAATTAACGGGTCGCTTAACGCCTTTGCATTATGATTCTTTGTCAAGGATGAATGTAGATGTCATGGGTCGGAGGAATCACTTGCCGTCAAAGTAAAAAAAAAGTATTTGAATCAATTGAACTATTATAGAAGATTAATTTATTATTGAAAATAGCTCTCTTGCTCTCACATAGATTGTGGTGTAACATGATTCTGACTCACCTGCACTCATATTCCCATATTTGTAAAATGCAAATGTTGTAACCAAAATTTTGTTTATCCTCGTTAGAGAATTATATATTAACGTCCTCCTTGTTCTCTTATGAATATAATTGTATAACAATAGGAGTTAAGCTCCTTACCTATGCTATATTCAGTAAGGCTTTGTATGTAGGTATGTATGTATATGTTGAGCAGATTAGAAATTGGAACTACCAGTAATATGTTTCTGTGTTATTAAGGTTATTATATAACTAAATTGTTGACAAATATCGCTCCTGTCTGCATAGAGACTTACTAGTTAATTTATTAAATTATTATTACATGATAATAAAAAAAATATTAAATAAATATACGAAACTAAAAATATGAAACAAACAATATGAAATAAAAAAAAGAAAAATAAAATATGAAGTAATAAGTATGAAGAATAAAATATAAAATAAAAAGTAGAATAAACATTAAAAATAAATAAAAAAAATTGAAATAAAAATACAAAATATAAAGTATGAAATCAAAAATATGAAATAAAAAGGAGGGGTATAAAATTGAAATATTAAATATGAAATAAAAATTTTGAAGTATAAAATATGAAATAAATTATATGAACAAAAAATATTAAGCTAATGAAATGAATAAAACATTTTACAAAACTTCAATACAACAGCAATCACATTCAAACCATTTGACAAAACATCTCACTTTTAGAAAATCAGGCTTTGCTGAAATTACAGGACCAGTCAGCATATTACAGCACTTCAGTTTCTATCATTTTGCAATAGTCTTGGGAAATTCCAAAGCCTACTTAACTAAACAAAACGTTCTTTCCTTCTATTGGGATGAAATAATACACGCTAAGGTAAGTAATGAAATCATAAGTGCAGTCCATGGTTTCCTAAGGGAACTGAATTTAGCCGAAAGCGTGAGGATTTTCAAAGTTATATCAAATGGGTGCTCCGGCCAAAATAAAACACTATTATGGTTGCTATGTTAGGAAAGTGGTTTTACACTGAGGCTCCAAGACACGTTAATAAAGTAGAATTGTTATTCCTCTTAGTCGGTCACTCGTTTATTCCTCCGGACCGAATTTATGCAAAAATTGGAAACAGACTCAAAACTAAAGAGTTCGTAACTTCGCCTTTGGAATTTGTATCTGTATTTGAAGAACGGAACATGTCTTGCGTCGATTCCTGTCTACGACTGGATAAATAGCTATACTACTCTAATAAAACAAACAACATCATGGCACATTCCTTTATGAAATGTAAACGATTTATTTTGACGCGCACAAAGATGGGTAATGTTTTGATATGAGGAGAACAAAAAAGTAATTACCAAAAATAATAAAAAAACATACCATGATACAACCTGCGCTGATTGAACCCGATGCTATAAAACCAAAAGGAGCAAATCTTCAAGATGTTTTTTTGGCGACCCACTTTGGCAATGACTGGCAAAATTATAATTATAAATATTTTACAAGAGAATATTATAAATACTGAAGATTGGGCAATAACAGCAAAAGCATTCGCTGCGACTGTCTAATTATGTCGGTCAAGTTAATATGTGCTTAGTATGTCTGGCAAAGACATTTGTAAGCACTGTTTTTTGTAGATACTTCAAACATCAAGCCATATTATCATAGTTATTATCTAACATCCGTTCAACAATGTAAACACAATAGCCGCTGCTGTGACACGAAATTGGACCAAATACTAGCGGTATTACAATATAAATTGCAACCTCTTGGAGAATGGATGGTCTATTGCCATTGATGCGATTTTCATTGGATGAGGACATAGAGAGATAGCTATATACATGCAATTAATGAGCGAAGAACATTTTTATAAACTATTCTCATTTGTTTTGCCTAATAACAACTAACGTATATATTTTCTTTCTATAATATTTCTATCTTTACAAGGAAAGTTTTTTTTTGAATTTTTTTCTTATTTAATTTAAATTATTAAATATTTTTTCTTACACGTAATATTTGCTTAGTTTTAGGTTGTTATTGTATTGGTATGACTGTCATGATATTCAGAACTTGATAGACAGTGTGGATGTGAAGTAGAAAATAGTAACATAGTGGACTGATAATAAACATTTTTTTTTAATATATACAAGCCAGTACATGTAGTGGATAGACTGGAGATAGCCATTGTATACTATCAGAATCGCTGTGCTAGTTGGTACTTGGTATGGAGATTGCGGGAAGCCTCGAAACCCCTACAGATCGCCAACGGATCTTCTCGCCCGGTCGCATCAGTACACATGTAGTTATTATCAAAATTTTCCATAAATTAGTAGTTAAATACACGTCATAGATAAACAATGTAACATAAGTAGTAAATATATAAAATATAAACATTGTTTACTCTCACTAGTAGAATATTGATAAATTTATAAAGCTATTTCTGTTTACTGAATAACATGGAAAACAGTCCGCTCTATACAATAAATTATTAATGGAACAATATTATACGAGGATTCTACGAAGTAATAGATTATTTACCATGTACATAATATGCACATAAACTTAGACGCACTAGGCGTTATATATTCACGGGACGAGGATATTTTTTTGCAGACGTCATAGATTCAATTTTTAAAATAAATATGTGGTTAACGCACGGCCTGGGTCACGCCTCGGCATGGCTTAAACCACCCCATCGTAGAACCAATTTTGCTCAGGCAACGCAGTAGCAGCATCTCAACTCAATCTTCCAAGTTCTACGAGCGTCAATACTTAGTATATCTCCGTTTTGAAGTTACTAACTGCCTTGTACAAAATGTATAGTGTATCGACATACAAATTTATATGGGTAATAAAGTAATATAACATTGTTATTAGTATTAATTAATTCGAAGTAAATTACAGTAAATTATTATTCCCCTATACATTTTTTGTGTAAAATATTTCTGTAATAAGTTTCCTCCCATTCGGACGATACGATATGTTTCGTCATTTTTAATGCGAACAGCGAAGGATTAGAATAATTTGGCAGTGGCCGTCTCTCCGTACCAGTATAATATGAGTGTCTTCAGGAGACGAGTAAATAGATATTTGCTGAGCTAGTAGACTCTTTCATCAATATTCAGGTGGGATTGTATTTTCTACTGGCGTGTATCCATTACTCTCTGAGATTAATCGAATGATAGACGTAGATATTTAATTATTTTATTTCAATATAAGCACTTAATATATAAATTAATTAAACAAAATATTTAATTAAATATGTTAAAAGCAAAAAAATTATTTGGAATACAATGAGGTGATTAATCAACAATTAACCTTTTAAACTAAAATGCCTAATTATTAGCAAAAAAATAATGTGATAATAAATAAGGTTGGTTAAAAGTAATGGTATAGTTTTTAAGTGTCCATAAAAAATGCAAGCTTGGCATATTGTATTTCATATTAAATTTAGTTGAGCGGCGGCACTGTGATGCTTTTGTAGATGAACCAACTGTTTCTAAGTCACGAGTTTTAGATTTAGATTCGACGATGTTAGTGGCGACAGTATCCTGAAATATACTATCTGTAGCATTATGATAAGCAAGAAAAACTGTTTCGTCTTATTTTTATAATACTTAATTACCATATCCATTCTAACATCTTGCACGCCTTTATATCTAACCTATATTAAGTAATTTTACCGTGATCATAATAAAAACCACTGTTCCAACAATCTTTATTATAAAAAACTTCTGTATTATATTTAATAAATAATATATAATTACACGTATATTATTTATTTTATAACTAATTTAATAGTATATTTATCAAGCGTGGTTACTTTAACTTTCTGTCTCTTATGTATATTTTTTTTAAGTATCACTTTACTTTTCCATCCACTTCAATTTAACAGTACTTTAACTTGTAAGATTGCTTTGATAAGCGGCTGAAGTTGGGAAACCAGCATTATATTATTATTCTCAGATTTAACTTATACCTATTACTCTATACCTTTTTATTTTTACCTCTATCCAAAATTTAATAAAATATATAATATAATAAAATAAGAATTATACGTATATATTATATATATTTTTTCAATAGGTTTAGACAAATGAAAAATGGTATGTGTACAAAGTGGATACTTTGAAAAGATGAATAGACGTAATGATATGGATGCATCTTTCATTCAATGCATCACAGTTAAAAACATAAAGCAAAAATTAAAATCTCATTTCTTGAACAACCTGTAGATGCAATTAATGCATCGGTGCTCTTTCTACCCACCTTTACTTCTGTGTGTCTAAATTAAGATCTTCAGTGTATTATATTTTTAGTTATTAATGTAGGTACTTGCATGTATTGCTCAACATTTTTATTGAAAATATTATTGTCAAGTGACATTCTCGACAAGCCTCTGTTGATTTCTGAATGTTATTTTTTTGTAACTAAAATGTTATGTACTCTTATTATTAATAATAAAAAAAAATTACAAATATAAAGTATTTTATTATCTTTTAGTTTTTTTTACAGTAACAGTTATGTTAAAAATATAAAGCTATTTACTCTTTTGAGCTTTAATCTTATAATTATGGCCTGACTAATTGTAATAAAAAAATCTAAGTCGATGGATATAATATGTCGAGAAGAAGTTTACGAATATTTGCTCAAGAATATTTGTCAAAATCAAAATTTTCGAGAAATCATGGCTTTCGAAAGCGCTAGGAGCTAATTTTGTTGATGTAAATGATTTTCTTTTATTTTCACTTTTATTTACACTAATTGTTCCAAGTAAGTAAAAAATAATTCGACGGTATTTAAAATAGGATATGTTTATTAGAGTTGTTTAAAACCGAATAGTCAAAGATCGTGTTTGGTAGCTAGTGAAGAATAGTCGTCTGAAATAATATACAATAAAGAATAGAGAAACGAAAAATTGGCAATTTCTCGAGTCTCAATGCTTTCCTTGCTTTGTGAGACCCGTCAAGTTTTCCATCAAATAGGAGATAAACGAAAATTGATTTTTTATTAGTATATTAGAAATCCATTTATCATTTTTTTTACGTAGACAAGTCTTAAAATATGGTTTAAGAGTTCTTAAATGAATACTATATACAAACATAAGTAAAATTTATATTTAACAACACCTTAGAGTGATCTCTTAGATCTCCAGATCGTAGAGCTAATTCACAAACTTAAATGCAAACATTATTTTTTATAAAAAAAAAGGTAAACTATGTAAATGTTTTTGGAATGAATTACATATGAACTTTATAAAATATATCATGAATAATTTTTGGCATTAAGTAATTACTCTACAGTAGTCACTGTAAAGTAATAACTTAATGTACAGGAGTCACTCAATGAGCTATGGTACAGGCTTTGCTCGATGTTTCTCTGCGTGATAAGGTACGCAACGTAGACATCCGCAGACAAGGGTGACCGATAAAATTCAAAAGATCAACAAGCCGAAGTGGCAATGGGGTGGCTATATAGCACGTAGAGCCGAAAACCAATTTGGAAGAAAGGTTCTTCCTCGAACTGGCAATCGCAGTGTAGAACTACCCTCCATTACTAAATGGAGCGAATACCTAAGCAAATTTGCGGGGCATCCAGCACTCACGTAGGATTGTGCTTTGTGGTAACCAATGGGCAAGGTTCAGCACTGGAACATAATAAAATGAGAGGTCAAAAAATAAATACTTATGTTTTGTATAGGATTTTAAGATACTAGTAAATCATAAAGCGTATTAGCTACTATTTTTTGATGACTATGCTTTAATTGACGTTTCTCCAGTTTCCGGGAAAATAATTTTATCAATTTATTTTATTTTCACAGTGCGTAATCTAACTGATCAATCAATCCGGGTTCCTACTACAGTGGAATTGTTAATAGTAATTTGGAGTGCTAAATTATCACCCATTCGACGGTGAAGCAAGACACCGTGAGGAAATTTGAATGTTTAAAAAAAAAACTCAGACGTGTCTCTCCGCTCCTGCACTATCTCCTCTCCGTGAATCTGCAATTTTTAAGGATTCATGTAGGTTGTAGGATGACGTTGTTAGCCTATGCCTCACACAGTTTCTATCGGATTCAGGGCTCGCGGATTCGCAAGCTAAAGCCCCTTAGCAATGATTAGGATTTCTTACTTAGTATGAAGCGCTACACTCTATAAACTGTTTGCTAGACACTCGACTTTCTTTAGATCGTTTAGGTTCAGTAAAAGCAGAATTAAGGTATTTTTTCTAACATTCTGTCAATAAATTGTTTACGTACCAATGTGAAGTCATTGTCCTTTAAGTCATAAGCATTGTAATGTAATGTCCCGATTTGCCATTCGCTGACTTTTCTTAGTTTTCGTCAGCAAGTCTTCAAAAAGAAAGACCCATTCTTCCGATTGGCAAAAAGCCAAAGTTTTTGGTTAAAAGCAATACACCCTAGTTTCGTAACCTATTACGATATTAGCCATGACTGTCCTCCATCAAACTTTATATCACTCAACACGCAGTCGTTTCTAGTCTTCCGTTAAATCATGTGGTCATCGAGTGCATGGCTTCCGAATCTTTAGATGCACATGCAAAATGTTTTACATTCGGTTCATTCAACGCCTAATACAGTACAAATTTACCGACAAGTATTTTTGTCACTTTAAATCAGTTCTCCGATATCAATATTGGATCATGCAACCGCAGTCAGGCTGATATTCACGTATATTATCGTCATATCTATGTCTAAGTTCTCTGAACCATGAATACAGAGAGTTGCAACATAGGGCTAGTAATAGAGAGCTTCATCAATTGTAGTCTCTGGCTACTTTCTTGTAGACTCAGTCACAGCGAAAATCGTATATTTTCATTTTTTTATAGAATTGGTGGCAAACGAGCAAGCAGCTCTCCCGATGGTACGTGTTTACCGCCGCCCGTTATGCGTTGCTGGCCTTTAATAAAGGTAGGTTCTTTTCTTGAATATGGGGAGCATGGTAAAGTTGGTAAAAAATGCAGAGATGCAATATGTCTTCGCAATGCCAGTCAATCAAGTCGATCAAAAAGTCATCAATGATTCGAGCCTCTCTATGTTGAATGCGGTCAAACTGAAGAAGCTAGTACTGGGGAGCCCCGGCTCAGAGATGTGAAGAGTATTCCAAGTGAGGCCGAACTTGTGCATTGGAAAGTTGGGCACAGTGCGCTGGCATGAAATAATCTCGCGCTATTAAGCACGCCCAGTTTTTTAGAAGCCAATTTGGCCTTACGTTCCAAGTGATCGTGGAACGTAAGGCCAAACGTGAGGGTTTCCGATACTAGCTGAGGAGTATTTGCAAAACAAGGAGGTGCGACAGAGGGATTATTTTTAGCGGTAAACCCGCTCACTTGTGTCTTCAAGGGGTTAAATTGGACTAGATTTTGTCGGCCCCAATCTGAGCCACACTTTGCTTAAAAAATTCTCGTCCTTAGACAAGTTTGTTCCGGCACTCACAGACGATTCTTCGGGAAATCATGTGCGCCAGTTTATAAAGAATCACCAGTGCTGTCATCCGTAGAGCAATAAATGAATTAATTTGCAAAATCTCATTGATATGTAGAAGAAACAAAGTAGGAAATAGCACACAACCTTGTGGAACACAGCATGCACTGTCGACTACGACCTTGATGCTACAGTTCAAGAGAAAACTGGAGAACCTCTTGCACAATTTCTCGGGAAGGCCATAAGAAGGAAGCTTCGAAAGAAGCGCTTTGTAGCAACTCCATTCGAAAGCCTTCGCTATGTACAGACTGACCGCCAAGGCATCTGCCTTGGACTCGATTGCCTACGCCCACCATGAGTCAAGTAGACAATAAGGTCACCAGCTGAGCGGCCCCACGGAAGCCGCAGTGGCGGTCGCTAATCCGCTCGTGTTCTTTTAGTTAAAATTCAATAAAAATAGTTGAGCGAAAATTTTCACGCATTGAAACATTGCAATAGCAGCATCCATTTTTCTAAAGGACGCCAAAATGAAAAAAAACAAATGACAGTGTTGCTAAATACAAAATAACAAGTTCCTAGATAGTTCCATTTTCAAATTTCGTAATTGCTTTTTTATTTTTTTAATGTTAGTGGCCAGTTCCAGAAACTTTCAATATGCTCCACGTATATATTACTATTTAGTATTAAACTTAAATTAAAATAATAGTGAATTACGTACCAAATTTAACTAATCAACTAGCTAGCGTAGAGGCAACTCACTAAATGGTAAGTGATCACCGCCGCCCATGAACGTTCCCAACCCCAGAACAGTCACAGGTGCAGTGTCAGCCCACTAGAAAAGCGCGACTTTTTTTCTTGAAGGTCCCTAAGTCATATCAGTTCAGAAATATATAAAAGATAGCTGGCAGCCTTGTAAAGTTGTAAGCGGAGGGCCAACACAAAATACTGTTGCACTCTATTGAGCACATACAGCTCAGAAGCCAATTTGTTCTTACCTGCAAGGTGATCGCAGAACTAAACGTCGCTAGATACGTCAACCCTACGCATTACGATGTTAGTTGAGGCTACGACAAGAATGCTTCAAAATGAAAAAAGTTTATCCTTATCTCAATTTTCTTTTCTCGTTGTATGAAGCGCAACATTGCTTTTGTCTTCAATGTAATACAGACACGTCTTCAAGTTCTCAACTCATTAGTTATAACTTTTACTCTGTGGCCGTTGTTAGCTGCAGAAGAGCAAGAAATCTTTTTGATTAGAAAGGAAAATGATAAATTTTTATATATTTTGCTATAATTTTAGAGATATAATTTTATGACGATGGAGTATAAAAGAATTCTAAGATACATGTTGTCTCATTAAATATTATGATATTTCGAGCCTATGTTTTTATTTTCAAGAAGCTTGCATGCCAAATTCTGAAAATACATTTAATACTGCTATTATGTTAATTCCTGACTTTGAGCTTTTGAAATAATATTTTACCATTAAAAAATATGGAGCTTTTTTACCCGAAGTTATTTATTTATTATTAAATATCGTAGTGACATTGACTTAGGCTCTCTTTTTAATGTATCCTACATTAAAAAGTACTTAACGGCCCCCATTACTCAAAGGACTTTTTAATTCCGAGGAAATGGGTGACACAAAAATCAATAAAATAAACCGCTCACAGCAAACGAAATAGGGAAGCAAAAGCTTGTCTTTTCCGTCCAAAGACTATGGCTACAATAAAAAAACAATGAGGTGAAATGCTGATTATATTACAATATTTGTTATGAAATGTTCGTGATAATATTGGCAAAATTTATATTAAGAGTAATAGAGGCACGCTACAGCTGTTTTTGTGGTGCAGCATGAAAGGGTAAGCTAGTAAGGTAAGAAAGGGTAGGAACAATGCTTTCACAAAAAAAATCAGCATCGTCATGTCATTGAAGGGTCAATAGCCTATGAGTTTAGTGTACGGCATACGAAGCTTCACGTCTTAGCTTCTAAACCGCCATTCAGTTAATATTATGAATCATATCCAAACCCAGTGCTTAGTGGTATTGCAACTAGTTAAGAGTGGTTAACGGGAATGTTTGTAATGTTAATCACAGTGCTAGGAATTTTATAAGAAAAATAGGGTCACGCCGTCTAACTGGAGCATGAATAGGCCAGCATAATCGGGGAGAATAAGGACTTCATAAAAAAACAACTTAATATACTAGCCCTACGCAAAGATCGGATATATTATTGCTAGTGACGACTATTAGTTCTTATTGCCAGGCTACTAGGTATTCCATCAAAGTTTGTGAAATTTCCATTAAGAGTGAAAACACTTCTGCATTATGATCCTTTATCGAGGATGAATGTGGATGCTTTAGGCCACAGGATTCAATTACAATCAGGTGTACCATGTCCTCGTTTGCCATCTATCGTTTATTGTGTGCAAAATCATCATTTACATTGATTTTTCACGAGCACATAATTGACTTTTATTGTACTCCTCATTTTTAAATCTGATAAGACGAAGATCAATTAATCCGTTGATTATTAAGCATATAGCGTGTTTAATAATATCAGTTGTTGCTTAGGCATGTAAGCCCACCATCCAACTTACCGAAAATAATACAACATTTACATAGAAGATTGTGTCAAATGTGTTTATCTAATACTATGTGATATTTAATCTTGAAATTAGTTTACAACTTAAAAAGTTATTTGGCTTTTGCATTCCTGGTACAGTATATACTGAATTATCTTCTCATCCCGATATTAATCCACTGCTGTACGGACACTTCATCTGTATCTATTTCCCACAAATTAACACTAACCTTCACAAGAAGCATAAAACATCGATAGAATAACTATCTTTAATTTTACCTTATCCGAACAAAAAAACAATTAAAAATCTTTAAGGCTATAAACGTAATAGGTTAGTCGCAAAATATTAAAATGTAATTATGAATAACGTATGATTTTGCCCTTCACTTCGAAGTTTGTGTGAGCTAATGACGGATATACTGAATTGAAGACACCAAGTTTTTGAAAGAGCTAATCTACCTGAACTATATCAGTATTTTGTTCCGGGAAGAACCTTTGTCCGTAAGTGATTGTTTTTTATGCAGCTGAGAGTTTTAAAGTAGTAGAGTCCTGCTAGACTAAAATTATTGTTGTAGCATAAATAGGTCAACTGGTCGTCGGAAGAAGAAAGCTCTCACAAAAGACCAGCGTAAGATAGCAGTTTAACTTTGCTGTATTTAGTCTGGTGCGTGGATCCGGGAACCCAATTATTGGTAACCAAAAATTCCATCTCAATTCTCAGGATTGGCAACGCATGTGCATCTTCAATCTTTATTAAAAATGAATGCAGGTGTCAATAGGTCTAGCCATCCAGTGTGCCTCTTTGTCACCAACGTTTTATAAAAGAGCATAATGCAGCATAAATGACAATTGCCGTTTGGAGATGGATATTTTACTTTTTGATTTTAATGCTTTTTCTATTATGGATAGATACTAGAAGATATATGATACTAGATACTCAAGAAAAACTAATTCATTTGCATTTAAATTCGTTTTTCATAAGATCATCAGTCCCACATTCATGGGCCTCCTAATACGCATTCGTTAATATTAGCAGAATGTGTTTTGGTGAAGTAGGCTTTTGGCTAAATTTTTCTAACACTCTGGTTCAAGCAATTATATACGTACCAATCTGAAGTCACCGCTTTGTGTGTAATATAATTTACCAAAAAAAAAAGAAGCAACTTGTCGTAGCTGTGGCTTTTCTTAACTTAACTTATATATTTAATATTATAAATGATCACGTCCATGCCTAAATCCTATTTCTTTTTTATATGTTTGTGTGATGCTGAATCAAAATCTTCCGAACTATGAATACATAGAGCTGCCACAAGGGGCTTGCAAGCTTGTTCACTTAAGCCACAGCGAAAATCATCAGAAACTTTCTGGAGTTAAATTCACTGCAATAGCGTCACATAATTTTCTAAAGGACGCCACAATGAAAAAATAAATGATAGTCTCACAAACAAAAAAGCAACATGTTCCCAGAGCTCCATTTACGAATTCTGTGATTTTTTATTCAAAAAGAGAACCGATTCCAATAGAACGATAGTAGTTCTACTATCGTTCAATCGGAATACAGATTGAAGATTTATTTGAGTATATCCTACCGATATATTATTAAACAACGAAATGTCTAATGATTGTAAGTCAAATATATCGAATACATTATAGTAGGCAGGTGAAGGAGAAGTTTTATCAATGGTAACTAATTAATATGTTATTTGCAGATTTAAATTTATGATTTTTAGGTACTACTATACCCAATAAATGTGAAGAAAGATCGACAAAGTGTAGTAATAATAGGGTATAATAGAATAGGGCAACAATCGAGCTCACTCGGCGTGATTTTCACGTTATGATTTATTATGACTTTGGTGAAGAGGTTAAAGCCGCAACAATGTTTGAGAATTTTTAGCCACAACTTTTCGTCTCCTTGTTCAAGGATAACAGTTTTTAATCTGTTTGCTGATTTTAAAAGGGAAGGGTTAAAAAGATATTCGTGCAACCCGCGAGAACCAGGTGTTGGATCACCAGCAGCGTTATTCCCACAAACTTAACGATTAGCAGAAAGAATGCCGTGGAAAGTAGTTTTGCTTATAACAACATTCTTTGTTGTCATTTGATTAACAACTGCCCTCTTCTGTGATTATATGCAAGGGGCTGTTGACGTGTTTCAAAAAGTGCATTCTGGATCCGACTGGCGACAGAGCTGACGTAAGTGACGTAATATTTATTTACTAGTTATATATATATATATATATATATATATGTATATATAAATAACTAGTAAATAAACATATATATATATATATATATATATATATAAACATATAGGAGCCGTCGGTCATATTCCAGACTCTTCAAAGGCTCGGTATCAGCCGTATGTTCGTATATCGTACTAACAACAGATACAACATCACTTCCTCTGTCAAAGACCAGAAAAGATCGGGGCAACCGCGTGCTGTTAGAACTACAAAGGCTTTTAATGCTATTAATGCCAGAATTCGACGAAACCCCATTAGGAAGCAAAAACTCTTATAGCGAGAAATGAAGATTCCCGCTAGGACTCTGTCGCGTATTATAAAACAAGACCTGAAGCTCGGTGCTTATCGTCGATATACAGGACATGCCCTATCAATCTTTACAATTAAAGAGAGTGAATCGATCAAAACGCCTTCTTTCGCGATACGCAGATGAAAGGCAAAGAAATATCCTCTTTACCGATGAAAAATAATTCATGATTGAAGAACACATACATATAAAGTGTACGCTAACAGTTCTAAAGAAGCTGCTCAAGTAGTTGGAAAGGTACAACGTGGTCATCATCCTGCGTCAGTGATGGTTTGGTGGGGCGTGTCTTATCGAGGAGTCACAACTACATTTTTGTGATAAAGTAGTGAAAACTTCAGCCAAAGTGTATCAAGATACAGTCTTGGATCATGTTGTGAAACCTCTCAGTAATACACTTTTTAAATATATACCGTGGACTTTCCAGCAGGACTCTGCAGACTAGCCCTCATCTAGCCCAGACCTGAACCCTTTAGACTTCAAATTATGGTCAGTTTTAGAGGACATGGCCTGCAATGAACGACACAGCGACATTCACTTAAAAGAATCTTTGGAGCAAGCAGGGGCAACATTTCCCTTGGAAACAGTTCATAAATACATAGGTTCGTGGCCAAACAGATTAAAGGCCTGTATAGGTGGCCCAAAGGTGGCCATTTCGAATAGAATATTTTTTATTTTTTGCTGAGACTAATAAATATGTAGGTATAAATTTTAATAATATTACATTACTACATTACAAAAAATGCATTTTCATTTGTAACAGAACTTATACTATTTATATATTAATATTTATTTATATACTGGGTTATGGTTAATTGATTGCCATACAACGTTATGTTTTGTGTTTTTACAATAATATACTGGACTTATAAAAATACTTTATTGAAACATAAATATCTGACTAATATATATTTAAGATATGTGAAATATAACTTTATTTCGGTTTAAAATACAATAAATAATTGGTATACAAAGCTATATGATCTTTTCACTAATTGCCTAATTAGAATATATCTATTATAATCATTTTCCAGAATTTTATTATAAATCTCTATTTCTCAATTACCAAGAATTAAGTACCAAGCTTATGAAAAAGTCAAATCTGACACAGGGGTAGGATCGTGCTTTGTGACAATCTAAGCTTATGCAGTTACTATAGAACGGTTTTATTATTATTAAATTATATAGATTATTATATAATATTTAATATAAACTATCTTGGCTGTTAAGTCCAAGATGTTCTTGAAATAAAGATATTACAAAAAGTATAAATTATAAAATAAATTAATGTTAAGGCTTTAGCGAGAACAATGATAGAAATTTTTGGTACATTATGCCATGAACTATGTCGCTTAAACTTCGAGCGTAGATTAGTACTCGAAACATTACTTGCACAGTATTTACGAAAAGTTTAGCAAAAACTCCTCGCAACATAATTGTCTTTCATCTTGAAAATATGGCGGCACACTCCGCTTAATTACAAACAGGGTTTTTGAAGATATCATACGACATATGACGCACCCTCCTCTCACTACAGATATCACAATCTGCGCCCTTGTTTTGTATCTTAAAATCAAATCAAGAAACAAAGACGACCCTTTAATACCATATGAAATTGTCTCGGAGGATAACTAAACATTCATACAAAATATATATAACAAATCCTATCTTTGCTTATCTTTATTTGTACATGTTTCAATAATTTCATTCCACATTATTATTATATCAACGCATAACTAGTCCACTGCTAAATCTAGAATTCGCCTATAGGCTACTAAGTAGCGTCAATAGCTTAATGGTTAAGGGTCCGGTCTGCGAAATTTAAGGTCGTAGGATTGAATCCACCATTAGAATATTGTTTTGAACCATTTCCTAGCGCAAGCATTCTAAGCTTAGTTGGAGTGGTTAACTGGAATGTTAGTAATGTTATAGCACTGCTAGAATTTTTTTTTTCTCCCGGTTGATAATTATCGGTATACAATTCAACTCCCTGAGCCCCTGAATGATTACCAGTGAAATATTTAAAACTATAATCTTTATTCATCCATATTCACTTTCTGTCCTTTCGTTTTCTGGCATTTCAATCAAAAACTTTAATTAGGACCTATTAAACCATAAATGAATATTATTAATAACTGGTATTAATTTATTTAATATTTAATTATAAACGACTTATTTAAAAAATGGGTACAATTTGGAACAACAAAAGAATTCTAAATATTAATAATATAATTGACATACATAATAATAAATAATGTATATTTAATAATAAATACCATAAATTCCATTATAAATAAATAAATTTATTTAGTCATACTAATGAATCTAATTAAAAATATTATCTGATAAATATAAAACAGATGGACAATTCACTTTTGCAACCTCCTCGTTGGCACCTCGTTTGACCAGTTTGGCTTGTGGCCATGGTGATACATTTCGGTACGTCAAAAAACATACGTAAAAAAGAAAAATGTGTTAGCATTAAAGACTTTAAAATTTAAAAACAACTAAAGTGTAAACACTTTTAATTCCTAAAAACAACACATTTTAGCGAATTAAAATACTATTTTAGGAACCCACATAAGAAAAGATATTCAAATTAATTATTACTAAAACGTTCCTTTATTACTACTGTTTTTATAACACTATGACTAATGTTATTAGTCTCCCAATACACTGAGCAACTCACGAGTATAATTCACTCATATGATATACTCGTCACTCGTACGATTTATATGTCCTACCCTTTATATGTTTACCCATTAATTATAACAAATAAAATGCTCCTTATTCCACTGTTATTGGTGTAATTATTTTACAGGTTTTACCAAGTTAATGTTTTAATCTAGTTCGTTAGCAAGCAAGCAGCAATATATAGTTAGAATAATGATAATTTGGCGTTATTATATCAATGGAACTATAAAAATAATGACGTCTTGTAACATATTTTCACGGTACGGTCGGCGAAAAATAAATCATCATCGTAATTTCAACCGATCACTAGTTCACTGCTTGAACATAGGCCTCCCCTAAAGACTTTATGCTATTTATGCCATAGCCATTTTCATCGGACCACAGGCCGGTGCTCCTCAAGCTGGGCCAGTCGACAGGCGAGGTCCCTCAGATCAAAACCATCGTGGGCTAGCGTGCTCTCGAAGGAAAACTCAGAGCCACGACCTCTCAGCATCTAGACGTTTTTTCTAACGAGATCGACTCACCCGATAAAGCGTATTGGGCGATCGACTCTTTAACTTAACACCTTACCTCGGCCGTCGAAGATTCGAAAAGAACGTTTCCCGCGTCAACCCTTCCCTCGAGTCTCCGTCGACTAATAAGGTCAAAAAATCGTGTGGCAAAGTTTCATGATAGATGCCCGACAGACATTAATCGCGTCAGACAGTGCCACCTCCAAAGGGAGGTCAAAGAGCGCATCAAATCGTATAATGACGATAAATGGGGCAACCTGCTAGCGGACCTCGAGCCTTCGAATACCGCTTACTGGCGGTTGGCGCGGGGTCTCAAAGCAGACACTATCACACAAATGCCACCGGACAATGCTACTCTCGCCTTTTACGACGTGGAACCGAATATCTCGCGGAGAGTCTAGAGAGTCAATGCTCCCCATCGAACGTCCCCGCGGACCCCGACCACCTTCGTAAGGTGGACGTCGACGTGACACTTAGGGCGTTGTTACCACCAGCGGGCGAAACGTTAGAACCTGTGACCACAGGGAGGTCATTATCAAAAACCTCAAAAAGAGGTCAACTCCCGGTCCCGACGGGATTAACAATAAAATACTTAAAGCGCTTCCCGTTAATATTATCTGCCTCCTAGTGGCAATATTCAACACGCTCCTCTCCAGCTGCTCCTTCCCGGATGCCTGGAAGGAAGCGGCCGTCATCGGGATTTCCAAATCGCACAAACCGCGGAACCTTCCCAGTAGTTATCGTCCAATCAGCCTCCTAAGCTCCGTGGGCAAGGTATACGAGAGGATTATTCTTAGGCGACTAAAAGAACACGTCCTAGCTAATAGATTACTTCCCGACGAACAGTTCAAGTTTAGGAATACGCACTCCTGCGTTCAACAGGCCTTCCGCTTAGCGGAACACATTCTTGCAGGGATAACCCTGAAAACCCCATAGGTACTGGTGCACTATTTTTCGATGTCGCAAAGGCATTCTACAAAGTCTGGCACAACGGTTTAATTAATAAACTTCACCCAGCCAACAACTTCAACATACCAGACAGGCTCGTGCACATCATACGAGCTTTCTTGTCGAATCGCACTTTCCGATATCGAGTCGACGGCGCGCGCTCCTCAAGCCGGCCGCTCCTAGCTGGAGTCTCCCAGGGCTCCGTTCTCTCGCCCCTCTTATTCTCACTTTACACTGGTGATATCCTAAAAGAGGATCTTCTGGAGAGGCTTAGCTGATACATTCTGCACGGCACCAGTACCTAGCAGTAGAAAGCTAGGACGTATCACGATCTTCGACCGACCCATTCCGTGGGTAGAAACGGTCAAATACCTAGGGGTCACCTTTGACCGTAAGCTTACCTTCCGCCCGCATATCGAAAATGCGAGGAACAATACCGCGTTCGTCATGAGCCGGCTTCACCAGCTCATCTGCGCCAAGAGCAAAATGATTCTAAGACATAAACTCCAGCTATATAAGTTCTGCGTAAGACCAATTATGGCCTACGGCAGCGTCGTCTTCGCCCACGTAGCCGCGAATAAACTAAATAATTTACAGGCGGTTCAAAACCGTTTCACCAGAATAGCTACCGGAGTAGAACCGTATCAGCGTAACATTGATCTGCACAGTGACTTCCATCTCGTCACCATTCCGGAATATTTCCAGAATCTCTCGCAGCGCTTCTTTGTGAAAGCGCTTTAGCACTTCAACCCGCTAGTGGTAAACGCTGTAACCTACGATCCAGTACCGAACCCGGAAACTAGGAACCGTCAACCCCGTCACGTCCTCGACGACCCCCACTTAATAGGGGAGCCGAGCTCCAGTCCATCCTCAACGGACCCCGGACCTTCACATACCACCGACATCTCGTCGCGTCGCCCTCGCCTCCGAGCGCGACGCAAACTTCGCGGCACCGCGTACACCACATACGCCCGCGTTCTCACCACCCACAGCTTCCGATTAATACACAACAGGTGGCGTCCTTCAGAGGCTAGTCCGCATACCAAAACATCGGACGGTCAGTAGTCATCACCATCCACTCTCCACTCAGGCTATCCGATAGCTAGGGAACTGGCAACTTGGGTGGCACCATCAGATAGGTACGGATCAGAGCAGACCGACACGCTCAGTTTTTGAGCGCTAGTAAGAGAACCAAAATTAGAAAACTACTTAACCAGCTCACAGCTCACAAGCTGTAAGAGCCGCATAGGCTAACAGCATCAACATTAACAGAATCTAGATAGCCATTTGAATAATATAACGAAAACTTGACGAAAAATCATAAATGTTGGGTCGAGGAAAAAGTTTTTCGTATTTTATATACAAATTCAAGATATTTTTTATCATAGTTTAATTAAATTTGAATATAATATATATATTTTGTTCGTTAACTTGTTGCCATTTTGTTGCTAGTGACATAATCCCATTGCTGTAGAAATTTTGAGACTTCTGATCTATAAACTAGGACAAGTAGTTTTGACAGTCCTCTCTTGATGCTAACACTACCTTAATAATTATAAAGAGACCGAAAATGTTGAAAATCTGAGGGTGCAAAGTCAGGACTATATAGTGGATATATTAACATTTCCTAATAAAGCTCTCTCAATATGTGCAGAGTGGTTAAAGATGAGTTTGGTATGGCGTTATCATGATGAATAACCACACACTTTCTGATGATCAAATCCGACTGTTTTTTCTCTATTTCTTGCTTACATCACATCAATTGTTGGCAGTAGATAACCGAGTAGATGGTTTTGCCTGGCGATAAAAGCTTATAATGAATTGCTGTTCCAATTCAACCATACACACAGCATCAGTTTATTGGGAGGCAGTCCTTTTATCATGATCTTTTTCACACGTTCTTGTCGTAGGTAATCCACTTTTCATTACCAGTGATCAATCTTTTCAAAAACATTATGGTTTCAATAGAGGATCGCAAATGAGATTCATTAAGTTTCTTTCAGAGAGCTCGTGTAGCACTCAAATATCGAGCTTTTTTGTATAACCAGACTTTTTCAAATGTATCAAAACTACTTTGTGGCCAATCCCTAGCTCTTCAGTATGTTGTAACTACTAATATGTCGACTCCACTCTTTCAATAATGACATCAACTTTACATGGCACAGGTCTACCAGAGCGAGCTTCATTTTGACACCAAAATTCCCGTACTGAAAACGCTAAAACCTATTTTCTGACACTGTGTTAAGTCCTTATAAGTCCATCCAGTCCATAAACAATATTATTTCGTGACTAGTGTCGCATTTTTCCCTTTTTTTTAATAAAACTCAAAATGTATCGAATTTCTTCGTCACTGATTTTGGCGGAAAAACAATAGAAAAATGGCAGGACCCCGTTTTCACTTTACATTTTGTCTTTTTATTTATAAATGTCATCTATTTAATGGTATCAAAACCAGCCTGTACGTGGCTGTTTTTGATACCAACTGCAGAGATTTTTATGTAACTTTTTAGTCAGAAAAATAAATAAAAAAAGAAATAAGAAAAATCTTTTTCCCCGACGCATTATAATACAAATTACAACAATTAATACAACCTTAAGGCCTTTCTATTAGAAATGTATTAGACTAACATATAGTATATATACGGGTAAGTAATATTTTTTTGTATATTATTATATTTTTTTGTTGTAATATATAAAGGGAGGGGCACTTTATTTTCCACAAAAATTTACACATAATAATAAATGACGCCACCTTTTGTTAAACAATAAAAGATATATATATATACATATATATATATATATATAAATATATATATATATATATGTATATATATATATAGATATAAAGATATATATATAAAATAATTTGCAGTTAATATGCTCGGTATCTTTGTCTGATCCGAAGAAGATGGTTTAGGTCCTCCACTAACAAATTCCTTACTGAAGTGTAGATCAGATCATGCGTTAATAGTGATGAAGTAATAACACAAATAGAGAAACATTTACGCATTTTACCCTCTGTTTGTATAACCGAGCTTATTTATGAGTGTGACATTTTTACCCTTAGTTCTGTAAAAATATCTAAATATTTTTTTGAGCATAAAGTTCATTTGATGATAAATGATAAATGTGGCCCATGGTTATATAACAAACCCACATCCATACCCAACAAAGAATAAAATTGAATGGCTTGGACATGTAAGCGGTATGTAGTTTATATAACTACATCAATTAAATACATAACAAATAAAGAAGTATAAAACTAGGTTCATACGATATGAAGGTTTAATTCCGCCGCCGCAAGCAATGCACAACACGGTGCACGTTAGGAACTAAAGGCTTTATAAGGACGATGTAAGTGGGGGCGGAGAGATGATCCGTCAGAAATTACTGAGCGAGCCAAGGTTCGGCTCTCTCGGGCGCCTTCGTGTCAGTAACTCGCACGCAGAGTAACGGCAAGGTAAGGCCCAAGGCGAGGTTCCCCCACGGGGGCCCACATTAAAGGTCTATGCCGAGTGCCCTAAGCACTCGGCCACCTTTCAACCCGGTGAAGTTGTTAAAGCCTTCGGGCTAACAGTGGCCATCCGCCAAAAAGTCAAACAGGGGCGGAGATAATTCGAGAACGAGTCGGCGTGAAGAGTAGTGGGAGTAAAAATAAGTCCATGTGCTGTGAGCTATAAGGTACTTGTACATTAAACAACAGTACACAGGTCACCGGATTCCCACGCTCACCATACAAAACACGGCAAGTAATCTGTGAAGGTATGGTCCATCCCTGATTAAGTTGACCAATACATCTTCAACAGAAAGTATCTGCAGTATGGCTCTACCACTGTTGAATTTGTAAAAAAAATAGTGAAATGTTAAAAAAAAAGAAAAGTTAAAAAAACATTTTTAAATATTAGACGTAGAATGTACTCTACATGATGGTTAGTAGCTTACCCATTTTTCTTCATTCATTCATCACATTGATCCTTAAAAAAAATTTAGGATGCATATAGTAGGTCTACATTCCTGGCTTGAGTTAATTTGAAGGTCCTATTAATTCCCAGGGTCCCCGGATACATACACTAACTATATGGAAGATGGCAGTAATGCCGTAAATATTAGTAACGTTAACTTAGTAAATGCTAGTGACGATGCTTCTTCACGATGGTATTCTGTGGGGGCTTCGTTCTTCATAGCTAGAGCCGACCTACTCATATGATATCTAGAAATTAGCAGGAGCAAGGTTCTACCAACATAAGACCTTCAGTTTCACTAAAAAAAATATTTATAATAGTATCACTATAAAAGGATGTGCAATATTCATGAAGATATTTAAAACAAATCTCTCACGTCTTTTATAATACTTCTGTTAGACGGAACGAAATAGGTCAATATGTTTTGATTATATTTATCAATTATACCCTTAAAAAATTACAATTATTCGCATACTTTTGTTGGTGAAAATCCAAAGCAGCAGTCTCCTAAAACGCCACATCATTGTATCCACTTTGTATAATTCTTACAATAAACAGACTAAGACAGAAAAAAAACAAAATTAGTAGTTAAAGTACAATTACGTCTTTTGAAACAATTTCAAAAAAAAATTGTTGAAAACGAAGTAACAGCAGGATTTAAAATAAGATTAGGTTCTTTATTCAAAAGTTTTGTTTTTTTTGTACTAAAAGCAATAAAGTTAAAAATGCAAAGTGACGTTTTGAACAATGCTTAATGAACGGTGGAACATCAATTATTCTACTATGACCGGATTAATGGACTTAACAAGGACTTTGGATAACAACGACAGGCGTCTAAAAAAGCGAGGAAAAGAGACGAGTCTAAAGATTATTTAAAGCGAGACTCAGTGGGAGGGGTAACTGGTGTCTTAGCTTATATTACACTCGTAGGCAAAAAAATCGACTCGAGCTTCATGTGCACAAGGTTCGAGATATCATTAAAAATATAACTGTTCCCTGAATTATAGATTTCTTTTTGAACGTTGTTATTGCTTATCACTATTACTACACCTGTTTACAATGCTGCTAATTAGGAATGGTCAGTTAGTCATCAAACATCAACCGGTATACTTATCTCTTATTATTAAACACAAACATTGCCTAAAAATTTCCTCATCTATTGAAGAAGTGGCTCAAGCGGTTGCCCTTTCGAAACAAGGCCAGAGTCTGTGAGAAGTGGCTCGTGTGTTAAACATGAGCCAGTCTGCAGTACCCAGTTTACCGGCGATATTAGGAGATTATCTAAAGAAGCGGGTCTGGCAGAAGAATGTGCACATCACAGAGGGTTGATCCATACATCGTCAGTACTTTGCTCATTAATTGGACCCTCTCTGGCGTTCAAATCTAACAGAAGCTCGGAGAAACGCGAGGGTCGGCTGTTAGCAGATAGACATTCAGAGGGAGACTATAGGCGGCTAACCTCACACAAGGCCAGCTACTGGTCCTAAATTAACCCCAGCTCATCGTGCAGCCCTACTACGTTTCGCAAGAGAACACACGAACTGGACGGACGAACAGCTCTATTTTCTTCTCAGGTAAAAGAGTGCCATGGAGACGGCAGTGATAGACGACAAGTATTTAGAAGACCTGGAGAGCGATTCTGTGATAATGTGCTGCATAAGTGAAAATGTAGCATTTGGAGGAGTTTCCTGGATGGTGTGGGCGGGAAATGTGCAAATGTCATTGATGGCAAAAATAGAGTTGGTTTTCATCGAATCGTTTAAGATGAATTTTGAATTAATATTTGCTAATAGAAGAATAGAATTTATTAATATCACGTCATCTAATTTTAAACCTTAAACTTACATTTTAATCCACTATAATATATATATATATAGAGATAGAGTTACCAATTAAACATTTTATTCAATCTCAATTACAGTAGGTCTAAGATTAGCAAATATAGCGCATAGCTAGTATAGAAAGGTTTAATTCTAAGTACTACTGTTAAATATAACATTATAATAAATTTGTGAATTTATTTCATGTCGACGATGATTTCCATCTGGTTTTCGACCACAGCGACATATTCTGGTTATTATCAGATGACATCAACTGCGTAGGAAGTATTATACATAGTGCTGTAAGCATTTGCGCATAAGGAGAGGTACTCATTTTCCCTTTCCCTAGTCCGATGTAATGGATGTACACTAAGGTCGGAGAAAAAATCATACATACAACACACCCAGAACTGAAAATGAACAATTTGTGATAAATAAGTATAGTTTCCTCAGCTGGAAATTGAACCCAGGGTCTGTGATGCAGCACCTGGCTGCATGTCCTCTAACCGCTACGTGACCTTCAGGGAATTAACATAATAAGCAACTGAATTGACAAATCGTTATAATTTAAATCTATTAATAATAATGCTGTATTAAATACTTTGCCAAAATAGTTTAGTAATAAAAGAAAAAATTCTATACATATCGCATTCCGGCTGCGGGATACCAAGAAAAATATCTTTAATGGCGAGCAAAAAAGAAATTCGTTTGGTCATCAGTGCGTCGAGTTATCGTGAAAAGTGGCGAAAAGTCTGCGTACGGAAAAAACGAGAAGATAGTCGCCCTTAGGTCGCTCGCACGTAGCTTATAGCTCTATGGTATGAGTTCAGCTTCAGTGCCCCGCCAACGGCCGTCGATGGTGGACGTATCATATTTCGTTTGTATAAGCTCGCGAGTGTAACGACATTACGATGTTGAGTGTCGTGATTAATTTTGTGCTTGTTTTGTGAATTTTGAATTTAGTGCAAGTAGTTTGGCAGTTGAGATTTCAGCTTTTACCCGAGTAGCCAAATACTGGCATATCTCCAAATATCGTAAGTTTTCTTTTTGCTCTATACAATAGGAAAATGTTCGACGTTATCTTTGAACTTTGTTTCTTGCGTTTTATAGCTGAGTAAGCAAGTAACTTATTTGATAAATATGTATTTTACAACAATTTTAAGCAAACAAGTTTGTATTATTTAAAAAAAATTTAACTGTATAACTTTTAAACGAAAAAACCCAACCAATCGGAGATAAAATAACGTTTATTTACGAACTTAATAAAACACAATTATGTATACATAGACTGTAATACAAAGTTGAGAATTTATTAAGAAAATTCTAGCCCTCCTAAATAAGTCTGTTTCAATACATTTATTATAACTTAATTTATTATGTAATTACTTATGAGTTAAGTGGACAAAGCTCAATTTCCACTTTTGATTTATCTTTAAAGAAATAGTTTTACACTTTCTGATAAAAATATTGTGTTTTTAAACGGTATCTTAGAAATAGAAAAATCCCTAACTTTTTTATTTTTTCTTTGTAAATCAACAAAAGAAATAGATAAGGTCCGTTTTACTGTTCTTTTTTTATCTTCACTTTGCAGGAAAAGCAAAACCTATGGAGCAACTTTTTTAATAGCAGTCTTCCTAAAAAACCTAGATAGTCCTAGATGAGTTTATCACCACCATTTCATTCATAAAATATAAAATGTATATGTACAGAACTAACAAAACCAGTACTATATACATTTTATATTTTTTATCTACACCTATAAAATATTTTAAGACATAAAGAACAATAGTAATAAAAACATTTGTGTATGCACACAAAATGCATGAATATTTCAATGGCGTCATAATTTAAGAGCCTCCTGATTATCAATTTAATACAATGAAATTATAGTTTTTATAATTTCATTGTTTGTACTTTATAGGCGTAGTTTTACATAGCACATTCGTTTAAACAAAAACAATTAAAGCGTGGTTCTATATATAACTTTGTATATATAAAGTACATTACAAGATACACACCAGCAACTATTGAACCTTGAGGGAACAATGTTACAAACAATTATAAAATGTCGGTCAATAGCAACTTCCTTGTTGGCAGAGGTACAATGCATGCTACGCTCTAGCGCTAAAACACAACTAACGAAGCCGTCCATTACGTGTGGGTATTAAACATACAAAGTATTGCGCAGCAATTGTGACTTGACAATTATGTTGATACTCGTTTTTGTATTTAAATAAATTGAAAAATACAAAATAAGCAGGTTGGTTCTGGTCATATATAATCATTTTATTATTTCGATCATAGCGACATTTCTGATTATGGCAACTACGAGTATGTATTCTCCAACCAAATATTCGTATAAAGTTGTCTTTAATCGTTTATATATATACTACTCAAAACAAAATAGGGCCCACTTTAAGTTAATCTTTGAATTTCGTCTAAAAAAATTGTTGGATAGTAAATAGTGAAGTTAAACATTTCGAAGTATTGTTGACATGTTTATCTAACGTTATCAATGTTCATAACTCATGTTCAAGTCAGGAATTCAATGGTGGCTAGACTAAAAAAGTTAAGTACTCAAAAAAACGTTTATTACTCAAATTCTCAGTCACTTGTACCCTCAGTCATATTATGAATATTACAGTCGCACGTCTACTTTTTTCATTTTAACTTGATTTCGGTGTTACTCGCGATCATTATGCCTGGTTCTCGGCGTCATATGGATGTGGAAACAGCAACAAGAGCAGTGTTAATGCTTCAGGAGGGAGAATGTCAGAGATCAGTGGCAAGACGACTTGGTGTGTCGCGACGAGCTATTCGAAACGCGTGTGAACGCTTTCTAGAGACAGGTAGTGCGAGGAGATCTGGATCAGCAAGAGCGCGAGCTACAACCGTCCAGGAAGACCGGTATATCAGATTGACTGCACGTCGAGAGCGTACGATTCCCGCCCGCGTCTTACAAATTCGACTGCGGCAATCGACTGGCCCACGAATTAGTGATCAAACCATTCGGAAATCGGCTCCATGAAGACGGACAACGTTCCAGATCTCGTATTATTCGTCTAAAATTGACAAGAGCGCATCGTGCAGCACGTTTGAGGTTTGCTCGCGAGCATGCGGAGTGTACAATGGACAACTGGAGAAATGTACTCTTTACGGACGAAAGTAAAGTAAAGTTTTTCAGCGATGATCGTCGAGTGCGCATGTGAAGAAGAGAAGGAGAACGTTTTTCAGAACCTTGCATACATGAAACGGATCGTTTTGGAGGTCCAAATATTATGGTGTGGGCTGGAATAAGCTTGGTCGGTAAAACGGAGCTGGTAATTCTGGAAGAAGGCTCCATAACAGCCTCCCGGTATGTCGATCGAATAATTCGGCCCCATATCATCCCATTTTCACAAAGAGTGGGTGAAAACTTCGTCTTTATGCAAGACAATGCTCGCCCACATACAGCGCGAACAAACCAGAGAGCACTCTCTGAAGCCAATATTACGGTGTTACCGTGGCCGGCCATGAGTCCCGATCTTAACCCCATTGAACATTTATGGGACCAATTGAATAGAAGCCTCAAATTGAACTGAATAATGTGACTAATCGAAAAGAGCTCATAAATGCCCTAAAATTGTGTTGGGAGCGAATACCCGAGGAAAACATCACCCACTTGATTGATAGTGTCCCAGATAGATTCAGAGAGTGCATACGGAACAGAGGAGGACCTACTCGCTATTTAGCACCATCAAACTCATTGATTTAGTCAATAATAAAAATCAAAATCAAACTTTACTTAAATCAATAATTTCTGTAAATTTTCCTAAAAACTGTAAATTTTGACTAAATTCCATAAAATTTCCAAAACTAACTCTTGTTCACACACTTTCAGAAACCTTAAATTATTCATTCCTAATCATAAAAGCTGAAAAAGAAAAAGAATCTGTAAAATTCATTTATAAAACATGGTGGGCCCTATTTTGTTTTGAGTAGTTATATATACCCATAATACGCGACCCTGTTCTGGTGCTTAGATCACATTTGAGATAGGCTTTTTAAAAGATAGTTTGTACGATTTAACGGCTTTGTCTTGAATTTAAAAACAATGGATAGCGGGTTCTCTAACTACTCGTAGTTCCTTAAACTACCGAGCCGTGCAATCAATATGTTATGCCAAAAATCAAATAAACAACAATACGTGTATTACTATCATTGCAGTAGAATTTATCATTATTTCATTGCAGGTATCCCTCGAATTCAAACGAATGCTTTATTGGTTTAGATGGGTACAGCAACAATCTGGAATAATTTGTCTGTGTCTGTGCATCGATCGATAACAATGCAAATGTCTTTAAAAAGGGAGGTATTATGACTATATCTAGGACTATATCGAGTGTACAACATACATTTAAACTGTGTCATCATTAAAAGCGGCACTCAGGTGATGAGATACACGGTTTAAACAAGCTTATGTTTTATACTTGTTAAATTTGGATACATGTTAAATAAATTATGATTTGCTGCATAATTGATGATGACCACGACCATATTTTCTGGTTATTTTCATTATTGATGTCAATCAGCTGTGACAAATTTCAGTGTAGTAAGCTTTTGCGCTAACACCGGGGCATAAAGTTATCGTTCGCTTCCCTAGCTCGATGTAATGCATGAGCAATAAAATTGGAGGTTGCAGTTACAAAGACAAGATATACAACACGCGCTACTCGAAAACTAACAAAATGTGATACATATATTATTTCTCGACTGGGATAAGAACTCACCATCTGAAACTATATCTCATGTAAACCAAGATCTAGTGGCACACAAATTAAAAAAGGTGAAAGGTGAACTTCAATGTAGTGGGACAGTGAACTCTAAATGTTTTTAAAGAATTTAATCACAAAGAAGAATTCATCATAATGGAGTAGGTAAAGCGATTTTAGGACTTCCCTCCATTTCAAGGCGGGAGGTAAAACAATTGAAATAATCTGATAAGTCATCGCGGTGAAAATTTACCCAGCCACGGGATGCCTGGCAGTCAAGCAAAACGAGAAATACCTATGTTCGGGGATTTACTTGCTCTATTATCGTTGGTTTTCGTAAAAGAATTACAAAAAGTCCTGAATGTACGGGAATATTCCCTTAGTCAAGAGCTTTGTCTAATATACTAAACCCGACATAATCTGTAAGGAATTTAATATGATATTCTGCTATAGTTGCCACAGCACCCTCGCTCTTATATTCAATGACAGAATTAGAACAGTCACATAAGAGAGATGGAATAGGATTAAATAGAAATGTCTAGGCATAAAACGTGGGACCTACAAATCACCAGCTAGGTATTTTAACCACGTTACATACGTTAGTCGGCCGTTACTATTGCATTAATACAAGACCACGCAAGAGTCGTGCAAATGTCATTTTATTTTGGTACTTTCTTGCTCTAATTCTTTGTCTGTAACAGATTCTATTGTACTGTTTATTTCGATCAATTGCTTATATTAGCCATAAGATTTTCTATCTTCCAACGACTTTAGTGTGTAATCAATAATAGTTTTATTGTTTAACTAAGTTATAATTAAGCTATCTGTGATAAAGGATTGAAGCACAAATGCACCTTGACATTCGACCACAGTCACAAAGAATGATACTGCCATTGAATCTTACATTATTTATCTGTGGTTAAGTCACATTGTACGCATACCGCTCCTACATTGTAAACAGGTTTTAAAATATTGTATCGCGTATATACTGCATGTTGTACGTATTTTAGAAACTGTGCACCTTTACGCGCTTTTGAGATTGAATTTATTAGTTTTTTGATATTATGTCTGTGATGATGTTTCACTCAAGAGTTGCTTTAAACTTAATGAAGCAAACATATATTGGTATATAAAATTTTAAAACTAGCTGAATTTGAAACACTTCGTAATAAAATGAAAAGGATTTCAAAGAATTTGTTTATCAGTGTGGAAAAACTAAATAATATATTTTATATTTAGAATTCTCCTTATTAGTCTCATGTATTATTGGTATTTAAAAAAAATACTACAAAAAATATTTAATTTTTACGAAAACAAAATCGTTTCTTATAATGCACATTATGTATATGTAAATCTCATACTGGTTTATATCAAGTGCACCATAAAAAGCACCCTAACACGTAAAGGGTTACGTTTGTAATCGTTTGTCTTCTACGATGTTGCCGTTTATCACTTTTTATGCATACCCTACAAGATCACTTTAGAATGACTTTAAAGATGGTGGGTTTCTATTGTCTTAGATTTTTATATATATATAAATTATTTATATATTATATTATTTATGTATTTATATACATTATTTGTTTTATGGAATATGTTGTTTTACTAACTGAGCTTGTGATTTTGTACACGCAAACATAGCATATACGAGCGCAAGACGTACTTTAAAATTGATCGATTAATTGAGCCATTGCGTAGTTCGAGAAACGCACAGATAAATAAAACAATGGAAGTTTATGATTATAATAAGTTTAATATTGACCACAGTTGATAATGATAGAAGGAAAGTAGACACTCCATCATAGTTCCAGATAATTCCACCTTAGTTCCTTATGTCTGTAGATCATTGGAAACTTGTACTTATTGGTCATTTTAATTCCATAATAACGAAAACAGACACTAGATTGATCTTATAAGGGTTTTCCCATCGGATGTACCGAACTCTAAGCAATGACGCGAAATGACTTGACGCATTTTGACGATGGTTAAAGTATGATTGCTCTGAGACGTAGCCCCGGGTATTACACATTATTACAGCGCACATGAATACTTTAATAAATGCTTAGGCAGCATATCTTCGAGTTTAACAAAAGATATTATAAACAGCGATTGAATATTAACTAAGTACTTTTTTGGTTTCTTCGCCGAAGAGGTAATTTGTAGGAGCATACAATATTTAAATTATACGCAATGCCAGTAATTTTTATAACTATAATTTGGGATGATTAACATAATCATTTAAGATTGAAAATAGCATAGTTAATTTTTGTAGGCACCTTTTATAGGCTTTATTTTTTTCTTTTATATGTAATTTTTATGTATTTTATATATGTTGTATTTTATACATCACAGAAGGTAAACATAAAAATACTGGCTTTCATTAAATTGAGTGATAGGTAGCCGCATGAAAAGTTTCTTCCGAATTCTAAAGTAGATAGATCCTACGCAGATACGATGTAAATGCCTTGGGTCATTATCAACGCCCACAGAATCCTTGGGCTCAATAATACGCGTACATGGGCTATGTATTCGTACATGTATTCGATATCATTCATCAATATCTAAAGGCGTCTATTTTATATATAATAATTTTTAGTACTCAATGTTTTTTTTATTTAATCTAATAGCAAAAATAAAAAAATATTTTATTTATGTTTTTAGCTTCATACAAAAATTCTGTAATGAAATCTTGAATAAGTTAAACTTAAAATTATATTTTTACCATAAATATAATTTTAAGTTTAACTTATTCAAAATTCAAAAACTATCCTTTTAAGGCAGTAAATCTAAATTAAATATATATAAGAAATAAATATATAATTTTTCTTATTTAACTTTTTCAAATTAATTAGTAATATTATACTTTACTTTGTATCGGTACTAAATGTCTAAAAGAAATAATTAACTCAATTATTAGCTATATATAAAATCACGACTAAAGAATAAAGAATAAGCGGCTAAGAATAGACCGTTCTAAGGCATTAATGAAATAGTAGTAAGCAGTATTAAGTAAGTAATGTATAAATTTAGTTCAAACTGTAATGTAAAAATGCAGACTGCATTTGATACATTTATTAATTAACCGTTTCCGAGAACTTCGACCAAACAAAATATCGACAGAATGAAAATATGTCCAGCAGCAAGGGCTACTCCTAAATAACCGGTAGAAGGCTACACGCGAATCTACACTCTCCTTTACATGTATCGGTTTCAAAGGCAATATATCTTGCCCTTAGTAGGTTTCGGCTTCTTTCGCTTCTGAATAAACGGGTTGAATTTACTGGTTTGTTTATTTTTTGTTTCGCGAGTATTGTGGTATTAGACTTCTTCGTGTTATAATTAACCTGGGCCACCATCAGCAAGATTTTACTATTTGGTTCCTTTTTTTATTAGTACACGGTAATTGATGCCTACGGTCCATGACAACTCCTTGACAAGGAATCATAATAAAATGAATGCCTCGTCTCAGTAATAAAGGTCTCCAGATCCCTACACTCACCAGACGAATGCTGCTAATTTACGCTGGCATTTTGTGTGGGCGTGGTCGTACCTTGGTCGAACTGACCCATTAATTCTGCAGCTGAAACAAACTGTAGCATAGCTCTACCACTGTTGGTTTGGTTTGTTTTCAGATTTAGGATTAAATTGGCGTAACGCTATTTGTAATAACAGATTTGTAGTACTATTGACAATTATTTAAAAATTAGACATAGTTCTGACTCAATCTTAGCTAAAACTTTCGACTATTATGCTATAAGGTATTCGCTATTGATGCTAATACCATATTGATTTCAATATCTAATTCAGTCATTAACTTACGGTCCTTTTTTAATTTTATTTATTCCCCTTTGTCCTCTAAATGAGTTTACAAAGGCAGACTTAAAGCCCAGTTGTATTACTAGAATGATTCAATCAATGAATGTTAATTAACACAAGGTCTTATCCATAAAAATATTACGTTATATATGAAATTGGCGTTTTGTCAAACTGGCCATTTTGATCTAAAATAATCTGGCGTTTGGTTAGGAATTCCAAATTCAAATGTATTTCAAATTTAGGCTTGTGTATTTATGTTTCGATTTTAATGATTCATTTGTTGTCGCGCCATTTGTTTTTCTTTGACATCCTTCTGTTAACAAAATGGAAAAATTGAATTATCGCGTTATTTACGAATATGAGCTCCACCGTGGCACCAGCGCTGCAGAAACAGCAAGGTACGTTTTTGGTTCCAACGTTATCGTTCTGGAGCTTTGACCTCCAAAACAAACTTCGTGGATGGCCGGAGATCCAAGTTAACAATGAACAATTAAAGGGTTAAGCGGACCTATCGCAAACCACTAAGTCGGAATTAGCGGTAGGCTCCGATGTGAGTGACAAAACAGTTTTAATTTACTTGAAACAAATTGGAAAAGTAAAAAAGCTTGAGAAATGGATATCGCATGAATTGAGTGAAGCACACTAACAAAGACGCATCGAGCGCTGCGTTACATTACTCATCACAATAACGAGGTAATATATATATATATATATATATATATATATATATATATATATATATATATATAAATATAAATATATAAATATAAATCCTACAGCTACGCCTTTGTTAAAAAGAGAGCCTTATATTTTGCGATAAATCTGGGTAGCACATGTCACCATAATCGGTAACAAGTAGAATAAGGAAGTAAACCTAATAGTATAATCTTAGTTTTGAAGAGTACGAAAATAAAGGATAAGAAAGACAGTATAGAGACGTAAGAAGGCAACAAACTTACGACTTATTTCCCAAATCTTTACATCCCAAATAATTTTATGCAAACCTATGTTGACTATAGAATTACTGAAAGGAATCAATGTTCCGTTTTAATAAATAGGAGGGACGCTTCCATTAGTTTATTTTTAATATTAATGAAATACGCAATGAACGAACAAATCCATACAATTGTCAAGGCTATTCATAATATTGCGTTTTTATATATATTATAAACGACATTTCAAAAGAAAGGATATAATATTTTCATACAATTGTATTGACTTTAACATTTGAAATATATATTATAGACCTTAATTACTGGTGACGGTACATTCCATCTCAGTCATCAATGGGTGACAATGCATCTGCATTATGATTCCGTGTCAAGGATGAATGAAGATATCGTGGGCCGCAGGAATCCCTTACCATCAGGTGAACTTTGTGCTCGTTTATTACTCTAAATTTAATTTAAAAAATGCTGCTTTTCGCGGTAGGGTGTGTATATATGTTCATATCTGTCTATATATTTAACTCAGCAGCTAAATCTTCATCCAATCTTTTTGCATCAGGCTAGGGACGACGTGAAATTTACACGACGTAGTTGCACAAATTCTTACGTCACTGTAACATATTCTGTATAGATGATGATCATACGGTAATAACTAAAGGATACCGGGGTCTAAATTGACCAGAACAACATAAGTTTATGTTATTAAACGTCGCGTGTTCCTAATTTTGAGTATCTCATGTTGCTACTTATTAAAGAACAATGATACGTTAACATTAAACTGAAGTTGTGGATGGATAATAATAGGATAAATAATTTTTCATTGATCTGCATTAAACAACCATAAAAAAAGAATTTGTTTGTGTACGTCAACAATCCTCAGTTGTCTGTGAAGACTGGGTGACTAAACCGACAGCGCGGCGTCGCATTGCCATAAACAGACACAAGTAATTCCTTTGTGTCACCGCGGTTCTCGACGAAAATTTATTAGCCGCAACAAAAAAAAAGGAAAGCTGCAGTGACCACGAGGAAAATTATTGTTCGGACAGTTCAACTTTTATATTTATATTTTTATAAAATCACATTTACGTAACCGATTTTACGAAACCACACTACATCGCAAATAAAAATAAGCTTGCCCTACATATTTCACGTTATTTCAAAAGTACAATACACAAGGTTAAACGTTCTTTTTTTTTCGTAGTTGCGGCTGTTGATTTCTACTAAGTTTTAATAAATAAAAATCGACGGATTTTTTATTAAATTAAACACAAGTGGTTTCTTTGTTGAATGCAAGTATGAGTAAGCAACCCGTGCGAGTATTTGTGCATTTGTGTTTGCTCATACGATATACTTACGAAGTTATATTTATTATTATTATACAGATGTCATCGTATTGTGAAATCCATCGTCATTTTACAATTACTTTTTTTATACGATTTATTATACGCTGTTGGAATGCATATCCTAGTGCTTAACATACGTATGCATAAAAAATAACATTTAAATGGAAGACATGTCGTTTCTTCTTATCTTCTATGCTACACAGCAGCAAGAATAAAGTGTCAGAGTACAGCCTAATGCTTTAGTATGTACACAATTAAAACTTACATTACGTAAAGTACACTGACAGGGCGTACCAAAAAAATATAATTACGTTAAATAAAAGTAATAATTATATCAGACAGAAAAAATAATCTCTATAGAAAAATTAAAACGTGTTAAAACTTAAAAAAAAATTAAAAAAAATTACATATAATAAATTTATTTAAATTATATATTTATATAAATTTAATTATAATAATATTTGCTTATTCAAATATTTTGTGCCCACCCATCTCTCTTGTGTGATATTCGTTTGTATTTTTAAATCTACGTTGATCGAACTTATTTCGTTAATCAGTGATGACTTTTGCGAATTTTTACTTTTGTCGTTTGGTTGTACGGATATATTAGCGGACGTGGATGAATTTATCTGGTGGATCTAGATTCCGAGATTGTCCGTGGATTTTTGGTTTATCACTTTTTTTTTTGTTCTTGATTCTTAACTGTACTAAAAAAACATTTTACAATTCAAATTTTCTTACACACGAACAATGGATGGAAATTTAAAATGGATATAAAAATAGTTAGAATTTTCCATTATGTTGCTATTGACGAAAAATATATATTTCAAATGAAAAAATATTCAGTATTATTCTTATGGCAATAATAGATGACGATTCAACACATGATGTGGGTGTTAGTAGAATAACATAATTATATTTTAAAGTTTCCCTGGATGTATAATAATCATAATCAATAATCGAATATGTAGAATCACAAGCATAGTAGAAAATTGAAAACAAAACAAAACCCATTGCTGTCTTTGTGAATACAGTGGATAAAATTGTATTACTATTATGTGCTTCGCATAATTGGCTAAGAAGAGAGAAACGAAATACTCATTTAATTAGTATTGATATTTATCGGGAAGATGAAGCAGGAAACAATGTTCCTTGCTCCTGAAAAACAAAATATTTGAAAGAATGCGTCAACAAGGTAGTAACTTGACATCGACTCTTTATGTATGTGCAAACGAAATCTACAAGCGTGCTCTTGGTATGCTAGCGCTTTATCTGCTTACTTATAATTAATTTAAAATGGAGCTCATAATAATGATAATTATTTTCACTTGTGGGATTATGTTTGATTTATAATTTTTGTAACGGTCGTCATGATTAGGTACATGTGCTACATTCTGATTACCTTTAATGGGCATTCATATAAATAATATTATTGACGTTTTTTTATTTATTTATATAATTTCTGTATATATTAGTTATAAACAGTAATCATATAATAGTTTATTACTCAGTTATAGATGATGGGGTTATGTTCGGTACAGGTGTGAAAGAATAAGCAGAAGAATTCTGAATATAATTTATTTATCAATATAGTCCCCATCACCACAATTAACTTACTTGAGAGGGAACGTAACTTTTTCAATATACTCTAAAAATATTTTTCTTCCTTGTCTGAAAAATCAATTGCCGCCCTCAACTTTTCATCGTCGGAAAAATGCTTACCTTGAAAATCTTTCTTGAGGTTGGGGAACAGAAAGTAATCACCAGGTGCTAGGCTGTATCTAGGCTGTAGGGTGGATGATTGAATTCTTCAATACCGCACTTTTCATAAAAAAAACGAAACTATTCGGGAACCTTACGGACCAACGGTCGAGAACTCAGTGGTACAAGACAATTGGGATTTGAATGATGGACCACTAAATAGTGAGACAGAGATAGTACTAGCTACAAGATTTTTCAAATGTGAACTAATGCATATTACGTAAAATATCTATTCAAATACGAACTCATACGATACGATCGAAATTTGATGTTAATCCTTTCTACTCTCTTTTACATATTCGTTTGTCAACTCGTACAGATGAACTTATTTTGTGTGATCGTCGTTTGTGATTTTTTTTTTACTTTCTTTTGTGTTATAATGTATAAATTTAGGACTTAACATTTTACCGAATGAGGTTGTTTTTCTCCCTTTTGTAGTCTTTTTATAAAGCAATAAATAAGTTACACTTGAAAAATTACAAAGGGCTGGAACGCTTATTGTAGCGTTGTAAAAAGCTTGTGTGTAGCAAATATTCTTCGTTTTTGTGAGGGGATTTAAAAGGGTATACATTTCTTTTATACTCGCAATATTACTTTGCTAGTGCGGCGGGAACGCTTAATTTTAAACCTTAAAGAATGGAATACAGTGTATTTCTACTATTTCATGAAATATTATAAAGTTAATATATCAATTAGGTAACTACATATGCAGTGAGCAAAATTGTAAAATGTGCAAAATCGTCAAGAGTCTAATGGTTTAGGGTGCATTAAATTTAGGGTCTGAGGTTCGAATCCGCCATTCGACTATTGCCATCTCCTAGTAGAAGCATTTTCAACTTACTTGGACTACTTAACCGTAATGTTAGTATGTCAGCTAGCCTTCCTAGCGTTCCTTAATTCCTTAAAAAATGTGATAGTGTTTGTCCCGTTTACATACAACCCTTAAAAAATAACTAAATTTTTAGGGGTGACTACGCATATGCATCCCGAATCTTTGTTGAGGATGGAGTAAACGCAGTCATCAGATTAGCTGTGTGCTCAATTGTCACCCATAATATTATCAAAAAAAAAAGATTTCAATTTATCACATTGATAGTAACAAACGAATGTACAGTTCACATGATGGTAAATGATTCCTGAGGCCCATGACATCTACATTCATCATTGACAAGTGATTCATATTGCAAATGCGTTTTCATCCTTGAGGACTGAGATGGAATGCCTCGTCACCAGTAATAAAGGTCTCTAGATCTCTAC
The DNA here is from genome assembly GCA_029286865.1 of Teinopalpus imperialis. NCBI lineage: Eukaryota > Metazoa > Arthropoda > Insecta > Lepidoptera > Papilionidae > Teinopalpus > Teinopalpus imperialis. Next base: position 194,383 of record JAGSMU010000023.1, on the reverse strand, counting down.
ACTTATCAGACGAAACACAGCAATATTATACTGCTATTTTACACTGGTATTCAGTGACGGTGTGGTCCTTCCTACCCTGGTTGAGCTGACCCATTCATATATACAATACCAGAGTTGAATAGCAGTATAATGCTGCTGTGTTTTGTCTGGTGAGTGTAGGGATGTGGAGACCTTTATTACTGGCGACAAGGCATTCTATATCTGTCATCAAGGGTAACAACGCAACTGCACTATGATTCCTTGTCAAGGATGAATGTGGATGTCATGGGCTGCAGGAATCACTTACCATCGGGTGAACTGTGTTTGTTACTTTCAATGTAATATAAAAAAAAATAAAACGATAAAGTTTTACTCGTTTTTTTAATTTGCTAGGGATATGATAAGGAAATTAACATGTATGTTAATTTTCGTATAAAAGTCAGTTAAGTCAGTGAGACCACGGCACAAGAGTCGAACTTATTAAAATTTTACCGAGCACTTCGTCCGTAAGTACGTAGTTAGTTAACCACTTTATCTTAAAAGATCATTTAAGATATGTTATACGTACAAAAAATATTCTAATTTTAAAACTAATGGCATTCTATACATTGAATACTAATGTCACACAATCCGTTTGTATTTATGTTCATCTCGCCTGCGTAAGCACTTCCTTATATAACGTCACCGTACTGTACTGGCATAACTACTTAAGTTTTATATTTATTTTTCTTTTTTTTTTTATTAAATATTCGGTGGCAAACAAGTCTCTAAATAATTCTATGACGAGTGAACACTGAGGATTTTTGCAAAAAAACACTATTAATATACGATAAAAAATGGTTTCAAGGTGTCTGCACATTACGATACTTGAGACCTGAGATTGAATGTCCCGCTAGCAGTAATTAGATTAACACAAGTGTTCTCTCAAAATACGAAAGAATGCAGAGTTACGTTAGTGTGTTAATTTTAAATAATACCCTCTAACATGCTACACTGGGAAGATGAACCTTATTATGAGATGAAGAGAGATATTGAAAATTATCCTCGAGTTAAGAGGAAATTGTTGAGAACAGTTAGGACTTCGTTAAAAAGTAAGCCATTTAAGGAGAGAAAGATATTGAGAGATATGATCATACATTTTAAGACTAAAAAAATATATGATACACTAAAATAGAAGGCGATCTAGCTTATTTAGAAGATCTTCATGTCAAACATGTGGTTACATTTCATAATGCGTGATGTCATTAAGTCGTTACGACTTACTGATATCACGCGTTATACCTTCAAGGTCATAGAAATAAACATTTGCATTTGGTTACAAGGGTATCATTGATTAGGATAGTGTAATTAATAATTTATAAATGTTTGCGATTCTGTCTTGATTTAAGTGAATATCACAGGTTTTAATTGTGTACGAATAATTTGAAAGTACAATATTATTAAAGATACAATTTTGCCGATGTCACGAGAGGACCGACACGTTGTCATCTGAACACAAAAAAAAACTTTCAAATTTCAAAATGATTGAGTCCTTATTCCTCCTATAAGGTTTAATGATGTAGTAAAAATAAAGTTAAAGTTCAGTTTAGTTTCTATTTCTGAACTGAGAATTCCTTACAACAGTTTTTTTTTATAAAATAAATCACATAGTTAAACAAGACCTGCAGCTGGATGCTTTTCGTCGATATACAGGATATGCGCTAAGTCAGTTCCTGCATTTTAGGTATCGACCAAAACGTTTGCTTCAAGTTCCAATATAGATGAAAAAAAAAAAAGTCAACCAATCCCATTGGTATCCCACACACTCAGGTTAATTTTTGTAGTTCACAAAGTACATTTTTGTAAAAAAGATTTAAGTAATTTGGCCAAAGTTTATTAAGGAACTGTTTTGGAATGTGTCCCTGGTTGTGTGTGTGATATATTTATCCTGGAATTTTTCTCCCTTATCTGCTGACTGACTCCGCTTGACTTGCTGGTCACAAGGCATGAGATCTCATGAAGCTGAATCGAGCACTATGTTCTGGAATTTTTTTATTACATTAAGAGTAACAAAAGAGCAGAAAGATCTTCTGATTCCTGCGGCCCATGACATCTACATTCATCCTGGACAAGGAATCATAATGCAGTGGCGTTGTCCCCCTTGAGAACTGAGATGTAATGCCTTACTTCCAGTAATAAAGGTCTCCGGATCCCTGCACTCACTAGACGAAACACAGGAGCATTAAGCTGCTATTTTACGCTGGTATTCTGTGAGGGCGTGGTCCAACCCCAGTCCAGCTGACCCATTCATTCTGCATCTAGAAATAAACTGCTGTGTAGCTCTACCACTTTTAAAAGACTTCGTAAGATCGGAACACTGGTTTTCATTTAATCCAAATCTGAAACTATTGGATTAATTATGAGGACATATTGAAAAACTTACTGCGACATTTTTAGTCTCTAAAAAATTTTTAGAGTTTTCACTGCTAAGGCTGATGAGGCTTTGAAAGCCAAAGGCCTTTTTGAATAAAATTGTTTTTAAGAAATCGCTTAGACTTAGATAAATATCTAAACGTCGCTTATATTATGCATTGTAATGTGTAACTGAACTAATGCCTATACTAGGTAGTGTATTAATTAATAATTTTAGGTATACACCAAAGGATGTAAGTAAATCTTTATATTTTTATTGTTTGTGTATGTTTAATTCATCATACTTATCGTAATAATCCACGTTAATCGCGTAAAAACAAACAAGTGATAATATTGCTTATTTTATTATTCAAATAGCTGCAATATATATTATTTGATAACAACAATATCGTCGTATTTTTAACATGATAAGCGTACGTTAGTCGGCAAAAGTAAAGAAAACAAAATGTAAAATTAATTTCGCAGAACCCCTTAAGTTGTGTTGTATTTCACCCAACTCCCAAGTGCACTTAATCAATCTAGCTGTGCGGAAGTGTTTGAACTGTTATGCATCGTAGAAATGCCATTAAGTTTGCACTACCTGTTGATTATATTATACACGACATCCTGTGTGACATGAAATATTATGTGGATAGGATTGTGTTGTAACTTTTTACTTGCTAGATTAGAACAGAAAAAACATAAAATGGTGTTTGGTTCTTAGTAGGTGACATAGTAACACCATTAGAGTGTTAGAGTCACGCTCCTTCTTTCTAGCTAAAGAATGAATCGGTTGGCATAATCGGAGAAAGACCGCCCATTCATAGTATATAAGCGTGAATTAGCAGGATTTGCAGTAAGTTAGGCTTTCATCTCGCTCCTCATAGGAGTCAACGAATGTGTATAGATTCGCTGTAACACATTTTACCATGTTTTATTAATTGAAAGATTATTTCGACAAAAAATTACGTTAGAATTGCACCGCTAGTGCAACTCTAAAATGTCAATCTTGAAAGCCAAAGATTGGGCCAATTGGCAATTTTTGCGACGTTCATGTCGATGACGAGACTCGGCAACAAAAACAAATGTAGATACGATAATGTTCAAATACGATTTTCGTACACCGACTGAAAAAAATAGAATTTATGAGTATTTGACGGCAAATAACATTTGATATGTACTTTTCCGATTTTTCTGATTGTATTTGTGTATATATGTATGTGTATGAATATGCGTGTATTTATTATTTATTATTAATGTATTTTAACTTAAAATTATCGATGACATTGGATATGGAATAGAAAATAAAAGAGTGACAGTGATGGTGCTTGTGGACTTTTCTAGCGTTATTAACACAGTGACCATGATATACTCCTTTCTATACTATCCCATTACAGATTCGCCCCCACGGTATTAGATTGGTTTTTTCCTATCTGCGTGGGCGCCAGCGGTCTGTTCACGATAGTGAAGTTGCATCACAATGGGCAGATCTTGAATCGAGCGTACCGCAAGGTGGTATATACTATATATTTTCTCCAATATTTTTTCAGTTCCATTATTAATTGCTCATACCACCTGTATGCAGATGACCTACAACTTTGTGTGCAGGCCAATACTGAGGATTTCTGTAGCCCGATTGCTAAGATGAATTCGAACCTAACAGCTATTCATAATTTGTTGTTGCGCTTTGGAGTATCCATCAATCATTCCAAATGCCATGTTATCATTGTAGGTAGACACAGGGTTTTAAATAAAATTAATAATTTAAACTTGCCTATATCTACTACAATGATAAAATAATACCTTTTTCTAGTTCGTAAAAGATTTAGGTCTATATAGTGACTATAAAATGAACTGGTCCATGCCGCGTTACGATCACTAAACAGTTTGAAGAATTTTCTTCCTTTTACGCCGAAGCTTAAGCTTGTTAAGATACTAATATTGCAGATATGTGTTACGCAGATTTGAACATAGTTTTCCTTAACAAACTAGAGCGCCTTTACAACAATTACATTAAGTATATTTTTATTACTTTGATATCATTGTTGGCCACAGGCCACCTCTATACAAAGGTTTCGCATACTATATCATTCCGACAGTGCCGGGGAGGGAACTTAGGTTTGTTTGAAAACTAAAAACGAGCACCCGGATACTGGGCTCTTACGACTAAAAAAAGATGCTAATATTTAATTATACAAAAAGTCATTTAAACCAAAATCTCTTGAAAGTTAGCACTAAATGAAATTCGTTTCATCCTTGTAAAAGCCCTTTACTTTTGAAAATGTGTTTTGCCTTTTAATTACGTCGTTTTTACACTTTTTCGAGTTTACTGTTCGTTATAACTGCTGGTAAAATGAATGCTTTTATTTCTTTTGGTGAATTCAAAATACCGCTAGCATAGAATAATTTTTTAATGAAAATAAAATGTTCTGCGAATTTTGTACACAACACAACTAGTCAAATATACTTGATATTTGACTAGTTGTGTTTTTATTACTAAAAGTAGTTAGTTTTTAATTATAATTTATTTTTAGTTATACATAACTAAAAATAAATTATATTTAAAAACTAACTACTACGGTAATAACTATAATTTAGAGACAAAAATTTTTACTTTTTTATTGTACTTATGGTGATAAAGGTGTACACGAACACAAAACGAGTACATCTAATGGTGATTCCTGTGGATTATAACACCTACATTGATCTTTGATAAGGAGTCATTGTTTGTAATGATGTTTCTAATGGATCTTTGTAATCTAAATAAAATAAATAAAATATATATATATATATGTAATGCAGATGCGTCCTCATCTCCGAGGACTGAGATCGTATGTCATGTCGCCTATAAGAAGGGATTTTACGCTGATAGTCTTAACCTTCCGTAACATGCAGTAAGTGGCAGCTACAAGAAATAGTCATAACATTTCCCACTGCTGAGTGGAATTGCAGAGCGGTGACACGACATAGCTTAATAGTGAGTCGGCGGACTGTAATTATGTTCGTAAAAATATATGCGCATGCGCCTTTCTAAACATGTTAACAATTTTACTATCTTCGACATTGAGGATTGAACGTTTGCTCGTGTATATTGAAATTGAGAGCAACGACATTGAGTTATATCAGTTCTATTCAACGGACTATTCAAGTACTGGTATATTAATTATAAGATTAGCAATCCGTATATAACTATCGGTATTTGTCGGCTGCGAAGCGTAGCAGTAAGAGTACATGGCTGTTTGCGGCACAATAATTCAGCAAAGCAAATTGCCGCTTTTCGAATCTGTTTGTGCTATTTATATGACCAGTGCATCTAAGCCTTCTTCCGCATCTCATATTGCATATGCATCACACGGATCATAAGGAAGGGACAGCGGGTGATTTTGTGTTTTTACTTCACTATTATATATCCCACACAGTTGGTTATAACTCGAAGATATCGCCGTGATCGAAAACGACTGGGAGAAAGTCATCACACATCTATAAAGGAAAGATGAATCTCCGAAGTGACACATCTAGTGTATAGCGGATATTAGAAAGCTGCAAATAAACCTTTTACAATATTTCTCCACGTCCGGATTAACTGGGAGAGAATGTCAAAAGGCATTAACTCCGCCCTTTGTAATTCATTTTTTAAGGTTAAATAAATACTGTGTAATAATTATGTTCTTTCCATGTATACTAATACTTGAACTGTAAGAAATTATTCATCATCAAAAGTAATGGTGAAAAATATAATTTAAAACTTCGTTTTGAGATTAGGTTTGAACCTAATTAAAAATATAATATATATATTTTAAATAAATTTTATCAAGGGGTTAAAATTATAACGGATTTTTATAATAAGTTTGTTTTATTATTATACTGTAAATTAGCAGGGAACGGTATTTAAAAATATAAAAGCTAGTTTACTAAGAAGCGGCTTATTTATTTCTGCTCATAAAAGTGGAACTGCGGCGCACTCTTTTAAAAATGTGTTTTTATTTGAAACGGACATTTAGTGGAGCTTCGCTAAATTAAATTATAAATTACTCAATAAAAATGAATGATGTTTTATCTGATAAAATGTTTTATAATTTAAAAGTTTAGCTTTCAGTACAACTTACAGGCTGTATCCACGTTTTTGTTTGAGTAGGCAAATCGATAAAAAAAATTGGTTGTAAATTGCGGGTAGTTCGTTATTTTGGGTATAAATTATGACAATCCTGAACCCCATACTTACCGCTCTAAAAAAGTGTAGGCTTTATAATTTATGCATCTCCTAATTTTTCATGATAATCTCTTGCATATGCGTTTTCATCTCTGATGAGAAAAAATCATACAGTTTACTTAAGACTCCGACTCTTAAGCACTTACATTTTCAAGACGATTCAAGATGCACATGCATTGCCCCTGAGGTTGTATATAAAATGCCTCGTAACTAGTAATTCGGTTTTCGGTACACTTATCATATGAAACAGTAGCGTTACCGTATCGATATTCTCCGAGGGCTCTGTTTTTCACGTATCAAGTCGACTTATTAGTGTTACAGCTTGTTTTTGGAGTTGCCTTGTTCGTATTTGCAACAAAAAAAACGCATGTTTAATACTCATAGTCGTTACGCTAGTGCTTTTTGTAAATACCTGTGTCACTCTGATATCGCCGATTTTAAATGAGGGCTGCTAATGAACAAACTTAAAAAGGGTCATAATCCGTAGTTTATAATATAAGATAAGAAACGAACAGGTAAAAATTTTAGTAACCGAGAATTTGGGTTCAGTAAATTTATTCAAGAGAAAATTAAGTTGAATTAAATTTAATAAAAAGTTAAGCACTTATAATTAAAATGTATTATACATTATTTTTCTCTGACAACCAGGGTTGTAGAAGTTGATCGTGTAAAGAGCTGCGTTCAATCGCTGTGTTAGTACACCCAGACAGACTACTCCTATGTTCCTATGTTCTATAATGTGAAGAGATGTGGTGTTGATTCATGACAGGTGGCGTGAAAGGTCAGTCAAACTTCATAGGCATCAATAATACAGTTTCGGTGTTCGTAATGAAATAGCGTGATCGTTAAGAATTTATTTTGTTGCTGCTTCTTACCGTTTCTCTTTACTCGACCCGATGATTAGTGACTGAATGCCGTTCGAGAAGCGCCGCATTTAGAGTAAAATAGACCACATAATTTGTTTAATACATTTTAATATTTGCATTGATCTAGTTTAAATTTTGATTTATAAATTACAATTAAGTACAGACACCATCTAAACATAGATTTTATCAAATAATTTGTAGTAAGGCAATACAAATGAAACAATAATATTATAATAGCGACAGAAGTAGACGTAACGTAACGTGTTTTAAATTATTATACTCCGTGATAAATGTAACATAATTTAAAGTCACTGTGTACCTAATTTGTATTAATCTTGTTACTTCTGCCTCAGCAAGTATTGATGAAATCGTTTATATAGTAGTTTTTATTGTTATATATTGGAAGGGTGAGGAATCTCTTCTCAGCATTTTTATTGGTATTCTAGTTTTTGTAAGTTACATACTGTCAATGATGAGATTTCAATGTAACATTCCTGACATAACTCTATAAATTATCACAAGAGGATCTACTCTGACTAAACGCTTTATAAAGCATAAGATCAAATTTTTTTTGACATGTAATCTTGTACATATCTTATAGGTAATTATTTTCATTCGGTAATTTTCAAAATTACTGCACTAAATCTCAGTTTTTAATTGTATGCATATCAGTATTTTCTTAATAAGAAAACTTTTAGTAAAAGTCGTTAAGTACGTTATGCATAGTATGTTGTAATTACTCTTTTCGGAATTTAAAAGTAAATGTAATCCGAAAAATTATTTATTTATTGTGACTGTCGCCATAAAGTGAGCATTATTTTCATCTCGTCTTCAAAAAATGATATTTACGATTTTCATCGCTTTAAGGAGCAATGACAATTGCAATTCTTTCTTAAAGTATTAGTAGCAAATATTTAATTTTTTTTTTATCATTCAAATATTTTTGAGGAATAATTAAATTGAATTTAATTAGTGAAAATTATAGAAAAAACATATTATGGTGGTGTAAAAGATTGTCCTGAGACTCTTAACCTACCTAAATACTTAATTGAACTAAAACTTGAATAGCTGTATGTCGTTATGTGGCTAGGGCGTATTCGGGTCACGGCGTTACCTACAAAAGTTTTAATGAATTCTTCACAAAGTTCGTAAGACATCGTGTCGAGGAACACGTAACTTGGTTAGATTTTGCAAGGACATTATGTTTTTATTTTCAATAAAATTGTTTTAGTTGCTTCGTTGCTTCCACCATTTTAAACATTCGATGTTGGTTTCATTAGTGTGAGTATTCCGCATATTGTTTAAGGACGATGTTTTCCTGGACATATTTCACCAATGCCTTATTTATTTGGCCATCATAATCATTACCCTTAATAAATGTCTAGAAGTAGTTAGCTCCGTTTAGCCTCACCAAACTGTGATAGTCCTTGTGCTTCTCAATAAATATTATAGTAATTAGTTAGTTGAGTCAAAATATTATAGATTTTATAATAAAAAACACAACGCAAGCAAAATAATTTAACTTATTCCGTAGAGTATGATATAATTATTCTAAATGGTATGAGCAATATATTTTAAGTGTAAAAAAGACAGGCGTTTTTGAGCATCTTTTTTTGTTTATAATAATAATGTTATGATTTATTGTTAACTAAATTAAGATTTAAGACGAATTTAAAAAAAAAAGAAGCCACTCCAGCTATGCTAAATGCTTGTGCTAGGGGATGGTTTACGACGAATGGTGGATTCGAACCTACGACCTTAAGTTTCGCAGACCGTATCCTAACCCATTAGGCTATTTTATGTATCTAGGTAAAGTTATTTTAAAATGCTTAATATTTATAATTGGTTAGATATCTCATGTCTTAACAAATTGACAAAATATCGTATATTTATTGTGATTATTTTTATTTGTGGAGTGAGGCTGAAAAATGGATCACCACGAATCATGTCTTTGATTACCTCCATCCGATAATCGATTCCTATTACCAGATTGTGTCAGATGTATACTATTTACTATATATTTGCTATATACCTATTTACACAAGAAAACACTGAGTTTTGTCGTGGTAGAGCCACACTGCAGTTTGTTTTGTTTTTGAATTTATTTATTTGCAAATAAATAAATAAATTCAAAAAGTTACCTCTTACCGACGAGTAAAGTCAGTTGTCACACCCTCTTAAATCCGCATAATGAAATATTCATGTACTTTTTAAATCTTACGGGCTTCCCCGGATGCTCTTAAATAATGCATATCGAATGTCTATTCAGGCCGTATGTATGGGACTTAGGTGCGGCTCGTCTAAGATTGTTGCCTGCATATCTTCTATAAATTTCCTTGCAATCTGCCAGTAAAGTACACCTAATCAATGACGAATTTGTTTATGTTGTTATAATCCAGACACTGCTTCTCTATTTCAATCGTCTGTGTTTCATAGAAGTCCTCTGTCTAAATTAAGCGCATTACTGTTCACTTCAGTACTACACAGCACTGCACTTAATCGTAAGTGACGCAAAGCGGCAATTAGTGGGAGGCCAAGCAATATAGGATTATGCATTCAACTGTCTACGTTTGAAATAAATTCATTTTTTTTCCATGGATTCAAAAAATAAAAAAATAAAACGGAACTATTTTTCCTGCATGCATTCAAAGTCATTTTTATGTAACTAAAGGTAATAAAGGAGCATACTTTTTACTTGATATAAGTGATGAGTTCAGTCAAAAAATATCCACATTCGTCCTGATGTGTCTCATTGTGATGCAAATGCGTTGTCATGCCATAAGACTGAAATGGGATCCCTCGTTACGAATAATTCAGTCTCCATAAGCTCATCAAACACACAAACACAGTAGCGTCGTGCTGCTATTTCACGGGTGGTCCTGTTCTGGTTGAACGAACCCATTGTTACCCATAGCTAGATATTTGGTGTTTTTTTTTTTAATTTATTTTTGATACGAAGGAAATTTGGAACAAATTTAAGGCAGGAATAACATTATATTTCTTCAATCTTGTGTTTTTATTTGAAAAATATTAGAATAGAAAATTACAATATAAATATTTTTAATTTTTTTCAGATCAGTAAATACTGAAAAGTCAAAAGTGTTTACTATATAAAAAGGAACATAATAATTAGTTTGTTAGATATAACCTAATCGTGTCATAAGTTCTGGCACATCCTTATTTAATTTCAATTTTGAATACTGATTCGAGAATTCTTTGGATTGGTGTCGAATAAAGAACTTTTGCACCATCTTAAAATAAAAAATAAATTGCTTTTGTTAGTCTTAAACCCTTGGAGTCCAAAATAACAAAATTTGGAAGAGAAAGCCTGCGCTAAACCTCGATTTTTGCAAAACATCCCTGATTGGAGCAGTGGCTAATGTAAACTTAAACGTTGTGCGTGCTGCTATCGACGACTGGCCTCGGAGGTTGAGAGCAGGTATTCTAAATAAGGGAGGGCAATTTGAATAACTTGAAAAAAATTTTATTTACCTCGATTTCATATATACATTATATTTTATACAAACGTCAAAAGTTGTACTTTTTTATGTAATCGTTTTGATAATATAAAGATATGTTTGTAACAGAACTTGTTCGACTTGGTGTAAGCCTAAGTTTTTCATATTATATTACATATCATAATTTTTAAACTGAGTTATAAACTAAAAATATCTATCAGGCAAGTTACGTATATTTACTATAATAAATAATTGATAGCACACAAAAAAAAAAAAAAAAGGAACATTTAGAATGCTGTTACTGTATCATCAAAGATTCATGAAAGTTCCGGCACGCTCAGCGGTTATGTTAGCAACAGTAAAACTGTGGTTATATTATATAAGGTATATTTTTAAACAATAAAAAAGTATTTATTTTTCTATTTTACATGTATTTTGTACTACTGAGTGAAGTAAAGCTGGTGCTAGTTGAATAATCTATTTGGATTTTGAATCGGATTTAATCTTACATCGTTAAGATTCATAGAAAGTGCCCAAAACCATCAGACTGTTGTTACCGTTTACATTTTTATTTCCTCCTATTCAGTTTTCTACTGGATATATATCTAATCTAATTCAAGTTTAAATGGATTTATTAAGATCATAATTTTGTAAGTATAAAAAAACCGTCTAAACTTACTAAATAATATAGTAAGACTTCTAGAAGCACTTATTTCACTTCGCAAACCATCCAAATTTAATGGGAAGTTATTACCTACAGGTTAAGAAAAATAGCGGTTTCTCAAAGGATAAATTTATTTCAATCTCAAACTTTTATTGCAGCAGTTGACAAAACGATTTGTCCGAAAGAAATGTGGACGTATTTGGAGACCTACGAAACTGTCGTCATTATAAATACTCTCTAGTGATACCGGTTTCTGTAATAAAAGAGAATGAATGAAAGGGAAGAACAACTCCCTTGCAGAATACCAGCATGAAATAATAGCCTAACGCTGCTCTGATTATTATGTTGAGTGTAGGCGTATGTTGACGTGGGTATCCGTAGACAATATTACAGGTTACGAAGTTCTTCATCTCAATTCACATGTGTGACACCTGTGCTCTTTGTTGATCTTCAACGACTATATATCATGGGCCGCAGACTTTAGTTATAAAATAATAAAAGTATAAATATATAAAATGGTATTTTCGTACATTTACCAAACAAAACACAACAGCGTGGCTTTTCCACTGAAGGTGTAATGAACATGCAACAAGAAATTTTCAAGTGCCAAATTTATGAAAATTTCTCCGTAAATCTTGTTGTTTGCTAATATATTTATATGTACTTTGTTATTTATAATCAGTTTTTTTTATCGTGTAAACAGAACAGCAATGAAATTTATTTAAAGTATTATTCATCTCTACTTTCCGTATTAGTTTTTTTACGAATAATTCTTATAATCAAAATGTCTGAGTTGTTTACCAGCATAAGGTGTGCCAAGTTAGTCCTGAATGGTTTGGAGGATTTGTTGATCTTATCTGATAAGCTTTATATTGCATTTATCGGCCGCACACTGTGGTGTTTAATGTATCTAAGTGCTGCGTCGTGGTTTCTGGGTTCTATTCTATAGCTGATAAACAGTATATAAGTATTATAAATAATTATAAATAATTGGTTGTCGGGTTTATAGATTTTGTCGGTCCCTTGTCCTTGGTACTACATGTTATTAGTCCTCCGAATAACCGTTAGAAAAAAATATTTGTGTACCCACTGAATAGGCATAGGGTAGACCAGTGTCCTGGCACGCGTTTTTCATTTCAGGGTGATCGAGCGAACCGGGTTCAACCCTCGGTGCAAGCCCCAATGAGATTGCTTACTCCCATTTAAATTGCCGATCTACACTTATAATACGCATGTGCATTTTTAGAAATGAGACCCACCAATTCTCAATGGAGCTTCATGGTGAACTATGGTCGAAAAAGCTCTTTATAGAGGAAGCTTGTGCCCCACAGGAGGATTTGATGTAATAACAGCCCTTTTTTTTGTAATAACGTTTATTTTTTCAGTCTGACAGAACTCAGTACCAGTTCATGCCTTCGCGCTTTTAAAAGTAAAAAGGTAGATTGAGATCAGAGATTTTATTGATATTGATATTATATTTTATTATTTTCAATGTGTTCACTTTATGATATATCTCTGAAATATTTTATAGCTTTTGCGGCGGATGGCTAAAGATCTTTCCTCCGAAGATTTTATTAATCAAACTTTTAGTATTTTGCTCTAGTTAGTCAATCTGTTTTTTATTATGTAATATTGTATACCACTTCGGTTGCGCTAACATGAAAAGTTTATATATATTAGTTTAGCAAGTGTGTTTATTTATAAATTACATAACTTTGCTTTTACCTGCTTTTACGTTTTAGGTAAAGAGATAAAAGCTTACTCAAAACTTTTTACAATAAACCTGATAATTGATAAAAGTGAGTTAAAAAACATACAAATAACTACGCTTTATCAATATCATTGATTATATAGACGCAGTTTTTAAGAGAGAAAAGTTGCCCAGTTTCCTGATTAAACAATAGCTGTTATGCAAGTCACAGGTTTGTGCAACGCGTGAAACCTTTGTACCTACCTAGGCAAGCCATGCTTGGTGCTGCACCGGATGCTGTGATGAGTATCAGGCGACTATTACGCTTCAAAGACTGTGTCAAGTGTAACATCGTCATTTTCAACATAGCTAAATAGGCGAATTTTTTGAAAGATAGGAACAAGACTAAATGTATAAACACAGAGGGGTTAAAAGTTGAAGATTTTATCTGAACTAAAGCATTTATGGATGATAGTGCTTGGTTTGGCAAGAGAAAGTTAAAAGGCATGGCAACGATATTAATCCGACTATCTTATCACATGCATGCACAAGACATAGACGTTCTAGCTGCTGTAAGATTGGTCTAAATAGCCCCCGGAGAAAATTCATTTCTTACCTGACAGTGCTTAAATTATTTGCAGATCGCTGATATAAAAAGTTGTGTGAATGACTAGAAAATTAAATAAATAATTGGTCGTTGGTTCGAATCTCTGTTACCCTAGTATAATGTATTCCTCGTATTCTTGTGAGTAAATATAATGTTCAGTATACGGCGGTAAGATAACCTCCTGTCTTTATTACTTTACTATTACGCAGGTATTTTATGAGGGTGCGGTCCTTCCCGGATGGATCCGACCCATTTCTCCTGCAGCTAGATACCAATTTAACGTAGCTCTAGCTTCTATAAACAACTAACCCAATTAGATTTTAAAGGCATGGGAAATTTTACAATATTTTTGCAATGTTTTGAAATCGGACTACATTCAATTTTACAAAAAAAATTACTTATCATCATATGTACATGAAAAATATACGATTGAGAAATCGATGAACATAGATAAAAAATATATACGCAGTGAATGTAGCCTACTTTTTTTTTGACACGACTGGTAATAACATAACGGCAAAAACATTACAACATATGGTAAATGGTTTTCTTTCATATATCATTTAAATAAGAGTGTTCTTAAGTTTACTCGATGATTGGAATCTGCCGCAATAATATTGACTTTTTACTGAATAATGTTTTAACTAACACTAAATAACTGTCGGGGTTGTACGGGTTAAAGGTTACATTGAGCAGAACAAAGGAAAAACGCAATTTATTAACTTGGACGCTATCTTTTTAAGCCCCTGGAGCCGGTATTACACTTTTTTGTCGCATTTGTTTTTGTTGTAGCTTTTAAATTTCGTATTTATTTTTTATATTCTGGAGGCTAAGACATGCTTTTATGGTTTGCTAATCTGTAATTGTTTACATTTTGTTAACAAAGCTATAAAAGTACTTTCAAGAAAAATAAGTCCAACCACAAGTCGTCCAACAATAATCGTGTAGAGTATTAATACAGATAAAGCAGCTCTGATTTATGTTTTTCCTTATATGATTTATGAAATTACTACAACTACAATAATTTATTACAAATACAATGATTTCTGTCATCGAACATTTGTTAATATTCATATTTAGATGTAAATACCGTCATGTTAAAAAATAAAGCACAAATAATGTCTCTTTAAGATTACACATCATGTTATACAGTGTGAATTATATCCAAAAGAAATCGATGCACGGATGGTAAGCTCCAGCTCACCAGGTCCTCGGCACCATAGGTAGCCGTGACTTTATTGTGTACTAAATGTAATAGGAGTATTCGAGTAAGTACTCACGTGTTTATAGGATTTTATTTAAATATTTATTTCGTTATCCGTCATGATGCGATACTAGATTACGTTTAATAAATCACTCCGTCGAAACTTTCATTGGAATCTAGTCAGATTAAACATATTTATAATATACACAGATGCATTAAGCACAGTGGTATATGTAGCCTGACACTCTGATATAATATGGTTGTTAGAACACTATAATAATCAGACGATAACAAAAGTCACGTTAGGTCATTGGTAAAAAATTCAAGCTTAATATTGAAAAAATAAAGATATCAGCATTCTGCTTATATATAATAATCTATTAGGTGTTGAATTTTCAATAAAAAAATAAATAAAATTGTTGTTGTTTGCATAAAATAATTGTATAGTATCTTAAAAACATTCTTAGTTAGCACATATTAATTGTAATAGGCGTATTAAATTAATACCATACCTATAGCGCTATAATTTTTAGAGTTGTATAACCCAAAATAACACGCAGTAATTAAATTATTGCGTTTCGTATTTCTTTATACGTTTCCATAATTTAAAATTATTTAGATGCCGGAAATGGGAAGACTTAATTAAAATTCAATTACATTCATAATTATATATACATAAAGATACACGTACATGCCATACATACATACATACAGATCGAGCTAAAAAAGCGTGTTAAAAACACAAACGTACAAAACTATGGTATGTAAACTCGCAGCCACGCTCGCGATATTTCAAACCGTTGTTGAATTGTCAGGCTGGTGTGTCATGCCAAGCTAGCAGAAGAGCTATAATTTATGCGTGGGCCCAGATAAAATCAATCCGGTTCAACTTGAATCTCAGTGCGTGCTCATGTAAGCATAAGCTTTGAAATTTTTATTTTTATCGTACCGATCTGAATTAAAACATATGTCAGATATTCTTGCAAATTTAAAAAGAGCGCGTGCTGTAACACAACTCTACACCCGAGTGCGCAGTTCCCATACAAACCTTCTTTTCCACATGTGTTCTAACGGAAATATTTCATTAACTGATTTTGTTGATAACTATTAACCAATCACATTATAGCTTAACTTTAAGTAAATATTATGCAATACCATGGAAATCCACGTATTTTATTTGCTTACCTATATTTACAACTACACAAATTATGATAACATTTTTGATGACATTTTTAATGAACGAATTAATGTACATTATACATGTGTTTTTAAGAGACAAACGGAAACACTGTTCACCAGATGGTAAGAGATGACTACCTATGAACATCCGCAACAAAGATTTAAGATGCCCGATTGATTCCGCTCTCTACACTTATATCCAAACGAAACACAGTAGCGGTATTTTGATATTTTTGGGAATTCAATATAAGTGAACTTGGGTTTTATAAATAATTTTAGGGGTGATAGACAAGTAAATTTGCACCACGCATAAGTGATAACTCTGGCCCGTCAGATCTACATCCATTTTCAACAATGATTCATGATGCTTTTTTAATTTTTTTTATAACATTGAGAGTAACAAAACATTTCACTTGATGGTAAGTGATTCCTGCGGCCCATGACATCTACATTCATCCTTGACAAGGAATCATAATGAAGATAGGTTGTCACCCTTGAGGACTGAGATGGAATGCCTCGTTGCCTGTAAATAAAGTACTCCGGATACCTTCACTTACTGACGAAACACAGCAGCGTTATACTGCTATTTTACGTTGGTCATCACAGAATTGTGCGGGCGTAGTCCTTCCCCGGTCGATCGGACCCATGTGTAAAATATAATGATAAGCCTAATAGCCGTCGGCGCTATAAACTCGCTGCACTATGAATTTACCATGTGTGGAGATGAAAAGAGAATGCTTCGAAATGCAGAAACAGATAGCAAGGAAACGTATAAGATAAAAAAACTAAAACAATAAGTGTATAAGTTGAGGATATAAAAAAACTTTTGTGTCTGCTTAACGTAATTTTATCTCTCTCATAAAGCAAGTGTTATCGTAGATAACACAGATTAGGCGCTCAACATAAAGTCACTTGCGTATTTGAATTTCGTAAATCCAATTATCAAGCATTGACACTCGCTTCACTTGAAACGTATCGCAGATATGCAATATTCTCCAAACTGCCACTTTGCCAATAAGCATGAATGAAATTACTTAAAGATTGAACGCAAATTGGATTAAATTGTGTGTTATTATATTAAATAATCAATAATTATGAAAAAGATAAACCTTTGGACGAGCCGGCGTATTCGAACTGAAGTGAGGTGCGGTATTTTAATAATTTGAAGTTAAGTTTTGATGAGGTCTCCTCATTAATATACAAAATTAATAATATAATAATTATATACAATTCAGTGGTATTGTAGCTCAAATTTATTGATATAGACATAGCGTGGGGCAATGCTTTATGAATTACCGTTACGGTGGTAAGAATTGGACTCTACACCGACTAAAATCCCACTATGTTTTGTCTTCAACACTAATTGCAGAGCCATTGCGCTCATGCACACATCCGCGGCCCCACCTGCACTGGTTGCCAATCGGCAGCACCTCCTGGGAGGTGAACACCCCCTCTTCCAACTCTCCATCGGAACTTGATCGCGCCTTACTCAGCCTCTCTCTGGCAATGGGAAGCGCATTCCCCCAAGTCAGTCCCCCGGAGGCTATGGGTGCTAGGACAGTGAGGAATATACCAGCCATCCTAGTCTCCTGCAGCGGACTAAGTCTACGGCATGGCTGCGAAGAACAGTACACCGACACTCCTCTCCCTTCGCGACTCCAACTATGTAGAGGGTGGGGAAAACGGCTACTCGCACCGTCGTTCCAACCCGCGCAGTCCACGCGTCAAAGGTGCGCTCAGAGAGCCCATTTGGAGTGGCTACCTCGGGCGAGCCCATCGCCACAGGCCGGCTGTTTGGGTTCCTCTTAGCATGACTGTGGGTGCGCCCCTGCCACGACAAAGGGAGTCCTGTTCGAGGGGGTCTTGAATATGCGAATAAGGCAACTCTGCGTGACTTACTAAGTAAGTAAGTAAGTGGTGGATTAGAGGTTGGTAGCAGAGGCTGAGTAGCGGGTAATTGGTTCTATTTACAGACGAGGCCAATATTAGTGAAACTCACACATTGTCAAATACACAAATTGTTGGTTTACGAATCACGACGACTTTTTTTTCTAGTACTATGAAAATAATGTTTAAAATCTATGCTTTGCATATATTTTTCTAAATAAGGATCACAAAATACAACTGCGTATTCATTGTATAGTAAAAACCCAATAACCGCACTATATATTAACAATATTATGTTGTTTTTCTTTATTTTTCGCTGATATCGCGTGGAACATGCTTTGTAAAAATAATGTTTATCTTGTTTTCCCGCGGTCCAGAATTATAAAGTCCTAAGTTACAAACGAGAAGCTTCAGCGCTCTACGAACAGTGTCTTGAATTGTAAAATGGATTTCTCCTCCTCACCTTTAGTATCAAAATGACACGATAATAATATCATCGATTTACTTGTACATTACATATTTTATAATATTATTAATATATACCTTCGTTAATAGCCTGCAGCGCATCAGCGTCTCCTCTAGTTTTGCGGATATTCATGGGCGGCGGTAATCACTTGTAAGACTAACAAATAGATGAGCTGCTTGCTCTTTGGCCACCTATTCTATAAATAAATATATCTATGGTAGATCAATGAGATTAATTATGGCCCTAAAATAATATCAATTATGCGTCTGACATTATTTTGGAAGTCGTTATTGATACAATTTGACCGGTTTTATTTTTTATCACATCCTTTATATTTCTGTAATAAAGAATATATTGACTAATAATACACCAGACGGTCTTCTAAATCATCTTCCATATAAACTATAGCCAGTTTTTATCTACAACGTAGTTCTTATACGTCAACAATATATTATTCCGATCTATTTTCTAATATTAATAATTTAGTATGGGTATTGAATCGGTAATGCACTTGAAATCCATCCAAATAAATCGTACTGCGTTTGTTTGTTTTTGGTCAATCTCATTCGAACGCTTGTCGCTTTTAAAGTGGTTTCCAAACAGTAGTAGTGCTTCGTTCATTGAACATCGTAAATAATTATTCACTATTTACAAAATTATTATTTCTACATACGTTCGTTTGTTGTTACTTGTATTAGATGTTTTATCTATTATGTGATTAGTATTATTAAGTTTAAAAAAAATATAATAAAAGTAAAGATATCAATAATTATCTCAAGGGACTGTCTTACGTTTTACGGACATGGAGTAGATCTAAATACTTCATGATATTAATAAATATATTTGTGGTAATTCATTAAATATATAATAATGATGATAAATAAAGATGCTGACTCAGGTCGGTCTGCCGCAAGATGGCTGCAATGCAAAATTTCAGGAGCCCAAAAATACTTTATGGTCTTGTGCCAAATGCATGTACTAAAGACCATAATATAATTCATATAATTATATTATAATTTCATTATAATTTATATATCATTTGGGAGTAATCTTAAATCATTATTTAATATACTATGTATTTCATAAATTCCAAATTTTAATACTTAATTTGTTTAAGAACTACAAACGTTGAGCGATTAAAAACGTTTTGAGATATAAAAAAAATATAAGTAATTTTATATATTGAATAGATTGATTAACAGGATATACCCAAATTCCAGTTAACAAAGTGATCGGTGACTCATATAAAAGGGACAAATGAAATATTTCTGTATCGAAGAGTACATATGCGCGGAGCAATTAATCTGGATAAAGCTGGAACCACCTTGATGAAATGAATCGCATAGCATACCGATATTTTTATCTTGAGTGATATTTTCCTAGATAAGTAAAGTTATTAACCATAAAGACCATATAGAAGTTAGAATCTTCATCTTTTTTAGAGAGCAGTGAAAAAGAAAATAACTTACTTTTAACATTACTCTTAGGGTTCTTTTGATTTTAAGGAAGTAAGGTCTTGTGAAAGTGAATTTGTTTTTATACTATAATGAGCTAATATTAAACATTTGGTTGAGCCAGTTTTTTGTTATTTTGAAGATTCGAACATGTGGTTTTAGAGTCGTTGACATTGTCTAATGAGTGTGAAGAATATTATTAGTTAAGTCTCAAAGTTTTTTTAAGGAAAACACTACATATTTTGTTTCGTTTACGTTCAGGGTTAGAATGTTATCGTTTAGTCACACGGTTATAATTTTAAATCCTTGTTGGTCATCACAATATAGATTATTTTTACTCGTCTCTCTTTAAGGGACCATAATTTTAACAGGATGTCGTTATAATTATTGCTGATTTGCATGATTTTTTTTTTTTTTTCGGGCTGATGGCCGCTGTTAGCCCCAGGGCTTTTACAGTTTCACCGGGTTGAGAGGTGACCGAGCGCTTATGGCTCTCAGTCGAGACCTCTATATATGGGTAACCAGCGCAAGGGCTCCCGAGAGGGAGCCTCGGCTTGGACCGTTACCCTGTTTCGCGAGAGCGTCTGACTCGAGTGTGCCCGAGAGGGCCGAACCTCGGCTCGGTCAGTTGCTTCTGACAGAGGATTATCTTAATTAATATCACTATTATTATTAACTACCTGTACCACCACTTCAGAATGCGTGAGCGCTGGAGAGATATATTTGCATGATTAGATTCAAAATTATATGGATTTTTAAAGTAATTTATACTCATCTCTTTCCTTCAAATATATATGTATAAAAACTCGAATCGTTCCGTTTCGTTGGTGAAATAATAAAAAAACAAACTTAACACACTTTCGCATTTATAATATTAGCTGAGATTATGGCAATATATAACAACTTAACCAAAACCATGCAAAATATAGCGGTTAGCTTATGAGCACTTTGCCTGTTTAGTGCCTTGTAAATACAGTTATATGTATTTTATTATAGTATAAGAGGCGATAAAGGAGCATACATACATACATCGATGAGGGTGCGACCTCGATGAAGCAGATTCATTCAAGTGTACCTACTCATTCGGCTATAAACTATAACAGCGTAGCTTTACAACTATAAAATAAAAAAAAAACAATCAAGCAACTAAGGTTACCAAAAATATCGAAAATCTATTCGTTAGCTAAACAAAAATAATTATCTGATATAGAGCATATGAGATTTGAAGCAATTATAAACTTCCTTTGAACTAAAATCCATGGCCTTAGAAGGTCTTACTTTCTTAGCGATCCTTTCCTTATCTCGCTCATAATATTTGACGTAGCCCTTATTGATGTTTGTTACTAGAAAATAATGTCTTTGTTTTATTAATTAAAAATTATTTTCAGTGTGGCATCAAGTCAAGGCATCGCATATAAACAAAAAATGAGGGTTGATTTTAATTTGGTTAATTTAGTAAAGGTATTGTTCTATCGATAAAATTATATTATCTCATTCATATTCTTGCAGGTGCGTGTATTGTGCGAGTATATTTATCTCAATAAAAACATTACAGACTTAAAGATAATATACAGATAATAACAGATATAAAAAGATATTAAAGCGTAATGTATTTTTTTATCGATTCAATTTACATGCAACGTGCGTCCAATAAAGATTAACACGCATGATTGAGAAAGTATAAATAATAACGTACAAGCGCCCTTGTTATACAAATTGTTTTTCGCTCGAAACGTACGTGCCAAATTCATTAGCGCATAATACCTGTCATACTCGTATTCACTGTCATTGAAATACGGATTCCAATTAACTCGTAGCGAGTATTGATTAAGAGTTATATCAGAATTTTATTTGTTTATTTTTCTGTATCAGTATTGTGCCTTATGGTTTATGTGTGCGTTCTTGTTAGAACGTCGATCAGACGAACGAATTGTTCCAAGGTTCGAGTGGCAGTTGTCTATTTTTCCGTGTTTAGTTTACTGCTAAAATCATACATTTAAATACGTGTTAAATCCTGGAAGTATGAGTAAAAATAACTCACTCATAAAACGATAAAAGTCTGTGTAATATGTAAATATCCAAGGACCATCTATCTCTGTGAAGAGACAACACTTCTGATGGCTAAGATAGAAAGCCTCGTCATCAGTAGGATCTCAAGCTGTCGTACCTAGTGAGACTCGTCACATTGGTTGTTTTTTAACATTACGCTTGTATTAATATGTGAAAGTTTATGTCCGATGAACCAAAATTCTTATTTCTAGTAATAGCTTTTTTATAAAATTAAACCATAAGTAATTAAAAAACTAGTCCGTCATGGATGTATTATTGCCACTACTGTCCAATGTGTGCACAGAGCTCATAATGAGGATTATATTTGAAAACTGGACAGATGGCATGTCGATCGGTGGCTTGAAAGTCTCCAATCTGCGATATGGAGATGATATCACTTTGTTCGCCAGCAGTACCCAGCACATGGAAAACCTTCTCAGCAAGATGGAACTCGTTAGCCTGGAGTTCAGACTTAAGATAAACCAGAATAAAACAATAATGATGCTTGTCGACCGCATGAATAACAATTTTCCAGAAACTACAAAAATTGCTAATCGTGATGTGGTACAATCATACATTTGGGATAAATGTATGATTGCACCTTAATTACGAACAAATGTGGATGTATCGACGAAGTGAAGAGGCGTATGGCAATTTCTAGGACTGCAATGGACAAGTTGAGGAAAATATGAGGATAATTTGGCTAGTTCGGGCACTTGTATTCCCCATATTCTTGTACGCCGCAGAAACGTCGACCCTGCGGGAAGTAGAGAAGAAGAAGATAGACGCCCTAGAGATGTGGTGCGGAGTATCATGGACTTCCGTACCAACGAGTCTATACTTCGAGAACTCGGCATCAAGGAGTGCTTATCATTTTTAGTACAGTCTCGTATCCTCACCTTTTTTGGTCACGTATGCCGCCGTGGGGAGGTGGCTATTGAGCGACTTGTTAGTCCAGGGAAAGGTTGAGGTACCAGGCCACGAGGAAGATCGCCTATGAGGTGGACTGACCAGATAAAAGCGGCAATAAATGGCTCATAATCACTACATGAACGCACGAGGAAGGCGGCCATCAGAGAAGAGTGGCGGCGTGTTGTGAAGCTTGCCACCAACACCTGAAGTGATGACCACGACCACTCTGTCAAGAGTGATACCGACAAAGAAGAAGAAGAAGAATTAAAAAAATAAAATTATACCGTTAATATGTAACAATTATTTTGTAAACTTTGCCTTAATTATCTATAAATCTGGTTCATAATTAATCTATAATATATTTTGAACGCTTGGTATGGTTGGTCTAAGAAACATCGCAGTATGAGGACGATGATTACGATAGTCAGAAGATATACAACGTACAAAAAGTTATCCTTTCGGGCCACGCTAATTCCGATAGCCCGTCATGCAAAAGCAGCTAGTGAAATGGGCTTAGAGTTAGTTATGTTTATCTACTCCGATTTGACCTATGCAGAAGTAGCTCCCAGTATATTAACATTTTGCAGTAGTATGCCTTATTTAGGATTTAATTTTATTAATCTCAAGATCTTAAGCCAATGGTAGCACCAAGCTTTCTTGTCTATTAATATTACGATGTTTTAAATCCTTGTGGATAATTTCTGGTGGGAATCGGTGTTCCTTTGCAAGGATTTGTGGATTCTCAAATCTCTTGTAATGGCGGAGAAATTAATGGAATCGCCACAGATTGCAGACTATTTAAGCGTCTATGTTACAAGTCAGCTAAATGTTTTTTTATGCGAGTTTTAAAACAAAGAGCAAACAAAAAGAACAATTAAAACTCACTTTGAAAAGGGAGTAGATAATGACTTATGTCCCAGTAAATATTGACACGGCCATAGCGTTTTTACACAATGAAACCTAACACGTAACTGAAATCCATATGCTAAACAAAAATATATATATATACGTATAATAGTTATTTAAACTCTCAATTGAATGAATTATGACAAGTACGCTCAACCACTTTAAATTTAAAGCGTAAACACTAAAAAATACGAGAATAATTTGCAATATATTGGTAGGTACTTAAATTATGTAAACGCGTTAAAATAAGATATATCTATAATCATAGCCACTCAACTTTCTTTAAAAAATTTACAGACGCTATGGATTTTGATACAAGATTCACGTATATTATAATGGTTAATAATGGTGATGTAAAATTAGCTACCTTGAGACCACATATCTGCTTTGGTGCTGACAGTTATAAGATGATAAAATCTAAGGAACGATTTGAATAGTAAAAACAACGTGGATAAAATAGCAATGTGTCTTATATATATCCTGTCAGGATGTGGTAGGTAGTCTTACGTCTCTGTCACTCTGTAGCAATATTATTTGATATTGGTATCAAAAAATGTGTGAATTATGACAAATTATTTACGGCATTATAAAACACACAATGTAATCGTAATATTAAAATAAACATGAAATTATATATTCTCTGAAATCGTAAAAAACTTAGAATGGAGTCCCAACGTAAATATTTTGTAACCTCTGTTATACTTGTTAAGAATAACAATATTTTACCGGTCCAATAATATTATAATTTTTAGTATAATCTACATGAAGTTTCACTTGTCATCTTGTCTCTTCGGGTATTGGTTTTAATTTAAATGTTATGGAAATATTTAGACACCAAAGTTATTGGGTCTGGGAAATTACATTCGGTTTTTGCTGACACTGTATCCTGAATGAGAGACTGAGTTAGTTTTCAGCAGGGAAAGGATAGTATTGTGATTGAGAACTACATCCCACTTCAAACATTAATTTACAGAAGTAGGGCTATGTGTAGTTAGTTTTTGGCTGCAATATGAATAGGTCAGACCAGGGAAGGATTACGCTCTCACATAATACTGAAATAGAAGCGTGAAATAGAAACATAAGGTGACTATTGGGATCCGAGTACTCGATTAGGTAACGATTCCATTTCATCTCAGCCCTCAGTGATGACAACGCATGGTCATATTTTATGTGTATGGATTTATATATCACGGGCCGGACCACCAGTGAACTGTTAGCTCGTTAATTAGTCCCAATATTATTTAAAAAAAAGTAAGTCGTTGATACTGAACTCTTTCCTTGCTTAACTATGTTTAAATTAATTTTGTTAGCAACTTGTTAAATGTTCATGATATTATTTGTACATCAATCTCGAACGATACGAAGTACCAAGCACAACGCTTAGTGCAGTAATTACAAAAAAATATGATTTTACTTTATGGTTTATATGGCCTTGAGTTATATGGAGGATATAATTAGACAAGTGTTACAAACTTCCGGTTCTGGTTACACCAGTTAATCAAATAATGAGTTAATAATTTGTTATTAAGCAATTTAAATGTTCCAATTTTGTTAATTAGGAAGTTTCTTTACTTTTTTCTCAATAAGCATTAGTCTCTAAACAGTAAACAATTATAACGCCTCCCACCTATCAACTTGCGGCGTACTAAGTAATAATTTAATGAAATGTTGGCAATCAATGATTGTCAATGATAAATCAATATTTCTTATTATAATTATTCGAATACTATTCTTAAATGTCTACGGTTAATGCTTAAATCATTACGTGTATAAAACACTTCGTGAATGTCGATTCATCCTACTCAGCGGCCCTGTTGCTAGCGAATTCTTTTCGTTAAAACTGTAAAGGTCATTGGACCAACAGTATAAAAAAAATATCGGTTCAGTTCTTGTTTGCTAGTCATAGAATAACAAAGTGTGGGAGCGTACTCTGTTGGTACTCTTCTATTAAAATATAAATTGTTTAATTGCAAGTGTAGCCTGAGATTGCTGCAACCCCGTATAACCTTTATACAAGTTTATTGACAGGCGATAAATTAAATCCCAAAAGAGGGCTTCGTGGTAATCTGTGGTGGAGTGTTCAGGAGTAGACTTACAGAGATTCACATAATTAGTCATACTAGATAGCAGTTATACCAATACTGATGTTGATGAATATTTAGTTATAAAATCAGAATAGTGATTTGAATAATTCTACTTAAAATATTGGTAAATTATAGAAATGGCGCGTTCCAAGAGCAGTCTGATTCGCTTCCATTGTCTTAGAGATTTTGAGCTAAGCAATTGAATTTAGATAAAATAGTGGCTTTTGTTGGAAAATAAATTATTAGGTAATTTGCATTCAAAGAAATCTCTGAGCGAATTTTCACTAGAAGCATTTCAAATTAAAAGCGATTTTGTGTCAAAGAAAATACAATCGTATTAAAAGTTTATTTTAATATTAGAATATATTATATATGTACATGTGTAAAATTTATTTTAACAACGAAAACACGGTATTCATAGGTTTTCTTTATGATGATGATTTGGGTGCGACAAATTAAGACAGTTAGTCTGATGGTAAGTGAAATATTCAACAATGTGTGCTTATCACTTCTGAGGACTGAGATATCGCTGTGACCATTGGGTCTTTGGTATCCTGTGCTCACTATACGCTACAGCGTTATACTGCTCCTTCACTCTGATATTCCTCTAAGGGGTTTCCCTTGCATTACCAATCTAATCGATTCATAATCCAACTAAAAACAATTTGATTCCGCGGCCCACATTTCATTTAAATTCATCCTTTATAATGATGCTTTGACAAGTGTGAGAAGTAATAACTTGTTAAAAGCTGGCAGCCCTCCTCTGGTGTTGTGGAAATCCATGGGCGTCAGTAATCAATTACTATCAGATGAGCTGCTTGCTCGTTTGCCAACTCTTCAATCAAAAAAAAAATAATATGTTAAATGCTACAACATTAATAATCTACGACGTGGCTGTACCACTTAAAAACTCCTGTCTATTTATTCCGATTAACGTTTTCATCACGAAAAGCAGGCTATGTTTACTGAAAATGACTCATATCTTGCTCTCTATTTTAGTCAATTTAAGATAATACCATTTTTAGAACTGAAAGCCGAAAGCGATAACAATTCTCTTTAATTACTAGAGCAAAATGCATAATTCCCTTTTCAATTAGGTCAATTAAAGATCTTCTTATTGTGCGAATGCTATTATCAATATTGAACTATAATTCGTCACTATTGTAACGTAATTTAAATAAAAATTAAAGGTACATAATTTATTAATATACCACGGATACGAAGACGTATTAGAACAAACAGGTTTCTTTTCTTTTATATATATATATATACATATATATATAATAAAAAAACGTATATATACGAAACAACTCTTATGATTTATGAATAATGGTAGTAACTCAGTTTCTCTCTGGCTACATCATAAATGTGTCGGCTCGCATTCATACCACATAAAACGCAGAATACCTTAATAGCAGCATAACGTTGCTGCGTTTCATATGATAAGTATCCAACTAATCATTAGGTTCCCTAAACGGGAAACAGATTACTGTGATAAGACATTGCGTCTAAACCTTCAGGGTATGCATATGTATTTCGACCATCGTTGATCACGTGAACTGTGTGCACATTTATAACCCTACGTTACGTAAAAAAGAAATATAGGATAGAAATAAATATCAATTGACCCGAATCGAGGTTACTATTTAATTTATATCTTTGTTGGGTACATAAAAAAATAACTGCAGTTATTAAAATTGTGACTTAAAAGGTAACAGCAGAATGATAATAAAATTGAGTTTTTTAAAAGATGTTGTTATTATCAAAAGTCTACCAATCTTTCAAGGTTCAATTTTACATTCACTATACATTCATCGTTCTCTTTACCAATCTATTTCATACTGGTATAAATATTATATTCAATATATTTAGAAACAACTGTAAATTATTTATAATGTTCTTCACAGTTACTTTAATGGTTCGGCCCATATAAGCTAAGATTCAAAACAACCACCCTCGTAGACCAGCCAAAATACTGGCAACGGGCTTAGAACCAAAACCCAGAAGTATTTGGCTGTATATTTTCTTTGTTTACAGTTAGGGCACATGCTATCCAAGTTCAAGTTTATAATATAGTATAATTACCAACATAAAATACGTTAAATCCAGCAGGATACTATTGAATTCTCCAAGCCTGGAATAATATTAATATCGGAAAACGTAAGCCCACCCCGAGGGCTCGCGTCAGATAGAATTATTCGTCATTACCAAGTGACAATTAAAACAAGTGGTACCTGTTGCCTTATACTGTTAGTGATATACAGGTAAAAAATAACGGTCATGATACTTGGGCGGTGAATTCAAAGTACCGAACACCATAGATAAATTATATAACGAGTTAAATATATACAAATTTGAGATAATAGAAAATATTTTTTGTAAATTCAGCACGTGTTTACCACACAGTGTGGTCGTTCACTCATCTGTACACAAAATTATTTTTAAAAACCTGCGTACATTTCCAACATTTAACGCTGCCGTAGCTTTTTAAAAATGAAATATTTTTCTGACGTTGTTAAACATTTGACCCCGAAATCAACAGCCAGGTATTTTGCTCATAATGAAGTAAGATGTTTTCAACATAAATGAACTTTGTTTTATTAAAATTTAAATATTTTCGTTGGATATAATTGATTATATCGCATGTAATAAGTTGTTGGTTTTATTAGCTCTCGATCGAAGTAGGACCACGCCCTTACAGTATACCAGCGTAAAATAGCACATAAAGTATAAGGCTGTGTTTCGTCGGGTGAGCAGGATCCGGACACCTTTACCGTGACGAGGCATTCTATCTCAGTCGCAGAGAACGCATCTAAATTATGATTACTAGTCTAGGATGAATATTTAAAGTATGATATAATATATACACATATACTTACATTTATATAAAGTTGAATAGGTGAACAACCTCAATTTTCCTTGGCAGCAATACTCTCATGAATAATTTTTTTCTCAAGCCACCTTTTGATTAAATGATATGTATACAAGTAAAAAAACTACACCAGATAAGCAAAAAAAAACAGATTTCACGATTCAGGACGCGTTAACTGACAGCTTAGTATAGTTAAAAATAGCCGAAGCGTAGTTTAAGTGCGCTCACCTTTAAGATGCCTTGCCTTAACACTGTACTATTAAGGTGCCTTCACATTAAATGGTTAACGCACAGATCTCTTTTATTTAAGTATATAGTGTGTAATATAATGTAGTATGAATACTCGAGAATGGTAGAACTCCGTTCTCACTTAAAGTATAATATATATATAAAAGAGTACCAGCTTGAGAATTACATTGCTGTGTCGTGTAGTGAGTGTTGGCATCCGGTAACCTGATGACTGATGAGGCGGCATTCATCTTAATTCTCCAATCCATGTGTACTTTGAATCCGTCTTGAGTGGATGGAGATGGATGCAGAACTTTTTGGGTCGTAATTATCACTTCCCATCAGGTGAACTACACGCTCGCAAATCGTTTCACAAAAAACCCAAATGAAAAGAAAATGAGTTGTTCCTGAATTGTAGTTACTTAAATTTGGTTATTATTTATTTTAATATAATTTGCTATCGTATTTATCTTGTTTCAGGACTTTCTACATGAAAGAGTTCCGATGAGCTGGCAGTAATTCATAACCATGAGGCTGGTTAAAAGGTAATTAAACAAATTTTAATGTACTTTTTTAACAAAATTTATTGTAATAAATAAACTAAGTCGTATATTTTGTTTATTTGATTACTTCTTAACTAGAAAAAATTTATTTTCGATTAGCAAAATAATATAATATAATTATTTCTGAACTTAAAAGTGACAGCGTTTTGTGTAATTAATTTACTCTTCAGGGAGTTTCAGACCAACCATCATACGAACAAGACCCGGCTGTATGGACTAAAGTCCTTTGCCTTTCCCATTAGGCATAAATTAATATCATCATCATCATTACTCTTCAGGGCTCGTTTACGTACGTTTATATGGTATATGTTAGTTTATTCGTTTTTTATGTTAATTTTAAATTATGTTAAGGCTATGAATACATGAGCCCCAACATAACGTAAAACTAACTTAAAAACCGTATTCTAAATTTCCCTTGATTTATTACACTGTAATCTTCACCAAAAAGATCCTGGAAACAGAAGAACTAACAATCAGATAAGACTCAACAATTACGAATGAAATACCTTACTTTCTAATATGTGATCATATCTGAAATTCATAATCAGGTTAAGGCATTTTTACTTTTAAAGTGGTAGAGTTACACTGCAGTTCGTTTCTGCAGAATGAATGGATCAGCTCGATCGGTGAAGGACCACGCCCTCACAGAATACCAGCGTGAAATAGCATCATAATGCTGCTGTATTTCGTCTGGTGAGTGCAGGAATCCAGAGACCTTTATTACTGGGGGCATAACATTTCAGTCCTCAAGGTTGACAACGTACCTGCTTTATGATTCCTTGTTAGGAATGAATGTAGATGTAATGGGCCACAGGAATCACTTACCATCAGGTGAACTGTCTGCTCGTTTGTTACTCTCAATGTAATAAGAAACAAAAAAAAAACTTTGCCATATTTTTGAAACGTAATTTAAAAGGCAACAAATACAATTGTAAATTAAAACGATAGAGTGCACAGTTGTTAAATAAAGTAGAACGTACTCCGTAAACACACTTAAGTGTTTATTGTTTCGCTCGCCCCGGTAACGTTGAAATTGAGGTACCTAACGTTTGTTTAAGTCTAACCCATCTTCGGCTAATTTTCATTATACCCACGATAATTTCATGCTCTTTATAGCTCCCTAAATATTTACGTTGTTGTTATTCAAATCCTCTAATGAACACACTTGTGTACCTAATTGCTAGTTCGTGACCCAAGCCTACAATATATTATACAAACATAAATATTACTGTACTATACCATCCAAAAGTTACATAATAAGTTTAACGTGAATAATAGTTTTAATACCGGATAAGTTGAAGAATATAGTTGACGGCCCAGGATTGGCGTACTGCCACGATGAACACATCCGTATGTACGTAGGGATGTGTTCCCATCCCCAAAAATCCATACAAACTAACTCTTATAATAACTAACTTCTACTTCTACGGATTGCCGCTACTGCTAAGTTGTGTGTGTGGGAAATTATTGTATGGCTGAGCCTTTTTGATGGAATGGGGATATGTGATGATGTATTGCGTTCACATAAGCAGCATATATGATCAATGTTTTTTAAGTTCATAAATAACTATTTAAAACTACACGCTAAATGTACATCTGTTCATCGGACGGAAAACGTAAAACTCTACAATTTTCATTTATTGTATAGTCGACGCATTTTAAACTGAGTCGTTGGGCAATAAATGTCACTGACAGTAGGAATGTGCACGCAATGCAACCCGTTATCGATAATTAGCTACCTGCGCACGCGGGGTCGAGGATGTCATCGTAACCTTCATTAGCACTCTGACTCCTGATGGGTCGTCACGAGTAAGGGTTGTTGTTTTTCTATAAACATAAAATTTTTTGTTATGACACTCATTATATTCTCTATGATTACGTCGAAACATTTTATCGTACAAATTAAAAATATTTATTTTCATATAGCGAAAAATTATTTCTATTAATACTTAACATAATTTAGCATATCGATCGTACCTATCCCGTTATCAATATGCGCCTCTACAATTCTTACGCACATCACTACACCACTCCATAAGACCTGTAAGTGCGGGCGAGACAGATAGATAAATATGATTTGTGACTCGAAGCCTCAGTTCATAATGCGTCGACGTCGACGAAGGCATTCATACACGGAACAATAACCCACCATATGTTTTATCATTAATAAATTATCAATGGTGTATTAATCTCTATAAACTAATCTCAATAAACATCAGTAGATCACGCATGAAGAATAAGAATCTAAATCACACGCGTCGAGCGGTGACAACCAACCGGCAAGGTCATAATGCCTCGCCAACTAATGCGTTCCGGGCGTTCTTTAGTTTATTTTTTGAGATAATGACGAAGGTGTATAATAATTAACACCCTATTTTAACTATGCCTAAATACTTGACCATTTTTTTTTTCAAATTATTGGACACACCAACAATAAATATTATTTTAGTGCTGGTGCACTAAAATACAGACTTCGACTAAGTTTAGGCTCCAGATTTCCCACAAATTACATCTGTCAACCATCATATTTGTTATAAATACTACTGTTTTGCTTAAATTTATGTAATTTGTGGAGATGAAAATAAAAGCTATTATTATTATTATTACAGTAAATACTAATAAATGCTAGAAAAAAAGATATAAGCAAAAGTTCCTATTTAACAATTCAAGGAGTAATCAACTGTGTGAAGAGAAGGTGATACGCTCGCGTATTTTACGTTCAAAAGAAAGTAGGAAATAATTGAATATAGTATAGATATATTCAATTAGAATAATTTTTCTTCTTCTTTGATCGGTTTTTTTTGTAACATATTATATTGTTCAGACATACTAATCAAAGAAGTCATTCTCAGATTAATTTTATAAGGCTGAACGTAAAAATGATAAACATTTGAGTATCGTGGGATTTTACACAGAATACAATCACCACACAAACGAAATAATTATTTATAATCTTATTCAAGTAAAATAAATCTAGTATCATTTTTAAGAAGGTTAATAGTATGTCATATGAATACATAGGAAAATGTTAAGTATAGACACCATTTATATAAGATTTGTAAAATAATAAAATATTCAAGACGTAATTTATTAAGACGTTTTGAAGTAACTAATGAGTAAAACGTCGACATCTTGTAACGATTGATATTTCCTTCACACAATAGTTTATTTTTAAACGTTAAATTTCTGCGAGCCATTCATTACGCATAGGCTGGAATTAAATATATTGCAAAATATGGGAATGTAATGTAATATGGGAAGGGCTTTCACAAAATTCAAAAGTAAAATAGCAGCATAACACGTTAACGTCGTCAACGTATTGTGTTTCGTATAATCGATGTGAAACCTATTTAAGCTAAAGGTTGACAACACAACTACAACTCGATACCTCATCGAAGATACATGGGAGTTCTGTCATGTACAAGGGCTGCATAGATCCTTTATAATTAAAAAATATCATTCTCATTTTCTTAACATAATCTGTGAAAAGAAAATTAAATAGTAGCACGTTGCCAACGTTTCACGACCCGGGTAGGACATAACAGCATAATACTGCTTACGAGTAACGAGGCATTCCATCTCAGTCCTTAGGGGTGGCAACGCATGTACGTCTTGATTTTTTTTGGAGGATGGATCAAGATATTATAGACCGCAGTAATCCATACATGCCATCAGGAAACATGTGCTTGTTTGGCATAATGAACGTATTTTGTTTATTGTATGTGTTTCACGGAAATATAAAGGAAAGTTGGGTCCGTGAAAGAATAAGAAAGAAATATGCATATATAGTATAACTCGCAAACACATATGTACGCTTCAATACGTGAGCGCGTATTTCACAACACAACAAGTGTTTGGGCGCACTTCTTAAAATTAAGTTAATTATATTGTTAATTATTTAATATATTTTAATCATGTATATTTTAGATTTATTAAAAATTTTCACATATTTTAATAAGGTAATTATATAAGCATATTTATCATAAGTCTTATAACTAGTTATTGCTTCCTAATGTTAAATGCATGTTTATTTTACTTTTTAATTTAATTTTCATGGAATATTTGGCAAACTCTACTAAACTCTTTGTATACGTAAGTTGATAGCGGAGTGGTGACCTGATGTCCTGTGATTTACAGGTTTTTAATACCTACTGCAGGCATCAGTCAGCCACGACAATGTACTAATGTTTTTTTTTATTAAGGAGAACATGTTTCTATTATGTATAATTTTTTTATTCTATGTATTGAGTTGTGGTGAAAATAAATAAAATAAAAAAAAAAAATAGGCACTTTTAAAAGTAAAAATTACTTGACACCGAGAAATTTTGTTTTTTGTTATAAGTTATAGATGAAACTGAATAATAGTACATAATCTGTCGTATTTGTTATACTTTGTTCAAGAAAACAAACCCAAATGTATGTTGCTGGGCTCCTTTATCTTCCGTTTTTTTCTCTCATTCTCTCTTTTGCTTTCTGCTGTTTTATACCTTACTATTTTTTTATTATATATTTACAAATCAGTGTTTAGATCATTAAAGACATTTGAATTCTGTCGCTGTGTACTGATACACGCATTTTTAAAAAAAAAAGTTTCTAAATTTTCTAAGCTTTTATTTCAATCAAAGGATATTAATGTTATCTTTATTTCCGGATTTAAGAAAACAATTTAGGGATTATATTTAGACTAATACTTCTAGGCAATTAATGCAAATGCTGGCTTGGAGTGCAGGTTTTGGGTCAGCAGTTAAACTATACTACAAATTAAAAAAGGGTCAGAGTTTGTAAACGTATGGTTATATAAATTATATAGGTAGTAAAACTTCTCGTTATACTTATATACATAACCCCGCTATTATTTACTTTATAAAATGCTTATATAAAAATAGTTCTACGTTTGTATGTGGAATTAGTTTCACAACGTGTCTGTAGTGTTTAGATAAATATATTTATAATTTATTAAACGATATCGCGAATCACCCGCGTACGAAGGAGACCGAGGCATGCCCTCGATGACCCCGACGACGCGACCACCAGGACCCAAGCCTGGAATATAAAACATATATACAGGTACATTGCACCCTCATACCGCTCTCGCCGACGGCATGGGCGTCGCGAGCAAGGTTATTCGTGACACCGCCATGTTACAGGTTAGTTCTCTCCCGTCAATTCAGATAGAAACGTCACTGGAGTTTCTTGCGCCACTTTTTCTCCAGCGCCCACGCATTCCGAAGTGGGGGTACAGATGGCCAATAATAATATTAGTGATATTAATGTAGATAATTCTTAGTCAGAAGCAAATGACCGGGCCGAGGTTCAGCCCTCACGGGCAGCCTCGAGTCAGACGCTCTCGCGGAACAGGGTAATGGTCCAAGCCGGGACCCTCGGCTTGGACCGTTAGCCGAGGAGTCCGTTAAGACGAGTTCTTGGGAGCCCTTGAGCTAGTTACCCACTACTAGAGGTCTCGACTGAGTTTCATAAGCGCTCGGTCACCTCTCAATCCGGCGGTACTGTAAAAGCCCTCGGGCTAACAGCGTCGACCATCCCGAAAAAAAAAATCAAAGAAGAAAAAAAAACATCTTGGTTGTTGCTCCTGTCCCTCTTAAAGTCCTGGATTAACCTGTTCGAGCCAATGCAAACATGTGATGAAATAGGTGGGTTGAGTATGTAAATATATGTAACGGTAGGTGGATATTTTGGCGCATTTTTAGCGGTCACTTTAGTCCACTTTAAATTTTCTGGACCTTTAAAATACAGTGGGACAAATATCGTATATTGAGCCCGAGCGTCAGTCTATTACGCCAATTCAATCTTCAACCAATTACAAAATACTGCCGTCTACACAAATCTTATAAGTTACCGACCAGTCTGGACAAAACAATATGGTAATATGACAATCAGGTTATCTATTTATCATTTTTTCGGTTTGTTTTGTTATTGTCGGACATATAGTTGCCAACGCTTTAAATATCGCTTTACAGGTAATTATTCCATTCTTAAAATTGCAGTAGATTAAACCTAGGTAGGCAGTAAACTTAAATTATTTTAATAAGCAGTTGTGAGCACTGAATTTTTCATTGGATATGATCAATTAGTAATATGATAACACAGATAACGTATTGTTAACTAGGCCACATGTTATTCAGCTCGTGTCGTGGTGATGCAAGCGCCGTACGGCCGTGTACAGATTTATTTATAAATGTTAAAGGGTTTCTAGCGGACACTCAATCAATTATTATCATTATCCTAGTCTTTTGTCGATAAACGAAATTTGTTATATCATATTTAAAGCTTACCAAGTTCCACTGTTTTACTTCTACCTATATAAAAATATCAAACAAAAAGGGGGATTATGATAATAAATAAATTCCAGACATGCACCTCAAAAAAAAAACAATATAGCTATATATTTTATATCAAAATTAAGTAATTCATTTTAAAAAAGTTAATTTTCGTTTCCATGTAAATAAATAAAGACTCCGTCTATTTGATTGTCAACACAAAGTAGGCAAAGTCCCACATTTATTGCATTCAAGTATATCCAGTTATTTAGCATAAACTTGACTAATATATAACTGTTCTAAAAAGATCAACTTTGTTAAAAGATTTGTTTACGCATCACTTTAAACATCATTTTCTGATATAGTTTTGTACAAATTTAAAACATTTGAATTGAATATTTACCTTCATTAAATTTTTTCACAAAACCTTTTGAGGTTTATATAGCGGCTTATCACCGCTGTGTTTCATATGATAGGATAAATGAAACCTGAAACACAACTGGCAAAGAGATATTTCATCCATTTCTTACTGGCGATGGATGCGACAGGTTGGATGCTTCTCATGGGCCGCAGGAAACACTTAATAGCAGGTAAACTGTGTGCTCGTTTGTTGTTCTAATTAGATAAAAAAAAGGTTTGGACTTAGCATCTTACAATAAATGAGTATACAACATTGTATTTGATAACTCTGTATAACAAATATTACACCATTTGGTCCAATTGTTAAGGTATATTTATATACTTAAATTTATTAGCTACATGTTGTAATTGTACAACCATGTACCTCTTCCCAAATAACTAATGACATCGTTATCATTGTATGATTTTTAATCGTGTAAATAATATGTAAACCAAACTGCATATTTATTTCCATTGATCCCATGATTCATTTAACGCTTCATGTTCATATTATTTTTCGTTTTAATTTTTTTTTCTATAAAAGCAAATGAAATATTGGGTCAATATAATAATTAAAGGTTTAAACTTTATAACAGTTGTAAGTGATATAGTGTCGAATGCCAATGTAATTAAACTCGGCCGTTGAGCTCTCTCAGAGTATTCAAATTCAACTGCATCGAAGTTAAACTAATAACTTTCAATTCCTGGTGAATAAATCTCAAACACTAATATTTGCCCTGGTGTAGCGTGTCGCGTCCGAGTCTTAAATAATCACTTTCTATAGTGTAACTTTTATTGGACTTGTCATTTTTGTTTACTCCGATTGTGATAAAATACTTTGAACTTGTTTCAAAAAAATATTTTAATTGACTGCTGATATTTTATTTTATATTTACTTCTACTTAAAACTAAAAATAACAACTTAATATTTATTATATATTTTTTATATATTACGAAAGTAATGGTGACAAATTAGCACACATTCTTCTGAGTAGCAGTGATGACTGCGGCCTATAAACAAAAAGGATAAGATAGAGAGAGATACACCTGGTTACTCGTAATATGGATTCCATACAATATACGAATATCACACGGAACGCTGCTTTTGTTGTACGGCTTTATCTTGATATTTTTGGGTAGCATTTTTTATATATAGAATAAGGTGGCAAACGAGCAAACATCTCACTGATCGTAAGTGTTTACCTCCGCCTATGGACATCCGCAATTGAGAGTCCCAGATGCGGTACCAGCCTTTAAATATAAAATCTGTGAAGGCGTAGTCTGTGAAGCATATATGAATTTAGCAGTATACTAATGATGGACTGAAATTATGATTATTATATAAAAATATGATGATGACGTCTTGCTAATCAATTTCGACCACGGCAATATCCTCTGATTTTTAACGGAAAATATCCACACCGCAGAATTTATAATATCTTAAGCATTCACGCTATCATCACACAATTGTCGTTCCTTACCTAACCCGATGTAACGCTAGTTCCATTAGATTGGAGGAAATTTTGCATGCACTGTTATGGAGCTGGGATACACATACAATATCCAGACTCGAAAACCTAATTTGTAATGCACAAATTTTGTTTCTTGACAGGCAAGCGAACCTATAACCTGCGACGTAATCTGATCACATCGTCACGCGGACGTCGATTGAACATACTGACATATTGAATACACATGTTTCGGTTAACATTAAATTTAGGAATTAAGAATAAAAGTTACCGGTAAGAAATACTTGTCGTAGTTTCTACCTGCTATTATTAGTTAAAAATATTGATGGATTGTCATTGTAAATTAATTCCTAAAACATTATGATTTCTATCACAATTTTTTGTTTTTTTTTTAAGTACAGTAATGAGTTTGGCACACGTGGTTTTCGACGTAAAATAGTGAACAAAGGATTTCACGATATCTCCTCTATTATATCAATGTTTTAATTTATTACGTTTAAACTATATAAACTAAATAACACATAAGTCAACACGAAAAAAGCTTTTCGTAAAGATTTCTGGACCTCCTTTCTATCGAAAGTTACAGATTGTCCAATGAGTTGGAAAAGTTTTATTAGTTTGGCCTTTATGCAAATTGAAGGTAAAGTGCTGACTACCAAACACATAAAACTCTAAGTTCTCCGCTTACTCATGCTAAACTCCAATCTTAAACATTTTGTTTTAATAAAATTTTCATGCCTTACTTGCATTGTGGATCCACTGTTTTTCATCAGCATTAGTTTTTCGGTTATTATTGTAAAAACAGTGTTTTCACAGATTAGAGTGCATCGTTCATTTCTTCACGCACTTATTTACGTAGAACCCGTAATTTACGTTGAACGTTTCATCGATATACACCGAGGAAGTTGATTTTAGCAATTGATATTCCGTTTATACATCATCATATTTATGAAAATATTTTTATTTGAACGTAAAAACTATTTAATTACTTCAAAATAATCGTGACCGATATAAATTAAGAAATTGAACCAAAATAAAAATTTAATTATTCTTATTAACGAAAAGCAAAGAGTAGTTTCAATTATTCTAATTTAATTATTGACTTTTTTTTTATTAAGTTTTAAAACTTCATATTTTGTGTTTCTTACGTATATCATTATTATTCTTTATTGTTATTGAAATCTATGTTCGAGTTTTACAATCGTATTCATGTGAAAACGTAACTTAAAGTGACCCATTGCACAATTAGAATGTTTCTTTCTGTGGACGTTTCCTTCTCTGTCTAATGTGGATGTTCTTTCTCTGTCCATGGAGTCAAGGTTATTATAGTGCTATTGCGATCGCTAACCCGCTTCCCCAGT
The DNA here is from genome assembly GCA_029286865.1 of Teinopalpus imperialis. Taxonomy (NCBI): domain Eukaryota; kingdom Metazoa; phylum Arthropoda; class Insecta; order Lepidoptera; family Papilionidae; genus Teinopalpus; species Teinopalpus imperialis. The sequence continues at coordinate 155,207 of JAGSMU010000023.1, read as the reverse complement.
GTGATGTATACTGCGAATATTTCCACCAGATGGAGAAGGATAAAAATAAATAAATAAACCTGAACGAAACTGAATATAACTGTGGAATTGCAATTTTGTGGTTATTAATATTATATAGTTGGGAATAAGTGTCAAAGATATTGCACCGCTTTTACTTCCTTTATTCTGTAGTACTATTTTTGTTTAACCTATTTAAATGGTAGTCAGATAGAGCAGAGTTAGCTTTGTTGACTTGTTTTATATTTAGCCGAATGTATTTTTGGTATAACTAAATGTTAATATTTTATTAAATCGGACGTTTTTTTATTACTACTCAAGTTTTTTTTTATGGATTAGGTGCTACTCAAATGTCATATAGATTATATTAATATATTTAAATTAACTTTATACTATATTATCACGTCTTTAACAATCTTTAATAAAGAAAAGTATATATAAACTTTATGGATATTACATCTTAAAAATTAGATTAGTACTTGTTTTAATACTTGAATATTTATAATATGATTTATTATGTCATCCTTAAGAAATTTGAGAGATGTGTTGTGTTTTTAATATTTACATTAATCCCCAACATCGTTGGCTTTATGCTGCATAGCTATCTCAGTTTGTCTAGGAAATCAACAGTAATTTCCTAATATATTATTATCCATTTCCATTACTTCTGTGCAGAAAAACATAGCCCTACCCGAAAGTTCATTATAAGAAAGTAAGAATGAAAGAATATATTTATTCGTAGCAAAAACTAACACTATTGCATACAATCATGATGAATAAAAAGAATTAATAAAATAAAATGCTAGTTGTCACGAATCGATTGCAACTTAAATATAAATAAATATACATTATAATTGACATTAGTTGATTATAAACAATCTTTATCGGTTCTACGAACTATATTTGTTTAACTTCCCATTGCCACGCATCGTCTGACTGAGAGATGACGACCTATATTAGTCACTAATAATAGAGATGTTCATTTAGATAATCCATAGTCAGTAGTAACTGAAAGACCCGAGATTCGTCACTCTCGGGCACCTTCGAGTCAGTCACTCTCGAGCAACAGGGTAACAGTCCAAGCCGAGGCTTGTTGGTTACTCTCCAATGAAAATTGTTTACATATTACGCAGTCTTGGCTGAGTGCCATGAGCGCTCGGCCACCTCTCAACCCGGTGAAACTGTAAAAGCCTCGGGCAAACAGCGGCCATCAGCCCGAGCAGCAAGTTTGCAGGACGTCGATTGATGTTCAACAGGTGTCGACCGTCAGAGAATCGATAAAGATTGTTAATAATCAACTAATTTCAATTATAATGTATATTAATTTATATTTAAGTTGCAATCGATTCGTGACAACGAGCATTTTATTTTATTTATTCTTTTTATTCATCACCCCTTTTCATTGAGCCCTGTATCGGATGAATCTGTAAGGTAGTCTGATAGGCTAACAGCATCAACATTAACAGAACCTGTTTTTGGTGTGGGTAAACCTACGCATAGCCGCCCTCACGGGAGCGAGGATGGGTTATATCGGACTCGCACCGACTAAAACCTCACGATAGTTGCCACCAGCGCTGCCCAGGGGTCACGGGATCTTCGTATGCAACCGTAACATCCCTGTGCTTTGCTAGGAAATCCCTTCCCGGGGGCGTGCGTGATGATTGCTTCCCAGAACCCTCGCAGAACTATCACGATGACACGGTACTACTGCGTGCCATCGACCTCCTCTGGTTCGCAAGTGCTGGATGGTTGGAGCCCCACTCTGAACGTCAGCGGCCCTTCGGGCCCCGTTTATGGTAGGGGAGCACCAATAGGAGGGCCGTTACGAGTCGTGCGAGCGCCACGCCGGCTCCGTCTCCAAACAGGATCGGTCCTCTCTCTATCCCACTCGGCAGCCTCCTTTCGGACAATTACGGTCTCGCAGAAGGAGGCTACTGCCTTCGCGCCGGTTCCCCACGCAGCATCGTCAACACGACTGCTGGCAGGGACAGGTTCCGTCCGATGTGACCGACCAAGACCCACCGCTTTGCTTCCCACGGTCAAGCGGCGAGCGTGTGCGATCTGAAGTCTCGACCGATCTTACACAGGTAATCACCGAAGCAATTATGCCCGGTGATCACCTGCGTAAGTCTGTAGGTGAGTCTTCCTCCTCGTCGCTGCATCCAGGCTTCGAAGACCATCAGGAAAGCTTCGACGACGCGTTTGCGCGCATACTGCTCCTCACCTTGCACGCCACGTCGCTAACGCGATACGTTGTTCCTGCCGTTTCACCGCCTCTAACATTAACAGAACCTAGGCGATTGATGCAATCTATGCGGGGGGCCTATGTTCAGCAGTGGGCTATTTTGATAGGTGATGAAACCTGTTTTATTTCAGCATGCTGGAAGTACAGATGATACCCATACCTTCTTTCTATTTAATCATTTGCAATTAAATAATATGTCATTTGGGCGATAAAGTTTACATTTACCTATCTAATCTATAAAGGGCCTAAATCCTTGCTTAAAAACTCGACGGCGCATCTGCAATTTTCTGGTTTTGCGGATGTTCATATACGGCGATGATCATTTACCATGAGCTGTTTTGTTTGTGTGCCCGCTATCCAATATAAAAATAAATTTTCATGAAAGAACTTAAGCAGGTGATAAGTCTTTATTAAAATAACATATACCATGTTAAATATTACATACCTAACTAAATAGGAACTAGAAAAAGAATATTCCGACTTATACATAAAGAAAAATATTCTATTCCGAACGACCTAGCCACAGCTAGTTAGTGTGACATGTAAATATATGTAGACACATGTCGGAGTTTTTTTTTTCTGATATACGTTAGAAACATAGTCACGTAATTTTCAATCGTAAATCAGAATATTGTTTACATATTACACACACAAACTTGTTTTATTGAGTAGTTGTATAACCAGTGTGTTCACATTAAGGCCACGAGTGTAACGAGGTCGCAGTAAAATTGTTCTATTTTTAAAATGTTTTAACTGCGTCAAAACCCAAGGGAATTTTAAAACCGTTTTTGATCGCTAAGAGGCAGTAATAATGGATTTGATTTTAATGGCAGGGAAATTAGATAGTTAATATAAATCGAAATTATTCAGATAGGAAATAACAAAATTAAGTAAGTAAGTTTTGCGTAAAATTACAATTAAGGCATATAATTTTTGATGAACTAAGAGGCAGTAATAAAGCATTTGATTTTAATGGCAGGGAAATTAGATAGTTAATATAAATCTAAATTATTCAGATAGGAAATAACAAAATTAAATAAGTAAGTTTTGCGTAAAATTACAATTAAGGCATATAATAAATATAAAGTATGAAAGTATAGTTATTATTTTAATAATTTTTATTAAATAATTAATAACATACTTTCAGGACACAATTTTAATTATGATATACTTATGTACTATGTGTTCTTGTCCTTAAGAAAGAGAATATTTCGAAAACATGTGATATCTGCCAATCCGCCTTGGGGATATAGCGACAATACTCCAATGCACTCTTAAATAGGAAGCCCATGCCCAACAGATATTTGTAAATAGGCTGTTACTTTAATTTATTTATTTACTTTGTAAGTATAGTAAACAGATTCTATTAGGCTTTTATTTGAATTTGATTATACTGTAAGGAAGGGAACGGCCTGTCTTAAACGTCGCCGCAAGCATTGAGCCGTACGCAATCATGGCAAACTCAAACCAAACTATATCACACAGGTTTACATAAAAAAGGTTGTTTTCTTATGGTACAGTGAGGTAATAATAACAATTTCCTCCATTTTTCCCAATGGTTTTAAGGAAATTACTACAGATACAATTTTAAATAAATATTTAATTGAATTTGAATAAAATTCAAGGAAATTTGGCTGGTTTTTATCAGGTAACATAAAAAGCAGATTATGAATACTGTATAGTTATATGCTCAAAAACAAACTTTGCTTCAAACAAACAAATAAATAAAACTCCACTTATCGTCTCCGATGTAATGCATATGCTATAAGATTGGAGAAAGTTACAAGGTGTTATAGAAACTGGACGCAATGCATGTAACACATCCATACCCGAAAACCGACAATTTGTGATACACAAATATTTTTCCTCAACCGTGAACCGTAACCCACCTGCGACGCGGCCGACAGTTATTCAAATCGCTGCGTCACGTGGCCGTCATAAAAATGTAATGAAAAACTATGTAATGACATCCGCTAGGCAGAGCACAAACAATTAGAACGCTGGACTTCCGATAAATCGTCAATCGTCAATTTAGTTTACCGATTCTGTGACGGTCAGAGATTGTGTTGAAAGGCTTTCCCTAAGATTTCATCATTAAATAATTAATTTTACTAATAAAATGTAAAAATGTATTATGATTATTAGTTTATTAGATTATTTTTTTATTTCTTTATTAGATTATTAGTACTATTAATACTCTTTACTATCATGTTATTTAAGTTAATGTTTATCAAGATATCTGTGACTTTAGAGTGTCCGCAAAAAATTAAAACTTGAACTTAAATATGTCACGATTGTTTTCGTCGCCACCGAAATATTAAAATTTCATAACTAAATTTAGATTTGATATTCAGTTAGAGACGGTCTTCAAACACGTGTTTGACTAATTATTGATTGAATTAGAACTCATTAAGCTCTTAGGACAATTACCGTAGTATACAATCTAGAATAAAACAAAGTTAAATTATTTATTAAAAGAAAATCACTGAGTTTTACGCCCGCTTTTTAACAATGATTACATTCAAAGCTAGGTAAGCAAGGTAACTATCTTATATGAATACCTAATTTCATGTATTTAATACGATAAGTAAATAAAACAAATTTAGTCTAAGAAATACAATAAACAAAACAACAAGCCCCTTTAATATCAAATGACTAGGGGACTAAGATGTAGCCTTGGTTGTTGCACTTTTATATGCCAAGGGGATCAACGTCCGATGCGGCTCGTTCGGTAAACAGGTTTATGATTCAAGCGTCGTTTAAAGTAACGACGCCGTTCATCATTGATTTGTTATAATCTGTTTTTACTAAAGTTAAAATAACAAACGCTAAATGAAATGGTCAATGGTGTTTTAATTTAGTTGACAAAAATTGTTATAGGTTATTATGGTTGGATGTGCAAATAAGAACTTCCGATTTTACCTAATTAAATATAATTAAACGGTAGACGTTCGTATCAAAGACGTCTCACGATATAGCAATAGTGAATCAGGCCTAGCTAATGATTAGCCTAGATTCAAGCTCAAGCCTTTTTATTACTTAAAGTGAAAGGTACTAATGAATAGACGATAGGTAATTCAGGCGTTTACTTACTTGGTGATTTGCGTTTTCTTATGTAGGACTCGAATAAGGGCGGCGAGGCCGCGGGAACACTCTGGTACTTATCAGCGAATTTACTTATTTACCAGCACCTATTGCCTATTGGCATCGGTGGAAGAATCCCCCTTCCCACTGCTCCTCTCTAGGAAAAGTTAGCCGGAACAAAAACCACGCCTACACAGTTTCATATCTCCAAGTGGATAAAGGACCTCACCAAACTTGCCACGAAGACCATGATGGCCATTAGTACAGAAGTTGGGGTACCAACCCTCTCAGCCTCCAGCTATGTCTTTGTTCTGCCACCCATCACACTACCAATGAGGAGATAAAGGAACGATACAGCATGTTCACGGATTAGTAAGCCGGACAGTGGCGGTTCATAACATCTACTCATAATGTTCCACATCCTGCCTCATGGGACCTAGGGAACACTCTCTCTGTGCGCCGTAGTATGCACTATATTTCTCAAGGCTCGGCACAAGTCTCTTACGAGAAGCTATTGTTCAATACTCTCTAATCTTTGCCGATTTTTTTAATAGATTTTTGTTCCAATGTATACATCTTAAATGTATGTAAAATACAAGTAATTAAAATGTGCGAGTAATAAAATAAATATAGGTGTTTGAAGAAAAAGGACCCTTTAGGTGTCACCTGCTTGTATTTTGTCTATAGTGTACGATACTTTATCAATTATTAACATAAAATTTAAGTAAAGGTGAATCCATTTTTATTTGTTTTATATGGTAAAAATTTACATTATTACAAATTTTTGATATATTTACTTTAAATCGGTTAGTGAACAAAACTTTTTTGATATTGTTACACATTAACTATTGGTTATTCTTGTAATGAAGAATTTTAAGAGGTTTCTCGGAATATAAAGTTATGTTTAAGTTCAGCATCTCATTTATGATTTTGCATGAACTACAAAGTTTATTACTATTTTTTTTTATAACGTGTCTGTATAATTTTCGTACAAAGGAAAGTTTTCAGATAATAATATATACTTTATCTTTTGAACATCTGATTAATGTTTCTTTTGAAGGGATTCCATTAGAGTTTATAAAACTATATGGGAACATATGTCTTATCGTGTGATGAGCTAATAATATATTTTTAAACACTTAAGATTTAACATGAATTTGTCAAAAGCAGTCATGCACTGGTTAGTTTTTTTTAGATAAACCGAAAAAACAAAAGTTAATATAATACTATTGCACAATTAAGCTTATTTGCATTTTAATAATCAAACGGCTGTAGTGAGATGTGACAAAGTAATATGTTTTTAAATAAATAAAAAAAAACATATAAACTGACTCATTTTATTAATTTTTCTTACAGGGTGGAACTTGCACTTTTTTTGTTTGTACTTCTAAATTTAAATTAAATTCGTAAAGCTGATGGTGGAAATAGGCGACTTGTATGTACTATTTATTAAATTTATAGAGCCTTTTATAAATTGTAATAGTGCCTGGAAAAACTATATAAACAATTGTTATATGTTATATGTGTTCTCATTTTGATAAATGTCATATTGCGATTGCCATATTTACGTCTTAGTTACTTACTGGACTGTTGCATGTTAAGGTACATATATCAAAAATTCTAATCTCTCCAGCCTGGGGAACTACTGGGAAATAAATAATAAAGATATATTTGCTTGAAAAATATAGCCTAATATTATTTGTCACTCCACTATACAGGGTTATTGGTAATTCGAAGTATTCCCTTTAGGAGGTGATAGGGGTGACTATTTTAGCCCCCATATGTATCATGCAAAAGTGAACCTTTTTGAGTTATCATATTTTTTAGCTTTTTTCAAAATAACTCAAAAGGCAACATCAAAAATTTATTAAAAAAAAGTATCAATTAAAATATCATTTTTTGTACCGAAATATAAAAACAATTAAACACTGGATATTTACCAATATTAAAAAAACAATTAAAATTATAGGGATTAAAATTATCACATATAGTCACCCCTATCACCCCCTAACGATAATACGTCGAATTACCAATAACCTTGTAGAAAAATATTATGTTCTGATACATGGATATCGTGTAAATACTTTAACATTCGAAATCAATACATTTTTAAATTATAAATTATTCTTATTTGATTTATTTTCATCCTATATAATTAATAAACTAGAAGAACATAAGAATTCATAAAAATTATTAGTTACATTAGTACAAAGCATCTGATTCGAACCGAAGACTAATCGGTATCTAGCTATATTAATATACATATATAGACAATAAATAGGACAACAATATGTTCAATGTTTTATCATTTATTAGAAAAACAATATCAATCCCATTACACAAGTGCAGTTTCAATATTACATTACGGACAAACATTTAAATCAGTTTTAACGTATAAATAATAATGGTCAACTAATTACAAACAACAACAAAAAAGTTTAAAAAACAATATTTTTTAAGTATTAGTAATTAGTAATGTTATTTACGAAATAGCTACTATCCACAGCCTAACAATAGTTATAATTAATATTTAGTGGCGTATCCCTTATTTACAATATCAGCACTACAACGACGTGGCATTCAATCAATTTCATACATCTTTCTAGGGAGATTGAATTCCATGCTTCAACAAATGCTTCATAAGGTTCGTTTTGACTGGTGTTACGTTTGTTTCAGACTTTCTTTTTAACAATATACCTGAGATTTACTATCGGGTTTAAATCCGGATTATTTGCTGGCCAGTCTAAAACGGATATACGCTGTTAGCCTTAGACGCTATTAGCCGTGTGTTTAGGGTCATTGTCATGCCGAAAGATCCAGGTTACAGGCAAATGATCGTCCGAGTAGAGAATCATTGTATGCTCTAAGATATTTTTGTGTTGCCATTGATCCATTGTAACTTCGATCTTCTGAACGGGTCCAACTCCACATCCGGAAAAACACCCCCAAACTTTAATGTTACCGCCACCGTGCTTGACTATACTCCTTGTGTATTTATAATTAAAGCATTGTTTACAGGACGTATAACATAGCGCTTTCCATCGGAATTTACCTTTATATTTATTTTTGTTTCATCTGAAAATAACACTTTTTTCCATTCTCGTACCGTCCAATTAAAATTTTTTTTTAGCGAATAATAATCGCTTCTCTCGGTGTTGCTTGGTGAGAAGGGATACCTTTCCAGAGATTCTTCCAAACAATTTAGCTTCCACTAATCTTCGGCGTATCAGTCTTGACGAGATGTTTCTCGGGTCATCAGGCGAAAAAACTTCATTTTTAATTTAGTTGGAGCTTTTTTAGCAACACAAACGATTAGGGTATCTTCTCTGGGAGAGTTTTTTCTTGGCCAAGCCTTTCTAAGAACATTTTCAACACTTCCATGTGTTTTATAATGATCAATTGCATTAAAAACTTTTTTAATAGAACAATTTTAATGCTTAGCTATTCTTCTGTACTTATGTACTTGTATTATATACTTATGATCTATATGTAAATTAACAATTATTGACTGAATTGACGCGTCACAACTTTTATTTTTGCCCATTTTGAACAAAATAAAATTCTGATAAAATTTTGAATTGCCGCCAAAATAATAGAAATGGTCAAGAAAGAAATGTTATTCTCCAATTTCAAAAAAGAATGAGCTATGGATGCTTTTTTAAAATGTTTCTAATTAGGCGTCCAAGCGGCCAATAGCCGAAAATAAACTCCTACATGTGTAAGACTCATTTTGTAATTAAAAGTAAGATATGATTTATATTTTATGCATTTAATGAGTTTTTTATTTGAGTGGCTATATTATTGCATGATTATTAATTATTGAATGTGTGTATTTTTAACGAACATTTTTACGTTGAAGTTATACAAGAAAGTTTCTTTATTCATAAGAAGTATTTCTAATTATATGACCACCACGTATATATTAAAATAGATTGCATTTTATATGCAAATGAGCACAAATATTTTTATATGACAACGGTTAGCGGCATGCGATTGTATGATAATATACCGGTTGATTTCACATTTACGAGTAGTCCGCGTAGCACGATATTATGTTTTATACAATTACAAATATCGTCCACTATGAACCTTGCGTACATACAAATATGTTCAATCCTATTATACTTTTACTCCTATTATATTCCTATGATACTGCTACATTCAATTGTTATATTTAATTATATTTACTTCTTCATTTTATTTTACTTCTATTTTTTGTTTATTACAGCGGGAGTAACAAACGAGCACACAGTTCACCCGATGGCAAGTGATTCCTGCGGCCCATGATATCTACATTAATCCTTAACAAGGTCATCAATCCTTCACAATCATAATGCAGATGCGTTGTTATCATTCAGGACTGGGATAGAATGCCTCGTCACCAATAATAGTGGTCTACCTACATCCATCAGACGAAACATTACAAACAAGTATCATGCTACTGTTTTACGCTGTGAGGGTGTTGTCGAGTTGACCCATTCATTCGTTTTCTTTTCTAATTTCAGTATAGTTACCCGTATATATATAGTTTCCGCAGTGCATCAGTTGGCACGTTGTATAAGTAACAGTAGACGTCATCTGAGTATTACGAAAGTTATTAGTATCAGATGTTAACTTATAGAATACAATATTAAGAACATACAATATTAATACATAACAATGGACGACTTTAAGATTTTTTTCTGTTTACTGTTAACTTGGAACACTATCCGTGTCATTAAATATGTCATGTACTTAATACAATTTAATAGTTTCTTCGACGTTAGGTTAATACTTTTTCTTATAGATTTAGTCGACTTATGTGAAGCAAAAAAGCTTAAAAATATGTCTTCATCTTATTTTATAGGTTATTTTTACAAAATAAAATATATTTTAAAGATAGAAAATTGTGTATAGGTTCATCATCCATTGCCAACTGCTGAATAAAATTCATTAATTTCCACAAACGACTTCTGCATGAAGTGTCCATTGTTAATTGAATTCTTTCTCATATTTTGACTATAACTTTATCACTACTCTAAAAATCTACCCAATAGTTGAGACATAACTTTGTTTATTACATTTACTTTTTAATTCCTTGTACAGGAATAAATATTGTTTTTACAAGTCGTATATGTTCATAGGAGGACTAAATATCCAAGGCTTTTCAAAGTATTCATATTTAATAAAACCAAGTAAACTGTTTGCAGACTTTTTTCTTCCTCGTTTTTAAATAACGTACATTTCCGCATCCGTAAATTACATCTTTGAATAAAAAACCGGAAGCTTTTATATTCTGCAAACTGAGAGACCTCTTGGTTTAAACGCACTCTTGGCTGGCAGTTAAACGGAGTTAATTAAAAAAAATATTCCTAACTTAATCGTGTTTCATTTTGTTAACAGGTTGATAATGCGTCATTTAGTGAGCATAACTCTTGTTACAATCGCTTTTGATTATGTAAGTTCACAAGAAAACAAAGAACACCATGGACCTCAAACGTGCGGCGGACGTCTACGAGGGCACGTAGGAACAATACAGACACCTAATTTCCCAAATCCGTTTACAGTTCCTATAAAATGTCGGTGGATTATCGAGCACGATATAGTCAATGGTACTATATCGATATATTTTACACAGCAATACACTACAAGTGGGTTAACTTTCACTGAATATATGTATTACGATGAATCATATAAACTCGGCGAAAGAAGAGCTTTAACAGTGACTGAAGAAAACATCACAAGGATCAAATGGTTACAGGTAATAAATAAGAACACAAACCAATAAGAAGTTGAAGAAGTAACCGTATTTAGTATTTTGTACTTATTTTAAGTGTTTTATAGGTTTCGTGGTGTTAAATTAATAATAAAGGGGTTTTAACTTTATTACACGGCACTTGAACTTGGTGTCGATGAACTCCATAGTGACACACTGGATTTTATTCGAAGCATTACAATTGTATTATGCAGATCAGATACATTTCCGGTCTTTTAAAATTTTTGTTTGTATGTAACGAACATGTAACAATTCCATGTTTAAAATTTTTGTTATTTTTTATTTCACATACGATTTTTCTTATTTCATAATATTGACTAATTGAGGTGACAATCGAATATAATGTTCACTTGTTGGTAAGAAATAAGTGTGGCGTAGGTCCATACTTAACAAATGCATCAAGTTGCACATGTGTGTCTTACCTGAAGACTGAGATGGAATGTCCTACCTTACTATAAATTGCATCGTTATCCTACTATATCACAATGGTTTTTCAGAATGTTGTACTTGTTTGTTCGTTTGAGCTGACTCTTTAATGTTACAGATAGAAACTAACTAAAGCATGGCTTTTCCGCTATTATATTCCTATGTAATGTACCAAATTCCGTTAACATTTCGGCTAAAGGAGAAGTTACAGACATATTTTTCTAATTTTGCGTCGCAGGCGTTTTCAGGACGCTAATGACAACTTGGCACTATTTTCTGAAAATCCATTTACACCCTAGTTATACCCCCCTACTATCTCCGAAACATTTCAGGTGCATGAGAAGAACAGCCTATGCGTGTGAAAGAGAGAGAGACGAGTACATTCGATCGTAAATAGAAATTTCAGTGCTTCATTGAAGCTTATTCAAAATATTTAATCTAACCCATTTGTAATCCAGTATATTATTTTATAATATAAATTGCATCACGCTTATATATTTTTTTTCAGATATATTATTACTGAATAATTTTGTTATTACAAAATAATTTTATTTTCTAGGTTCAAAGCCCCGTCCTGGTAGTAGAATTAATTTTAGATAGGTTAGAAGGAACCCAATTGCGAGCACTCGGTCTCCTCTCTGTGTTCGGGTTTAACGTCACGTACGTTGTACAGAAACCACAAGAACCTCCAGGCCCTTCATCTTGCAGTGCAATTGAATGTCGACTTTTAGGACATTGCTATGCTAGACATGATTATAAGTAAGTGGTATTTGTTTTTTAAATTTATTTATATGTCATCAACATTTTGTGATGCCTCATGTAGTTGTAGCGGAAAAACTCGATGTAGTTAGTATAAGTATGAATATAGGAAACGGTAAGAAATCTATTGATCTCAGACAGGACATGATAAAACATTATCCTAAAATGAAATGTTAAACTTAAAGGTATACTATGGCATTGAACCTCTTAAGTTATTCAGCCTCTGATGATAACCGTAAATGATGATCATTGAGAATGACTGAATCTGTGGTATTTAATGTAATTTCGAAATAAGTAAGCAAAACGGTGTTTAACACACCTTATGTATAAATTAGGAGTAGTTTTTATATTATATTCAATTTATTTGTACTAAAACTGATACACTATTTTTTAATAAAACAGATTAATAATCTATTGCCTTTATTAGGGAATTTTTCTGCTCATGCTTCGAGGGGTATACTGGTGTTGATTGCGGAGTCGGTCCCCTATGTCCGAAAACCTCTAATATGTGCAAAAATGGTGGAACTTGCAGGTAAATTATTTCTATATTTTTCTCAAATGTCTTTCTTACAGTCTTACTTCCTTGACTTAGTGAAGTATCATAACTATCTTTAATTTCAAATTACGTAAAAATTTAAATTATATTTTGAAGTAAAAACGTTAGTGGGTTCTTTCGTTATTCTTTCACAGTACATATGGCCTGTACTCCTTTGGAACGCCCTTCCAGTAGAGAATGCCAATAGGCATTAAGTCCGCAAATTAACTTGTTGATTAAGGAACATGAAGAATAAATAAGTAAATATTTAAAAAATACGAGCATATACGAGATACAGTTGCATTATTCATTTTTTATATTGTAATTTTCAATTTAATTTTTATAATATTACTCATTATTTACGTTTAACTAATGAAGAAATAATATAGATTATAATGTGACCTAACAACAAATCTGGATATATTAATATGTCAGCATTTCGATTATCTCCAAAAAAGTACTCCTTTTTTGCCCCCTAATAACGATATTGTTTTAAATGTTCAAAATAATAAGTTGAGTAACGCTGACAACAAGGAACAACTACAAGTACGATTGTCAAACTGACAATTAAACTCCTTAAATCAATTTGTGTTTAATGCTGATATAATTGAATTTTATTTACATCTTTTCTTTTCAAATAATTTTAATAATGCATCGTCCCGTAGACAGATGGGCCCAGCAGCAGTGAGTTGTATCTGTGCACCTGGATACACGGGAGATCTCTGTGAATCTCAAATTGCTGCACCAGGTATGTACAGTTTTTCTTTTTTAAAACAGTAATATTTGGTTGCATAGATTTTTGAGTTTGTTTACAGCCTAATGCTTCGATATGAAAGAATTGAATTTAACGTTTATTTCAGAATGTGGAATCGAAGAGTGTTTTGAAGGTTGCAAGAAAACAACTGGCTGCGACTGTAATCCTAAAGAGACCGATTTCAGTAAGTCTTCCAAAATATTTTTAGATTTATTATTATCAAATCTACAAAAGTAAATAAAGGCATATGTATACTCTTAGGTAACGTATGGTCATATAAATTCAATGTTTCATAATATGTACTGTAAAATAAACAAATTCGTCGTTTTCAATACATATATATGTATATATATTTATGTTATAGAATAGTAGTAATAGAGTAAAGTATTTTTAATATATATTTTTTTGTAAACTTATTTATTTCTAGCATCTGCGCGTTTTGAAACAACATTACAAATTGTCGACCAAGGAAGTAATAACATATCGCAGGAAATTGGTAGACAGGTATATTTTTAAATTGCTATTAGCTCAAGTTTTGCATCTCGAATTCGCGTAATTGTTTAAATGATAATAATCTGGCTAAGAAGTTTAACTCACAATCTATTGATAGTGGGTTTAAAGACGCGGCTGGGTTGTACAATTTTTTGATAAAAATCGCATGCAATAACCTTTTGGTGCAGGATTACTTTCCGTTCTGCATAAATATAGAATTGATTTCTATACTTTTTTACCCAAAAGAAATAAAAAGTGTGGATACAGTTCATAGTTGAAAAGTATTGGATTTTTTGGTATAATCTTACACATATTCCAATTGTTTGGTATGCACTTTAAAATAACTTCAGTATAGGAATGAATGGGTTATGTATTAGTTATTATTATTTTAATAACTTAAATAAGCAATCATAAAATAACATTCAGTGTTTTTATTTTGCAATACTTTTTCAGGTAACCAATTACTTGAAATTATCCAATATAACCTTAGAGGATGAAATCGAAATTTTGAATGTAAGGTAAGCCTTGAAATAAAGTTGTTGTGTATATATAAATTCCTGTTTCGTGGTTTGTCAATTGTTTGTATTATTGTTTGTATTTGAAATTCATGGAATTCCGTAAAGTTGAATAATTTCAATACAATGTCATTTTGTCGAGTTGTCAGAGAGAATCTGATCGAAGGATTTTTCAAGAGGTTATTTTTCATTTGTCTAAAAGATTCATTTTTATTTTGTGTGTTACTATTTTTTCATACACTCTTTCTATTTACTTACATCATTTCTTCACAAAACATTCCACTAAGTATTCAACCAAATTAAATGTTTCTTGAGCCTAAGTTTCTAGGTATCAGTTTTTTAGTGATTTAAGTTACTAAAAATGTTGTGCGTGTTATCTTAATGATAGTGTTCAATACAATTTTGAGATACAGAATATTAATGCATTTAATGTAGGTGACATATTAAAAATAATGATTGTGTTGTTTACATGATTGTTCGAGCTAGTCCCGTTTATATTATAACTTAATGATTTTTCCTGGTATGATATGGCCGTTAGACAAGAAGAATGCTATAGACTTAGACCAGCACGTGGTAAATTGATTTAGGTTCTTAAACAATTTCTCGAATATGTAGCAGCGGTTCTTCTATAATGATCATATCATTGGTGAAGCGTAGGTACGAACATAAGACACGAACTCAACGCGTCAAATTCTGTCTATTCAATGAGTCCTACAATTTGCCATCGTATGTCTCTGTAGTTAAATTTTTCTCGGTTTAGTGTCTATGGCCTGTCTTCTTCCAAAAATTCTTAGACCTCTCACCTTCTGCCTCTGCTGCATCAAAATACTAATTTAGTATACCTTTCTACCCATGAAAAACGTAAAAAGAAGGGGAAACTGGATTTTTTACACTACCACTATGCGGCCAACCATGGATCTAATCCACTTAAATTCTTCCAATATGATTAGTGCCTCGCTCTATAAAATACTCTCCGAAATATATTACTTCGTTAGCTGTTAGTTACTTTTGCAGCTTTGACTGGTCTAATAACAAAAATAGATGTAATAAACACATTTTATTTTATTTTAGCTCTGTGGAAACCAATGGTGCACGTTCAGTGTGGTTACGAGTTTGGAGTGCACGTCGAGAAGCTGGCGCCTTAAGAGCTGCATTTTCTCGCTTAGCTGCAACGCGCACACGAACCGACCACCTGAGACTATTGCCAGCAACTTTACATTTTGACATGCAACCGGCTTTGAGCCTACATGTGTGTAAATATAAGTTTTATTTTACGTTAATACTTTAGGTTTACGAGCTCTAATAAACGGGAAACTATTCATGTCCAAAAGGGCCCTGTTAAATTGAAAATATTTTTACGGTCTATTTAATAAAAATATTTTCTTCAAAGACATGCAGGTTTTCTTTGGTTTCGACACTGGGCATCAACTCTAACATTAACTATAATAAGCTTCTAGCTACAGCATGTAAAGAGTGGTGAGGCCGTAGAATGATCTCATATCAGCATGGAATAGCAGAATAATGCAGCCGCTTCGTATCGTATATGAAGGAAACTGGAGTCCAATTACTGGTTACGTGGCATTCCGTCTCAGTTCTTAGGAATAACAACGAAACGGGAATGCATCTTGAATCTGTTGAGCGTAAATGTTAAAAGGCATTATATTATCATACTATGAAGTGAACTCTGTGTAATTTGTCATATGACGTTTAATAATTTAATAGAATATATTTCTTGCTTAAATTATATTTTTTATTATTACGTTTCCTGTAATATTTTCTTCGATTACAGGCCTTAATTGTCAATCAACGGCCGGAGGTTTGGGAAGGCTCAGAATTTATTCTCAGCTGCATGGCTTATGGATCTCCAAATATTACTTTCACTTGGTACAAAGATGGAGTTAAAATTAACTTCAATGGCACGACTAGGTAATTATCACGATACACATTATTGTCATAAATTCATTTACTTTTATTCTTAAAGTGTTAATGTTACATTATCATGATAGATGATGATATATTAGATGTACATTGTATACGTAAATAGCATGATAGTGTAGCGACCTCTGAGATCATGCAAAAACTTTCGTAATGCTCGAAAATTGTTTTGCGTAAGTTCAGCCGACAACTGGTAACAGTAGTAAATAAGCGTAAATTGATAAATTTATGTGACCTTATTATTATTATTACAAAAAAATGATGAAAATTTAGAGAAAAACTAGTCGCTTCAAGTTTGTTAAGAGGAACTTGATTTCTAATACTTTATAAACGGTCATCAACTTGAATGTGAGACTGGAGCGAGGTCGAAACCGTCTGGCCTCGAGAGACATGTGTTAAGTATGAATTCTTAATATGAAGACAATGACTATGAAATTTTGTATTAACTTAACGCTGTGATAACCTAGTGGCTAGGATTTTGGACTTGTCATCTAGAAAATATGAGTTTTATATAATATTTTCTGTATCGTAAGTTTCTGTTTTTTGTATTCTTAATAAATACTTGTTTATATTTGTGTCTGGCGTATGGCGATAAGAATACGCTCTGTTACATTAAGGGCTTAATGAGAATTAGTTGAAATTTTGGGAAACACTAGCAAACTGTGTCTGCCCTAGTTATGATTAAAATGCGAGATGCAATTTAATTAAAATTATATAAAGGTTCGTTGATATAATGGCTGCGCTGAAATATGATAGTGTCCCGCTAATGAAGGCAGCCAATAACAACATTTTCCTAATATGTGGATTTCAGAATATCGAAAAAAGTAAAAGTAACGCCAATGACACTTAAATGTGGTACAAAACCTTAAACTAATAATTAAAAGGTAACCAAGTTTATCCACCATCAAAGAATATACTCGACATATTATTTAGATTTATGTATTTACTATAGGATATAAGGATTATAGGGTACAAGGATTTTTTTTTAAGAAAGACAATAAACATTTTAGGGACATATGGACTCGTACTGTAGCAGAAGATGCATTGGGAAGGCGTATGTCAGTTCTAGGGGTATCTGAAGCAAGAACTCTTGACAGTGGAAGATGGTCTTGTTCTGCTAACGATGCTGGCAGAAGACGCTGCAGGGCACTAAGACTTGTAGTACTTCGGCCACCTGATATACGTCTGGTACCTTCAGCATTAACAGTAAATAAGGTAAAAATAAAAGTTTCTCTAAAAGTCTGTACTATGGTTAAAAATAGAAATACCGCATATTTTGATTTTTGTCGCATGCGTTAGTTATTCTAAAAAAATCAAAATAGATTTTTTTTGCAGGTTGCCAGTTCGTTATATTAACTTCTGTTTAACTCTGCATTTTTTTTTGTATTTGGCTGCTGACGAATTATTTTTCATCAATTGAAATATATAAAATATATATAGAATATATATAAAGTTACTGAATTTTTTAATTAAATATTTTAACAGGGTGATAACGTAAGCATCACTTGCTTAGCTGGTGCTGGCCGAGTACATGGGGCACTTGGTTTCAGCTGGGCAAGGGAACGAACTCTATTGAAACTTGCCCCCGGGAAAGAGGTTTGGGAAGATCTATATCCTGCCGGAAGCGTATTGAAAATATACAACGTTCAAGTAAGCAGTTATATATATACAAGCTTTTCAGCATTTACATACCTATATGTATATGTATATGTATATGAATATGAATATGTATATATATATATATCTATATGTATATGTATATGAATATGTATATATATATATATATATATATATATATATGTATATGTACATATATGCAGACATGCAATCATCATAGATAATAAAGTCTTTATATTGTATTACTATCCAATAAAAGTATTTTTAAAAATAAATACATAAATTGGAAATAAAAATATAAACTTATACAGAAATCCAGTGAGTTTCGTTGTCAAGTTTCGTCAGTAGCAGGAACGAATGCAAAAGGGGTTACGATGTGGGCTTTGGGGACAAATGACGAGGCATGCGAAGCTGAGGCGTCGCATGGACTTCGGTGGCCAAAAACAGCACCAGGAGCACATGCTTCTGCATCCTGTCCACCTGGACATACTGGAGAAACTATAAGGTATTATAGAAACTAAATTTTTAACATAACACTATTTTCAGATGAACCCATTTCCATCCTCATCCGCGTTTTCTCGCTCGGTCTTTCGTGTATTAATATATATTTTGTACATATAAAATTTATGTTGAAAACAAATCGTATTGAAAGAACATTCACTATTTATAGTACGTCAATATACTGTTCAAGGAATGTTTAAAAACTCTATAGATCTAAATATCTTGAAATTACTTAAAGAGTACCTCAAGGTTCAATCCTAGGTCCATTGCTATTTTTGTTAAAAATTAAAGATTTTCCTCTTGTAGACCGATAAGAACGATGGATTTTTTTTGGTAATGTGTGTATACAAAAACTTTGATACATTCCAAAAAAATCTGATGTTTTACAAAAGTTATTGATACAAAAATAAAAATATTGTACTAGAACAACGTATTAACGTTTTCAGTGATAACGCTTATTATATGACAATACGTATATATAGAAAGCTTCCAGAACGTTTTAAGGAACTAACATTAAACCCATTAGAAATACATTTATTTGTTAACTATAACATAAATGTTATATCATCATGGACGAAACGAATCTTCATGAGTAAACCGCTCTAGATAACATTAATGAATACATTTAAGTTAAAAAATAATAATAATAAACGTTATGATTGATGTGATATTAAATTATTAAAAAGTTCAGTTCGGTTATAAAAAGTTATAAATAATAACTTAATAATTAGTAACTGATTTGCATTTAAAAAAAACTAACGAGAAGCTGGTCTATTTTGTAAAAGGCTTTCATAAATATTTGCACGCCATAACCGGCGGAATATGTGAATCATATCTAGTAATTAACAGCTATTGCTGACCATATTCCTGCAAATAATAATAATGATAATTATTATTATTATAAAAAGCTATAAACAGTTGATCTGTTTATATCTTTTTTTTGTTTTTGATATCGAAAATGTACATGATGCACAATAAATGTTTGTGGTGTGTATGTAATGTAATATGTTGCCATAAATATTATATGATATGTCAAAGCGCAATGTGTTTAATTAATGAAAACCCAAACTACAATAAATATGTGTTTCAGTAATCTATAGATAGTGGTTCATAAAGTATAAATTTTTCACATACATCTCATACATTGGAAAATAATTGGCACTTTTTATTGACCGCGAAAATAAACTATTTATATTATTTCTGAAAAATGTTATTTTGTTTCGTATCTTATATTTATCCTTTATTATAGGTTTTGCGAACCAAAAACATCACAACATGGTGTTAAATGGATGCTACCCGACTTCTCTGCTTGTGTTGCTGATTCGTTACGAGATATTTATGAACAGGTAAATTAATTTTATGTTCAAACTTAAAATATTAATAAACATAACGTACTAATAAGAAATGTTAAAAATGACGACAGTTATTTTTTTTATTTGATATACATTCATTGTTACAGTTTACACGCGTCTCTTATGGTTACTCTTGGTCAAACGTATCGTACATTGCACGTCAGTACGGCGCTATACTTCGTTCCTTGCCAGCCCATCCTGGAGAAGGAGTAATACCATTACGTCACTCCCGTAACATGATTCAATACCTGCTGTCAGCAGCTGGCAATTCAAGAGACAAAGCTGAAAGTATTGAACACTTATTAAAGATTTATGACACGCTTTTGAGACACCCAGATGCATTTCTCGATGAAGAGGTACGTGAACTGAAGTTACTGTAATAAAACAGCAAATATGTCTAAAATTCGTACGGTAATAAGGAGCCGCGATAAATTGAATTATATAATTATATATATAATTTTATATTGAAGTATTTTTGTTTATTTGAGTGAGCTTATATTTACCGGGTAATTTTTTATAATTAATATTATATAAAACACATAAAAAATTGTAAGTGATAAAGTAGTTTTTTCAATTAAACAGATAAATTAAACTTTTTGTTAAAGTTTTGGAAAAATTTAAAGGTTATGTAATAATTTCCTTCGAATTTGATTACCACTTTAAATAAAAATATAATATCTCATCAATTTTCATTCTTTTGTTAATGTAGTGATTAAAATCCACAAGTTTTAGTCAGTCGCTTACTGAAAAGTCCATTGTGATAGTTAATTATTCTGACCCGAGTTCGAGCGTGTTTCATTATGTAGTATAAACCGTTTTTACTCGTCTTAGGCTGTTTAATTAAAATATCATACTGGAATGAAAATTAAGTTTTACTTTAAAAATTTGAATTAATTTTAAATATATATTTATATATTTATATATAAGCTTATTAACACTGGTTTTAGAAAATATACGAGCTACAAAATGCAGTAGTCGAAACAGCGGGGATGAAAGAATATGTGAATATTTGGAATCAAGAATTTACAGTACAAACTAAATCGGTAAAAGACGACAATGCAGCCCACTTCAACTTTTCACCCACCCTTGACACCCATGAATGGATACTCACATCCGCCGGTGTGGAATTAATAGGACGAGCTGGGAACACTTCAGTGGTTGTAGTGCAATATAATGATTTAACTTCTAGACTACCTTCTTTAAGAAGATCAATCGAGCTTAAGTAAGTTACCAACATCTACTCTTTTTATGGCATATTATTTCATATCTCTGCCTTGATGATTCATTGACCCGTAAAATGTAATCAAATCAATAAAACATTTATATACAACATTTTTACAACTACTTTCTTATTATTTTGCATTTATATAAAATGTATAACAAAAAAAATACCTTACATGCTCCATCAAAGATTTATACTACACATTTGTGCCTACCTTCCTTTTAGGGAGCATTAATTATGGAGCATTATTCTTAGAAAGTCACTTACTTAGTTGAAATAGTTGATGGGAATGTTAGTAATAATAATACTTAATAATAAGTTATAAATTTCATTTTTATGGAGCGCATTGGATTGTTTATCTAATAATTAATATTATTTAACACTACATACTCAACAATTTTCTAGCAGCTCATTTTCAAGAAATGGACGTGAGCTGGAATATATACCGGCATCGCAACAAATACAAGTTTCTGCTTACGGTAATGGTATAGATCAATCCTTACATCACTCGGTCACTCTACTCTTCACACATTCTAAAAATTACAGTGCTGTAGGTAAGAAAATACTTAAAACTACAAGTATAATAATTTGATATGCATTTGTTTTATATATATTTTTTTGTTATTTTAATAAAATTAAACTAATTGCAGCTTCAAAATTAGCGTGTGGGTTGCGCACACCATCAGAACCAAGTGCATGGAACATAAAAGTATGCGACGTTCGTATTCCAGAGTCTACGTTCGTGTCGTGTCGATGTCGTGGTTTCGGTACTTTTACGCTTTTTACAATAGCGCGGTCAAAACTTGTGAGTATTACGTTGAAAAATTAAAACGAATAAAATTTTTAATTTAATAATTAAAATTTATTGTGCATGTATTCGGAAATGGTGAGATTAACAACTAGAAGTCGAGATCTAACGGATTAGTTTCTAGGTAGTATAACGCTTTAGATACTAGGCTATAACTGCCGCCTATCATAAAGCTTTTAATATGATGTTACATTTATTGTTTTGAATCAGTTATGTTAGAACGATATTTATATTTTTATGGAGTATCGATAGTAAGCAATCTACATCAAAGATTATCATAATGTTTCACTATGTTACGTGGTGAACTGCGCTTAAAAAACATTTAGATTATAAAAATACTTAATATAAAATAATCCGGTACGGTATACCATATTATAAAACTTATATATACACGAGTAAATTCAAGAGAGTTTTGTCAAGATGTTAATTGCAAAAGAAAAAAAACTGCTTTCTATGAGGAAATGTGTTTATTCAAAGTTGAGGACTGCCAGTGTATACTTGATATGAGTCTTCTATCTGTCAGGATTGTTGACGTGGACATCTTGATTGTACCAAATTAGTAAAACATATGTCTCTGCTATCTCCAACGCACAAAAACACCTGTTCATTCTATGTCCCTAAAAACTACGTTAAAACGCCGTTCTTACCTTAATGATTGATATTTTAAAAAAATAATATGGTGATGCTGAGATTTTATTGTTATTACATTACTTTGTTAGCTCTAAACAGGAGATAAAGAAGCAATTGTTGAATGCAATTTTGAATATGCATAATTAATCACGACGTGTGTGGGTTACATACGCAAGCATACACGTATAATGACAAAATCATTTATGTATATATGCATACATATATATATTTTTCGGGAATCTTATAATCGTAGATCCTGCAACGATAAAGGACGAGTTATGTGTACTATGTAATACATGAAATCGTATGTTATCCCATATATAAAAAAACTTTTTTTGTAAGCCTTCCATTTTCAACAGACCGACGTTGAAAAGGATTTACGAGGGGTGGTAAAAGTGACCGTGGGTTTAGGGGGAGCTATGTGTCTTACAGCAGCAGCTTTGCAGCTATTGGCACTAGTTCCTGGCAGGAAGCCTCGGTTGCCGGTACTTCTTAAAGCTGCAACAGCGGGTACACATTCCGCTGCAATGTTAATACTTTTAGAATGTGACACGAGACAGGTAAGAAAACCAGATTTCAACATCTTATGTCTCACTTATTTAAAAACATATTCTTTCTAAATATGTCTAAAGATGTCTATTAAATAACTTTAGTATAAGGTCTTAATGTTGACTTTATTTTATACGGATGTAACACCATTTTCGAAATTTCCATGATCTTATAGGACTTAGTTCACTCGATGGTAAATAATGAATGTAGCCCACGACATCTACAATTCTAACTACATCCCCAACAAAGGTTAAAGATGCGTTATCATCCCTGAGCTTGTTATTGGATCCCCGGAACTCTACAAGCTGCTTCTGCGAGGCCGTTGTTCTTCCCTTTTCCTTCTATGCAATCCATTCATGTTGCTGTTTGAAACGTACAGCAAAGCTTAACTTAGCACTGTCGGTAAATCAGAGGCGTGCGGCCTCAGTTATCATCAACGAAAAATAACATGGAATGAATTATGTTTAATTGTATAATTGGTGTATAAAGAGAACAGAGAACAGAGTACAAGAGAATATCATTAATTTAAAAATTAAATACTAAATACAGAAAAACAAGTATAAATGTTTGACGTTATCAATAATTAAAAACATAATTTAATTTAAAAGGAGGAGGCGTGTCCAGGAGCACTTGGCTGGGTTTGTGCAGCGTGTTGGTGCGCTGGATGTGCAGCGTTATGTGCCCAACCCCTGATGCTTCAGGCTGAACTTGCTGGAAGGGGTCAACGTGCCCCTTCTGTTGGCTTAGTAGCAGGTCAGCAAACACCAATACAACTATTTTCGTCTTGTATTTTCATTCTTTACATGTAATGTATAATAGTAGTTTTTTATTTAAAATATTATGTATGTATTATATTTATATTATATTTTTGCCACTTAGTATCTTTTTTAATATAGTATTGTATGTCCTAGGAAATTTGCAATGAATTTATCGAAATACGCCCATTCGTATCTCCCTGTTTCCTGAATGTTTATTAGCTTATTCAAAATTTATTAAAAATATAACTGAGAAGATAAAACTTTGTTACACTGTTAATATCTAAATCTATAATATAATATCTAACTATACAATAATCTTTAACTCCCTCCTTAATCAATTAAAGATTCGGATTTAAAAAAATATTAGAGTAAAAAAATATCTCTGAAGTGGTCCATCCACAGGCTTTATGACCTTAACAATGTTTTATTATTGATAAATTCCCAATTAATAGTATGTAAAACTCATCTTTGTCTATATAATAAGATATAAAAGTAAACAATGGACGGGGTAACTAGGCAATCCATTTCAGTCCTCAGAGGACAACGTGACAACGGATGTATGTCTTGAATCTTTGTTTAGGATGGACGTAGAAGTCATGGGCCGTTTATCAACCGTGATATTACAAATAAAACATTTTATAATCCTGATAATGCTCTTATGTATAAAAAAGAAAAAATCTTTACATATATTAACTAAGTAACATTACAATTAAACAAAAACGTTTAAAATAAATTTTAACAAATAGGATGGCCGCATGGCGTCACGGTCCCAGTACTTGACTTTTATTTCCCGGAAGTGATTCACAACCGTGAAACAATGGTTTTGTATCCCAATTGTTAGTTTTTGCGTTAACTAACTAACCCTACCTTATTATCGCACATACATTAACTTTAACTAGGGAAAACGATGCTTCAGTGTCCATGTGTTTGCGCAAAGGCTTCCGGTACTATATATCCTGATAACCGAAAATCGATGAATCTGGTAATAATACCACACGTGTACAAAATTGGTCAGAAGTACTTCATTCACATCATTATCACTAGTACTAAGGGTACTTGCGGTTGTACAAAAGTTTACGGTTCTGTAATATTTCCTAATTATTTAATGTTATTAGGTAATAAATAGATTTCCCGTAGTCAAAAACGACCAGGTCTTCATCACTAATATACTATATACATCCTTAGGAGTATGCATACTTGCTTGGCTGACTGCGCGTCTTTGGGGTGGAGCACCGTTGCAAATAGGGTCAGCAGCGCAAGTTGTATGTGCGGCGGGCTGTGTTCTCCTAGCTGTACTGTGTTTTGTTTTGGCCTTGTGTGTCTCGCTTCGACTAAGAACAATAACACACAAAGTACTAGCAGAGAGAAGAATTTACCTCAAAGACCGGTAAGTTACAAAACACAGGAATTACAAATGCCTTGAGAATACCACTGGACTCACCGTATTTACAAATGAGTTACCAGATGTTAATGTTATTTCTTTGTTCTGTTAAGATGTCTTTTTTATATAAACAGACGACGTATTGTTCGACATACGCTGGCGCTTCTGTTTACTACTTCTGCTGCACAGGCAACAGGCGTAGTGTACGTCCAGCCAGGTACACGTCATATTGCAGAAGTCGCCGCATTCTCTGCTGCTGTTTTGGCTAATGTATGTATTAATAATAGCATTTCTAATTTTGAATACTGTGCGATATTTTTTGATATTTAAGATAAATAAAACACTATCTATGTTTGGATTTATATGTCGAAACTATATCCAGATTATTTGTGAAAGTTACACTTTAACTCACGAGGATACAATTCACCTGACGATAAGTGACCTCTGCAGCCTAATAACCCTTCTATCACTAAGGACTAAAATGGAATCTCTTCTTACCAGTATATGAAAAGCGTTAAGACATTTTTTTCGGTCCAGTCTTTATTAATACAACTTTATATAATTTAAAAAATATAACAAAGATAATTTAGTGGTACTGTCGCATGAACAGAAACATATTATTTAACTTCACAATAATCTAATGTACTTTTTATTAAAATATTATCATATTGTACTTTTTTTTTGTTCTCTTATATTGATTATATATTGATATCTATTTTTTTTTTAGTTGATTTTTTTTTATTTTATTGTATCACCATACATGTGGTAAAATTAGTTATACTACAAAATCATTTGCTTATGCATGTAATTTTAAACCAATTGCATTTTATAAAATAAATTCAAGTCAAAAAGTAATATATTTAGTAGTATTTGTATTGTTAAAAATTTTTCGTACATTTTAAACCTCTTTTAGGGTGTAGCCATGTTGGTGTGTTATGTGATACAAGACGACGAGTGTTTGCAGTCCGCAAAGAGGGTGCTTTCGTTGCCTTCGCATCGAGACTGGGACCACTCCCCAGCTGGTGACACTTCACTGAGCTGTCAGTAATCTCGAGTAAATCTATTATGTTATATTACATCTTAATAATTTGAGAGTGCAATAGGTATGACTTCAAACGTGGCTGAGTGACACCTATCTGCTGAATTATGATCTCATTATTCAATTTTGAAGCCGAAGCAGATGAATAATTTATTTTCGAGTAACGCAATATTGCAATTGACGTATGATGGTATTAATGCTGTATCCGAACTTTTGCCTTATCTTATAGCGCTGATGATAAATCGTATTAGGTAAGGAGAGGAAAAATGGGTTCCTTTATGTATTATGCTAAAAATTATTCTTTATACATATTGTGTAGCTACCAATATTTTGGAAATTTAAGAGAAACAGTATATTTTTTTAAAAACAGCTTAGAAGCTATGTGCACTTTATACAACAGGGTAACGGTCCAAGCTGAGGCTCCCTCTCGGGAACCCTTGTGCTGGTACTAATAAAGGTTTCGGCTTTAAGCCCTCGGGCTAACAGTAGCCAACAGCACAGATAAAGTATATTCTTAGCTTGAAAATAAAGTTACAAAAACTATTTTAGTGTACATTAAACAAGGCGGTGAAGTGGAGAGCCGTGGAGGTGTAGGTGTTCTGGAATCATCGTCGTCACCAGTGTCTCCTGTTGCATCCTACTGGCGAGCACCGGGCTTAGAGAGTCCTGCGGGAATGCATAGGTAATGTTTATAATAGGTAAGTATAGGTAAAATTATTCATAAAAGATAAAATGCTCGATAGTTATAAATTCTTAATTAAACGAATCTGCGTTTACAAACTTGAAAATAGATGATAGAGGAGATATTTTCGTTAACTACCATGATATATTATGCTCTACGTACAGTTTATTGGTTAAGTTGTTTCGATAGTCCACTTTACATTTTACACTAACATTAATGTAAACATTACAGGAGACAATCGACACCGGATAGTCGTGCAGATATAGTGCGTTGTGTAGAATTTAAGGACTCTATATTTACCCCGCACTGCTACGAATCACGACATATTACCACAGCGCACGCAGTATGCGATCTCATTCCACAATCGCCGCCACAAAAAGATTACATAGCACGAGTTTGTCTCGAATTGGGAGTTGTTAATACTCCGCCACCAAGAGAATCTCCTGTGCCACTTCTTACTTGTTCTGTAGACTTTGAACCGTACACAGAAAACAGATTTGATACGTCAAAAGAATCATGTACTTTATGCGTTCAATCTAATCCCGACATTTCAAGGATACCATCACCTCCTATAAAAAGTTGTTTGAAGAAGAATAGTAAAAATCACGAGTTCACTTCTAGCACATCTTTGCCGTCCATGGAGGTAGTGAGTGACGAATCAAAAATTAAATCAGACATCGATCAAGTGAACAAACAATGGAATAAAGCCTATGATTCACCCGAAACGAATAGAATGCTAAGCAAAATATCAAATGATTTAGATTTTTTATTAAACAGGACTCAATTGGTAAACAAAAGTACCATAAAGGATCACAAAGAGAAAGCCCCGACTTAGGATACAATGACCTAATTATTTAAAAATATTTTAAGGAATAACTATCACTAAAAATGGAAACAGGGGTGCAATAAGCCAAACATTAGACTTAATATTTTGTGTACATAATAACTATTTTTTTTTACTCACGTTAAAACTAGCAGTTAATCCCTAGGGTTATTTTTAATATTTATTCTATAAATATATATGTCTGATATTAGTTAACGGCATATAATCTAACAAAGACGTTGCTCTTAAATGATTCGTAAGACTAAAATATATATTTATTATAGTAAATTATAAAGCTTGATTTATCAACACAACAATACATAAATGAAATATAAATATGAATGGTTTTTAATATTAGAAACACAACATCAATAATTCTTATTTACACGTATGTGTAATTTTAATCGAAACTAAATAGCATTATATCAATCTTCAATCTTTACTATTTAAAATCATCGTATTTATTAATAACTTCTAAAGATATGAATTAAATTTCTAATCATAAAAAATACATTCCTATTAGAAAGGAGCGCAGTTCTTATTTAAAACGTTTATTAGAAAGAGATGCAACATAAAACACACCAATTTGGTGCAAAAGTTAAGCGTGTTTTAGGTAGCATGTACATATTTAGAAGATTTCTATGCCAAATAAATTGTTTAGAAATTGCAATGTATCTCACAACGCAGTTTCAGCAGAGATTTACATCTGGGTTAATTTCGTTTTATATGTATCAGCATTTAACCCAGCCACAAAAAAAATTATTCACAATCGAAGCAATGTATGTATTTCTGTATATAGAGAAAATATATATGGGCAAATGGAATCTAAAATTAATTTTAACCAAACCGGTTTCATATACTAAGCCATTGTTGAGCTCTATTAAAGGTAAGATATTCTAAGAATAGTCTTTATACTTATTGAGAGCGCTTCCTTTGTTCCTTCTGTTATTGAAAAAGCTTGGGTTATCTTAGAACTATCTGCTTGCAAAGTTACCACGTTCTGTTAAGTTCAGGTTTGATTATAAGCAAGCTGTAGAATAAAATTTGAAAAATTATAAGGGATATTTTAATAGGTCACCTTTCATTATTAAAAACAAAGTATTTAATTTATTCGATAAAATATTTCGGTTCGTATCGTAAGTAATACCCATACTTATTTTATGAGATGAAATAAGGAAGGAAAACATTTCGATAAATTTCTTCATACAGTTAGAGTTCTATTCAGGAAAAATAAATGTTTAACAATATATAAAAAGCACTGCTTAATAAGTAACCTCAACACCAACAAAAATAGATAAAAACTTATTAGCCTAATTATTAACAAGATTCTGGAAAATTATTCAGATTTAAAATGCATGCATATTGAATGAAAGCTACAGTATAAACTTTATTTTCTTCATAGTTCTTAGTTAACTGTAAAATATTAGATTATAAAATTAAACCTTTATTACAAGTTTCTAGTACGTTTGGAAGTGATCCAGGTATTTGAGGCGATCTCAAGTGACGCGAAATAGGTATTTTGAAATAATTTTCGATTTGTTTCATAACAAGCAGAATTTACTAAATCTGGTTGACGTGTACTGTACACTTATCGTTGCGAAACTTAGAAATTGGTGGTGGACACCACCTTACGCCTACACATACACTTTTACCAGTACCGAGCGATACTGGCAAAGATTACAAATACTATTCAATTTTAATTTATATTTAGTATTTTACCATCCAAATTCATGCGGTTAACTTATCGATACAAATCATTAATTTCAAAACACAAATTTCTTCGGTGGAGTATCATTGGCAAGCTTCAAGCCAAAAAGGTGACCATTGCTTTCATTCGTAATTAAAACACGTAGTATTTTTTTTATTTATACTAGTCTGCGCAACTGGTTTTGCAGCTATAGAAATTTAATATTTATATGAGATTTTAATTTTTGCAAAAACTGCAATTTTGGTTATAACATCTGAGTTTTATGTTTATATCAAACATTAAGTAAAATTGATAAAAGTAAAGACTATTGTCACAGAAGATACTAGTACGCCCTGCACAAATAAAAATACAGAAAGAATGTAAAAAATATTTGTCATTTTGAAGGATACTTTTAATAATCACTTTTATTATCATTTAACATTTTTTTAATTAAAAAATATCGTATCATCTCTTTTTTAAATATTTTACAATCATAACTTTTTAAGTAATGAAATACTTACGAATAAGGTATTTTTTCTAATGCAGTATCGATTTATCTAGTCAAAGTTATTAATTTTAAAGACCGTACTTAGTACAAAGTTGTAAGTTGTAAAACTGTTAAGAATTTAAAATTACGTCATTATCAATGTTAACTTAGTAGTATTTACAGTATTAAATTTGAACTTGGTGTAAGTGTATGGTTTATAAAAAGAAAATTATGTCGAATAAGCAAAAAGAAAAAACAATGAATACAATATAATAATAAGCTATGTAATATATCAATTTAAAAAGAAAAGAAATAAATATATAAACGAACTTTAGAAAATAAAAACTAATTTATATAATTTTGATCTCGAATTTAAATAAAGTTAATTAAGCACGTTTCTTACAATAAATACATTTATCATTAAACCTTTCACTTAGGTTAAACTGTGTACTTACGTATTACATCACATAAGTGTTAGAAACCATTAAAATAAGTAAATCTGATCCATAAAGTTAATATTTTGGACCATAAAATAAATCATAACATTTGTAAATAAATAATATTGTAGATATAGTTAAGATTATACTGTACGAATTATAATTTATGTTAAATGAAATACATATATTTTTGTTTATAAATAAATTTTTTACCATTTACAATTTGTTTAATTCCATAATTTTACGGTTCTGGTAGATTTTTTGAATTTTGTGGTAGAAGATGACCTAGCTGGGTTGCAATTGTGACTGATAAGTTCAGAAATCACAGGCTGATGGTTTGTAAATGTAATGAAGAGAGGTAAAAGTTGAATATAAATGTGGAGCGATGTAATATGAGAGGAAGGCGAAAAAAATTATAATTGGATTGAGTCTAAAACAATATAGTAGCAGAGCGAGTGGAAATTCTATTCACATTAAAAGAAGCTGAATGAAAGAACTTGACGTGCTACCCCGAACCCAAATATAACGGGACTTGGTACATAGACATGTAATAATGATGGTCAAAGACGACCTCATTACTGGTTATGAGGTATTCCTTTATTAAGGATATATCGACAATACAGGACATTGGAGTAGATGACTAGGGTATCAATGATCACATGAATCCCTTTCCATCAGAATGTGGGCTCGTTTGTTACCTACCCTAATATCATACAAAAATCATATTTGAAGCAGCAGCTTCGCCTCATATATGTACGTTACGTATGAAGATTTATAAAAACTGTACGTAAGTAGACGCAGCTCAACATATTATATTCATATATGTAATGGAATGGCAAAGCAATAATGGCGTTTGTCACCCTCTCACATGTATGCTAGAATAGTTTACCTCAATCATTGGTGACCTCCCTTTTTATTAATGGCTGATACTCACTGTTAGCCTGAGAGCTTTTACAGCTTGACGGGGTTGAAAGGTGGCCGAGCGCTCATAGCACTCAACCGAGATTTTTATTTAGGGGCAACCAGAGCATGGGTTTCCGGAGGGGGAAACTCGACTTGGACCGTTAATATGCTCGTGAAAGTAACTGACTCGAGGGTACCCGAGAGGGCCGAACCTCGTCCATGCAGGCTCCGTTAATCCTGGTCACAATAGTAGCAACTTAAGAACGGGGGGTACTAAGAATATAAGTAAAGGAATCGGATTTAGTATAACTATCATTTTCGAGACTTATTCTGAACATGTGTGACCAACCAACTACAAAAATACAACGTAGAGGGTGTCAAAGAGGCTTATCGCTTATTTTCTCTCTTTATTTGGGTCAACTAATAGTACACGCTTTTCATATATAGAATATCTCTATATAAATCTAAAGTAATTGTGTCACCAGCATCGTCAGCAATTGATTTATTGAAAAAAAGATTAATTCTAAGATTCCGAGAGATGTCTCAGTAAATTTATAAGCAACATTTTGAATATATTAGGACTCGGATCAATAATATCAAGAGGAAGTAAGTGTCCATTATAAGTGTCAACCAGTTGATAGAGTGGTGAGCGTTTACTAGCATTGCATTTTTATTATATTTTTTCAGTAACTAAGCGTAAAAAACAAGCACACTGTTCACCTGGATGGCTTATTCACACTTATATAAAACCCCATAAACATCTATGTACATCCATTTTATTCCCCAATAATAGAAGTCTCGACTGAGAGCCATAAGCACTCGGTCATCACTCAACCTGGTGAAACTGTAAAATTTCTCGGGCTAACAACGGCCATCGGCCCGAAGAAATAAATATTTTATTCTTTACCCTCTTAATAAAGAACTAGGTTGCGCATATCTTGCAGAGTAAAACCGCGTTCCCTTAACGTCGCATTTTTAACGCGAACGGTATTAATAATCAACGCGACGAAATCTTCAATTTTGTTCGCGATCACCAAGTCGACGTGCTCCTAGTGCAAGAGACATTCCTCAAACCGCACACTCGCAATCCCAACATCGCGAATTATAACATCATTAGGAATGATAGAACTTCCGCCGCTAATGGCGGAACTCTCATCTACTATAAAAAGTCCTTGCACTGCGTGCCCGTCGATACGCCAACCCTAACCTTCCTAGAAGCCTCGATCTGTCAGCTAGCCATGACCGGCCACGCCCCCATCACAATCGCGTCCGTCTACCTGCCTTGCAGACGTGACGCACAAGTATTACGAAGCGACTTCGTGGCGCTCCTTTCCCTTGGAAACTCAGTCATTTTGGCAGGAGATTTCAATAGCAAGCACACTCGGTGGAATGCAACTAAAATCAACCCCGGGGTTGGCTTTAGACTCGCTAAGCGACGCACTCGACTTCGACGTCGTAGCGCCTACTACGCCTACCCATTTTCCATACATATTGGGTCACGCACCGGACGTGCTTGATATTGCCATCTGTAAGAACATCAATCTCGCCTTCCAAGGCATAGAGGTAATCCATGAGCTCGCTTCCGATCATCGCCCTGTTCTTCTTCGGTTAGGCCCTCCGCCCCAACCTCACCCTCCACCAAAACCATTGTAGACTGGCACCGACTCAGGAACGCCCTGAGGGAAGCCACATCACCGCACCTAGATGCTATTCCTAGGAACATATCTTCAGTCAACGACACGAACCTCGCAGTTCATGCCCTCACTAGGCACATCCAGACCGTAATCGTGGATTGTTCGAGGCAGGTTCCCTCGGTGGAAGACCACCGATGGACCCTGCCAAACGACATAAAGGACCTAATGAGGCGCAAGAATGCGGCGACTCGTGCCCACGACTTATATCCCACTGAAAGTAACCGGCTGGTGCTACGTATCCTTCAGCGTGAAGTCCGATCACGCATAGCCCAGTATAGGAACGATCGGTGGGATAATCACCTCTCCAACATCAAACCTTCCCATCTCGCCTACTGGCGACTTCCCAAATCCCTAAAAGGGGGCACCGCCCAAACAATGCCTCCCTTAGCGCGTCCTAATAAACCACCCGCCTTCTTAGACGAAGAGAAAGCCGAATGTCTGGCTGACAATCTCGAGCTCCAATGCTCACCGAGCACCCTACCGATCGACGCCGCTCACCTTGAAATGGTTAACAGCGAGGTCGACCGGAGGAGTAAGGAACCACCTCGCGATTCCGTCACTCAAGTTACATGCACCGAAGTTGAGTCCATAATTAAAAACCTGCGACCACGCAAGGCTCCCGGCCCCGACGGTATCACCAACAAGGTGATGAAACTCCTACCCATGTCCATTTTACACCTACTGGTGATAATCTACAACGCGGCCATATCCAAAGGCACCTTCCCGAACACCTGGAAGGAAGCCGATGTCATAGGGATTCTCAAGCCCTCAAAACATCCAACCGATCCATCAGCCTATCGACCCATAAGCCTACTCAAAGTCTTGGGTAAGGTATATGAAAGGCTCATCCTCACCCGCCTCAAGGACTTCATGCTGTCCCGAGGGCTGCAAATCAATGAGCAATTCGGGTTTCGCACCCAACACTCATGCACACATCAAGTGCACCGCATCACGGAGCACATCCTCAGTAAATTTCTTCAGGGCTACCAAACTGGGGCACTTTTTCTCGACGTGGCGAAAGCTTTCGACAAGGTCTGGCACAACGGGCTCATATACAAACTATATGAGCTCGGTGTGCCAGATCGACTCGTACTTATCATACGAGATTTTCTCCGAAATCGAACCTTTCGTTACCGCGTCGAGGGAACGCGCTCCGAGGTTCACCCCATTTGTGCCGAAGTACCACAAGGCTCTGTCCTAGGTCCTACTTTATACACACTCTACACCAACGACATACCGCGCACTCGCGGTGTAGAGCTAGCCCTTTCGCCGATGACACCGGCCTCTACGTGTCTGGATTTAAACCAGACGCTATTTGTAAACGCCTCCAATCTGCAGCCAACACCTTAGGGAAATGGTTTCGGAAATGGAGGATCGAGGTTAACCCCACCAAAAGTGCAGCCATTTACTTCTCTCGGCGCAACAAAACGCCGCATCTCCAAACTATAGAGTTATTTGATCGTCCAATCCCCTGGGAAAAGACAGTCAAATACTTAGGCGTCACATTAGATGAAAGACTTACCTTCGGTCCGCATGTCAACCGCGTACGGAATCGAGCAGCGTTCGTCCTAGGTCGTTTGCACCCGTTACTTAATAAAAATAGCAAAATGTCCCTGCGTAATAAAATTACACTTTACAAAGCGTGCATCCGACCCATAATGACATACGCAAGCCCCGTCTTTGCGCATGCCTCCCCGCGTCACATTCACCGACTTCAGGTAATACAAAATCGTTTCATGCGCAAGGCCACCGGTGCGCCGTGGTTCTTGCGTAACGAAAATCTACATATAGATCTTGAGCTGCCGACCATAGCTCAGTACCTGAAGCAGGCTTCTCGCAGATATTTCGACTCTGCCGTCACACACCGAAACCCTTTGATTGTAAGTGCCGCCGAGGCACGCCCTCGACGACCCTGACGACGCAACCACCAGGGCCCAAGCCCTTCATAAAACACAACACACAAACATTGCACCCTCATATCGCCCCCGCCGACGGCGAGGGCGTCGCAAACAAAGTTATTCGCGATACCGCCATGTCACTGGCCGGTTCTCTCCAGTCCATACAGATAGAAGCGTTGCTGGAGTTTCTTGCGCCACTTCTTCTCCAGCGCCCACGCATTCTGAAGTGGTGGTACAGGTAGTTAATAATAATAGTGATATTAATTAAGATAATCCTCTGTCAGAAGCAACTGACCGAGCCGAGGTTCGGCCCTCTTGGGCACCCTCGAGTCAGACGCTCTCGCGAAACAGGGTAGCGGTCCAAGCCGAGGCTCCCTCTCGGGAGCCCTTGCGCTGGTTACCCATATATAGAGGTCTCGACTGAGAGCCATAAGCGCTCGGTCACCTCTCAACCCGGTGAAACTGTAAAAGCCCTGGGGCTAACAGCGGCCATCAGCCCGAAAAAAAAAAAAAAAGCGCATATCTTATCATGTCTAAGAACTCAAATGAATTGTCTCGTTAGCAGGAACTGTCTCATGTCCTCTATACTCACCATTCGCAACACAACAACTTTATGCTGTATGCTTATATTCAGTCTTCATTTCCCGGTCGCTCCAGCTTGGCTCTTGGCTGTAAAACTGCTGCTGTTATGTAATATCTTAATTCTGACTTATTTATATCAATATTACGCCATATTTCGGGAGTCCTATAATTGTATGACATTTTTATGTCGCATAGTCAGCACTTACGTCCTTGAGTTTGTGGTCGTACCGTTTATCTGATTTTGCACAAAACTGGGAAACGAATAATGAAAGAAAAACTATTTTCTTTCAATATTATGAGTACGTTCGTGTATAACACAAATGTTTACCGACAAAATCATATTTGATTTATTTTCTTTACGTCTCTATGTCTACAAAATCAACGAATTTCATTGTGTGACAGATCTTTAAAGGTATTTTTCGTAAACATCTGAAGGTTTTATTATGTTAAATTATGTTAGAACAAAGCGCAATACGTCTAAAAAATGTTTTTTACAAAAAGTGATTTTATTGGATCTTACAACTTTTATATTTCATTTAGAAAATTGTCCAGCACCATCCAATAGGTTTTTTAACCGTTAACAGATTCAAATATGTACTTGATAGAGCTGTAATAGGTACAGCCGGTATATATAAAAGCTGGTATAAAATTACCACACTTTCAGGATACCACTATAACAATTATATTGGCTCTGTTTGATGCGTAAAACAAACGAGATACCCCAATTAATAGTGGAATATTCTATCGGTTACTAAATAATAGGCCGAAGCATTTTTTTAGTTGATGTTTTTTTTTAACTTCGGTCAGTGACCAGAGTACTTGACTATAAGAAGTCATTCGTCAGTTGCAAGACCTAAGATGGTAATGAAGATTCGTACACTAATCATAATTGAAGTCTAGTCAATTTATTTATGTACATTGTGAGTAACAAACGAGCCTACAGTTCACCTGATGGTAAGTGATTCCTGCGGCCCGTGACATCTACGTTCATCCTTGACAAGGAATCATAATGCAGATGCGTTGTCACCCTTGAGGACTGAGACAGAATGCCCAGTCACCAGTAATAAAGGTCTCCGGATCCCTACACTCGCCAGACGAAACACAGCAATATTATACTACTCTTTTACGCTGATATTCTGTGAGGAGGTCCTACGCCGATCGAGCTGACCCATTGTAACTGCAGCTAGAAACAAACTGCAGTGTAGCTCTACCACCGTTAGATGTCTAGATTCCATTTTATTTTATAGATACCATTGTGAAACTAAATGTCTTTCTTCAGCTTTTTCAAGATTATCACATTTAATGGGATCAAAACCAGCCAGATTCTATCTTCTACAACCAAAGAGATTTTACTGCAACTTTTTATACTTTTATACTTATAAAATACTCTTGAACATCGGCTAGCGTTTCGTAAAGGGGAAAACAATTAGATTTATTAATTGTTTAAACTGAATTTGCTTAACAGCATTTTTGTAGCTGTATGTATGTAAAGTTATAAACGAGACAACTTTATGTACAGGCTGACATTAACAATGTGCAAAACGCAATTGCTAAATTGAATCTACACTTTTTGAAGTATCTGTCATTCACACTACATGACAACCTATTCTGTGGATAGAGAACGTCACGTAGAGCTTTACAGAGTAGCACGCGTGACTCACTCTAGACAGACGTACCTATCCCTCAAATATCAGAATTTTCCACTTGTTTTCTATATAGTATATTAAAATATATTTAAATGCTAAAAGAACATTAATTCACTTGTATATTAACATACGTAAATTTGTGATTTCTTATATTTACCCAAATGTGTAATACTAATTATATTTTATATATTACATTGTGAATGTAGTCCCACTTACATAGGGGTAATTAAATTATAAAACCCGCGTACTATTAAAGATGATTAATAATTAATATGATTATTAATAATAATAATAATAATAATACTCATTTATATACTACAGTTACTAATATCACAAATAGTAAATTCCCTAACTCACCTAAGTTTGTTGTATAGTTAAACGGGTTTCTGGGAATGTACTGAATCAAAAAGAAGTGAAGACAAATGTAATTCACGACGTGGATTCATTCTTAGTGTGTTTGTTCTTCATTATTTAAGAAGGGTGATACGTGAGTTTGTGGGGGTATACTAAAACAGAATCGTGCACATGCATTCTGCAGATGCTGTACCAGTTTTACGTTCGTGTTAGCAGCCTGGGACTATACACGACATCCCCGTAAACCAATTTGGACAACACAAAACTTTCGTATAGTTTTATGCGTAGCGTAATTCGTTACTTAAAAATCTACGTATCCGATAGTAGATAGACTATTAGTCTGTAGAAACAGTTACGAACTGTTTCAACAATATGATTTCGTTTTCTTTCGGACACGTTTTTACGATTTACTTACGCTCTTAATCTTGATAAATTGCTACTTGGTACCTAATAGTAAGACAAGAATTAATTTAGATGTCAATGGATTTAACACAAGTGAATTCTTTTGGGTCCATTCTACAATACGATTCAGGTCTTCATTTAGTTTTTTAATTGCCTCTGATAAACCTACAGGAGTAGATGATATGTAAACTTGAATTTCATCAATGTAAATATGATAAACGAGTATTTTATAGTATTAATTACATCAGCACTATATAGACAAAACAAAATTGGGCCAAGGTTGTAAGGTCCTTGCGGAACGCCTCTTATGACTGGCGCGTAGACATAATATATCTATCTCCCTAACTATTCCGTACCTCTACCTCAGATATTTTTTAAATGATTCTCTAAATAACTACTTAACCATTTTACGGCATTATATTAAATCCATAATAAGACAGTTTAGATAATAGAAGGCAAGTAAGTTAAAAGTAGTGTGCCCAACGTAATACCATCGGCACGTACACTATTTGAACTTAATTGCTTTATAATATTCTAAGTTACAGTATTTAAAGAATTAACAGTCTTCAGTCTCAAACAATATATCGCAAGGCTTTTAAAATTATAAAAATACAAATTTCAATAGAGAAGATGGCTGGGTGTTGCCATCGTCTTGTGTTTAAAAGAAATTGATTTCTAAGCCTGACATACCACTGCAAGACCTCAAGAAACTGTGAGATCCTTGATTCTTGTGAGATTGAAAATAAATAATTAAAAGCTGATGATAGTTTGGGTTAACTAGTATCAGGACGTCAAACATCTCTGTTCCCCCGTGACCATTAGTGTTGTAAAGCACTCGAAACTTCGGGACTAAAAATGTTTAAAATAAACGCGATAATATTTGTATATTTACTAATTAAATTACATTTATAATTTTTAATCAAGATATTATAGGATGCTTCACCCTTATAATATTCGATTTCAGCTTACGGTTTTCTTGAAGAGATAATGACGAAACAATTTACGTCAGTCATTTCCAGAATAGCCTTTATCAATTATTGTTCGTTGGTTCGAAGTATCTAATTTTGGTTAGATTTAAAGTAAAAATTTATTATTTTTTTCATTCATATTTCATTAACATGTCTACTTATTTCCATAATTAAAATAATCATGTAACAAATATTTTCTCTATACTTTTACACAAATTGACTTCTCGCTTATGTCTATTGTAATCGATTACCTACCCACTCCAGCTACTCATCTCATCATCTCGATGAATGGCAATCCACCACCGCGCTTTACGTGAAATATCCTGCTGCAGCTGTCGCCAGCGGTATTTCCTTAGACTTAGGGGCCTTGAAGAAAATAGCCTTCACATTTCTAAAGGCCGGCAGCGCATTTGCGATTTGATTTTTTGGTGTTGCCGATGTTCAGAGGCGGTGATGTACAGGTGTGCCTTTTCTTTCTTTCTTTCACTATATACCCTGTTTCTCTAGTTTATAAAAAAAAGAATAATCGATCTATTTTTTTTTTGGTCTTTCTCTTGCAATGCATCCCTCTTCATTTATATTCATCATTCCGTAATCTCAGTAATATGTTCTTCAACCTTCCTTATTTCATGTAAAAACCATGCGGCCTGTGATTTCCCAACTTGTACGTCACATGTGCAACTTTCCGGTTTCCCTTCATGTATTCACTTTACATTTAGTCAAGTCTAGAAACTCCGCACACCCATTTCAGCTGAGTGGAAGCGCTTTTCATCCAATAGCTTTGATGCTCAGTATTCCAAGCTCGTTCAGTTACATTTACCGGTCGAGAACATTATCGGTCCAGTAATGCTTTTATAAATGTTGGTTTTGAATTTCACCAGCGTAACAGAGTCGCAAGAAGGCCAGCACTTCACTCCACTTAAACCAATTGCAGTTATGTTATCACTACGGCCTAATAATACCTGAATCCATCATTTTTAGAATTAAGAAAATAACGATTGTTTTGTTTATGTAAACGAAACATTTTCGTGACTTAAATGAGGAAATCATGTAAACGCAATGACGAGCCGAGTTACGCAATTAAATATCTATATGCTATTTCTATACACATTAATTACCAAAAAAAACAGGCAATTTATACTATGTGATAGGTTGAAGATTGTAAAAATGGAGACAATTTTTTTCGTTACGTTTTAATATTTAAAGTGACTTACTCATGCTTTTTTCTGGTTATTAATAAATGGCGTATCAACGTATATACCAATCGGCTAACCTTTAATGTTTGATACATTTAAATTTGTTAACGAATATTTCAAAAAACGTAGATGAAACATTTGCGCGTATGAACTTACAGGTACAGCTATAGTAAATAAAACTATTTAAATCAAATACATAGAAATATACACATAATTATTTCTTCACGATAAAATAAGATATTTTTTATTTATTTATTTTATTAGGTACACCAAAAAGCTTAAAACTAAATACATAATTACATTTGAAAATAATAAGTTCAAGAAGCGAGGTTTTAAACCGAAGTAGGTGTACACGGCATGACTATATAAAACAACTATGAAAAATGGAGCAAATTGCATATTAAGTACTTAAAAATTAAAGGTTAATGTTTAACGAAGTTTTGACGGTTATATTTTTGGGATAATTTTTTATTTAAATTTATAAAATCAATATCCACAGCAATACGAAAACAAGGCCCACCATACAACAAGGTTTACAAGGTACATCTTGGACCAACCAGCGAGCCTATATTTCTGCCTACACAATATTTCATAAACATCTTCACCCGCAAGAGTACTAACA
Source organism: Teinopalpus imperialis (assembly GCA_029286865.1). NCBI lineage: Eukaryota > Metazoa > Arthropoda > Insecta > Lepidoptera > Papilionidae > Teinopalpus > Teinopalpus imperialis. The sequence goes on along the minus strand of JAGSMU010000023.1, from coordinate 114,472 downwards.
AATCACAGGATACGCAGAACACCAATATCGCAAATACCTGCGTGAATATGGAGGACCACCAACATATCGACGTCGTATATCGTTGTCATCCATTTTGTACCTTATACTTTAATCTCGATGAAGTGACATGCTGTCATTTGCCACAATACTAAATTGTATTCTCTCGTGTATAATTAAACAGTTTTTGATGTAATTGTATTTTTAAAATGCTCCTCAAAGACCGTAGAAATTTGACTAGGTATACAATAATAATATGTATGTATTATTTTCATTCTATTCGTCTTTCCATTTCAAATTCCTTAACTTAATTCTGTCATTGACTCTTAAGCCTACCGCGTAGACCAATAATAGGACTTCGAGTTATTTTAACTGTCACGAAAATAACAATTATTTCTTAATTCCTAACTGAATTAGTTATTTCGATTTATCTTTTCTGGCAAACAGAAAATTTAAACCATTATTTGGAGCTTGTTATTCAAAATTTACCTAATTATAATTATTAATTTAATTAAATGTCAGAAAATAGGCCCCTGACATCACCAAATAAAGATCCTTGTACCATATTGGACAAGCTTGTTGATTAGCGTTGTTCCCCCGAGTCGATGTAAAAACTAATACCATGCGGTCAGCGTAACTAGTTTCTGAATTTCTATTTTGAACTCTGATTTTTTATAGGTGTCCCGTTTCCGATAAGGCACATTTTGTAAATAAATTAAATTGTCGCCATAAATTACCGACGCGAATAAATTTTAACATTGCTGTCACTTTTTATAATTAATAGATTATAACAGTAAGTATAAATAGTATAGTAAAATAAAAGTAAGGAAGTATATAAAGTCTAGATGTATAGATCACACTGTTGGGAAAAGACCTCATCTGCTCTAACTTAGTCTGACACCTAATATACTATGTTAAACTATTGTATTTATTTTTCATGATATTTTACTTCACTACTGAGAACATAATAAATCAGCATTTGAAAATTACTTGTAATTTTCAAATGCTTTACAGTTATTTCATTTCATAGCACATTACAGTTATTTCAAAATATAATTTATATACATTTATCAGGCTTAAGCTTTATTTTTTATTGTTATTGCAAATCGGTTATTAAAAATGCATTTAATGTAGTATAAATTTTATGGTGACACTAATCTTTCGTGGTTCATTATAACTTTAAATAATTTGTAGTTATAAAATTACAGTAAACCAATAATATAATAAATGAGCCACATAAAAGTAACGTATTCGTTATAACAAATATCTGATAGAAGAGTTACTTAATTTATTGATTCCGTAAAGTTAGGCACTAAAGAAAATGTAAACAATATTAAATAAAAATAAAACTACACACTTTAATATTTCAACACTATAATAAAAAAACAGCTCAACAGCTTAACCGAATATAAGAATTATTTGTTCTATACGAGAGACACTTGTTCTATACAAGGCATTCCGTCTTAGGTCACAATTTGCACTATAATTCCCCAGGAATCATTTACCATCAGGCGAGTTGTATACAGCTCGATTGTCACCGTCAATACAATAAAAATAAGAAAAAAAACATAAGAATAAAATTAACATTAAAACTGAAAAATATAATTCTTAATAAAACTGAAAATATGCATATAAATTGATTTGAGCTGAAAATAAATTGCCTGGGCATTTAATTTGAGAAAATAATCGTCACATACCGATGATGTTCAGTCAAAGACGCGTATGCTAGCGAACTAGCTAGCTAGTTAATTTAAAAATCAATTTAAAAAAGCTTTTTATTTTTATATCAATCTTCTTTTGTTTCAATGAAATCTTCGTTATTTTAATGTGTAAAAGCGTATTTATCATCGTCAGCTGGGACACTTTTCCTCACTGCTTAATCATTAATCATAAAAATATGCTAAAGAATTTCGTTGAATAAGTTACGTCTGTTCCAGACCTTTGTTCAGTGACTGATATTTGAGAGCCGCTAGAAGGCTACTAATGCTATATATACTATACATAGCATTCTTATAAGGGTGCTACGACTTTGATGTAGGTCGCCCGTCGTTTATCAGTGCGTAAAAAAACTATGGACAGTTCTCATCTATTTATTTATATTAAATAATTAATTCAATTGGTCCATACAGTAAGCAATAAAATAAGTTAGTTGCGTTAAAAATAAATAGTATAATCATTATATGTACTTTTCATACAAATTTAATTTTTGTTATGTTTACATAAGTATATCACATGTATATATAAGTCATATGAAAATAATAACTAAGTGAAATAATCTTTCAATGTATGAACTGTAAAATATATATTCAAAGATCGACAATCGAACAAATTGCAGCAAATATTGTCAAAATGCTCACAAGGCTTGATCTTATTCCACGTACGACATACATAATATACCTACGTACGATAATCATTTACGTCTGTTAGAATTGAAGCAATCGGCGCGCGACTCTGCGAACATATCTGATGCAAATCAAAGTTGAGGCAACTTCATTAGCACACGGAACGTATTATGTTTTACATAGTATAGTATATTTTGTGCTAACTTCCGAAATCTTTATGCTGAGCTATTGATGTGATATCAATTTTATAGTGTTTGATGATATATTTTTTCACTATAACATAATCGTGCCTTACGGCCCCCATATTTACTTTATACCGCATGACCTATGTTTTGTCACCCTTACAGTAGAGTAATAGACTCATCACTCTAAGGATATTTCAATAATTAAAATCTTTCCATTTGTTTGGGTGCAATAAAGTAATAAAGATTCCCTCAAAGACGGAATCGCGTGAAAAACGCATATCTATATTACATATAGCTGCGACATGAATGAAGTTAGCTTAACTGAGGAAAGACAACGTCCTCGTAGAATATCAAAGTGAAATAGCAGAACATCGCCCTGCGTTTCATATAAAGGGATGTACGGAACGGGATACCTGGTTAAAGGAAACGAAGCATCTCAACCCTCAGGAGTAACAACGCATATACATCTTAAATCATTGGTTAGTGTATATACCTAGGTGAACTTTGCACTCGTTTTGAATATCTTAGTTGTTTAACGGATTGGCTCAGAAAACGGTGAACTCGATGCCAATGTGGTATATTTACAAGGTAGACGTAACGTTAAGGCATATTCGGATAAGCTGATGTAGAATAAAAAGTCAAAAATCTTATTAGGGGCATAAAGTTATCTCAGACCTCAAAAACAACAATCAACGACAACTACGTGGCATGGAGGTCAAACTACATGCGTGGGCTCGGCTCAGTGGTTCCCGGGTCCAATTTCCAGACGAGGCCTGTAAATTAACCCACTATATTCTATGAATAATAGGGGAGGAACCATCGTTTGTCGTAGTGGTAAGTCTACCTGGTTGTTACGTAGCGGATCATGGGTTCGAGTCCTAACCGAGAAACTATTTATTTTTGTGTATCACTCGAACCTCGGATGACCCGTGACCGTGTTGTAGTAGAGCACTCATTGTCACGGTCAGCACAATTAACGTGATAAAATTTGTAAACTAACTTTTATTAAAAATAAGAAAGTCGTTGAAAGTTCATAACTAAAAGACTTGTTTCTAGGGCTTTCATTTCCTCTCGGTAATGAAATATACTCTCGGCATTTTTAACCCACACAGCTCTTTCCAATTATCAAGTAGTTCAACACCAACTTATAAAACTGGCTTTAAAAACTCTGCCTAGTTAAGTTTAGTTCTTTGAAACTCACTAGACATTTATAGGCTAAAGGAAATTTAGAATTTAATTATCTGGGAGAATAATATTTTTTTTATATTCTTTTAGATTATTATAATGAAACAGAAACGAATATTAAAGACGCTTTTAAACAAGCGCATCATGGTTAATTCAATTACCATATGTGATAATGATGTCTTCTTGATCAATATCAATCAAGGCCTTATGGTATTGTGCTTTTGCGTTATCATGATAAAAAACCACACCCTTTCTGTAAATCAATCCCGACGTTGTTTTCTTAATTTATCACCTCAGTCTCATCAACTGTTGACAGTACAGATCCATGGTTTTGTCCGGAGTTAAAAGCTTATAATGATCAATGCCCTTTCAATCCCACCGTGCACACAGTGTCACCTTAATTGCGAGTTAATCCAGGTTTCGCTAGAGTCTGCGAAGCTTGACTGCCCTTTAACCATGATCTTTTTCGTACGTTCTTATCATAGGTAATCGACTTTACATCGCCAGTTATCAGTCTTTTCAAAAACGGATCAGTTTCATTACGTTTGTATAGAGAATTGCGAAGGAGTACTCGATTTTATTGGCTTTTGTCTGGGATTTTATTGGATTTTGTCGCGGCTTGTGTCGCATTTTTCCCTTGAAATGCAATTTTTTTGTTATAAAATAAGAAAAATTGTTTCTCCGACCCCTTATAGCACTATGAGCATTTGCAAAAGGCCACTCGTAATGCTCTTCCCTAGTCAGATGTAATGTACGAATATGTACAATATTATCGAAGAAAGGATCAGACGTAAAAATAGTCAATTTATTCAGGAATGAATTTGGAGTGCTGAAAAATCCTGGGGGCTGGATGAAGCTTATCCCAGATTTAGTACATGAGGTTTAGTTTAAAATAAATGTTTTTTAACCTTGAATAATGAAAAACAGTGGACTACTCCATAATCGATTTCAACATTAATAATCGGAAATATAAAGAGATGACTCTTTCATAATACACAAATTTACACCCACTCAGTGTTAGTTCGTGAATAGTATTATGCGTCTTTTGTGTACAATGAATTTACTATATATATAGATATATATATATATATATATATATATATATATATATATATTTATATATATATATATATATATATATATATATATATATATATATATATATATATTCTATACTAGTCCAAAATAGTGTAGACTTTTTACTTTTTGGAAACTTTCTTTAATTATGCAACAACTGTACTTACTCTACCTTAGTGTTATAATATGATATGCTAATTGCAAAATGTTTGTATATCACGTGTTTACTAACAACCGAGTATAAAACGAATACTTCTGCTTAACAGAACTATTTGCGGTGAGCCAAGGGGACATGCTATTCTTAGCACACACAAATGTTATTAGTTCACATGAACAAATCAACCCAGATGTCGAATGTACTCGATTTAAAATAATGTTCTCTTGAAAAGTAAAACTCTTTCGTTTTTTAATTCTTATACAATAAAATAAATTAGTCCGGCATGGATCGCAACTTAGAATATAACAATGTCCCAATCCGCCTCTGTCAACCCTTTTTCTATCCGTTTTCTCTATCTATCTTCTTTTATAAAACTGTATAGGATGAATTTTAGTACATTGACGATATTTATAAACCAACCGTAATCCACTAACAATCAGTACTAAGTACAAGCCAGAGGTTTTTAAATTGCGATTTGTATAACACCTATAGATTAAAGAGGTCATAAATATGATGCGGTTTCCGGAGTCTATGGTTGGCAATCCACCACTGTACTTACGCTTAATCTGCCACGCACAACAGTACTGTGAAATCAGCTGTGGCCAGCAGTATATCCGTACCGATACGACTTGGGACTTTGAAGAAAAGAGACTACACTTTTCTGAAAGGCCCGCAGCGCATTTGCGTATTGAGGATGTCCATGGGCGATGGTAATCACTTACCATCAGGTGAGTTGCTTGCTCGGTTGCCATCTATTCTGTAAATAAAAAACCGGCTGATGTAATATGGTATATGTTTCCGATTACTCATTTAATTATGTTTTGTTCTTTTTTGATTAAGTGCATGTAAACATTTCAAATGGCACGCTGAATAGTGAAGTAAGTACACAAATTAGTTGTCACCATTTATAACTTGATACAGAAACTTGGTTGCTAGAGACGAGTGTACCTAGTCCGGCCATAAGTTCTGTTACAAACGAAAATGCATTTTTTTTAATGAAGTAGTGAAATATTATTATTATTTATTCCTACATATTTATTATTCAGTCAGCAGAAAATTAAAAAATATTCTATACGAAATGGCCATCATTGACTTTTATACAGGCCTTTAATCTGTTTGGCCACGAATCTATGGATTTACGCACGTTATTCAAGTGAAATTTCGCCACTGCTTGCTCCTAAGATTTTTTATGAGACTCAATGTCGCCGTGTCGTTTAGAGCAGGCCATTTTCTCTAAAACTGACTATAATTTGAAGTCTAAAGGATTGAGGTCTGGGCTAGATGAGGGCCAGTCTTCAGCTCTTATAAAGTCCGGAACGTTGGTTTCATGCCAGGCTTGGGTAGTTCGTGCCTTGTGACCAGGTGTAGAGTAAAGTCACGGTATATTTTTAAAAAGTGTATTGCTGAAGGTTTGTCAACATGATCCAAGACTGTATCTTGATACGCTTTGGCTGAAGTTTTCACTCCTTTTTCACAAAAATGTAGTTTTGTGATTCCTTTGGGGGCATGTCCTGAATATCGACGATAAGCACCGAGCTTCAGGTCTTGTTTTATAATACGCGCGAAGAGTCCTAGCAGGAATCTTTATTTCTAACGATAAGTTTTTTTGCTTCCTAATGGGATTTCGACGAATCATGGCAGCATTAACAGCCTTTGTAGTTCTAACAGCACGCGGCCGCTCCGATCTTTTCTGGTCTTCGACAGAGGAAGTGTTGTTGTATCTGTTGATAGTACGATATACGAATATACGGTTGATACCAAGCTTTTGAAGTGTCTGGAATATTACCGACGGTTTCATACCCACTTTGTGCAGGGCGATCACTGCATTCCTGTTTTCTTTAACACACCATTCCAAATTGTAATTTGATAATGAACACGAAAAAATTTGTGGAATGGCGCAAAATCGAAAGAAGTTTTTAAAAAAATAACCGTGTTCCAAATTTAAAATAATTAAAAAGTTGAAAGAAAGAAAAGTTTTTATGTAACAGTATTTATGGCCAGACTAGTTACATTCGGTGTTTTGAAGCATTTCTGCGTAAAAGACTTATGTTTAAATTCTGCAATCATATTATAAACATATCTTATAAATAGAAGTGTAAGACTGCGGGAGTATAAGTGTGAGACAGCAGCATATGCAACACCAGTATGTCTTTCGCAATGCAAAATTAATCAAAATTGATTATTATTTTTTATCATATTTTGCATCAAATGCTATTCTAAGCAAGACTACTTTTGTTTTTTAGTTATTTTTAGGGATGACAAAATAACTTTTGATTCACCTACATCCCTGCAATGTTCTTTCATAAACAACCGCGTCTAGGCTGCGAGTTCAAATAAATGTTAGGTTAAAAAAAAATCTGTAGACTGGAATGTGTTATTTTGAGAGAATGTGGTCCGCCCGTCTTTTTTAAATTTCAATATTCAAGCACTGAATGCCTATACTAATTACAAAAAAGAGAAAAATGACGATCTAATACAATATTCGATTACCTAAGTATTATATTACATTACGAACGAAAATTTGTTTAAATGTAGTAGATCTGGGAAGTTTACTTATTGTACAATTGCAGGGCGTAAATTAAACAGCAGTGGCAAAAACACAGAAGGTTATTTATTTTCTATAAGTGAATATTTTAGTTATAAAAACGTTTCATGACCTAGTAAATTAAATTTGTCAAAAACTGATTTTGTTGGTCAAAAATAAGGCAATAATAAACAATACTGTATGTTAAGATAAGTACCATGTGATAATATCGATTATATTAATAAAAAATATATTCATAGAACCATGATGCTTGTATATATATCTTACGTTTAACCGGGCGATAAATATAATTTCAAATTCAAAGATTCCGGAGCAAAGAATAATTACAGCCAGTAATGTTACTTTTTACTGATTTTTCTTGTTGGTGTTGTTTGTTATTAGATAATAAGCAATTACAGCGTTTATTCTTCATGGATTGTTGGAAATATAACAATATTTGTTAAAATGCCAACCTCCCTTAGTATACAGTAGTCCCACAGTAAATAAATTATTTATTTATTTAATTTGGTCCATCAACAGCGCATACATGAACAATCTTAGTCCATAAATACATAAAGTCAAATCTGATGCATGCACCAATTAAAGATGAACTCACCGATTGTTATAATTAACGTTTATCGTGTTACATAAAATATATTTATTGGAGAAAAGTAAACAATTTCTGAATCAAAATAAAAACAAAAAACAGGATTAAATTATAAAAGATTAATTGTATATATATATATATTGTAAATTATTTTTTTTATCGCTATGTAACTGTTTTATTTTACGCCTACTAATTTTTTTTTCACTTATCCAGGGTTGACTGGCAAAAAATGCCATTGGCCATTAAGTCCGCCCTCGTAAACCTTATTTAAGGGACAAAAAGAATAAATAAATCAAAAAATCGTTCGCTTCCATTCGTGCCCTGCCCTATATACGGAGATAGATTATCTACTGCGACGTTTGGAACTTTGAGAATATTAAATGAACGGTACTAATTAGTTATAATGGTGTGATGCACAAATTCTAACAACCTTAACTTAATGTACAAAATAAAACTTAAAAAGATAAAAAAATGTTTTGATAAGAATATGTTTATGTTTTATCGAGTAACAATAGAAATATAAACTTTAGACTAAAACAAAACGGTATAAAAAATATTTTAATATATATATATTTTAAAAAATATATTACTTAATTCTCAGATTCTTTAAGACCCCCGCTCTTTACAAATGGAAAATATTCCAGCCTTAGGGATTTTAGAAACATTCAAATGAAATTCAAGTTCAAGTCAGGACAAAGTTGAAATTAAAATTCATTCTGGTTTTTGCAACTGTATCTAACAAGATAACACAAATTATATCAAATTGTGGAATATAATAAGGAAAATGTAGTGCAAGCTAACTTGTTTTATTCCAATGTCCCAGTTAAAGTAAATATATTACTATATATAGAATACATATTATACATTACAGTATTATTATGCAGATATAGTGGATGTTATCTGTTGGCAACTAGAAGATGTCGCCGTAGTCGAAATCAAGCGTAATCACTACTATCAGCTATATCTTTCAATAAACTTTGTTTTACTACTGATTTCCCTATTACTTTCTAGATTCTATCTCTTAGAGAATCACTGAGTGATTCTTAGTATGTGACTCATGTGTTATAACTGAAAGTACCGTTAAACGCTATTTTACGCTGGCATTCTGTGAAGTTATTTGTATAAAATAAAGTATGTATTAATTATAATTAATAAATAAATAAATAAATTATAAATTGTAAACCTATGATGATTAATTACGAAAATAAAATCATCATGAAGGTCCACCACAAGTTAAATGGTTTTCTATTTGATACAACACTGTAAAATCACATATAATGGCTTCAAGAAATAAATTCTTGAAGCCATTATTGCTTTTTACGATGTATGACGCGATATTCATGTTGCGAATATATGTTGCCTTTTTTTACTCTTTCAAATGTTTGTATTCTGGGTATCATTTGTTATAATGGAAACAAGACAACTGTTGTCCTTAATGTGTATACGTAGCTACTTATCTGTTAATATAGTAGACCGGTCTCTGTCACGAGCTTGACATGGGTCTTAACGACGTAATATCGTTAGGGTTGTTAAGGGTGATATTACTAAAATAAATTACGTCGATAAATATCACTGGTAGGAGTTGCGTACGCGGTAATATGGTGACCCCACCACAATTTTTTCTACATCAGTATTACCAAATATAATAATATATAAATATGCTTGACAAGTAGCATTATATATACCAATATTTTTTTTTTATAACAGCTAAGACGCAACCGCCGCCCACGGTCACCAGCGACGCCAGTGCGTTGCCTACCCATAATAATTATAATACCCATAATATATAATGCTATTTGTCAAGCTATCACGGGGATGGGTATTATCGGCTAAATTTTACCATTGATATATCGATTAAGTATATTTAAACATTAAATTAAAAAGTAATATTGAAAATACATAAGAAATATAAATATATAATGAGACTTCACTGAAGAATATAATTGTAGAAACATAAAAAAGCACACCTAGTTCAGATAAGTACATTGTCTTATTCTTATTAAAATAACACATCGAACAAGGTGACGATAATTAGTAAAATTAATTTGGCAACCCTGTGTTTTCAGACAACACATTCTTCTTATAATTTGTCTTATATAACTTAATGCTAAATAAAACAGCCTTGGTTGCTTGATTAATTAAATTGTTAATTGCTATTTTAAGTGGCCATTTAACACCAACATGTGTTACCAACAAAGGAAAAATATCGAAAAAATAAATAAAAGTTACATGTTTATTTTAAGTTAAATTTATAAGCGTCTCTACAATCTTATAGTTTCTTATATTTCTTCATAAATACTTTATTGATGACATTTACGTTATAGGGTTTGATACATATTTATAATAATTTTCTTTGTAATGTTATAACTTGGGATAGAAGATTCTATTAAACAATTAATTATGTCGATAATCAATTAAACCAGTCAGGTCTGCCAATTATTTACTAAAACAGGCTTAAAAAAGCAGCATAACGTTGTTGGGGAACTGGATACTTAATAACTGGTAACGAGGAATTTGATCTCAGTGATTAGGTGATCATATCGCATGTGATTCATTTACCATCCAGTAAACTTCTCACACCTAATATAATAAAACAAACATTATTATATGCATTTTTACCGAATTTACCTAACTAATACTTAAGTGGTGTGTTAATTGTGTTTTATTCCAGCCGCTAAGTGAAAACATCGTACATCACGACAAAATACAAAATTCCGTCCTAAGTATATCAATGGTCAGCAATCGATCACTGTTCGCTTTACGCGAAATTTCCTTCTGCGCATAACTACTCTGTGGAATCGCTGTCGCCAGTGATATTTTCGGAATGATACGGCTTAGTGACCTTCAAGAGCCCACACTTTTCGTAAAGGCATCTGCGTCTCATCTGGTGTCCACCAGGGCGCTGCGCGTTTTCAACCTAATCTATATAAAAAAAACACACGTATTCTTTCTGTTCCTTTCCCGATCGAGAATTCATTCTTGCTAAATCTAGAAACGAGCAGCAGTGTGGCTCTTCCAATCTAAAAATTATACTTTGCATTTTTTGTAAATACTAATGTATCAATCAACATTGAGGAAGGAAAAGATGATTTTATTTCATTGAAAATTGAACATTTTCAAGGAATTTTGAAGTTCTGGCAACTCAGCATACATTAACTGTAATCGCTTCATTTTTCGTTGAAATCACATACTTTGCGCGCATATTTTGTTATTATCTAATGTAGTTAATCGTGTTAAAATCACGTGGTTGGTATTATTTTGTCTCATAATGTCACAATTATTATAATGTGCCGGATGATCCAATGAATTAAAGGAAAACTCGGTTACAACAATAAAAAAAAAACTAGAGCTTCTCGTTCTCATTTCTATCTCGCTTAGCTCAATTTGAGTGATACCCCAAGATATGCCATGACTGCACTATCACACCTGCTATTGGGGTACAGATTGAACACACGAGCACATGAGAAAAAATTGCGTCAGAGACAACACGCAAGATCATCCAATAATAATGAACAATCTTGACCGGGGTAATATATATACAATATTACGATATGCACTCTCGATGGCTGCCCAAACTCCCAGTCGTGTCACGTGCGAGTTGCAGATCATCGACGTTAAAAACATATTCTCGTAAACTATAAGGCAGAACAGCTTCGCTCCTATTACCTGAGTGTCCCTCAGGTACGGTAAGACATTAAACTCCATGATAAAATCATCAATAAACAATTTACTTAAGCCTGGTGTTTAACTCTTCTGTTGGCTGTTGGCACTTTTACAGACTTTAATAACTTCTTTTTTAGGAGGAAAAGAAACCTGTGATAATAACTTAGATTATAAGGGTAGTGAAATGAGGACACAAGAGCACACTAATACGAACAGCATGACTGTAGAGCATGTCGAAGTGTCAAAGGAGCCCGTTGTTAGAATTTAAAAACTATCGCATATCATATCAAAATCAAAAAATATGAAAATTGTGTAAGCACAACTTTTAAATGTGGAATGGTACACGCGTATATGAAATCCGAAGTAGGTAGTTTCAAAGAATACGCAATTTATTGGAGTGTTCTGTAGTAAAAGAAAAAACAGGTCCCTGAGAAATGTTTGGCAATAATGGCCGTCCCGTCTGCAATGAACTGTATGGTCCGCATTTATATAAAACGGGCAAAACAGATGAACATTGTTTTTGTTCCTAATTTAAGAAGAGATAATTTCTAAAAAAATTGAAAAATCTTATCATTTTAACTAATTTCTCTCGTTATTAGGTATCCGCTTTTCCAATATACACTTCAAGTTATATTAATTGTACGGTAATTTCAACGAAGCTCCAGAGGAATGTCATATTAAATTGTTCTTGAAATGACAACAGCTATCCAGCTCACAATATTTGATGGATACTCGGAATCTGAAATTCTCTGGATATTGATACGCAGCAGCATCACTGTGCTTACTGACCTGCCTAGTGTGATGTTTATTGGAAAAAGCACTAAAGCACCCACTCAACCGATAATATGAGAAAAGGATTGTGACGCAGTAGCAAAGATACTGAAAATTTTTCATAGACAGCTTACAAAGGTAGGTAAGGAGTACAACCTTTCTAGCTGGATTTACCCGACAAGGGAAGGACTACACCCTTATAGAATACCAATGTGAAAAAGCGGCATTTTGATGTTATGTTCCATTTGGTGGTTTTAGTGATACGCAGGCCGCTGGTACTTGGTAACGACGCATTCTATCTCAGTCCTCAGATTTGATCTTAATGTCAAAATAAAAACCATATTTTCACATGTGTTAAATATCAGAATATGAATTTAACATTGCTGTCGTAGTCTTAATGTGAAAGAAAGTAATAAAAGTTGTTCAACCATTGTAAATATTGGCGTGCAAAAACGAACAGACAAATAGACAAAATGTGTGTTTACAGTTTTATTACACATATAGATTAAGTTAAGAAAACAAAATTACTATACAAGTGCTATAGGCTGTAATATAACCTTTTTGTTTATCTCTTGGTGTATTTCCCATAGATATACACACATTAAAAACTTTCACTTAGTATCGTTAAAGCGGAAGTTAATAAGAAGAAACCGCAATATACAATGTGTAAATATTTAATGGCCGTAAAACTGTGAACCACGCAATACAGAATTATATGATCAAAGACTGAATTTATTCCAAGTCTCGAACAACAACTTTATGACTTTCTACTTGATCCCTGTTTTCTAGTTTACTGTTTCAGCGCAAACACTTCCTTAACGACAGCTTACCTCGGCTTTTATTTATATGAACTCTGTGCATATAACAATACAACAGTATAACTAGAATGGAGACATTAATAAATATATATTATTTACTTTACGTAATTTACGCTATATACAAGCACAAAATCTATGGCATTGCAGCAACGGACATCCAAAAATGCAAACTGTTTTACTGCTGCACTACAATGTGCATAAGGTTTTTTTTAAATAAAATATAGTAGCTTTAATTTAATATTTCGCTAAAACTTGGTTATTGGAAAAAAAACATTGTAAACGAATTCCCAAACTACGAGTAACGTTTTTTTATTATATCTGTCTTATATAATATTGATTGATTTAATAATTATGCTATCATAAAATGTACCGCAAAAATATATATAACCTATCACACTACTACTATTAAGGTTAATAGAAATTGTCTTCAATCAGTGCATGGTGTGAATTTTAATGAAATACTAAGAAAAATTAAGTATATCAAGAAAATATATAAATACCTTTCGCTTACTGACAAGTCAAGTCAATCATAGTTAACTTAATTACTGAATATATATTGTATTTTAAATTGTTTTGACATTTTGATATTTGACATTTCGTAATTGCATATCTTGTATTGTGTAATGTAATGCATTGTTTTTTAAATTGCATACTACGTGTAGATGGCTAATCAAGAATATAGCATTTTGTGAACAGTACTACTTTATACAGAAATTGGTATAAAGCAAAGTGCTAATTCGTTAATAAAGAAACATCAATTACTTTTTGGAACCGTTTCAGTGAGATTTATATATTATTATCTAATAAACAAATAAAAATAATAATATATAGATTAATCACATGAAACCTATCCTACAAATCTACCTTGTTATTTATATTGGAGATTTTAAATGATTTTGAAATTTTGCCTCACCGACATGTGAAGAACACTTTTTATTTGATATAAAATATATCAGATGTAAAAACATCATACGATGTACGAATGACACGGCTTGGATGCCCTGCGACAGGACTTGTATCGTATAAGAGCTGTCACATGATATACAGACGGTAAGTCCTTTGAAGACGACATTCGCTTTCCAATCATAATTAACGTGGTGCTCAACCGCGTAGCAGACAATGCTCCAATACCCTTAATAAATTAAAAAGAGCATACGTCCCTCTACATATGCTCTTTTTGATTTATTAACATAAAAAGTTGGAAATGCATAAATTGACACATTGATTAGTATGAATTGAATGATTTGTCATTTTATTACGTTATATTTTAAGATATTTATATGATTGATATATTTTTATAGTCACCGGAAAAACATAATAAAAAAGGATATTCCATCAAAATTTTAAGCTCCCAGCATTTATATTACAAAAGGAGGAGGCAAAGAAGCCGATAGCCTATTGGTTTAGGGTACGGTATGTGTAACTTATGGTCGTAGATTCGAATCCACCATTCGACTATTGTTGTTAACCATCTCCTAGCACAAATATTTAAAAAAAAAGAAAAAAAAATAAGTGCTTCCCACAGTGTAACTTGGGCTTATAAAATTCCAAACATACTTAACTACACCGGTATAGCAAATGATACGTAAAAACTCGTAATACGAAAACTCATAGGAACAAACATTCACTGGCATTGGATAAAATATTACGCCCTTATATGCGATTTTATACGAATATGTCAAGTATGTTACTGTTTTGGTCAAATGATGACGCTATTCTTTTAAAAAAGAAAAAAGATAGTAAATTCTTCCCACAGTGTAACTTGGGCTTATAAAATTACAAACATACTTTACTACACCGGTATAACAAATGATACGTAAAAACTCGTAATACGAAAACTCATAGGAACAAACATTCACTGGCATTGGATAAAATATTACACCCTTATATGCGATTTTATACGAATATGTCAAGTATGTTACTGTTTTGGTCAAATGATGATGCTATTCTTTTAAAAAAGAAAAAGATAGTAAGTGCTTCCCACAGTGTAACTTGGGCTTATAAAATTCCAAACATACTTAACTACACCGGTATAGCAAATGATACGTAAAAACTCGTAATACGGAAACTCATAGGAACAAACATTCACCGGCATTGGATAAAATATTACACCCTTATATGCGATTTTATACGAATATGTCAAGTATGTTACTGTTTTGGTCAAATGATGACGCTATTCTTTTAAAAAAGAAAAAAGATAGTAAATTCTTCTCACAGTTTAACTTGGGCTTATAAAATTCCAAACATACTTTACTACACCGGTATAACAAATGATACGTAAAAACTCGTAATACGAAAACTCATAGGAACAAACATTCACTGGCATTGGATAAAATATTACACCCTTATATGCGATTTTATACGAATATGTCAAGTATGTTACTGTTTTGGTCAAATGATGATGCTATTCTTTTAAAAAAGAAAAAAGATAGTAAATTCTTCCGACAGTGTAACTTGGGCTTATAAAATTCCAAACATCCTTTACTACACCGGTATAACAAATGATACGTAAAAACTCGTAATACGAAAACTCATAGAAACAAACATTTACTGGCATTGGATAAAATATTACACCCTAATATGCGACTTAATACGAATATGTCAAGTATGTTACTGTTTTGGTCAAATGATGACGCTATTCTTTTAAAAAAGAAAAAAGATAGTAAATTCTTCTCACAGTGTAACTTGGGCTTAAAAAATTCCAAACATACTTTACTACACCGGTATAACAAATGATACGTAAAAACTGGTAATACGAAAACTCATAGGAACAAACATTTACTGGCATTGGATAAAATATTACACCCTTATATGCGACTTAATACGAATATGTCAGAGTATGTTACTGTTTTGGTCAAATGATGATGCTATTCTTTTAAAAAAGAAAAAGATAGTAAATTCTTCCGACAGTGTAACTTGGGCTTATAAAATTCCAAACATCCTTTACTACACCGGTATAACAAATGATACGTAAAACTCGTAATACGAAAACTCATAGAAACAAACATTTACTGGCATTGGATAAAATATTACACCCTAATATGCGACTTAATACGAATATGTCAAGTATGTTACTGTTTTGGTCAAATGATGACGCTATTCTTTTAAAAAAGAAAAAAGATAGTAAATTCTTCTCACAGTTTAACTTGGGCTTAAAAATTCCAAACATACTTTACTACACCGGTATAACAAATGATACGTAAAAACTCGTAATACGAAAACTCATAGGAACAAACATTTACTGGCATTGGATAAAATATTACACCCTTATATGCGACTTAATACGAATATGTCAAGTATGTTACTGTTTTAGACAAATTATGACGCTATTTGGTTAGATGTTAAGAAAAATCCATCAGTGAAGGTTTAATCTTTTTGTTTATGAAATCTATAAACTATAGTTATGTTTTTTAAAACCCTAACGTCTCTTTGTACTTTGTTTTATTATTATTAAAATAGATTATTATTAATATTTATCTTAAAATACATGATAAATTAATATTAAAATTCATCAAATATAAAAGTATCGTTTTCAACGGAACCCAAATATTAAATACAATTTATTCGTTTTTGGGTGTAACTTGCAAACGGTTAAATAAATTTAATATGGGTTCTAAAATTGCTTCAGGCTATCGTTTTCCATTGAAACAATATACAGGAAGAATTTACACGGCATCAATATCGACTAGTGAGCCCAAAAGGTGTAAAGCGGTTTATTTATTAAAATACGTTTTTAAATGTAAAATATAATGCTTTTAATAAAAAAATATGTGCTTATAAGGAAACATTTTTATTATAAACTTTGATTTGAAATTAAGATGAAATTATATATGACATCATTTTAAAGTTGTATTTTTATTTGCGAGTTCTACAACTTTTATTGTTAAAGTATACATTATGGAAATTTACAAAATCTATTTAAAGATCTAACATAAACGTATACCCACGTAACACAGTACACTAAAAACATTGAGAATACTTTCTCATCTCTTTGAGGACATCTCTTTGTCGCCTTGGCATCATGACATAAAAATTATTTCTCGTTCAATAGCGTCTATATTACTATAAAGCACCATGTACTCGTAAGTAATGGCCTTAACTTAGACGATCACGCCTTCATATTAAAATTGTTACATTGCTTATTGCCTTGGAAAAGATCAATATTCATCACCCTGGTAATATATGTTTGTGTTAATATTTCTGTCAAATTTATTAATTTAATACGCTCCACCAATTTATTAACGATAACATATAAGTAGTGGCAATTGACACGAGCTTACTTTCTTTAGCTTGGTAAGCCTATATTTTGCTTCGCATCATTTTTAGAACCATCGAAAATTTTAGACGATACCAATTACACTTTTCGCAAGACTACTTAAGGAGATTACAAATATGAAGAAACATATATATTTTTGTTCACATTTGTCTAAGAAATTCACAGAGCAAAATTTCCTCGAGCCCAAGGCTGTTATTAATGGCGTGATATCATCCCAATTCGCTACCGTAAATAATATAACAGTATAAATGATTTTTCTACGGATTACATAAAAAGGATAAGGCTTTATATAGCAATTTATTCTTGTCAATTCTAGTTACAAATCAGTTTACAAACTGATCTAAAAGTATGTCGACTAGAGGCAAGATATTGTTGGACATGTAATATTTATAGCAATATATCATTTGAATTACAATTATAAATGTTTTATTAATTTAGTTCTGATTTTTAGTATAATAAAAATTTCACTTTGTTCCTTACTAAGATAAGAAAATGTTAATTTTAATATAATATTTATTAAAATATTTTCCTACAACATATTTTGAAAACCGACAATTTGTGGGTTTCAATAATTATCCACGAAACCACGTCCTCGACTCTAGTGACTCGAATAGGTACTTGAATAATTAGGTTCACACAGATGCTCTATTCCATTAATTAGTTTCGGCTACTGAGACAAAGTTAGTAACCAATTGAATTTAAAAGAAAGTAGACAAAGTTAGTAAAAATATCACACCTAATTTATTCTATTTTTTATTTCATACAACATATAAGATCCCGATATTAATGTTAAATCAACATTTGAATTATCTTAAGTAAATTTTACTTGTATCAATTACCATCAAAATAATTAGTATAAACAAACATTAATTTGCGCAGTATTTGAGTTAGATGCGAAATATTACTACAAATTCATGTTATTCTAATTTGCACATGTAATTAAGCGTCCGCAAATAATGTCAACTATTATGCTTAGAAGCAATTACGAAACAGAAACAAAATATTCCATTTTGATATGGTTTATTACCCTTGGAGATTTTGTGTGTATAAGAATGTACGAAAAACTACATGCCATGCAATGTTTGGACAATTTGGTCAACTAGTATTCTCATCTTGTCTATGAATAAAAAAATAATTTATTGTATAAGAAATTTTAAATCAACTTTTTTATTGTAATGTTGTATTATTTCTTTATTATGTTGACCATCCAATATTTTGAAATATTGTGTGCATTATGTATCCAGAAATAAAATGGTAGAGCAACGCTTCAGCTTGTTTCTAGTTGTAGCAATAATGGATGAGTTTGTTGCGGAAAGGATAGCCAGAATCGGATTAACGCTGTTCTTTCTTTTAGTGAGACTAGGGACTAAAGAACTATCTTTATTATATATATTTGATTAAGAAGTATATCTGATAGACATTTTGAGAGAAAGAGAAAATAGAATTTCGTGCCATTAATAAATTGCTAACTGAGTATGGCAAACCTCATTAAATCGTTCTGGAAGAGATGTTAGCCTCTTAAGTAAGTTAGAGACTCGCTTGAAGACAGTCCCAAAGCCTGTCGAGGCAACCAAATTTGAAATAAATTGAAAACTTAGTATTGAAAAATATCCGTTTAAAAAAACAACTTGCAGAATTAATAATTTCAATTGTTAAATGGAATTAAACTAATCTCTACAATAAGTGCAGCATATGAAAGTGGTTGTGACACGATACAAGTAGAGTTTCCTACAAACATAAATTATTTATTATTCATCATTTCAATTCTTTAATGGATTTAAACTTATCTCTACAATAAGTGCAGCATATGAAAGTGGTTGTGACACGATACAAGTAGTTTCCTACAAACATAAATTATTTATTATTCATCATTTCAATTCTTTAATGGATTTAAACTTATCTCTACAATAAGTGCAGCATATGAAAGTGGTTGTGACACGATACAAGTAGAGTTTCTTACAAACATAAATTATTTATTATTCATCATTTCAATTCTTTAATGGAATTAAACTTATCTCTACAATAAGTGCAGCATATGAAAGTGGTTGTGACACGATACAAGTAGAGTTTCCTACAAACATAAATTATGTATTATTCATCATTTCAATTGTTTAATGGAATTAAACTAATCTCTACAATAAGTGCAGCATATGAAAGTGGTTGTGACACGATACAAGTAGAGTTTCCTACAAACATAAATTATGTATTATTCATCATTTCAATTGTTTAATGGAATTAAACTAATCTCTACAATAAGTGCAGCATATGAAAGTGGTTGTGACACGATACAAGTAGAGTTTCCTACAAACATAAATTATTTATTATTCATCATTTCAATTGATTAATGGAATTAAACTAATCTCAACAATAAGTGCAGCATATGAAAGTGGCTGTGACACGATACAAGTAGAGTTTCCTACAAACATGTATTATTTATTATCCATCACAATTTGTGTTTTTTGAGCTTCGTTTCTAACATATTCCACTTTAATATTATGATAAACATGTTCAACTTTTTTTTATTCTACACATACGAGATATTACTTTAATAATATAAGCAAATTCATTGAGCTGAATGTGTTCCGAGCAAAGCTGAGAGGAATGATAACACAGAGCCATTGGATAATTTTGTACAATAATTATTTTGGCAGATCTTTGATAGCAGACCCATTCCCTCTGTAATATTTTGTATAGACAAATGAGAAATGGTACATAATTTTAATTTTATTTAGATTGGATTGAACACAACAAACGTGAACACTATGAAGAGTTACCTTAAGAGGTCACTTACCATCAGGTTGATGGTAAGCAACTCTGCGGCCCCTGACAACAACCACATTCTTACCGGATACGGAAAAGTAATCCAGTTATCCCTGAAAACGGAGATGAAATGTGATGAATGATTAAATGGAAATGATATAGTTACTAATATACTAAATATGTAACTATTACTAATTATTTATGTATTAGTTAATAATAATAATTTAACTAAATATTTCGATACGGGAGATGATTTGGTCAGAAGAATGATAAAGGATATGTTATTATATACGATATATAGCGAACACACAGTTCACCTGATAGCAAGTGTTTCCTGCGGGCCATGAAATCTATATTCATCCTTGACAAAGAATCTAATGCACATGCGTTGTTTCCCTTACTTACTAACTTACGTTTAGGACTCAGATGGAATTCCTCGTCACCAGTAATAAATGTCTCCTAATCCCTGCACTCACCAGACGAAACAAAGCAAAGTTATGCAACTTTTTTACGCTGGTATTCTATGAGGGCGTGGTCCTATACCGGTCGAGCTGACCCATTCGTTCTGCACCTAGAAAAAAAATGCAGTGGGGCTTTACCACTCTCACAATATACTTGATAATCTTGTCCAACATAAATACGTTAAACGATTATTCTCATAAGTTTTAGAGCAATGATTCCCACCACTGTGTTGCGGCACTTTTGAGCGCCGCCAAGTTCCTAGTGTCTCGCTAAATTCAAGAAATTTAGATGGAAAATGTTTTTATGCCTATTTTATTACGAGGAAAGTTTTAATTAATGAAAATTAGTTATATGTATATATGAATATGTTAAAATATTAAATAAGGTAATAAGGAGGTGCAACAGTGAAGAAATGTAGTTCTACTACGTGAAGATCTAAGGTCATCTCTAGTCAGTCAGTTGAACCTTTAATTAAAATTAGGAGAAGTGATCATTATCACCGTATTGAGTAAATGGGCAGTAGTCTCAGTAATTATAAGGGTATTTAATGAATGTTATAGAGAAATTTGAGACGATCATTGAGACCTTGGATATATCTCGCGTTTGCATTTGCATTCCATCTATTCCATTCTTCTCCTAGTGCCCTCACTCGTTCCTTTAGTTCGAAGAATCTAAATAATATTATGAAGATAAATCTTAATCGTATCTAAGTACTAGTATAGACATATAACCACAAACATTGCGATTAATTTTGTTTCATGGAATTCTGAAAAATGGTAAATCATTAGTTATTAATTTGAAAGATAAGTAAGAAGATTCAAATAAACATCCACATATGCATGACATCACTATTTGCGAACGTGAAATAACACACACTTTTTACAAACAAAACCAGGTAGTAAAAAATGAATAAGTGCATTATTTAATAAAATATACATACATGACAATTGAAATAATTACTGTAATATTTCCCCGTTTGGGACAACTCACTTATTTAACAGTTAGTTATAGATGAGATAGCTTTGTTGGGTTCATATCTGATGATGATGTTGTTCTCCTAGTTATACGGTGTCGCAAGTATTCGTTCGAACACAAAAGCACACAATCATTGATCTTCGGCGGGGAATCGAACCCAGCAGCCACGCTTCTTTGCAATAATGCTGTCTTCCGCTCTGGACAGCACCCAAATTATGTTAAATGGACAATGTAAGTCCTTCTGTACGTCAACTTGAAGGTTCCTATTTGATTTCGTATGTTATCATTAGAGCTCTAAGACTTTTATTGCGGAATTTTATGCAATATAACTGAATAAAGTTGCTTGTATATACGGTAAATGGCCATCATTCATGACATGATATTGCAAAAGGTGCAGAACCGATAACGGGCAGTCACGAAAGCTGAGTGGCGATCACGAAAGCCGTGGAAGAAGATTTGCTTATCAGTATGCATTGGCCATCGTAGTATGGGACGAACCGGCATTAGATGCGAGTTATTTTACATGTCGGCGGGAAGTACATTGTAAAGAGTGTTTGCTTTATATGGGTATATCACAATTCAGCAGATATTATAAATATTGTTGTGGTATGATTAATAAGTCCACATTTTTTTATATATACACTTTATTACAACAGAATAATAGACTCGGCAGTACGATAAACCTAGACGACAGTAATGTTTACAGAGTAAAAAGAAGAAATGAAACGAATTATATTCAAGCTTAGCACACAGATATAGACTATATAGTAAATAAAAAGCGTAACCATAATTAACGGTTGTTTAGAG
Source organism: Teinopalpus imperialis (assembly GCA_029286865.1). Classification (NCBI taxonomy): domain Eukaryota; kingdom Metazoa; phylum Arthropoda; class Insecta; order Lepidoptera; family Papilionidae; genus Teinopalpus; species Teinopalpus imperialis. The sequence goes on along the minus strand of JAGSMU010000023.1, from coordinate 91,866 downwards.
CGATGTATGCGGCATTCCATCATCGGCATACACTTTGAACTGTCAATCGACGCGTGGCAATTTTATGATGATACCTCGTGGTTAATATATAGCAATAACACTGGACCACGTTTCCGAACCTCGAGCTGCGTGAACGCATAATAATAAATATGCATTTAACTCAATAATAAATAATTTTACTCACAATAAGCTTTAAAACATTTAGGTATGTTAGGTTTGCTTCGGAAGGATGATATTTAAAGCATGATATCTAAATAAAGCAGAAAAGCAAAGGGTGACGAACACTTTTCATAATAATTACACACCTGAAAAGTTTGAAATATCTGTAAGTGGGAAGCTGTAAATTTAGTACTTCAATAACAATATCAATAAGTCGTGTTAATACAAGTAAGTATTTAATTTTTCAATTTAATATTTATTTTTTAAATAAAGTACTTTCCACAATTTCTGTAATATCAGTTAGAAATGCTACAAATATACCCTGGAGTCGCGTTAGTCGCCCCGCAGCTATGAAATACAACTATTAAATTTTATGTAAAAATACGAAAGGCGTAAATTGGGTCCTTGTAATTTCACGAACAGAAACGTTCCGAGAGTTGTTTGATTTATTTGACAGTTTGGGAAGTGCACTCTTGTATTTTTGGATAATTTATGGCGAATTTTAACTGTGGTAAACGGGTCTTTCTGCTTTTCGAAAATCTATTAACAATGATATTGTATTTCTTTATAAGAACGATTATTTACGAAACTGGATGGTAACACAAGCGTGTACACACGCGCGCATATATATATATATATATATATATATATATATATATATATATATATACATATATATATATATATATATATATATATATATATAAATATATATATATATATATATATATATATATATATATATATGTTACATTGAGAGTCAAAAACGAGCACATAGTTCAACTGATGGCAAATGATTCCAGTGGCCCATGACATTAACATTCATCCTTGACTGAAGGAATGCCTTGTCACTAGTAATAAAAGTCTCCGGATGCCTACACCCACCAGACGAAACACAACAGCATTGCCGCTAATATTCAATTTAACATTTTGTAAAAGCATAGTAGCATGAATGTGTCTAACTGTTATTTTGAAGACACCGATATAGTTTTTGGATAGAAGCACTGATTTAGTTAAAGAATTAAAATTCTTGTACTATATTTTCAAACACTTTGTTACAGTACATAATAATAGAAACCACCAAAAAATAGTAATTTCGATTTGAAATTGAAAATTTCACCTCACAGTACAACCTCAACTCTAAAATGCTTAGTATTAATCACATCGCGAAGTCTGCATTTTCAGCTCTGGCGAAAATTCACTCAATGCTTGCTTAAAATGCTGTGCAATTTTGATTTCGCTTGCAAAGTAAAAGTCATTTTCTATTCTTAATAGCAATTGAAGGTGTGATTGCCTCATTTACATAAGGTCTTAAGAATCGTATTTTAAATAACAAACACACTGCGAAATAAACGTTAACTGATTATTTTTAAAATTAAAACATAAGTAAGAAAGAACGAACGGACTTAATTAAAAATCAATGAAAATCAGAACATATTCAAACGGTTCTGGTAAAGAAAATAAAGTATAATTATTGGCTGTTGGTAGTAAAAATAAACATCGTTTGTATAAAGATTGTTACAAAATACATTCCCCAATAAATATCATAAATGCCATAATATATATCAATTTTATTATAATATATTACTACGTTTCAATTATCAAAGTTAACTCCGTTATTGGATAAGGATACTTATGGATATCAGCAATTAATTTAATCCAGTGATCAATTTAAGTTACTATCTTACCTATAATTATTATTTATACACCTCCTAGCTGCAGCTACTCTAGAACAGCGTACGAGTAGCTCTACTACGTAAAAATATGAAGTAACAATGAATTGTCTATCTAATTTTGCCATTACATATTAAAACTTATCGTTTCATCTCGTTATAATCCACTGATAAACTAAAATTTCCACGATGGATTAAGGTCGTTATTGACCTTATTTAATTATTCTCCCCGATTGCATAATGCTAACGTATCAGTCGCTGAATAATCAACTAGAAACTGATCTTTAAGCTTTCTATGGGGACACAGAATCGTGACACGGATACCGTGCATTTTGTGCCTCTTGACACATCTTTGCAAGGAAATTTATGTCAGCCAACTCTTCTATCTCTGCAGAAAGGAGTCGACACGCTGGCCCATGACATCAAGGAGAAAGTCGATTTCTTAGGCTCTCTTTTTGTGTCCAACTCGACTCTTGACGACTGGGGAAAATTCGGATTCCGTAGAGTTGTTCGGTTTAATTCCAGACGTTGAGTTTAAACATCGTCCATAACTACAGAATTCATAATTTCATCCCCATCATATCTATGGTAGGTACGCGCTGCCACTGTCACCGGCACTATTTCCAAACCGATACGACTTGTCACCTACAACAAAAGAGCCAACACCTTTCTTAAATGCCAACAGTGAATTTGTGACACCTCTGGTGCTTGCCATCAAGTGAACTACATAAATATTACAATTAAAACATTTACATTCAATGTAAAATACATTAGTTTGGTTTAGTACATGGTTTTACCACGTAGATCTAAAAGAACGTTGCCTGTTGCACTTTTATAGACACACTATAATAAATGTCTCTAGACTTTCTCTCTTTTGTACTCTGTCTCGCTCATTCACATTAACGCCAATATGCTCGCACAAGCCGATGAGGTGTGCTGCGCTTTCATTAATATATATTGTGTTTATAATATTTATAATATTTGTTGTGTTTCCATGTTGAACGCCCGTTAAGCTGCTTAGGAATCAATAAGATGTATTAGATATATATAGATATTTGGTTGACCGATTCTCTACGTAAGAATGAACCTATAAAATTTACAGATGATTTGTGTCCGGACAAAATAAATATGAACAAATATAATTAGGACACTAACGGAACAAACTATTGAATTTTATTGCCCTGTTCTATTGTTTTATTCTGAACACTGAAAAAGTTATAATGATGCTAATAATAAGTTAATTATAAATACCTTACATTAACTGACAGAACTATTGATTAAAAGTGTGAAAGAAATAATTACATTTGTATGTACCTTTTATATAGAAACATTTGGTGTAAAATTCTTTATATATTATAAATAATTAACAAAGAATACGTAGTCTAATAACAGGAAGTAGAACTATGTATAAATATTATAAATTAAGCCGGTGACAACAATATCAATAGGTGATATTTAAGAGTCTTACTACAGTAATACTTAATAGCCTAGGAAATTTCCTATCAACTTACAATAGCTCGTTAAACCATCGTAACTGGACGTAACACAACTGAGCAAGAAGCATTTGTTACTCAAAGTTGACGGGTAGAAAGTTAAAGTTCTACATTGATAGATGCTGATAACTCTAATAATAAACCAATCACAATGTGACATAACATATCATAAACTATCCAGTTACAATCCACAGTAGAGAAACAATCAAAATTGAATAATATATCGAAATATCTTATTGAGCTTAAAGTCGTAGCTGACAAGTAGAGTATTTTAGGGATGCTTGAACCTTGAGCCAAGTTGAAGTATTGTATCAGTTTGTGTTCATGCTTTATTATGAACAATCTCATTGGTACAAATGTTGCTGATAATCTGTTACTAGTAATCGATTTACATAATTGCATTCGCTTTTGTACTTGTGTCATACTGGAAGTTTCAAATTTTCATAAATAAGACCAAATATTATTTTATGATACATTTAATGTTTTTCGAAGTATACACCTATATCACTGTAATTTTTTAAAAAAACTAAAAAAAATCCTCACTGGATCCTACTGGACCTAATGGGTTACTCCATACAGTCTTCAGCAGGGATTCACTTCAGCATTCGGGCATTATCACTAAGATAACAGCGAAATATGCCGACGCGATTGTGGCGAAGAATGACATGGCTGCAAGGATGATTTTCGCGAACTTTGTCTAATACTCCGGGTAAGCAATTGATTACGCACCACTCTTCAGTCACTGTCCTTTGGTTATAAATCGACACAGTTTTGATTTTCCAAAAAAAGAAGCAACCATTTAATTTCGTCGGCAAGTCTTCAAAGGGTAAGGCCAATTCTGCTGACTAGATAGATAGATAGAAAGATAGACTATACGCAGGTTTTGTCACCTGTCATTGTATTATGGGACAGCTAATGACTGTCCTTACCAAGTCATTCCTAAACTTTTTTTATCTTTTTACGGTACCACTCGATACGCAGTCATTTCTGGTCTTCCGTTAAACCATGCAGTATTCATCGAATGCAAAGCTTCCGAGCCTTCAGATGTACATGGAAAATGTTTTGAACTTAGGTCATTCCCCTTGGTATTAATCGAGTAAAAATTTGCTGAATAGTATTTTTTTGTCAATTTCAATCAATTGTCGTACGGTACTTTTATACCGTAGTCGACGGCCAACCGTTAACTAACATCGCCATGAAAATGATCACGTGTACGTCTAAATTCTCCGAATCATCAATACGTCGAGCTGCCACATGGGGCTTCATCACGAAATTTTCACAAGTTAAATTCATTGTAATAGCGACACACAGTTTTCTAAAGGACGCAATAATGTAAACACAAATGACAGTCTTGCAAATTAAACAGTGACATGTTTCCAGAGAGTTCCATTTTCGAATTCCGTAATTGCTTTTTTATTTATTTTATTTTTAATGGTAAGAGGTCAGTTTCAGAAACTTTCGGTATGCCCCCGTATATAAAAACTTAATTTTTTGGAATAAATGAAGAATGTAATTGGCCTAAGTAGTTAGGATTTACATATGAGAGCTACGAGTATGTGGAATGTTCTTACAAATAATTAATTAAAAACGATTGTGCCCCTAAATTCCCGTCAGTCTCTTTAGTGGTTGTAGTAATTTAATTTAAGTACTATGATATTGTACATTTTTTCGACAACCCTCCATATTTATTATGTAAATCTGGAAGGATGAACTAGGCCGAATACACTCCATAGTTTGCAGACAGCAAGGCTAGTCGGTCTTTATAATTAATATTGCCTAAGTATACAAATGTTTACAGGGTGAGAATGTGGGAATACCATACATGGTGCTTAAATTATTATATAAACGAGTATATAGCTAGCTAGCCTGCTAAGGCGCAGAGAAAGCTGAGAGTGCTTCCTAGATAGTGCACCGACATAGAATTAAATTGTATATTATTATTTTTAATATTGTTTTTTAGCATTTTAATAAATGAGTGACGCTAAAAATTAAATAAACCTCCAGATAAACCTCAAGTACTTATAAATAATAAATTATAAAGAAAACGAAAAAAAAATATTTGTAAAAATTGTAATATTGACTCGTACACTCATAGACATGAGAATAGAATTCGGTACATTTAAAAAATATTCCTGAAAATTATAACCTCGCTCCACCAAACGTAGCTAGCTAGGATTAGAACATTTACTCAGACTGGATTGGTGATGAATTTACCATGCAGCGACAGCGCATTTGATTAGGAAATTAATATTTTATGTCTAATTGTATAATAAGTTATGTCAGGTATATTTTTATCAGCTAGTATTTGACTATATAAATCTTTATTTTTGGAATAAATGAAGAATGTAATTAGCTATGGCCTAAGTAGTTAGGATTTACATATGAGAGCTACGAGTATGTGGAATGTTCTTACAAATAATTAATTAAAAACGATTGTGCCCCTAAATTCCCGTCAGTCTCTTTAGTGGTTGTAGTAATTTAATTTAAGTACTATGATATTGTAAATTTTTTCGACAACCCTCGATATTTATTATGTAAATCTGGAAGGATGAACTAGGCCGAATACACTCCATAGTTTGCAGACAGCAAGGCTAGTCGGTCTTTATAATTAATATTGCCTAAGTATACAAATGTTTACAGGGTGAGAATGTGGGAATACCATACATGGAGCTTAAATTATTATATAAACGAGTATATAGCTAGCTAGCCTGCTAAGCAGAGAAAGCTGAGAGTGCTTCCTAGATAGTGCACCGACATAGAATTAAATTGTATATTATTATTTTTAATATTGTTTTTTAGCATTTTAATAAATGAGTGACGCTAAAAATTAAATAAACCTCCAGATAAACCTCAAGTACTTATAAATAATAAATTATAAAGAAAACGAAAAAAAAATATTTGTAAAAATTGTAATATTGACTCGTACACTCATAGACATGAGAATAGAATTCGGTACATTTAAAAAATATTCCTGAAAATTATAACCTCGCTCCACCAAACGTAGCTAGCTAGGATTAGAACATTTACTCAGACTGGATTGGTGATGAATTTACCATGCAGCGACAGCGCATTTGATTAGGAAATTAATATTTTATGTCTAATTGTATAATAAGTTATGTCAGGTATATTTTTATCAGCTAGTATTTGACTATATAAAGCTTAGTAAATGCATGTTTATTGTTCTTTTCATTAATTTTCATATATAATAATTTAAAAAACCGGGGAAACGGGGTTTTAAGAACGACGAATCCAACTACGGCTGGGCAATGGTAGAGCATTGTTGACCGCAGTATAACCTGCTACGAAAGCGTATATAGCGTAGTAAGCAGTATACGTATAGCCTACTAAGAAATAGTTCAGAACAATAATCGAATGGTGAATTCGAACCCACGACGATACGTATCGCAGAGCGTATCCTTAGGGTATTGGCACTTTCTTAACTTTGCCTCGTGTTCTCCCTAAAAACTCCCTAGTTTATTTTAAGAAAGGTATTTACAACATATAAAACAATTCATTGGACTGCATACATCAAATGATCTATATTAAAATGATTTTATAATATAATAATTAGATTATTAACAACATAAACGCTTATTGACGTAATGTCTTTTATTTGGTGAAAAGTGAAGTTGTCAAAATTTGTCAAAATGTGTTGTGTTTAACAAAAATCACGTTGTTGACATGTTCGCTGTGTTAGTGTAAGCTATTTGTAAACTAAGTTGTTTTACTTTTCATGGACTACGTTTTCCATTGCAAATGAAGCAAAATTGGCCACGAGTCAAAAGCTAAGTGCAGTAAATCATGATTCTTGGTGTCTGCTTTTAAAGTGTACTTTTTGGCGAGAAAAGTTTTGTTGTTTTATTTTTATTATTGTAAATATTTAATGAAGCATTAAATTAGAGTACGCGCCGGAATCAATATTAAAACTCTTATACGAAATATTATAAGTCCTACGGTTAAAGGCCGGCAGCGTATTTGCGAATCTTGTTGTTCATGGGTGGCGGTGATCATTGACCATCGGGTGGGCTGCTTGCTCGTTTGCTATTCTATAAAAGATATACATTAAAAATTTGACCCGTGCAGGTGGACTGCGAGGGGAGAAAGTGACAGGTTATCCCTGCCCTCCGCAGTCGCGGTGGAGTCGTGGAGAGAGGGAAGTGTTGGTGTTGCCTTCACCCTATCTTCCGAGGTCTTAGCGAGGCTGAACTGTTGACGCGGCTTTGATGGAGCCGCGTGGGAAGAGTGTGTCAGTGTTACGTTGCCGCTTTCCTTATATGGGCTGGCAGGATTGCTTGTGCGGTGCATTCTTGGTCCGATGATCTCGAGGTGACGAGTACCTCAGGAGGGTCTTCAGAGGAGTAATGCAGTAAGCACGCTCGAGCTAGCATGTCTTGCCTGAAGTGGAGGAGGAGGGACATACTTCGAGAGACAGGACTACCAATTGACGACAGGCTCTGCTTTTGCTGCATATGTTATATTACAGAATTCCCTGAGCCGAAGCCGTGTACGGCGAAGATGGGGCGTCGTGGGGGTTTTAATCAGTGCAAGTCCGGCATGACCTGTCCTTGTTCCCACGAAGGTGTTTACGCATAAGAGCAAAATTACAATTTTATACGTTCAGTTGGATAGAAATAAATAGTCTCAGAACAATTTTTGATTTATAACTGCCATATATGTAACTAAACCCAGACAAAAACACAGAAATGTTTTTGTCCCGTTTGTTTTTAAGTAATGGTAGTATTGCTTTGACATGAATATCTACTTTTTAAATAGTGTTGTAAAAATGAATATTGATTTTAAGATTTATTCTGTGAAATGAGATATTTCACAGAATACATCTTAAAAAGTAAATCTTAAATATCTTGTAAAGTAAATATTTCGGTGTAATGGTGGACGATTTATAATTAGTAAATGATGATAAATTATAATTTTTCACAGCTACAATAGAGCTAAAACGTAAATTGAAACGAAATCACAAGCGAGCAGTTTTGCTCCTTATTTTATTCAGGCGCTCAAACATGCACGGGCGTTAAATCTGTGGCCTGACTTAGATATCCAAGGTAATGAGCATATAATACTGAATATCCTTCCAATCTCTCCAGTAGAAGTTCTTGTATCAGGTACATCAACATTTTGACAATTTTTAAAACTCAGAATGATATGCAACGTTTCTCCCCATCTTCCATTTTTCCACCTATCCCCTACGACATGCCTTGTCACCCTTGAGGACTGAGATGGAATGCCTCATCACTAGCAATAGAGGTCTCCAGATGCCTACACTCACCAGACGTAACACAGCAGCATTATGCTGCCATTTTACGCTTGTATTCTGTGAGGGCTTGGTCGTACACCGATCGAGCCGACCCATTCATTCTGCAGCTAGAAATAAATTGCAGCGTAGCTCTACCACCTAGTTGTAGTAATAACTAAAGTGGACTCACAATGAGACTGCATTCGTGGATTATAATAAGCAAGGCCCGAAGAAAACGGCGTGGGCGGCGTTCAAGATCATTTTAGTTTGACGTTCATATATAATTACTCTAACTTCAGGATACGATTATGAAGTACCCTTTGTAAATGTATTTAGCTTGATTCACATTAATCTCCCGGAGACAGGCCATAGATAGTATAAAATAAAATTTTATGCCATGTAATGTATATATATATATACGCTAATATTATTATTTTGCTAACTTCTTTTATATACCAACAAATTTTGAGATTATCAGAGAAAATATTACTAAAGAAAATACTACATTTTTTCTCCGCTATATAGAATAACTCATGTCAGCAAATTACTATTAATCATTAAGCTGTAATTTTTGGTAGTGTTAGCTAATAAATTAAAGCATAAAAACCGACTCATAACTTGTTTTTTAAGACCTGGGCTGCTGACTGGTGTATTCGAAACTTATATTTTTAAGAGGAGTTATGGCTACCTGGTACATGTCGCTGCTAGCACACGCTTTCAATCAAGAGAGTTTTAATCGTACCTAATAAAAGAGTCCAAAACACATTTATATAAATTACTTTAGCTAATTTGCGATCGCTAATCGTTTAATATGTTGCTCTTATACACAGATACTAGCGATAATTGGTCATCAGAGTGCAGAAGCTCTGTTAATCTTAAATTATGTTTATCGAAAAGTAGTTTATATTCAGGAAATTACTGGTTTTGTCTATTACTGAAATATTTTTTTTTTAATTAAACGAGTAATATAATATAACATTTATTGAGACACTAGTACAAATTTAAGTCAATATGTTAAGATCTATTCACAAGTTCTGCAGGTTTTTTGTTTTAAGTTTGGGCATGTTTCCGTAAAAAGCGTCCCTTTTCCAAATTACGTCAATACAATTTCGTAACGTGACTCGTGACGTATGGAAGTGATGTTTTTATTTTTAATCTACAGGAGCTCCGATCAAGGCACCATAGTATTGCAATAACAGAATCGGTACAGAATTGTTCCCGAAAATAAGTAACATAATTTTGTTATATATATAGTTTTAATGATAGCATTCCAAAGTTTCCATTAATTTCCTGCCTGAACTGTCTTTAAAACGTAAATTGAAACGAAATCACAAGCGAGCAGTTTTGCTCCTTATTTTATTCAGGCGCTCAAACATGCACGGGCGTTAAATCTGTGGCCTGACTTAGATATCCAAGGTAATGAGCATATAATACTGAATATCCTTCCAATCTCTCCAGTAGAAGTTCTTGTATCAGGTACATCAACATTTTGACAATTTTTAAAACTCAGAATGATATGCAACGTTTCTCCCCATCTTCCATTTTTCCACCTATCCCCTACGACATGCCTTGTCACCCTTGAGGACTGAGATGGAATGCCTCATCACTAGCAATAGAGGTCTCCAGATGCCTACACTCACCAGACGTAACACAGCAGCATTATGCTGCCATTTTACGCTGGTATTCTGTGAGGGCTTGGTCGTACACCGATCGAGCCGACCCATTCATTCTGCAGCTAGAAATAAATTGCAGCGTAGCTCTACCACCTAGTTGTAGTAATAACTAAAGTGGACTCACAATGAGACTGCATTCGTGGATTATAATAAGCAAGGCCCGAAGAAAACGGCGTGGGCGGCGTTCAAGATCATTTTAGTTTGACGTCCATATATAATTACTCTAACTTCAGGATACGATTATGAAGTACCCTTTGTAAATATATTTAGCTTGATTCACATTAATCTCCCGGAGACAGGCCATAGATAGTATAAAATAAAATTTTATGCCATGTAATGTATATATTATTATTTTGCTAACTTCTTTTATATACCAACAAATTTTGAGATTATCAGAGAAAATATTACTAAAGAAAATACTACATTTTTTCTCCGCTATATAGAATAACTCATGTCAGCAAATTACTGTTAATCATTAAGCTGTAATTTTTGGTAGTGTTAGCTAATAAATTAAAGCATAAAAACCGACTCATAACTTGTTTTTTAAGATCTGGGCTGCTGACTGGTGTATTCGAAACTTATATTTTTAAGAGGAGTTATGGCTACCTGGTACAGGTCGCTGCTAGCACACGCTTTCAATCAAGAGAGTTTTAATCGTACCTTATAAAAGAGTCCAAAACACATTTATATAAATTACTTTAGCTAATTTGCGATCGCTAATCGTTTAATATGTTGCTCTTATACACAGATACTAGCGATAATTGGTCATCAGAGTGCAGAAGCTCTGTTAATCTTAAATTATGTTTATCGAAAAGTAGTTTATATTCAGGAAATTACTAGTTTTGTCTATTACTGAAATACATTTTTTTTAATTAAACGAGTAATATAATATAACATTTATTGAGACACTAGTACAAATTTAAGTCAATATGTTAAGATCTATTCACAAGTTCTGCAGGTTTTTTGTTTTAAGTTTGGGCATGTTTCCGCAAAAAGCGTCCCTTTTCCAAATTACGTCAATACAATTTCGTAACGTGACTCGTGACGTATGGAAGTGATGTTTTTATTTTTAATCTACAGGAGCTCCGATCAAGGCACCATAGTATTTCAATAACAGAATCGGTACAGAATTGTTCCCGAAAATAAGTAACATAATTTTGTTATATATATAGTTTTAATGATAGCATTCCAAAGTTTCCATTAATTTCCTGCCTGAACTGTCTTTAAAACGTAAAATTAAAATTTAAAAATTACCCTAAAAATTTAATTATATCTCTAATTATATATTTATTTATATTATGAAAATCGACCACATAGTACACGGTAAGTGATTCCTGCGGGCCATGACATTTATTTGTTTATTAATTTTAAACTTTATTGGTCACACTATACAAAAAGGGCTTTGTATCCGGGCGGACTTAATGCCAATGTAAGGCAGTCATAGTGGTAGTGCCTAAATTGTAGATAAGAAATATATATATATATATATCTTACAACTTAATATATATATATATATATATATATATATATATATATATTACAATAATGAATTGGAAATAATTTTACTAATAAACATAAAAATAACATACCATACATGTAGAGGGGCCTGCATATATATTTACATACATATATATTTACAAATAAAAAGCAATACATAATAAACATATAACAAACAATGACAAGAGTAATTTACTATATTCATTATTTTCAGAATTATTTTCAAATAGTGTTCGCGTATCAGCCTTTTAAGAGAGAGCTTATTCGATACTCATATCTTCGGGCAAGGAGTTCCAGATACGTGTAGCCTGCACGGGTGAATGAGTTGCAAACGGAGTGGGTGACGTGATGAGGAGTTCTAATCATTAGATTCGAAGAAGACGGTAAGACACTCTGTTGTGAGATAAAGAAAGATATTGGAAGTTATATTTAAGATAAGAAGTAGTTTGATCGTTCAAAATTGAGAAAAGAATAAGTAAAGTTCTAGAGTTTACATTCATCCTTGACAAGGAATCATAATGCAGATGCGTTGTCATGCTTGAGTACTGAGATAGAATGCCTTGCATAAAGGTCTCCGGGTCTCTACACTCACCAGACCAAACACGGCAACAATATGCTGCTATTTTACGCTGGTATTCTGTGAGGGCGTGGTCCTAACCCGGTCGAGCTAATAACAACACCAGTGGAGTCGCGAAAACGCTGACTGCATTTAGGAGAGCTATAGGTCCTTTTCTTGGTCCCTAAATCTTTTCGGAAACATAGCTGGCGACAGCTGATACCACATTGTAGTTGTGCGTAGGGGAACATTTTGTGTAAAGCCCTCAGTGGTGGATTGCCAACTATCTAGATGATAAGGATCATCATCAAATGATGAATTATGTCGTGATGTACGATGTCTAAAGTCAGCGGCTGGAATTAAACCAAACAACTCGGAACACTCCCCATGGAAAATTCTGTTAAATGGTGATAGAATGCATGGACTTAAGATCGATTCATATGCAGTGTTAGAGATATGGGACATATATACAACACACATATATTATTCATCGGCTTCTACAATTACACCACGTGTCCATACAAGACTAATTATATAATCTTATAATGCTCTTACATATACATATGTTTTTTAAGTTGTTACTTAGAGAACAAACATATCAAGTATGGATTAAAAATATGAGATTGAGCTATAATTTAGTAGCTGATTTTAAAATTACTTCATCTTAATTCATCATAATTGCTATCGATAAAATCGAATAGATAAATAGAATCCACCACAATATTACAATGTTTATTTTATAAGATTAACGCGAAATAAAGAGATACCACAATAAATGCTCATTTAATGTTTCAAGTCACGCGACGTGACGTATTTCCGTCCTAATTAAAAGAGTCGCAATAACCGCGTTTCTCACAGGATGACGTATGCTAATTGCTACTTACTAACAACACTTCACTGCAGTGTACGCTTCCCTATGATACTTGTGACACATTAGTAAGAGTTATAGTATACTTAGAAAAATGCCGCGTCACCGTTAGTCTCCCTACACTCATACAAAACACAAAAGCGCTGTTTGGCTGATACTTTGTACGGACATGGTCCTTAGCCGTTCCACCTGTTTACGTTATGGCAAGAAAGTAGTTGCAGCAAGTTTCGGTGCAAAGTATAACATATCTATATTTTGAAAGAATAGAATTTACATTATATATTTATGTTATACATTTTAAATTATATATTAGAGAAGTTTTATGTAGTATGAATGAGTCGACTCACTGGATATAGATATAAAATTCTAGCTAAAACAGCACTTTATCATTACTTTTTTTTCATCTGGTAAATGTAAAATATTGGATATTTTAAGTATAGGTAATATGAAATGGCAATAAGACAGCTGTATAGCTCGTTGAACTTCGTGTGGACAATCGATGACAATGATGGTACGGTATCGTGCAGCGTGCCATTCTGTGTTCTAGGTCTATGTACTGCTATGGCCATGGAACGGGTTGAAATGATTTGGACTGGATACTGGATTTAAGAATTTCATCTTAATTCGAAAGTGGTGTGGTATTATTATATTGATTCCTTTTCGAGAATAGATGGATTAACCTGCTATTTAGATGAAACAAACAATATGCTTCGCAATTGATTGTCTTCATTTACTAAACCAATTCAGCAACTGCCAGTTACTCAAGACTTTTGTATTAATAAATATAGAAAACTATTTTAACATCAAAACACAATGCTTAAGGGCTCAAGTATTAAATTTAAAAGACAAAGCCGTTAATACTCCCTTTGTAGTTAAAGGATCCTGCTGAAATAAAGTCAATTATATCTTAAATAACTTCTCATTACTAATTTAGTAATAAGAATTAGACAAAATGTAATCAGCAACAAGCTGGTAGTAAACAACACTTACAATTTCCGTTAATATTTTCTTGGTTGTCATCGTGTCATTTTGTGAAATCGGAAACAGAACTCAATAGTCGATAAAACAATATTATGATAAAAATGTATATATATGAATAATTTAGTTTTTATAAAGAAAACAAATTTACGAAAATTCACTCATCAAAATAAACTACTCGTACCATAAAAATGACGCTAGGAAAGAAGAGATATTTTCTTACATTTATTTTATCGCAGCTACTCGCACATTTGATGAAGTACGGTTTTCCGGGTCTATGACACATTTCAGGTGCTAAAAGGCTGATATTTCTAAAGCAGTGAAAATAACTACGTCCTTTACGAGCACAACGATCACCGAAATGAAATGATCATTTCTCAAACCTAAAGAAAAACTTTGTCTGATATACCATAACTAATATTTGCTTTTAGTTCCAATTGCAAAAACGAAGTGAACATTATTTATCTGACCCAGTCAGCAATTAAATTCATATTTTAGACAGAGTTTTTGGTGGTGACCGGTATTTTCTACAGCACACGCTCTTCGAATGCCCTACGTGAGAGTCCGGGAAAGACCTCTCTACGGCAGCCGCTGAGGCTGTCAACGCTGGCAGATAAAACAGAGTGGTCGAGAGGGAAATCGCTGAATGCGATCGGGATAGGGTCGATTCCACTGGACGGAGCGATGGAATCGTAGGGCAGTGGCAACAGTCACCTTAGCCTGGTGTTATAGAAGAGGACTGTTAATTAACCTAGGCAGGACATCGAAGTGTTCCCGCGTAACTAAAGCACAACGAGGGTGAATGTACCCTGCTGGTCACCGAGAGAGGAGGAAGACCGAATATCTTTTGAAGTTTTTTCTTGAAAGGTACCAAAAAAATGTAAAACGATGTATCTCGTATCACCATCACCTCCGCTCTTGCATCTAAGGTGATGCTTACAGCCGGTACGGTGCTCACACTCTGAGGGATTATCACGGTCAACCCCCATGGCTTACCCAGCAGCGGTGTATGGGAAAGCCACTTTATTTCACCGTAGACCAACGTACCACCAGCGTACTGATATGGAATTGATCACGTGGCCAGTTAATAGTTAAAAATAGATATTCGGTATGGGTACAATCCAGGAGATTTTAAGAGGGCTAAGATGATTTTTCGGTTTATGTCAATGTGAAGTGTTGACTCGATTGAATGCTATATTCTACTTACATGCACGTAACTCTAACATATTTTTTAATAAGTATTTTAAATCTATAATTTGCTCTTCAGAAATCAGATTGGTAAATTAGAGGTACTGTACAAACCTCAGAAACAAGCAAAGATCATCACGTGCGTTACTAATACACACTACTTAGTGACAATTATGAACACACACGTCTTTGCCACTCCTCTCTTTCCTTTTCTTTCCATTCCTCTAAATGTTCACAATCGACGAAACACAAGTTAAATCGTCTCGGCTCACCGTCAGTCTCATTAACAATTGATTTATATTTTATAGTAAACTATTATAGTTTTAATTTTTTCGATTGCGTTAGATAAGCGAAATTTCATTATAAAACGAATTACGAGGTTTTTTTTCACCTCTACCAATACCTTATCTTTGTTTTTATGGTATAAATTTAAACTGTTTAAAACTTTCAAATAAATGTAAAATTTGTAAATAGTCAAATTTTTAAAGTAAAAAGTCTGTAAGTATCATAATAATGTCGGTTCCATTCCACTTGTTGTTTCAATTTGTTTCGAAAACAAAACAAAGAAATCTGACGATGATTCAATTTTTGTTCTCTTTTACTGCGCTCTCAACTTGCGTCGGATAAATACTTGTTGTTTCTTTATGGGTATTAAATGGTCGGTTTAGTAGTCAAAAGAAATAACATAAAAATATTTAAAATATAACCAATACAAAATGAACAAAACAAATAATATATAATATACTAAAATAAGTTAAATCACAAGAAGAACTCTCCAGATGTTAGCAGGCCGGTAGTTAGCAGACGACACTGAAGGAGCATCGTGTGTTTTTTTTACCCGTAGGCTTTCAGTAGGATTTCCGAAAAATGGCACCATAGGGAATTTAATACAAATTAACAAAATTAGCTGATTCAGAATTGATGCTAAGTTTCAAGAAAAAGGGAATTAAAAACATACACAAAAATAAACATAAGGCTGTCTTATCTTAAAAATAGGCCATAATATTCACACCATTCCACGATAAGAACAGGGTAAATTGGGGAGAAATATTTTCTAACCGAGATCGTTGATGTTGATATGGCTGAGCTGTTTTTGTAAAGTCGGACATTGAAACGAAACTGTGTCATCAATTTTCTTTTATAAAATTGTTTATGTTATATATTCAATTAATCATTATTTCACTAATTTACATATTATATACATATAGTAGGTACTTATGGAATTGATGTTTTATCGACGACTTTTCATATATATTTATCTAGCGTTTTTGAACTCAAATAATCTGACGTTTGGTTAGGAATTCAATAATTCAAATTCAAATTTAGGCTGGTGTGTTTCAAATTTAGTGATTCATTTGGTTTCGCGCCATTTGTTTCTTTTTTCTTTAACATCCTTCTGTTAACAAAATGGAAAACTTGAAATACCGCGTTATAATACAAATAGGAGTTCCACTAAGGCACATAAATAGCTCGAAGGAATAATGATGTGTATGGCGAAGCTAGGGTAAAAGCGGGAGGTTTTTGGTTCTAACGCTTTTGTTATGTAGATTTTCACACGATTTTGAGACTGGTCAATTGCTCTAGCCCATTGCTGCTTCATGACAACGCTAGATCATATACTTCACGACAGACGGTCGTTTAATTTGAGGCGCTGCAATTGGAATGTCTCCGATACCCACCATACTCCCCGGATCTTGCTCTAACAGGTTACCACTTTTTTCAGAATTTTGACAATGTCTTTCAAGGAAAACAATTCAATTCCGATGAAGCAGTCCAAACCGCTTTCTAAGATTTTATTGATTCTAGCTCTCAATTTTTTTTCAGCAACGGAATCATGTGAATGACCTGTAAAATTATCGCCATTATTATCTAATAATTACACATTCTTCGATAGATTAAATATATAATTTCATAAAAATATTAAATCTTTACTTTTTCCGTATAATACGCTGATTTTATATGTAGGGGCTTAATATTATAATAATACTTAAGACGACCTCCCACTGGAATCAGTGATGAGTGATGGAGGTGAGTTTGCAGGAAGTCAATGGATCCCGGTGGTTCAGGATTGTGCTTCCAGGCAATATGTGTGGGAGGCTTATGTTCTGCAGTCGACTAATTTGAGCTACGATAATTATTATGATTAAGGTGAAGAAGATAGCCTAATCATTATTTAGAGTAGACACGCACCAAATTTTATGAGCAGTTCACGGTTAGTTTTCTTTTGATATTTTTATAAACGCGAAGCTTAAACAAGAAATGCTCCAAGTGGCCATTAGCTAAGAGCAGTTGGTTGTAGTTCAATTATGTACGACCATTGTCGCCGACTAATAGGAGATTCAGTGTGCAAACTGTGTTAATATTTTTACTCTTGTGTATATTTTTATTTCGTTTCTTCTTTCATCTTCCTAAAAAAAATTAATGGGTTTCTGATGATACATATGGGGAATGGAATGTTAATTATAATTCCACACTAACTGACTAATGTAATTTAGAGTTTATATAACTTACACATTTTTATGTAGTATAATGAACGACCGTTTTCCTTCAGACGATAGCCACTTATAACATTTAGTTCGACTAGAGGGATCGCTTCCACTCATGCTCTAAATATAACAATATACCTTTGAGTCTTCTTTATTCAGAATAACATGAAATTAAAATTAAAATATATATGTATTTCGAACTATATATATAATAATCGAACAAATTAGCATTGAAATGTTATTTGTCATAATTGGTTGCTTTTATACGAAACTTTAAACGTTTTATTTCTTTCTGTGCACAAAATAAGTTAAATTATTTTAATGTATTCGTAGCTTGTTGGATCCGCAGTCCTATTTAAACATTAGCATTTAAGTTGCCGTAATAACCAGATGCGAATATCCATACAAAATGACCCAATTGGATTATACTGGCAAGGATTACATTTGTTAAATTATATACTTGGGTTGGGCTTGGAAAATAATGATACCCTACGATAAATTGTGCCCATAAAATTTTTAACATACAAAGGTCTAGTATAATAATATATTATAAAGAACCGCATGGAAAGTAGAAGCTTAAAAGCTTCTTCTCCTTTCACTAACATAAAAATAGAGAAAAAGCATTGCATTAAAACAGCCCACGGAAATAATGATGTTCTAGTTTATAAGTCAGATATAAAAAAGATAAACGCAAAAAATACGGTTGTTTTTAATTGCTTTACAAAGCTTTTAATAATTTACCTAGATAAGTATTCTAAGGTATTATTGGGAATTCTTTTTTTAAGTTCCAAGATTTGTTGACTGCTATATTAAAAACTTTCAAGTTATTTATTCTTTTATAGAAATAGCTAGGCCTATTTTACTTGGCAAATTGCTTGTTATGACGTCAAGTCTTTAATTAGCACAGGAGAGAAAGTCTTTAAGTGAAGAAACAGAAACAAACACAAACCACAGACAATACTATTGTTACAAGTTAAACTCAACAACACTAATTCGTAAGCGAAATACTGCGAAGGTAGGCAAATTAACACACTGCGTGTACATTGCATCTGGACTAGCCAGAGCACAGAAAAGATGGGAGAGAGAGATAGTAGAATAGGAGATGAGGGTTCACAGTACGGAAGTGCTAGTGGATGGTTTAAATGCATAATATGTCTTCGTTTATTGTTCTTGAGAGCCCCAATTTATTGAATTAATCGTATTGTAAAAGTTTTGGGTCAATTCGTAAAGTACGCAACCAAAAATTCTAACCAAAATTTAAGAAAATTACAGAATAGATCTATGCTGTTTTTTACTTTTAGAAACGTCTACTACTATTTATACATGTTTATAGATTTGTCAGTAAACGTAACGCTATAACACTGTTTACGATATTAATAATTAAATGGATATTTTTAAAAAAAAGTATTATTAACATTGTTTGTAACAAAATATTTTTATTTTTAAATAATTCATATTAAAATGAAGTAATTTTGTGTCGTTACAAAATTCGCTATTGATAGCTATAATTTAGCCTTGATAATTAATCTGTTTTTTTATTTGTTGAAAAAAAAATTGTTCAAAAGCTGGCTCGGCTATCAGATTCCATTAACTTTAATTTCAGTACTATCCATATTCAGTATTTATTTTAAATTAATATTAGACTACATAGCAGTATTTTTAATAAACAAAGGCGTTTTGTTTATTAAATTAATCTATCATTGTTAGATATTATTTTATTCATATTATCGTACAGTAATCAAATAATGTTCAGCTGCTTCATAGTTTTATTTACACAGTCTTATATGGTCATGTTGCAGCATTCGTCAGTAGCGTTTGTAACATGAAAATGTCGGCTACCCCGGTCCACTACGCGAAGCTAATACAAAATACTAACATGAAATATTAGCATAACGCTGCTATGTCACGTATGGTGAGTATAGTTATACGGCGGCCCGATTACAGTTAACGAAGCATTTCATCTCAGTCCTCAGGGTGAACGCATGTGAAACGCATTTAGAATCTTAGTTGAATAAATATATTGTGAGTATTTCGAAGTAGTACGTGATAAATAAGGCTAAGGTGAAGTCAGATGAATTGCGTGTACTTTAGTCACTCGTAATATTAGTATTATTTATATTAAAAATAGTCAAAAACTTATATTTATTTATGTAGAATAATGTATTTATGTATGAAGAAAGAGTTTGAGAAGTAGAAGAAGAGGAGGCTTCTCCTTCTCCTTCTCATTCTCCTTCTCCTTCTCCTTCTCATTCTCCTTCTCCTTCCTTCTCCTTCTCCTTCTCATTCTCCTTCTCCTTCCTTCTCCTTCTCATTCTCCTTCTCCTCTTCTCCTTCTCCTCCTCCTTCTCCTTCTCCTTCTCCTTCTCCTTCTCCTTCTACTTCTTCTTCTCTTTCTCCTTCTCCTTCTCCTTCTCCTTCCTCCTTCTCCTTCTCCTTCTCTCCTTCTCCTCTTCTCCTTCTCCTTCTCCTTCTCCTTCCTCCTTCTCCTTCTCCTTCTCCTTCTCCTTCTCCTTCTCCTTCTCCTTCTCCTTCTCCTTCTCCTCTTCTCCTTCTCCTTCTCCTTCTCCTTCTCCTTCTCCTTCTCCTTCTCCTTCTCCTCCTCCTTCTCCTTCTCCTTCTCCTTCTCCTTCTCCTTCTCCTTCTCATTCTCCTTCTCCTTCTCCTTCCTCCTTCTCCTTCTCCTTCTCCTTCTCTCCTTCTCCTTCTCCTTCTCCTTCTCCTTCTCCTTCTCCTTCTCCTTCTCCTTCTCCTTCTCCTTCTCCTTCTCCTTCTCCTTCTCCTTCTCCTTCTCCTTCTCCTTCTCCTTCCTTCTCCTTCTCCTTCTCCTTCTCCTTCTCCTTCTCCTCTTCTCCTTCTCCTTCCTTCTCCTTCTCATTCTCCTTCTCCTTCTCCTTCTCCTTATCCTTCTCTTTCCATCTCTGCCGGACAGAGTTATTCTTTCTATCATTTGCCATCACTATATCTCTCTGGATCTCTCTAAATTCATCCTCTCTCCTTAAGAAAAAGAAGGACTTTTCCTCCTTTTTCTTTAGCAAGACGACGAAATAAAATAAAATAAATAGGAAGTTAAAGATAAAATAAGAAGATGGAGATGAAGATGAATAAAATGAAGAAAAATTGAATAATTAGAAGAAAAAGAAGCAGCAGAAGGAGATGGAGTTGGAGAAGAAAGATATGTGATATAAACAAGGAGAAAGAGAAGTTACTTTATCAGTAAACTGAAGTTGACGACTGAAAATGTTGTAATGAAGAAAAGTTTCACTTTATTCTTATAGTTTGGGTGCATTCACATCTTTGAAATTTAAATAAATCTATTCCAGAATATTTCTATTCATATTACTATGGTTTAGAGGAAAAGTTTTTCAGATTAGAATTTTGAGATTACAAACATTATTACTGAATGCTACTTCAATTACAAAGCGGAGAAAACATTAGTACAACCCATTAGAAACAGGGAAGTTATTTGAAAAAGTTTTAAAACAATACTCATTTCAATAGACCTTTTTGTGTTTTATAAGCATTCCTCGCAGTTTATTAGAGACGAGAAATGGATGATTATAGTTTCTTGATTGTAAACATTTATACATAAACCACGAAAACACATTCACGCAATGTTGAACACAGTGCACTTGATAATAAATAATGACTGCGGGCCATAACTACATCTGTGTTAAACAAACAATCAGGTCGATAAACCTACAACGTGGTGTTCTTAGCGAGCATAGTCTCGTTTCCGGAGAAGTACCATATGGATGCCACAGCGATTTTCTAGCTATAGTGTGGGTAACGCCCTAACGCTTGATATATAATAAATAACGAGATATCATTATTGGAATTGGTCCGGAAGACGTAAAATTATATTTATGATAACTATCTATATTACATATAATTTACGATAAAACATGGCTTTTAATAAATATGTACTTTAAAAAAATCGTTTTTGGCAATTATAGTGCAATGGAGGCATGACAGGCTAACTACTCTATATACAAAGGACTACCAGAGGGGTTATTTCAGGCTTTTACTTATAATTTTGACTATGATGAACTACCATTTACTATAGAGCAAAATAAATGTGCTGAAGTCATTTTAATTTTTTTTATATATTCTATATGGCAGCTTACCTGATGGTAAGTAATCACCACTGCCCATGAACATCCACAACACCAGACGATGTATAGATGTGCTGCTGGCTTTTAAGAAAGGTGTTCTTATCTTAAAGGTCCCTAAGTCGCGTCAGTTTGGAAATACCGTTGGCAACAGCTGATTCCACACAGTGGTGGATTGCCAATCATCGAGATCATTAGGATAAAATTATGAATTTTGTCGTGATGTACTATATTTAAACTCAGCGGATGGAATTCATCCGAACAAATACTTATAATACTCAGGTACAAAGGGTACGGTAGGGGTATGGTATGGTGAATTCGATAAAAAATGCATAGATATAAAACACCTCTTCGCAATTGCAAAATATCAAGCCAATCGGGAAGTACCTGATCATTATTATTGAGTATTGAGCGCCTCTCTTCATTGAATGCGGTCAAATTTAAGGAGTTGGTACTGGAGTCCACCAATCCAGAGATGAGAACAATATTAAGCTGAAGTCGACTGAAGGGGAGGTTATAGTTCTGTAAGTATTTACGCACAAACGTTTTGTTTACAACTAACAACCTGCGATACAACGGGTACTATAAACACTATTCCACGGGTCGTAACCGTAACCCGTCAATCTACAAAATCAATCAATTCATCTAGAAATCTCGACTAACATTTACAAATTACGACATTGGCTATTAAAATCTTTATCAAATAAATAAATAAATAAAAATATTTATGTAAGTTATTAAATGTTATGTTTTTAAAATTGATGTTTATGTGCGTTTTATTATTTTGAAAATGCGACTATATGCTTAACTGTACTCAGAAATTAACTTTTTTTTAGTTTATATCAATAGCAAAGCAATCGAAACCATTGGAGTATTGCCAACGAATTCCATATTTTTCCACTACCACTTCATGTGCTTCAATGTATTTCGTTTGAACTAAAGTTATATGCGATTTGATAGACTGAATTTTGAAATAATGAAGTTCACGTTAACTTAATTATGAGTAACATTTAATATTGCTTATTTAAATATTAAAGTAGCTTTTATAGTTAGGCATAAGATATTTTGTGGTATATACACAATATAAGACCATAACATTTTATTCTCATACTTATATTGTAATATAGTTACAATATAACTTAGAATATTATATCCCACTTTACTTATTAATATTTCTCTTTCTACATCAATTCACATCGATTAGCAGCTGAATCTTTCAATAAAGAAATAAAGGATATATGTATATAGGCCACACTTCAAGATACAATTAAAGTTAAGAAAAAAATACAATAAGAGAAAATACGTAAAAGACTTGCAGCCAAACACATTTTGCATATTTAGATCGAAACGATATAAAAGGTAAAAAACAAACACTTGTCATCGTCGCGAACGTCTACAGACCTATGCAGGTTTGCAGGGACCGGGCCCCGGGGACAGATCAAGGCCTGTCGGCATTGGGTGACGCAGCTCGTGGCATAGGTAGGAGTGCTATGTTTCCGTCTTCACGTCACATACAAAATCCGGAAGGGAATTGCGAAAGAAGTAAAATCACTTATCCTCACGGTCTGTTGTGGATGTTACCGTCTCAACCTAAATTCCCTTTGTCGGGAGACGGTAACAGCAGCTCGCGAGGAAGTGGTCGCCCGTCTGGGGGGCGTGCGTGCAGAGGAGCGATGTTTCGTAAGTGGGGATGTTGACCCGTATCAGCGCGTTCGTACATACGACGCGCGATACGGGTGACGAACTCAGAGATTGATTCTAACTTGATATTAGACGCGATTACATCGTTCCTGACGTAGCGACCAGCTCCCACGATTCTCCAAACAGCCAGGTTCTGTTGGGCCTGCAGCCGCTTTCACTGCGTGGCGGACGTGAGGGAGTACCACGCCGGAGCGGCGTAAGTTAAGCGCGATCGAATGTACGTTTTGTAGATTCCTATCTTAGTTGACGTAGGTAGTTTTGATGACAGTACTGGTCCCAGCATCGCACTCGCTGCCCTCGCAGTTCGAACTGAGCATCCGAGATATGTTACTCTGGTATTCCATTCGATTGTCCGCGGAGCTCGAGCGGGAGGGGGTAACAAACACTTTAAAGGAACTCAGCAATGACGTGGGTATTGTAATCATTATTCATAACTAGCCTAGAAACGTCAATCAATCATAGACCACAACTGCTTGTAAAACTTAGACACAGCGAATTGATTACTCGTGAATGATTATAAAAATATTTTCTTAATAAGAAATGAATGTAGATGTCCTCATGGTCGAGTTTGATCAAAGCGATATCTTCTACTCTTAATTAGATATAATATGAACTGCACAGGATAGCGTGGTAAGCTTTCCCACAGATTGCTTCAGATTGTAATCGATATTATAAACTAATATCTGCAGGTACCAAAAAAAAATTATATAACTTTCAGTATATAATTTTTTTATAGGATGGCTCGTCACAAGTATATCGGTCACCATGTCCCTAGTTTACTATACAGAGACGTCCAGCTTCCATCTGATGCGGGTATTCTAAGAAAACTTGATACTCCATCAGTAAAGCCCATACATATTTTCTGCTGCTAGTACTTTAGCTGTATTTCGGTAATATATTTCGAATGCACAGGATAAACATAAAAGAGAATTATTAGAAAGATTTATATTCAGCTACGTGAAACTACTCTGTGGAATCAGCTGTCTACTACTGCTGGAACGTATGCAAAGGACCAAGATGTATAAAACTAAGCCTCAAGGGCTGCAGATACGGGCCTCGGTGGTTCTCCTCATTACCCGGGCATACACGCAGGGGAGTACGTCTCCCCCGGTCCCTGACTGTCGCTCTAGCCACTAAGATAGGGTATGTATATATCTAAACTAACAATACTTATGTTTGCATTCATACTGAAACATCCATAAAAAGACAAAAAAGAGATACTTTCAGGCGCCTAGTAATCTAGGCAAACATTGTTGCTCGCATGTGGTTTTCTTGAAGGATTTAGCTGATTACATATTATAACCATCCGTGCTAAAAATTAATACCGCTGTCTGGGTTGTAAGACATCTGAAAATATCTTCCAGACCTTTGTGGACCAGGCAGAATCTGAAAGAAAATATATTTCAAACATTAAAGAGATTAGAAGTAAATCTCCGAATGCATTGACTCTGTGTGAGCTCCTTGTCCATAACTGACACTGAAACAGAAAAACGTTACGATTCACTATATGGAGACTGATATGAATTTTACACTTCTATATTACATCTTTAGGTTATTAATAAGTAATATTAATATTCTCAATTGGTAATATAGTATACTAGGAGGAAACGTACACATTATAAATGTGTATTTACATAAATAATGTATAATATGTGTGTAGTATATATAATATCCTAGTAGGATCTGAAGTTGATAGTGAAGATTTAGTATTCGCTAAACATTTTATAAATTAAATGGCCCTTAACAGTTGACCTACTCCTATATTTGCATCCTCTGAGAATATACAGTATTCTACTAAAGGGGTCGTTTAGTATGTATTGCATAATTAATAAAGTTACCGCTAGCCTTTGAACTGGAAAATATGTATATTAAGAAGTGATTACTGGGCAATAAAATATTTAATAGATTCAGAGATCAATTCCTTGTCTCGTCTCGTTCACAAATGGCGAACCTAATGGCAAAGGCATTACCTACCAGTCACTCAAAGGTGTGGTGAGATATTGTGACTGCAGTCGCAGTAAACTAATTAATAAAAAAAGACTAAGAACAACTAATGTAAAATATTCATATAACCAATATTACATACATCTATGGATTATTGATCTATTGATACAATATACATACATAATATAAATATAATGCAAACATACATACATAAATACGCGGTATTTATGTATGTATGTATAACAACCTGGCTACCGATAAATTCAATAGAGGATTATCTGACTACAGGTGCCTATGAATCAAATTCTTAAAATAACTTTATTTATGTCATCGGGGTAAGGAATTTCAGATTAGTGTAACTTGAATTGTAAATAAATTTTCAAAAAAGTCTAGTACAGTGAGCTGGAATACAAATCTCGTTATTAAAATTATATCTATTAAAGATGGTCTTCACCGTCAGTTAGAATCGATACCGTTGGGAGAAGTTGGACTTCGTATTGGCTATCGTAGTGTAGTACGGATCCCACTATATGGAGTGTACATTTTCGGGAAGTCGTTAGATTCAGGTGGCTCAGGATCGTATTCTGTGATATTCTGTGGTGGAGACCCATGTCCAGCAGTGGACTAATAATGGGATGTATAAATATGTACGTTATAAATATATAAATATGTACGTAAGGCAAGTATTAATCCTTCGGGCCACGTTGTTATCACAACGATTTATCTGTCTAGGCTTTAATGAATCAGAGTATAGCATAGGCATCAACATTTACATAAAGTACTCCTTAAATCTGCTTTATGAGCAATTTTTTACATTTCATCTTAAAATATTATTAATTAATAGTTCTATTTTTGCTTATACTACCTAACTACAACTTTGTTTTCACAAAAAGTATCGCAAAGCAGTACGTACGTAAATTAAAGTCAGAATATGAATAGAACCTGCTTTGCGAAGTCCATGAACTATGATATCTATAGATTATTTTACTTTGATTTTTCCATGATACTGTGTCAACGGGACAACATTTCCCTTGATGGTATGATATATAAAATATTTTTTTACATTGATTGTTTAACAATTAATAGAAATAAAACTAGTATTCAATATCACCAAATAAAAACATTGCATAATAATCTTGAAATAGTTCATATAAAAAATAATCTATGATCCACCTCACACGTGTGGTAGGTTTACCGCATTATTTCATACTCACGTTAATTTTTTTATCAATTTTATATAAATAAAAAAAAATAAAAAATTTGCTTAAAATATTATTTTTTTACATTCTTTCTTCTAATTGTTATAAGCAGGAAATACTTTAATTATAGGGAATAGAAAAATAAGTAAGTTTTCATTTTGCCAATGTATTAAAACATTGGATATGAAAAAATATATGTTCATAATATCTAAAAGTAGTTTTAAGCTTAAATAAAATGTGGAACTCATTAAGCATAAGTTTAGTCATTAACAATAAAGAGAATAAGCCAATGTAATACTTCCACAGATGCAAGAGTGGTTATTTTTATGTTAACAATGCATGTATTTTAGACTTCATTTATTTTGTATGCAATGACAACAATAAGCTCCTCTGAAATATTGGAACACATGTTTTTAAATTACAGAGTAAAATGCCCTGCGTATTTACACATATTTAGTCCTCATTGTGCAAATAGGAGAACCCGCCTTAAATAACTATGCTACGTATAACTAGCTATATTTAGATTAGCTCAAAAGAAGCATAATCGAAAGAAGAATAAAAATGAGCAACGTTATTGACACACTATACTGGTAAGAAAGATTTTACGTAGCAACCTTGAATTAGAAATGAAAGCACTGGGCAACCCCCACTAAATGGAGCTACTATCTGAACATGTTTGTGGGATGTCGACGGATAGCAGTTCACGGACCCAGCACCAGCTCACGGATACTACCAGATCACGGACCTTTCAGTTCCGTGAGCCCTGTGTCCGATGAAGCTCTAAGAGCCGCATAGGCTAACAGCATCAACATCAACAGAATGCTGGTGGCTAATATTTTCCGTGAGAAGTTAAACTTATGGACAAATTTTTCGACCAAGTATTGTGTTGCAACCTTAAATACCGTATAAAGGGTTTTCGCTTCTCGAAACTTTTTTAAACAACTATTTACCCTGGCCGAGACAGGGTTAGAAACTTTAATTTTTAGCATGGACTATCGAGGAATATTTGTTATTAACGGCAACATTGATTGTTAAAACTGAATTAATTTTGAAAATTTATTCATATAGTTTTTTTTATTTTGCTGTAAAGTATTACAATATAACTTTTTAGTACTTCTAAAAGGAAACAAAACTAAAGAATCGTTTAGATATTGTCCATGAATGTGTATTGTTTATTATATTCTTTATTAACGGCAATTTCTCACTGAATTTAGGTACTATTTCAGGACCATTTATACGAGTATAATAAGTTGATAAAATTCTAGTATATTAAATAAAATAAATTAATTTCTTTATAAGTTTTAAAGCATTAAAATTTGAAACTCAAATAGTTATTATAATTATTTGAAAATACAGGAATCGGTTGTTTAAATTTTGCTCTGTATATTGCTGTTTAAATTGGTCGGATATTTCGTAGAACGTCACTTCTATACAGACAAATAAATTAAGCCCATGGTTATTAATTAACAATTACTTATTACTTTTGGCTTAGATCAATGGTATAATTGTTCCAGTTTAGTTTAATAATTAATGACAGAATTAAATTAAGAAAGTCTTAATCGACGGGAAGAAGAAAAAAACAATATGGAAATCATTTAAAGCGATTTAGGGTACGGTCTGCGAAAGTTAAGGTCGTAGGTTCGATCCACCATTAGAGAGATACTGTCGTGAACTATCTACTAGCACAAGCATTTTTCAACTTAGTTGAAGTGGTTAATCGGAATATTAGTAAAGATAATACTATTGCGAAAATTCTTTTTTAAAAAAAACGAATAGCCTTTGTTTATTACCTTACATTATTAAATAGAAGTGTCTTCACAAAGTGAAAGTGTTGTATTTATTTTTAAGTAAGAAAATTATTAAAAACGCTACCTGCACACAAGTTACAATTGCAGTATCTAGGACATAGAACATACATATATGCAGCACCCCTAGACCTGAAAAACAACATTCTGTGTTCTAGAGACTTTTCTGAGACCTACCTTGTAAGTCCTGGGCCATTGGTCCTCCAGTGCAGGAACATTTTGTCTCTCGAAATTTTTTTGCGGGTCTGTGTGTATTGTATCTGTCTGCGTTATCAAAACTGTATATAAACCTTTTTCCAATCTCATTACTTATGCGTTGTATTTAAGTGAATCCTTAAGGCATGTTCATCATTTTATCACTAATACTGCTACTCATTAAATCATAAGTTTATAATTAATTTTGTATTTTATTATATAAATTATTAACCATAGAAAAAATGGTATTACGCTAGTTTAGATTTCTCAAATATTTACGTACAATTTTTTCTGGCAAAATATTAAAAAAAATTACCACAATTTGCACTCAACGTTAACACCGACAGACCTCGAAGAATCGTAAACCATCTTGCAAATGTTCCAAATGTTAAGTGAATGCATTATAACGTTTTCGGAAATTTTTGAATTATACAGTTCAGCGGTTATACCCGAGTGGCTTAAACTCAGGATCCACAATATCTGTCATCTCACGCACAATCCATTATATCACTTAATAATTTATGTATAGTTATATATAATAAAGTTAAATATGAATAGCAGTCGCTATCTCTCTCATGATAATAATAAAAGATAAGAGGGGAAGAGAGAAAGGGATCTTAATTATTTTTTTTTATTTTTTATTATTATAAACTTATATATTACGCATATTAAGGGAAGTCCATGTAGTGGAATAAAATATTATAGGTTAAGAAGATGATAGTTTTGGATTGCTTTATACCGGTCGAGGATAATGTATGGAGATAATAGATATACGCAAACTGTGTA
Source organism: Teinopalpus imperialis (assembly GCA_029286865.1). Taxonomy (NCBI): domain Eukaryota; kingdom Metazoa; phylum Arthropoda; class Insecta; order Lepidoptera; family Papilionidae; genus Teinopalpus; species Teinopalpus imperialis. Next base: position 62,305 of record JAGSMU010000023.1, on the reverse strand, counting down.
AACCGTGCAACTATCATAGAAGCCATCGCCCAATTCGTCTAAGACGTCAGACGTCTCAACTGACCTATTGCTTAACGGAACACCTCCTCGTAGGTTTAGGCCTACGAAAACCTATAGGTATTGGAACACTATTCTAGGCAACGGTCGCAATCGGACAAAAATCTGGCACAATGGTTTAATCCACAAACTGCACTTTCTTAACATACCAGTTTGTTTCGTTCACATCATTCGAGCCTTGTCGTCTTATCACACTGTTAACTATCGATTAGAAGGCACGCATTCCTCCAGACGGCCTGTCCTCGGCCGCTCCTGACGGGAAGACCTCAGGAGTGGCAGGAGCCTTGAAGGCCTCAAGGTTCCAGCCTCTCCCCATTGCTCCTTCCACTTTACGCTAGTGGCATTCATGTCAATTCATTCATTCAAAACGTGTCCAATATTTCAAATTATACACTCATCTGGAAGTGGGTCAAAACTAATTAAAAAGATTCCGTTAGCCAGATACAAGTGAAACTAATAAAAGTGTGTTAAAAAAATATATATAAATATTTTCGGACATATATTACGCATAATACTTTCTTAAAAAAAAATATTGATTCAATACGGAGTTCTTTGATATTTATAATTATCACGTGTTTTTCTATGTAATTTATTTCTGCATTATTTTTTTCTCAAACATATTTACTTTAATATTAAGTACAATGATAAAGGTCTCCCAATAGTAAATAATTTCATTTTCTCTTTTTAATTATGATATTCTTTTTTTTGAAATATGTAACATTTTAACTTCACCTTATTTCATTTAACTAAAATCTATCTATGTAGTCGTTATACTTTAAACTGTTTATGATACGTTAAGATCCAACGTAGATCGTTCTTATCATATTAATGATCAACTTACTATCCGGATCCCGAAATCGTCTTTAATACATCAGACTTAGCCTGACGATGATAAATCCTCGCCTTGACCCTCGAAAAACGTGTCATGATTACTTTACGAAATAAGCAGTGAGTAACGAAACGCTATTTTTTAAGAAAAAGATCTACTAAAGAAAAACTAAAGAATATCATAACTTTAAACATATGTATAATTATTTCTTGTGTTTTTGTGTCGATAATCTTAATAATCTTTATACAATTCGAATAACGAATGTTTTGTTATTATATTAGAGGTGACCAACGAGCACACGGATTGTACTGCAGCCCATGACATCCCTGGACCAGACAACTGGCTGCTAGAACCTAGCTTCGAGGGGCTCTTCATCTGTTCATAGGATGTAAAACAAATTGGATTGGATTCTTAGCTTAGTACTTTTCACTTAAGTAAGTATGTAGTAATATTCATCTTGAATCTAAGTTGGAAATAGACGTGGATGTCATGTATCTCAGTCATTGCTTACTATCAGTGTGCTGTTTAACATCTCTTATATTATAATCTCCAAATAATAATAGAAAAACAATATCAGCACTATTAATCATTCGGATTTTTAAATAGATTACAAAAAAATAATAGTAACAGATGTGTACAAGCCTTCCTAAGATTATTATAATAGTAATAAACAGTTAATCACAATAATTTAATTAATAATCTCAATGTTCAAGAAGTGTATTTTGTTATTAATCAATAACATATCCGCCCTGTTAGTTTCGGGATACGTATATAAACAATAACAAATTAAACTTATTGAACAAAATTAACATAATCAATAACACTACTATTAAGTATTTAACGTTTTTATGATTTATAAAATGAGAAGAAACCGAGCACTGAACACATTTGGTAATTCCATAATCATATATATCTAGAGTCTATTTGCATTTAAATATTTATGACAATAAATCTAAAGCTCATTTGCTTATGTTACTACTTATATACTATTAAATCTAGGGACCGGGCAAAGAATAAGCTTTACGCTGGTCACTTAATACGTAATTTTCATTCAAAAATGTATGCTCAGTATAAGTAATAAGTAAAAAATTGTATAATATAATTGGTATGCAATGTAAGCAGTAGTTAATTAACATAATGTAATGTGAATACATAAATGGAGTATAATGAAGCGTAAATGCAAATAACAAACTCCATAGTGGTGATATTTCAGAGCTTTTAATGGATGCATTCTAAATACTAAGTGTATAGTAAATTAGGCATAATAAATTTTATACTACTTTTAAATTGGACATCTTAATTTATCCCTTGCATATTAAATCAGGTTATCATGGTTGTTTCGGCTACCATATACTGACTGCACTTTTGTGATACTGCGTCGTGAAATAAATCCCAGTTGTTAAGTTGTATCACAATACGAGAGGAGTGAGAGCCTTTGGAAGATGCAGGCTCCGTTCTAAGGGTCCCCAAGTTGTATCTAAAAACATCAAGAATCACCTACCACTGTCGATTGTTCTGTCTTTTGATGATATCAACAGTTTCACCTCCACTTCAACAATGGACCCTGAAATTTAATCTCAAAAAATTCAATGTATCGCATCAATGCAATCCCATCCTATTCCAGCTTTTTATGTCTCTCATTTTAAGCAGGATGAAATTACTAAAGAATTTTGACTTTAAAGTGGCACTGACTTATGACCATATTTCATTTAATATTTTTCTCTTTAAAGTAGACTTATGGTTGTGTTGTGTGCGGGATAAGGCGGAAGTTGTAAATTTGTCATCCATTTACATCAATTAAATTTTATAATATTTCCATATAGCAGTTTCATGAAAAATCTTGGTTTTCCATTTGATTATAATTTTAAACGGAGTATTAGAGGAAAAGTCACTGCCACCTTACATCTGCATCATTTGAAGTATTTCGCTCCAACCATGGAACCAAAGATCGTGCTTAGCCTGACACTAATATAGCCTATCATAATATAGCGTACCTTAATCAATATTCAGATGTACGCTATACAGACGTGAAGCTTCTATTGAACTATTGCAATAGATTCATTTTCAGGTAACGTAAACATGACGATATCTTACAATATCGATCACAGCTTACAATGATAAAAGCGCAATGCCAAAATGTTTCTTATTCTTTTCTCGTGATTCATAATCGCCTTCTTCTTTTATCTCATTATTAATTTAGTTGATCTTTGTTTAAAAAGAAAATCTGTATTCCACCGGTTTTCTTGCCAATTCATTAGATGTCCAAGTTGTACTACTCTAGCAGTCCTTGCCCGTTGACATTTTTTATAAAGAATATTAGCAATAGACATTACTAATATAATATAACATTACTAATGTTCCGGTGAACCACTTCAATTAAGCTGAAAATGCTTGCGCTAGAAGATGGTAGGAAACCCTTAAACTATTGTCAAGACTAGCGAAACTAACCTCCTAAAACCCATATGGGATCCCTATTATGACCACATCCCTATTATACCAATGCTCTTGAGTCTGTCCAAAAAAATTCTTGCGATGTATGAATTATAAATGCTTTAACACGTACATGTCTTACGAACAATCACTAAAAAAACTCAACCTACTCAGACTTGAATTGAGACGAATGCAGCTAGAAGCAATGTTACCCAATGATCTATGCCATAAACGATATGAATGTACTACTTTAGTAAATAAGATTACCATAAAGGTTCCCACCCATTTCCGAAATGAAAATTGTTTATTTGCATTATCCAAATGTCGAAATGTTGTATTGTGTTATTGTTTGTTTATCCAATTAAAGACAGAAAAAAAACCGACGACCTTAAATTTCGTGGACCGTACCCTAAACCATTAGACTATTGACATTTTTGACATCTGAAAGAAAATTTATATTATATAATTAAAAAATAAAAATAAATTTTGGTTTATCCATACTTGCCTAAAATATTCGTTGTCAGATCAGCCTATCCACTTTGGAATTGATATATTTACATAAATATGTATTGTTTATTTCTGTTTATAGTAGATATTTTTATTTTTGTTTCATCTTTCTTTGCTATTTTATTAATTAGTTTATTGCTACACCTGTCACAATATTGCGCCATACCTTGGTGAGTATGTTTGGTAGAGAAAGCCTTGAGGCTTGAGCCGCTCTTTCTGAACCTACAATCTAGTTATGGATACACGGCCCGTACACATTGTTCGTATGTCAGCAGAAAAGCACACCTGCAGTGCTTTCGTAACAGAGCATTGTTATGTTCCCACGTAGGTTAAGTTACAGTAAGGATTTTTAACGTTTAGTTTGAGGTGATGGTATTGGACATTCGTTTTTGGCATCCCACTATGGCAACAGCCTAATTAAATTAGTTTGTAATTAAGTTTAGCCTTTTATTTTTTAATAATTCCAGAGGACGCTCCCGATAGTTTATTATCTTGTTAAAATTATGCAATAAAGACTAAATAAATTAATGACTATTATAGATTCAACACAAAAGTTTATAGACATATCTATCAGACATAAGATTCATTAAAACCCAGACTATACATGTATATGTTCGCTTGCGATAACTTTTTATAGTAAGAAAAGTTTATTATATCGAGAAATTCCCTTTAATATCATCATCCCACACAAACGTAGGAATTATTGAAATTTTTCCTATATGGACTAATATGTAATAGATTTAAAACTTAGCAATGAACTATAATTAAGCTAACTTTACAGCTCAAAGACGTTTTACTTAAAGACGTTACGTGTTATATGCAGCCATATTTTAACTTATGTTTTTTTATAATCTTTAAAGTTTTATTTTATGCTAATTAAATTTTATCGGTATTTGAATCTATGTGACAGATTTTTAAATGAATTGGCTTCAACCAATTTACATCAACACTACCCCACTGAATTCGTTCTTAAAGATGAAATTGTTGACTTCATTGTTATTTGATACTTGACTGTCAACTTTGACCACTGATCTCTTAGCTCGTCGGACAATCTAAGTATTTAATAACACAATGAAGGATAAACCCCCATTAAAAGAAGAGTATATTCGTATTAGACAATGACACAAATGCAAATAAATATAAGTCAATAAGTAAAATTAAAAAATCTCCTACAAAAGAAATCGTAAATGACGCAGTCTTTATTATATTGTCTTTAACTCATTTTCTAAAATTTGTGGGTGTTAGTAAAAGTGTGTTTATGTAAATTACTATCATCGATTGTTAAACAATACAGAGTCTAGGGGAAATAGGGATACATACATTCTCTACAAAAGTTCCCAACTAAATTTTAAATGTCATCAAGCATACAACCAACATAGGAAGCATAAACCACATAAGAAAAACACTTTTTTGTGTATAAGAAATTTAACATAATATTCTATATCGCTCTATAGCGTATTATTCTAATTACTATAATTGTAGTTAACGTACTCGTAAATGCATTATACATAAGATATATAGTACTGTTTTTATTGCTATTAAATAATAAATACATTTTAATAGCTGAACATGTAAAAAACTTTTTATTACCTACATACCCTCTATGTTAACGTCTGCCACGTGTCTACCTGACATGGATTATCAAGTGATCGTGATTTGATTATAAACGTCTACTGCACGCCTCGCTTCGAGTTTTCTAACTTACAGCATAATAAAGCATCATCTAAGAACCTATTTCGGATACTCATAGATATTCAAATGTAGGGAAAACTCTAAAATATTTATACACAAACAGCAACACTCAACATAACTAGCCAACGAAGTCAACTAAATTGCATTATTAGTCTATTAAATTTTATAGTCAAACAAAAGCCTAAAGTTATTATCGCTTAGTATTAGCTACAGTCCAAGCACACTTTCAATATCTTTTAACAATATTTTTCCACGGGCCCTACGGAGAATGATTACTCCCATCCATTACTTGAATAACTTTCGCAGAGACTTGTAAAATGCTTTTGTTTTACAGATTGCTTTCAATTTCTCAAACTTGAAATAATGTTATGTTAGCATTTGAGTCAGATTCTATTGAATTATCATCAAGTCGTAAATCTGCTAGTTATTCCATGTAAGCTTCAGCAATGTAGCAACAAAATATTTAAATAAAATCGAGAATATAGAATGTTTTACATTTTTTCCTTAAGATCGTCCGTTTTAGCCCACATTTTATGTTTTTACTGGAGTATGATTAAACTGCTGTCTGAATGATTAAGTCCTATAATTATAGTATAGTATAGTAGTATAGTACCCTTAAGTCTATTATACCTGGACAATTATACTGTCACGAAACTTAAGTGTATTTTTTATAAGCAATGACCAACTAGCACACACTTTACCTGATATTAAGCTACGGTTGTGACACATCTCCATACATCCATTCTCGTTAAAGATTTAATATCCCATTCCAGTTTACATATTAATTTAAGTTAATTAATTTCAATTAACTTTGTTAGGTGGGGACTCCATTAATAAATGATAAAGCGCGAAAGGTTACGCGCATATTTACGTTCATTCACGCTTCATTGTTCCATGACGCTTTGTCATCTTGCTCGCTTGAGTATACTCGCCAACAAAACCTTTATCAGATATTGGTTTTCAATTTCATTCTGTTACGTGACGTCGTGCTTCTGAAGTAAACTCATTAATTTGGAGACTAATTATTTTTGCTCACGGATTGCAAACGTAAATTCCCGTATAATTTTCCAGCGCATAAAATATAAATTTGATGTCCTAGAAATGCTAGGATAAATTAAACTTCACCATTTTCCACTCAGCATTTTTATAAATTATTCGCTACTCAATGAACCAAAGCTGTGCGATAAGTGTGGTGGCACGTAGTATTTGCAAAACGGGACATAATTCATTTTTAATTATTTCACAATGATGGCTCATTACATTGTACTTGCATAACTAACGCCCAAACAAAAGCCAAGCTAAGCCAAGTCAAGTACTATAACTAACGCCCAAACATAAGCCAAGCCAAGCCAAGTCAGGTACTATACGAATAAGTAAACGTCAATTTATGTTGCTTTCCTTAACCTTGAATTTGACGTCGTTAATATAATATTTTGTGGAAAAAGTTGGGTGAGGTGATCTTACTGCGTGATTACGATTTTTGTTAAATTATATAACAACTCATAAGTTTAATACAACTTTTATTTAGAGTTACAATAAGCATATGACACTATTACTCTGGTTTATAAATACCTACATCCATCGTCAACAAAGTATCGAGATGGACATGAATGACCCTTGACTAATTAAAAAAAGTTTAAAAATGGTTTATGATATTTTAAACAAAAATTTGTTTATACAAAGTTACAAACATTTTTGAATTTATACAGTACGTTCTGTCATAGTGGTAAATACATTTTACAGGAAAATATGTTTCGGAATTACTTAAATATGATTGTTTTAAATAAATGCAGTTCTAAAAAATTGTTACGCTTAAAGCACAGTCGCTTTTTAAATTAATTGCTTTAAAAAGTTCTTTTTAAAGAAGGAAAAAACTTTGTACATTTTGACATACATTTAAAATGAAAAAAAAAACAATATTTACCCTTTATGTTATATCTAATGCCAAATAAGCAAGTGGCCCTTCTGGACTTCTACATACATACATACATACCAAGGCCTAGGCCTCGCCACGCCCTGCAATGCACGGAATCACACATATATATATATATATATATATATATATATATATATATATATATATATATATATTTATAGAGTTTTTATTTCTATAAGTTTATAGACTTCAAATTTCGATGAGGCTTAGCGCGAGTATATTCCTGGAAATGTTGCCATAGATTTTAATCCAACTGGAGTCAAACTTTTAGTCTGGTCTGGAGGAGGGCCATTCTAATGAAGTCGACATATTGATACACAAGAGTACTTTTATATCTTTTCCACAGAGGAACATATCATTTAAGTCTGGGTATGAGACTCAAAGCCAAACCATGAATAATGAAGGATAATGCCCAAGTTCCTCGCGATATGCTTGCTCGCTTCCCCACTTTTTCAGACACTCATTAAGAAAAAGCGTTATTTTTTCCATAAGGGTAAAGTGACAAGTCATCATTTAGTAATGCGTTAAGCAAAGCTACCAGCTTAACCCCAGCAAAAGGTCTAATATAATTTGAGGCGAGATTACGTTGGATACGCACTGGCACTACTTTCATGACAACTGGTATTCTAACTGTACGAGGTTGGTCGCTTCTTTTACGGTCTTCAAAGCAAATTCGAATCTTCAATAAATCGCTTAATAAAACCGTTACGAAACCTCAGGTTTATGTTAAAATTTTGCAAAAGCTTATAAAGCCCGGTTGCCGCATTACCGCAGCAGTGAAGTGCAATAATTGCGACTCTGTCTTCCTTTTGCGTCCACTCCATTTTTTAAAATGGATTAGAATTAATTAATTTTCTTTTAAGAGTAAGAATGGCCTGAATTCGAAAGTTTAATTAAATAAGGATATGATAGAACTTATGTCCTGACTGGGTATACATATAATTTAGGCCTATACATGTATTTATATATATATACATATATATAAATATATATATATATATATATACATCTGTGTTCCTTACCACTATAACTACAGCCTGTTAACGTGGTGACAGTCATACAACTGAACCAATCGTTTTAAATATTACAGCAGACTTTCGAAAGGTTTCCAAATTTGAACTGCACAGTTGCCCACTTGCTTATTTTATTAGATTAGATGAGACAGAATCAAAGATAAGAGACAAAGATACAATAAACAACACATACATTTACTCTGAAACGCAATACGGTTTTTTAACTGGTCGTTCAACAGATGATGCAAATACATGAATTCATTAATTTTCTAGTCAAAAATATTGACAATAAAAAGAAGTTTAACAATATTTCTTGATCTTGCTAAGGCTTTTGACACTGTCTCTGTCCCTAACCTTAAACATAAGCTTGATGATCTAGGTATAAGAGGTACACCACTTGCCTTAACATCTGACTATTTAAATAATAGAACGCAAAAAATAGTTGAACATATTAGTGTTATAACCTATCAGATTTGGTGTATCCCAAGGCAGTATAATAGGACGAACTCTATTTCTATTCTACATAACATTACAATCTTTAACAACTTTGCAATCTAAAAATTCAAAAACTGTCGTATCGCATCTTATGCAGATTACATAACATTCACATTTTTGCAGAGTCTTGGAAGGAAATATTCATTCTAGATAGAATTTAATAAAGTATTTCGATGGCTGTTGTCTAACTCACTCACCCTAAATGAGAAAAAATCAAAATATATTAAGTTCTCCATACAGAACCGAGCTGGATATCATACTTGAGTATTCCTATCTTTGCGCATCAATGTAACTTTCCTCCAAATCCAACCTGTCTGCCCAAATATTAGTGCTAGAAATATCAACAAAATATCTTGGCATTTTTAAAGATGAAAATTTGACATTTGAAAAACATATTAATTCCGTGTCACAAAAAGTACGTAAATTTAGTTACATATTTAAACAATTTCAAGATGATGACAAGAATACCATCCTAGACCATTCCATAATTAGCTATTGCATCGCCACATGGGATGGTGCACTAAATTTATAGATCTTGAAAGAGCCATAGATTATTACTAATAGTGAGTTTGACACTAGGCACTATGCAGTGTGCGAGTTGACTGTTGTGAGAACCTCTTTTGTAAAAAAGATTCTTTCGATGATGGGATATTGTATAATAAATGAAATAAGAACTTAAATATTTTTATTTGTTATAAGCCAAAAATCAATGGTTTATAAAACTCAATTACAAAGAAACGGAAAATGCCTTGAATAAATACGAAGCATGTTTACGTACTGTATCTACGATGTAACTGCATACATGTCTTATTGCATATTACGTTTAGTACATGTGTTATTTATCATTTGTATGTATATGGTGCTTGTTATACACATAAATTATGCATAGACTAAAATATATTTATATATAAATACTCTTTCCCTCCCGCACACATGCACACGCAATGTATAAATAAAAGTATTATACATTAACGTACACACACGCACACACACTGACACAGCATAGAAACGATTACGCATACATCAATTGGTTTGTTTAAAAATTCTTCTATAAAATCCTCAATTACCTGGTGCAATTCAGGATTCGGCTTAGTTTAGGCTCCAGATCTCCTACAAATTACGTGTCAACCATAATATTTTTAATAAATACAATTGTTTACTTAAATTTATGTAATTTGTGGAGAAGAATAAAAATTAATTATTAATAAAAATGTAAATATTATTATTAAAAGAGGCAAGTTATGTCAAAATATATAGATTTTTTGATATTACTTGCTTTAAACTTTTGAAAATAATTAATTCCATAAAGGGTTTGTGGTTTTAGTTGAAACTTTTTAGTACTGCATTTATAAAACAAAGTATTATTATGTATTTAATAGTTCAGAAATCATTATTTTCCTGAAAAATACCAAATAGTATTTACCACTACTGAGAATGCACTGTATAAAATATAAATTATTTATAAATTTGTATAAACAATTTTTCTTTAAAAAATGCTTCATAAACCAGTAATAAGATTTTTGAACTTTTGAAGTTAATATTTACTTAAATATCAGGGTAATGCACCGATGCACATTCGAAACTTTGTTGAGATTGGTAAAGTAATTTTCTAAATTGTTAAAAGTGGATAGTTTATATACTGTCTATTTTAGATATCCAAGCATACGCGTTAGCACAGACGCGTACATACTCGCACATTCATTAACTTTCAAAATTGCCATATAATGAGGGATGAAAAATATATCATTAGAAGAGACGAATATTAATGTGGAGGGATGATAGTCGTGTTGTAAACCAAGAAAATTACTGACAGATTGTGTGAAAAGTGATATGAAAGTAGCAGGCGTGGATGGGATGAAGAGAAAGACATGACATGCAGTTCGGAAACCACTTAGACCTGGTGAGGATAATATGAAAACTATTCTATTTTTTTATTTTTTCATGGAGAACTGGGATAAATGAGCACAATTTTTACATTATCATAAGCAATCCTGCTGAATATTAAAAGGACGGACGGCTTATAAGAAATGTTTCTTTATCATTAGCTGGTAAATTAAAATTATCACATTTTCCTCATTATAAAAAACAACATCGTTATGCTATTTTACACTAGTGTATCGAGAAAAGATTAATTTGGTTTATCTCAAGAATTAGTTTCGTTTAGTTCAAGTAAGTTATCAAGTTAAGCACTTGGTAAAGATCTTTAACTGGTCAGATCAAATTACGATCATGGGATACTTTGACTAAGTAGACTGGTTACAAAACTAACAAAGTTGCCATTAAATGGTACGAGATGAAGGATTTTTAGATTTTTATTTTGTTAGTACTATGGCACTGAAAAAAATTAAACTATATTGAGATCCATTGTTGTCATGTTTTAGTCAAGCTTTTGTTGTGAAGACAAAGGTCTACGGGGTATTGTAGAGAAACAATAAAAATGATATAATGTCCCGACTCACGCAATTACAATGTATTTATTTCTTTATTAGATGTTGCACAAAATATTGAAGGAAATGACAAATTACATGACAAAATTTGTTAACAAGTGAATAGACGTTTCGTGAGTTTCACGAGTTTACTCCTGTTAATGTTATGAATAATTTTTCGTCAAGTTATAAAGATAAATAAAATATTATCTCTTAATTAAGGTAAAATAGCACAAGTAACGGGATAAAACTATAATATTAAAATTAATAGAACTCCAATTGAGATCCATTCCTGCTCTCAGTTGTGCCATCGCAAAATTTATGTTAGCTTAGGTTACGTCTATCTTAGATGAAGTATCATAAGAAGGATCGCTTCGTATGTCACTTTTCTACGTTATAAGGAATTTTGTGCCATTTTTGTTATCTTAGAATTTTAATAGCATTGAATAAGGCAGGTGTTTGGTAAAAAGGGTGCCCAAAAGTTATTCTATAATAGTTCTACCGCTACCGTCAGCGGTAGCCAGCCAATGTTGGGTATGTAAAAGGAGGATATTATGCGGGGTAACAGCAACCACAATCTACACCGGCAGTACAACTATTTATATTTTAATAGAATACTCGTAAGCCGGCAGAGTTCTCTCCCACACGTTGTTACTCTATGGCGAGAAAAAAAACAATAAAATTGACTTTTATACTCGTAATAGTTTAAGAATTAATCTTTCTGCGTTCGATTACAAACGTTTGCTGTTTGGAAACTAATATAAATTGAGAAAAAACTAAGAAAACTACCTAATTAACGTAATTGAAACATTTAAATTAATCAATAATAAATTATAAACTGGATTATTTGGTGAACTTTAATATAGAACAGATATTATATTATTAATACAGTATCTACAAATTGCAATCGTCGATTAAAGGAAAAACGGTGAGAAATTTTGCATGTCTCTTTTGTAAAAGGAATTGTATTAATATATTTGAAGTAACCGCAGGCTACAAGAGGCACAGATACGGGATAATTAAGCATTAAATAATGTCTGCCATGTTCAAACGCGTGTTGAGAAAGCTGTTAAACTGGTCTTGACTGTAAAGTTGACTGCCGCGCTTTGTGAAGTTATTTAAGATTGCCAAACTACGTTAATTTTCTAAATTTGTATTATCATCATTATTATTATAATTTTTTCTTTTTCACAATATTTTATCTATAATGTTTATTTCGCAGTATTCACAGTACATACCGTTAACTCCCTAAATTTGTCGATACCTATAAGGCCATCTCGTCTATATTTTTCCAAATACGATGTCAAGCTTTGTCAATTGGAAAAGGTTTAGCGTTAGTGACAGCGATCCGCATAAGTTATAATACAGATGATCGTAGATATTAAAACGTTACATACATTGTTATATGGAGAAAATATCGTTTTCCGATTTGTGCTATAACTATATATACTTTGTGCTATAAATATATTTGTGCAGATAACTGCAATGTTCTACAAAGATTCATCATTATTGGTACATAAATTATTTTAAGTCATATATTATTAGGATAAAACTAATAAAAAAACCTGTATTTTCGCAATTCACGTAAATTGTCACCGGGATGTTTGAGTGATATTAAAACACACATTGTGTTGCGAGTATTCCATGGATGAGTCCTACTCAAAGTCGTATGCAATCAAAATGAGCAATACCTGTATTATAAGTAAATTAATTCGTTCCTTTCCGAATAGGTCTGGTAAATAGCCATACCTAATTGAAGTAGGGCCGACTCAAAAAACGCCCCAGTGATTATATTTATTTATAGCATTAAGAGTAACAAACGAGCACACAGTTCACCTGATGGTAATTGATTTCTGCTGCCTATGACATCTACATTCATCCATGAAAAGGAATCATAATGCAGATGCGTTTTCACCCCTGAGGACTAAGATGGAATGCCTCGTCACCAGTAATAAAGGTCTCCGGATCCCTGCACTCACCAGACGAAACACTGTAGAAACATTATGCAGCTATTTTACGCTGGTATTCTGTGAGGGCGTGGTCCTACCCCGGTCGAGCTGACCAATTCATTCTGCAGCTTATTCTCACGATCGCGATGTGACTTCATTAAAGTTTTCATCATCATCAAATCGAATACATCATCATTAGTTCACCGTGAAACATAGACCTCTCTACAAACTGCCACGAAGCAAAAACTGCAATCAAGCCGCAAGTCTCACCGAACAATAGTTCTGATCAGTCTATGTATTCAAGTGACTACAATATCTTACATACAGATTTGATAATTTACAACCTCCCGAAGAGGCCAGCATCCAAAAAGGCTTTAGTGTCAATTCATCACATGCACTTTAACAGAGTGAGCTTGCGAATATCGAATATATATATTAAAAAAGCTTACAAATTATTTAAAATAAAGTCAGTTTGTTTGTTTGTTGCGGTATCAGGCTGATAATAGAGGTCTCGACTGAGCGACATAAGCGCTCGGTCACCTCTCAACCCGGTGAAACCGTAAAAGCCCTCGGACTATCAGCGGCCATCAGACCCAAAAAAAGAAATAACAGACTGACGATGCGTGTATGCAGTATCTGAGGCATTACTATTTATTTTTGTGGTGGGAAGAAAAAATCTTGATACGCAACCTGTAGGAGTAAATAGGGACAGACCCCAACTTGAAAGATGGTTCGTCACAATGACGCAGAATGTGCTCCAACTTGAAACCTACATCTACCGTCCGACTATTTAGTATATAATGGTATGCATTTGTGAAAGTACATTATATCCTATCTGGCTATCGAACTTATACGAAAATTTAAAGCTATTTTATGTCACAAAAAACAAATGTAAAATGTCGCAACGCTGGTATTCTGTGAGATCATTTTTGTTACCCGGCCCCGATGATACACACACTGTAATACAACTATTTTCTGCTATCGTACATTATAAAAGAATATAATTACAGTGCGAATAACAACATTATCAATTCTTATTAAGGCCAATCCCTTGAGCCAGTTTCACTAAAAGATTCAAAAAACTAATTTCAAACTAAAAATGTAACCTATAGCAAAGGTAAATTATAAATGGATAGAACTAAAAAAAACAAAAGAAGCGCCATATTTTCACAGAAAATATCTACACGGATTAATCAAAGGCTGTATTTGTACGACCAATGAATTTAAGAGCATTAATAAAAAATATTTACAAAAGGTCACATTATTATATATTATAAGTAATTATTAACTATAAAAATATAAAATAAATATAGAAATGTAAAATAACGGGTTATTTTTAAAAATAGACATTTAAGCATATAACATTTTAGTAAAGAACATTTATCACCTTATAAAATAATTTCAACAGTGGTAGAGCTACAATGCAGTTTGTTTCTAGCTGCAGAATGTATAGGTCAGCTACACCGGAGTAGAACTACGCCCTCGCAGAATACCACCATAACACTGCTGTGTTTCGAATGGTGAGTGTAGGGATCCGGAGACGTTTATTGCTGGTGATGAGGCATATCATCTCAGTCCTCTAGGGTGACAACGCATCTGTATTATGATTACTTGTCAAGGAAGAATGTAGATGTCATGGGTTGCAGGAAACACTTAACATCAGGTAAACTGTGTGCTCGTTTATAACACTTAATTTAATAAAATAAAAAAAACTGAACTGAAAAGACGATAAAATCTCTATTGTATATTTCTTCTTTATGATTTTAATCTAAAATAAACATTTATTGGAACATAAGTATATTATCAAAGAAGTCATTTCTAATTGATGAAAAATAAAGTCAAAACGCGGGCTCACTAATAAAGATTTATCACATGTAGCTTTTGCACTCGGCTCTGTGCCAATTTCGCTTCGCTTTCCGTTGAACATGAACCATTTAACAATTGCGAGGTGACAACTGAAACAAGAAACTGCAAATCTGATAGTGTAACAACAAACATTATGAAAGTCACTTTATAATAAATATTTTAGGGAAGTAAAAGAATTTAGCGTTTTCAAAATTTTATAAACACTGGCTTTCAGTTTAAAGAGAGGAATTAAGAAATGTTTTTATGACTTTTCTATCTAAGATTAGTAATTTAGTGGGTCGACAAACTTTAATTAAGCATAGAATAAAACAGTTCTCTCGGGCAATTATTTGGCCGTATAATAAACTTGTAACGAAATTTCAAAGGTAGAAGAGAGAAAACGATTTCATTTTGCAAAGGAAATATAAAATTCATTGAATTTTATGTACACGGACGAGAAAATCCGCACTTGGAGCAAAAGTAAGTTTCGTGACATCGTTGGAACCAAGTGTAAAATTTTAAATATTAGTTACCATAAACATACATGTTTAGCGTCCAGATGTTCAACATATTAAGATATGGGAGGTATATTTGGAGTATTGGCAAAGTGTATGTAAAAGTGACAATTTTTTTACCGCCACTGAATCATTACATTGTGCTATACGACGCCAAACCAGGTGCACTTTATCCAGATCAATTTATACTAGTTGAATGAACAATTGCAATTTTTTATTTTAGGCCACCAAGAATAAGCTATTTGACAATTGCAACACTCAATGTACTTAATATGTCATGTATTATTTAATATCGAGGAGTCAAAAGAGTTGTGTCAAGTTCCTGCAAAGTCGACAAACGTTATTTCTTATTTACGGTTTATAGTGATGCTTGTATCCAGTGTGTATTGCAGGAAGTTGTTTATTAGCAATAAGCAGCTCACAGTTCAGTCCAAGCGTTTAATCCGTATTAGAAGTATTATTATGTTGAAATAACCGTGTGAGTATTTTTACAAGCTTTTGTTTAACTTCAAGTGTACTTATTCTTTAATTAATGTTTTTCATTCATAATTTAAAATTTATTAATACATTATTAATGAATGACTAACGTGAAATCCTTAACATAAACAACTTTATGTAATTAAATATAAGATAAACTATAGGATACAAAGGAATATCATTATACAAATATCTGGTATAATATCAATTTAGATTTATAACATACTGTTGTAACTTAAAGTTTGACTTTTTTTATTCAATAGGTATAGTATATGAGTAAAAGACAAACGAGCAAGCAGCTCACCCGATGGTAAGTAATTACCGTAGCCCATGAACATCCGTAACAACAGAGGAGTCGCAAATGCGTTGCCGGCCTTTAAGAAAGGTGTAGGCTTTGTTCTTGAAGGTCTCTAAGTCGTATCGGTGCGGAAATTCCGCCGGCGACAGTTGATTCCGTGTACATGCAGAGTATTTGTGCGTGGCTGGAAATCATCATCCATCAAGATGATGAGGATGAAATTTTGAATTCTGTCGTGATGCTCGATGTTTAAACTCAGTGGCTGGAATTAATCCAAACAACTCCCCAAAACACTCCCCATGGCAACCTTCGCTACGTCCAGACTGACGGCCTGCGCCCATCGATGAGTCAAGTAGACTAGATGGTCACCAGCTGAGCGAGCCTAACGGAAGACTTACTGGCCGTCGCTAATCAGGTCGTGTTATTCTAGGTAATTCATGAGCTGGCAATTTACAATGGATTCTATTATTTTCAAGAATAAGGGCGTAATAGCAATTGGCCTGTAGTTGGGTGGGATCTGAACGATCCCCTTTTAGGATCGAGTGCACCAAAGTTGTCTTCCAATAGTTCGAGACGACGCCTAAAGAGTTAGAGTAACGAAAAAGACGTTAAAAACTAAAACGAATGACTAAGAAAAAATTAATAAATTTCTTGTAAAATAAATATATAAAAATAAAATAAATAAACATTTATTTTGTTTGAATAGATGTACAAACTCATTAAAACTAAATGATTTAAAAAGACTAGAATCATGGAATTAAATATAATTTGAACAGGTAAAATAGTTTATTAGCATTAAGTACAGCTCATAGATCTTCTATCATCTTTATATCTTAACTGTCTTCAATTTCATTCTAGTGATAACATATGTCATCTTCGCGAGTCGCACTTTAAAATTGAAATATATTTTTTATTAGTAATCCGATTAAAGTAAAACAAGCACTAATTGCAGCTCAAGATAATCAATACATCATTCAAAAATGTGGTTTGTAATTGGATTAGCTATTGTGGTAATTGGCATGCAACAAATACACAAAAAACTGCTTAAGATTTGATAGGAGATTTTAAAGAAGAAGATATTATAGGAGATATAAAAGGTCAATATTTTTACGATTAAAATTTTTATTTTTAAACTTATAAGTACCGAATTTCAGCATTGCTTTATATAATATCTCAATATCAAAATATATGCCTCGCAAGATCCCCTGAGATTATTTAGAAACCTCAAAAGATATGAGGAATGGTTCAAAAACCTTCTAAACTAGTGAAAGTCTGAATCACAGAGCGTCGGCTCAAGAATATTAAATTAGTTTGTGCTATAAAATTTAACATATTTAAAGTCATATAATAGGTATAAAAGTCCTACGGAGGCCTTTTCGTAGAAGTGTGCGTTTCAGCCATCCACTCAGTATCTGTTATAATACTTTTATTATTTAGTTATACTATTTTTGAAGTTGTAAAAGCAAAATTTATAAACTATATACAACGAATTACCGACGCGTGGCATGTTTAATAAAATAGTATTTACTTTGCAACATTGGTTGTTTTACCAGTACTACTAGATTTAAAAATACTCATGATTGTATGTAAGTACTTAACCGTGTTAAACTTATTAATTATGCTTCACTAGTTTACTATCTTATCATGGAAAACGAATGAAGTACAAAAAAGGAAGGAAAACCTGTTTTATAAGATCAAGGAAATCGTTCGAAGAATACCTATATTGAAAGAGATATGTTTTTAATATATTACGAAATATAAAGACAGCTTTAGTAACTTCTTTCCTTAAAGTCTAGTATATAGTAGTTCATCAGAATTTACCCCTCACGTCTGCCTCTCCTAGGTTCAAAAGATTTGAAGTATTCGCCATACTTGGCTGACAGCCAGACGTCAATAGGGTACGCGTATTAATATCACAAGATTAGCCAAGATAGCCAACTGAAAATGTAATCTTTGTTACAAAGTCCAAGTTTACTACTTGCTATTTATTAACTAAACTGTCGAAAGAAATTAAATTGATTTGCAAATTTTTCTTGCGCCAGTAATGGCACAACCATAATATTGCACAAAAGGTCTCAGTACATTATATTTCCAAACATTAATATATAATTAGTTTAAATAGTATGCAAGTTTAGTATGTTTACAGATATAATAAACCTAATTTAAAATTATATACGGAACCTCATTTAACAAGAATAATTGTAACTTGAAACCTTGTCGCTCAATTTAATTGACATTTTAGTAGGCAAAAAATTTCCCGAAAAGCTGTCTTTGTTTATATGGGAAGTAATTGATTTATCGGACTACTCGGAAATTGTAATACCGTAATTACTTTCAGTGTTCTCGTAAATTGATTGATTTATATTTTTTATTATATAAAATTTAGATTTTGATTTAGATATAAGAATTTAGAAACATTATCACATTTTTTCAATAAAATAAAGTAAATAATTAATAGGACAAAGTCAGAGAGAAGGCAACACTATGTTAAGCTAGTAGAGTTTTTGTAATTACAATAGCTTGCGGGTAAACAGTTAAAGTATAAATTTTAAACTTGAGATATTTTTTCATCGCTGCGATATGATATGACGGGGTCACGGGAACGTACACACATCCGCGATTCGTGATGGCAACGCACGTCGGAACACAAACGCGATTTCCAACTCGGCTTCCTATGTAGGTGAGAAGTGGATCCCCCGGTCCGCCACCCAGAGGCCATGGGGGCCAAGACAGCAATTAGCAAATTTATATGAAACAGTGAAAAATCATGAGTCTCATTTTCATTCCTTCATGCGACTTATGTACAGTCGCATGTGTAAGTTACTTATGTATGCCGTAATAAAACTACCAATATTTAGAAGTTGTGTTTTTTGCCCTTAATATTACAGGAAACAAAATAATTTGCACATTTGCTATGTACTAAAAAGCTTTCTCTTATTTTTTTCCTCATTGTTTATTAAACAAATTACTTCAACTTTTTTATATATTGTAAGATACAACTTTTTGAATCAATTTATGGTAGTGCTACAATTATTAAATAATGATGCATTTTCAGCCATTTGACTGACTAAAACTGAATAGACTGATCAAGTGCACTGCCTAACAATTATCAGTGCACTGTCACTGACGCTGTCAACTGAATTCAGATGGCTCGTTAAATTTAAAAGTTAGGGTAATACTTCAACCATTGAGGTATCAAGCCACTTTCTTAAATAGTAGAAATAGTTTTTATTGAACATTGGTCAGCAACAAATGTTAGCCGAGCAAATGTAAACTGAGATTCTGAAAACACCGCCCTCGTAGACCATCCAAACTGATAAAGAGCTAAGAACTATAATCTCTCTCGGTCCTGGGAACCTTTCTAAGGTCGTTACTCATGCACCCGTTACTCAATAAAAATAGCAAAATGTCCCTGGGTAATAAAATTACACTATACAAAACGTGCATTCAACCCATAATGAAATACGCAAGCCCCGTCTTTGCGCATGCCTCCCCGCGTCATATTCACCGGCTTCAGGTTATACAAAATCGTTTCATGCGCAAGGCATGAAACGATTGCGGTGCGCCATGATTCTTGAGTGATGAAAATCAACACATAGATCTTGAGCTGCCGACCATAGCTCAGTACCTGAAGCAGGCTTCACGCCTATATTTCGACTCTGGCGTCACACATCCAAACCGTTGTGTGTGCGGCACTTACAATCCCATCGCGCATCATAAATTCACCCGCGTCCGAAGGAGACCGAGGCACGCCCTCGACGACCCCAACGACGCGACCACCAAGGCCCAAGCTCTTCATAAAACACTACACACGTAAAAAAAAATCTAAGCTCGTTGACAATTTGCGTCTGAGATAGAACAGTTTATCGTCAATGTCTAATACATTTGCTCATTCATACATCTGCAATTATTTTAAGTTCGCCTCGTACTCTTGTGGTTCTCTCCAGCTCTGGTTTCAACTGACTAAATCTAGTTCTAGTGTATAATGCAATATGAGTTGTGTATATCTTACAATTTCCTGCTACAAGAAGACGGTACCTCACTACTCCCATAATGAAAATACTGTGTACACCAAAAGGGATTTAATTTTCCGGTCACACTTGCTGAATTTTTAATTTCTATTTTAAATTACTTTCCCCCGGGAATAATATCAATATCGTAAAAGTAACCAAAGCCTGGGCATTCTTGAGTAAAGAGTTAAGTCAATCTTTCAATACAAAATATCCATCTCAAAACGAGTCATATTGTCTAAAACTGACACAAAGACACACTGTTAAATTCAAATGAAATATCAAAACGGAGGACAATATATCGCAATCATGAAAGCCAAAAGGTCTGATCGTAAGTCAATTTTGACTTCATTATGCAAGTATTATATATTATTTATATTAGTATACCTATTGCATTATAGTAATGACATACACAAAAAATTATATTAGTACAAAACGACAAATTCTACCTGCTTAAGGAAATTAAAATTAGAGATGGAATTCACCGAAGGACTTTAAACATGAGATACTAAGAAAGTTTTGTTAATTTTATACTTATTGCTTTGCTTATATGGCCTATAAGCTTTTGAATAAGGGTCAGATAGCTATATCTTAAATCGAAGAATGTAAGTTTAAAAACAAAGTACCCAATATTTTTCTAAAAGATATAATGGCTTAATGGCATCCGGTATCTTAGATGCGGACTGATTTTAATTGCCAGCCAAGCAATATGTATTAGCTATTTATATATATTATCAATTATTATTAATATGTATTATATGATGTCTTATTATATTAGGGGATATTTATTTTTCTATTTCCGCCTAGTTGGTCAATAAAATAAATAAATAAAATACTTTATTATTATCATTATTATTCCTAATATGTATTATATATTATATATAGCCCAAGCCAAATTGTTAGTTTTTCAAATTGCCGAATCATTCTTACGGCACGTATCGGTGACCCTGCGTCCAATTTGTATGTAGTATCCGTTCCTCTAATCATATTTTAAATTAATTTAATCGTATAAAGGTAGTGGAGGCCTTTTATTTCAAGTGAGTGCTTATGCATGTCCGCAAATACTTACGATAGTTCGGTATATACTGATATAAGTTTATATCATCCGATCAGACCAACGGGATACCGTGACGAAAGAATTTTTTTTTGTTTGCAATATATAGCTATCTTCAGGATATAAATATCTAAATTCTGTAATCTTAGTCGATCTGACCAAGGCGACCTCTGATTATTAGCAGACATTAAGAGCGTAAGTAACGTTATAGTGCCGTAACCGTTCGAATAAGTGGTTTCCCTTTTGCAAGACCAATTTAATTATAATAATAAGATTCAGATGTATGGTTATGTCATACTGTACAATATATCCAGAGCCGAAAACCATTAATTTTGAACGCATTATCACCCTGAATCCACTACACTAGCGATTTTATTTATATTTAATATTATCTGTTTACGTAAGTTCATTAAGATTCCATGGTTTTTGACAGGCGCTATCCGTCGCCAGTGGAGTCGACCTGTTTACGTGCTACATGAACACTCTTACAATATGTATACGTGGGTGTAATAATATTTGTCTTAGGCATTTCTTACTAATTAACAAAATACCACAAGATTACAGCTATTGAAATACATCCATCATTAAATAACGTAAATCTTCCAAACTATATAAGCCCTTAGACAGGTTTTATTGTGGTAAGTTTTGATAACGCTTTAGTGTAATTGATGATTTAAGTTTATCTGAGAGGGTTTCTATTACTATGTATTTCTTAGTACATGGATCTCTCCGCAATAAACCTGCCCTTACTTGCAAACTCTAATGTTTCATGAGAACTCGTTAAAACCCAAATGTACAGTTGAGGAAACGTACTTTCTACTGACGTAGTAATCCTAGAGAAATATATAAATATCCTCGTAAGAGAAATGTAATAATAAATTTTAATAAGTGGTCCCAAACGTATATCGAACTATTTATTTTCATGATTATCTTTTTCCACTTATAACAATCTATCAATAAAAGGGCTTGGAGTCTTGTGATAAACAAAATTAAATGCCAAGCCACACATATCACTGCAAGATGCTGTGAGCTCGTTTTGCGTAGATCACACGAAAAATAGAAAATTAGAAGCTGATAGTGGTTCATGTTAACTATGACATCAACTACCTCAGGCCCCTTGTAACCGAATTATTTAAGCGAACTGAACATAAATGAAAAAGAAGTAATAAAATTCCTTTCTACGGCTGCTACTGTTTAGAATTGTTTGTATTTTTAAGTTCTCTGCCAAGTTCAGTTTTATATTATGTGGTACTTTGGACGATAATTTGATATATCTTTATAAACACATTATAACATTTTATATTCATGTTGTTGGATAAAAAATATCAAAACTTTTATATTATTGAAAGGCAATTTGACCCAAAAATATTAGGTCATATATATATATATATTTATATATATATACATATTTTACATTTATGAGTTATGGGTCATTGGCAAGATTTGGTACTTTGTATGTTTGTTTGTATGTTTGTATTAGATAAGTCAGTAAGGTTTAGTGAAAATGGAATTATTACTATTACATAAACGACATCCTTTTCGAGTTAATAGGTATAAGAATATAGGTCGAAACATTTTTAATTAGAGCATTGCTTATTCCAGTGCCTCATATGTAAACCTCTTCGTGTTAAAGATAGTATTAATGCTCTCTTATATAAGAATTGCTAAAGGATAATCTTAAAGTGAAAACAAAATATTTTTTATACAGAGATAATTTTCGGATTGTACTCGTAATTCCAAAAAATATTACCAGCTTTAAAGCGACGGTTAAAAGTGAGCACCAAAGAGCTACGTTTACCATTTTATCGGTGTCATGGAATACTCTTTTTTAGTTATTTTAATATTGCTAGGCTCAACTAAGTATTCCCTGGATTGAAAAAAATAAGCTAATTATAAACTCTATCATATTACTAGAGAATTAATGAATTAATTATAACAAAAGTTTTTTTATTTTATTCTAATAGTAATTATTTAGAATGTTCGAAGCCAGTGCTGATTCTGAACCTTCCTTTAAATCTTATCGTAAACCTTTTCTTAGCTCACAATGACATGTATAGAGCGGGCTAGACTCGGTGTTTCTCTCTGTGATAAAATAAGCTGCCTAGATATGTACACTAAGGGTCACCGTGATAGTTCAAAAGATAGCAATAAGAATAGAGAGAATAAGAAGCAATGGGCTGGCCGTATAGCTTGAAGAATCGCTGGGGAGGTAAGGCTTTTGAGCGGTGACCTCGGAGTACCAGTTGCAGTGCTGGACGTTCCAATAGCTAGGGAACTAGCAACTTAGGTGGCATTCAGATAGGAACGTCATCAGAGCAGACCGACTCGCTCAGTGTATGAGCGCTTTGGTGTTAGTAAGAGAACCACACTCTCTAACCAGCTCACGGACCCCTCAGTTCCGTGAGCCCCGTGTCCGATGAAGCTGCAACAGCCGCATAGGCTAACAGCGTCAACATCAACAGAATCTAGAGAGTGCTGGACGACTCTCCATCAAACGATGACCTATGGAAGTTTTCAGAATGTCGATGGAAGCAGCTTAAGATGAGGCCTATGTTCAGCAGTGGATGATAGGCTGTGATTCCGACGATGATGATATTTCTTCTTCTCCAGTGCTAGAAAAACTATTATTTCATGGAAGACTTGCTGATTTTCACCGCCTCCTGTAAGAGTATGGGCTGACACCGTTAACTATGGTTAGTTATAGACTAGTGATGTGTGCTATTGAGGCTTAATAAGTTTAAATAGACTTTTTGATATAGCCAGTCTACCTGATGATATGGACAGTTTAGGATTAAGTTAAGAATTGAAAATATGTTTGTTTATTTACAGCTTTGGATTTATTATAATAATTTAATATTTTACTGCAGTTAATATGTCTCCTTCATAATAAAAAATATGATTAATAATAGGAATACATTAAAAAGTTCTGTAATAAGTAAAGCGTAAAACTGCTTTGCAGGTAATGTTTTATAATCTGTTTTTTCTTCTTTTGCTGTATTAGGTTAGAAAAAACTTTAAATTGCATACCTATATAAAAAGTTGCCTTAAAAGCTCCCTTATTATTTGTGAATGATCTAGTATAAACTAATGATTTTATTGAGATACATTACGCTTTTGTTGAGATACAGCGGTCGTTTACTAAATGTGTTTACTTCCACACATTTTATATATTAATTTGTTGGTTTATAAAATTCCTCTACGCTGATGAAAGTTTGTTTTGTTTCAAAATATATGGTTACAGGTTCTAACGATAAAATGTTGGCTTAAAAACCAGCAGAAAAATACATGTCATACAACCGAATACATGTTCTGTAATTTCAACCGTGTCTGCGACGATGCATCATTTTAGTTGGCTCGGTGTTCAATTGGGTTGATAGGTCACCGGCAAGCTTCTGATGATGACTGGTGATAAAGTACAGAATACGAGGTAGCCAAGGTGTTGGATGAAAGACTGACGTTATTATATACTAAGGGTACTTTAGTTATTTTCTGTAACCTTCAAGGAAATATAAATGAAAATATCGTAAATGTATAAATGCTAAAGCTTTTACAAGATACATTATTCCTATACAGAGAGCTTTATAAAAGCAATCTTGTTGTTACAGTGGATCAGTAAAAAGATTTTACATTTGTTTTTGTGCAACTTGGATTTACGAACTGGTACTGTCGCATACAAAAGTTATTCTTAAAAAATATTTTTTTAAACTGACTAATTAAAATGTAGCAAATTTCTGGAATCAATAAGTTATTCTATTAATAATTTTGGCAACCCTCGCACTATCTGGGTCTCGATGCATACTGGTGCTCGTCGGTGTACACTAGCGTTTCATTATTCCCACTATACATGTCCCGTGAGTCCCTTTAAAATATATGGAAAGTATAGTCCATAGCTTGATGATTTTTCATCAAGCCATTCCAGCCAGCCATTAGCAAATGTAACCGAGTAACGAATAAGACGTTATTGATACCCTAATACAGATCAATAAAACATTTCGCTTAACTAATACCAATTACTCCATCAAAATCTGTGTAAATGCGCTAAGTGGAAAAGTGGTTGGTGGCGGATCTCATCATTATTATGATTGAGAATAGAAAATAAGAGTATAAGACGAAATAACCAACTTCACCCGATGATCAAATCTAAGATCAAGCAAGAGCAATGTTACCGCCACAAGAGAAGTGGCCATTGCAATCACGATCTCCACGGATGGAGGGTCCACCTCCTAACTTGGGAAATACCAGCTACTTTTACAGTAAGTGCGAGTTTTGTATGTACTTGCTTACGTAATATATTTAAATAATTGTATATTTGTTTATATTTAGCAACATTAAACTAGATTTGATTAAATAAATTAAAACTAATAAAAAACCATAGTACGTCACAAGTATTTGGCTTTAAGCAGTAAAAATAAAAGAAGATTTATTTTAGGGAACAGAGAGAAATGGTATTATGTATTTTATTTTCAGTTATTATCAGTGCTTTACTGTGCATATAATTTTATCAACATCTTTTAAACAAAAAAAAATAAACAGTTTTATTATAAATAATTAAATTACAACTTTTAATGTTGAAATGTTCACATCTGTATGTACTTAAAAAGAATTTTGAATTTGCATTTGTGAGATTTGATCCAACTTTGAGTTGCATTAAGTCTACTTTTAAATATACAAAAGGCAAAACCTTTTTCAGCTTGCCTATTGAAAATTTCATGCCATTATTGTAAAGTTTGAACAAGATTGGCTCAATGTAATTGAGGAAACAATGAAAGGCAACAAAATAATGGCAATTTCATGCTTTTATAATTCCCAAGTTTACAAAGATATTTCAATTACTGCGTCCATGCCGATTTTCCTGACTCATCACCGCTGGTCGACTGATTGATGTAAAATTTCTGTGTTCGTGGAACAATACGCAAAAGTGGAAATTGTTTCTGTACTTAATATTTACTGTCAATTTTACCTCAGGGAATTTTACCCTCCGAGGTTTTGGTGTGTTAACCTAGCCTCTGACGGACGCCACCTGTTTTCATATCAATCGGAAGCTGTGGGCGGGGAGAACCGCCTTGACACGCGGGTATAGCCAGTGTACGCGGTGTCGCGAAGATTGCGTCGCACTCGGAGGAGAGGGCGACGTGACGAGGTGTTTGAGTTGTGTGAGGGGTCCGTTGACGTCCTCAACGGAC
Organism: Teinopalpus imperialis; assembly: GCA_029286865.1. NCBI lineage: Eukaryota > Metazoa > Arthropoda > Insecta > Lepidoptera > Papilionidae > Teinopalpus > Teinopalpus imperialis. The sequence goes on along the minus strand of JAGSMU010000023.1, from coordinate 35,589 downwards.
CCCTGGCGTTCGGCTCTCCCATGAAGTGGGGGTCGTCGAGGACGTGACGGAGTCGACGGTTACTAGTGACCAGGTTCGGTACCGGATCGTAGGTCGCGGCGTTTACCACTAGCAGGTTGGAGTGCAAAAGCGCTTTCTCGAAGAAGCGCTGCGAGATAGAATTGAAATAATCCGGAATGGTGTCGAGATGTAAGTCACTGTGCAGGTCAATGTTACGTTGATATGGTGCTGCACCGGTTGCTATTCTGATGAATCGGAATGAAATTTGAACTGTCTGTAAGATGTTTAACTTATTTTCGGCTACGTGGGCGAAGACGACGCTGGCGTTGGCCATTATTAGGCAGGACTTATATAACAGGAGTTTATGTCTTAGCGACATTTCGCTTTTAGTGCAGATGAGCTGGTGAAGCCGGCTCATGACAAACGCGGCCTTATTTCTCGTATTTTTGATATGCGGGTGGAAGCTAAGTTTACGGTCAAAGGTGACTCCAAGTATTTGACCGTTTCTACCCACGGAATGGGTCGGTCGAAAATCGTGATACGTCCTAGCTTTCTACGACTAGGTACTGGTGCCGTGCAGAATGGATCGGCTGAGCCTCTCCAGAAGAAGACTGCTGCACTTTTATCCGGGTTAATTTAGATTCTCCATAACCAAAACCACTCGGCGAGGCGGTTGGCTGCGGCTTGGAGGCGAATAGTGATACGGCCCTTGTGTATGTTTGAATAGTATAGGGCGGTATCGTCTGCGAAAAGCGCAAGACTGACCTGCGGATCTTTCGGAATATCACTTATGTAAAGTGAGAATAAGAGGGGGGAGAGAACGGAGCCCTGGTGGACTACCGCTAGGAGCGGCAGGCTTGAGGAGCGCGTGCCGTCGACTCGATATCGTAAAAGTGCGATTCGACGAGAAGGCTCGTATGATGTGCACGAGCCTGTCTGGTATGTTAATTGAGTGAAGTTTATAAATTAAACCGTTGTGCCAGACTTTCTCGAATGTCTTTGCGACATCTAAAAATAGTGCACCAGTACCAATGGGGTTTTTCAGGGTTAGCCCTGCAAGAATGTATTCCGTTAAGCGGAAGGCCTGTTGAACGCAGGAGTGCGTATTCCTAAAGCCGAACTGTTCGTCGGGAAGTAATCTATTAGCTAGGACTTGATCTTTTAGTCGCCTAAGAATAATCCTCTCGTATACCTTGCCCACGGAGTTCTGGAGAATGATTGGGCGACAGCTGGTGGGAAGGTTCCGTGGTTTGTGCGGTTTGGAAATCCCGATGACGTCCGCTTCCTTCCAGGCATCCGGGAAGGAGCAGCTGGAGAGGAGCGTGTTGAATATTGCCACTAGGAGGCAGATAATATAAGCGGGAAGCACTTTGAGTATTTTATTGTTAATCCCGTCGGGACCGGGATCTCTTTTTGAGATTTTTATGATGTTTGTGACCTCCTCGGTGGTCACAAACAAAGCCCAAGGTCAGGTCAGTTTGCCCCATTTGTCGTCATTGTACGATTTAATGCGCTCTTTAACCTCCCTTTGGAGGTGACGCAGTCTAGCGCGATTAACGTCTGACGGTTATCTATCGTGAAGCTTTGCCGCGCGATTTTTTATCCTTATCAGTCGACGAAGACTCGAGTGAAGGGCCCCGAATTGATCAGTCGACGCGAGTGAGACCGTCCTTTTCGAATCTTCGACGGCCGAGGTAAGGTGTGAAGTTAAGGAGTCGATCGCCCGAAACGTCTTGTCGGGTGAGTCGATCTCGTTAGGAGAAACGTCTAACTGCTGGGTGGTCGTGGCTTTGAGTTTACCTTCGAGAGCACGCCAGTTAAAGATAGTTTTGGCTGAGGGACCTCGCCTGCCGACTGGCCCAGCTTGAGGAGCACCGGCCTATGGTCCGATGACAATTCGTGTAGCGGTTCGATGGTGTGGACCGCTAGGGTGATGTTTTTAATTAACGCAATGTCTAGAACGTCGGGTGTTTGACGTGTAAAGCTTAAAGCGTATCGTGTCGGGGAGTCGGGGGCTATAACGTCGAAGTTATGAGAGCCCATGAGGACGTGAAGCGCCTTGCCGTTTTTATTCTCCCTTATCGAGGGCCAGGAGGCATGTTTGCTGTTTAGGTCGCCTGCTATGACGACCGAGGGACCTAGGTTGATTAAGATCCTGATGTCCGATTCCAGAACTGTTTTCGTCGATGATAGATAAACCAAGGCGACAAATATCGGGCTATGACCGGTCATAGCCACCCTACATGCGGTAGCTTCGATGTTCGTTAATCGCGGAACCTCGAGCGGTACGCAGTGCAAACACCTTTTGTAGTAGATCAGGGTGCCGCCTCTGGAGGTGGTCAGCCTGTCTCCACGGATGATGCTATAGTTTGCGATCTTGGGATCGCTGTAGCTAGGTTTTAAGAAGGTTTCATGCACTAGCGTAACGTCGACGTAGTGTTTTAAGTGGATTGCTACTTCGTCTTTTTGAGACTTTTCCGTCCGCGTTAAAGTACGAGACAGTCAGAGAGCGGGGTTTGACTCGACTTAACGGTGTGTTAGCCATTTGAGACCGAGTTAGGGGGTTGCCCGGCTGGGCATTGGGCCATTCTGAAGTTCCCAGAAGGAGCGAATGGTGCCCTTGTATTCTGCAGTGATCTGCAGCATCTCAAAGGGGGTTTTGGCCTGCTGAAGGCGGATCCCCATGTTGGTGAGGTCCTCCAGGGCGTTAAGATCTAATGAGCTGATGAAATTCAGCGAGTAGGTGATATGGTTTTGCATACCCTGCGGTTACGCGGGGGGCGCTTCGTTGTGGCGAGCCTGAGGGGCTACCTTTTTTGCCGGCGTGGCGGTTGGGGAGACCGAATCTAGCCTGGTAAAGGTGGCCGTATTGATAACGGCAAGCTGGGCGGGGCGTTTCCGCTTTTGGTAACGAGGGTGAAGCCCTCGTCTGGTCGGCTCGATTCGACCTCTATGTCCGATTCAAGGCGGCCTCCGATTCTGAGTCGGCGCACGTCTACGATCGGGGAGAGGTGGAGATGGGTGGGCGCGCAGAAGGCGCAACGGACTCGGGAACGACTGGAGTAATAGGGTCCGGCAATTGCGGGCTGTCGCTGAAGGCGACCCGCGGAGCTTCAATTTGACGCATATAGTTGTCCCATACGTCGAAACACGTCGCTTTGATGAACGCCATAAAGTGGTGGTCGTCCATACCTAGTCGTCGCTTAGGGCTAAAGGCCCGTCCGCGAGGAAAAAGATTCTATTGTCCCCACCTTGTGGCGGGGGTATAATAAACCTACAACTCTATTCAGCGTCCTTTTTTTTTTTTTTTTACATGGGGAAATGCCTAAATTGCCCCTGCGGGGGCAAGGGTGGGTTATGACTCGCACCGACTAAAACCCCATGGTGTTCCTCCATCGTCGCGTATGGCGGGGTCACGGGAACGCTTTCGCACACATCCGCGACCCCGCCTGCGCTGGCCGACCAGACGGCCCCTTCTCCGGGGGAGGACATCTCCCTCTCCACTCCTCTCAAGCAAGGCACGCCGGAACACGGACGTGCCTTCCAACTCGGCCTCCTCTGTAGGTGGGAAGCGGACTCCCCCGAGTCCGCCCCCCAGAGGCCATGGGGGCCAGGAAAGCCCCAGCCCCCTGCGGCGGATCTGGTGATAGGCTCCGCCGCCGACCAATGTTCGGCCGGAGGACAGGGAGAGTGGCGGGAACAACCAACACTCCACTAAACCCGCGGCCCCACCACGGCCGCATCAGCGATGCGACCCCCGCGTGAGAATAGGGAGATACACTACCCTCCCTCCGCGACTCCGTCTCGGATGCGGAGGATGGGGGCGACGATGCGCGGTACCGGTCTTGACAGTCCCCGCACCGCCACCCCATTCCCCCGACCCCGCCTCGGCTGCGGATGGTGCGTAGGACGGCCTCGCTCCGTCCATCCGCTCTCCGCAGCCCACCGACACGCATCCGGGCGAGCTCAGCTCTAACTCGCCCGGAGCGGCCTCCTCGGGGTGGCCTTAGAGCGCCTTAGGCCAGCCGATTGGGTTCCTCTTAGCTTCACCGTGGCTAACTCCAAACCACGGTTACTAAGCCCCCCCGCTACGACAAAGCGAGAACCCTTCGGGGGGGCTATTCAGCGTCCTATCCTATCCTATCTATATCCTAGCGTATTGGGTACGCTAGGGTGAGTACCTGTCGGTCACCTAATGCGACAGAACAAAGGAAAATAACAATAGCCGCCTCTGAGGCGAGCGGGTGTGGCAACTTACGGGGTCGTTGAGTCAGGTAGGCGCCTCCTCAGCGGGCTCCTAGTGCTCCAAAGTCCGGTAGCGCGGAGGAAGGGCTCATGGAGCGCTTGGGAGCTCTTGTGGAGGCAAGGCTGGTTGCCTTTGAGGCGAAAATACTTCGGGGAAGTGAAACTCGGCCTCCCTTGGTAGGTCAGCCAGAGCTGCCTTCCGCGAGTGAGGCACAACCGCTGTCACAGTCAGTGCAGCCGTCACCGCCCCGCTCACGGAAGACTAAAAAGAAGGCCAAGAAGCCATCCCAGCCCCCTGTGGCGCAGCTACCTCCGGTGGCTGCGCCCATACCACTCATGTCAGTGGAGTTGCCCGCGAGCACATGGGCACAGGTGGCAAGAAAGCCAAGGAAGGCCAAGGCCCAGCAAGCGACTCTCGGTGCGATGACCTCCCCTAAACCCTCCAAGGGTAAAGCAAAGAAGGAGAAGGTCATACGCACTCCATCCACCGCTGCCATAACGGTAACCTTGCCGACTGGCTCTTCCATCACCTACGCTAAGGTGATGGAGGTAGCCAAGTCCAAAATTCGCCTTGCGGACATGGGCATTGAGACGGTTCGCCAAAAACGGGCAGTGACTGGAGGTCTCTTATTGGAGATCTCTGGTACAGACAGTAGCCCAAAGGCGGACCGATTGGCGGCAAAAATGCGCGAGGTCCTCTCAGACCTGAATTTAGTTATAAATCGCCCGATTAAATCGGGAGACGTTCGGCTGAGAGACCTCGACGATGCCGTCAGTCCAAGTGAGGTCGCGGCGGCGGTGGCTGAGGCGGGAGGGTGTTCGGTGGACAACGTGAAGGTCGGGGAGGTCCACCGGACACCAACGCGTATGGGCACGTGCTGGGTGCGGTGCCCAGATACGGCGGTGCGTAAACTGGTGGCCGCTGGGCGCATATGCGTGGGCTGGGGATCTGTTAGGGTGCAGCTATTGGATCCCAGGTCCATGCATTGCTTCCGGTGCCTGGAGAAGGGGCACGTTGGCAGCAGGTGCCCCAATCAGGTGAACCGGAGCGCACGCTGCTACGCTTGTGGAGAGACCGGGCACAGGGCCAAAGAGTGCAAAACACCTGCACTCAAATGCCCGCTGTGCTCGAATCTGGGGCGTCCCTCTAACCACCGCCTTAATGGTAAGAAGTGCGCCCCACCCTCAAAGAAGGGCGGGAAAATACCATCTCTTCCCGCCTCCACGAGCGTAGCGGTCCCGGCGGCACCCATCGCAACCCCGAGCACTAGCTCGGGAATGGAGGTCTCCTAGGCCTCTTCACACCCCTCAAGGTCCTCCAGAGCAACTTAAACCACTGCCGCAATGCTCAGCATTTGTTTATGCAGACAGTTGCGGAGTGGGGGGTTGCTCTGGCAGTAGTGGCGGAGCCCTATGCCGTGCCGGACCACCCTCGCTGGTTCGGTGATGAGCTGGGTTCCGTGGCGATCTACTGGGGTGGTGAGGGTGTCCCACCCTGCTCCCTATTGAGAAGGGGTCAGGGCTTCGTTGCAGTGCAATGGGGCACCCTGGCCATAGTCGGCTGCTACGTCTCTCCCGCGAGGTCCCTCGCCGACTACGAGGTGTACCTGGACGAGGTGGCGCTTTGCGTTCGCAGGTGCCTCCCTCGTCCGTCGATTGTCCTGAAGACTTCAACGCCCATTCCAGGGCGTGGGGGAATCCCAGAGACAGTCCGAGGGGAGAGACGGTGATGGAGTGGGCGGCTGGAATGGACCTTCGACTGGCGAATCGGGGGTCTGTGAGCACGTGCGTGCGGTGGCAGGGGGAGTCGGTCGTGGACCTAACATGGGCGACTCCGCTGCGATGCGCATGCTTTCGGGCTGGCGGGTTGCAGAGGAGGTGGTCACGTTATCCGACCACCGCCATATTGTGTTCGATCTTGCAATCCGCCGCCCCGACGATGAATCCAGCCGCCGAGAAGGCAGCCACGCGCGACGTTGGTGTCTCAAGCGGCTAGACCGAGACTTGCTCGGAGCCGCCGCCAACGTCGCGATATGGCCAGAAAGCGCCGAAGAGGTTCCGTCCGATCCGGATGTGGAAGCGAACTGGTTCCGGGACACGATGACGCGTATTTGTGACGCGTCGATGCCCCGGACCGGTCGCCCCAAGCGCGGGGCGGTGTACTGGTGGTCGGCAGAGATCGCGGAGCTGCGAGCGATCTGCTTGCGGAGCCGCCGCCAGTATACCAGAGCCCGAAGGAGGCGAAGGCGAGCTCCGAGTGAGGAGATAGCCAGACTCTACGAAGCGTATCGAGCGGCCACGAAGGCGTTGCAGGTGGCCATCTGCAACGCCAGGTCTCGGTCCTGGGAACAGCTCCTAGAGGGACTCAACGAGGATCCGTGGGGGCGTCCGTATCGGATGGTGCTAGGTAAGCTCCGTCCCTGGATGCCCCTGGTGACGGAAACTCTCGATCCGGCCGTTTTGGAAGTAGTGATCAGCTCGCTCTTTCCGGAGGGCCGGTCAAGTCCCTCAGTCTACCCCCAATCTTCGTGGGAGTGGAGAGACGAGATGGGGGTGACCGAACAGGAGCTGGACCGAACCGTGAGCCGCTTGAAAGGCCGGAACACCGCGCCAGGACCCGACGGAATTCCCGGCCGGGTCTGGGTGTTGAGTCTGGCTACCCTAGGGAGCAGGTTGAGGCAGCTGTTCACCAGCTGCCTCCGTAACTCCTCGTTCCCTAGGGCCTGGAAAGAGGCCCGAATGGTCCTCTTGAAGAAGGCAGACAGAGTCGCAGATTCTCCCTCTGCGTACCGTCCCATATGCCTGTTGGACGAGGCTGGCAAGTTATTCGAGAGAATTCTTGCCACCCGTCTCAACGGGCATCTGTCGCGTGTCGGTCCCGATCTCGCCGATAACCAGTTCGGTTTCCGACGGGAGCGTTCCACCGTCGACGCAGTTATGTGCGTCCGCTCCCTGTCGGAGCAGGCTGTGTCCCGGGGTGGAGTGGCGTTGGCGATTAGCCTAGACATCGTCAACGCCTTCAACTCCCTGCCCTGGGAAGCGATTAGGGGGGCACTCGTACACCATGGTGTTCCCCCCTACCTGCACGGCGTGATCGCGGACTACTTGCGCGACAGGTACATCTTGTACATGGACCGAGACGGTACGAGGATCCGGAGGGAGATCAAGTGTGGGGTTCCACAGGGGTCTGTGTTAGGCCCGTTGCTGTGGAATCTCGCCTACGACTCTGTTCTGCGAGTCGAGCTCCCCGCTGGCGTTAATGTTGTCTGCTATGCGGACGACACGTTGGTGGTCGCCAGCGGGGACTCCGTCGAGAGGACCAAGGAGCTCGCCGAGCTTGGGGCGGAAATCGTCGTCGCCAAAGTCCACGAGTTGGGACTGGAGGTAGCGCCTCACAAGACCGAGGCGCTATGGTTCCACAAACTGCCGCGGAGCAGGGAACCACCCGACTCGTGCGTCCGAGTAGGTGGGTCTGAAGTCAGAGTGGGGCGGTACATGAAGTACCTGGGCCTCACTCTGACAGTCGCTGGGGCTTCGAAGAGCATTTCGAGCGCCTGGTCCCCGGATCGAGAGGGTAGCGGGTGCTATGCACAGACTGCTGCCCAATCTCGGGGACCGAGGGAGGAAGTTCGCCGCCTCTATGCCGGGGTCGTACGATCCGTAGCCCTGTACGGGGCGCCCGTCTGGAGCGAAGGCTGGCCATCCGACGCTGTAGGACTAAGATCTACAGCGTCCAGCGTAGGATGGCCATACGGGTCGTACGAGGATACCGGACGGTATCGTTTGAGGCGGTGACAATCCTGGCTCGCTTTCCACCTCTGGATATACTGGCGGACATGGACGCGAGGGTGTATCACCGAATTCGCGTCCTACGCCAGAGCGGTGGTGGCGAGCCAGAAGAGGCGCTCGAGGCGGTGAAACGGCAGGAACGACGTATCGCGTTCGCGACGTGGTGCGCACGGCTCGGTGAGGAGCGGTATGCGCGCAAACGCGTCGTCGAAGCATTCCTGCCGGTCTCCGAAGCCTGGATGCAGCGACGAGGAGGAAGACTCACCTACAGACTTACGCAGGTGATCACCGGGCATGGATGCTTCGGTGATTACCTGTGTAAGATCGGTCGCGAGGCGACGGCGAATTGCTTCCACTGTGGCGGCAACGACCGAGACTCCGCATCGCACACGCTCGCGGCTTGCCCGGCGTGGGAAGACGAGCGGCGGGTCTTGGTCGGCCACATCGGATGGAACCTGTCCCTGCCAGCAGTCGTGTCGGCGATGCTGAGCGGGGAACCGGCGTGGAGGGCCGTAGCCTCCTTCTGCGAGACCGTAATGGTCTGAAAGGAGGCTGCCGAGCGGGATAGAGAGAGGACCGATCCTGCTCGGAGACGGGGCCGACGCGGCGCTCGCGCGCCTCTTCACGGCCCTACTATTGGTGCTCCCCTACCATAAACGGGGCCCTTCGGGTCGCTGACGGTCGGAGTGGGGGCTCCGACCGTCCAGTATTAGCGACCCCGAGGAGGATGACGGCACGACGTGGTACCGTGTCGTCGTGATAGTTCCGCGAGGGTTCTGGGGGTGCGATCTTCACGCACGCCCCCGGGACGGGCTATCCCAGCGAAGCGCAGGGGGGTTGCGGTTGCGTTCCTTACGGAGATCCCGCGACCCTTCGCGAGAGTTGGTGGTGACCACCGTGGGGTTTTAGTCGGTGCGAGTCCGACATAACCCGCCCCTGCCCCCGCGAGGGCGGGTATGCGTAGGCATTTCCCTAGTAAAAAAAAAAAAAAAAAAAGGTAGGCGCGCAGGTGTGCACGCAGGTGTACGCGGCGACGTACTCACTTCACAGGGCGGTAATCCGCCCGCACCTTTTCGCACCACACATCCACTGGTCGATTTTGGTATTTTCGGTACTTTTTATCCTACCACTACTACTGCTGATAAAAAACACCACTATCGCACTGTACGTATCAGACGCATGGAGAGCACTTCAGGGACGTCTGCTCCACTCGAGGGATCCGAGTGGAATGTATTGTAAAAGTAAAAAAGTCAATAAACACAGTTGCTCATTTGGTGTTTTTCTATCAGCGATGCAACTCGAGTTGCGAATTGAATGTGTCACTGTTTGTTCATATGGGACCCTTATGCCCAACAACAGCTTGTAGCTTATTGAGGTAGGGTGACAACGCATATGCATGTAGGTTTTTGGGCCATAGTCGTCATCTGCAATCAGGATAACTATACGCTCATTGTCACCCGCTTTTTACCCTATGAAGGAGAACAAGTTACCAGTTCGATATTCTTTGCGTGCGTGTTGTATTATTTACTCTTTTTAATTTTTAGAAATATAGTTAAGAATAATTGTATGTGTCAATAATATTTACATGATGAGTTTTTTTGTTTTTGTTTTGTTGTTGTTTTTATTACATTGAGAGTAACAAACGTGCACAGTTAACCTGATGGTAAGTGATTCCTGCGGCCTATGACATCTACATTCATCCTTGACAAGAAATCATAATACAGAAGGAACCATAATAAAGGTCCCCGGATCCCTTCACTCACCAGACGAAACACAGCCGCATTATGCTGCTATTTTACGCTGGTATTCTGTTACTATACATTCGCTAAAATTTTGTTATTTTAATGAAGGTATATTTATAAAAATAATGAAGGTATATTTATACGAATTCAAACAAGTCTTAACTTTTTACAAGCGGATATATTTTGATTGCTGAATCATTAAGAACAAAGTAATTTGTAATACATAAATTATAAGCTTGTGGACATTTTTGTTTCACTGTGCAGAATGGTAAAATTCCATATTAATTACTTTTGCGTAATATAAATATGACAACATATTACACAGTTTAGAAAAGGTTTGATTAACTAGAAATTAATTCATTTTTAAAATAATGTTTTAATTACCAGATCTCGTAGTATAATGATTTTCGCAAAAAAAACAGTTACAGTTAACAGTAGTTAACTTTTAGCTAGGCTTTACGTGATGAACTTTATATAGGTATAAAAGCTGAAGTTGCAACACACAAGAGATAGCATGATTGCAGAAATAAGCGTAAAATCAAGTCAAATTTGTTATGCTGTGCTTTTGTATATGCCTGAACACTGCGCTACGCGACCACCTGCACTGAGCTGAAGTATCGCGGGTACTGGGTTACATTACATCCTCAGTCCAGGAATAATACACACGCATAACAAATGTTTTTTCCGATTTTTTTATGGGTTGGGGATTGTAAAATGTATGTCCCGTGAATTTGACCGTGCATATGAATTTGCAGTACATGCATACATAGGACTGGAAAAGAGACGCTGAGTGGCGAAAGGCGTGGAGATTAAACAACTTTATATTATTAACGATGTGGTATATACGTTACGATGTTTTCCATTACTGTCGAGCACGTGGTTACTTGAAAGTGCAATTAACAATTTCATCGTACCGCAACGGAGAAATATACTCGATTTACTCACGTAACGTGAAATTAAAGGCGTGCGTATACTCGGTTTAATATTTATAAAAATCAGTAAATATACAATAGCAATGGTCGTTATTGTAGTGCTTAAATGATAAAGATAATACACGCACGGTTCACACAAAAATGCTACGGTAAAATACAAAAGCATTGTATAAAAAACTAAGTAGTATGTCAACTGAATTAAAATGACAAAATACGTGTCAATTTCAATATGCTACCGCTTCTTTTGATGTCGGATAAAAATCAAAGAGACAGTAAAACACTGCCGCAAGATATTGAATAGAAAAATAGTATCTTGCTTGAAAATAAAATTTTAATTAGATGCCATTCAGATCCAACTAAACAGAATGTACAACCAACTAAGCAGTCGAATAGTGAAAAGACTACGTAGTCAAAAAGATATAAAATAAAAATGAGATCTATATTCTGTTAGATCTATAAATTTACTTAAAATTCCTTGTTAATGTTTTACCATATAATAACAAGGAGTTTTAACAGGGGTAGACCGACGCTGCAGCTAGTTTCTACTTTCAACATGAATGGGTCAGCTCCTCCGGGAAAGTACCACGCCCTTACAAAGTACCAGCGTGAAATAGCAGCATAACATTTATTTATTTATTTTATTTGAAAACATACATCTATCTTTACAGGTTTGCCTAATACAATAGTGATGATAAATTTAATATTACAACTAAACTATAACTTGTTATAATGTCATACGCTGCCCTTGTAAATTCCTATACCTTCATATACCGCGCGCGCGGGACACGCAGTAGCGGTGCGCTCAATGCTATCTCTCAACTCGCTGATATATTTTCAATATGTAAGTTATAGTTAAGTTGTAATATTAAATTTATGTTTCTTTCCGTTAGATGTGGATCCAGGGAGCTAATTACGTGTAATGACGAAGCATTCCATATCAAGCATCAGGTATGAAAATGCTAGTGCATCTTGAATTTTTGTTGAGGATCGATGTAAATTCAGATCAAAAATTCATGGGCCGCTTATCGTCAGTTAAACTGTGTGCTCGTGAATACTTTTTCGTATGATCAATAAAACGTCTATAACTATTCTTAAAACTTCTGCAGTGCCTTATTAATATTCTATATACCATAATATAAATCAAAGATAATCTATTTAAATTTATAAAAAAAATCAAAAGTATATAGTTACGTTCGTTTCTAGTACTTTATTAGTAATTAATTACAAGTTATTTCTCTAATTTTTTTTTGAATAATCCCTATTTGTGTAATTTTCATTAATTTAAAAGTTTGAATTTAATAAAAAGTAAGTTTTTTTTTCATGAAAATTCCTGAAACTTATTGCTCTTCTTTTAAGCGATGTACGTACTTCGGGAAATAGTAAAGAGCACAGCACCTGGAACAACTCGTATGAAGGAATGCCTACAGTAGTGACATCACAGTTATTAAGTCTTTGGTTCCTAAAAATAACAGCATTGTTTATGATTAATTTAATTTTAAAAAATGATATCAAAAGATAAAAGAGTGGAGTTATAGCGGTATAGGTTATAGATGTAGTCGACTTCGCGATGATTATAATATTGAGTACTTTCAGTAAAAACATATAAATCGGGAGATTCAAAAACGATTAAAATCCTTTGGTTGATAATATTCTCCTAAGTTTCTTCCGGAGGGGTTAAATATTTAAACATAAATCAAGTTTATATTTTGAATAATTTTATTCATAGCTATTATTAACTTATTTTAATTATGATAAATAATATATATTTTTAATAAGTTGCACGTGTTGCACTAGATCCTAGGGTGGCAACGGATATGTATGAAACGTATTCATCACTTACCATCAGGTGTATTCCCATATATACTCCCTTGACATCCTTACTTTCATAAAAATATATACATATATCATCGTATATTAAAAAAATCATGAAGAATATTTTAAAGATACTTATGAAAAAAACCTATCTAATCTCAACAAAAATATGTAAAAGTTAAAGGTAAAAACCATGCTAAAGGAATTGAAGTGTTAAAACTTTGTAGTGAATATTATACTATCAACTAATTTGTACCAAAATTCATTTCGACTTGTGCAGGTGGACTTATTGTTTAAAAAGGCCATTTATATTTTTTATACCTATGTATGTGTAACCTCATAGAACAATGAAATAGTTAAAAGCTACGCATACACTAAACATAAGATATTTGCTATTCAACACAATTAGTAAAACTTCGATATACGGGTATAAAGTTATATTTAATTATGTAAACTTACTTCGTCAGATTATTAATAAATTAAAAATTATGAGCACATTCACATTTTATAATATATTTCCTGCTCTTTCAAAAGACTCATCAAAACATCAGCTCCTAAGTACAAGTTATTTTTCCGTTCTAAGGAAATGTTGTTTCAAAGAGCACAAACAAATTTTCTTGGCAACTTCACAACTTCCTAATAAACCAGTTAAATGATTTTTTCTGTTTTATTTTATCATAAGGTATTTGTTACAAAGTATTGGGTATATTATTGAAAATAAATTACATTAGCCAAAATTTTTTTTTTTAATGAAGTGACACATGTTTCGTGATTCCCTTTGAATTATAAAATAATACAGTACTTTGGTTTAGTCAGCTTTACCAAATTTGTTAATCAATATTACATTTTCTTATTCGCTTATCTAAATACTTTTATACTCTTCCATTAATAAATTTAAATTCATCGAGAGGTTTGATTTTTTAAAACCACATATGTGATATTAAATATTTAAACATAAATCAAGTTTATATTTTGAATAATTTTATTCATAGCTATTATTAACTTATTTTAATTATGATAAATAATATATATTTTTAATAAGTTACAAATATTTTGAGATGACTCAAATATGGGTATCATCACCCGTGTTGCACTAGATCCTAGGGTGGCAACGGATATGTATGAAACGTATTCATCACTTACCATCAGGTGTATTCTCATATATACTCCCTTGACATCCTTACTTTCATAAAAATATATACATATATCATCGTATATTAAAAAAATCATGAAGAATATTTTAAAGATACTTATGAAAAAAACCTATCTAATCTCAACAAAAATATGTAAAAGTTAAAGGTAAAAACCATGCTAAAGGAATTGAAGTGTTAAAACTTTGTAGTGAATATTATACTATCAACTAATTTGTACCAAAATTCATTTCGACTTGTGCAGGTGGACTTATTGTTTAAAAAGGCCATATATATTTTTTATACCTATGTATGTGTGGCCTCATAGAACAATGAAATAGTTAAAAGCTAAACGCATACACTAAACATAAGATATTTGCTATTCAACACAATTAGTAAAACTTCGATATACGGGTATAAAGTTATATTTAATTATGTAAACTTACTTCGTCAGATTATTAATAAATTAAAAATTATGAGCACATTCACATTTTATAATATATTTCCTGCTCTTTCAAAAAATAAAGACTCATCAAAACATCAGCTCCTAAGTACAAGTTATTTTTCCGTTCTAAGGAAATGTTGTTTCAAAGAGCACAAACAAAATTTCTTGGCAACTTCACAACTTCCTAATAAACCAGTTAAATGATTTTTTCTGTTTTATTTTATCATAAGGTATTTGTTACAAAGTATTGGGTATATTATTGAAAATAAATTACATTAGCCAAAATTTTTTTTTTTAATGAAGTGACACATGTTTCGTGATTCCCTTTGAATTATAAAATAATACAGTACTTTGGTTTAGTCAGCTTTACCAAATTTGTTAATCAATATTACATTTTCTTATTCGCTTATCTAAATACTTTTATACTCTTCCATTAATAAATTTAAATTCATCGAGAGGTTTGATTTTTTAAAACCACATATGTGATATTAAATATTAAATCCAATTAGTGACCTAGAATTTTTGTTTGTTTGTCTGTCTCTCTGTCCACGAAAATTTGTATATGTAACTACTTAAGGTGTAAAAGCTAATAGTGCCATAATTTTGAACAGAACTATTTCTTATAAAATTTATAAAATCTGTTCATTTTACCCTGGTTAAATCCATTATAACGTATTGCATTACTTCTTTGGATGGTATGTCAAAATCAAAATGAGCTTAATGAGTAATATTGCTTTCTTATTTATTTTTTACTTTTCTAAGCATATTGTTCTGTGATTATATATACTTACATAGCTATAATATAACTGCATATTACACTCTCATGTGTAATTTCTTATTTCAACCTTGTAAGAACAGGCATAAAAACAAAGAAGTTTGTTTTTTTGTTTATTTACTCTTGATCTTTCTGGTAGTACAGATATAGTTTTATCAATTTAGACTTTATTAATTTATAAAGTTCTAAAATATATCTAATATGTGAAAGACGCAAAGAAAATGAAGTGTGTCAATCACCTAGGTTGTTTTTTTAATACTATTAAAAATTCTTGGTAGTAGTTTCAGCATTATCATCACTTTGTGGGGTTTACCGTATCACCAGTTACAAATTCACAAAAAAAAACGCACTGCAAAGTCTCATTTGAAAACGCTGCCGCATTTCTTGGCATGAATCCACACAAGGCTGCTTGTATTTGTTCAGTGAGCGTTTGACGTACATGTACAATTTTCTCTCAATGGAAAAAGATACTGATACAAAGTGGTATGGATTCTCATCAATGAAATGCAGAGAGTATTCTGAGCTGAGAGATGTTTAGAGAGTAGTTAAAAACGTGTCACGTCTTTATGGTGTGGTGGTATAATGCTTGGGTTTGAAGGTTTTTATATCCCTCTCATTTTGCGTTTGCTTTCACGTTTGCAACTGATATAGTTTTGATTTTTCTTTAATTGCTCCTAAATAAAGTAATAATAATAATAAGTGTACATGTTGAACATAATAACAACCTTTGTATCTACAATCGTAAATGTGTACCTTGCTCACACTCTCAAACAAAGCGAGCGTAGAACTCAGATATTAGGCGCTTAACATCTACTGGAAATTCGAAATTCGCAAATCCAATTATCAAGCATTGGTACCCCACTTGAAGTTTGTCGCAGATATAAAACTATACCAGAACTGGCCTTGATTAAAGAGTTGACTATTATATATATATATGTAAATATATATATATATATATATATATATATATATATATATATATAATATTGCATACAGATGAGGTAAGATAATGTAAATGTAAAATCAATACCGGCTTTACATGGCAATTGGTAATCAGTAGAGATTCTAATCCACTCCAACTAGATTGTGAATCCATTGTCCTAGTTTAAGAAATTGTCTAGAGGCTATCACTGTTTCATATATAATAATAAAACCATATATTTACATTAAAATATAGATTAAACTCAATCAAAAACAAATAGTTGGAATGTGCTTGTATGTTGAATAAAATTGAAACGATATTGAATACGGGAGTTATAGGCATTATGCGCAAATTAATTGGTGGCTTTTGTACGTTTTTCGTTTGTTTTAGTACTTTAAAAGATTCGTATTTAATAAATCAGTCATATGTTTGTAAACTTAAACTAAACTGCTTGATAGTGAATCCATATTTAAATAGAATAAACGCAAAGTTCAGAGCACAGAAAAAAATCACCTACTATATTAAAAGCGTCAAATGAAATTTTTATAAATAGACAAATACCTTCTTATGTAGAGACCATTAAATCTGTATAAAACTGAAACCAACTTTACCTATTTTAATGGTATGGAATAGGAATTTATGCTTTGAATATAATGTTTTTAAAGAACATTTTATTGATCTTTCCTTTAGGATGATTTCATGACAACATCATGCTAGGCCACTAACATAAATTTGCTATTTATTTTTAGAACGTGGTTTATAATACTCATCTTTTCAGGTTTGCTTTGTTATAATTAGCATTCACATTTGCAAACAGTTCAAAATATTTGTGGATAAAATCCCTTCATGCATGTCAAAGTATACAGGGTATTAGGAGACCGCTTCCAAAAAGACGACAGACGATAGTATTAATGGCACCTTTGATGATGGGACGGAAAAATCGATCCTGATGAATAAAAAAATCATATTTTAAAACGTTTTATCAGCATTATTTACGCTCCATCATATTAGTACAGCTAAATGAATTGATAGTTTCATTAATAATACATTACTTTACTAAAAAAAAACCAGCATAGAAACTCAAAATCAAAAACAGCTGATGCTTTGATCAACGAACGCACATAGTCCATGTAGGACGTTCTACACTAAATAAATTAGCTACGAAGAAACTACTTAGTGAAATATATATTTCTTTAGCTCAATTTATCCTAGTGTATTGTATTCCAGTCTGGCGTTGAGCTACTAAGGCTTTTTTAGAAGCTGAGAGGGCATAGAGATCTTTGTTGAAAGTAATGCATTTTAAATCTTATAGATTTCCAACCAAAGATATATTCTATAAGTAACGTTCTTACAGTTGTCAGTAAATTACACATATTGCATTCGGTTCTAAGACTACACAAAAGAATAAAGCTAGATCGTAATATTTGAGTTAAAAGAACGAATAACGCTGTAGCTTGTAGTCTTTGTGAAAACCGCTTTAGTTGGAAGACAGTATTTTGAACAACAACTTGCAACTTTATATAACATAAATAAAGAGTTAAATATTTGTCAAATAAATTAATTCAACTGTAAGAAGATTTTAATTCAATGGCTGTTAGGCACAAACAACAATGACATAGAGACTCTTTTACAAAAAAAAAAAATGATCTACCATTAGTGATGAAGCTGAATGATGAAATGATGAAGCATTCCGATGAAGCTGTAAGAGCCGCATAGGCTAACAGCATCAACATCAACAGAATCTAGCATTAGTGATAGAAATATATGGTACTCATTTTCAAACATATATACACACACAAACTAGCTGCAGCATGAATGGGTCGGGCCAATGAGGGAGGACAAACAACAACATAGCCTTGATGTGTTGGTCTGTGGGGAACCAGAAACTTTTATTATTGGTAACGAGACATTAGTCCTCAGGGGTGACAACGCATCGGTCTGAATCAATGTCAGATAAAGCGTGTCCCCAGTTGTATCCCATATAATACAATAAAAAAGCAAAACTATGTTAAATATAATTCTATTGTTATTAATTCCTAATTTCTTTTTATCTTTTTTCTCTCTTATTGTGCCAGTAGCTTTTAACTATTTACTTTCAAACCGAGGTGTAGAAGAGGTTTCACTTATGTTGCGTGTACTTAGTTACAAGCGCTCTTTTTTATTGTTAACGTTATTGCATTTAATTTTTTTATATCTTTATTATACATTAAGTACTAATAATTCAATTATTTCGACTTACGGTCTTTAAATTAGTCGTAATTTTTCTACTTATTTACGAGTGATAAGTTATTTTTAAATCTTCTCTTATCGTAAAAAAAGGTAAAAGAAATACGTTAAAGTTATTTGTAAACAATATAAAGTCATGTTTTGAAACATAGAACCAAAAGTCTTTAATTATTTCCTTATCTTTTGTATTCTTCTATCTAGATATCTTACAAGCGATTTACAAACTTTATGTTTTCTGTATATCTCAACTAACTTTATAAACCACGCCACTCGACCTTTCTGTCAAGACCAGCAGAATAGTTTATTCAAAATCTATTTATTCTTGGCAGACATTAAATAAAGACAAAACATGTTTAAATTCAAAGTTTCTTTTTTACAAGTATTGTTCCCGAACTAGGTGGTACTAACCTACTTAAAGGTATATTTAATATATAATTGTGTATGCTATCTGAGAATAAGAGAGAAGTATAATTTTCTGACAATTTTGCATGCGGCACGATCCTGAGTCATTAATGGACGTTTCGCAAAGATGCATAGATCATTAATCCATCTGCTGATATTCGATGATGTTACTTATGGTTATCAGTATATTAACAGGTGGTGTTATCTGCTCAGAATATATCACAGTACCGTACATATTCTTGGAAATAAAGAGTTATTTACAAGTCCTCCCATTCCTACTAACTAATTTAAGGCATGAAAAATAACATAATATATACAACACATATGAATCTTGAGTCTATGTTGAGGATATACGAGTACATGTTGATGGGCTGCCATTACAAACGATCACTGCAGTGAATTGTGTGCTCGTTTGTCACCCTTAGTTTTAAGAAAAGAACAAAGAAAGGTATTTATGTATAGCGAGATATGGATATCATACAAACACACACAGGTGCCAAAAAAAAATAATAATCATTTTAATATGGTTACACTAAAAAGTATTCAATGTGTATTTTAGACCAGTCAATATAAACTATAATTTATTTCCTGCACGCCTGTAGGTGATAGAAGAAAACACGTAGACCCCAAGAAAGTGTCTGCAAAAACTGACGGACTGAATTGATCAAAAATATCAACATTGACATAAATAAAATAGAATACATAAAAGAAAATATTTCTTACTTATCCGTGCAGCCGTTAAGTCTTGTCGGTCGTCGTCATTGATAAAAATAAGATGATGGAGATGAGTAGCAAAACAAAAAATAATATAAAATACATTATTTGCATTTTAAGTGATGTAGGTATGTCTGATACAATAGTTTGCATATATATTAACATATATTTCGACATAATTAGTCTACGAACAGTTTTATTGACAACGAGTGTAATCGATTTTTAACATGAACGTGACGCTATGTAGATTTAAGTTATGCAACCACAAGCGTTTATGTATTGATTCATATAAGTAATAGTGAAACATTGTTATAAAAAATGGATGTTGCGGCATAGAAGAAACTTCCTAAGCTGCTTGTGCTCCACTGTTCCTAAATTCTATGGATCAATCAGTTGAATTCTGCTCGTTATTTTCTTAAATTCCTGCAGATTTTTTATATACACAATTATACATATTTTTTCCACGCACTCAACTTAAATATCCTAATCGACCATGCTCGAACATCCTCTCTAGAGAGGAGGTCTATGCCTCTACGAGAGGCCACTTTTGTTAAAGTAAAATTAGAATTAAAGCCACGGCTTTACTCATCTTTTACCATGTCATATCAGGTGCGCTGGATTTATATTACGTTCAAGAAGTATATAAAGATCCTTTCTAATATATATATATATATATATATATATATACATATATATATATATATATATATATATACATATATATATATATATATAAAAAATTGTATTAACTGTGTTCACGTTAAAACAAATAGATAAAGAATTTTAGACTTTTCTTAATAGTGGGACGTGAATAAAATATATCTTTACGATCTCATTTTTAATCCATTTTATATATAACATATACAGCCAACGCCTGGTAATAATACCAGGACTGCAGAAAGTAGAGTACTGGCGCAAAATATATTATATGAGAACTGAAAACGCAAAAGACACTGATTATCATTTTACTATACATCAGTGATGGGACCTACGATGGTACTTTATGAACCGAATTCTGTGCAGGTTAAATAATATATTCGCGCTACGGCGTAGCACTGGCACGGCAACATTTTATTATGCGGCTCAACCGTAGAAAAAACACGAACTTGCAGCCAAGCGTGAAACTGCAGCACCCTGGTGCCATGTAAGCGTATGGTGGTCGAGATCTGGGGACACAATTACAGGTAACAAGGCGTTTTATTAGAGCCTTGAAACGGATGTGGACGCAGTCACCAGATATATTGTGTGATTGTTTGTCATCCCTAATATAATAAAAAAAAAATCATAGAAATGCCATGACTTCTGAATGTAAATACCAAACCAGAATTTGGTAAAAATTAGCTTTCTTTTTTTCTTATTATTTCAAATAACCATAATATATTATATAGATAATTTAGAATATAAAGGGAGAAATCCGGAACCGGTTCATACAAAAATACATCTTTTTAATCGAGAAAAAAATTAAAACTACTGAATTGAACAGTTTAAAGGAATTAGTGTAAATTTTATATTCTACTGACAAATTAATTGTTGTAAAATTACTCTAAATACTATTCGTTTAAGAATTCGTTCTAAACAATTTGACTTTTTATGTACATAAATGTTGATTTTTTTTTTTAATATTATATAATTTTTTGCCTCGCACTAAATTTCTGTAGCAGTTATGCGGTCTAATAGTTGGTACATTGTGCAGAACAGAGCAAAAGCATAATTTATTAACATGGATGCTATCTGTTTAAGCCCCTCGAGCCAAAATTACACTTTTGTGTTCTATTTTTTTGGAACACGCTTTCGTATTTCAGCGATTAAGATATGTATTTATATTTTTTCACGTCAATTAGCCACGGTAATCGGGGTGGATAACACAGCCAAGTGCTTTCCGTCTGTTCCGGAAGGTAACATAGGCTTATGTGCTTATATTGTCGTATTGAAAATAAAATCAGATTTTTTTATCAAGCTATTTCAAAGAATGAAATGTGTAAATGTCTTTCACATTTGAGTCCATAATTTAATGTACGTAACGTTACGTACGCAACTTGGTTTAGCAAAATGATAATTCGATTCGATTCGGTTCTATTACCAAACGTTAAAGAATTTTATATGAAATATTCAGCGATATAAATAAAGTGTTATCTATTTATAACCGTTTTAAAGCCCACCATACTACCATACCTCTGCTACCATTTCTCTGAAATGCAAATTCATTTGCACGCATCCGTAGCAAACTACATACTTCCTAGGTGACAAGACTGGTAACATAACGATGGTTGCAAATCTACCAAAATATGTTGAACTCACTATCCTGAAATTTATGATTTTACATCCAAAAAGAGGGTGTCCTTCACTTGTATCTGTTTTTAGTCCGGCACACATCCACGGTCAGTCACCATTAGCCGTACATTTGCAGCCCTGTTCTGGTGAAGTAATCCCTCCTCTTATACCATTTAGTGAACGTGCGGAGAAATACGGATATGCTCTACGAAGGCCCATGCCCACCTTTGTATTTGGTTTCTCTTTGCTTTTACATATGGTAAGCAAGCTATAACATGGCCATGACAAAATTTCACATAATGGCTTATACAGATGAGTTTCGGTACATAAGTAAAAAAAATATTCTAACATCTGCGCTTAGTATTCATCAGCGTTTTATTTACCTAGCTTTAACAGTATTGCAAAAATTAAAGAAAAAATTGGGAATGTGTAAGTCGGCTAGAGCGAAGAATGCAAACCGAATGTTTTTATGAAGTAGAAATAAAGCCGAAGACACAGAAACTACTAATTAATAAAGTATCTCATAGTTCACATGGTAGACAATCCATTCCAATCAATTCTTGATTTCTAATATAAGCTTATTTCATAAAAAAAGAAAAGTTGTTTGTTTATTGGAAAACCAAGCAGCTATTCTTATGTAACAATAGTTAAAAAAATTGCACAGAATAACGCAGACAATTAAAGTTACGACAGACAAGCAAAATGTGAGCAGACAATATACAGTCACAAAAAGTAAATAAACAAAAATTAGTAACATTATTAATACAATGTTTATGTATGTATCTATGTATGTGGATGTCTATGCGTATCTGTTTTTGCGTTATTATATCAGTGCAATTACTACTTCAAAGTATAATATTCTTTTAAACTTAGCCTAGTTGTGCAGAAATATATTATTTTCTTAAACGTGTTTATTGTAAGTTATTCATTCCGCAAAGTAACCGGGCACTATTATCTAAGTTTATTAATACTGCCCAGTATCGCAAATAAAATCATCAACACAATTACATCATTTAACGTCATGTTGATGCTATAAGCGTTTTATTAATCATACCCATGTTTACCATAATATTTATACCCAACTTAGTTACCCGTTCTATGTTCTATATGCATTCAGTTAATAGCATTTAATATCAAAATATAAAAATAACTATGAATATTTAAAACAAATATCTAAAGAAAATTACGTAACTTTTAAATTTATAAGGGTGTTTCAGTATCTATTAAAGGCGAGAATTTGTGTAATAATGCCTAACAAACCTACGCGTTTTTAGAACGTGGGCTATTCTCATTCCACATTCGTCGTGGCCACATGTGTTCTAACGGACATGTTTTAAACGACCGATTTTGTCGAGGACACTTATCCATTTATATTGCTAAATTTAGCTATGTTTTAATGAAAGTAAGGGCCGAATAAACAGTTGTTTCCTAAAGGATATAGTAAAACTTTCATTACGAATAAATCTAAATTATCAACAAAATAATTTATTAAAGTGGCGAAGGAAATTTATGGTAGAAAAAGGAAATTACCCTTTAGTAATGTTATTAAATTATTTATTAACTACTTAATTTGAAGAGATTTAACATGCCTTCGATCAATTGAGTTGGTATACAAATTGATATACATAGTAATTTACACGTATTACATTAAGTTTATTGAATTGTCTTAGTGATTTGTGTATTAAATACTCGTACATTACATTTTATAATAACAACAAAGACATATACACGCAAAATTGTATACGGAGTGTCACTGTGAGTAAGGAAGTCAAGCATTCTTAATATAAAATCTAATATTTTTATGTGATATCAAATGTGACTCTGATAAATAATTATCAAATCTTTAAAATAATAATAAATACCTATTCTATGCTATTTCCAAATATTAGATACTAATATAGCAGAATTATTATTCGGTGATTAAAATATAACATTGTAATGAAAAGATATACGATATAATATATGTATTTTAAAACGTTTAGATTAAGAATCAGGCTATATGATAGTTATTCTTTAATAATCAAGTCACATTAATAAAATAATTCGGTTTCATTTAAAGTATATATAATGAAAAAAATAAACAAAAAGTTTAAGAGAGATAAGCTTAATCACTTTGCTATTACTCTATTAAATTCTGTCTTTGTTGTGTAATTCAGTCGCTTTTTGAGATAACACAGATATTAGACACTCAAAGTCGTGTCACGGGTGTATTTCGAAATTCACAAATCCAATTATGAAGCAGTAGCACTCGTTCTACTTGAAACTTGGCGCAGATGTAAAACTTTGGCAGAATAGCTACTGACAATGAAAAGTCGTAAAAATTGAAAAAAGGATGTATTTTTTCTTCTAATAGTTAGTACTTGTGTCATTCTACTACGAATTCTTAAAAATAAAGTTCAAGCATTTTCTGCTGTAAGCTCTGATCAAATAGAAGTATAGAAGGTTTGTATTTCATACAATAACATGAATCTAGTATCCATCAACTTTTTTAAAAAACTTAATATTTTACAAATATTTCAATGTGTCAACGGCATTAAGAGCTTTATTGCATATTACCAATATTTTCCGATTATTTATTAATGTATCGTCATGTATCAGTTATAAAGAGTGATTTGAAAGAGGATGTTATGACAAGAATGTTGAAATTGTTTGTTTGTTGTTTGTTGAATATTCAAATTAAATAATGGAAATAATAATTAACCTGAAATTATTTTTTAGCGCTAAACATGCAAACCTGTTTCTTCAAACTTATGAGGTGTTAATTCGACTAGATTTTGTTGGCCCCAATCTGAGACTTTATTTAACAAAATCTCGACTTCACAGAAGAGTTTGTTCCGGCGCTCATTGCCGTTTTCCCAAGAAATATTGGCGCAGCTAGTGTATAACGCAACCCCTGTGCTGTCATCTGCATTGAAATGAATGTTAATAATTTGCAACATGTCATTAATGTGCAGAAGAAACAAGGTAGGAGAGAGAGCACAACGCAGTGGAGAATACCAGCATTCACTGGTTTGGAGTCGGAGCATGCACCGTCGACTACCACCTTGATTATATGGTTCGTAAAAGAACTGGTAAACCAGCTGGCATAGTTTGTCGGATTGTTTGTATTATTTTATATCACTTAGGGATAGAATATCTCAGTACTTGTAATTTTCTGCTATTTCACGTTGTTGTTTTGTGAAGGCGTGACCATTCCTACCAAAAGCCTACCAATTCATGTTTTTTGAATAATATATTTTTAATTTATTTGGTCAATTCAACATGTATATCAAAATATAAGGCGTACATAAATTAAAAATATTTATTGTGACATCAAAACAATTTCCAATATTGGTGTAAATTAAGAAAATACATATATTTTATATTGAATAATAAATGTATTAGACGAATTGTTAAAGTCAAAAATATATTGACATGTCAGAAATGGTGACCGGTTTGTTCGATATGTTGCTCCAGTCTACCGCCGAATTATACGACAAGCTTTCAAGTATGATGTAATTTTATATTTTTAATTGTAAATGTTATGATTATTTATAATACTATTATGTACTTATTATTCCTAATTAATATAAAATTATATTTTTTATAATAATTAGGAATAATAATAAGCAACGGCATATACATCTGAATCGCGTGAAAAGTTAAAATTTCTATTTTGGTAGATAGGTGTCACTTAATTTTTGTAACAGTAGTTCAAGAATAATTTAAACTTTCTTGGAATTTCTGGTTATCTGTTATGTATTTTAGATCGTATTTATATGAAAATAAGAATGTTTCTCTTATTAAATCGTTGATAAACGAAATAAAAAAGAATGGACCAAGGTGTGAGACATGTTATGACGTGACAAGATTTGAAACCGTATCAGATTCGTATCTATTACTGTAATTATAATTTAGTAAGTTAAGTTACATTTATATTTACTATCATTTATACATTTATATTATACATTAGATTTGGCTGAGGAGTAATGAAGCTTATATGAGCAGTAGTTAACTCTTACCATCAGGTGCACAGACCTGCAGTATGTAATACCGAGTTCCAAAAATATGTATAAAAATGATATACATATATGAGTATACTTGTACAAGGAAAGTGGACTTGAACAAACAACCACTACCCGTGAGTCCATGAATCCAGCCACTAGGGAATCACTGTAAAATTATGAGTTACGGTGTAAATTATGAATTACAATAATAATATTTAATTTCTAAATGACTGCACTAATTATTCTCATATAATCGTTTAGGTTTGTTGATTTGAAACTCTATCATATCTCTATATGTAAGATTTAATGTGTTAAATTGTTTCTACACTTTGATGGCTTTTTAATGTGTTTTACTGTACCACTATAGATTATAGGTACAAGTCAAACTCAAGGGGATTCTATAACTAAGAACTATTTAGTAATTGAAACCCTCCGAGATAAACTTAGGTCATCAATTATATCCCAGTGTTATCGAAATTACCGCTATAAAACTTATCAGAAAACTCATAATTTATAACGTTACTTAATTTATTATATGTATATTACATAAGTAAAGGTTGATAACTTAAAACCTTTTTAACACGTTCATCTGATAGTGAAACGTTGGCCATCAACATGCATCCTCACCAATATGAAAATGTGATGTCGCCACTGAGGACTGAGATAAAATGCTTCTTTACTTGTAATCAGATCCCCGGATTCCTACACTTATCATATGGAACACAGCAATGTTTTACTGTTATTTAAAACTATATTCAGAATCTTCTTTCTGTTGTGATTACAAAGAAATATGATAGCTGAACAATATAACTCGTTTTGCACTAACACACGAATTTACTATTAGGTAATATACGAAATATGATTGAATTGAAAACGATCTTCGGTTATATGATACTAGTTATACTAAATCATCACTTTTGTTATTAATTATAACTCATTAAGTAAATAATGTTTCCAACTACTAAATTAACCACTTACAAAGAGTAATTAAAATATTTAAAAATATATTTTTAGGTATTCTCCGTAAGATTTATACTTATACTTTATATGCTACTAATTCTACTAAATCAGATCATTATCTCTTTTGTGTTATTTATTATAACTGATATTAAATATGTTTCAAACTATTAAATTAACCACTTAAAGAGTAATAAAAACACCTAAAAGATTTATTTTTAGATAAAGTCTTTCAGAACGACTTTTACAATATGGTATTTATTTTTCCGCTTTCTTAAACCACGAGAAAGAAGAGAGAAGAATTTTTATCTAAATCATGGTTTTACTTTTATCATATATAGTGTAGCCATTGCGTGTATCGATTCGCATGATTCGTCTAGGATTAGTGTGTGACCATCATAAGTCCTTTAAATCTATCTTCGTTCAGGTCGTGGTGATGTTCGACCCAATCCACAATATTATCATTGTGAGAAAAAATATATTGATTCTCCCCTTGAAACAAAAAACTTGCGGCATGCTATCCTTGTGTTCACCGAACATACGATACCTTATACGATATGTGCATATACTTTATTTTCACCTCAGCACCCCGCAACTGAAGGAGAGCGTAATAGAAACATAAGGTTAGTTTAGAATAATTGATTCATTAATAATTCTATCTCTGGGCCTAACTCCTCTCGAAAATAGCCTGATCTACAAAGACTGTGGTTTCAGGCTTAAAAGAGCCCAGCCCAGGTTTGACCTTGACCATGCCTTAAGAGGTTCAATTTATAATAAATGTTATATAAACTTTCAAGTTATTTTAAAATATTATTAGTATTTTAACTTAATTTTATAAGAATTAATTAAACTTTGCAACTAAACTACAGTAATATAATTAAACGTACACAACAACGTAGTTGTCAACCGATACAAATAGTTACGTACAAAAAATACTGTTTCTAAGATTTTAATCATTTAGATAATGATGAAGGAATCTTTCATCTCTTGTATGTCAATTACTCACAAGCAAAGTTATTTGATGTAAACTCGGCTTCTAAAGAAAAACTTGCTGTTTGAACAAAACTTGCAACTACACGATATAACAAAAGTTTTTCTAAGGACCCTCATCCTGTGATGAGTACTTTAGGAAGGTTTAGTTTCAATCTGTTTTGGGTAGATCACATGGCTATTGTTTCAATACAACACTAAGATACTAATATACTATATCTCAATCTACCATTTTTAAATCTATCTACATTTAGTGTAGTGAATAAATTGTAAAATAGAATCCTCATATATTCCAAATTTAAGCACGGAATAATACGGAATATTTCAAATGGATTAATCACAATGATGATCTTATCGGAATATGCACAAAATATCTATTGAGATCGATGTGCCATCGGGTATCCAACAGACGCTCGAATCCCAAAGTCAGAGCCTATGGCCGAATAACAACACAATCCAAATAGGGAGGGTTGGATTTCTACCAACCAGGTAATTTTTACTTTAAAACAATAATTTAACTACTATTCCAAATGAAAAACTGTCATCTATGCCTACTTCTATGGCCTTATTAAGTTTTCGAGCGAGTTCGCTAAATTTTGTGTAAAATTGTGTGATTGTCTTTTTCTTGTTCATTTTTTCTATTTGTTTTTAATTGTTTTTACTGTACCTGATTTTTCTATGTATTGTTTATGTGTACCAAGAAGGAATAAATGATTATTATTATTATTAAGTCTTTAAATTATAGATATATTGCAAATAAACTTAGTGGAGTTTCACATCAGAAAAATGTTCGTAATATTATCGTAAAAGGCAATTTTCCACTCGGTATAATTCTAGTTTATAGTAGTTAACTTTTAATAGTCAGAATTATTTCCAGAGTCACATTATATTACAGTTCTTTTACCAACGCTACAATATTTTATGGGTTGTTATTACATATTAGTTCCGTTTGACTTATATTTTAGATTAAATCTTCTGAGCTAACGTTACAAAATACATATATAGTAAACAAGGTAGGTAAATATTATAGTACGTATCATTATATGTTTTCTGTAAATTTACTTGGCGATTTAGATTAAAATAAAATATAGGTACCAATAAACTTTATAGGAGAGGTTTACATTGGACTTTATACATTAGGGTCATTATTAGAGTTATTTTTTTATTAAGAAAGTTTTAATTTTATAATACATAGTGGTACGAGGGTGACCTGACCTACATAGCTCAACCAAGTGGCCGACACTTGGTTGTGCTATGTGCTTGGTGTAGTGGTTAGAGTACCTGGCTTTTGCGTAGCAGGTTTTAGGATCGATTCCCAGCTGAGGAACAACATTTGTACATCATATATTATTGGTTTTCTAGTCTGGGTGTGTTCTATATCTCATGTCTGAAATACTGCGTCTGAATCTCTCCAATCTTATTGCACATGCATTTCCTCGAAATAGGTAAGGGGACAACGAGTGTGTGTTTCTGTATTTGCACATATGCTTACAGCACTGTAAATTTTTTTGCGTAGTTGATGTCACCATCTAGAGGATCGGGAAGCAAAGGGGAAGAGTGGCTATCTCGCACTGGTATAGGCCATATCGATGTTCGATGTCGATGGAGCGACGGCTTATACAAGTTTGCGGAAAGTCGATGGATGAAAATGCCTCAGGATCGTGCTTGAGGCAATCTATGGGGAGAACTCAGCAGGGGGGATTTCAGCAGCGGACTATTAGATGGGCTGTGATGATGATAATGATGAAACGGTATGGACATTGACTTCTCTATCCTTTATTGTAATATATAGACGATCTATTTAGCTGCTTGAAGCCTTTAACCAAGTTTAGATGAGCACGAGATAAACTTGTATTTTAAGAATAGGTTTACTCGGTAACACTGCAGCTGGCCACATTCCTTGTTTTTCTTATTATGTAAATACAAAAAGCTTATTGAAGAATTTAATTTGTATGTGTACTTTCTCTTATGTATACGGTGAATATTGTAAAATCGATGTAAAACCTCTTTTCGTACAACTTTTTGTAATCGATGATTTTTTACCATAAAAAAACTTAAAATAAATGCTCTTAAAAAAAAGTTCTCTATATACTTAATATACTGAGACATTAAATCTCTAAAATAAAGTACGATAAACATATAAATTTAATAAGACATTAAACCATTGTTTGGGATATTTTTCATAAATACTGATTGTTATAGTTGAAGAGATTTTAAGTATTATTTAACGTGAAGTGTAAGTGCCTTCTTCTGCCTTATTTAGTGAATATGTATAAACAAGCACTTTATTTGATACAAAACGCTAACGCACAAACCAACTAAAAAAAATCTAACCATATGTAAGAGTATATTATCTATTAATAGTTCGGTCAAGCGATACTAAAACGATTATCATTCATAATTAAATAAAATTCGTGACTATAAAATACAGCATAAGCATTGGCTCTTGAAACGAACATGATAAAATAATATATATATATATATATTATTTTTTTTTATAGCATTAAGAGTAACAAACGAGCACACAGTTCACCTGATGGTAAGTGATTCCTGCGGCCCATGACATCTACATTCATCCTTGACAAGAAATCATAATGCAGATGCGTTGTCACCCTTGAGGACTGAGATGGAATGCCTCGTCTCCAGTAATAAAGGTCTCCGGATCCCTGCACTCACCAGACGAAACACAGCAGCGTTAAGCTGCTATTTTACGCTGGTATTCTGTGAGGGCGTGGTTTTTATCTGTCAGAGAACTAGAAGTAGTAGTCCCTTTACAAAGATCATAAAGAAAGAACAATATTCACGTCACAACTAGAAATTAGCTGCAGCATATAACATAATATTTTATATATCAAATACCATAATAATTTATCCATTTACAAATATTCATAATATTTAAATTACTTGGTAAAACTAACTAGTAGGTACAAAAGCTGAGCTTCTTCAAAGAGAAGTAAGTATAAAGCGTTAATTATTCACAAAGTGGTCGTAGCTTTTTGTAAAGGATGTTTTTTTACTTTTCTAGAGAAAAAGTAAGTAGTGTTCTTTTTCTTTTAACTTGAAAATTGTATCAAGTTTACGTCTTATTTTTATGTTTGAAACACTAACCACTAACATAACAATCCTTGTACTAACTTTATATAAACTAAAAGATGTCAACTTATATGTAAACATACTGTTTTTATTATTGAAAATGAGCAATAAAAATTGATATCACATAAATTTTTATCTGAAATAATTTTTCAAATATTTGCCTTTCTAATAAAAATAGATTAACATATTTAATAAAAAATAAAATTAATTATATAATAATAACTAACTAAAGTAGTTTAAAACTGCTGTTAAACGCTCAATTGCGGAATACAATAAACAAACTACGTTAAAGATATTCTGCACGAACTAATGATACTTATTACCTCTATACTTTTGTTATTAATATATTTAATTAATAAAATTATTGTTAGTAAAACATTAACAATAATTTAACAATACGTTTCTTTTGACCTTATTATACAATAAACAAGCATTACAACTAAAGCCACTCGCCCAGATCTTGAATGATTAGAAACAGTTGTTATTGACTTTGAAAGGATAAAGAATCAAATCTAACGTAAAGGTATTTTTGAACAAATTATGGACAGTGCCGATGATAGACTGCGATAATCCAATCGCATAATCACACCACTCTGGGGCCTTACAATTATATTATTCGCAGCAAACAGACATCATTTTTTTTTCTGCTCAAGTGAAGCTCAGCTGTCGGGATGAGCGCTGATGAATACAACGACGTTCATGGTGCTGTTCGCTTAGTGCTATTAAAAAAAAACAAAATAAATAAAATTTGTAATACTGGATGTATGCTGTGGAACTTACAAGAAATGTTTAAATCTATACTTTTATACTTATAAGTCTTCTTGAATAAGAATCAGTCTATCCTTGGGTGAAAATCTGCACAAAATTTGTTTAGGACCTTGTGAGATATTCGTGTGAGGAAGGAAAAACACATTGGAAGACTTTGTTTTACTTTAGAAACAAAAGAAACAAAAGCACCTCGATCAGATTACTTTTCTTCTTTGTATATAATATCTAATTATTTGATCTACTTCTTAAATTTCAATTAAAATATTTAAAACCATTGCAATGCAAGAATTTAATGCTCAGTTGCAGATGTTAACTTTTTGAAGCTGGTATGAATTCTACATTTCCACGTTTAAACTAAAATTTGAGGTATTAAAAAAAAGTATAATAAAAAATGCATGCAAATTGGGAATAGAAAACTCATGACACTCCTATATTTTGTATAAATGTTTTTAAGAGCAACATACGTGTTGTATAAATATAGATCTTTTATCTATTGACAAAAATATATTTATTGACATTTGTTTTACACAATCTTTATGGAGTCCCTGACTTCTGAGCTAGGTTCTAAACATGTGTTACAAAGATCAGTGTCTTCTCCCATTAAAGAATACACATGATTTATATCAATAAAATATAATTCAAAATTAAACATTGAACACAACAAGAGCAGTTGAATAAAGTGTCTTTTTTACAAGATACCTCTAGATACAAGTTGAATATTATTTCATTTGAGCTAATGTGAAAAGTTTAAACACAGTAGTCTTGAGGAAAGTTGTTTTCTTTTATAAATTTTATGGATTTAATTATTTTAAATTTAGATGCACAAGAATTAAATCTTATATAAATACATGAATTTTAGATGTAATTGCTTAACATTGGAGAAACGTCAAAATCCATTATTATTGTGGGGATATTTATTTCAAGCCCCATCTGGTTGGTCAACAAAATAAATAAGTAAATAAAATAAAAATATAATCAAACAAATATACACATTAAAATATAATACATATATAAAGACTAACCAGACCGAATATAACATACCTAAGACACTTAATAGCGCGATGGCAAGCTCGACAGATGTCGACGGTGCCATCTATCAGGATGTATCTCCGATTATAGTTGGTCTTAATAACCTGATCCTGTATCGCACAGCAAAGCCTTTGTTTTCCCCAAAAAGGTCAATGAAGCGTAGCCAGTGAAGGGAGGCAAGTGTGTATACAAATGGCTAGTGAAGAGCCTTGCAGTAATTCCCTTGCAGCTAGAAGAGAAGAAGACGAGAAAGCTCTTCCCATACGCGCTCTGTACATCCGGGTTATGTCATTGCTCGTTGGCATATGCAGCGAAGATGCTAATAGTTAAAGTACTTCATATTCCTAAATTGTTATGCCTTTTCTTTTGCTTCACAAAATCCTTGCAGGAAAAAATATTTCAAGTTGAAAGTTTGAGTTGTTACTTAAAAAGCTGCTGTGGTATTTAAGCTTAGGTAATTAGTAAATTATGTATTTACAAGAATATTTTGTGACTATTATTTTTCTATTCAAATGCAAGTTTTATTCTTTAATTCATACATTTGACTGAAGACACTCAACATCCGCTACGTCGGGCTTGTGGTACGTGGTTTTAATTGTTGAACTCGTTAATTTTGCAATACACAAAACTTCTCATGTGGAGCACCTTCTGCTGGTTTCGTTATAATTAATTAATTTTATAAATGGCACATAACTTTAGGTGACTTAACCTTAACCAGTAATTATAACAATTGTAAACACACGTGACAAAATAAATTGAACATGTGGACTCTTTGAACTGTTATAAGTTATATTTAAATGCATAAACGTACTCGATCACTTTTCATCCGTTTCATTTAACCTGTTTATTTTGACGATGTTATTGTTTTTTGTTGAAAAGTTGGCAGCACCTATAAAATTTATTTCCGAAATGGATATATTCCGCTCCATTTCCTGGCATGAATACAATACAAATGAAATTCGATTCGATTAACTTGTCATTTCTCGTAGATAAGTTTAGTCATTGAATAAATTAAGTACTATGGTTTTTGTCGCTGACCGAGCTGACCCATCCGTTACACATATACACAGTAACTAATACATAGAAACATATTCGTCATTACCTTCCATAATTCCATGTAAGATGAATACTTTAAGATATGAGAAAGTATCAGATACAGCTAAGTTCAACACGGAATAATCACAACACGTAAGTACCTGCTGCTATGTATCGTGAGGAGAGGAAAACATACCAAAGCCGCCAATTACGGGAAATGAGGCATTTAATGTGAGTCTACACCGGTGACTATTCATCTACATATTGATCAGACAATATGACATTGGCCAGAAAAATCACTTGCCATTTAGCAAATTGTGAGCTAGTCTGTCACCCTAAAACAACACAAAAATATCTACGTACAAAACTAGAAACATTTTATGAAACTTGCTTTATACTATATAAACTTTGGTTATTAGCTCGTATTTAAAACAATGATTAAGACACATTGACCCACTTCTTTTGCTTCTGAAATTATGAATAATATTTCCATATATATTATATTTTTTACTCGCGAACAAAGAAAGAAACAAAACTGCGAATTGATGCACAAATTTCAAAATATTTAAGGACTATTATGGACACTATTATTAACAAATTTAAAAAAAGGTTTCACGTCAAAAAAAAGATAAACTGTGCGAAACATGTTCTAATCGATTGATATATATATACTTACGATATAAACTTGTCTTAAAATATTTAAATAATGAAATGTAAAAATATTATGCCATTTATAATGCTTTAAAAAACATTCAATTTCCTTTTTTACTATTTTTAGAAAAGCTTTCAATCCATTATATCGATTATAATTAAGAAATGTTCACTAGCTCGAATTTAAAATCGGTGCTAATATAATTTAAATAAAACAGGCATGATGAAAATACAAAAGCAATAGAATACAACCAAAAGACCATGTCTTATCCCCCGACGCCCATTTATTTAAATCAAATAGACCATAGTGAGAAACTTAATTTGCTGTAAAATTTATTCGTAATAGCAGAAAATTATCATAGAAATCTTTTACATTTCATAACTTAAAATATTTTTTTGTTGTTTATTCGAAAGTTATGTGGAAACTATAAAATTACAATTGCAATTAACTCATTAATTATAGTTTTCTAATCTAGGGGCGTTTGTTAGGGAAACGTTGTGTTTGCCGAGATCTAGCATTTGGTGAATTAGTTATTCATTCGTCAACACACGCCTCTCGTTGCAAGATATAAGTCTCCTGATTGCCATTTTTATGACAAAACTAATATGATAATAGTAATCGATATAATAAAAGCAGTTTCAATATATTTTATTATAAGCATAGAAGTGAATACGGCTCCCAATAAATATATCCTGGATTATTTTATACAATACAATATTAACTATTGAAAGATTTAAAATCTTAAATGCAGTATTTATGCTGGTCATGTTAGTTTTACAATAAATCGTATTTGCTTTCACTGCTTAAATTTATACGAATAGCCACTACTGCCAACGCGCTTGGTAATTTACTGCAAGATTTCACACATATCATTTTTCAGGTCAATTACAAATTATTGGTTTTCGTGTTAAAAGGAAGTTCACCAACGTAATAACAATATTTCAGATATAGTAGTAAAATAATATATTTTGAATTAACAACAGCCTCTTTAATTTCTTTGTTATGATATCGTAATTGGTTATCGTAAAATTCACGTAATATTAAGCACTATATTTTGAAATACTTTTATTCTCTAAATTAAATACTAAAAAACCGTTTCATAAATTAATAATTAACTTATTGTGGTCTACAACGGCTTTTCGTTGAAATTCGTCACAGCCTGTCGCGTACAATAAACGTAAGCGAGAGGCTGTATGACTGAATGCGTGCATCCGAACCCAACACTATTAAATTTACGCTTGAATGCACCGTTTTCATCAAAACCCTCACTGGCACCATATGTGGTTGGTTTAACGAAATTGTTTTCTAAAAAGACGTTTGAAAATACAATTTTCACAGAAGCTCAAAAGAAGTTTGAGACGAGGAATTGCTGAATACAGGTTGAACAGCTACTGCTTCCAGAAGCTTTCTGCAGATAAGTCAATACTCGGGCCATCTTTGAGATGATTTTTTCAAGGGAAATCTGGTCAATCAACTTTAATGTAAAATATGAGAATATCACAGGAAAAGAATCCAAGACGCACAAAAAGAATAAAAGTTAAAGTGTCCTATTACGGTTGAGAACTGACATTGCATTTTTATTCATGATATTAACTGTTATTACCCATTTTATTTTCACTTAGTTTATTGCTCCTTTGTCAAAATTTACGAGGATTTGATAGATCAAGAGCCCGT